>CM075248.1:2789166-4180000 GCA_037678475.1 x Bolboschoenoplectus mariqueter | reverse complement strand
ACCCTAAACCCTAAACCCTAAACCCTAAACCCTAAACCCTAAACCCTAAACCCTAAACCCTAAACCCTAAACCCTAAACCCTAAACCCTAAACCCTAAACCCTAAACCCTAAACCCTAAACCCGAAACCCTAAACCCGAAACCCCAAACCCTAAACCCCAAACCCCAAACCCCAAACCCGAAACCCCAAACCCCAAACCCGAAACCCCAAACCCCAAACCCCAAACCCCAAACCCCAAACCCCAAACCCCAAACCCCAAAACCCCAAACCCCAAAACCCCAAACCCCAAAACCCCAAACCCTAAAACCCTAAACCCCAAACCCCAAACCCCAAAACCCCAAACCCCAAAACCCCAAACCCCAAAACCCCAAACCCTAAAACCCTAAACCCTAAAACCCTAAACCCTAAACCCTAAACCCTAAACCCTAAACCCTAAACCCTAAGCCCTAAGCCTTAAGCCCTAAACCCTAAGCCTTAAGCCCTAAACCCTAAGCCCCAAACCCTGAACCCTAAACCCTAAACCCTAAACCCTAAACTAACCCAGTTTTTTTCTTTTGACAGACCCAATTTCAAAAATTCATATAAAATCACAGAAAATTCAAAAAAATATGAAATTTTGGGGTCATGCCCATGAAACCATACTCTATTTTCTTGCAAAATTTGAGATCAAATGGGTGAGCAAATCGAGATATATTAGCTGATCTTTGAACTGGCCAGATAAGGCACATGCCAAATCTGTGCCAGTGTTCTGTTTTTTTTTTCAAGGAATTCACACAACCTAATCAACTTAAAAAAAATCCAAATCAAATAAATAATCATCCTTTATCAGACTATATTTTTTTTATATTTAAATCAGTTTTTTTTTGTGTTGAGGTTGGTGTTTGACCAACAGTTGACTTTTACAGAAACTTTGGACCAGCGAAATTCAACAGGCAATATCTCCCTGTTCATAAGTCCAAAAATTATGAAATTTTAGAAGATGTTTTTTTAGTCTTGTTCTAATTTCTGTCCAAATTTGAAGCCAATTGGCTCAGTAAATAAAAAGATATGAAATTGCAAAAAAATTGGCAAAAATGCCCCTATTTGGTACCAGTTGAGCATCATAAGGCTCAATGAGTTTTAAAGCACTGGTACAAGCTCATAAATAATGTTGTTTCACTAAATAAATGTAAGAGAACATGGAGGGTCAAGTTTTAAATAATTGTTTTATTAAAAAGCATGAATTTGTGTCAAAATCACATGTTTTTCTTATTTTTACAGATTTTTGACAATATTTCGACTCGATTTTTGAGATTTCGAGTTTGATATTGTGCTTTGCTTGATGCTTAGCGCTGTATTAAATCTGGAACAAGGGGTAGAATTCACTACAACACCTTATTTCCAAATTTTTTTTAAGAGATGGCATTCACCATAACCCTCTTAAATATATATTTGTCAAAAATTTATAAAAAAAGAAATTAGATTAACAAAGCTAATTTTAGATTGAGAAAACAAAGATATAGAGGTAGCACTCACTACAACACTAATCTTTGATCTCCTTTTTTTTATTTTTTAAAAAAAAGACAACAAAAGCAAAAAGGGAAATATATTTCATTCATCAAGAAAAATATAAAATTTCATTAATTGCATACATATCATACCTTTCACCACTAAAGAAAATGAATTCAAAATTTATAAATGAAAATTTCAGTTTTTTTTGACAAAAACCAAAATTTTTGAAATTGGCTAACCCTAAGATATTTTTTTTCTTCCTTTTTTCCTTCTTTTTTTTTCTCCTTTTTTCCTCTTCTTTTTTTTGCAGATGGGGGGTCCTTATATAGCCTCAAGGCTAGAGCAATACATTGATATCATCTCCACCATCAATTTTGATCAAATAGTGGAAATTGAAAGTTGACTAAAGGCAAACATTGTCCAACATAGCATAAAATTTGTTTCTTTTCTATTCTTCTGATTCTTCTGCATTCCTGAAGCCTACAAAAGTGTGTCAAGTGTCTCCACAAGGCTGGATTGTGTCAGAGGCATCCAAAACACCCTTGTCTTTTTCAATTTTCGGGCTTGGGACAGCTTGCACTTTTTGGATGCGTTTGATACTTGCTTTACATCATTAAGAGCTCATTTGACATCTCTATAGCATGTTCATAGCCTGAAATTACCCTTTGTAACCCCAATTTGCTCAATTGAGGCCGAGCTTGCCCACATTCGGGCTTCCCTTTGTGGCCCCGCCATTCCACCATTCTAAACTTCAAATTGAAACTTTGAACACCGTCGTGGCACCCTTGTGACGCTCCCCAACCATTCAATTTGGGCTATTGGTCGCCAATTTGCTCGTTCGGCCTCTTCACCAACATAAGTTTCGTACCCGATTTCTTCCTCGTTAATTCATCTATTTTTGAAATTGACGGCTTCCCCAAACTCCTCTCGCCGAGTTCTATCCGGGGCTAAGAGGAATCGCGACGAGACGACCGGAGTCGCTGCCCTGCCGCCGGCCAGCCCCTAGCTGAACTCCCCTGTGCAGAAAAGAAGAAATGAAGAAGAAGAGGGAGCAGATTCTGTCCAGTGGGATCCACTGTCGGAGAGAGAAAGGGAGAGAGAAGAGGGACTGGGTTCGGGTCCCATTTGCTAGTGAAACAAAAGGGTGTGGGTCTCATTTGTCATGTTTAATGAGAAACAAACACCTTTCTTTCTTCACATAGTCTTGGTCCATGTGAACCAATGCGTCATACCAAATTGAAGGAAGAAGGGTCCACAAGCACCAAGAGCATTTTCTCTCTGTCTTCTTTTTTTCGCTGGAAATTGGAAGAGAGTTGAGGATGGCACTTGGGCTCCCCAAGTTGCACACAGAGTTTTCCCAGCTGCTATTTTATTTGTCTTTTCTCATTTCTAAATTATTTTTCATGAAATTATTTGTAATAAAATCATGAAAATTATTGTAAAATCATAGAATCCCTTTCTATGATTTTTAAAAATATTTTTGATATTTTTGGAATGAAATTAGGCATTAATTTCATTTCATCATTGTATATCATATGAGATTAGGCATTAATCTCACATAATAATTATTTTATGAAATTATTTCTTAATTTTAAGAGATAAATTTCATATGTGATAAATCATGAAATTGAGTATAATTTCATGATTTAATACTTGGCATGATTATTTCATGGAATTTTTTCTTAATTCCAAAAAATAAATTTTGTATGTGGTGAATTACGAAATTGAGCATAATTTCGTAATTTTAAATTTCGGCATTAAATCACATGAAATCATATTTGTTAATTTCATGTATTTTAACTTGTGTGTATTTTTGGTATTATTTTTTTTTTTACAGCAAACACATGTCAAATATACAAATATGTCCAAATTTCTGGCCAAACATGTCAAATATGCCCAAATTTCTGGCCAAACATGTCAAATATGCCAATACGTCCAAATTTTTTATCAAATATGCCAAATATACAAATATGCTCAAACTCTTGACAATATATGTCAAATATGCAAATATGTCCAAATTTCTGGTCAAATATACCAAATATGCAGATAAGTCCAAAACTTGGTAAAAACATACCAACATATCAAATCATATTTCGAGAACATTAAACTGACAGTGCGCTTCAGGTTTAATGTACCTCATTTTGGAAATCGATAAAGAATTATATGTTCCCGATTCTCCAATTTTCCCAGATTTCGAATTGGCATAGCACTTCAGATTCGGGATTTGGAAGGTCAATAGACTGTTTAGGACTATACGTCCTTGCCTTTGACATGAACCTTTCTAGAAATCAAACATCTCTGGTTCCTTGAACATCGAGTTGGCAGTGCGATTCATATTCGAGCTCCGTGAGATCAATAGGATTATACATCCTCGATCTCTGATTTATGAGAAATTATACGTTTCTCTGACTTTAGATCATATGTCTTTAGTTTTATTATCGAAAGTTATACCTTTGGGTTATTTCAAGCATGTATTATAATAAATTAGAAGGAAGAAATAAAGCCACAAATCTGATCCATATATTTTGATTAGTTTAGCCCATTAATCAGAGGTTCCCGAGGCGAGAGCTGGGGTAATTAACGGCGGGGGCTTGTGCCTGTCGGAAAATAAAAGTTCCCACAATCACCTAAATAATAAGTCCTTGAGCGCACAAACACGCGCAGGGATGTACCTACACCTTCTTCCCCCGTGAGCGAGAACGCCGATGCCTCGCGCGTGGGCCGCGAAAAAGGACCGCACAAATACATGGCACGTTCATACATCAACACCCAAACCCGCTGCACCCGACTGTGTCATCCTAGCCGTTTGATGCGTGGGGTACCGATATAGTTGGACCCATCGACCCACCTTCCTCCAAGGGTCATAAGTTTATTTTGGCTGCGACAGATTATTTCACCAAATGGGCTGAAGCAGTCCCGCTTAGGGAAGTGAAGGCAATCGACGTTGTGAACTTCTTCAAAACCCATATCCTGTACCGATTTGGAACCCCGAGGAGAATCATTTCCGATAACGAGGTCGCGTTCAAAAGTGCCAAAGTATATGCACTCGTAGAAAAGTTCAAGAGTGATTGGAAATATTCTTCCATTTATAACCCCAGGGCAAATGGTTTGGCAGAGGCCTTCAATAAGACCTTGATAAAAATCATAAAAAGGACGTTGGGAGGAAATCAACGCAACTAGCACGAAAGGCTACAAGAAGCGCTTTGGGCATATCGAACCACATGTCGAACCCTTACTGAAGCGACATCATATTCCCTAGTGTTCAATATCGAAACTATTTTGCCGCTTGAGATGGAACTCCTGTCCTTACGAGTGACGCTCCAGAACGAAATGTCATAAGGGCGTAGCACAAAACAGAATGGAGTAAGCGGCGATGGGGTGTCCCGATCTTTCGACGACTAATAGTCTAAATAATGTTTTTATGAGATTTCGATAAGCGTATAAGTCACTATAGTGACAACGATCTTACGAGAAATGGGAAAATCTGCCAATGTGAATTTCTTGCTTCAAATACTAGTTCTTCCGAAGTAGACATTAGTGGGAAGAGTAGTCATCAGATAAAAGCGAGAAGAAATACTAGTTCTTCCCAGTAATGCATATTCTTTCAATGTGAATTTCTTGCTTCAAATATTAGTTCTTCTCATAATGCATATTCTTTCAATATACTAGTGATGATCTGGTGGCTTTCCCTATCTAAATCCGAAACCCTAAACCCGAAACCCGGACCCGAGATCCGAGACTCCAGACCCCTAAACCCCAAACCCCTAAACCCCTAAACCCTAAACCCTTATGAAATTAAAGAAGTTGAAAAAATGAAGAACAAATCTTTAACAAGTATGAATTTCTAAGTGTGTTGCAATTCCTACATTAGGCGACGTCCCTCCGGTCATCTCTTCATGTCTATCACCACCACCGACTCTTTTTGATAACTTCTCAATATATAATTCTACCAATGATTGTTCAATTTTTCCTTCATAAATGTTCCGAATCACGCTTTTTAATGACTCATCATCCGTGATAGAAATTAGTAGAAAACAAACATTTTCACCACAATCCGCTTGCCATCTTCATTAATTCTCAAATTATACATAATATCGGACCATCTTGTTATTGAATACAATTTTCTCTTAAGTTTATCAAATTTTATATTGAGATTTGCACGAATGACACGTGACCGATTTCCCTCATAATTATATCCATTATAATCTTTAACTATGGATGCTCCATAATATACACAAATTGTAATAGGATCATAATCCATTACTTCCATTCAAATAAAATTCGCAAAAATATTAGGCAAATGTGTAATTTGTAAGAGCTAAACACATGCATCTTAGAAATCAATTTTTCTGAGACCTAGAAGCATTCGTCTTGGAAATTATGCTTTCTAAGACCTAGATGCATGCGTTTACACATTGAATAAGTTTTTCAAAATCCAAACTCGAAATAATAACATAACATCCAAATTCCAAAGAATAAGTTTTATAAAATTGGAGAAATTTTTTATAAAAAATTAACTCCGAAATCAACTTGTATCATAATGATTAACATTTATACAGGACATTTTAACTAGAGGAGATAAGATTTTTTACTAGTAATAAACAAACTAAAATAGGTTATCAAAATACTTACTGTTACAGAGCCAGATCCAAATATATTTTTTTTTTATTCTGTCGCGAGAACTGTCTCTCTCTCTGGAGGGACGAAAGAATGAATAAGGACAAGATCGAAAAATGGAACTCTCTTTCAATGCGAAGAGTAACAAAACTATGTGCAACCTAATAATTAAGGTCCAATTCACTGAAAGCCCATCTCATCTGGAACCCAGTCTCTAGACTCTGGGTTGGTTATATAATTATATTATATTCGTCCAAAGAGACTTCAGATTTACAGACTTAAAAAAGAACCGACCGATCTCTGAAAATAGGCCCTAGAGCCTGAGGTAAAACTTCCCCCAAGAAGAAACCCCAATCGCCGGAGCAGGGAGAGAGGGAGAGGGAGGGAGACAGCGAGACAGCGAGAATGGAGAGCGCATTGGCCATCGCCGCGGGGATAGGCGACCAGAGGCAGAAGATAGAGCAATACAAGCACATCCTCGCCTCTCTTCTTTCCTCCTCTCCTCCCGACGTCTCTCAAGCCAAGCGCTTTATCGACCACAGTACTGTCCTTCTATCCCTTTTGCTCTTCCTTCATTACATTTTTGTTTTAGTTTTTTGACCTTTTTTGTTGTAATATATCAGTGGTTTCCGACGAGGTGCCTTTGGTGGTTTCGAGACAGCTTCTCCAAACTTTTGCACAGGAGCTAGGGAAGCTTGACCCTGAGGCAGAGAAGGAAATTGCGCAGTATGCCCTTGCCCAGATCCAGCCACGTGTTGTCTCCTTTGAAGAACAGGTTTTGTTTTGTTATTGCTTTTTTCAAAAAAAAAAAAAAGGAGAGCAATACAAGGTGTTATTGCAATGTCGTTACTAATTGAGGACCAATTGTGAAATTTACCATTGTTTATGTTGGATGAATGGTTAAATTATCAGGTACTGATCATTAGGGAGAAGTTAGCTGAGCTGTATGAATCCGAGCAGCAGTGGTCTCAAGCTGCAAAAATGCTAAGTGGGATTGATTTGGACTCAGGAATCAGGTATGTTGATAAAGGACCTGTTGTTCTTTTTCATTGTCTTCTGTGAAGTAAGGATTCAAACTTTTAACATATGGAGTTATGGACCTTTTATATTTTGTCAGGATTCTGGATGACTCATACAAGCTATCTAAGTGTGTCCACATTGCACGCCTCTATCTTGAGGTAAGTAGCATTTTCCTGTAAATGGTTTTTGTTGCATGTAAACTGAAATCTTGGTAGGTGGTTCACTTGTGTATGTTGCTTTTCAGGATGATGATGCTGTAAGTGCTGAAGCTTTTATCAACAAAGCTTCTTTTCTAGTAACAACTAGTCAGCATGAGGTTCTCAATCTACAGTACAAGGTAAGTGATGTTACTGCTGTTTCCACCTATGATTCATTGTAACCATTTATTTTTGGATTTCCTCACTTCTATTTTCCTTTACAGGTTTGTTATGCAAGAATACTGGATTTAAAGAGGAAATTCCTAGAAGCTGCACTCCGGTACTATGATATATCCCAGATTGAGAAACGTCAAATTGGAGATGAGTAAGTACATAGTATAAGAGGTGGAAAGCAAATTGCAATACGATTGGGATTGGGATATTTCACGATGTAATGTATGTGAACATTTCAGGGAGATAGATGAAGATGCATTGGAGCAAGCTCTGAGTGCAGCAGTCACATGCACTATATTGGCTGCTGCAGGGCCCCAGCGCTCTCGTGTACTCGCAACACTTTACAAGGTACTCATTAGTTATGTCTCAATGCTTGTGTGTTTAGGCTCTTATTACCGTGGTAGCTAGTTTTGTGTTTGATGTGTATTCTAATGGGAGATTTTCTTTCTTCTTTTTCAGGATGAGAGATGCTCAAAGTTAAAGATATACCCTATACTGCAGAAGGTAGTTACTCTTGTCGCCATTCATATTTTTATATATACTACCATTTTTGTTCTAAGATGTATTTCTTTTGTTTGATTTGTTTTGGGGGATGCTTGCAGCAACCAATGTCAATAATGTTATTATGTACAAATTTAGTTAAAATAAAGTAATGTGCCAAATTATTATAGGACATCATCCGATAGATAACATGTGTTTATTTTTCTTGTTTATAACTTTGAATGTGATTATGAATTTGTTTATTTCTTCAAAATTGACTAAAAATTGAGCAAATAAACACAGTTTGTCTGGTACTTGTATGGGTAACCCTTCCTTAATCCTTGTTAAGCCTCCTTTACTGCCTTAGTTGTGTATTTATTCTGAACATTGGTTTCTTACCATGAATTAAGATCACTCCTTTAGCATGCTTTGGCCCCATTTAAGCCTTATTTGGATTCATAACCACATCTACCCATGGATTAAGCCTCCTTAGCCATTCCTTAGCAACATTTGCCTTGAGCTCTTGGAGTTTCTATTGGTATGCTTTGGCTAGTCCTGGATCCTGAAAAAATTTGATATGTTATAAGATGTATGTTTAGCAGTTTTCAAGAGAACCCTTGGAGTTTCTACTGGTAAAGCCATTATGGTTTTGTTATTAAAAGCTAGTTCAATGTTCCAGGTGTATCTTGAGAGGATCTTGAGAAAACCAGAGATCGATGCATTTGCTGAAGAGCTGAAACCACATCAGGTTTGAGACTTGTATTGTCTTGTTCTATCTTCTTTATGTTTTATAATATGTTGTTCTTGTCATGGTTTTTATCGATTATTATTCTTTCTGGACAGAAAGCTCTATTGCCAGATAATTTTACTGTGCTGGACCGTGCAATGATTGAGCACAACCTCCTCAGTGCTAGCAAGCTCTACACTAACATAAGGTTTGGTAATGGTTAGTTATTTCACCAAATTTCTTTTGTATGCTTATTTATTTGCTTCCTCAACTTTTTCTCACAGTTTTGAGGAGCTAGGAGCTTTACTAGGTATTCCTCCTCAGAAGGTACTTGATTTTGAATTCCTTACATGTTATGAGGAGTTCCACTTGTTCATGCTCTTACATCTTGAAAGAGTTCTATAACGTTATAGTAAACAGTTGAAAACAAATATGTACATAAGTTGTCATAGTTGATAACTTGATTTGTCTGTAGTACTTAACAACCAAATTTAAAAGCTCTGTTTGTTATGCTAGGCTGAGAAGATAGCATCTAGGATGATTTATGAGGACAGAATGAGAGGCTCTATTGATCAGGTACACTCCAATTCTGTCATGCTCTGCGAGCGTTAATAAAAGGTTCAATGTACTATGATTTTGCAACTCTGTCGAACTTTTGAAATTAATATGATCAGTGCCTTGACATTACATCATACTGCAGAAGTTTGGTACTGGAACAAAGGACCCATGACCCAATTTTCTAGGGCTTGTTCAAGTTTTGACTACGATTTTATTGTTATGTGCTCACTGTATCGTTTGTCAGGTTGAAGCTGTAATACATTTTGAGGATGACACTGAAGAATTACAACAATGGGATCAACAGGTTTGTTCTTTTTTAATACCTCCTAAACTGGAATTATGATCTAAGCTGGTGTCCTAAAATTTCAACCACTTTATAATGGTTAAATTAATAAATTAAAATTTGGTATTGATTACCATCGCTGGCCTAAATGAACTCTTGTATCAAGTTGTATGCAACAGATAAGCACAAAACACACCATGTGACTTAGGTTGAATTAGTTCCAGTTTTGTTAGGACCTAATTGATGGGGTATCAAATTTTGGTTTTTCAGTTTCTATTTATAGAAGGTAAAGGCCATTTTGCTTTTTGTCTTGATTAATCCTATTTCTATGATGGATTAACTTGTGGTTGACATTGTCCCTGATAAATTGCAGATTGCTGGTGTATGCCAGGCTCTTAATGATATCCTTGATTGCATGACAAGCAAGGGCGTTGCTGTTCCTGTGTGAACCTTTTAATATAGTGTTGGGTTAGTTTCAAGTCCCATGGCACTCAAGTTACTAGTCATCATGGCCCCCCAAAGTCGGTGTATGTTTAGGAACTATGATTTTGTATATGGTCATGAGATGTTATACCAGATGTCATTTCAGCAAATGCAGCTTTGTTTGCACAATTTGACTGTGCTTGTGCGCTCTTGAATCTTGGCTGTCCTTCTGTGGAAGCAGCAGAGTTGTTCGCTGGGATCCATTCTATATCGTTGTGATGTGATGTCACAAAACACCAGGATCACAACATTGGAATTCTAGTACTGGTACTAGCTGAATGCGAACAGAGTGAGTAACAAATATGATCAATCTGACACTGCTTACACCAACAGAAACAAACGAGGGACAGGGATAGTACTAATTAGAGACTCATGTCATGGAGAAGGCATTACACAGTCGCCAATAGCCATTTCCAACTAGCTGGCCACAATTTACAACTCATACAAAAAAAAGTTTTTATTTTTATACACCCAGGTCCCGGCTAAACCGGGCTTATTACACATCTTTGTAGGTAATTAGTTATTTCCATCCCTTCAGCTTTTTCCTAACCCATTGCTCTCCTTCCTCCCTTCTCCGGGCCTCCTCTTCCTCTTCCTCTTCTCTCCTAGCCTGTTCTTCCTCCCTTCTTGCCTCCTCTTCTTCTCTTCCTTTTGCTTCTTCCTCTTCCTCTTCTCTCTGAGCTTGTTCTTCCCTTTTCCTGACCTCCTCTTCTTCTCTTCTTCTTGCTTCTTCTTCCTCTTCCTGTTCTCTCCTAGCCCGTTCCTCCTCCCTTCTCCTGGCTTCTTCCTCCTCTCTCCTCCTGGCTTCTTCCTCTCTCCTCCTGGCTTCTTTTTCTTCCTCTCTCCTCCTAGCTTCTTCTTCCTCCCTCCTCCTGGTTTCTTCTTCCTCCTCTCTCCTCCTTTCCTCCTTTCGCCTCTCCTCTTCTTCCCTCCTCTTCTCTTCTCTTCTCCTCTCTTTTTCAGCCCTTTGACGTTCCTCCTCAGCCTTCCCCATCAAATCCTCTCCACAGGATGTGCAACCCAGTATTATAGCATCATGCTGTGAAGACAGCAATTCCTCCACAACTGTAGAGTTTGGCGCACCAAAAGCTGCTTTCAGAATTTTGCTATCAATCTCCTTTAGTACTGACCTCTCTCCAGCCAAGAACTGGGGGTAGTTGTTTCTGGCATTGGTGCTGAATCCCATGAATACAAAAGAGTCATTGTTGAAGGATATCTGCGTCATTGGATGGTACTTGGGCACAAGGAAGACATCCCCTTCTTTGACCTGATACAAAGAATTCTGGCACTTGATATCCTTCATGAACTGCCCTGCAGCATTTGTGGGACAAATTATTTGTACCATGCCTTGGCCGTGAATCACTACAGAAATCTCACTCGCCTTTGGATTCCAGTGTGGCCCCATCATCGAACCCTTGTAAAAAGAAATCAAAAAGGAATTCCCACGTAGATGCTAACAAGTTAGTTGCTCTGACAGCTAAAGCTAATAGCGAAGAACAATTTTATAAACTTGAAACTTAGCATCTCCTCATATGGATGATCCGTTATGCAAAATATTAATGAAAAACAGTTGTTAAAAGTTCGATTGTGGTGCAATTTGATCACAAGACCTCATCACTAGTGGACCAGAGGACATATCAATGCAATGAGATGACAGTACACGCATTTTAATCATATTAATGCATGACACCTAAATTTTGCATACATGTAATGCAATATCACAACAAAAATAACATTGATTCCTCAATTTGATTTTTTTTTTCCCTTTCCTTATCTTTTTAAATTTGAAATTGCAACTCAAATATGTACTAGCTAGTTGTCCACTTATTTTGTTTTCCAAAATAACCACTGAAAGTAAAGAACAGAATTAACCAACATCAGATCCACCAAAATACACACCAATTTAGTAATGTTTTGAATCTTTCGGAGAGAGTCAAAGAGAGTATAATCCTGAAGGTCTGATATGAAAATAACGTGATCAACAAAAAGACACTCAAAAGTTGGAACTCACTGTCGTAAGATTGACCATGAAGGCACTGATATCAATGCTTTCCAAACCTTTTAGCTCGTCATGTGTTATTGCCGTGCTCCAACCATAGCAATTCTGCACATCTGGCTTACTAGAGTAGAAGTTGAAGGTTCTAGTCTTTGATTTTTTCTTCTTGTTCAACTCTACTGTTGGTTCTCTCACTCCAACCACGGATTCAATCATCCCTCCCTTCCAACTAGTGCTATCTGTCTCACTACTTTTGTCTGATTCATCCTTTGGCACATATGGTACAATTGGAGGAGCTCTCTCTGCCCATTTGATGCTTTGCACTAGTTCTTCAGATACCTTTTATTTGGGAAAGTATATATCAATTTGAAATACAGATGCAATAGAATAGCAATATCTCATTTTGATGTTTTCATGACCACATCACGTCGAAAAATGATAAAACATCTGTGAGCCTCATTGTAGAGTAACTCACTAGAATTATAACTGCACATAAACCAACATTATAACAGCATCTTTTTAGTTCCTAACTTCTAATGTGTGAGTTACTGCTATGGATTCAGTAACTAACCTGTGCTGTTCAACAAATTGGACAGATTGAAAGATTCTCATTGAGTTCTAATTGATTCCTGTTTGTTTTCATCTCTATTGTACAGGTCAAATTCAGTTTAGACCTAGTACCATTTTATGGTAAGTGAAGCATAGGAAGAAGGATATACTCATATACTATAAACTTGTTAATTACTTACTCCAAAGCCTGTCTGAAGAATCCTTTCATCAAAGCCTCGAACAAGGTCACTTATGTTTGAATAAGCTCCAAAAAATTGCTCCTGCTTGCATGTCATTTATAAAATAATACCAGCAATAAACAATGAGGCAAACTGTTATTAGAACCATAACTTGATATCACGAGGAACATACACTTTTGAAAGTTGCTCTGTTTCATATAAGAAATAAAAGGAATAATATTTTGATAATTGATAATTCTATTTTATTCATATTCTCAGAGAAGTTCATTAAAGCACAGTTGAATCTCCATGAATTAGTCTATCTGTAGTTCATATCAGAGATGGCAGCCGATTTTCAGGTGCTTAATGTGACAAGGAGTTCAGCATAAATGTCTATTTATTGTTTCACCTTAGGTTTCTGCTTGAATATTGGGAGCTTGGTTACCAAGTAGAAATAATCGGCCTTGACATCATGTGCAGTAAATTGGGACTGAGCATATGGCTTACATGTTTTTTATTAAATAAATACACAGAAAATTGCTATTGAAGTTTTGACAGAATGAATGATCATTTTTCCTCAACATCAAAAATGCGATCCTTACCCGAGGATCCTCGACATTAACAGTGTTGAAGATGGCATAGATCCTAAATTTCACTCTGGTTGGTGCAGGATAGCTTCTAATATAGAATGTTGTGCCTTGTTTAAGCCTGTAAACATCTCCTTGCTCCACATGAATTGATTTGGATCCATCACTGCTTTCTTTTTTCTTATTTTTACTGTCACTGCTTTCATCTTCTATGTAATTTATTTTTGCTCTCCCTGGAACAGGAACAGGAATACTGATCAATGACACATTGCTGTTGATATATCAACTAGCTAGAATGCTAAATTAAAGTTGCTCTTGAAACATCAATTTCATGCTCTTTCCAAAAATAGCTTTTATTTTGTATATTGAAAAAACACAGAGCACGTACAGCAGTTGCATGATAAATCTATTGCAACTAGGCTATCATGTTACTAATTAACATTCAGTGATCACTTCTGGTATAATAAGAGAATTTTACTATGGTGTTTCCCTTTTTAGGAAATATGAAAATGAATTAGCATTAAATGCAAAATAGACTATCGTCGCCTTTGTTGATCACTGTTTCAAATTTCACATATGAAAAAGCAAAGCAAAGCAAACGACTAAATAGGGGAACACCGTAATAGAACTCATAATAAAAATTAACCAAATTCATTATTCTGCTTTCAGTCTATAGAAAGATTAAAATTACTGTGATCTGTTTGTGCCTTCATCACAGACAGCATGTCTCCTCAACAATTCATAATTATTTTGTTTTCCTTTTTAAACATGCATGCATTAATTAAATTCAGGCTAACTAATTAATGTCATACATCTTGCATGCCTCTTTCTAGCTAGCTATATGGACCAGAGCATTAAGACAAAATACTAACATAATTTCAAAATTTACTTAATAAAATAGTAAGTTTCAGTGGAATTATTAACATGATCGATGTAAGAAATGAATGAATTAAGAAGGAAGAAAACCTGAATGCACATAAAAAAGCATATCAGCATGAAGCAGCACAGGGAGGAAGAGTGAGTTGGGCTCCATGGTAATGAACTGGAGATGATAATTAGCTCCCCCAACCCAATCTCTCACATCAACGGCTGAGATGGATCCAGATTCACTCACAGACACCGCTCTCCTGTCCTCTTTCCTCATCACCAAGCCTTCATGGCCAAGTGCGCTGCATAACACCCCAAGTAGCAGCAGCGCAAGCAAGACCATCTCTTTCGCCATTTGAATTTCCGAAGGTGCTGGTGTCTCTCAAGAAATTATAACCGTTTAAAAAGGGCAAGAACAGGAGAGCAGCTAGTGACGCAGCACCTGCATGGCTGCCACGTTTCATGGAAAAAGGGAGAGTAGCTCCCTCGAGGCACGTCTTACTCTTTCTTTGGATGAGAACAGGGGGATCTATGGGCCATGAGGCGTTTGATTTCGAAAGGAATTGTATGCGCTTACAGTCTTACATGCAACAATGCAAGCACTAGTTTTGAGCTTTTTCCAATGGGCTAGGATTATTAGGCGTACGGGCCTTAGATTCTCTCATCTGACGTCAGAGCAGGATTCAGCGAGCGAACTTCATCCTCATTCATACCCCTTTCCCTTTCCCTTGCCCGCCACAGAAACTCAGTCGCTCCCTCCCTCTCTCTCTGTCTCTAACCCCAGCCAAAACCAAAGAAATAACTTCAAAAAAGAAAAAAAGAAAAAGAAAGAAAAATCCAACCAAAATCCACTTCCTCTCTTCCCCTCCACAATCCAGCCTCCTCTCTGGCCCCACTCCCGCATTTCTCCCTCAACCCTCTCTGGCTCTCTGGCTCTCTGGCTCTCTGGCTCTCTCCTCCTTTCCAAATTCCAATTCTCCACACCCAGCTCAATTTGGTCTCAAATAATAGTCATCAAAAGAAGAAAAAGGAAGTAAAAGAAAGCATGGAAGAGAAGCTCTCTTTCAAGGATCCATTCAGCACAGCTCAGCCCGGAAAATCCGACATGGATTTCCAGGACGTGTTCGGGGGCCCACCGAGGCGGCACTCCTCGATCCACGAGCGAGGTAGGGCCCGCGCCGATTCATTCGATTTCCTGTCGTCTCAGAGTCAGAGGCATGATTTGATGCCTCCAAGGAGGCACTGGTCGGGGCCGGGAGAGAAACCAGCCTTCGGGGAGTCGGGTCGCAACAGTTCCGGTCGGAGGAGGAATTTTGGAGACGAGTTCTTCAGTGATATCTTTCCTGGGAGTGATTCGCCTGGCTCTACACCAAAGAGACTTGATAATGATGTCTTAAGCTCCACTCCTGGTTCCGGGGTTCATAGCCCCAAAGTCAGGTTCGAATATTCATATACCCTGCGGCTAGTGTGGTGACCCATTAGTGCATGTATAAATTCCTAGTTAACTCTACAATGTCACTTATAGTTATTTAATCTGCAAATATTTCAGCCTCTCTTTGAAGTTTGCCAAGGATCAGCACAGGAGTGATGACGCGCTGTCTGAATCGTACAGTTTCCCATCCTCACCAACTGCATCTGTCTCCAGCTCAACTGCAAACCTCAGAAGTGATATCCATTCTCTTTACCACCCAACTTCTTCTTCTCGCCTTGGTTCATATGCCACAAAGAATGAGTCTAAGAAGAGTGCGGGTTCTACTAGTCTGGAGAGTTACATAAATAGCAGTAACTTCCACTTTTCCTTTTACAGATGGGCAGGCAAAGGGGTCTCTCTTAAATTTCAGAATTCGTTGCAAGAAGGTGATGGTGAAAGTCTAAGTGCAATCACAGGGCTTCCTGAGGTTGTCATACAAGGAGTAGATCTCTTAACTGATAATGATGATGATAGCATGTCAACTGCCACTGGAGCATCAAAAGGGACAACTGAAACTCAGAGAATGGATGAAATGAATTTGGTTAAGGTGAAAGAGCTTGAGGAGTCACTTCACAGTGATATAACTGTAGAATCAGGTACATCTGCAGTTTCGAAAGATTTAAGACATTTTCTTGCATTCTCTGAGATCTCAAAACGTCAGTTGCCATTAGAACAGATCTGAATCGCTCTTTTACTGTAATGTTTTGAAGCATTACTGAAACTACCTGTCCTTTCCATTTATGACAGTTTGAAGGCAGTTTCAGTATTATTTTTAAACAGGGTTGGGGGGGTTACAAATTCCTTATTCTTTGCTCGCTGTTGCATCATATCTGTGTGATCAGTTCTGTATAGGATGCCATTGGGGGAAAAAATAGCAGTTATTGTCAGTTAATTGTTTCATTCTTCAAAATTACATGTAGGCCGTAGCACTCAGAGAGAAGAACTTCAAAGCACAGCCGAATCCAAATCTCATGTAAGGAACTTCCAGCAGTTCATTATGGATGATTTTGGAAAACCAGGTAGGTTTTTTTCGCACATCTTCACTTACCATATGTATAAACAAGGACAAGCTTTGATGACCAGTGCAATGAATGGTCGGTTACAATCTATAACATAGTTTCACCTCTTTCATAGGATATATGTCTGCGGATTCACAAGTTGAAGAAAATGAAGTCAAAACTAAGCTGCAACATGGCACAGTATCAGAAGAGAAAATGCTTGGTAAAAAGGTGAAGGTGAAAGTAAGAGATTTCATTAAAAGATTCAACTCTGAGGGCTCACCAAAACGTGATCAGAAGATGAGAAAGAAAGACAAGAATAAAATAAGAGGGGAAGGTTCAGGCCCTCTCAGTCCATCTGTTTCTGAGTCAAATGGAGAAGAAAAGTCTACTGAGTTGAAAATTGAAGAAGCATTTATCTTTGCCTCCTCTCAGTCACCTCAAGTATGTTTGTTTTGTGCAGAATTTACCGTGCTTTGGCAGCTTGTTTCTTTTTAATATGTTTTCAGCTAGAGTAAAGTCGCAATCTTGGGCTTTGGTATCCTTGGATCTTGTTTGGTGCTATCATTAACACCTACACTGCTGCAACCACTAGGCTGAAACTATCTTTTTACCTGTTATTCAAGATAATTTTACTTTTCTTTTTGATTCTGTGGTGTAAATTGCATAATTGAGGCTGATTTGGGTTTAATTGAGCATAAGTTAGGTTAATTGAGGAATGCTAATGAATTGGAGTTTTGTCACTTTAGATCAATGAAGCACAACAGAAGGTGCAGGAGAAAGTTTTTGAGTCAAATGGAGAAGGAAAGTCTACTGAGTTGAAAATTGAAGAAGCATTTGCATTCGCCTCTTCTCAGTTACCTCAAGTATGTTTGTTTCTTGCAGAATTTACTGTGCTTTAGCAGATTTTTTTCTTTTTAATATGTTTGCGTCTAGAGTAAAGTTTCAATCTCAAGCTTTGGTGTAATTGCATCTTGTTCGGTACTGTCATAAGAACCTCTACTGCTCCAATCACTAGTTGGACGATATTCATTTCACCTCTTATTTGAGATCACTTTTTAACTTCCTTTTCTTTTTCTTCTTTGGTGCAAGTTGCCTAATTGAGGCTGATTTGGGTTTAAAACCTTTATTGGGCATGTGTTAAACTTACATGAATAGCTAGGGCTAATTGAGGCATGCTAATTACTTGGTGTTGTCGCTTTAGATCCATGAGGTACAACAGAGGGTGCAGGAGCAGGCTTTTGATTTCAGTTCCGACTCTAAGAGTACTGGTGATCCTGCTTTTGAAAGAAATCAAACATTTAAACCGATCTCAGGTTTGCATTTGAAGTGCAACTTGTTCTCAATATATCATACATCCTGCCTTTAAATTCAGTTTTTTTTTTCTTTTTAAATGCTAGGACCATACTCTGTTTTATCATTTTAATTAAACTTTTACCTTAGGAAAGCAAATCATGTAGGAACGTGTCTGAGCCATACACCACTAATGATGCTTCATGCTTGTTAAATTTTTTTTGTAACAGTAGAACCAACAAACAAGGTGCATAATGGATCCCATGTTGAAGATTTTGAAGAATGCTTGGTATTTTTCAGCTTTCTTAATTCGGAATTCTTGCTACTCGAGGGTTCAATTTAGGGCCTGTTTGACATGAAGGAAAGTGAGGGAAAAGAAGAAATTTTCCAGTACACGAGTTTCTCTTACACATTCAATAGTCGAAATTTCTAGGAAATACGATTTTTTGTCAGTTTCTTGTCCCCTGTCTTTCCTTCTTTTTGGTTTCTTCAAAACTTGCACCAGAAAACAAAATTTTCCTTCGTTTCTTCTGGTCGCCAGCTGCTTTTCTCCTTCTTCTGCTCAATTTTCACTTCCCTATGTGACCTCCCTTCTCCATTGATGATGCATCTTTCAACCTCCATCTCCTCTGCCCTTCCAATTGTTCCCATTGCTTACTAAACGTGCAAGAGTGCACTCTTTTCATTGCTGAAATTCTTCTATATATGTTAGCATCTGCTGAAAATCTTCAATTTAAATTTCAGATTTTCTCACAAGTAAATGTTGTCTCTTACATTATTTCTAGTTCTGAAATGATTTTATGAGTGCTCTTTTTTTGAACACTCCTCAAAACCTTGAACATTATTACTTGATTGTTTGAAACTCTTGATTAATAATAATTGGTTTAAATTGTGTACCAGTAAACTCATAAGTACACCAAATGTAAAGTTTGACTCAAATTTGATTTATAGTTTTATCTTTTTATTAACAATTAAAATATCATTTATCATTATACTGGTAAGGTCCTGAAGCTTCAATTTTGCTCTTTGATTGGTGAGAACATCATTCGATGGATTACTGACTTCAGAAACTTTTTCCTCTTTGTACAAGTTCAAATAATAACAGTTGAAAGCTGGTGTTCATTGAACAATTTTTTTGGATTTTATCGCTTTGAAACAAATTGATTAATCAGCTATACTACAGAATTTTCTCTATTAATTATTTTTTATAACCTTGACCCTGGTTCACTTGATATTTGTTTATTCATTTATTTCAGAGTGCTTGAATAAAACATTAGTATAGCTTGAATAAAATTATCAATTCTGATTTTATTTGGTTTAATTTATTTATAATTTTAAATTTTATATTTTAAAAATGCTTTTGCAAATCAATTTGTAAAAAAAAATCATTAAGTGCTTCGAAATATTCATTCCAACTATGCATCTTTTCTTTCCCAATCACATTTAAAATTCTAGCACATCAAACAACAAAAAGCAACATGAAGGATTTTACTTTCTTATAAAACAAACATGTCAGTAGAAAAATAAAATCTCTTGAAATTAGAATGAAGAAAAGAAGTTTCCGTTAATTTAGAATTCCTCTATTTCTTACACATCAAACAGACCCTTATTTCATATTTAGGTCTAATTACTAAGTTGGGATACTTGAAGATTCAAGTCATTTTGATTTTTCTTTGGATACAGGTTGAGCATTCTATTGAAGAGCAATCTCAAGCTTCAAATACAAGCATGGATCGAGATCAAATTAAGGTAACTGGTTTTCACAAACTCTTAATTAAAATTTCAATAAAAATTAAAATAACAATCTCGTACATCTTTGTTCAAAATCAATTTCAGATATCTGAATCTAAAATAAGGGAATGGTCGAAAGGAAAAGAAGGCAATATCAGATCCCTACTGTCGACTCTACATTATGTGAGCATTAGTTTAATTTATCTTTTGTTGTGTTTTTGAAATAGGATAATTATTAGGTTTACAGTTTGTTAAGTTTGATTCTTCTTTTTCTTTCTGGTAGGTTCTTTGGCCTGGGAGTGGGTGGAAGCCAGTCCCGCTTGTTAATATAATAGAAGCTCCAGCTGTCAAAAGAGCATACCAAAAGGCACTTCTTTCCCTGCATCCTGACAAGCTACAGCAGAGAGGCACAGCCCCGCATGAGAAGTACATTGCTGAAAAGGTTTTCAAGATTCTACAGGTACATGAGAGTTTCTCTGTCCCTTTGTACCAAAATCAGGCTGTATATTGTTAATACATCTGACTGGTGCACTCTAGCTTTGACCTGACCAGCATGGGCACCAGAGCCTACATGATCGTTTAGGCCATGGTCTTAGATTTCTCTTTTCCTGTGTTATCAGATGCATGTGAATTAAAGAGAGATAGAGATGGAGGGAGATTGTCATTGGAACGTCCTATAACCGAATGTACATTTTTGCTTTTATTGCAGGAGGCATGGAATGAATTTTCTCTTTGATATCATGAGTGTTTACAAACGTACAGAAAACTGAAGCTCTTGGTTCTTCTTCCTTTTTTGTAATGTTGGGCCGTATTCTGCTCGCTTGTGTAAGCACATAGTGCTGTAGAAAATAGTGTATATTCATTACTCAAGCCTGAAAAAATAAGAAGGAAAAAGGGATCTCTTTTAGCTGATCCAAGTAAAAGAAATTGAATAAAGGTCCAGGTCCTGTTGTAGAAATTCATTATGAAGTTCTTGAAACCAGATGCTGCAAAATGTCATTTGAGCTGTATATCTGTAAATGATTGAAGAGATGCAATGCGCGTTAGCATGCGACGTGCGACATGGACATTGAATGTGACTTGTTATGGTCAATGGAGAGTTTTCAGTTATTTGAGAAATTTTGTCAGTATAGAAGTAAAATGTGTAGTAAGAGTATAAAAAGTAAGATTCATTCACTTTCTGATCAGGATTCTTAAAAAGAAAATGCTAATTTGGTTGGAAAAAGTCGCCATCTGCATATAACCCACACGGTGGTTTCTGGTTGAAGCAGTTGTCACAGTATCTGAATGGCGATGATCCAACGGGGCCCCCATTAATGTGCTTGCAATGCTGGATGGTGGATGGTATTAATTAATATATGCTTTTATGGGGATGCGGCCTACACTGCTAGCTCTAGTACAATTAAAGATTCAAGTTTACCTGATCATTTGTGATACATTATATATAGGTATCATAATTAATTAAGTGAGCGTCTTCTAAATATCTTCAACTGCTTTTGTCAATTCCTTTTTTTTAAGAAATGAGTAGGCAAATATTCACTATAGTATAACCAAAGTGTGAGTATAGAAGTTCAGGTTTCATGTTAAAAAATCCAGTTACTTAAAAGTTTGTCATGAATAACATCAGCCGGTCAATTCCATTCGTTCGTTTTAATTACATCGGGGCCTACGTTTTCAACGATCGAGAATAATAATATAGTATATAGTATACGTCGATGTTCACAACATACATTTAATTAATAGATAATAACTGAGCTAGTACATTTGAATAATTCCTACAATTATAAGTAGAAATATAAGTCTGGATTTAAATAGCAAATATCATAAAGCTTAATGTCCACTTCCTGAAATAGTAATATATACTAGTTAGGACAAAACTAGAATGATAAGTCCGGAATTTTAATAGCAAAGATTATAGAGCTTAGCAACTTTCTTTTACCTAGGGACATACAAAGATAATGGGATCAGAAGTAGGAAGCTAGTATATACCATTGGAAATTAATTATAATATTAATAGTATAATATCTAATATATATATATATATATATATATATATTTTATAAAAGTAAGAAAAACATTTGTTTTCAAACTAAAAACCTAAACAGAAACAACTTATAAAACACAAATTGTATCATGATAAAGCAAAAACAACAGAACCACATCTAGATACAAACTAAAACAAAAACAGCAACATTAACTAAAAAAATCAAGCAGTTCAGACGTGTCCTTGCCTCATGCACACCCATTGTCGACCGCCAAAATTGCTATTGCCAGAGGTGGTACTTAATCTTCCTCTTTGAAATTGTCGTCTCCATTCCTCTCTATCTCTTTCTGCAGTGATGAAAAGTGTTGGAATTAATTTCAATATATGAACATATATTTAAAATAATTATATATTAATAATTTATGAATTGTCAAATAATTAAAGTGATATCTGAATTAAAGTGTTCAAATTAAGTATATTATCAAGCAATATATATCTGTCATGAGAAGTGAATTGTTTAATGTATAAAATACATATTAGTAATTTTATAATTTAGTGATGGACTGAATTAAATAAAATTACAAATTAATAGTATAAGACTATTAGTCCTCGGAGAATACAATTAATGCGCAATTTGTTAATTATGAAATTAAACCGATAAGATAAGAGAGAAATTGATGTAAATTCGGAAATTGATGTAAATTTCGGAAATCAAATTTTGATTTTGGTTTCCGTTTCCAAAAATATATATCCTTGGTCTCTGTTTTGTTTTTTATCAGAACTGAAATTGTATTCGGTTTTTGATGGAATTCAAAATTGAAAGACAATCCTAAATCAATTAGGGACTGATTTTAAATAAAGTAACTTTGGGTAATATTTAATCATTGTACAGATTATTATGGAAAATATATCTTAGAAAATAATTAATTAAGGTATCATTTATCAAAGTAAGTTCTCATATCAGTATTAATTATTTTTTGGCATATACATAGTGTATATACATATAATTTTGTAATTATTGGACCGGCCTAAAGAAAAAACAATAATTACTATATTATATATGTGTGTGTTGTGGTAATAAATGGGTAATGGTTATTATATTTTATATATAACTTATTAATCGGCTCAAAGGAAAGTTAATTAATTGATATATACTAAATTGTTACATTTGATTACTACACATAATTATTCTAGAATATAATCACATGATTATTCTAGAATAATAACTGACTCCAAAGAACACTTGTTATTCGAAGATATTTAGTAGATGGTACTTACTTTTATATTGATTTATTATTATATTTGGTTTGATTTTGGTTTTATATTTGATTCGTTCTTTGTGCAAATTTTTCAGCTAAAGTTTTTGACCTTACGGCCAGTATAAATAGAGTATTTGATTCGTTCTTACGGCTAGTATAAACCCTAAACCCTAAACCCTATAAATAGCATTCTCATGTTATGATGTTCAAATTATAAGGAATAGAAAGATAATTTTGAGATTATTTTTAGTTGACTTGATCTGGACTATGCATTACAGAAAGATCGTCCTGCTGATATCACTGCAAAAATTTCTGACAAAGAGCAATATGTCTATGATAAGTGGATGTGATCAAATCGCTTATGTCTGAAGATCATGCAAAAAATCATTCCTAAGGCATTCAAGGAACTTGTTTTTTATTCCACTAATGCTAAGAATTACCTGAAAGAACTTGAGCAAAGATTTATGAGGAATGAAAAAAATTGAGATTGGCATTTTTTTGAATAAACTTTGTACAGTGAGGCACACTGACAAAGGCAATGTAAGGGAGTGCATCCTTGAGATATCTCGTACTACTTAAAAATTGAAGACACATAAGTTAGACATATCGAATAATATGTTGGTGCACTTGATCCTCAATTTTCTTCCTAGCTCATTAGAATAGTTTAAGGTGAGCTATAATTATCAGAAGGAAACATGAACAATTAATAAACTCATCGCACGCTACGTTCAAAAGGAGGAAAGATTGAAGTTGGATTGCATGGAAAATACAAACATTGCCTCTACTTCTAAGAATAAGGGGGGAAAACGCAAGACCAATTCAGATATTGCGGTTACAAGTTTACAAAAGAAACCCTCTAAGGATAAGAAACTGATTGCAGATCATAGCAGAGTAAGGAAGAAAAAGAAAGGAGGTTAGTTCTTTTGCAGCGACTGAAGAACATGTAAAGAAGAATTATTTCAACTATCACGCTTGACGTGCAAAAAAAGGTACAAATTCTTCTTTTGTTTGCAGAAAAGTTAATACTATTTTAGTTTTAATAAACACATATGTTGGAGATCGTAGAAACCCCGGGATTTATGGTATAAATGCGGAACAAAAATTTCAAAAAATTCTTCAATACACCAAAGGATCAACTTGTGCAGTTAGAATCAAACCGAATATAAATATAAATAACTTCATATCTTTGTTTTACTGGAGCTTTAGCGATAAACGCTGATGTGGTTGCCTGCTACACTGTCAAGGTTTCAACACAGAAACCTTAAGTCGATATCCACCCAAAAGTTGCTAGACACCGACTAACTCATTGCTAGGGGAGATCTTCATCGGCAACACTAAACGCTAGAATCTAACTTTCGGCTCAATGAATTGTTCATATCAAAATCTTGTAGAATACCAAAATTTATCATTTTTAGGGTCTTTGAATTATTTTTAATGAATTTTGAAAGATGACTATAAAAATAATAGAAAAATATTAATATTTGAATGACAAAAAAGATCATCTTTAAAAATCATTAAAAATAGTTCAAAACTTCAAAAAGGGTAAATTTTGTTATGAAGAATTTATTGAGCTACTTAAATCAACATTTCGGATATGAGATTTCAAAATTTGGTCCGTAAGCATTTCGAGCTGAAGTACTTATAGAAGCACCATAGCGTTATTATATATATATATATATATAGAGAGAGAGAGAGAGAGAGAGGGAGAGAGAGAGAATAGTTAAAAAATTTTAAAATTAGAAAATTTATGTATTTTATAAGATTTGAATTTAAAAAATTTATTAAACAATTTGGATTTAAAAATTTAAGTTGGTTGGATAAATTTATTAAAAATATTGATAAATTTAAATTCACGCTAATTAATGTCATGAAGCTACCTGCGATGCAGCCTTATGCTGTCCAGCTCATTAATAAGGCCCATAAGATATAACACCAGACACCTGGTGTAATTTAATTGCTTCTTTTTTGAAAAAAAAAGGATTTAATTAATGTTACAATTTAAATAAAAATAAAACACAATTTTTCATTTCATGGGGGGCCCTATCCCTCTGCCCCCTTCCCTGAGTTCCCTCCGCCTCCTTTTTTTCGGGTTTGAATTGGTTACAAATTTAATTTAGAAAGACAATTAATTAAACTGAGAAACTAAAATACAAGTTTGGATAATTTTTAAATAATGATTCTTTAGATTTTTTTAAGTCTTTTACGAGGATCGAATTTATGTTTTACTGTAAAAAAAAATGATATGTATTACAGTCCATGTTGGACACCGATTTATTAATTTGACCTACATATATATAACAACATAGTAACGAATAAAAAGCACAAAATTAGTCCTAGAAGCACCGTGAATTTATATATTGAATGAAACTAAAGAAACCAGCAGCAGATGTACAGAATGAGTAACTATACAACCTATTGATTTAATTGTTTTATTTTATTTTATAACTATGCATGTGAAATTTAGCATTAATTATAGCTCTCTTGTGATTCGCTGAAAGGCCTTTATAAGTCTAATAAATCGTGTGTGTTAGGCCTTATTTTCTTTTCATTGATAAGTCTATCCAGAAATGTATTTGGTGCGGTGCAGATGAGATAAATTGTGAGCCCTATAATTGGAAAGATGATAGATAGTGTTATTATTATTATTATTAGCAGCTTAGTTTAGCAATTAGAAAGGGAAAATAAAAATTGAGCAGAAGCGCGCCTTCTGAGGGGCTCGCCTCGCTCTCCTCGTCCTTGGAACCTTTCTTTACCCGAGATAAATCCGGAAAAGGGCAAAGCTCACAGGCGCAGCGCAGGAGAGAGAGAGAGAGAGAGAGAGAGGAAAAAGAGAGAGGGGCAGGCGGGCACTTGGTCTCCTCTTCCACTCTCATTCCCTCGCGTGGGGGGGAACAGGGAATCTCTCGCCTTCCCCTCCCCTCCCCTCCCCTCCCCTCCCCTCCCCTCCCCTTCCCAAATTAAAGTGAATAGTGGCGCCTTCCATGTAGCACTCTCCTCCTCATCTCCTTCCCTTCCTTGCCTTGCTTCGCCCCATCGTAAGTGCTCCTTTCCTTTCCTTTCCCCCTTTTTCCTTTTTGTTTCTCTTCTGCCCCTCAGATCTTACCGCCTTAATTCATTAATGCACCAAAGTTTCCTCAATCTTAATTAATGCACCAAAGCACATGTATAATTCTGATGAGATAGGTTTAGATTTTCTATTAAAGAAGGCATCTTTTTCTCTCTTCCTTTTTTTTTTTTACCTTCAGCGAACCTTGCATAAATTGCCATATAGTAATGGTTCTATGCTTAATTTGCATCTTCAGTTAGCTAAATAAGTTACCTGCATATTATTCTAAGCTGGACCTAGTTTCGGAAAATCGTAGCAACAATAAAGAATCTTCTCTAGTTGGCGCAGAGAGTGCAGTGGGATCAATAGTATTACTGATGCTGAAACTCCCCTTTCCTTTTTGTAATTCTAATAAATACCATTGCTTCCTCTGAGTATTGCTTTCACTTGCAAATATTCTTAGATTTTGCACCTAAGATCCTATTGTTGACACCCCCACAATTTTATCTTGAAATTATTAGAACATCAACAGGGAGTGGATTTAAGCTTTGCTCTTTTTTTGTAGTGGAAGTAGTTAGACTTTCTCTATCTCCTATGATATACCAATTTCATCATTTAAAACAAGTCAGGGAAGCTTCAAGCTCATATTAGAGCATAACAATGATTTGTTTTCTTAATGATTTTCTTATCATTTGTTTTGACATGTAAGGATCATGAAGTTTGGTTCAAGAAAGGGATGGAAATCCCTTGTTCCATTCAGACTGAACAAGAGATCTACCACCCGCTCCTACTTGTTTCCTAAAGTCAAAAGGGTGAGTCAAACTCCAGGAAATGCACCCATTTATCTCAACGTCTATGATTTGACACCGGTCAATGGATACATTTGTTGGGCCGGCATTGGGGTATTTCACTCAGGAGTTGAAGGTATTCCTTCTTCTTCATCTAGAAAAAATAATTTGCAATATAAGAGTTAACAAACAAGCTCTTAAGTCCAAGATGTTCATAGATGAAATAGAACAAAATAGAATATTTGAATTAGTTCAAAAGATCTCCTGTATTTTCAAGAAACAAATACAAAAAGGTTCTGCTGTTAGCTAGTCTTTAACAAGAAGCTGTGCTTAAATTGCATTAAGATAACAAAGATATTGCCCTTCTAATTCCAGTAAGTAGCAGTGGGCTAGATGCTTCGTATTGAAGCCTGTTACCGTTACATCTGCCTAAGAAATTGGAAAAGAAAAATGTCGGAGGAGTTACTTTTTTTAATTCAAAAAGAAAATGGTCTTCTTATTCTAATATTTAAATATAATTGCTGCATTCAATATTGTTCCCATTATCCTAGAGCCATAGACTGAACATAATTTTAACAGTATTTACTTCATGAAAGTGAAAAACAGTAGAAATTATAAATTTTTTTATTCTATGTAGATTTTTGCGAAACATGATATCCTTTCTCAGATTATGAGCCAAAAAGGTAAAAAAGAAGCACGCTAGTGGCAATGTAAAACTACTTATTAGAAACAATCCAGGTGTCAGTATTGCTCAGCTGAATAAAAGGTAAAAGACAAGTATGGCATTAGTAGGCCTATAGTCAGGACATGCCGATGAGGGAGGCTAGGCATTCGCTCAAAATCCTCACATGCAACTAAACTAAGTTCGATGAATCTGAGCCAACTCCATTTGTCTGCATCGGGATACATGCTTGCATGGATCTTGACACAGATGAATGGCTTGAATTTAGTTTTTCTCTTTTCTTTCTTTAGGTGTTGTTGAGAGGATGTGAATTCACTGACCTCATATGCAGCTAGAACTATTTTAATAGAAAAAAACTTTCAAGAAAAGTGAATTATGATATAGAATGGTTTAGTAACAGGTTAGTTACATTTCATAAAGAAGGTAAATAAATAATATCTACAAGTTGCAAAGTAGACACACAAAAATTGTTAAATAAAAAGGATTATGCTGAACTTAACATAGCTACTCAAGGATTTTGGATTCATAAATTATTATTTGAAATTGAAGAATGTAATACAGTTTGTCAACTAGTAGGCTACTGCTTATTAGAAAAACAAAAGGGAGAAATATTGTGACTTAATGAGCGGCATTATTCTGTAACAATATGAAATCTCATTTCATACAATAAGTTTATAGTTTTATTTTACCTACTACTTGCTAAATTTCTAGAGTCTACTTATGCTAAGCATTGTTTAGAAGTAACTTTGTGTTTTTTGGTTAGCTTGCTTCTCCATTTCTCTTCATTCTTCCTAATATTATAGTTATTTCAATATAAATTGGCCATAGAATATTTTAAAATGATAAACTAAGAAAGTTGAATGGGACCATAAATTTTCAATTTTCATTTGCTCAATGACTATATGCATATAGCGTGTACACTGTACAGTAATGTAACTCTTTATGTGACGGCGCATTTGGGCTTATTATGCTTATTTGGGAAAGTAATGTTTGTTTGCTAACACTGCAATAACATGCTAAATTGTTTAGATGCAAAGGCTTTTTTTTTTGTATTTTCGACTTTTGATTGCTGTGACTTACCATGGAAACAAAAAAGTTTGAATTAACGAAGTCGTTTACTAATCTAAAGCAATTTTTATAGCTTCCACACTTTCTTTAAAAAAGTAATCTCATACTTCCAACTTTGATGGGGCCATGGGCATTTTGTTGTGGCAGTGAATCAGGCCAAACAATATGTTATTGAATTTTTCTTTATGGATTTGCATTGTACCTAAGGTGTGACTAAATCAGTCACCTGTTGACTGCTTGACCTATGTGCGGAAAACAAGCAAATCTGGCTTGATTTCGGTCGGTTTTCAATTTTCTTTCATCTTCAGGTCTCATTTCCTTCCCTGTTGGGTGACATCCAGATCTGAGTTAAGGTTGGTTTGGATGTCAGGATCTTCAAATGGGTCTTTTAGGTTTCTGATTTTACAATTTTCACATAGTTTGGATTTTGAAATGAGTCGGGCTAGCATTCATAGTTGGGTACGATTCATAATTGAGGTCATTTTGGGATTGTCCCAAAAAAATTGATCCATAGTTGTGCTTGAGGTTCTTTTCGGTTGTATAGCTCACTGCAATTTTAGTTTTGATCAGGTGTGGGTTGATCCGGGTCAAGCTGATTGGATGGAATTTTAACATTGGTTAGGTAATTTGATTTCCTAGTTATACTGTAGCACTGCGATATTGAAATGTGATGTGCATTTTCTCAAATTTTCTTATCTATTCAATTTACACTTTTTCACTTTAAGCAAGGGTAGCATTTGACTAATACAATTAAAGATAAAATGGAAGTATAATCACTGAATTGTATGGAAATGTGATGTGCCTTGTTAGTTTTGATCAGGTTCTTTTGGGTTATATGTGCCAGTAAACTCCTATTTGTCTGGCAAAATATGGTAGATGTCAGTAGCCTATAAGTGCCAACAAGTTAGCAGAGAGAAAGGTTAGCATTTCTGCTTTTTTAAGATTAGCTAACCGGTTGATGGCTGATTATATGTAAATGCAATATCCCCCCTATGTTGCAAGTCTAAGCATCATCCATGATTTGGAACTTTAGATGACAATTTACTAAACCAGCAAAAATTTAATGACAAACTCACTTTTCTCAAGCTTTTTCAAACAAAAAGCCATTGTCAAATTACGGCATGCGTGAACCATTTAGATTGGAACAGCATACTGAATTTTCTCAAATATATCTAAAGATACATCTTGCAAATAATACGACTTCAACCTTTCGGATCTGTTTTCTAAATCGAACACTAACAACTTTTCTTTCTTCTAGACTCAGATTCTTCAAAGTTAAGATTAGATCATGTGAATTAAATTCTCAAAATATGAATAATGTAAAAAGAACAAACAATTTACAGAAATAATTGTCTATATGTGAAGAACGTGGCATTTCCATCATCTTTGAAAAGGATATCTTTATTCTCAGTTAGACTTTAGAGACTCATTTATGTCATATTTGGTAGTAATGGAAAATAATAAATTATATGCATCTTGTGAATTTGTTAGAAACTATCTTTTGAAGAAAGTGGCATGCCAGAATTCTTTATTTAGTAACAGAATTTAATCTCGACACAATCATCATTAATCATTTAAAAAAGATGATGTACAATATCAAAATTGAAATGATGACCAGATTTTAACTTTGATATATTGGTTGTCAATAAGTGTACCTGACCTTTGCTAAAGGCTTAGTAAGTTAATGAAACTTTGTTTGAATTTTTTGGGCATGGTTGCTAATACTTTGGCAAGTATTTCTAATCACATATTAAGATCGTTTGTATTGTTTTGCTTTATGGTTTCAGTTCATGGTGTAGAATATGCATTTGGGGCCCATGACTTCCCTTCAAGTGGGGTCTTTGAGGTAGAACCAAGACAGTGCCCCGGTTTTAAATTTAGGAAGTCAATATTCATTGGTACCACACGCCTTGATCCTTTGCAATTAAGGCAGTACATGGAACTACAATCCTTAAACTACAATGGAGACAGCTATCATTTAATCACCAAGAATTGCAATCACTTCTGCAAGGATATCTGTTTTAAGTTGACTGGCAACACCATTCCCAGATGGGTGAATCGTCTTGCACAAATAGGTACAGTACTCTTCTTCTTCGTTTGTTTTCCTTTTTTTGGTTCCATATGTGACTGCTAAGTTCCTTTATCAATATAACAATCGTTGATGTTCTATTAATTCAACAGAAGTTTCAGGTAGAAAAATCTGGTTCATTTATGCTATGAAGCTGGGTCCATTGGGCTTTTAAATAGAGGAGGCCTTTGTTTCAAGTCCTATGTTTAGGAAAAAGCCTGATTGATTGTTACTTCCATTGTCAGGTGCTCTTTGCAATTGCATTCTTCCTGGCGCACTTAAAATCTCAGCTATTCGGCAAGACCCAGATTGTGTGCCTGAGGATTCTGAGAAGAGGCGACTCATGGGTTCCTTTCATTGTTTCTCTTCCATTTCCATTAGTCAAAAGCCCACTCAAGCCTCTTCTTCTCTTTTGGGATCTTCTCGTATGCAAAAGAGTTTACCCCTTTCCTCGAAATTAACCTAGAACCCAAAAGGGAATCAAGTAAACTTCACTTTTATCATTTACTTCAACAATGAAAGAATCTTTTGTTGTGATCATCTCAGGGAAGGGAGTACATGCATCTTTTATGCGTGTTTAGTTGCCACACTTAGTACTACACACCTGATGTCTGTAAAGTTGGTTTTTTGTTTGCTTTTCCTAGTGAGAAATCAAATCCTTAGCATGGTTTGTCTTGCCTTTGTGTTCTTGCATATGTGGCTGTGTACAATGAAATTCTTAGGGATGCAACGTGGTTGGATCGACTCTTGTATTTCTATGTTCCATGAGGAAGTTTGGTAAGGAAAAAGATTCCATGTACTAACCTTATCCTGCGGTCCCATATTCTGCGTCTCTTTCACTGAGTGAGTCTTGGTTTCACAAGGAATCTGTGCATTTGCATTCTTAATTGCTGCAATACCATTATGTGACATGTTGCAATGCATGCTTTTTGTGCCAGCATATATAAAGAATCAAACGGACACTGCTATCAATAGAGAATTCGGTTCTTGTTTACAAGTGTAACCGGCTTATTCCACCACGTTGTCTCTTAGTTTGCTTTATCATATGGGGTTTGTATTTACAATTAATTTTGCATGCTGCGAAGTTTTTGGCAGCTCTTTAATCACCCACAAAATTTTAAATGTCTGTTTCATCCCTTTCCCCAGTGCTATTTCCTACATATTAAGAAATTCGGTGCAATAAAACAATTTTGCATTTGCTTACTACCAGGAATTAAAATTTTCAGCCGCCATTACAGCATAAAAAATGCGGGGTGATAGAAAGTCTTTGTAATTATGTAATTTACATGCCACTCTCGAGCGCTGAGGTTCAGAGCAGATATTTTAGACAGCAACCGTAATAACTTTTCTCTCTTTTTGTTATTTTATGATTTGAACTTTTATTCTATATAGTAAATATCTTGCCCATATGAAGCATCCAATAATACTACTATAGATCTGTCTTTTATCCAGATGCCTTAATTATTTAAGACGAAATCGATATTTGATTAGTTTTTTTGTATCTAAAAATATATATGCCTCACCATGTTATTCCATGTTGATAAGGTAGACAACATTATCAACTAATTCCTGAACAACACAAGCACTGATGAAGGTGGCTAGCTAGAGGCAGCACAGGTAGAGGAGAGAGATGATAAGGGTGATGTCTCAGGAGCTTTTCATGCACCTTTTGGGACAAGGAGCGCGATTGGTGATGGTGTTTGCTAATATTAGTGTAGAGAGCTCACTGAGTACGCATGCTTTAGAGATAAGCGATAGGGTTGAAAGGGACATGTCTTTTGTTTGGATGGAGAGTACATGCATGATCGATAATGAGTTGAGAAAGGACTTGGGTGCAGTGGCAGGAAATGACAGCAGCAGCACAGCTACAATTACAAAGAGCACACTCGGTAAGGCTGTCGACACATGTCGACTCCCGACTGGATGGGCTTGACTTTCTCTTGTTTGGGTGCTGAACTCCTGCTGATTCTCAGTACGACTTCCTTTGGGCTCTGACCCGTGTGATGAGTTTCTCTCAATTTTCAAATTTTAGTGGCCAGTGACCAATGAGTTGTCATTCCATCAATAATTCAATACCACACAATTTGCCGCATGGAGGAATAGCAGAAGACACATGAAATGAACATCAGATTAAGAAAGGAACTCGACTGACGTGGGGTTGCTTTAGTCGCTATCAAAGCCTTTCTGAACCTTATCCGGTGGAAAATGAATGCTTAGACATGATTGTTGCTTTAAATCTGAACAGGGGAGGGGGTGTTAAGTGTCCAAATCATGAACATCATCCAATCATAAGGTGGGATTAACCTCCTAAGCATGTGATTTGAGACTTGAGAGAGGGTTTTACTTGCGGTCAACAGAGTTTGCTTTTGTGGGCCATCCTAGGATGAGAGCGAGGAAGGTTGCATAATATGTTTGCTTCTTTTGCTGTTCTTTTTTGAAAGACAGTCCATAAAAATTTGGTGGGAGTTTCCATCTTTGGGAGTTTGGTGCTGGAGGCCGATTGCAGCTCGTACTGTTTACCATCCTCATTCATACAGAGTCCGAATTCAATTGATTTTTCTCAAGTTGTTTAAGGCACGTTTAAGCGTCACTTGTAGACGAAACCTCTACGGCATTCCATTTTCGAGAGAGAGAAACTTCCACAGCACAATTAAACACATGACACCTAATACTGTACACTTGATTGCTGACTAAATAATTTTTAAATTTCACCGAATTCGGTAGATAACATACTTAAATTATAGAGAAATTATATATCAAATTTATCACTTATCACGATTGTTAAATAAGTACGGTTGCTAATATCAAATTAAATTCATAGACTCTGAGGTTGATTAGCAGATAAACATAGGTACTATAAATTGTTTGCTTGTTGTATTAAGCTTTGTATAGCTCCTTGGTCCTTAGCAAGAGTCGATGTCCAAAATGAGACGAGATAATTCGCGCGTTCATGATCATAACAATTCAGCATTTTGTCGGTTTCTGTTATTTCGGTGCTTAAATCAAAGCTGCCTCTCCCACATCTTTTGATTCCTTACGTTGTTTCTCTATTTTGTCAGTTTGCTAGAAGCATTTGACAGATGGCTTCTCATTAATTTACTTCTCTTTAAGACTGTAAAATGTCTACTCCTCTAATCTATTTAAAATTTGATGCTTGTTTTACTTCTCACACTTTTTTTAATTAAAAAAATATCATAGCTACCTTCTCCCTTCCAACTATTTTCGGTGCTCTCTCCAACAATTGAATGTGTATTTTATAATACAATAACTAAGCGCAGAAGTGGATGTAATATTTGAGACTATGAGATCAATATGTACACAACATTATTGATTTTTAATTTTGGAGAAATATGGAGGTCACTCTTTGGACAATTAGTAAATATGGGAGTCAAATATGTGTGTATTTGTGGTATGTATTTCATCTATAATACAACACCTTAATATAGAATTTGTAAGAAAGAAGGGGAGTTAAATGATCTCATAGTATCTTATTACATCTGTCCTTGCCTAGTGTAAATTTCTTTCCAGGGTTCAGGTGATCGATGAGTCCGAAATTTTTAAAACAACCGTTAAAACTGTGAAAAACACATGATAGTTATTAATAATTATGTCTTAACTAAAATAGATAAATTTCTATTTTAAGAATGCAGTCTGCACTAGGCGGATGTGTAGTTCTAGAAGTGAGTTCAGAGAAGATAATCATCCGATCTGATTTATATTTTTTTATTTTTTTTTAAATAAGAGTTCTATTAATTCCGACATTTATTTTTTTTTCAAATATTTTTTATGAAATTTGAACATACATCTCTTCATATAAAGACGAAACCTATGATCACTTTATCAAACCTGCGATTCCGTTTTACACTAATTTACTCCCTGTAATTCTCGGTGAAATTAATTATTTATAATTATCCTGAGACAGCATTTGATGCTCCTAAACCCTATGGAATATGCGGCTAATATCGTACTAATTACATCAAGCGGCCGCTTAATTATAAGAAACGCACTTGTGCATGCGGTACACAAACATCAGCAGGGTGCCAAGCAAGATATATCAGTTAGTTAGTACACTTAATTTTGTGATTCTATAGTATAGTTGTTATTTTTATCTGACTACGCAGAATACAAAATAATTAATTAATAGACAATTTAATTTACATTTTCATCTCCATTCCAACGAACGCTCCCATACTCTTCCCCAAATTAAGCAAGAAATTAAAGATATACCATACATAGCCGCTTAATCTATACACATATGAAGTTAATTAATTATTCCCGTCTAACCTTCAGAGCCAACAATTTTACAAATGCATGCAGTAAGAACCTAAAATCCCAGTACTAACAAAACCACAAAAGCTCAGTGCTTTAATTAATCAAATCCCATAGACACTGCTCCAGTCAAGGAAATTGGGGTAGCCATACTCACTGTACTCAGGCACATAGAAGATGTCTTGTGCTGCCTCTGCTTCCACCTCTGCTCCGAAATCTTTCACTAGAGGATGAGGATGATACGTAATGGTAGAAAACGACGAGCTCGGGCTGCTATTACCAGCTGATGCTACTGTGTTACCGGTCATCGGTAGCTTCTTCATCTCCTCTTCCACCTCAGAGAGTCTCTCTTTCAGCTTCATTACCTTCAAATTAATTAAATGTACATCAGTATTGATCTTTGTTATTTTTTCCTTTGTTTTCGTTTTGTGATTGATTTGCTTTCAAGTGAGGAAGTTCACAATTTTTTTTTGGTGCGTTTAATTAGGAGGTGACTCACAAGTCAACTCTTATCCATTGCATCATTTTGATTTATGTCAGCTGCTGAAAGAAGCGAAAAAAGATTATATAGTATTTGCTGTTTTTTGTAGAATTGTCATTTCAGAAAACTTGGTTTAGGTGAATTAAAAGATACTTTAAATTGTATTTGAGCAATTACAGAAATAAAGAGAGAGAGAGAGAGAAGAAAAGGAAGTACCTCATTTTCAAGGTGGCATTTCTCGACGACGACCGAGTCGTGAGCCGATTTGAGCTTCATGTACTCTTCTTCGAGCTGCTTGCTCTTGTGCCTAGCACGGCGGTTCTGAAACCAGACAGCAACCTGCTTGGGGTCGAGCCCAAGCTCGGTTGCGAGGCTGACCTTGCGGCCCGTCTCCAGCTTGCGCTCCTTCTTAAAACTCATCTCCAGAAATTTCACTTGCTCATCATTCAGTCTCCTTTTCTTCAACTCAGATAGCTCGTCTTCTTTCGCCTTCTTTGTTCTCCGCCGAGTTTTCTGCTCCCCTGTTAATACATTACAAAACCCAGTATAATTAGTTTAACCAAAATACTAATAGGAATTTAATTAGCTGGTACATAATTGGGAAATAGTGTTCGTTGATGTGGGTGAAAAAAAGAAGGAATAAAATATGAGAAGCAAGTGAAGTAGAAGAAAAAAATGATTAGAAGAGAAGAGCAATAGTAATATAGCATAGATCGAGTACCGTTTTGAAGTTGAACTTGGTTGTAGTAGTTGGAAACAGCATAAGATGGGAAGAGCATCTTCTCTTCGACTTGATCCATCTCTGTCGATCTGTCTCTCTTGGCGTTTCACTTGATAAACAGAGCAAGTAAAGCTGCCGAGAAGAGATTGAAAAGGGTCGATCTCCTATAATGACCCCCTTTGTTTTCCTCCTCTCTCTTCTCTCTCTCTCTCTTCTTTCTCTCTCTCTCTCTCTCTCTCTCTCTCTCTCTCTCTGCACTAGTGCACTCCGGATTGGTTGAATATTTTGAGAAACCTTTGGCGTTTTATAACGGAGAAAAGAACTCAATGGACGAAAATGCCCCCGGCAGAGATTGAAATAGCGCGAGTGCCACTAGCTGAGAAAGGGACATTGGGATTTGGATTTGGATGATGTGCGCTGCTGCTGGTGGTTCCAGGAAACACTAGAATTTACAATTATGCCCCTTCCTTTTGAGTGAAAGTGAAACTGATTGTTGATGGATAGGACTAGGACTAGGACTAGGAGGAAAACTCCAAGGCTGAATGTGGGGACCGACACGTGGCGTGTGCTGGAGGAGCTGCTTTTCATGTAAAGGTGGTGTCTGCTCAATGCCTCTCGCGCGAATTTTCAAGGAGTGCTGGACACTCTAGTTCAATGTTTTCAATTTTGAGCCAACCTATTACTATATACAAGAAAGTAAACTATATAATCATTTATTCATATTGGCTTGGCAATTCTTACAAACTTTATTCTATTATGCCGTGTAATTTTCTTCGAGTGCAGAACAAATTACAAAACAGACATCACAGTGAAAAGTTCTATATTCCATAATATTATATACAATTTTTGTCTAATGAGCGATGGTTTGTATATATAATTAAGAAAGCTCTTGTTTGGCATCATTCTGACAGCGGTATCGACCATAAGAGATCCGTGTGAGCGTAATTCATAGAATTGGGAGAACAGTGGTACAGCGTGAAAATGCATGAGAATTATACTTTGTACTGTATATGTAACGACGACTAGCAGTAGCAGTAGCAGTAGCAGGGCAAAGTCAGGATGCTTTCGACCGTTCTAGAACTGCGAGGTCGCGAGCAGAGAAAGAAGCTGAGAACAGTAATTCCTTTTCCAGCTTTCACCTCTTAATTTCGATGGCATGTGCACCGGTATGTATGTATATATATAGTTGGTTGGTCAGAGGACAGGACTTAAACTACACGAGTCTACAGTGGCAATTATTCCAACCCATAAAGCCAAGGAATGCGTAAAAGACTAAAAGGAAGGAGAAAAGACAACTTAGACCCAATCCAAATACTACTCCACTGTCTCCTGTTCCTGTTCAACGCGCGTGGTGCACACATCAATGCTGCAACATGACACGTAGCCCCGACTGGAATTGTTTAAATTATCTCGCACGTGTCACAAAGATGGGTGCGTTATTGTTCCCTACTACAAATCGACTCGACTAGTCGAGCCCTTCTTTGCATTTGCACGTATACTAGTTCTCTCCGTCGGACTTTCAGTACACTGCTCAAATACAAACAATTTTATCGAGGAAAAACAAAATCACCAAAAGTTCACAGCCGTATGGTATAAATCCTACGGTTCCTATCCAAGTAGTATGGATTCTTCAAATTAAATATCTCATTACAAGATATCGTTGATACAAACTCTGATACAGTAGGGACCGAATAATGACGGTAGTGCTACTTTTCTGACGAAGAAAAGGTCGAAGCACGCATTCCTAGAGAAAAAAACGGTTTAGCTAATTGTCACATTCTTTTATCTGAACTGCATGCAGTTATTGACTAATTGTCACATCTGTTTACCAGCAATTCATCAAATGACTAAAAAGTTCTTTTCATTAACCTATCCGTTAGACGAATGATATATCTAATATAAATGATAATGTATCTTAACTTTTTAACGAGAGATACTAATTTAAATTTTATAAAAATATTTAAAAATAAATAAATATTAAAATTAACGGGAATTTTTATTTTTAAAAAACTTATTTATTAAAAGATATATAAGAAAAAAAATTTGCTGACTTATCAAATAAGACATTATAGAGTAACTGATAAATACAAAATCATATATACTAATTTTTTATTTTTATCTTTATCTCAAAATGTCTTTTATTCATACATTTAACAATATAATATTTATTATCATGATTTATACAATAGTTTATATGATTTTTATTTAACTAGCGACTTTTGATTATATTGATTAATATAATAGTTTATGTAATTGTTAGTTCTAAAAAAAATGAACTAACCAAAAAAATGAAAAATTAACCTAATGGACGGAAAGGATGGTCTACATAAAGAAAAGGAAAAAAAACGAAAGAAAGAAAGACCAATCGACATGGACGGACCAATTGGTTCTCCCATTCCATAAAAAAGTAAGCACACAGATATGCTGATCCTTTATTGCTTGATAAAGTACAGCCAAACATGAGAAACAAGCTGAATTGTAAGCATGCTTAATCAAGAGAATATACTCAAGATGATAAGATCCTGACATATAAAAATGCAATAGAGATGAATCTCCCAAAAATTTTAAGTGAATGATTGAAATCCCTTTTCATAGTAAATTGTTAGATGTGCATGGTGTGCGGTCATGTACTGACACCGGCGTATTCGAACACATGCTAGTACGGTAAATCAAGTGTCGATGGTTTTATATGTATCATGTATGATGTGTCTGAATAGTGCAGAGTATCCAAACACATATATAAACTTACATCACGTATTAACAAGACATACTAGTATGCGTTAATATTTGTAAAATTTGAAAAACAAAATATCTAAAATTTGGAAAAAAAATCAGGAAAAATCAGAAAAATTTAGAAAAATTCAATTTTTCAAATTTCATTGGTCTTTGTCCCTTTCTTGAATCCTAATTCCTACCCAACACTCATAATCTAAATTCAAAATTTTAAGTTGTATGTGCCCTATTCATGTTTGTCTAATGTGCTCCCCATACGTGTTATCCATACATGCAGGTGTCGTGCATAATATGTCGTTCCCCGTGTCATATGTGATGTGCCGAAACAATACAAAACCTTAGACACGTACGTTTAATAATATTTCACATAAACACGTGAACATATCACGTATTATAACATGTCATGTGCTAAATATATATTTGTACACCATATTTATCCGTACGTACTGATGTATCTGACACGTCTACTCATTCACTACATTTTCAGTGTCTTCAATTACTCAATTATAGATTGAAGACATCCATCAATTACAGATCACCCCCCACTAGAGAAGTACCAAAAAGTGATGATTGTGGAAACGACATAAAAGAAAACTCAAATGTTGATATCCATGTGCCAGCTGCTGCTCTCTACTACCCAGCATAGACAAAATGCAACATGCAAGAGAAAAGTAAACACCACATAAGCGCATTGAATCCTTAGTTATAAGAGAATCTGAACAAAAGCGTACCTGATTTTCAAGACAATGCTGGAATCATTAACTACAAAACTAGCATGTACCACCAACTCTGAATGAGTGAATGGATATCAGCAGCTCAGAAATCCAAAATTATATAAGCAATAGCTAGGCTAGTCCCCAACTCAAGGCAGCACAATATATATATATATATATATATATATATATATATATATATATATATATATATATATATATATATATATATATATATATATATAAGATTAGCAGCATAAATTAATATTTTGCAATTACAACATCATTGGCCAAAAGGGCCTAAAAGAAGTTCGAATCGAATATCAAGAATAATGGCTTCAGAAACACACATCATAGGCCTTTTATGATAGTGGAGAAAATCTGTTCAAGAGTAGTACCCCTATAACTACAATGGTTTTTTTTAGATGATCTCATGCTTTTACAGTTACATCCGTTCCATCCAAACAGTATCTATAAACCCAAGTTGTTCAATGCTGGGATATACACTATTCGAGCGCAGACCTCTTTTGGATTAATTATGAAATGTTAAATGAATGTGTCTAATTTTTAACATATTTTTAACATCCTTCATCACCAGAAACATTTTATGTCCAATCAGGTTTATCTCTTTAGTAATATTTTCTTTGGAAAAAACATTATTTTTGAGTAATGAATACAAAATGATTAGCAAGACCAAACACTAATTAAATAAAGTATGTATGTAAGTATGTTGCCAGACAGATAAAGAAAAGTAACAACCTATGAAGAAAATTATTCACATACACAGTCTGTGGCATAGTTTTGAACTTACAAATTGATTGTGTTTCAAATTTCATATAATTTAAGTAAAAAAGACGCTTTTATCTAGATTTTTCTCATAAAAATTTAATATTTTATTAAAAATCATCAAAATTACATGACATCATGTAATTTAAGACCTAATTAAGCATTCATGAAACTTGAGAGAAAACATGAGAAGCTATTCTTACATTTTATCCTATATGGTAATTAGTAAATACAAAGTCACTTCAGTAATCTTATTCATAAGTCTTAAATGTATATATTATTAGAGGGTTCAAATATCTCCATTTTTTATGCTTCAATGATGCTTCCGCTTTTAAATTTGTTAATAACAAAAATTTTGAAATTAAAATGTCAAAATAAAACCGTTAGATGTGATTTATATTATGTTTTTTTTATGCACATAAAAAAAATTATTGTCATTTTGTCTTTTATTTTATATGAATCAATAAGTTAAAAAATCAATATCCGAAAATCATCCACATTAGTGTATTTTTTACAATCTCTCGATGTCAAATAAAATAATGCTGAAATATCATAATTTTTTACATATGCACAGCTTCGATTGATTGACTTGTGTGTTCAAAAAGAGGAATTCCACCGCTATAGAGAAAGTGATATAGATCACATCGAACGGTTTTATTTTGAAATTTAAATTTTAAAATTAGAATTATTATAAAATTAAAAAGTAAAGGCATTTGAACCCTCCTCATATTATTATTATGATAAAATTGATTTATATATAATATTTTCATATAGTTAATTTTAATTGATAATCTATAACGAAATTAATTTATACAACATTTTATATAGTTTTATTTAACTAAGTATCTATATTCTTATTGTTTTTATTTTTAATATCTGACAACATCATATAGGATTATAACTTATAAATTATTTATTACTCTTTCATTATCCATGATTTATTTTTAAGATAAAAAATGATACTATGATGATAGAGAGGAAATTTCCGCTGATCCGTACCTGATACTCTACTGGAGAAAATGGTCTGTCCCGAGTCCCGACTAGGAGTTGGCAATTTTATTCGCGGAGAGAGGGAGAGAGAGAGAGCGCGCGCGCGGGGATTAAAAGGTAGTACAGGCCAGGCGATTAGGCGTTCAGGCGTTCAGGCGCTCAGGCGTTCCTCCAGTCAAGTGCGAGAGTGAGACTGAGACTGAGACAGGGTGAGAGCGAAATGAAATGGGGACAAAAGGAGGCACATGGGCGCAACGAATAGAACGCGAGACGTGTCAAGAGGAGAGAGGAGACATAGGAAGCAAGCAGGAGGGGCCACATACGTGTCCGTTTTTCTCTCCTCCGAGGCTCCAACCGAGTCAGGGCCTGGCGGGGTTGCAGCTCTAGGCAATCAGCATTCAGCAATCAGCAATCAGCAATCAGCATTCAGCATTCAGCCCCTCCCTCTCGCCCTTTTCAGCTAACGACCTTTGCTGACTAACTTCGCTCGCTCGCCCCCACCGAGCTCCACCCCCAAAAGGAGGCCCCCTTTTCTGGGCAACTCTCCTCCCTCGTGGGCCACATCCCACTCGCTACGGAATCATCCTGTTCATCGTCAGAAAGGATGACCGCTTGTGCCCTTCAGCGAGGGATCGGAAGCCATTCCTGTAACGAGTCATCACCTTCATTCTTCAAAAATATCATCCTCCACCACTTGTGCTAAAATCGCAGTCATGAAGACCTGCTTTTTCTAAAGAAAGAACCTAGCTGCACTATTGCACTTGTTATTACTTCATATCTTCGATTTTTTTATTTTAATTAATACCACAATTACAATTTTTTATTTAGAGGTTGTGTGACATACCTGTCTTTATAAATAAGTTTTGCTCAACAGTACCCTGATCGATTTCCCATAGTGATAAGGACTTTTCAAGGTGTACTTTAGATATATATCTGTGTGTGTGTGTGTGTGTGTGTGTGTGTGTGTGTGTGAGATAAAAATTCTCTCACTAAAGTCTTTAGTGCAAGTGTTAGTTGTTGAAGTATATCCATAACAGTAGTTCTAAAAGTAGAATTCCGTGTTTGGGTTGTTCAGATGCACGGATAATGTTTCAGGCAGAATAACTACTCGATTATTTGGTCCCAAGTCAACCATTATACATAGGATAAGATCTTTCGACGCTTCAAGGGCTCCACGCTCCCACTGCCACAGTAGAACATTTATACATAATTAACTGGTGAATGTATATTTAATTTAATTTGGTCAAATTTAAAATTTGTGAATTATTTATTTAATGTTGTTAAAACTAATTGTTTCAATATAATGGCAAATCGACGTGCGCGATGCAATCTGCAGGTACATATGGTGTAGACTATTGATGAGATAATATATTCAAACATATGTTCTTATAAAGTTTCAAAATCAGGAAATTACATGGAATTATTTTCATAACTTTAGTTAGAAATAATTAAGAACATACATTGAGAGATTAGTTCAATTTAGATTTATTAATGATGGAGATTGCATGTTTAGTTCAATTTAAATTTATTTAATGATGGAGATTTCATGTTGGAAATTCAAAATCACAAAATATGTGTGAAAATACACTGAAAATCATATTTAATATAGTGGCTAAATAATTGTGTTCCGTATTGACATTGTATGTTTGCAATTTAATACATATATATTAAGGTAAGTAATCTGAGGACTTTGATTCTCATCTCATATTAAAAAAATATGAAGTTCCATGAAGTTGTTTGAAAAAAAGAAAATTATAGAAAGATGCGTAGGAAGTTGGAACGCATAGTCCAAATCCGGAGCTGAGGTTAGTTTGGGAGTTTAGGATAAGCGGCAATAAACAATAGAGAGGAAATAGGGTGTGACTTATGAGGGGGCCCCTCCCAAATTAATCCTACCCCAAAGACCAAAGGCCAAAGCTCTCACGTGCCACGGTGTCCAAGTGGCTGCTTTCAAGCAAAGCGAGCATTTTGGAGACGCCTCTTCCCCTCTTCCGCCCTTTCTACTCTTTTCTACTTGTAGATGCTCTGTTGCCAGTCTATTTGCGGGCGTAGAGAACCGGCGCTGCTCCAGTCTCCAGAGCAAGCGGGGACCTGCGCTGCTCCAGTCTCCCGTCTATTTGTGGGCGTAGGATTCGGTTGTCAAGAAACTTGTTAAACATTAATTAATACCAAGTAAGACAGGGGATAAGGATCAGCTTCTGGGGGAGCGGATTCTCTACTCCTCTTTTTACCCGGGGAGGAATAGCAAGCTTCCATTGGCTACCTTCAGCCCTCGGGCATCAAATTTTAAGAAAAAACTGTCTTCATCTTTTGTACAGATCAGTATGTGCTGATTAATGTGGTGCCTCAGAACTTCAAATAAAAACACTTGTACAATTGCCAATCGGTGCAATTCTGCCCTGACAAGTCGTAAATAGAGGCCTCCAAAGTTTGCTTCAAATAAAAAATTTACTATTGAAATTAAATTTTATTCTCTAAATTATTCAACTTTTTTGTTTGTTCTAATCAAGCCGTTGAATTTTTTTGCACAAAATTTAACAAAATGTTGACGTTGCTATTATGTAAATATTTCATTATCTTTTTGTTAAAAGTATAACAATGTGATGTTGCTATTGACGTTGCAATTTTTTTATTAAATGTATAACAAAATGTTAACAATACGCTTGAGCTCGGTTCATTTGCAGCTGTATTTATAACTGATCTAAAACTAAAACTAACTATAAGTTTCACCAACATCAAGTGGTGTTTGAAATTAAGCAATACAATGAGCATAGGCAAGTTTATGCTATTCTAGATAATTATTGCAAGACATTTAAAACTATTCAAAAATCGGAGAGAATGCTTTATTTAAAGTAGAGTGAGGCTTACATCGCAACAGATTCGCTTATTTAGCAGATTGGGTTGATCCTTGTATAAAAAATGAAGGATGAGCGGTCGGAATCATGTCCGTAAATGGAAGAGATTAAATTAATCAATGAGGTGGATAGGTTAGCGATGGAGGTGCGCATGCATGCTTTATTAATTTGTGGTGGGATTGGGATCGGGATTCCCTCATTATCACATGCTATCCTACGAGCAGCTCCGGCTGTGCCCTTAGCCGCCCACCATACCTGATTACCTGGTTTCTGGAGAGAGAATTAAATTATATATGGGGGATTTTTCAGCGAATAAATGTAAACAGAGATTTGATTAAAGAAATGGTGCCGTCCTCATCCCAGACACCCCTTTCTCCTGTTCCCCATCCTCCAACCCTACCTACCCTCTCCTCTACTAACGTATATGATATATCCTCTCCAGTGCTCTTCGTTTTTCTTTTCCTTTTCTTTAACATGTATATATAATATATGATTGCTAGCTCAAGCAGCTAGCTGAATTCTCATGATCGCTTCTTCAAGCATTCTTTCCGATGAATTTATGGTAATATTTATTCCATGCTATGCATTTTTTCGTGTTAGAGAAAAAGAAAGAAAAAGGTTCCTAGTATGTGAACGCAGATGACCTGTACTTTTGGTGTATGTGATATATAATGGAGAAGATCAAAAGAGGATACGATGCTACCTCAGGACCTCCTACCTACCAATTAAACTTTGTCACCTCGGACGAAGAGCCCTCATTAATTTATGTTCATGCCAGCACATATTTACAGAAAGACTAGAATAGCTCTCTGGGAGATCCAATCACAAGACACAGGTTTACCATTGCCATTGGCTAGGATGTCTTTGTATTTACTATTCAGACTTGGACCAACGCTTCAAATTAAAAATAAAATGCCCCATGCCGGCGCGTGCCTTCCCTGCTCATCCTTTTTAGAAGAAAATGCTAGAGCGCCATTGCTGGCTACCCAGAGGAATCTGTTCATGCATGCTCCTTCCTTTGTAATTAATTTTGACTTCAATTGAAAACTGACAATGTTGTAATTAATCTCTGAGGTGTATTTGTGGGTATCTATCGCGCCACTCTAGTTGTATAATTAATCTAGTTGACGGTAAGGTTAACTGGATTTATGGCTAATCGTAGTCCTTAAAACCTGCCCCTTCTCATGCCACGTTTTAAGGTGATTAGACTAATCTTCAAGTCCAAGGCACGTATCATTCTCATTTCTTTTCATTTTAGAACACCAATTGCCATGTTCTTTTAATTTTGTAGCATTAATTAATTAGACTTGCTTAGCACCTACAGAGATCAGCAGGCCCACAGTAAAGTTGATGTGAATTTATTTTTTCAATATGTACTGCTAGAGGAGAAGGCAAAAGAGCAGGAAAATTAAGCCACTGTAAAGATAATGAAAGAACAGATAACTTTTTTTTTTCGCTTAGACTGTAAAATTAAGCAAAGATTATTTTCCAATAAAAAAAAGTATCCTTCAACATGAATCATTTCAAACAAAGTTTGTTTTCAAGATTACACAGTCATTTTTTTTAAATAAGAACTCTCGTTAATTCATGCATCTATTTTATTTTCTTGAATGACTTTTATAAAACTTGAACATATATCTCTCCATAGATAAAACTCATTATTAGTTATGCTAGACCAACGGATTAAAAATATGTTGTCTTCATGAAGATCAAGCCAATTGTAGTAGTATTGAAAAAATTAGCATTTGATCTAGTGGCAAAAATAATGTTTTTCGTATGAGAGATTTAGGTTTGAAATTTGAAAGGAGGTCTTTTGTAGATATTTAAAAAAATTGAGTGGTTTTGATCCTCCTCTTTTATCTAAAAAAAATTATAGTATTAATAAAACTCATATTTTGATCCATGATTTTAAAAAAATACTACAAATTGATCTCAGAACTTTTATTCGCAGAAAATTAGTCCTTCATCCTTTTTACAGAAATAAAATGGTCACTGAAATTTTATTTGTACTAAATCAATCTTTGAACTTTTGAAGTATAATTTAGTTAGTCCTTTAACTTTTCTAAAAGTAATCAAGTAAGTCCTTCTATTGGTTAATTTCATAAATAACAACTTAACATTTTTCTTAAAAGTTCAAGGATCGGCTTAATGCAAAATAAAAGTTTGAGAACTAGGTTGTTTTTCTTCTTCTAAGGTTAAAAGCTGAATTTTGACACAACATTTTAAATAACAACAACATAGTTACTGATATATGGAAGTATGATTAATTAATTTATCACAATTATAATTATTGTTGTTGTTGTTAGAGGATGAAAAAGTAGTTATTAGAATAAAAAAATAACAAAATTTAAGAAACAAAAGAAGATAAATGATATTTTTCTTAATAGAAGGTAAAAGAACTTGCTTTTTCATCATGAAGAAAGAGATTAAAAGAAATTGAGAGTAACAAACCACACCATAATTTATTTTCAAATCCAAAACACATTGAAATATATTCACTAGTACACGGAAAAAACTAGAATTTTCCCACATATATCTTAGATTGCATATTTAACTATTGCAAAATAAAAAGTCGACTATTGTAAAATAAAAAATTTGGCTATTACAAATGGTAGCTGTAATAATTTTAAGCATATCAAAGCATGTTTTGATACTATCATCAATCAACTTGAACTTTTGAACACATCATCTGAATCTTCTAAGATACGCACTTGAAGCTTGACTATTACAGAATGCACACTTACAATTTTAAAATTTTTTGCAGTTCGTATTTGAACCACAAGACGTACATGTAAGTATTGCACAATATATATTTGAGTATTGTAGAATGCATTGCAAATTGCTCACTTATCTCTTTAGTTCTTTATCAAGTTGGCCAATAATAATTAAAAATATTTGGAAGATGAGGACTTGGAGAGTAAATATAATATTTCAAAATTTCAGATTATTCCTTAATACTTTTGGGATAGTACCCTGAAACGAGCTACTGTTTTAAGAAATTAATTATATGATAAGGTCGGAAACTAGTGACTTTTGAATGCTGGTATATGCTGCTGCTATCATTAACATATGCAATAGGCATAAGCTAACATATTCATGGACGAATGCATGTGTAAAGAACGAGGATCGAATTGATTATGAAAAAATGAGGGTCAATTGATGACTCTTATTTTATTTATTAAAAACTTTAGAGTTTATGAAAAAACTTTGTGTGTGATTGTTGTTGGTACATAATATAGACAAACATTACATTAGGTTTGACCGCCAAACATTAATTTACCGGATTTTTTTTCCCCACTGACTTTGATACTTTTAAAATCAACAAATTGGAACTAAAGTTGCGAGTTGTGAGCGAGAGTAGTACCGTGCACTACACTAGAAACTTGGGGATGAGTACTGTAGCCGGTAGTAGGGGACCTAGAGAGCAGAGAGAGGGGGGGAGTGACGGAGAGGCCGAGGGCCAAGACTCGAGAGAGAGCTAAGAAGATGCGAGCAGCAAGCTATTATTATTCTCAGCCCTCGAGTCGAGACCTCGGGAGCCTCAACTAATTTACCCCACAATAATCATTTGCATCGGTACTTAAGACATGATTATTTTTTAGGTGTTAACCAATTAGGAGTGGGGTGAGAGGCAGTGGCCTCGATAGCACGAAACGTGGCCTCGATAGCACGAAACGTGGCCTCAGCCACCACCTCAGACTTTTTCTCTGGACTCTAAGCTGTCACCCCCGGCCCCTGTGGCTGTGGGGGAATTTCTTTTTCTTTTTCTCTTTTAATTCATTCCACTGCAGCTGCTTCTGCTGCTCGCACGATTGATTTTTCATTGGCAGATTCTGGAACGGTTGTGACATACTGAATGATGTGTGCGTGCCATGTCAGCACACTTTCCTTGGGACCAAGACGGAATTATTTAGGGCCTATCATGGGAGCACGTGTCGACCGCGCAGATAATAGGCTTCTTTCATTTTGCTGAATTCTTGCTTTTCTTTTTTCTTTTCCTTCTCTTTTGCAAAGAGTCCATGTGGGAAGGCAACATTCCATAATTTCAAATTATTTTGTTTATCAATATTTTTTTAATTTTTGAGGGAAAAAACATAACATTAGAAGCATATTTTTGTAAGCATGATCATTTATTTCCTTCAATAGCCCCCAAAGGTTCACAACAGACATCAGCTATGTGAAGGCGACGGATTAGCTATGACATATGTCCGAGTTTACGTTCCGAAAAATCCATATAATTCCTAATTCAGTTCTATGTGATCAAAATAAAATAAAATAATATCTTGGCTCATCGTCCTTCAACATAAAACTAACAAAAAAATTAAGCTGTGTATATTTGATTTGCTGAAATTAATTTACTTGACGTTTGAATCCGTCCATGTTCATATGAAGATGGCAAATACACAAGAAGCAAATTAAAGATGTGATGCCATCTCCATAGTACACAGATGTTAAAGTGAGGCCAATTCCTATGGGCTAACTTGTGATGGCAGTGAACAATTCATTATCATAGAACACAGATGCAGCATCCCCAAAGGAAATCTTTCTACACTTCAAATTTTCTTAAGCACCTCGTCAGCAAAGTTACATATATTCCTTGAATTAATTAATATCATCGCACAACACAAGGATATATGCAGCACCGCTTAATTACGCGACTATTATACATCAATAGATAAATGTCGTAGGATACGGAACCTCACATGTTATATTTTTCTCACTTTATGAAACTATATATACCGAACGAAAGTCGATCTACGATCTGTCATATATATCCTCGCATGCATCCATGTGATGATTAATTATCTCCTTAATTCCGAACGCTGATTTCTTTTTCTCCCTTAGCCGATAATTATTGTCCTAGTATCTACAATAATCACTAAATGCATCAACTAGATTGTTTTCGATTTTAAGATTTTGGGGGTCACATGTTTTCTTTTTTATTTGATATTCACGTGCAACTATAGTAAACAAGAATGCACTTAATTGTATTAAATAAAAAAGTCACATAGTCAAATAATATCATGCATATTCTCTTGGAGATCACAACTATCGTGGAGAGATCTGTTGCCAAATCCCCATCCGTGCAACATAATTAGGTAAGTAACAAAAATAACACGCCCCATATATAATATATTAGTGAGTGTGTGTGTGAGTAAAGTTATGGTGAATTTAACTTAAAAAATTTACTAAATTAGTTTCAAAAGATAAATCCGAATTGTTCAATAAATTTTTCATATCAAAATCTCGGAGGATATCGAAATTTTCTATTTGTAGGATTTTCGAACGATTCTTTTGGGATTTTTTTTAAGATAACTCTAATAATAATAATAAAAATAATAAATTTTTGCATATAAGACATTTTAAAAAACTATGAAACAAATAGTTAAAAAATCTAAAAATAGAAAAAAAATTAGTATCCTATCATCAATGGCTTTGATAAGGTTAAGTTCACGCTAGCTTTACTCATATGTATATATATATATATAGTTTGGTAATATATTTATTTCGATTCGAAATGTTTATGGATAAAATTTCAAAATTCCCTATCCAAAACGTCGATCCAAACAATTCAATAAATTCTTCATATCAAAATCTTATAAAATACCAAAATTTACCATTTTTAGAATTTTTGAACTATTTTTAATGATTTTTGAAAGATGACCCTAAAAATAATAGAAACATGTTAATATTTGAATGTCAAAAATTGTCATCTTTAAAAAATCATTAAAAATAGTTCAAAAATTCTAAAAATGATAAAGTTTGATATTCTACAAGATTTTGATATAAATAATTTATTGAGCTACTTTGATCGATATTTTGGACACGGAATTTTGAAATTCAACCCGTAAATATTTCGAATCGAAACACTTATGTGAAGTACATTAGTCAAACTATACACACACACACACACAGAGTAAAACTACGGTGCTCCTAGGAGCACGAAGTTTCTTAGTACTCCTAACTTAAAAACAAATCGAATCGATTTCAAACAAAAAATCCAAATTGCTCACTTTCATATTAAAATCTTGTCGAATTAATAGCATGCATTAGTAGCGTAATTCCATTCTTTGTTTTTCATAAGCATATTCGGTTCTTTGGAATGTACAAGTTTTTGAACCTGTAGTAGGTTTTAATTTGTATTTCGTCGCAGCATGATCTAGTTCTGCAACAAATCTGATCTTCAGCAATTTGACTAATGGCAACTGTCATTTAGAAAATAGTGATCCAGTCTGGTTAATTGCAAGTAGTGTGTTTAGAAAAAAGAGTGGTCCATTCGGAATAAATCGATCGAGAGATTCAGAGAACATGGAGAAAATCGTGACTCTCTCTGACAAATTTAATCAAGACTTGATCGAGGGGGTTCTCTAAATCTAACCACAAAATTGAAATGCCAATAATCTATATATCGTCGCAATGGATACTTTATTAGGTTAATGTATTGTTTAAACGGTCCAAAAAACACAAGCTCCATGCCTCAGTGAAGTCAGAATTTGGATGCTTTCTATATGTATTTGCTCCTGATACTCCTCTTTAATTGGCCACGCTGTTCAAATCAAGAGATATTATAGATTATTTCCAACTTGCCTACGAAGTGTTGTACCTCCGGAGAAAAGAATTGTGTTAATTTTGACTTGGTACGTGGATTTCTCGAGTTATGTACTTGTGACCGAATTGCAATCAATGCAACCTCAAAAGGTTTAGTAGTCTAATGCAAATGCACACCAAATTAAACAAAACACCTAGAACCAAGTGCATTAACCGATGGCACACATGTTTTCTTTGAAGAAAAAAAACCTCTTTAAGCGTTGTCAGAAGCTGGTACATTTGTGTGTGCTCAGCTCCCATACCAACCAACTCAAATAAACACAATATTATTTCAAAGCTTTCACAATGTATACACAAGTGACAAGCAAACTACTTAGTAACATAATACTGTTTATAAATTGTGTTCGTAGAACTTATTTGGTTCAACTAAATTTTGTCAGTTCATTATTGTCGATAAAGTCTCTCTTTTTTGGTTCTGTCAGTTCTATTTCGCTTTGTATTTTTGTAAAATGAAAAAAAAAAACATATTTGCCTCGTACCTTTGGTCCAGTTCAATGAATACTCAATACTTTATACTGTGACATACCTAGAACCCCCCTAGTCCATTTAACTGCTAGAATTAAAGCCCTCAACTTACCAGCACTTGTCAGATTGAAAGACAAATTTGCAGTGACCAGGCTAGATATTTTGACTGTTATGAGTTCAAAGATTTTTGGAATTGAGCTGGTTTACCACTTGGCTGAATGAAAAATTGAATTACCTAAGCTCACAAGAATTTAGCAGCATAATATTTAAGATTAGTATCATAATAATCCTATTTCTTTACCACTCAAAACAGATTCAACTTGGCTTCAGGGCAACCAGTGGTTGGTTCTGCAACGATTAATTAAAAAATTTGAAAATTTACTAAAAAAACCACTGCATAATTTATTTTGCAAAGCAAGACCTATAAGAGCTTCATTTGCTCTTTCCTTCAGCTTTAGCAATGATTCGGTTTCATTGCATATCAAGACTTTCTTTCAGGTAGATCAGGACTTCGTGCAGAGTGAACTCTATTCCACTATTAAAGGATGTCATTCACAAAAAGGTCAATAATAACTCATTAATTTTACCAGATACATCCTTTTTTAGCTGTCCCGAGAACCTAACCTATTAGATACATGTGCCTATCATGGTTATAATAAAGAGTGACACATGCATATGGCATACTTGTTAGTTTGCAGCTCCATCTCGGCCCAATTGAGATACCGATACCAAGCATGTCACTTTTGCAAGAAGTAGATCGAGTCCTGAAAATGAAGCGGCTCATTTCCCCAAGAGGCCCATCCAGCAACCAATTCTCTGGCAAAAAGCTCAATGCTCCTACTGGGCCTTTGACCTGGTATGTATTCTGATAAAAGCTCTGGAATAGTCAAGAATACAAGCAAGGTTTTCATACCACTAATTAATATAAATAATCAATGTTTGGTGATGAGATAGGGTGAGCTTAAGCTCACCTAGGTGCTTGTGAGCCCAACATAATAAAAAAAAATTGTTGGATCTGCTCTTTACAACATATTGAAACCATTGATCATTCTGTACTCCATGATTGATGCTCTTATGTTCTAATTGTGTAATTTCTCAAGTTTGTTTTGCATTAAGATCAAGAGCTTGAAAATTATTCAGGAATGAATGCACCAACATTAAACTTCTTAACCTTATCTTTCAACCTTTTAATAATGTACAGAATGAACTCAAAACTCAAAATTAGTATGGTAAACACTCCACTTGGGGAGCAGATCATGATCAACAGTTAGATTTTGCCGTTTGAAGACTGGTTAGATGGTTTTTGAAGGTAACCTCAGTGAAAACTTTAAGTGAGCTTAAGCTTGCCCCAGCTTTACTCCAGCTTTACTCCAATGTTCAATCTAAATGAAAGATGATGGTTTTTCTAAGTACATTGTAACTCTTGTTCACATGATGACATGTTCTGATATGCAATGTTTGATCCATTTGGCAAATTAGCATTCCTAGGGCATTAAATGCCTATAGCCTTCTGAAGCCATATAAAATGCATAAAATCTAATGATAAACTAATATTGATTAAAAAGAAAGTACACATAATCATGCATCATTGTGGCCATAATTGAATATAGAAATGTTATAGTTTTAAAATGAGGATACCTCCTATTGGAGGCTTCCTTGAATATGCACCAGGAACACTGATGATCACTCGACTCTCCTTCAGACGATTGATTGTTTTCATGCATTCAGAGTTAAAATCCTGCAATGGAGAAATCATAACCAAAGGCCTGCTACATAGTTTGAGAGACAGGGCAAGAATGACATACCACATTCACGTATCCTAGAAGAAGGCATTCATAGGGTCTATGATGAAACAAATCCAGGTCGCCAATCAAAGAGCCATCTGGCTTGACCTAGAGAGAATGAACATTAAAAACATTCAAAAAGAAAATAACAGTAACCTACTTACCAGACAACAGAGTTGTATTTTTTAAACAGTTCAGAAAAATAAAATCAGAGGCACAGAAGTGACCATTCCAGTAAGCCATTAGTATTGTGCACAGTTCTGAAAGAACCATGTATCATTCATGAGCTCTACATTTTCTTATATTCTCCTATTCTTGCAAAACTTCATGAACAAAATACTGACACAATGCACTAATACATGACTTGTCACCTTGAGCCAGTAGAAAGGAGTGACATGTGACATTCCCCAGGCAGGAAGCAGATCTTTCTCCACAAAATCTTGCAACTTTGGCCTATTTGTCATCCATAGAGCTACAAGTGCTCCATCTGAATGAGCAAGTTCTTTCACTGGAAGATACATAAAATGCCTGTTTGGTAGTGTTGGATACCTATGAAAAGTTGGAAACTCACAGCTTAAGCATATCTGCCCAACAAAATATCTTTCTATTGTCCAATAGGTTCCAGAATACCTTCAACATATTCATAAAATGGAAGTAGCATGCATGCCCCCATAAAACATAAGAGGCATTGCATATGTGTCTCTGATATTTTCCAAAGGCACAGGAACGAACCTTCTTTGCACGTAGTTTTCTATTACTTAGTTAAGGGAGTAGTCTTATTCTTGTTTTCTTCTTCTTTTTATCCTTCAAATCTTCGTAGGGCTAACATAAGGTATTGCATTCTGGAGGAGTAATGGTCACACTCTTAGGCTTTTTAAGGGCTCAAGATTTTTCAAGGAAATATAAATCAGAAGCAATATCATGACTTACATGGATTTCTGACGAGCACTTCCATTCTCCCATGGAGGATCGATCACAATGAGGTTAAACCCTTCAACAGAGTTCTCTGCAAGGAAAATCCATGAAAATCAGAAAGATTAAATTAGAAATACGAAAATAACACTAATTCAGGAGATTGTGTGAAGTTGGGGGAGCACTGGGCGTGTTAGTTACCAGGAATGAGTTTGCGAACTTGTCTCAAGTCAGACTTCCATTTGTAGCCATCATTCAAGTCCCAGAAGAAAACAAATAAGAGACTAACTTAAGTAATCACTTCCATAAATCTTTTTGCCCAAAAAACAAATTTCAAAGGACTGGAGCATTACGATATTTTTAGATACTGTCAAACCTAAATCTGGTTGTTTGCTGCCTGTGCTATTATGGCGTCTGAATACGTTGCCAGTTGTGATGGCATAAAACCTATAGCATGTGATATAGGCTGAATCTGCTGCTATAGTCATGATGGCATAAAATCTATGGCATTGGATATAAGCCATCTCCCAATTCAAATCGACCCATAGGATCGTGCTGTGCTTTTTATGAGAGTCTTTTGAGATATGATTGATAATATTGCTACTGTAGTTGCACAGCCATCACAACTATGGCAGCAGTTCTGAGGTCCAGTTACAGGGAGGTAGATACTAGATGTTGTAATTGATGGTGGGAAATGGAACACAATAGCTTTCTTAGAGAAGTTAAGAACTTAAAAACAACAAAAATAAAAAAGAATATCAAAAGAAGTACATAATGGTATCCAAAACAGTCTAGTCTGTTAATTGTACGTACAACCAGTGTCAGTATGATAATCATTATCAAGTAATACTAGTGATAACATGGTAATTATGTACATACCATCAGGAAGAGGCTTCTCCGTGGTAAAATATAAGTCACATCCTGAAATTCAGCCTCCACATCACCATCTGAATATACCTTGATCATATTATCAAACAAAGGGACTAATTTCCTGGCTTCAGGAAGGCCGCTCCTCAGACCTTAAATCAAAATCAAATTACTTAATTTAATTACTGGGGAAGAAAAAGAAACTTAATTAAAGATCAAGATGTAGTAAAGGAATGAAACCTTGAGGGTGGTTAGCGTCATTTTGCACTCTGTGAGAGTCAGACAGAGATATCTGACAGAAAGGTGCTCTCCAGTTGCTTCCGAGCTGGATAAAATTATTATGCTCAGGGTCAGCAACTCTCTCTCTGCAACGCAAGGGCTCCGCACTCTCACCGTCCAGGATTCGCGGTAGAACGTTCAAAAGTTGAGAAGCCTGGAGCAGCTTTCTGTGCGCGTCCAGCAACAAGGGTCTCAGTTGCTGGTGTCGGTTCTCGGCACGGAGTTCTCTCTCGTTGAGTGAAGCCTGTTTTGGAAGTTTGCGCCTGCGCTTGCGCTTGCGCTTGCCCTTCTCACTGGGGGTGGGGATGGGGGTGGGGGTGGGGATGGGGGTGGGGGAGGAGGGGAAGTGGCGGGAGTAGTAAACGGAGGGAGAGAGGCGGAAGCGGGAATACGACGCGTTGAGGAGTCGGACGGGGTCGACGAAGACCGCGCCTGACTGGTCGAGCCGGTAGATGCCGCATTCCGTGAAGGAGTCGAGCTCCGGCTCCATTTCCTCCCCCCTCATCATGAGCCATGACCTAGCTAATTAGAAGGTCAGCCCTCCGCACCGAACGGGGTCAATCAGTTCCCTGGGGCCCAGTTGGCCCGTTTACTTCTTTCCTATTTGTACGGGATAAAATTCATAGGATTCCAGCTCCCCCAGTTAATTTCTGAGATTCCATATTTATTAGTTGCGTGCAAATTATTTTGATCATGTGTAAGCATGGCTGTTCGTTCCATTGTATTGCCAGGATAATTTTGTGAACGAAATTTTTCTTTTCATGATTTTGATGCTTGTAATTCATATATTTTTATCAGTATAGCAACTGTACTAAAATGTTAAATAATATCAAGTATACTCTCTAAATAACACATACAAAGAATAAGCCAAGTTAACAATTCAATTCGTTACAGTTATTTGAAAAAATTATCAAGCTTTGATAAACATTAAAGAAACAATAATAATTGGCTGGACTGGACCTATATATACCTTGCCAAAGCTCACTTATGAACATTTAAAATTAAATTCTTTTGACTTCATTTATATTTAAAAAACTTTAAATTTTAGATGTATTATAATTATACCGGGATTCTACAAGCTTCATGCCATACAAAAATAATTGCAATGCGCATGACACCGGCCCTCATACACCTTAAATTAAGTAGAAACTTGTATAAAAAAGTATCAAACTATTTACTCCGAAAATATTTGGAGGTTTCAACTCAGCCCCTCCAAAATCAGAAACAAGCGAAAACAAAAAAATAATCGCAGTATTGCTAACACAATAAAGATGAATTAACCATAAAATAAGTAAAAAATGTTTGTGATTTCATCTATAAGGAACAATTAAGTAGTTTCGAAATTTCAAAATAATATCAGTGAAATCTACTAAGCAGCAAATTGTTTTTCTTCGACCATGCATGACATGACCAGAGAAAGATCAAGAAGTTGTAGTCTTTTGTAGTTTTCTTCTTCGACTATAATATAATATAATATAATATATCACGCCAGCAGTATGGTGAGAGAATCGGACTTCTGCTTCATGAGAAAGGGAAAAAAAACGTTGTCCGAGTCAATAGTTTTCTTTTCTCCAAATTTTTGTGAAGAGATGAGAGAAAGGATGCATGACAACTTGGTGTCCAAAATACTAGACGCGTGATTGGAAGTGTGGAAGTAGTATTTGAGCACACGCTTGGGGAGTTGAGAGTGTGCTCATGAACACACATTTGACAGTCACATTCCCAAAGTATATTTTCTTGTTGTTATTTTGTAAAAATTGTTTAAACCTTTGTGAATCACACGGGCACAAGGAGGACCGAACGATGCGCACCGAGAAGAGGAGAGGAGGAAACGATGTTTCTGTCGGCGAATGAGTATGAATCACGCGGGCACAAAAGGGACCACTCTTTTGCTTGGTGCTATCTTCTATCTCGCACTCCATGTAGATTTTGTGTTGTTGATTCTGATTATTACGAAATGTCTAACAACATTATTCATTACACCGATGCTATAACAAGGAGTTCAGTTCACTCAAATGGATAGTCTTGACAGATTTACTCATTACACGAAGCAACTACAGCTTTTCTTAAAACAAGACATCCAAAGCTTCAAATAAGGACGATCATGAGATCTTTGCATTTTCAAGGAAGTGAATAAAACTCACTATTCGATTTAGAAACGTGATTGCTAAATTCGCGTCCGTGGATATGCATTTAACATCTCTAAACTTCAGGCTCTGAAAACGTACTTTTCAGGCATGTGTTCAAATGCTAGCAACGGGGCAACGGATGTGTCCCGTGTTCTTGACATGGGAATACGGGATTGCTATCCTCGTGTTTCTCAAATATCGAAAATCCGTTACTATTTTTCTTTGAATATTAATGTTTCTCATTGATTTATCACGAATAAATTTAGATTATTACATATAAATTCATATATTTTATAATTAATAGAAATTTATTTCAACAAAAACAAAATAAATATGTTTTGCAATATAAATGTATTTCAGTGAAATTTTATAAATAATATTTGATGTATCCATTTGATTTAGTATCAACATCTTTTCATATAAATAAGCAAGCATTTTTTTTTTAAGCGCAACGAAGGATGATTTCTCCAATCTTTGAAACGGCACTCACGAGGTCTCAAAAAGAGAAGGAAGTTTAAGACAACATAAAAATTATTTTTTGTTAGTTTTGAAGATTTTAGGATCATAAATATGGCCAAAAATAATATAAGTTTTGAATAAATATACACAAAAGTATAAATACATTTCAATACAATTTTATGTATAATACTCGATATATATATATATATATATATATATATATATAATATTTGTTAGACATACATAATTGAAGAGCAAAAACAAAATTTAAAGAGAGTTGAGAGGTATATGACAGTAAATCTAATTTTATTTATTATGAATTATCGTTATGTTTGGTAAGTGAAGTAGTGCTTTAAAATGCTTTAATGTATGAAAATAAAAATGATTTAAAATAAAGTAAGCTAAAATATTTGTGGATGTGAAATAAAATTAAATTAACAAATTTTATAACTTCTAACATTTTTTATCTTCATTATTTTATTTATTTATTTCGAATATGAATGTTTTAGATATTTATTTAGTTTTAATTTCAGTTCAGTTATTAAGCGGAGGTTATTTCTTTTGACCGAATGCTAGCCGAAGTGCGTCGGTTCCTGTCGGGTCTGGATCTGAATGGCGATTGCCTGATTGATGACCGGATAGAGCTATAGAAATGGCCGCAGTACTTGTACTTCTGCTGGTGACTGGCATCTGAGACTGAGATGGGTCTCGCCACACGCTGAGCTGCAGCAAACCCGGATTGACCCCCTCTGTATCAGAGGTTCCATCGTTCCTGGCAAACCTTGTAACTCTTTGCGCGCCCAGTACCTGGGAAAATCAGGGATGGAGCTTTGTTCCGCGCGCTCTTTTTCTCCAGTTCATTCGCCTTCAAGAGCCAAGCTCCTATCTTTCAGAGCAACCCCTCCTAGAAATGGAAGAACCATCCCTTCTATCGGGAAACAATCTCGCTTGAGACCCATCTCTAGTTTCTGGACGGGGAATCTTTATCGTACTGGGCTTGGAAGTAGGATCCGACCTGGACCTAAATGGTGCAACTGGAACAAATCAACGGTGGTTTCGGGATTGGTGCGAGCCTCAGATAGGGAAGATGGACTGCCCGACAGTTTCGGTGGAGGGATTGTGATTGGATCAGGCCTGACAGTAATTCTGGCGGTGATGAATCGAGTTCTTTACAAGCTCGCGCTTGTTCCCATGAGGAATTACCCTTTCTTTCTTGCTCAGCTCACTACATTTGGTTACGTGGCAGTCTATTTCACGATTCTGTACCTCAGGTACCGTGCTGGGATAGTAACGAGAGAAATGCTCGCCTTGCCCAAGTCTCGTTTTGTGGCTATTGGCGCCCTTGAAGCGCTTGGTGTGGCTTCTGGTATGGCATCAGCAGGTATTTTTAAACTCATCAAAGAAGCGTTCAAATTATTGAACGAAAATTTTGGAACTTTTTTTCCTAACTGATCATGTGATTGTACATAAAAGATCATTTATTTTACTTCAAGAAATTACATTATTGTAATGTGACGTTGTATATGCTACCTATGAGCACATTCTGACTTCTTTGAGTCTATATGTCAAGTATTTCCTTCTCTGTCATATTTCCAGCTATGCTACCTGGACCAGCCATTCCCATACTGAATCAGGTTTGCATTAGAGCATTAGAGAAATGTTTTTTTTTTCCTCCAACGGTATGTATGATATTCGCTTTCTTCTACATGCAATTTCACGGCGTTTGCTTGGTATGTTGCAGTCTTTTTTAGTTTGGCAGCTCGTCTTTTCTGTTCTGTTTTTGCGAAGGAGGTACTCGAGCAATCAAATTTTGGGTTGCTTGCTTGTAACTGCTGGCGTTATCTTAGCAGTTGCAAGGTACAGACATCAGTTATTCTGAAAATTTAACTTCTCTTTTTGAAGGAATATACGTTGCATTTCTTTAACTTTTATAATGACCTCACTTATTGTTATGTTTTATTGGAGGATTAGACAGAAGTGTTTTGCAATTGAGGTCTTCACATTTATTTCTTTTTCTTGTAAACTGAAACAACTTGAATCGGAAGGCAGAGAAACAGTATACTTAACTACAACAATCTTTTTCTTTTCTTTCCTTCTGTTTGCAAATTGCAACTGGCATTTTGACTTATTTCTAAATACCCTAGATGTCTAATTCTCGGCTAGTGCCAGACAAATTTATAATTACTTGCAAATAACAACCAGTTTTTTGTGATGAAGAAGATATAGTTAATTAATATTGCCTGCAAGTTACCTTCATCCTTTGCAAGCTTCTTTCTTTAATTGAGCTAAAATCAAACATTCAGATTAGATATCATTTTTCAGTTTTAGACAAAAGGTTGCTAAAAGTTTTCTAGTGCTCAGTCAAAAACTTAAAAAGTTTGGGTCCAGTCTAATATTTGCTTGGCTTAACATTGGTTATAATAGTTTAGTGCTACTTGTAGACAGAAAAAATAAAATGTTAGGTGTACAATCTGCAAAAGAACCTGAGATTTAGGGTTGTAAAATGTGTGGGTTGAATCAGATTCAAGTTAGACCGGTTACAGGTCACCACTTCCATGAAACAGGAAAACATAGAGTTGAACTACATAATAACAAATCCCCAAATCAGTTCATTTTCAAATGCGGGCCAAATCAGGATCGCTGTTCTGTTTGAACTTGGGATCTGATAATTACAGAAACTTATTGGCATGAACTTGCACTACTGTTTTTTTGTTCAAGATCTCTGTTTCTCTTTGATTTAGTTTAGCTCAAGGTCTGATTAAATACTCACTATAGATCAGTCAGGTTTCAGGTTTTGGGTCTATTGGGATTGGTTGGATTCAGGTCAGATTTAATTGCAAATTTGTTTCATTAAGTGTTGATTGGGTTCAAAGGTTGGACCAAGGTCTGGCACGTTTTTTGGGTCCGACCAGATATTGCCACTTCTTATAAAATTACATTTTTTGTTGTGCGAATGTAGTGGATTAACTGAGGGCCAATCTATGTCCCAATTAGAGCTTCTCTGGCCAGCTCTTATGATAGCTTCTACTGCTCTCCATTCTGGTGCGTCCATACTCAAGGTTCATCTCGAATCACACTTTTACTCTCTTTTTATATTTGTATATATTCAGAAAAGATTAACTCTTCTTGGTGTTATACAGGAATTTGTTTTCATTGATGGTGCTAGACGGCTTAAGGTTAGTACTTCATGTATATTTCTAGAAAAGACCTTGATGACCAGTACTTGCATTCTCAATCCCAATCAGATAATTAAAGGTCAATAAAGGAAGGGAAAAAAAATTTGCTACTGCGATGCTTGACTTGGAATATAATGCTCTTTTAGTATATATGTTTTATGTTCTATACCTTTCTGCAAGAGGAAGGAGGGATGTACACTAAAACTCATACTTGTTTAAGCAGGGAAAACCACCGGACATATTTGTTGTCAATTCTTTCGGTTCTGGCTTTCAGGTGAGCATGCTTGAATTTTTTGTAACTATTTTTTCAAGCATTGAATTGAACAATCTGCAGTTAAGAATCTGGAAGACTTCATTTTGTGAAACTGAGATATTCTTGTAATGGAACATGCAGGCTCTTTTTGTTTTTCTTCTTCTTCCGTTTCTTTCAAATTCAAGAGGGATTCCATTTGTGGAGCTTCCAGCTTACCTAAAAAGTGGTGCTGCCTGCTTTTTAAATTTTGGAGGCGATCTTGTAGGCAAGTGATCATTATTTTTCACTTATTTCCCATATTACTAAGGATACTATGTCACATGTAGGTAGCAGTACCATTTGATAAAGTTGCAATTATCTTGTGAAAAGTTGCTAGATGAAGAAAATTTCAAAAAAAAAAAGAAAATACAGGAAGCAGAAAGAAACACATATGCACCTAGAGCAGACAATAAAGAAACTTCCAGAAATAAAGTAGTTATCAGTGATAATTATTCCACTAATACAAGCAGTGTGAATCATCCAGTGATGTGTGTATGCTATTCTTGTTCTTTCAGACTGCCAAGGAGCCCCACTATTACCTCTTTTATTCATAACAACAAATATGGCCTTCAACATTTCATTGCTTAACTTAGTCAAGATGACATCAGCTTTAGTTGCTTCTCTTGCATCAACTTTGGCAGGTTAGCCCACCCACCTTCTCCCAAGAAGTCAAACATTAAAAAATAAATAAATATAATTATATGATAACAGTTTCTTCTAGCATACCTGATTATATCTAACCATGAATTTCTTTTGTGTAGTGCCAATTTCAATATATGTCTTGTCACTGCCATTGCCTTACATGCAGCATGGAACAAGCCTGAACACCTCTTTCATCATTGGTTCTGCAATTTTGGTCCTAGGTCTGACATTGTATAACCTCCCTAAACCTAAAAACGAACTAAAATTTAATTGAAACAAAGAACAAAAATCTGACTGATATTATGAAGTGCTCTAATCAAGCACAAGTGCGAAACAAATGCACCAGAGGCTATATATCATTCAATTTTGTATTTTCTTTTTAGTTAACAACATCCACACACCTTCTAAGATCACTTGTAAATGTCTTAGTTATTGTGGATGTTTTGATCCCTTTTGTGTTGAACTGATTATGTAAGGTTTTTGTATTTGATTCCATGCAAAAACATTTTCTTTTATAATCATGTGTGGAGACAGTAGCGTCCACCCAGAACTGTTATAGCCACTGTTATGTGCTATCACCAATTTTTCTTTCTTCTTTCGGTAATTTACATGCAGATGTTGACTCTTTGAATACACTCGTAATTCATGAAGTTCTTTGTTCTGGGATATTACTTACTATTTGATTGATTTTTGTGGGGATCTTTTAAGTTACAAGTTATAACTGTGTAAAACTCGATTGTGAAAGGTTAACCACTGTTAATGGAAAACACATCATCAAAGTAGTTGTTTCCAGAAAATTTCTTATTGTGGTGCATATGTGCGTCTTTGTGCTTCATTCGTATAAGCGATTTTTCACAAGATAGTTGCACGAGATAATTGTGAATGATTATGAAATAGTTCTACTACCTACGTGTAACATGTCACGCGGTAATCCTTCATGAATTGAAAAATCATGCAGGTTTCAATCGATTGATTTCTTTCTTTGAGGTCTTCTATAATGTGTTTTATATCGCATATGGCGACTTGAACAAATAATATTTCATCTATGTCAAAAAATCTTATGAATAATTCTAGTGTGTTCAAGCTCAAAGAGAAAATTGATAATCTTAATTATAAAATTTATGGAATTAGTCCTCTAGTTGAATGAGGCATCAAAATTATTAAAGCTAATATGCTTTGGGAATGATCCATCTATGCACTAAAATTGTTGATTTAAAATTTTTTTAGTATATTTTCAACCTGTCAGTTTTTGAAGATAGTTCTTTTTGTTAGCCGGTACCATTAACACCAAAAATATACAGGTATGCAACCTAAATTCTTTAACACAATAATTTCCTCTCGAATTAATTCTGATTGATTGGACCAATAACTTATCAATACCCTGGCTCGTCTGAAAATGAAATCAAGGAAAAGTAAAATAAAACGTCAACAAAGGAAGAGAATGCACAATAAAACACATTAAATACTCATCTCAGATGAGTAATACCAAGATATGTATTCAAATAAAAAGAAAAAAAGAAAAAAGAAAGAAGAATAGTTAATAACAAGAGATGGTCCTAATAGCTATCGTATCATTTAAAACATAAGAACTTGCCAATTTTGGCAAGCCTCTTTACGGACTTCCTCTGCTTGCTTTGCAGAGTTTTTGAGCTGCTCCTGCTATTGCAACCGTCGTTACCACTTCCAATACTACCGCTACTGTCACTTGTGCTGCTGCTAGCAACACCTTCAGATCTATCAGAAAGATTTCGCTTCACCTGAACGGCACGGGAACATGATGATGTTGAAGGGCCCTCTTCAGGTACAACATCAAGTTGGTTCCTTGGCTGCTCCCCATCTGCAGCTTCAGTAATACCAATGCAGCCTGCCACCGATTCTGCAGACATAAATGGAATCAACTTCTAAATACTAGAACAATGGTATACAATACAGCTACCAACTGGTACGAAGTTGTATATGTTAGTAAAATTCAATTAGTACAATATCAGTTACCTGTTCCAGTAAGAGAAACTGGACTTGAACAGATGGAATTCTGCATGCAAACTCGGCAATCAGGCTTTTCTTGTTGGTCCTCCACACAAGCGCTGCCATCCCTTGCAATATCCCTGAGTAACTCATCTGCATTGAAGTACTCAGAAGAGTTCCAGCCCAGGCAACCTAAGTTGCCTGATTTTGTAGAAGCCATATTAGAGGGAAGAAGATCTCTCAGTTCCAGGTAGTCCCCATTTGAGAAATGACAGTATGGCTTGCCATTTCCTTTATCCAAAGACATACTGTCTTTCAAGAGTTTATCCCTGTCAGCCAGGTCTAACAGAACTGGTCCAGTGAAGCTAGAGATGCAGTCAACCTTCTCTTCGTCCTCTACATGTACAGGATCATGCCTCATGATCTCTCCGAGCAGCTCGTCAATATTAATATACTCGTTAGAACTAACACTAACATTACTTGAATTACCAGAACTGGTAGAGGCAGTATCAGATGTCAGAATGTCATTGAACTCGATGTAGTCTCTGTCTGATAAGTCATCATACAGCTCCCTGATTTCTCCATCTGAAGACATTAGATCTTTCATTTCAATGAAGCTGTCTTGAGAGACATTTACCAACACATTCCCATCAGATTCTCTTCTGGATGGAGCCTCTCTCGCTCCCTTTCTGGCTATCATCTGACAAAACAGATTTACAGAGTTAATAACAATAATTAGCTTTATTTATGCCAATAAAAAAATAAGAAAAATCTGCATACATCAGATCCCAATGTGCAAAAGTCAGCACATGCTGCAGGAGAAATATTTGGTAGGGAGGAGTTAACCCTTTCGTCATTATTCCAGAATAGTCTACACAATGAACTATTATCCTGCATATAAGAGAAGCACAATCTAAAATCTTAGCTTTCTGTTTCATGTTATAAGCAAAAAAGATGATAAAAAAATTATTCCATAGCTAATACAATCTGAAAATGCAGAGAGAGAAAATATCATATATTCCTGACCTATGCAGGACGGTTAATTCCATCTCTATCAGAATTGTCTTTTACTTCAGAATTACAAAAGAACCAATGTTCCAAATTATTAATGAAAAAAAGAATGTCAAAGATAAGTATCCATACCTGACTAGCCCCTTCCTTATTTGCGGCATGGTATTGATGTATACTCCAGCCAGTCCTAATCCCAACAGGCGTATTCCCTTGGTGAAACTGGAATGCGTTCCTGAAACCAAGAGCGGATTCTGTAGGTATGGTAACAGTGCTGGACCATTTCCAGAATCCATTTTCAGTCCTTCGAACATTGCCTTCGCAATTCTCTTCATTGGGGCTTTCTTCAAAATGATACCAGCTGTCATCTGCAACACAAAAGCAAAAGTTCTATTAATCCATCACACTCCCTGGCTTTCAATAAATACTAACCCCAAAATAGCTTCAACTTACCCCAAGTGTGCAATGAAGAAAAGGATTAACAATGCAAGTTAAACATTATCTTTACTATATTATAATATCTAAGGACAGTCAACTCAATGCTTAGAATTTGTCAGATCTGATTAATTTGCCTGTCAATTTGACTGTAGAAAATTGATGACGTTAAAATGAACAGCCCCAATTAATTATTCTCTCACAAATCCAACTTGGTTCAGCACTGATTCACTTTTTCAATATTAATCTGCATGATCCTCTCTCACTCCAACCATAACTAGACTTCCATCTGTCCCTCTATCACTCCCCCAGCTCCTCCAGATTCTGCCCTTTCACTATCCAAGTAATCCCTAAAGTGGGGACCATGTGCATCACCTCCATTCTCCTAATACAACCACTCTGATTAAATAGGATAACAGCAAAGTCGTTGATGAATTATACTAATTCTAACATACAGGTAAATATTATCTGCTACTTTATGTGTGAGCTTGTGCAATTGTGAAAAGGAATATTCATACAATTAAGAATGTGATCACGTTAATCAGAATTGATGTCGCCTCTCTTAGACACTCTCTATATCAAACGACAACTCAATTACAGAAGTCTTAGATCATTAGCTTGTGCATTGTGAAAAGGAATATGCATACTGGGTTTAGGTTCTGTTTTCCAGTCACAAAAAACAGAATCATGTGTACTTATTGCAATTAACTGAAAATTAAATTAGCAGAATTAACAAACAACGAAAAAAACATACGAGACATTGGAAGCACAAACAGAAAAAAAAAATACGAGACATTGGAAGCACAAACAACAAAAAAGAAACATACGAGACATTGGAAGCACCTTTTAATCATTACCTCTATTTTTTCTAATGTTCAAGCATTCTTGCATCCTAAAGTGCTACTGGCCCTCAAGGATTACCAACTTTCACTTGAGTCGAGTAAAAACATTACGGATTATATATGAGATCTAGCATAATTTGCTTTTTGTTTGATCAAATAATTGAATTTTACACTTCAAAGAGGTCATTGCTTTATATGTTTTCTGAATTAATAAGTTACATGACATGTCTGGTCCAGTGCGTACCCAGAAAATACCTGTATTTTTTTATTGAGTGTTGTATTGGTTTGTGAGGGCAGACTTGATAGTTTAACCCTCAAATGGTCCTTGCATAAACCTGGAAGTCAAGCAGAAAATTTAACATAAAGTAAAGTTTGAAATATGTCTATCCCAAGTATTGATCACTGGGATGTGGCATAAGACTACAATATACATTTCATATTGTTGAGTTCTTTTAAGTAGAATGGTGATAAATTTTTAAATGCCAGAATAGAGAACTCAAAAGGTAAAAAATTCATTCAAGTACCTCACGTAGTATGAATAACACCTCCCTTTGCTCTTAGGCTGCTACTGGTACAACCAGGCAGATACAATGGCATAGGAAGGATGTATCTTCATGTTATATTACATAAAACGATTACAAAGGACATATCCTTATGTTACTTTACAAAAGGTAAAAGTTTCTGGTATAACTACCATGTTAATCTTGGCAGAAAGCACAATCAGTTCATTATCCTTACCTTACTCAATAAAGCAGTGCACCCTTTCTGCATGCATTTACTTTACTTTGTGAATAATTTATTTACACAAAAATATCTTGCTACAGAGTAGAAATCTAAATTGAACCTCAGTATATGTTCTGTAGGAACTAAGGGGCATTTTGGTCATTAAGTCTTCTTGGTGTGTGTGATTTAATTTGGAAGATGTGTTTATTTGCCAATTTGATACTTCAGGATGAAAGATGGCGCCAAAAGACGATTCTAAGTGGGTTAATGTTCACATCAAAGCATACAGGTACCCACCTAATGCGCATATTATTTCTTAATTCCTTAGAGAATCAATTTAGGAAACATATTGCTTAGACCATAAAATCGCAACAAACATCATTGGAACAACTGAGAAACAGCATACTATTATTATAATTACTACTACTTTGTACTATTTCTGTAGATATTTAATTAATCTATACCCATAGGAATGCATTGTGATACAGAAATTGCAGTGATGAACTGGTAAGAGGCTATAGTGCCAGAATCAAACTGTACATATATTATTAAGAAATGGAAATAAAAGACTGAAGAGAATAGTAGCGATGACACCAAATTGGCAAACAATTACACATACTTGTCCTATTTAGAATACCAGCACATACATTTTCTTTATGGGATAATTGTAAACCTAAAGCGAGGCATAATTTTCAATTTTACATGGGTATAATACGTCTAATTTATCTTATTAGCCGCATCTTTGTAAGAAAAATAGTAATTCTTTTTTTTTTTTGTAAGCAAAGCAGATGGAACAGTAGCAATCAAAACATACACTGAGAATTAATATTGAGTGAAATATTGTTAGGCTTTTATATGCTTCATTATTTTTTACATATTGGAGGTAGGATGTAGATAATTAGTCTATATTTTGTCAATGGAAGAAAAGGGTGTAAAAAAGAACATTGATTATTTAACTGAGAAAAATACTTAGCAGATAAATAAAATAGAATTTTAAGATGGCATCAATGGAGACTTCAATTATGCTATCTGATAGAATGTTTACTGATATACTGGCCTTTATTATGCAATACCATAAGTTTGTGTAAAGTACAATTATGACTGGTAACGCCCTACATCTTAGCTAGAGGATATTAGTTAGGGTTTACTGAAACAAGAGCTTTTTCACAATCTTTCAATTTAGGGCTTAATGTACCTTTCAATTTAGGGTTAGTGTACCTTACGGAAAACATCGTTTTTCATAAAATCTTCGTACTTTGGAAAACATCAATCCACAAAGAAGACTTCTTATTAGTTCAAAGAAATATGAGTAGGTGCTTACCAGGGAAATCCCATGGATCGGAGGTGAAAGGGTTTTGTGTGAAGACGCCTTGGGGAATTGGATCTCCCTTTCGCCTTTTCGTGAGGTAAATGATATAGTCTTGGTCGCATGGCCAATTGCGAATATCAACATCCATGGTGTAATGTCAGCGATGAAGACAGAGAAGGGGCGAAGAAGCGCTTAGGTTTTGAGCAAGAGAACTCTTGAATCGGAAGAGAGTGGCCGTCGGAGTGACGCCGAGATATTCTTCCCTCCAGTTTGCTTGTGAGTTGTGACTGACAGGATAGCTTCTTCAGGCTGGAGGCTTGGAGCCTTTAGTTCCTGACCGGATCGATTCTTCGGAGAGACAGCCGCGGTGGTGGATGTGATGGATTGATGATCGGAGAAGAGACGGGAGAGAGATTGGGGGCAGCGTGAGGGGATGGAAGTATCAATTTCGTTTTCGTCAACTCGGCGGACGCTTCGGCACGTTTTTATACCAAATGAAAATTCCTACTATTTAAAATATTTTATCACGTTTTATCCAATAAATAATAAATAAGTACTCGTATTTTAGTTTGGAACGTGATAATTTCTCAGACAAATCTGACCGTAAATATTAAAATTTTTACACTTTTAAAATCTGATCGTATTTTCGCTGTTTTTATCTCATAAAATATTAATATTTCTTTAGAGAAGTTAATATACTAAATATTCAAATTTTTAATACTTGATATATTAGATCGTCGATTAATATGATAAACAGAAAGTCTCAATATTTAATTAATAAAAATCAAATATTTACTTTATTATGCGTTTTAAATAGTGCAAAATGTATATTTTTTAACTTTTCAAGTTAATATAATGTTTTTAAACAGAAATTTTTATTACTTAATTAACAAAGTATAAATACATTAAACAGAAAAGGTCATAATACTAAACTAAAAAGCTCTTGTCAGTCTTCATATTTTATGTAAGCAAATATATATCACATATTTAAAGACTTAATACTTAGTTATAGATGGCACTACATGAAACAGTAAACTAATTAATATTATAAAATCATAATTAACAGAAAGTATTAATGTTTTAACCATAGAAATCATTATAGTATAAATATAAAGGATTAGTGCTAATGAACATAAACATCATTATAGGTCATATAGACATGTTGCTATATTATCTATTCAAAATAACTGTAATAAATATTAAAATCTTTAATCACCGGACATTAACAATCTTCTAAACTTCTTAGATATTAGCGATCTTCTAAATCAAAGAACATAAAAGTCATTTTAGTTTATATAAACAAGTCACTATACTATACTGGCTATACAAATAACTACAGAAAATATTAAACTCCTTAATTACTAAATGATAATAATTTTCTAAAAGTGAACCAGAATATAAAGACCAAGTCATTTCATACGAATATGAACTTTAATTAGGATTTGATTTAGAGACAAAATAATTCTCCCCAAATCAAATCCCCTAAGTTTAACTAGACCTGTCTACTTCATTGTGAATGAAACATTCTAACAATATAAATTACCGACTTACGGATTAAATATTAATACCGCATAACAAAAGTATTTATAACAAAATATAAAGTATTAATAGTTATCAAAGAAATACATATTTTCAACTTCAAAAATAAACTATCTAAATTACCCACTTACAAGTTAAGTGTTAATATTGCTGAATAAAAGTGTTTGCAGACGAAATATGAAGTGTCAGTAATTATTAAATAAACACATATTTTCAACTTCAAAAATAAATCATCTAAATTACCGACTTGCAGGTTAAATTTTAATACTTCTCAATTAAATATTTTAAAGTGTTACCATTTTCTAAAGTCGATATTAATTTCTTTTAAAAGTTAGTACTAATATTCGTCAATAGAAGTATAATTATAAAATATTAATACTCTCATATTTCATATTGAAGTATTAATAGTTTAAAATTTGAACTATTAATAATTACACATTGAAATATTAATAGTATTGAAGAGAAAATAATTAAAAATTTTGAAAAAAAGGAAAAAAAAATGAAACTTAAGAGAGTTAGTTATGGATAAATAGATTTTGACTAAACTAAGGATGCAAGAATGAGAGATATCAATACAGAGAAAAATATATTTAATAAATTTTGTATTAAAATATTAATACTTTCGTATCGAAGTATTAATACTTTCTATCAGAGTATTAATATTTTTATATCAGAATTTTAATTTTTTCATATTTACTGGCGTGAACTTAAGAATATTGAAGAATAAGAAAATTAGTTATAACAAATTAATATTAATATATTTTTGCATGCTAGTACTAATATTTATTAACAATTATATTCAGAAGTATTAATAGTTATACATTAAAGTATTAACAGTTTAAAATTAAAGTATTAATAGTTATATATTGAAGTATTAATAATACAAGCGCGAAGAGAAAAATTGAAATTTTGAAAAAAAATGAAAGTTGGATGAGTTAGTTATGGACAAATAGATTTTAACCAGACGGGAGGATAAAAATGAGGGATATTAGCATTGAAAATTATATATTTTCTCAAAAACGTATATGTAATTATTTCATACTCAAATATTAATACTTTTATATCAAAATATTAATATTTTAAAATCAGAGTATTAATATTTTCGTATTGATCAGATTGAACTTAAAAAAGTTAAGAAATAAAAAAAAAATAATTATAGCAAATAACAAGAATTTGAATTGGAAGAAAAAAATTGAAAGATTTAATTGTGAGGGAATATATTTTCTCTCTTGTAATTTATCACAATATTTGATGAATATTTAAAAAAATAAAAAAGTCTGAAGCAGTCAAATAGAAAACACCGTTCCATACTATAAATGTCAGTATTTGGTTTAGTGGAAGATGACATAATATGTACTATACCAAGTATTTTTATTAATTTTCCAACCTCTTTGTTTTCGCACTGTTTTGTTAGTATTAAACGTTTCCTTATTTTCTGCGACCATAATAGAGCACGTGATTTCGAAATAGGAGAAATCAAGAGATAAAACATATCTCATCTCCCTATTAAATACCAAAAATAATAATAATAATAATAAGCATACAATATTGCCCGAGGCTACGATCAGTCCTATAATTATTTTTTGCTATTTTGCTGACAAACTTTAAACTAACATGCAAATCTTTTTATTTGAACATTTTACAATTCCATCTTCAAAATTCTCTACCACCCACCTACCTTACATCATGCAAGGACAAAATGAATTAAGTTCTGGAGCTGACGGCGAGTGAAGACCCGCCAATTTTCACTGTAGAAACAAAACTATTATGACAAAAAATATATATATTTTTCATAAATATAATGACTCAAATCAAAAGATTGCATGTAACAGGTTTATATGACCACTGTTTTATTAACACTGCTTCAAAATAGGATGCGTAACGCTGAAGCTAGTGATGTCATCACGTGGAAAAGTATTGGAAATGCACCAACCTGCCACGTGTTCACGAAATTAGTGCGACGATGAAGGAATCACTTTTCAAGCTCGAAGAAGCGTGTTGCTGCGACGTCGATAGGACAATATAATAGTCTATTTTGGTTGCAGAAAATAGAAAAACGTTGACGCACATCTTTCATGTCATCGATCGAGCGTACTGGAAAGAGAAAAAAGAGACATCAGATCATCGTTTTTCCCCCTTCTTTTCCAACCTCAGAGCCTCACAATGCCATTTTTAGACTTTTTAAATTCTAGACAGACTATTATATTTCCAAGCAATTATTCAATAAGCAATATCATATTAATTCATCACAACCAAAAAGTCCATTTAACATCAATTAAACACTAAACTAATTTAACATATCACATCACGAGTACTTCAATGGTTCTTTCTATTTTTCAAAATCAAAACAACTCATCCTTCTTATTACGACACCGTACAAAAATTTATTTCTGTAAATATTGTCTATTACTTAAACTTAAAAATTTATCAAACAAGTAAATTATATATTCTTGTTTATACTAATAGAATAGTTCAACAAAAGGGGGTTGCAAATATTAATAAAATTATTTGCCATATTACGTCATCTTCAATTATATCAAAGACATCCATCCATAATATACTGTTTTCTATTTGACTGCTTCAGACCTTTTTTTTTTTCCAAATATCGTGTTGAATTAAAAATCATCTGTTTGATATCATTAAAACACCAGACTAATTTAATATATACGAAAATATTTTAAATACGGAGAGAGATCACTTAGACAATATTTATTTTAATAATTCTGATAATAAATTTTTAAATAAATAAAAAAATAAAAAAATAAAAAAATAAAAAAATAAAAAAATAAAAAAATATTTTTGAACTTACATCTATTATATTTTGAATTTGATAAAATTTTGATATAATTTAAATTTTATCGGATAATAATTTTTTCCGAATCATTTGAATATTCTATTGCAAGTGATCCCTCTAAATATTTGAAATTAATATTGGTCATCCTCGTTGAGGAAAAGTCGAAAGCATACCTCCATACGCTACCCCAAACCCCTGATCGGACCATCAATCGACCACATCCGCCTCTGCGGCTGCGGATGTACGCTACCCCAAACCTCCACTCTGAAGAAGCTCACAACTCACAAGCAAACTGGAAGGAAGATTATCTCGGCGTCACTCCGACGGCCACTCTCTTCCGATTCAAGAGTTCTCTTGCTCAAAACCAAAGCGCTCCTTCGCCCCTTCGCTGCCTTCATCGCTGGCATTACGCCATGGATGTTGATATTCGCAATTGGCCACGCGAGCAAGACTATATCATTTACCTCACGAAAAGGCGAAGGGGAGATCCAATTCCCCCAGGCGTCTTCACACAAAACCCTTTCACCTCCAATCCATGGGATTTTCCTGGTAAAGCACCTACTCATATTTCTTTGAACTAATAAGAAGTCTTCTTTGTGGATTGATGTTTTCCAAAGTACGAAGATTTTATGAAACGATGTTTTCCGTAAGGTACACTAACCCTAAATTGAAAGATTATGAAAAAGCTCTTGTTTCAGTAAACCCTAACTAATATCCTCTAGCTAAGATGTAGGGCGTTACCAGTCATAATTGTGCTTTGCACAAACTTAATAAAGGCCAGTATATCAGTAAACATTCTATCAGATAGCATAATTGAAGTCTCCACTGATGCCATCTTAAAATTCTATTTTATTTATCTGCTAAGTATTTTTCTCAGTTAAATAATCAATGTTCTTTTTTGCGCCCTTTTTTTTGCATTCACAAAATATAGACTAATTATCTACATCCTATCTCCAATATGTAAAAAATAATGAAGCATATATGAAACCTCACAATATTTCACTCAATATTCATTCTCAGTGTATGTTTTGATTGCTGCTATTCTATCTGCCTTGCTTACAAAAGAAAAGAAAAAAAAAGCATCACTATTTTCTCTACAAAGATGTGGCCAACAAGATAAATTATACTAATCATACCCATGGAAAACTTGAAAAGTATGCCTGGCTTTAGATGTACAAAGTGTCCCTTAATTAATTCTCTAAGCCCATGTTTGGTTGGGAAGTAGAGTTACAGGGGCATAACTTCTTATGTAAAGTTATGTCACTATAAGTTGTTCTTGTTTGGTTGAGCAAGTGGGAGAATAAAATGAAAATAGCACTTATTATCACTATTATCATATTAAAATATATAAATAATGATGACAATGTCCATAATAAAATTAATTTGATGATAACAACAACAACAATAATAATAATTATTATTATTGTAATTACTATTATTATAATGGAATAACAATCACAAAATAATGTTAACAATAACAATATATTATAAACAAAAAAATAATAGTGTGATATTGATGTTGATAATAAAAAATGATCATAATTATAATTAACTAATTATAATTTAAAGTAATAAAAAAATATTGATAATACATTAATAACCACAATTATGATAATATACATGAAAATGATAATGAAAAGATACAACAATAATAATTATAATATGTGAATAATAACTAGATAATAATGATGATGATGATGATGAAAATAATAATCATAATAATAATAAAATAATTATAATATTATTAATAACCACAATCATGATAATAAAAATAACAACAACAACAATGATGATGATGATATTATTAACAATAATAATAATAACAACAACAGTAATAATAAATGTAATAATAATATTAATATAATGATGATGATGATGATGATGATGATGATGATAAGTTATAATTAAAAATAATGATAAAATAATGATAATATATGAATAATAATTTGAATAATAATATAATAATAATGACAATGACAATAATAATCATAATGATAATAAAATAATTAATAATAATCATCAAAACTTATAATTAAAATAATAATATTTAGAGCACAATGATAAAATAATTATAATATTATTAATTACCACAATCATGATAATGAAAAATAACAACAATAATGATAATAATAATAATAATATTATTAATAATAATAATAGTAGTAGTAATAGTAACAACAACAACAACAGCAACAGCAACAGCAACAACAATAATGATAATGATAATAATAATTTTATCATGAATCGCAGGACCCACCGCTTCATAACTCGAGGAATAACTTATTCCACCTTGGAAGGCTCCTTAAGTTATGGAGTCATAATTTCTCTTTATTCCCACTTATGTCTTCTTAAATTATGCACGTTTGGTTCCTTAAATGGAGTATAAGGAACTTAGTTCACTTATGCCTCAACCAAACATGACCTTAAGGAATTAAGAAAAAATATGTGCACATTAGGTGGGTACCTGTATGCTTTGATGTGAACATTAACCCACATATAATCTTCTATTGGCACCATCTTGCATCCTAAAACCATATTGTACTTCTAGTCAGGCTAAATATCAAATTGAGCTGCCTCCTGAAATCAATCAAAATCAATTAGTATCATACAAAACTTATAAAATTATTAACCAGAACTTCTTTAGGTGAAATTTTAATATGAGCCAATAAAAACCACTGGCAAATAAACATGTATTCCAAATTAAATCACAGACCAAGAAGACTTAATGACCAAAATGCCCCTTAGTTCCTACAGAACATATAGTGGGTTCAATTTATGGTCAGATTCACATCAATTTAGATTTCTACTTCATCGCAAGATATTTATATATAAATAAAATTTTATTCACAACATAAAAATGAACGCATGATGCAGAAAGGGATGCACTGCTTTATCACGAGTGAAGTAAGGATAATGAACTAAATTGTGCTTTCTGCCAAGATAAACACAGCAGTTAGATCAGAAAATTTTACCTTTTGTAAAGTAAAATTTTTACCTTTTGTAATTGTGTTATGTAATGTAACATGAAGATACATCCTTCCTTTGCCATTCTCTCTGCCTGGTTGGACCGCTGGTTGCAGCCTAAGAGCAAGAGGAGGTGTAATTAATATTATGTCAGGTACTTGAATGCAGTTCTTAGTATTTCCTTTGAGTTTTCTGTTCTGGCACTTAAAAATTTATCACCATTCTACTCAAAAGAACTCAACAAAATAAAAGCTAATTAGATTATAGTCTTATCATCTCAGTGATCAACACTTAATCAGGGATAGACAAATTTCAAACTTTACTTTATGTTAAATTTTCTTCTTGACTTTCCAGGTTTATGCACGAATAATTGAGGGTTAAACTGTCAAGTACTATCCTCAAAAACCAATACAATTACCAGTAAGAAAGTACAGGTGGTATTTTCTGGGTAACCACTGGACCGGACAAGTCAATTATATGTGTCGGGGTGATTTATAAATTAAGAAACAGATGACCTTTTGAAGTTCAAATGCAAATGACCTTTTGAAGTGTAAAATATAATTATTACTCAAACTAAAAGCAAATTTTGCTAGATCTCACAAACAATCCTTAATTATTACTCAAACTAAAAGCAAGAATGTTTGACCATTAGATAAAAACATAAAATGTAATGATTGAAAGGTGCTTCCAACCTATTGTTCGTTGTTTTTTAATTCTGATAATTTATTTTTCAGTTAATTGCAATAAGTACCCATGATTCTTTTTTTTTGACTGGAAAACAGAATTGAAACCATTATAATCTGTTCAGAAATGTGCTGATCTAATGCTTCTGTAATGGAGATGTCGCTTAGTATAGAGAGTGCCTAAGAGAGGTGATGTCAATGCTGAATGATCACAATCTTAATCGTATGCATATTCCTTTCTACAATTGCGCGAGCTCACACAGAAAGTAGCTGATAATATGTACCTTACATCGGAATCAGTATAATTCATCGACAACTTTGCCATTGTCCTCTTTAATCAGAGTGCTTATATTAGGATAGTAGGAGACTTGTATCTGCTCCCCACTGTGTGGATTGCTCAGACAGTGAGAGGGCAGGCTTGAGAGGAAGGGGACAAAAGAGAGAGGATTATGCATGCTGAATATTGAAAAACAGAAGAGATGCTGAATCAAGCTGATGTGCTGGGAGGATAATTAATTGGGCCTGTCTATTTTAACATCATCTAATTTCAAAAGTCTGATTCATGCACAAATTCGAACTTCTCAACATTGAGCTGGCTATTCTTAGATACTATAATATCGTAAAAATAATGTGTACTCACATTGTCTGTCTTTTTGTTTATTGCATGCTTGGGTAAATTGAGGCTACTTGGTGTTTTGGACTTGAGGAAATTAATGGAGTCTGATGGATTAATACGACTCCTGCTTTTGTGTTGCAGAGGATAGCTGGTATCTTTTTGAAGAAAGCCCCGGTGAATGGAATCGGGAAGGCAATGTTTGGAGGACTGAAAACGGATTCTGGAGATGGTCCAGCACAGTTACAGTACCAACAGACTCTGCTTTTGGTTTCAGGAATGTATTTGAGTTTTACCAAGGGAATACGCCCATTGGAACTAGAACTGGCTGGATGATGCATCAGTATAATGCTGGACAGAAGAGGGAAGGGGCTAGTGATGTACAGGTACTTGCCTTCGACAACATTTTTTCATAAAATTTTTGGATCTTTTATTCATTTCTACTTCTAATTTGTGATCTCTCTACTGTTTCAGATCGTTTTACCTATAGAATAATTCTTTACCTTCTTTTTTGCTAACAGAACAAAACAGAAAGGTTAGATGTTAGATTTTGCTTTTCTTATGCAGGATAATAGTTCATTGTGTAGACTCTTCTGGAATAATGATGGAAGGGTTAACTCCTCTCAACCAAATAATTCTCCTGCTGCCTGTGCTGACTTTTGCACCTTGGGATATGATGTATGCAGATTTCTCTTATTTTTTTATTGATACAAGAATAAAATTTCTTAACTAATTATTGTTATTAACTCTGTAAATTGGTTTTGTTAGATGATAACCAGAAAGGAAGGGTGCGAGGCTCCATCAAGAAGAGAAGCCGATGGCAACGTGTTGGTAAACGTCTCACAAGACAGCTTCATTGAAATGAATGATCTATTGTCTTCAGATGGAGAAATCAGTGAGCTGTATGATTATTTCTCAGACAGAGACTACTTGGAGTTTAATGACATTTTGACCTCTGACACCGCCTCTACCAGTTGTGGTAGTAACATGAGTTCTGACGAGCATATTAATATTGATGAGCTGCTCGGAGAAATCATGAGGCATGATCCTGTACCTGTAGAGGATGAAGAGAAGGTTGATTGCTTTTCTGGCTTCACTGAGCCAGTTCAGTTAGACCAGGATGACACGGATAAACTGTTGGGAGATGGTATGTCTTCAGGTAAAGAAAACAGGATGCCATATCATTTCTCAAATGGGGACTTCCTGGAACTGACAGATCTTCTCCCCTCTGATATGGCTTCTACAGGCAACTTAGGTTGCACGGGCAGGAATTCTGCTGAGTACTTTAATGCAGATGAGTTGCTGAGGGATATTGCAAAGGATGGACCCGCATCTGTGGAGGAACAACAAGAGAAGCCTGATTGCTGGGTTTGCACAAAAAATTCCATCCGTTCAAGTCTGGTTTCTCTTACTGGAACAGGTGACTGACATTATCATAGTCGGATTTACTAACATTTACAACTTTGTTCCAGTCGGTAGCTGTACCGTACACCATCTTTCTAGTACTTGGAAATTGCTTCCATTTATGTTTGCAGAATCGGTGGCAAGCTGCATTGGCGATGCTGAAGCTGCAGACAAGGAGCAGCCACCTGGTCTTATACCCGAAGAGGGCCCTTCAACATCATCATGTTCCTGTGCCAGTCAGGTGAAGCGGAATCTTTCTGATAGATCTGAAGGTGTTAGCAGCAGCTGCAGCGGTGGCGGCGGCAGCAGCAGTACTGGAAGCTGTAATGAAGATTGCAATAAGAGGAGCAGCTCAAAGACTCAGCAAAGCAAGCGGAGGAAGTCCGTACAGAGGCTTGCCAAAATTGGCAAGAAGTTCTTTTGTTTCTCATGAGGCATGTTTATTTTATAGGAGTGTATGCAGAACCATTTGGAACATCTATTGTTATCTATTTTTCTTTATTTCTTTCTTTTTTGTTGAGTACATATCTTGCTATGATCTATCACACAAATCTAGAATAATTATCTGAGATGACTATTTGAGCTGACATCTGATGAGTATTTAATGTTTTTACTGTGCATTTTCTCTTTCTTTGTTGATGTATTTTGCTTCATTTCTTTTTCAGACGAACCAGGGTATTGGTAAGTTATTGATACAATCATCAGAATCAATTAGAAACGGAATAATTGCCTACAAGAATTTAGGTTGATTGCGTGCATATTTTGGTGTTAATGGTACCGCTAAAAGAAAGCAACATCCAAACATTTGATTTATATTAATTATTATTTTTATGTTTCCGCATGATATGGATCCTACTTAGATCGTTCAAATAATCCATCTGGACCTTACAAATAATTAGAATAAAATATAATTAAGTTTTTCGATATTAATTTTGCAATAGCGTTTCCATGAACCATTGTGAAGCGTCTGAATGACCAAAAGAGTTTGGTTGTTAATTTGGGTATAAGTAAAATGATGAGTTTTCTGGAGTTAATTACGTGCCACTAATTTGGTTGGTTGATTTAAAAAAGAATGTTGACAATCGTCCCAGACAATTTCATTATAGGCTTGCCCATCAATTATGCACTGACATGTCAAAAAAAGTATAGCACGCTAGCTGCATCATGTGAGGATTCCAGAGAGAAAATAATGTCTGTTCCACCCTTCACATGCAGCTCTTTATTCGGGGAAAGGGAAATTAAAAACAAAAAACAAGACATTGCCAAGTTTGGAAAGCATTGATGTGACGAAACACAGCGAGTCAACGTCTACGAATTTTACATATTGATTTACTTAATTTTGAGAAATATATTTTATCCAAGTTAAGTTCCGGCTTTAGAAAACAGAGTTTAAACTAATTTCAGACCCTTTGATTTTAAGTTTATAAAAAAAATGAATTTAATGGATTTAATTTTTTACAGATTTAACATCCAAAAAACGATAAAATGTGGATGGAGATGTGGTTTTGAATTTATAAAGCGGATATGAATGTGGATAATTAACCCTCTATTTCTGATGAAATACATTTTCAATTTTTTCCTTTTCATTGAATTGGGTCAAATGAAGAAATACAGGGTTAATCGTTTTGTGTGTTTTGTAGCAAATTGTATTAACTGAAATTTTTAACTGGAATTAATGTACCATGTACCATTTTGTAACGAGGGCCGATCGTTTTTTACCGTTGTTAATTACTGTTTTCTTTGTGACAAGTTTGAAACGATAACAGTAGTTTTGTAATTATGAATTAATTTGTGGTCATCAGAATACATTCTAATAATTTTGCATGTATGATGTAGTATCAACTTCTGACATTTTGTTACTAAAATTATCATTATTTTCTGTAGAGAATTCCAAACGACTTGAAACTTTCACCGTTGGATTCTAGATTCGAAGGGCTACAAAATTCATACATCATATGCTCAGATTGGTTTATTTTTGCCTCTTCAAATTCTCATTCAAAGTTACCTTAAAATCTGTCCATTTTGTAATCCGAATTTAATGGTCATAATCAATATTTGACGGAGGTTGACAAAATCATCTTCCATCATGCCAATGTCAAATTCATTTTCTTAAAGATAGACAATATAATCATTAGATATTGCACTTTTTCTCTCTCTTGTGGATCACCTTAAAAACAATTGTTCTTGAAGTTTTTGAGGTGTTATAGGTTCCTCTTCAACATCAACATTGTCTTGTACCTAATTCTCTTCTATTTTTGGAGGTTCATTCACAGTAGGTTTATTCACTGTAGAATACTGAACCAATGAGTCTCTAAATATTCTTATTATAATTGATACCGAGGTTGGCACCCCTTGTATAGAAGAATCATGTCTTTCTTCAAAAACAATTTGATTTGCATTTCTCGCTTGAAACATAATATCCTCAAAACTCTTAACTGTATTTATCTTGAAATTATTCTATTAGTGGGGATCATAAAATTTATACCCCCGGGACCTATTCGCATAACCGACAAAATAGTAGCTAACTGTCCTTTCGTCCAGCCTTTTCTCTTGTGGTCTGTAAGGCCGAGCTTCAGCCGGACAACCCTAGATTCTAAAATACTGGAGACTAGGCTTTTGCCCAGTCCACAACTCATATGGAGTTTTGTTTACTGCCTTAGTCGGTACCCAATTCAGAATGTATGTTGTTGTCTTAAGCGCTTCTCCCCAGAGGTTCAATAGAAGCGAGGTGTGAGAAATCATACTCCGTACCATCTCCATTAACATTCGATTGCGCCTTTCAGCCACACCGTTCATTGTGGGCGAACCCGGCATTGTATACTGTGGCACAATTCCACTTTCCTCTAGAAATTTAGCAAAACGCCCTGAACGTTGTTCTCCTGAGCTGTCATATCGACCCTAATATTCACCACCACAATCCGATCTGACGCTTTTAATCCTTTTATTGAGTTGTAACTCAACTTCAGTATTAATGGATTTAAATGTGTCGAAAACTTGAGCCTTTTCTTTAATTCAAAATATATAGTCATATCTAGAATAATCGTCAATGAAACTGATAAAATATACATGTCCATTTCTAGTAGCTGTAGGGAATGACCCACATATATCTGTATGTATCAGCTCAAGGACGTCTATCATACGATTAGCTGTATATTTACGCATTCTTGTTTGTTTGCCCTTCGCACACTCAATGCACAGACCGAGATTCGACTGTCTAAGGGTTGCAAAATTTCACTTTGAATAAGACGTGTAATTCTCTGTTGAGAAATATGACCTAAACGCCTATACCAAAGTGCAGCTGAATCCTGATATGTTAACTTTTGTCTAATGTTTTGAGTTTCATTGTGCATAGTCTAATTATAGGAAGCAATATTATCTAAAACATAAAGATTATCCAAAATAGACAGAAAATCAGAAGCAACCAATTTGAAATTTTGATACAAACTAAACTTTCTATCTCCAAATGAAATAGAAAAACCTAATTTGTCCAATGCAGAAATAAAAATTAAGTTTCGCCTAAAAGACGGTACAACAAAAGTATCAACCAAATCAAGATACAAACCAGTTTTCAAAAGTAATCTAAAATGTCATATAACTTCAACTTTTGTCTTGTTGCCATCGCCCACATAGATGTATCTTTCACCATCACTTGGCTTCCGGTAACTTCGGTAACTCTGCATAGACACAAATATGTGAGGAGTTGTACCCGAATCTATCCACCATGTATCTATTGAAACTGAAATCGCATTAACTTCTTCACAAACAAAAGAAAAATCAATACCTTTCTTGGCACGCCATGCGTGATAGTTGGTACAATTCTTTTTCACATGCTCTTTAGATCCACAAAAGAAACAACCCTTCTTCTTTTCCTTATTCGGCTCTGATCCGAAAACCGATTTTTTATCCTTGAAGGGTTTCTTCTGCGAACTTGTAGTTGCAGCATCTGAATTGGCCTTACGTTTATGTTTCCCTTTTCCCTTAAACGTAGAAGCAATGTTTGTGCTTTCGCTCTTGTCCGACTTTAATCTCTCTTCCTCATGAACACAGTGCGAGATGAGCTCATTAACCGTCCATGATTCCTTCTGACAGTTGTAACTCACCTTGAATTGTCCAAATGAGGCCGGAAGAGAGTTAAGGGCCAAATAGACCAGCATATCATCCGATATGTCTATTTTATGTCCATTCAGTTTCGAAGTGGTATGCATCATTTCCAGAATGTGATCCCTGACATTGCTCTTGCCATTATACTTCATTATACAGAGTTTGTTTAATTGAATGTCTATTTCAGCCTTCTCAATCCTAACAAATCTCTACTCAAGTTTCTTAAGGTAATATTTGGTAAGAATGGAATAAAAAACTGATCCTCTAAAACTTTCAGGAATGGTCTTCTGCGTGACCCGGAGACACAAGCGATTTGACCTCATCCACCGCGCATGTGCATTTTGTTCTTTGTCAGAACTACTTTCATTAGGCACAGGTGGTTTGGTCTACTATAACGCTATGTCCAGATCAAGGCACCCAAGGATAATCTCTAGATTATTTTTCCAATCCTTGAAATTAGAACCCGTCAGTATCAGAATATTATTGATGCCGGCCGTAAGATCAGTAATTTTGGCTGGAAAAATATTGGTAAAAGAACGAATTAAAAGTCTGAATTAAAATAAAAAATCAAAATAAGGCATATTCCATCAACTAAATATCCTTGAACAATAAGTGCTCTTTGGAGTTAATTATTATTCTAAGATAAATAGGTGTAGCAATAAAATATAACAGTCCATTTTGATGTCAATGAGTCAACATTCTTTTGGGCCGATTAACTAATTATATCAAAAACATTATGATCATTATCCATTCATCACTACAAGTATACACATATAATATTTGATCATTGTCTTTCCTTTGGGCTAATCCAATAACCAAACATCATATGTATATCTTATGTGTATAAATTGACAAATGATCAACTCAAGTATGAGAGTTTACTTTGGTGAGTTGATATCTTTATCAATCATTTTCCAAAATATATCTAATTCTAAAGCCTTCATAATAATTCAATATTATCCAAAATAAAATATATCAAGATTTGGCTTAACCGATTTAACCATGATAGGTTAATGAAAGGCAGAAAATAAAACAGTAATTAACATGAGCCCAAATCACAACTGAGATTGTATGACCAAGGCACGATAGTCTCCATTGTAAGAATGCACTCGACAATGGTCTTCATCCATCTCCTTTAATATTCTTCATTCTAACTAAATTACTACCCTAATATGAATAAATGAAAAATCACATTAAAGTCCTAAGGATGATGGCTCGCAGACTGCATAAATGATACACATACGCGACATGCAAGTCACCTTTAACTATGAAATTTAATTATTTCCTAAATTTAATTCCTAAATTGAATAACCAATTAATTGTCAAACTTGAGTTTCGGAATCAATTTGCAAAACTATATTTTGATTTCTGAAACCAAAATTCTAATTAACAGATGTACTGATTTCCAAACTATTTAAAAATCAGATTTTATTAAATAATTTGATTTAAACCAACAAATCAAAATTAACCAAACAGATCTTCAAAAGTACAAATGTCTGTTCAATTTCCGAACCAAAATCAGAATTTGATTGTTCAATTAGAGTTTGCTCTGTTACCACTTGTTAGAACATTACACGTAATTCTTTAGTGAACACTTAATTTAAATAAAATTACCTTGATCCATGTTGTCGGTCTTCTGGAGAGACACAACCCCGTTGATAATCGGATTCCTTAAGCCTTCGCAGTGATCTTTCTTGTCTCCGATGGAGAGATGAAGAGAATCGGTTCGGCGATTTTCTTTTCTTTTCAGAAAACCCGAATTTCAGAGAGAGGATTTCTGTTGATTTTTGCCTTATGACGATCATAGAAAGAAGACGATTCTTGAGTCCTTTATAATGGGTGTCGATAACCGAAAGGTTGGCAAACCACTGGTTATGCCTTAGCGGATCCATACCAGATCAAATTTCTCTCTTAACGGGTTATTTTCAAAATCAGAAAATTGCCTATTAGTTGTATTCTCCAGGGACCAATAACATAATTGTATTATTGCTAAATTTTATATAATTTAGACCATCACTAAATCATAAAGTGATTAATATGTATTCTACACATTAAATACCCCACTTCTTATGACACATATTGAAAATCCGATAAATAATACTTAATTTGATCACTTCATAACGGATCTAATTAGATATTTGACAGTCTATTATTCATATATATTTATATTACATATAAACCCATATAATTTTGTAATTAATAGAAATTAATTCCAACAAATACAAAATAATATAATCCAAATTGATTGATTGATATTATGTCATAGTCTCCTTCTATAAGCCTACTTGCTTGGCATCCAATACCAAATCTAATTTCTATAAGTAGCTTAGTTCAAAAAAAAAAAAATTCTGTAAGTAGCATCATATCCATACAAGTAGAATATGAGTTTGAGGAATCATGTTGTGAAAGAATTGCATCAACGGTTAAAATTTTACTCAGTTCATTAACTGTTTAACGGCTACAATAAACTCTAACCCCCATTAAAGCATTTTTATAGCCATATGTGGTAAATTAATATATATGGATGACACAGTGAGTTGTGCTAACATCCTTAGCAAGAACACACGTAATATATTAGACAAATTAGACTTTTATTTCAAAGATAATGAAAGATATATTTTGCAGGCCGTATTAAAGAATATCTCGGTTCGAAATAAAAAAAAATCTTAACATAATTGCAAAATAAGAAATAACTCATAAATATTCATGAAATAAGAAATTTAATCCTAAAATTGTAATGATTAGACGATCTTTTTTTAATCCGAAAATGACTGTTATATACTCTCTCTTGTAAATAATGTAGATTTTTTTGCGAGCATTTCAAATTAGAGTTTTCTATTAAAAATTATACTTGTATCTGTTTTAAGTCATAAATGGCATTTACAAAGTTATGTTGGATTTCTTAAGTTCTTTTTATCCATCCGGCACTAAATTTTCAGCGGCTTGCTCTGCGTCATTGGGAAAAACTCTCTTGGAAGCCTGGTGAAGCAAAATGATGCAAAAAATATTTTATTGATTCAATTGGGCCAAAATTGAGGCCTAGTGAAGCAAAAAATATGATTGAGATGATGCTTAATTGAGTAATTGGAATTTGATATGAATAATTATGGATTAAAGCTGCATCAACTCATCGAATCCGCTTCGTTCAGATCCAAATATCATTTTTTCTTCCTCTTCAAGGTGTTACTATGTTAAGAAAATCACCCAGACAACAATTTTAAATTGAAATTTATAAAAGCTGCAAACTTAATTAACATCAAGTTAAGCTAAGCGTCTTTGTCAAATGGGAGACAAAAAGGCGGAAGACAAAACAAAAACCAGGAGACGCGAGGCCAGAAGTGGAAGGAGAGTTCTGTTGGTCAAAGGAAAGGAAGAGGTCCAACCATCCAGGTAGAGAGGTGGGAGCAAGTGTAAGATACCACCAAATTTGAAGAAATTTCCTTCGAGAAAGTGAGAGGAGAGGAAATAGATGTTAGTGGGGGAATTTTTTTTACAAATAATCGGTCTCACAAACTTAATAATACTAATAATCAAAGATTAAATTTATTTTCTTCACTGACCTAAAAAAAAGCTTTGCCACTGATTTCATCCTTTAAGATGGTTTTTCTTATGTCCAATATTTAACTCGAAATTATTATTTATTTCTTAACAGTTAAAAATGAGTCCACGTGATAACAGACGCAAATATCAATCTCGCTCTTTAGATCAACTCATTAATTAGTATCTCAAAAGTTCAGGTTATATCTTAACATTAGATAAGTTAGATGTAAACCACAAAAGCAAGATTGACACTTGTGTCCTTCCTTTAGTATACACATTTGCTCTCTGATCAAGAGCAAGGATCTTCAAAGAGTAAAACCCACAATTGCGCCCTCCGAGTGAAACCCACATTCAATGATTGGACTTAAATGATGAGAATAATATTTGCGTATTTTCTTTAGTATACACATTTATTAGATCTGACTGAGAGCAAGGATCTTCAAAGGACAAAACCTACAATCGCGCGCTTTGTTTTTTTGGTTGACATGTGGACCCATCTTTAACGGTCAAGAATCGGGTAATATTTTGGATCGAATGTCGAATAGGAAAAAAGCCATCTTAAAGGACAATTGATGATAACACCTTTTTTAGACCATTAATAAAAATAAGCTTGATACTTGATCATTGTGCTAATAAATCTATGGGCCCGGTCATTCATAAAAATGTTCCGCAAGCGCGAGCGAGGCCGCATAGACAAAATAAATTGATGTGCTCTATTTATTTATTATACACAAAATAATTTTTGGAAGGTTTAGATTTGAGATCTAACATGAAAAATGTAATTATATTTTTTCGCATGTATTTAATGCCTAAAACCCGACTAAGAATTTAAATCCCACTAGAAAAAAAAATTAAGAGATAATGCAAACGAACGTAAATCACAAAATTATATGAGATTTGTTATACTAGCAGCCAAATTATAGTAATTCATGACATTTATGTTTACACTTTATGATATTTTTAATGAAAAAATTGACAGAATATTATTCGTTCATATTTTGACTTGTTCTTAAAAAATTAGCTTGTTTTGTGTTATGTAATCTCAGCCAAGACGTAATTGAAGCCTAAACACCTCATAAACTGTTATATAAGATATATAACTTGCTGAAGTAAACTTGCTCTCGCTCATCGCAGGAATTCTCTGTTATTATCCAATTGCAAAGGTACGCATCTTTGAGATGTAAATAGTCCGTAGAAAAGGGAAGAAATAACAGAGGAGGATGATTAATCCGGAGTGAACAACTAACTATTCACACTAGTGACTAGAGTGCAGAGCGTGTCGTCAGACTCCGCACTCCTCAATTCCTCGTTTCCTTGCAATTGAATGCTTTTCATCTCCCTCACTCCTCACCTTTGCCTTCGCCAGAACCCGCTCTTGCTTTCCGCGTACAAACTTGGAAAGATTTAGTGATAAAAGATACACATTTTACGCGCCCTCATTATCCCTCTAGAGGAGAGAGAAAGAGCTTGCTTCCATCTATCGCCATTGCCACCTTCATGCGTACAAGCATCCCCAAATACCCCAATCTGATAATTTTCACTCCCTTCCAACCTTGCTTCCCTCCCTTTCTCTCTCTTAGTTTTCTCATATCTCTCTCCGTCTTCTCTACTAACAAGCCTAAAACTCTGTTGAGCTCCAAGCTTCGAACTTTCCACTTTGGGTAGTCATTATATCTTCTACACTTCGTTCCTTTATCCCAAAGCTTCAATCTTGCCCGCTTTTGTCCAACCGACCTTATTTTTTTTTTTTTGATGAAATCTCTCCTTCAATTCATGATAACTACTAACTAGAGTTTGATTCAAGGTTTAGGTATACTCCAAAATCACATTTTCTTTTTCCTTCTCTCCGCAAAATCTTAGCCAATAAAAAAAAAAGACTTGTTAAACCATCGAAAGGTCACCAGAAAATAGAACCGCATATAAACCCGAATTTCTTTCCCAGACAAGTTCACAAGTCATTTCTCACCTTAATTTCTTAATTATCAAGCGCCTTAAACCCGCATTCCCATTCTACTTATTTTTCCAGTTTGGCAGTTCCATACACCAAGTTGACAAAAATAGACAGAATACCATATAAGCTAAAATCCCTGAAATTCTGTGGTGCCACTGAAACACCCGACCAAATCACAAAAATTTTAATCCTCAAATCAGTCACCAAATTCTCCCTCAATTGAGAGAGATTTTCTAATCTACAGTCTAAATCATTACTATTTTATCCACATTTGATATCTTCTCTTAATGGGTGCACAGCCAAGCAAGCGCCCTAGCACACCTGACTCGGCCGCCACAACCTCCGGCCAGACAGGTAATGGTACAGGCACCCAATACACAGCAGAACTAAGCTCATACGAGGCAGCGTGCCGGCTGGATCCGGAGCTGATGTTGTTTGATACAGCTCTCCAGGAGCGCACAAGCCGTGCAATCTCCACCTTGGCAGGAGGGGTGGAGGTGCGAGCCCTCTCATTTGGGTCACTGCGCGAAGTGACAGGTTGCCTTCTGGACATGAACCAAGAGGTGGTCCGAGTAATACTGGAGTGCAAAAAGGATATATGGAAAAGCCCGGAGCTGTTCTCTCTAGTGGAAGAGTACTTTGATTGTAGCTTGCATACCCTTGATTTCTGCACAGTGCTTGAGAAGTGCCTTAAACGTGCGCGTGACTCTCAGCTCTTTCTCCATGTGTCACTTCAGAGGTTTGACGAAGAGGACCAAGAGGAGGGAGAGGGGGAAGATCAGGATGCTGGTAAGAGAAAGAGGAACAGGTACACTAGAACATTGGAGGAACTGAGGCACTTTCGAAATGCTGGGGACCCTTTCACCGAAGAATTTTACCAGGTACATTTTTGTTTTATTTTTGTTATTACTTTAGTATCTGATTTATCAGCTGGATCCTGGGTTTAGGAGTTTTACCTAGATCAGGTCAAACATAGATACGATCTTTACCCAAAGATACTGTCACCTAAGCCAATTCTGCAAGTTAACCCCAAATTGGCCTAAATTGAGCTCAAATTGTGCAAGCAATCCTCAAGAAACATGGGAGAAGAAAGTCATAGAACCTGGTACCCTCTTGTTCGCACTAGATCCCGACATACTGGACTGAAAATTAGAATCCTGAATTAATCGATCTCATTCCTATCTCTTGTTCTCTGACTCGGATATGGAAGTAAAACTCCGCATAAACCAAATTTCATCCAGCTTTTGATCCTTTACTCCTTGAACCGTAAGTTTATTCTGAAAAGTGGGTAAACCATATTGAATAAATGGAAAGAAGCGTCAGAGCAGAAATTGAATTACAGTGAGAAAATTGTAAAAAAATCGATCCAAATTATCCTGTTTCAATAGGATCTAATCGAATAGTATGATAATATAAAACTCTTTTCAGCTGATGGAAAGTCATCTGGTGTTTCAGGGGGCCAAATTATTTATTTAGTCTCTAAATTTTTTGGAAAAATCATTTTGGTTCCTACAATATCTGAGTGATCAAATTGGTTCTTGAAGTACTTGGATCATAATCACTTCTTTTCTGTTATCATTTTGACCTCTCACTCTGTTAAGTAACTCAACAAACCAGGATTTAGAATGTTTGTAATACATGAAGGTATGGTGAAATGTTGTCGATTGTAACTATGGAGAATCAAAAAGGTTTTTTAAAAGAACGACGCTGATGACAACCAAAATAAAAATTAAAGAAAACACATGGAGTAACAAGCCATCCATCTTATGCCCACTAATTATTTCTTCTTTAATTCTGTCTCCCATTCTTTTGCTTTTTTTTCTTTTCTACTTTTTCAAAAGGTGGTGAACGACAGTTGGGGAGTTGAACAAGATAAAAATGGGGGGCTAAAAGATAGCTTCTTAATTAAGCCATAGCACATCAACTTTTGGGGGCTGAATGATAATTCTATAGTATAATTCATCAAATTTGTAATCCCTATGAAACTCTGCCCCTGTGAGTGAGTTATTTTTGGTGTTATCTGATCTCTTGTGTGGGCAAGGAGATTTTATCACTATTTTAATTGAAGTAGGCCATGACTTTACTTTTCTAGAAACAAAACTTACATTACATATACCAAGACCCTGTCACCTTAGCCAACTGGTGGGGATAAATACTGCTCTTTGAGTTGTTGTAGTGACCAAATTGATAATTTCAAACAGTGTAGAGGCCACAAACTGATCCTATTAGTAGTTCACGGGAATAATAAATTTCTTTGACCAAGTCAGCACTAACAGAATACATTTCATATATGTCGAGGGCAAACAGGTATTCCAATCTGTTTATAAACAGCAAGTGTCAATGCTTCAAAAGCTTCAACAGAGAAAGCTGAAGCTCGACAAGAAACTGAAATCGATCAAGGCATGGCGCAGGCTCTCTAGCATCATCTTTGCCACCACCCTTGCAGCAGTCCTCATCTGTTCAGTGGTGGCTGCAGCAATTGCCGCCCCACCTGTGGCTGCTGCGCTGGCTGCTGCTGCTTCGGTGCCAGTAGGGTCCATGGGAAAGTGGATTGACTCACTGTTCAAAGGATACCAAGATGCCCTGAGGATGCAAAAGGAGGTCATAAGCTCAATGCAGGTGGGCTCATACATTGCCATAAAGGATCTGGATAGCATAAAGGTGCTTGTAGACAAATTGGAGATAGAAATTGCAGGGTTATTAGAGATCATAGAGTTTGCAACTGTGGGTGACGAGGAGGTGAGAGTGAGGTTTGCAGTGGAGGAGATAACTAAGAAAGTTGAGGTCTTTATGAAGAGTGTCGAGGATTTAGCAGAGCAGGCCGACCGCTGTAGCAGGGAGATTAGTCGTGCCAGAACCGTTGTCCTTCAAAGGATTATTAGGCAGCCCAATTGAACCTGTTTCTGATCTCTCCAATTACCCATTTGACCAATCACTCAGACTGCCTCCTCTGATCTTGCTTGTGAGACCAATAAAAACATGTGCCATCATAAACCCTGAAATCTGAAATCCGTCCTGCTGATGATGGCATTGTCAAATTTATACTCAGATTCTTATTATTCTACCTTAGGTTTCATTCAATTTATTTTAAATTTTTTATTCAGTGTGTTGTTGAGAGGATTGTGTTTAATCTGTGTATTATTTAACTTTATTAACATAAGAAGTTTGTTGAAGAGGAACTGTCAGTACCAGAGGTGACTGATTAGACCAATGAAACCCAGTCATTCTGCATGTACCTACTCTTTTGATTCTCCTCCTCCTAGCCAACTAATTTACCTAATCGGAATCTAAGTAGCCATCTATGACCGTCAGAGGGCTCCGACAATCTATGAAGTGTACTTCAAAGCAGCCTACAAAAAATGTGTGAAACTGGTAAAGATAAAGTTGGCCCTGATGTGGAGGAGGAGAACTAATTTGAGAATGCACGGTTTGTTTTCGGCAGTGCTAATTACAATGGTAAGTGTGCTACAGCAGAGGAGAAATTGGTTGGCTATGCAGCTGATGTCCACGGCGGTTGTTTCATTGGCTTTTCGACTGGCAAATTAAGCACCTGCTGGATGCATACCAGACATGGCATGAAGCTGTACCGGGTTAATTGGCAATCTCAATTTGTGTTTCAGAATGTAATTATAATGTTAATTAATAATTAGCGTAGCGCAACTGGTGGCAAATGTGGGTAGGACAAGGAGTTTAAATGGTTATGTTAGTTAATGAATTATCAGTGGACTTGAAATTAAAAAAGTGAAGTCATATTGGTTTATGAAGTCTACTATTTGAGGCCGAGTAACTGGCATGCATCATACACTTTTCAAGACCTGGACCCATCAAAAGAGCCCAAATTAGGGTCCACGCCACTTTTCTTTTCCCTCCTTTCCCTTTTCCTTTTCTCTCTTTTTCTTTTTCTCTCCGCATTATGCGCAGTTATACAATTTTTCTGGTTCGTCAGTTATTATATAAGTAGCCTAAATAAAGTCTCCGTCCCGTTCGTCAAGTTAAATCGCAGAAAAGAAAAGAAACCATGAGATGTACTTCACACGCTACCGCAGTTTCGAAGCTAGAAAATCATCAGTGGGTCCAACCAGTAGCTCAGAATTAATCATTTCGTTACAAAATAATGAATCAATCGTATTCCTAGGTCAAAATTAATAGTGAATAAAAAGCCAGATTAGAGTAGGCCTAGAGTACTGTTTAATTGACTTAGGAGTTGCAAATCTTTTAATATATATCAAAAGACTTTCAATTTAATTTGACTCAAATTTAATAAGAGCCGTATTCAAACAATGAAGAACGCGTCTAGATTTCTAATTCTTTTACTTTGAATACTTTTTTCAATGATATCAACTATCAAAAAACGAACATACGTCAAAATTATCCTTTAGATAAATCCGTTACTAAGTGATCTCTTACCATTAAACAAATATAAAACTTTTAAAAAAAAGATTCAAGTAATCAGTGGCTATCAGAAATGGTGCGCCTAGAATTAATGAAAGGTGAACTCAGTAATGATGATGAAGAGTAATTAATTAGGCAAATGCATTTACGGAGCCCCCATCATACTTTTCTAAAAACGTGTGTTCGTGTCAAAACACGACGTGCAAAAAATGGGCAGAAGGCGGCACGGCACAGTGTGCTACATGTGTCATGTCAAATCGACACACCGTGCTAAACATGACGTGCCTTAACCGTGCCATGTCATGTCGAGTTGACATGTTTGCTACACGTGCGTTAACCGCGCTAAACGTGTTTGGTGGGAAAAAATTCAAAAAAATCGGAAAATATTATAAAAAATTCGGAAAAATCTTAAAAAATATAAAAAAATAAAAAATTTTAAATTTATTTGCTGATAAAAAATTAAACAAACAGTTAGAAAAAAATAATATTTTTGTAAAAATTTCCAAAAAAATTAGAAAATTCCGAAAATTATTTTCAAAAAATTCAAATTTTTTTTACAAAATTAAATTTTTTTTACGTGCCTTAACCGTGCGTATCGTGTCGAGTTGACACGTCGTGCTACACATGCCTTAACCGTCCTAAATGTGTTTGGTGGAAAAAATACAAAAAAATCGGAAAAAATTGTAAAAAATTCGGAACAATCTTAAAAAATATAAAAAATTCAAAAATTTTAAATTTATTTGCTGCTAAAAAATTAAACAAACAATTGGAAAAAAATAATTTTTTTGTAAAAATTGCCAAAAAAATTAGAAAAATCCGGGGTATATTATTTAGGGACTGTTTAACATTGGTAAAGAGAAAAGGTATGGCGGGGTACACAAATTGGGGGATATGTATTATATTAGCCTATTTTGTAATACTATTACAAAATCCAGCTAATAAATTACAAAATCAACCGTCCGATCAACATCCAACGGCTCAGAATCTGTGCATACTATGCTTAACCGTCCTAATTGTGTTAAACGTGCCTACCCGTACCTATTCGTGTCTACACATGCCGTGCCTATATGTGCCGTGCCTATCCGTACCTATCTGTGTCTATTTGTGCCTACGCATGTCCCCGTGTTATGTCTATGCGTGTCCCGTACCATGTCGCCCCCTTATCCGCACGTACTATGTTATGTCTACAGTAAAAAATCGGATACGGCACGGATAACGACATAATACGTGACATGCATAATATGACAAGCGTTGGCACGCCATGCCGTACCGTATCACCTCTGACACGTATCATATTGCATCGTGCCTCGACACGCCGTGCTATTTTTTATTCCCTACCTCATCCCTATGTTGGGTACATTTATTGTAGTTGCGCGAGATTTCCCGCTGAAAATGAATGTCAACAATGCATGTCCCGAGCCAGAAGCAACGGGCATTAAATGCAGGGATCGGGGTCGTGAATAATTCAATGCGTCATCCGCTCCGTGCCTGAGTTCTTCAGTGCGTCTCGTGTCATCATTTGATGCTTATCTTATCTGACGGACAAATCATGACTTCCCTAGCATATTTGGAGCATGGATATGCACAATTAAAACTCTTAAATTCTAAACTTCATTTCAAAGCTTCTTATATGTCACTTCACCTTTAATGTTAACAGTTCGATTTATTTTTTTGATCTTGATCCAATAATTTATATATTCTTTTTTCTCTCTTTTCACTTAAAAATATATTTATTATATCTAAAAAGTTGTATAATTTCTTAAAACCATACAATTCTTTTGTATTTTATGTGAAAATTTTTATATGACCAATCACGTCATTTTTAATTACACACAGTATTAATTTTTAGAGAAAAATATGTTTATTGCTTTTTCGATTTGTCGCATTTAAATTTGTAGTTAGAAATATTTTATTTTTAAATTTGAATTTTTTAATAAATATTTTCAAGGCAACATTCGAAAAATAGTCCAATAATCCTAATTATTGTAATACTAATACCTCAATACCTAACGGGGGAGAAATCAAGCTAACAGAAGATGCAATATCCTTTTACTCAAAATAACTTGGCATGGAAATTAAAGCATGCTCGAAGCAACTCTTGCAACTAAGACGAAGAATTTAATACAAAAATTTTAATGTCACGAGTTGCTTCAATCTTTCCTGATTCTTAACATTTCCAGGTCCGGATGCCAAACGATGAATATGGACCTTTGATCTTATTTTTCGCAAGAAATGAATTCGTGCTTTCGATTGTATAAACTAACTATAATTGATAAATCTTAGTACTAGTACGTTCATTGTTGGAGCCCTTGATCTCGTGCAAACTCAAAAGAATTTGATTGTTTATTTTGAGGTAATAAATAACCAGAAGACCATCAAATAAATATAGTTTTATTGGCAGTAATTTCGGATTTCTTATATTCGGAGTAAAGTAGATGCTTTATTTTCAAAAAAAGTTAGAGATATAAATGTACAATATATGTACAAGTAATAAGCTTTTATGTTACATTTCATATGATAACTTTGTATCTGCAAAATAATATATTTTAAATATCAAGAAAAGTTTGATATAATATATTGCATCTTAAAAATAAATTAAATGAATACTTACTAATTGAAAAAGTGAAAACAACGTTTGGAGGAATCTCTTCCTCAGCTGTATCCGTACTTGTTTTTTTCACTGGAAGTTCGTTCCTTTTTCTACGCGGAGGCAGCTTTCGCCGTGATTTTTCTCATCCAATCAACACAATCGATCGATGCAGTCTCTGATCAAGTTTCTTGTTTCTCATCTTCTCTTCCACCCACGGGCTTGTGGTGAAAATAATAATAATAAAAAAAAACTAATACAGGACCTCTTTTTATCTTCCGTCTTTCGGACCCTTTTTTTCCTGCATCTGACTTTTCTAATATGACATTGATTTAGCATTTGCTTCCAATCACGTCGTTTACTGTCGCCGATAAATTTCAACAATTTGCATAAAAGACCATCAATATTCTGCACACAAAACACACAGGTTAAAAAAAAGGCATGTACTGTTGCAAAAAGCGAGCAAGTTATTCACAGAAAACTGTTTAACACATTCCTTGACGCATGCCTCGAATCAAAAGCTGGCGCTGTTTACGCTATTTCACAAAAGAAAAAGAAAAATGTTTGAGATATAGAGAAATTATATTTGTATTTTGCATTTTTCATGTACATTTTGCAAGTATTTACAAGTTCGATTGAAATATTTATTTGGAATTTGATAGCATTTATATTTTTAGTAGATGATAAGTAAAAGTACATCTTTCAAAATTATTAGTCTTAATAACATATATTATCTTTTTTTGAAAGAAAGGAAAAAAAATGCTTGTTTCATTGTTGAAACCATAGTAGTTACATAACATGCGAAAAAAAAGCAGAAAAAAATAATAGATCCCAAAAAGCACCATAAATCCGTCAGAGACTCACTCAGTAACACCACACAGCGGCTTCACTGAGCATCCAAAACTATCCCTACATTCTGAGCATAAAGCATAATCTTCTCTATTAGAGTACGAACATTTTTAATAAAGAAAATATATATATATATATATATATATATATATATATATATATATATATATATATTTAGATTAAAGTTAAGAAGGGTAGATAAGAGATGCACTCGTCCGAATTAATACTTTGCTTTTATATAAAATATAATAATTAGACAAAAATGGAGTAGATACGATAGATGGGTCCTATATAGCCTGAAACCTACATTACAAATTTCTAATGATGATCTTGTTCTTTTCCCCAGCTCCTAAATCAGCGCTACATATTCATGCGTGATTATATGCCTCACTATAACCTTTTTTGTAAAAAAAAAATGGTCCCTGTAATGTCTCGTCCCAAAACAATTGTAACGCGGCAGAATATTTTACCACATATGGAGCTGTTTGTGTCACGGCAGCATGCAAACAAGCTATCATACGTCTTCGGTGCTACAATGTATAACTCTTTTTTTTATTTTTGTTCTGAAATCTAAAATTTAAATAATTAATTTTACTTTTATTCAATTTTTATGAGAAGTGCATCAACATAAAATTTTAGAATTTTCATCTCGAACTAGTATAAAATAATTTTAAATTTAAATTGACACATTTCTCTTAAAAAAGAACCAAACTATTGATTCGGAATCAATGTTTGAATATAAATGACAAAAAAATAAGATGTGATTTTTCATGAGACAATACTTATGACACCGAAATCTTTTTTTTCTTCAAAAAGTAATACTTTTTGGTATTTGAATAGATACTAAGAAAACGGTATTTTGTTGGCCCATACATACCGTTGTTGTATTTAAAAAATCGTCGTAATTGACATAACGTAGATGACCTCAATAACCGTATTTTTTTTAACTAAGAAAATAATTATTTAAAATTAAATATATAGGAAAATAGGAAGGTAATTTTGAGATTTGGGAAGGACGGGGTAGAAATAACCGTCCGATAGCGTCGAGTGGATGGGTAGACGGGCCTCAAATCAACGGCCTTGGGACGAGCCTCAAAGCCACGGCCCAGCGCTTTGGCAGATTCCTCGCGTCCCTGGGCCAAGCTCCAATGTTGCGTCCTTGGGCCGAGCTCCAAAAGCTCGTCCTTGGGCCGAGCTCCAAAAGCCCGTCCCTGGGCCAAGGTCCAAAAGCGCGTCCCAAGCTCCAAGCGCAATTTCGGCAGATTTGGGCCGTGATTTGCCGGCCCGTCCGATGTAGCTGATTTACAGGCCCAACTCGTCCCAGGTTCGGATTTTTTCGTCCCAAAATAATTAAGCTCAGGGACGTGTTACTGTTAACCGTCCCCCCTTCAGATTACGAAACCGAATTCCGACCCGAGTTTAATTATTTCGGACGAATTTTCTCAGTCCGCCCCTACTTTTCAGAACCAATATAAATACCCAAAGAGACACATCGACCTATACACAAAATTTTTGGGGTGACATTAAAAAATTCTATTGTAGCATTATCGGAAATGAGCTGAATCTGTTGGTAAACAAGATCTTATTAATCGGTTAGTTTTTTTTATTTTAATTATTTGCCTTATATTTTTCATTTTGAAAATGTATTTTATATATAATATATACTTGTATACATACAGAAAAAATAATTTGTGTAAAAATTTGCAGATAAATTAAAAATGCCACCTGTAAGTGTTTATTTTGGGGGTGAGATATTTTATGGCCGATTTGGAGCCGAGTACACCATCGCTCCCCGATTAACATTCTCTGTGAATGAATCTACTACCTTTGAAAATATATTGAATGAAATATATACCGGATTACGGGTATCGAAGAGGCAGTACTCTCTCGAGATTTATGGTAAAGTAAATAGCGGAGCAAGTGGATGTTGGTGGTTCACCATACTATCAGTTAATGATGAGATATCATGGAAAAACCTTTTATGAATTAGTAACTTCCCAAATGGCATTGATTGAACTGTACATAAATGTGAAATCTGTGTTGAACTTTTGGAATGAGGAACCATTTTCGAATAATTTACCTGTTAGTAGCTCATTCGATCATGCCGGACCTTCATCCACCATAACGAATGTTAATTCGTATATAGAGCTCGAGGAAGAAGAAGAAGACGAAGAAGATTCTGATGATGATTTCGATTATCAGATTGGGTCCGATGTGCGTGAAGAGTTTGATTCTGATGATGAGGATGACGATGACGATGAGGAGGAGGTACGTGCGGATATGTATTTATTACAACGTAGAAAAGAGAATAACCCATTTATTAATAGAGGTATAGAACATCCGGTTAGTATGGTAAATGATGTGTCAGGTTTTGCACGTGCCGATGTTGATTTCATCGGTGCACGTGCACGATTGGAAGGTCCCCTCGTGGAGAAAAAAATATTTCTCTCAAAACAACACCTTATCCTTGCAGTTCAAAGATTTCATTTTGAAAAAAATAGGGAAATAGTCGTAACCGATAGTAGCACGAAAAAATATAAAGTGAAATGTAAAGATTCAAATTGTAACTGGAGTTTATATGCAACACCAACAAAAGTGGGTGATACATGGGCTATTAAAACATGTCGATTTTTACACTCCTGTACCACCACAGCAGCTAGAGTTGACCATGCTCAGCTCACATCTCGGATGATAGCTGACATTATTAAAGACGAATTGAAAGATGATTTAGGAATGTCAGTTAAAATTGTACGTGGATTGGTAAGAAAAGTATTCCCAGGAATAAATCCCAAGTATAACAAGTTGTGGTGAGGAAGAGAGCTCGCGATGGCACAGTTATTCGGGTCATGGAATGGCTCGTACGCACTTTTACCTCGATTATTTAATGCTATACGTACGTCTAATCCGGGTACGAAAACAGAGTTACAATCTAATCCCACGGCAGATCCTGCTGTGCGTCAATTCACACGATGTGCTTGGGCATTTGGCCCGTGTATTGAAGCATTTCGATTCTTACGTCCTGTTATAAGTATAGATGCTTCTTTTCTACACGGACGGTACAATGGGAGGTTACTGGTAGTTGTCGCTTATGATGCTGAAAATCATCTGTTGCCACTTGCATTCGGACTCGTTGAAAAAGAAAATGGTGACAATTGGGGATGGTTTATGAGATGGTTGCGACGTGAGGTTGTCGGAGATAGACGATTATGTGTTATTTCTGATCGTCATGCAGGCATTAAGCATGTGTTTCATAATCCTCAATTTGGGTGGCACGAAGAGCAAAACCAAGTCGTCCATCGTTTATGTGCACAACATATCGCTGAAAATTTATTAAAAGTATATAGAAATCAAAATGCAACCGATAATTTTAAAGCAACATGCAGGAAGCACAGTCTGCGTGAGTTCAAACAAGGCATGAATGAGATAAAAAATTGGAGTCGGGAGGCGGAGGAATATTTAAAACATGTCGATAAACTAGATGAAACAGACAAAGAAACAGAATGGTGCCCTAAAAAATGGTCTCAATGCTATGATGGAGGATATCGTTGGGGCATAATGACAAGTAACGGTGCAGAGTCACTTAATCGGGTGTTCAAAGTATGTCGGGGCCTTCCGGTGTGTGCTATTGTCGAAACGACCTACTATAAGTGCGTTGCTTGGTTTGCTAAAAGAAGAATAGAAGTAGCAGAGTTGGCGCGTAAAGGTCAGTTATTCTCTAATATGGTTACCGCCAAACTTGAGGAAGGAGTGATACAAACACAAAATCTTGAAGTCACCGAATTCGATGTGGTCAGAGGTCGATATGAGATTATCGCTAAAGGCGAACGAATCACGCCAAATGGTAGGGAAGACAGAAGCTACAGAGTTGATCTAGTGGAAGGAAGGAAATCCAAATGTAAGTGTCGTAAACCGGATAATACATTCATTGCATGTTGTCACATCTTGAAAATATGTGCGGTGCGTGGTTATAATCCAGTACACTATCCCCAGACGAGTCGGGAAAAAATGTCGATTCGAATAAATCAAGTAAAAATGCTCGAGTGTACCTATCCACCTGCTCCTGGGTTGGGTTATCAGGCATCTGACCAAATGTCTCCCTCAGCCATCTCAAGTTAATTTGATATTTCGAGTGAGATACAGTCCCCTCTTCATCGTCTCCGCTCTTTCTCTTCTTTTTCTTCCATGCTTGTAACGGGACATGTCCGAGACAGTCATCCACCAACTGCATGTTCCCCAGTTCACTATGTCCGGTCAGAGGGAGACCGCATATTGGCAACCCCCATAAGCAACTGACATCTTGTAGTGTAATGGTAACTTCACCGACCGGTAAGTGAAAAGTGTGCGTCTCTGGGTGCCACCGCTCTGCAAGTGCGGTGACTAATCTCGGATCAACCTGCATCTGAGACAACTGGGCAATCTGATACATCCCTAACTTCCTAAGTGCCGGCTCACAACGCTCATGATAAGGAATGTGAGGACGGTGTGCACGTGAGTTTAAAACTGCTTCGGACTAAAAATAAATTAAATAAAAGTTAAACTATAAAACAACAATTATATCACTCAACTATGGTATTTTATCGAATAAAAACATATGATATATTTTCGACTCACCTCCTCGTGTATGTCAAATATTCTATGATTGCACATAGGCATGGCCAGTAAGGTAGTGAGAGGTCGTCTAAGGGCCTCATCAGCTTCGCTAGTATCAACCTCCCGCTGAGATCGGGCACTGCTGCTACTACCGACTTCTTGTATGTTCGCCATTGTTTTAATTTTCTAAATAATTTAAAATTCGACATTACTTATCTATTTTAGTTACAAACTTACACAAGACATACAGAAAATTCAGATAAAGTATACAAAATTCTATAATCTCTACAAAAATATACAGCAAATGAAATTTATAAAATTCTAACTAATTAATCTTTATATAAATAATTACGGTCATCTCTTTCAAGCAAAAGTATAAGAAGTAATAATTCATATATTAAAACAGTTAATGAAAATTAAACTCACATATACGCCAAAATAAGTATATATCATAAAAATAATTCACAATTTATCCAAAGTGCCGATATCACAAAATAATACTAATAGTAATGGTATATATTCTTAATTTCTAAAATTTAAAAATGATATGTTTTCCGATTTTAAAAAGTTTCATTTTTGTATATTTCATTATGACATAATAAGCATGCATAATTTATAAAGACATTGAAAATATTCCTAAATGTCCAATATGTTCATACATTAAACAAATTGTAAATGTAAATTGTAAACAACCCAAAAAATCTATCGTACAATTATATAATATTAATACTTGATACCAATAATTCCGATTCGTTCATCATTGAAACAAATATACAATGTGAATATATTTTTAGTTAATCATTAGATTGCAATATAAATATTTTTTCCCCGAACTACATAAAAAAAATTGAATAGATTTGTCATTCTATCTATATTTTGAAATTTTCAGAAATTAATAATAATATATATTATTAATTTCTAAACTTTGAAAATTCTATTTTTCCAATATTAAGAACTTTCATTATTTTATATTTTACGAATATTTATTAAGCATGCATAATTTTCTAAATATTCTTAAATGTGCAACATAAACTAAATAAAAATATTATTGCTACTAATTTTTTAACTAAATATTATTGCTAATTGTTTATACAAAAAAAAAATTTAATTTGTACTAAATCACAAATTCTATAAATCATACTTTAATTATTTCTACTAAATTATAATTTACCTGGTAATGTCAGAGGGAAGACGGAGAGGTGGCCGAGAGTGATCGACGGCGGCTCGACGGGGTGCCGACAGTGTTGCCACCTTGGAGGCAGAAGGCAGGAGGATGGCTGGTGGAGGAAGAAGGGTGGGCTATGGGGGAGGGAGTGTGGAGGAGGAGGGACTGGGCTTCGGGGGGGGGGGGGGGGGGGAGGGAGTGTGGGGGAGGAGGGACAGGGCTTCGGGGGTGGGGAGAAATAGGCCCAGGGGACGGGGTATCCCCCACCGCCCCAAGTCACGGGTCTGCTGGGACGGGCTTCCCATCACCGCCCCCACTCACGGGTCTTGGCTTGGCCTGGCCTGCACTGATTCCGTGGCCTGCACGGATTTCGACACGTCACGGGCGTAGTCACGGGTTGGGACGGTTCAGCCCAGTTCGGACGCGGCTCCTTTCCGCGGCCCAAGCTCTGGGACGAGCTTCACAGCCTCGTCCACTGGCTCCAAGGACGTGGCTTTGAGGCCGTCCAGCCCACAATTGGACGGTTATTTTTACCCCGTCCTTCCCAAATATCAAAATTACATTTCTATTTTCCTATATATTTAATTTTTAATAATGAATTTCTTAGTTAAAAAAAATTCGGCCTCAATAAGGTACTTCTCAACAAAAGAAAAACATACACAGTAGCTTTTGGTTTTGATCAGAAAAAAGAAAAGAAAAACATACACAGTAGCTTTTGGTTTTGATCAGAAAAAAGAAAAGAAAAACATACACAGTAGCTTTTGGTTTTGATCAGAAAAAAGAAAAGAAAAAGAAAAGCCCGACTTCATCGGAAGGATCGTACATCAGTGTCCGCATAAACCAAACATTATGTGTATGTACCCGCTCCTCCATCAATCGACGGTCGATATTCTTTATTATGTGGCGGGAAAATAAAATACAGGCTCTCATAGATATTTTTCTTCATCCAAGTCATGTCAGGAAAGTCTTCTGTGGTGGTCGGAATATGCTTCTTTATATGGTGGTAAAATATCCTTACAGAGAAACCCGCAACATGCTTTCTGCCACTTGGTAGCCGCGGAGAACCCAAGAGTGGTGCCTGGGAAGAATTCAAAGGGTTGTCGATAAGACCTTTGTCCGTACCGTGACCGTGAGGACCACAAACGGCGTTACAAGTAACGGAGGCGTACTATAGGGGGGCCGCTCATAACTTTTGCCCTCTGCGTTGTCATAAAATTTCAAATAGTTAAAGGGTCATTAACACCAGGTCAATAAATGATTTCATAACCCCCGTATTCTCGTTTCAGTTATTACGGATAAACAGAAGTTGTCCTTTGACAAAGACCTTCTTCACCAGAATAGTTTTAGAAATGAAAACAAGTAGTTGATGTAAAAGTTTAAACCATTGAATTGAAATTTTTAATTCAAGAACGTTTGTTAACACTCAAACACTTTTATTTATAAAAGATAAATAATATTTTTAAACTTTCGGTGCATTGAATCCGAAATTAGATGGATTATTAGATTAAATATATTTTAAGTATAAAACCGTATTGATCTCAAATCTGAAAAATAGTTAGATTCTAATTTTAATTCATCAAAAAATGCTGTGTTGATAATAGTGATATCAATACATATACATTTTATTTGTATTTAAATATAGAAAATAAATTTAATATCAATGGTCATCAGTACAAAACAATGTCAACTTTATTATTTGTATTTAAATTTATAAATTTCTTTTTGTTTTTTGAAAAAAATTAAATTTAATCGAGATGGTGAGTTAAATTGTCAAATATTGAAACGCTGATTTTATTAATTCTCGACACATACTCACATTGAATTGAAGTAATTTACTTTTTGCGTATTTGTAGTTTATGATATCTACACTGTCTAATCAATTGCTTATATAATCTGACAAAAAAAAATCTAAACTAATTGACTAGAGAGTTGAATTGAAGTAGGTTGGGCTCATGCTTGAAGATCACATTAATTTCAACCTCGGCTGACAAAATAAAAGCGATAATCATCAAAATTAGGCACGGCAAAGTCCCAGCACCGATTGTGAATTGTCTGTGAGATCGGTCGGCCACGCACATCTGAAACGGTCCTCTGAGGGGCATGATCGTCATTTCGCAAGCACTTTTGCTTTCCGTTGCTTGGGACCGTCGGCCACGTGTCCTTCTACGACTAGCTGTCTTGGTGTCATCGGGATTCAGCACGTAGGTCCAGAATAAAAGAGGTCAAAAAGGGGCTTCTCCCTCGCCCTCCGTAACGCTTTAATAACTCTTATGGAACAAGAAATCCAGTTTTCTTCAGCAGTCCGGGGATCCTAGACTCCTAGTGCAGTGCATTCCACTCTTATTATACTAATTATATTATATTAACTAAATTCCCTTCCCTCCCGCTATCCCCCATATTTTAAACGCATTTTCAATCCTCGACACAGACATGGGACGACAGTAGAATTGGCACTGGCACTGGCACTGGCACTGGCACTGGCCCTGGCCCTGGCCCTGGCGCTCTCTTCGCGTACCGGTGTTGACGATGCTTGGGCCCCTAGAGAGCGAGAGAGAGATGAACGGTGGATGCGCTCCGATGGGGATGGGGTACAGCAACAGCAGCAGCAGCAGCGAGGAAGAAGCGTCGGCGCTGCCCGTGCACACCAAGGTGGTGGTCACAGGGAACAATCGAACCAAATCGGTACTCATTGGATTGCAAGGCGTCGTCAAGAAGGCTGTTGGCCTTGGCGGTTGGCATTGGCTGGTAATCCTGTTCATTCGTTAATTCTAACGTTTCTCTCAATTCCTTTTCTTTTCTTCTTCTTCTTTTATTTAAAGAAGAAATCATAATGATTAAACGGGAATTGGGAGAGTTCCAATGTCCTCAATTTTGCCGCCTCTGAGGTTCAAAATGTATTGTAAATTTGTAATGAAGAATTTGAGCTTTACCAGAGATTCCAACTTCGGAGTACAAATTTCCATGTTTGACTGCTAACATAATCAATTTCCCATTCCGATCTTTCAAAATTTGACTGTGCTCCTGTATGGTTTGTTTTGGTGGGAACTATTTTGGTTTTGGGTTATTCTAGCGAATAAAGTTTTTGGTTTTTTTTTTCTTTGTGGGGAAAATATGCTTGGTTATTTAAATTGTCGTAAAGCTGCGCAAAAAATATATTATGCTTTTTCCTTGTCTTTTTGCAAATGATGGCTAATTGTTTCTTCAGCTTCCAATACTTCAGTTTGTTAATTTTACATTTTGTGCAATTGACCCATTTGAAAGTTATAATTCGATTGAATTCATGAATTTTTTGTTAAAAGGAATTTTGAAGTATCAACCGTTTTTAGCATTAAATTCCCATTTTAAGCGAACTTAGAACTTCTTCTTTGTTTTTCTAGTGCAAAATTGATTCTTTCAGGTTGGTGTGTATATTTGGTTTTTGCAACTATTAATACCTTGAGTAGAATGAAATTTATAAAAAATTATGCTCAAACACAAAAGTTCTATTTTTGTTGCTTTTCTGTTTATTTATTCTATCTGGTTACTGTACTCCGATTCAATCTTGAGTTGCTATGTTTTAATGGGTTTAGATACAACTTGGCAAGCAGTTCTTATTTCAAATTTTAAATTGTTTACCTACTTTTAATCACAACACTGTACTCTGTGGTCCCAGTGTATAATAAATATTTCTGACAATCTTCTGTGAGGGCAGAGGTTGTAATTATCATTTCCTTTCTTTTCAGAAATGATGTTTCTCCTTATGGAATGCATATTCTTTCTCTTGCTTTTTAAGTGAAATTCATTTAATTTCTTTTTACTGAGCAGGATTTTTGATAAGTATAGTAAATTGGCCTTCATAAAACATGGGCTATGTTATTACATGGGGATATCAACCTAATTTTGAAAACTTACCATCCATTGTTCTATTGTTTGCTAGTGATACGTTCCTTCTTTGGATTGGCAAGTTGCAAGTTTAATGTTTCAATTAAGTTCATATTTCTTTTTTAAAATGTGGCCTTTTAAATTTATTCTTTGTAGACCTCTTTAATTTTTTATCAAATGCAATTGCTCGATCATTGTTGCATGATTTCCAATGAATTTAGAGAGGTCAAGATTGTATTTATTTGTGTAGGTTCCACTACTTATTGACTACATTAGTCATCAGTTTTCTGCCAATTTTTATTTATATATATTCTTTCTCCAAACTCCAGATCCTGACAAATGGCATTGAGGTGAAGTTGCAAAGAAATGCATTGACAGTGATTGAAGCCCCTAATGGAAATGAGACTGATGATGGCCTCATATGTGACAATAACCCCTGGAACTTAGCAACTGACTTGGGTATTCTTCAGTATATCTAATTTTTGTTGCAGCTTATATTTTATATTCTTCTCTGCACAATGGTCCACACTTTTTTTTTAAAAAAAAAGATCTCTTGGTTTTATACAAGAAGTTCACTCTGCTTTCCAAATGACCCACCAACATCTTAAAAAAAGAAAAAGAAAAGAAAAGAAGCCAACAGTTTCTCATATTCAGAAATCTACTTACCAGCATCCCTTTAAGGTTATTTTTGTATGTAACTACACATTTAATTTACTGCTATGGATTATATTTTCTCAAATTTTGATAATTTTACCCCTCTTTGAAATGGATAGCACCTGTTTTAACTTGACCTATCAAAACATTTTCTTCCTGTTGCAAGGTTACGTACATTGTTGTCTTGATCAGCAATGAATTATCTTACTTGACATGCTTATGTCAGAATAACCTGGTGATATTTTGTCTACTTACTTCAATGCTGGTTGCCTGGTTACAATATTAGGCAAGCATGAACACTTTTAAACAAATTCGAGGTTTCCTTAAAAAAAATTCTTCATGAGCTTTTCTTTAAAATATATTTGAAGTAGCTTTTGACTTGCACGTGGTTTTACTACTTAATTGTTCTTTTTTAACGATAAACATTTGCAATTAACCCCTACAAACAATGTTATAATCAGTATCGATGCTAGAAGTTTGCAGATGCTTATATAATATCGGTGTGTTCTGTTAGAAAACTGGTCATGCAGTTGCTACCTAACCAAAGTCATAGATATATCATTAAGACTATCTACCACCTTCAAAGTTCTATATAAGAGGGTTCATTAAGACTGTACAACTGTTATTAATTCATGATGCATAACTGATATATCTGCTACCTAGAAAAAAATAATGAATTCATTAGTCTAGCATTATTCTGGATTACCATTTGGTAACTGAAATATGTACTACTTGAATTATGAGATTACATTAATAAAATTTATATTTAGAGCACTGTATATTAGGTGGCATTTCAGCATTCTTGTTATTTTGCATTTCTTTTAATTATTATCGTGCTAGTTGCAACAACCCAAAGAATTCTTACTGCTTAATCTCATTTACAATCAAACTAAATTGGTGGGATTTGTGGCATGAAGCACCAGATCATTCAATTGTGTAGAGAAGAAATAATAATTTTTTTAGAATTCTTCTCTCACTACTTAGCTTTATTTTTCGACTAATTAATACATGACAAACCAGATGACACCTTTTCACCTAAGAGGCAAAAGCCAAGAAGCAAACCCAACAGATCATCATCGGTGCACAAATCCTTGAGCTGGTCCCACTCTTGTGAGTCTCGATCTAAGGATTCAGATTCCTCCTCCATAGCTGATGCAGTATGTTTTATACCCAATTTCTATCCATTTATCTGTTCAGTTGGGTGTATTTTGCTAAGTTTGAATCATTGGAAATTTTTTTAAGTTTGTGCAGAGAGTTGACCTGAGCAAGCTAGAGACTGATGCATTGAGGAGATATTGCCAACATTTTAAACTAGTAAGCCAAGTTACTTTATATTCAATTATCTGATCAAGTCTGTCTTACTTATTACAGGTTGCTTTATACATGGTTTGTGAGGAAATACTTGTAGTTTTATTTTTCTTGATTTGTGTATATTTCTGCTACAGGATTCGAGTTCTAACCCTTCAAAGGAGCAGCTGATTGAAGGTGTTCGGAGGCATTTTATGTCACAGGTATGCAATATGATACTAAACTCTTAACTAATTACAGCACCTCTTTTCTCATAACAGCATGAAAAGCAAGTTGGATTAGTATGTCACAACTGCTTCCAACATATCACCTTATAGTAGTAAAAGGCATCCGAGGTTGATGCAAAAGATGCATTCATTAGAATATTGGTTTCGCAAATAGCATTGTGTACAGAATCTTCCTTCGATCAGATCTGTGAATGCTATTTTTCTGAACTGATTATTGGTCATACTTGTTAGCTCCACATTTTTATTGCCATTGTATTTGCGGACTGATTTTAGTGTTAGTTTTTGAAAGTAATGAAGTTGCTTCTGATCGCTAGCACACAAGAACTGATGTTAGTGTTAGTTTATGCTGTAACACAAGCTATTTTACTTGATGCCTGTTCATTTCAAACCTGACAAAATTTTTGTAATAATTTCAAACCTGAATGTACTTTATTTTTTCTTTTTTCTGGAAATTGACTTTTATATTCACCCGATTGCTTTTGAACCGTCAAGCAATTGGATGAAATGCAGGTGATTGTTGGGTTCATGAAGGCAGCAAAGAGACTTAAAAATGCTTGTGGTTGACTTGAAGAAAGAGAACTGCATTCTTTGACTAACTGATTTGTAGTACATATGATATGTAGCTGTATGATGTTCCTATAATTAGAACTTTTGTTAACATTATTATGCAGATCAATTGAACCTGACTTGCTGGTTTTTGTTGATGGGTAACCTTTGTTTTCCAACACAATATTTGCATGTTCCTTTGGTGCAATGTCTTGCATGTTGCAATCTAACTACTGCTAGGAAATATGAATTACTGAACTTCTCTTTTTACTAACATACTGATGCCTCTCTTGTGAGGCTGATATTGTTGATAATCAGGTCTCTGTATTGGCTACATTGCTGGTAGGTTATGAGTGTGTTTGCAGTCTAGACTGTCTGATTTAGAATCAATCATCAGAGGGGTGGAGACCAGCAATCCTTTAGTCACTGGAACGGAATTTTGGCCTTACCATTTGTTTATACTCAAGGCACAAACAAAATGGCAATGCATTTAAATCAACCATCGATGGATACATCATACATGGATCAAGGAAATTTTTAGGAGTGCCTTGATCGATTGCAATATTTGGGTTATGGCATGTGCATAGCAGATTTCGGCGAATATATTCTGTCACCATTTTGATCGCATATTAGTTGTAGTGTACATGGACAAATAAAAAATGAAGGGCAGTATGATCCACCATCTCAGCACAACAAGTCCTCATAACTGATACTAGAGGTAACCAGCACAGTCGACAGTTCTCCGGTGATCTTTCTTTTATTATATTGGAGATATATATCACCTCACAATTACTATATATGGTCTTTCAGTGGAACTAACATCGACGTCGAAGGAGTTTTGGAGATGGGGACCATTCCAATTTCAAATATTTTCGATGTACGAGTAAGAGGACAATTGCATAGGTCAGAGCCCTTTGAAATAGCAATCCTTCACCTAGTCCTAGCAATTACCATGGTCCATGGTCCATAGGCGTCGCACGTGCACATATTACTTGCCAAAACTATTACAGAGAACATCATCCGGTGACATACATGTAATTTGCTATGATTGGCTTACTACAGGGAAGATCATCCGGTGACATACATGTAATTTGCTATGATTGGCTTATTACGGAGGGAGCGTTCAAATTGCTTCATCGTCTCCTGCTCGTGCTTCTATTTTCTAATTTGATAATTGTTGAGTCTCTAAATTGTTTCTTTTTACGTCACAACATCTATCATTTCATCTGTTAGATTCAATTTATTTCTTCTTTTTCTTGTTATGATTAGATGATTTTTGCATCATACTTCTATCTATCATTTAAACAAAAAATGAATTTGATGTGCATAAAATGTAATGTAACTCTTAAAATAATATATATTTAATTTCTGAAGCGATGTGTGGAGGATAGCCTAGTGCTTCAAAACGATCCCGTTTTTATTAAAAAAAGATCTAACAATAATAATAAAACACTGTTAAATGTGGTTATTACTTTTGCCGCAACCTTCAGATATATTGAGTGGACTGAACAATTTCGTTGCTCGATGAAAATTAAAATCACTCGATTTTAAACATTCATAAAAAATAAAAAATATTCATTCGGGTTCAATTATGTATAAAAAAAACATTTTCTTTATCACTTTATCGCTGATCAAAGATTTGATTCTCTAATGATTGATTTGTTGATTTGAGTTTGGGAAATGTTCTGATTACCCCTGCTCTTGGCGACATGTCCATCACCCCAGCTTACGGCAACCATCGCTGATACGAAGCTGTCAGTAGTGGGGCCAATAGTTTCAGGGATTAGACAAGGAATGTGACACCGAGCACCCAATCACGTGCACATGACATCCAGAAATCGGAAAGAACAGTGACAGTATGCACTGGCACGCCAATTTAAAGGATGCATGAGAGGTCATTCCATTGCCAATTGCTCCACATGGCTCTGTGAACTTGAGCTACTCCGTCATAATTCATACATGCATGATATATACGACCAGGCACAATTTTATGGCTCAACTGCATGCCTGCCTCACTGGGTTTAATTCTGATCTACTACGCACCTATTTGATTTCCCTTTCTTTAATTGGTCATCCACGAGAGTTGACACGCACCACTGCGAGCTTGCTAAAATGGAACCATCAATGTGTTAAGAAAATTAGATAACTGTCATGACTAAAAAGAAACAGCATATATATATGTGAACATGTGACATAACTACACAAATCATTAACATGTGAGAGATAACACTAAGATCCCCATGTGGAGCATCCTAATTTCAAGCGTAATTTAATATCAAAATGGTAATTAATATAAATTTCTACAGTAGATGAAAAATATTGCCCATAAAAATTTAATTTCAAAATAGGAATTCAATGACCACTTGATGAAATGGACAAAACTTAATACCACTGTAATGAGATAATTTAAGGAACAACCTTCATAATTAGATAAAAAAAAGTCTCAATTAGGGATTACTCCCAACTTAATAACTAGTGGGAAAGAGGAAGGGTGGTTGAATTATAAAAGTAAATATTTCGATGCATTGTTGTTTCATCAAATAATTTATATTTAATTTAATGGATTTGTAATAGCATTATGATAGATGACCAAGTAAATTTCAAATTGATTTAAATTTCGTACGCATTATATGTAATAATTAAAGTACATCTATATTGTTTTTAATTTTTAATTTAAATGACACTTTTCAACTTATCAAAACGAATATACCATAAAATTAGATAATACATGAAATACAGAAGTAGATACAATGGAAATGGCAAAACTCAGCAACCAATGTTGCATTCGTACCGGTTTACCAACAATATTTCCTTATGTTATTCACCTTTTTTTCTCTTTTTAGAAAATAAGTCATCGTCCTATGAAGATCTGAACGATTTGAGACACACACACACACACACACACACAGATATATATGGAGTTGATGCATTGAATTTAGCAAATCTATACACACTGGCATGACCCTGACACGGGATGTGGTATCTTTTTGAATCCATTTCAATTGGGTTGCAAATTTTATTATTGTGTCGGTGACGTTTAGTTGATATTTTGTCTGATTAATAATTGTTCAACTGGCATTTAGTAAGTAGCAGGCTTCGATTTTCAATTAGAAACATTATTCAATTTTTATTTATTAATTAGATTTCGCGCCGTAAACTACTACCGAGATAAAAATCGCGGTCCCTGCAATCTGCTTCTTTATTATTATTATTAATAATATTATTATTATTTTATGAAGACACCTATAATTTGTTAATTTGTGAGGGATGAGCAAGTCATACACATGTACAATTCTACACCTGCAACAGAGAAAGCTAGCTGGAAGATCCTGGTGGCAACATGCGGTCCCAGTCACCCCTCCTATAATTCTAGAAAAAGAACTACCAACGATCCAATCTCATCTAGTATGATTGCTTCATAATCAGAAATTATGTTAAAATTAGTCATAGCCTCGATATTTCATTTCAGAAAGAAATATCTAACTTTAAGAAAAAGAAAGAAATAATAAAGAGACGAGGATCTCTGTTATGAACTGGATTTATTCGGTGGGAGGGCCCAGGGGCTGAAGTGCTGGGAGGAGAAAGGGAGAGGTAAGCTGCATGTGCACGAGCACATGTCTGAATCAAATGTCGCAATATGGGTTCGAAATCAGTACTCCTCTGTCCGTGCCTGGTACGATCATGGCCCCGGTGCTGGTGGGGACGACCCGGGCCCTCGTTTTGAATCAAACATCAAGCTATTCTCTCTCTCACAAAGAGACACTAATATATATGCAAGTGATGTGTTAGAGACAGCCTGATTCATATTGGCAGCGCGCGCATGCACGCTCGCTGTTTCTCTTCCTTCCTCTTTGGAGAAACGCGTACAACCCAAGTTTGAATAACATGTATCACTTCCGGCATTCTAAAATCGTCATCCAAAATCGTTCTTTTTTTATCTAATTATATTTGTATATATATATATATAGTATTTCTTGTGTTATGTTTGTATTTTGTTTTGTAAAAAATATCATAGATAGAATATGTAATAATTTCATTATTAACACAATGACTGTCTAAAGACAGTCATTATACTTGTGCTTTGTGTTATTCTCATTGTTGAAATTAACCAATAACGAAGGGGGGGGGGGGGGGGGGGAGGAGAGAACCTAATCAAAATCAATGAATCGCTGCTTGATTCAACACGTACCAACCTGATTTAATTCGACAAGTACTCATCTAAACATAAGACGAATTGAATTTGACATCCTACGAAAGACAACTTGCGGCATAAATAAATTCCACAAAATTTATAGTTTATATTTAATTTTGACAACAGCCCAATCAAGCGCAAATTTGTTCTCTAGTTAGGGGAAATGTGAACACAAAACGCTGAAAAGGGCAAAAAGTCGATGGGCACAGCGTCACTTTTTTGTGCAGTAGACAAAGAGTGGTGGTTAGAACCGCTGGGGCTGAGCTTCATCATAAGCACACGTTTAACCATTTGTGGCAGCAAAAGAACATGCTTTGTTCACCAATTATTATTAGTCCATGATAAGACTGTCAACTTCGCACATTCTTTACTTGCTAATAGACTAATAGTTACCTCCTGCTTCATTATTGGCACGAAACTCTTGTCATGTAAACTTAGACCACAATTTTGAAGCGGACAAAACCAAGTTCACAAATGCTACTCGGTTACTGTTCGAGCAGCGGCTGTCCAAGTGAAAAATAATAATAATGGCCGACATTATTATATGCTGCCGTGGACAGTCCATTTTGGCCCAAAACAAAAATCAATGGATTTTATTCAAACTGAGACTTGCGAGTACTCAAACTCTACATCCAAATTACTTGAGACCTTGTTTTTCCTTCCTTGTATATTTTTTTTTGGGGTGTATATTGATCTTGATGCACGTTCGTAAAAGAAAAGTCAAGGAAGAGAGGCGGTCCCTTTTGAGCTTGTTTTATCCAAGTCGAATATATGTCACCCATGTATTCGCTGGGGTAACCTGAACTGTAGAGCCCCGGCCTTATATGAGTTAATTTTGGGGCTGGTCCAGTGGCAGCAAGCAAAGCAGCACCCCTCAAATCAAATCATTAAGAACCGAGGGGCCATGCCTTTTCGTTTGGCTCCTCATCTCCTCCTGTTCATGCCACAATTATCTGCCACCATACCAAACGGAAACAGATCCCAGCACTCTTAATTATTTTCATCAGACTGATCTGGATTCTGTACCGTTGGATTTTAATTCAACAGTTCAGATTCTTTATCCCCCCCAACCCACTACTAACCTTCATCTCAGGGGCATAACTGTAAGGCTATAAGTATAGCGGGTTGGTTAGCTCACGAGTTGTGAGTGCAGATGGGGGGAAGGAAAGGGAAGGAGGGAAACGGAAGGGCAAACGGAGACGTACGCTCCGCCTCGCTGTATTACATGTGAATCTAAGTTGAGGCTCGAGAGCTCTCTCTGTCTCTCTCTCTCTCTCTGTCTCTCTCTCTCTCTCTCTCTCTCTCTCTCTCTCTTTGGTCACACTCCCAACAAAGAGGCAAATGCCCAACTGGCAGTCTTAATGTCGCCTGCGCCCGAGGAAAGTAAAGGCAAGTGCTGGCCACCTTAACTCCCCCCGTTTCAACCCGGTCTTCCATTTACTTCTCGGACTAATTACCTACCTCTTTTTGTGAGTTGCAAATTACAGATGACAAATTCAAGGCAAATACTATACTGCTTCCTTTATTTGGAAATATCTTAATGGTATAAAGTCAACAACACCATACATGTACACAGGAACGTTCATTTATTTAAATAAATAATTGAGTTCGTTGCAATGAGACAAACAAATTGACATGATGAATTGATGCAGATACTTGACTCGAGCACTGAACTGATTGGTGTTGATTGGTGTACCGGGTTCAGCAAAGGAACCCCTCAACTTAAGCATGGGTTGCTAAACGACAAGACCCGACTCTAGGATTTGGCTCCGATTCTCTCCGGTTTTTTGTTTCACTCTCCCTCTCCCAACCCCTTCAATTCATTCATTCAACAGACGCACGTTCGACGCACCTCAACACACTCACTCTCCTCGATCTCATCTTCTCTTTCAAACAACACACACAACATACTTGCACCTGAAATTAAGAACCCTGATAGCTAGAGCTTGCCACCATGATGGTAGGAATGGAGGATGCGAGCTCCGAGTGTAGCAGCGGCTGCCAATCTGGCTGGACCATGTACTTGGAACAATCTTCCTATTCCAACCAAAATCACGCCATGGAGGAAGAGGAGGAAGACCTCTCCATGTTGTCCGATGCTTCGTCAGGGCCGTCCCCTCTCTTTCATGAGGAAGTCGACTTGCATGAATCCCACGCTCTGTTTTATGCCAAAGATTGCTCCAAGAAGAGCGGGGTTCAAACGGATAAACAGAGGAAGTTGTCTCCAAATTCTTATCTCGACGACACTGCGAGCTCCCCTTTCTATGATCATAAATTCAATAATGGAGCTATGAATCCGGCATTACATACCATGGTCGATTTCTCTTCTGCTTCCTCTACAACCCAATTCAAGGTAATTTCTTTAGTCAAAATATGACTCTGTTTGCTAACATGCATTCAACTACGGATAATTTGACATTGTTTTTCATCATTCATTTTCTTGTTCAGGAGAAGTCTGTATTCGACAACCGCTTATCCTACTTCCAATCAACTCCAGTTGTTAAGCCAATCCCACAAAGACCAGTAAGTCCTCCTCTCTCAAGTGCTACTTTTAAAAACCTGAGAAGTCTATCGTATAATATTTCTAATTTTGTTTCTTATGTAACAGGTGCGCAAGGAAAGTGGCAAAAAGAAGATGCGTTGATGCTATTGGAGAGTTCTGTTTTGTGAAGAAGAGAGAGTGAAGAAAAGAGATCGCTACGAGATACTTTTTATTTCTATTGTTTACCACCCCTTCTTCTTCTTTTTCTCCTTTTCTTTTTGTTCTCTTTTCAGTTTGGGCTGATTTACTGTACGCCCCTCTTTTGTTCTTTATTTCTTTCTTATTTAGTGGAGTAAGGCAATAGTCTTTTTTTCTCTCTTTTTCTTTTTATTTCTTTAATAATTTTGACGAGTACTTGCCGACGGATGCAATTGTGGGGAACAACCTGAGCGATGAAGCAAATGAAAACGTGGCCTCTGGTTTCTGATTTCTTTGTTTATAATTTACTTCTGCCTTTTTTATTTTTCTTGCCCTTGTCATGGATACGGATGTGGGTTTGACATTGAATTTTTCCCTGTTATAAAATAATAAAAGGGATGAAAATGGGAGAGTTTGTAATTATCCGTGACGTATCCAGTAATGGCCTTGGTATAATTCTAGATGGCCCACGTTGCCTGCTCTCACTGATTTTTTATAGGGGCTTCTCTTTCCACCTAAGTTTCTCATGAAAAGATCGTCTCTCCACCTAATTGACCGCGACAATAAAAACCCTTCGTGAAGGAATGATCAAGATGCAACATGTTTTTTAATTTAGTGGTTTAAATGCCAATTTGTAAATAAAGAAAAAAAAACACAGTGCTTTCTTTTTAAACGGGACCATAGCATTAACATTGTTACGGTTATTTGGGAAATCTTTCAAGGAACACATGCACCTATCTTCTTGTCATTATTCACTAACACTATGCCCCTCCGGAATAGTAAAATGGAGAGGAAAAAATAAAATTTTATTTGTTCTAAGGAAGAGAAGGAAAACAAAAGACTGTAGCATTTGTTACGGTTCTTTTAATTTTCAAATTTTATATGACATGATTGAGGAACTTGATGACAATTAAAGGAATGTTGCATTGTTATGGTTTTTTAGAAGATGTTTAAAGTAATTGTGGCATTCTAGTGTTCCTTCTAATGCATCCAAAAAATCATTATATCATGCTTCTAATTTAAAAATAATATTTTGAATTACTAAAATAAAAAAATGCAACATGTGGGGGTCAAATGACTAGGTGCATGTATGCTATAATGGTCATAATAATATCGTTTAATGATCAAAGAGGCTAGAATATGAGCCTTGAAAATAAGAATGCGAATGAATTACAGGTTGGCACCTGGTTATTTCTGCAGGATATTTATTGGAGGAGCAAATGATTAATATGGAAGTTGAGTCTCTCATTGCATCCAAAAGTGATTTGTAATGCAAGACGCGTCTACCATGCATGTCTCATTAGTTGCCAGCAGCCAGCCAGGAGTGAGCAGTCAGCAGTCATCCTTTCTCTTCAAAAGAAAAGGATGAACCCATCAACCCGCACCCACTACTGCCTCGCCCTTTCTAGTTTCTACTATTGGGATGCCAACTGTAGGAGATCAAAAGGGCCCGATGGTGTGTAGCTATATATATGGCAATTTCTCTCATCATCGATGCAGATGCCACGCAACAGCTACGGGCAGCGCTCAGATGAGATGAGATGACATGCATGCATCATGCAATCATGGCCTCGCTGTCCCTCCAGTACAACTTCCTTAAAAACACTTAGCAGGGAAATGTACCCGCCCATTAAAGCTAACAGACTCAATTTTCATCCTAAATTAAATGCCTTTTGTATTATTACTATTCAATTCAATTCAATTCAATTCAATTCAATTCAATTCATTTCATTTCATTTCTTTTTCTTAAGATTGGGATATTCAATTATTCATTTGGCAAACGTCATATCGTCTTAATTAATAATCACTCCGTGCTATTTACTCAATTATTATCTGATCATATATCTGCTTCTATTGAGATTCCTTTTTTTCTTTTGTGGAGGATGGTGGGGGGTGGGGGAGGGAGAAGGACTAAGTGCCCCCTTGTCATCACTTTGACTCCGTCCTTGATTGCTGACAGTACAAATTCACATATATCGTGTTAGTGTATGTTTTTTTCTGTAAATATCGTGATACTTCAGTTTTATATATCAAAATATTCATATTTAATTTAGCTAATCTCTCTCTCTATATATATGTATATATGATCCTTTGCACCCCCAATTTAAGCCCCTTTATAATAAAAACATGTATAATCTTTACTTAAAAAGAAAAGATGTACAATCGAATTTTCCCCTTGGTCATAAAAATTGTACACTTAATTTCTTAGGCGCTTAACAAATTTTGGCAAAAAAATATATATTTGGGAGATACAAAATCAATACCGATTTTATAATTCATATTATATGAGTTATTATTCATATTAACTACTCGATTATACAACTTATTTTTTATAATATTTTAATATTCAATTCAAACACCACTAATATGAATAATAACTCATTTAAGTTAAATAACAAAAGTATTGTGTAAATAAATTACATAATAAAATCATTAATATGAATAATAACTCATTTAATATGAATAATAAAATTAGTATCAATTATGATATTTATATATCAACTACTTTTTGACAAATACAATACAATAAATCTTTTCCTATCTTAGAGTCAGCTGACTTTTTTTTTGTCCCTATTAAGTTAGTTTGTTCTTCTGGATTCAAAATGCCAGCGGAATTGATTTTTTTTATTTTTTACATTATTAGCAAAACAATGAATTATATTAGCATGGAAGAAAGTTTTCAGAGGCTGACCGACACAAATTTTGATGTGTTAGTACTTAGTACTGATTTTGACATGTGAAGTGGTCAGAAGTATAAATCCTGTAAAACTACGATTTTGTAAGGATCCTTACTTGACAGAAAAAATTGAATGTGAATCATTTCATACATTTTTTTTAATTTGTACATGGTTGATACTTGTTGGAGTACATTTAAATGTAATAGACATTTATTAACTGTGAATTCTAAATTGATTCGAAACTGATGCATGTTTTATCTAAGTAACTAAGAACATATCTACAATTTTATTTTTGTAATTTGAATAATATTTCTGAAAAATATATACTATAAAAGATTGATGTATTATAATAGTGAGATGTAGGTTAGAATTACTCTTTTGAATATAATATCCCAGTAATGTGAAGTCCGGTGACTCGTGTTCTTCCTTTGGTCTGTTAATTACTTGTTCTGATTACATGAGCTTAAGTTCAATGCATAAAGATACGACCCAGCAGAGCCACACACTTAAACTGGACATGTGATGTTGCTTTTCTATTTTTCTTTGATTAGATTGGATGGATGATTTTTAAAAGCTGTCCCCTGCAAATTTTGGGGAAGCAACAAGCCAACAACGGGGCGTTCTTCTATTTTTTATTTGTAGGTTATAGGTTAATCAAATCACCCTGCGACTTCAACAAAAATCCAGTGAATATCTCCTATCCTATGGATATGAAAATTGAAAGCAGCGAGATTTGTACCGCGCAGCTAGAGACGTAGAGCTGGTCTCTGAACCTGAGACAAAAGTTGTGCGCTTGATTAAAACTCTAAGGCTAGCATGAGCCGTACATGCATCTTATTCTTAATTTAATTCGCTCTTTCAGCGTCTTTGTGCTGATCCGGAGACCTGTCTCCCCGGAAAGCATCCATGGCTCATGTGACCACGAAATTAAAATATAATATGCAATAAACAAATGCCAATAGTCAATCCCTTGTCTCGTGCTGCATGCTCCTAGCGCCCAGAAAAGGATATTTATATATATATTTTTGATTTGGGCGATTTCCCTAATGTTCACCCGTTACTCCTATTCTGTTTCTTTCTCCCCTCTTATTCTCTCTTCAGTCCGTTGAATCTTCTACCTATCAGAATCAGGTGCGTGATCTCACTGGTACACATGCGCAGCTGGCACGGGAGCTGGTGCAATCAATGATGTACATTCATACTGCACGTCTCGGCAAAATTTCGACAAGTTGTTTATCATCTTCCCCACTTTTATTCTATGTTATTATCCTCAAATGCATATTTTCTGTATATATACACGTGTTCATTAATAATATCTGTTCATTATTTTTTTTCTACATTCTTATAATATCAAGGGCGTTAACTGTACTCAGAAAAAAAAATTCTCTCTCAGTACAAGATTCTTTTTTTTCACTTTAAAATTTATACATGATTATTTTTTTTCAAAATACATACTTTACTTTATATTGAACGAAATCTAAATAATATTTTTCGAACTATCAAATATATAATTCCTTTTCTTTATATTTGTATACATCAAATATTTACTTTGAATATGTATTCAAAATCATATGCATCCATTATTTGTTTCACTTCCATATATGAAATTTTAGTATGAGAAATTGTTCTTATATCTCAAAATTTACATCATTTATCTCTATGTAATGTTAAGTATAAACACTTTTAAAATACATTTTTCAAAATTTAAGTTAAAAATTATGTTAAATAACTTCAAATATCTGAGTTGTAAATAAATGATATAGATAAAGAGTGTAATTATCACTCCTCCTTCTTTAGTATTGTCTTTTTCATCTCTTAAAAATCTTTCATTATCATCATCCAAATTAATGGTCAAATAGAGCAATAAGCAAAATTAATTTATACCTACCAAAAGTTTTCTAATTGAATGTTCTCCATCAAATTTTTAACATCGGACATATCCTCATTTAATTTGGTATGTGTTCCATATTTTTCCGTAGGTTATTCTAATTAAAATAAATCTATGAAATTAACATTTGAGTTAAATTCTGAAATAACAAAAATGTAACTGATAAAGGCTTAATTTAAACTCAATTTTATTAATTCAAAAGTTTTTTCATAAAAAATAAGATGGAAAATAGGCGCATCGATTCTGAAGAGGAAATAACTGAAAAGAATAAATAAAAAAAGCACAACAGGGGGGCACAGTAGATAATTATCCGCTACGTCTGAGGAAGTTTAATGATAATTATCTGCTGTGCAAATATAATTGTCCACTTTCTTCACTTAAAAGATAATTATATTTGCACAGCAGATAAGGAATTAAACACTGCTATTGGCGATAAAAAAGAAAGAAAAGAAAAAAAAAACTGCAAAAGATAGAAACAAAAGATGAGCTGCAAATGAGGAACGAGATTGTCATTTAGGAATTTATTCAAGTACTATGTATAAACTGCATTTATTTTAATTAGAATAATCATTTAATATAAATATGGAAAATCTTTGAATTCGGATGGATATATATTTAATGCTAAAGATTTTATAAGAAAATTTCTAACTAGAAAACTTTTGTGGATATACACCTAATTTTGCCCAAAAAACAAATTAACAATGATGCGTCACTCTTATTCTAATTGTGTGATATGCTAATTTTAATCTAATTTGAAATTTGTTTAACTACGCATCATAATGCCATAATATCTAAACTATTGAAAATTTGGAATTATTTTTTATTTCAAATATATTAAAATTTAATACAATTAATAGAATACACCAATAAATTTTATATTTTCTTTTGCAGAATTCTATTTAAAAAAATAGTAAATGTACTGTAAAAGATAAATATGCCGTGCAATGGGCAGTGTTTCGTACGAACTCTCCTGTTTATAAATAGAAATAATAAAATAACAATTTTCTAAATTGAATATAAAATAACAATAATTTGTTCTTCTTCGGACAATGGTTTGTTGTCTTGTCTCCTTTAATGCCTCGCACATGTCATCACCAGGGCGGTGGCATGCATGCATTGACATGTTCAGAAATTAATGTTTATTATCTATTTTGATAGAACAATGAAGAAGAAAATATTAGAGTAGGTTCAAAATTAAATTGGCCCGTATGGAGAAATGAATTGCACATAATTGAGTCACAATTACGGCCAGATTAAGGCGTTCCCGTCCAATTAGATGATAAGTAATTAAGGAAGAGTCACGTGTAAATCAATTCCGAAATAGATTACAGCGCAGAAAGGTTTTACAGAATTTGTTGGAATGTCACATGTAAATCCATGGCATTGATTTGGAGCGGGACAGTCCAGATAAAATCTGATGTGGTGGGTTTAGGCATGTGCCTGACATCTGTGTGATCCGAAACCACGTGCAATAAGTCGCCAGTATGTTCTGGAAAGAGAGAAAGATCAGCAACCAATTTTGCGTACAATGGAACAGTAACGCGATTATGTCCTGTTTTATCCAAGTGGGTATGGGACTATATATACATATGTCATAGAGGTAGGACGGGGTAGGGACAGGAAAGAGCGAAAGGGTTATATCTACGGTACCACACCCTACCACACCCTACCACACCGTACCGACGGGATCGACACTTGAGAAGATTCACTGTAGCAGCGGAGTGCGAATGCCTTGGCGGCAAACAGCAGCCCTGCCCCACATGCACGCACGTGCCCACCGCAATTGCAATGCACGCGCTCCGCTCGCAACTGTCGTGACACGTGTTCAGCTCGGCGGCGCAAATCCAGTAATGCTCCTCCGCCTGCACGGCTCGCAAATTAAATTATTAAGAGCAATAAACGGCGCGCGTCGCCAAATCAGTCATTCGTTATTATTAATTATTGATCTTAATGAATAGATAAACAGAATCAAAAAAATAATACTTAACGCGCGCATAAGTTTATAGAGTATGAATGAAAATAATATTAGATAGATGCAAATGTGGGAACACCCTGCTCAACTCGAACCGTATTCATTTACATCCGCATTCTCTATGTACGAAAGAAAGGATATATTCCCACCAAAATGGTTTAACAGCCATACCATCTGTTGTCGCATTCAGTCAAATTTTGAAGTTTGAATTTAAGATTATTTTCTGTCACTCGTTTCATCAAATATGGGTACAATTTTGTTTTTATTTAATCATATATCAAAGGACTTAAACGTTCAATTTTCATATTTTTTACATATACTTTTTAAGTTTTTGCAAATTTTGTTGAATATTTTTTTTCAGAAATTCTGATAGTAATTAAATTAAATTAAAATAAATCAAATTAGAATTGAGTTATCCGGATCGCGAAACGCTATTCTTAAACGTATTTCATTTATACCGTACAAAACCGTTGTCACAAGTATTCGGAATTATCATTTCTTAGAGCACGATCATGAAAGATGATTCTATAATATTCAGCAGTAGAATTATTGATTTAATCGAATTGTATGAAATGACAAAATAGAAAATGAGCTGGGGACTCAATAGCGGAGAAGCAAATGAGAAAGAATTCTTTTTATTTTCTCCGATCGAAGAGAGAAAGAGAGAGTGTGACGAGGTCAGAGCCACTGAGTTCCGAGTGGTCGTAATCGTTCTCTATCTTAATTAAGAATTAATTAAGGGAAATATATATTAGAAGAGAGAGAGCGCGCGCTGGAGGCCCCTTGCGCCTTTTCAGCACAAGAAATAGAACATTTTTCGGTGAGACCCCATACTTCTTAAGTATTATGAATTGGGTCCAAAATATCTATTTCTAATGATACACAAATTGAAATAATAGAACACGAATTTAAATAGAAAGTTTGAGTTTTTCAAACTAATATTTCAACAGATTTGATATGCAGCGTGTTACTGGGACAAAGACGCAAAAGTAGGCAACTAAAACAACAGTAATCAGTAAGGAATGAAGATTCCTCTTACAACCTAGCGCTTATGATGTGACCATTAATCAATTCTTTTGTTTTTTCTAATGATTGGAAGTAGCTGCCAATGTTTAAGATTTGACTATTAATCCATGATGCTAGAAATTAGTAGCGGCCAAGATTGACGTCAGAAATGAGTAGCAGGCACCAGTTTAGACCTTGTCCTCCTTAATTATTCTCTGCTATGAATTATAATGACAAATCGTGAAAATTTAATAACGTCAGGAAAGGTTTTTAAACTTCCGCTGTGATAAATCATTTTTTTATTTTTTTTAATTTCGACAATTGTCTTTCAAACTATACAATTAGCATAATTATCTCTGAACAATTAATTTATTAGGTAACATTTAATTTTAAGTCCAAATGATCATAATGTTTTTGGTTGTATATAGTAATATCCAAAAAAATTATGATTTATGAATTTTTAATTTGTAAAAAGTTAATAAATACTTTGTAAAAATATTGACACCTTTATTATTTTTTTAATAAAAATGAGAGTCCATTCATTTAATATTTAAATATCTACGAAGGATTCCATTCATATATTGAATTTATGATCTTTCTTTGACATTTACGACATCTTACGAGCAGGTGACAGTCATGGAAAGATTTATTTGATACAAAGCCTCGTACTAACTTCTTTTACAATAAGTAGAACACATGGACAACGTCACAAGTAACTTGCGAGAAGAAAAAAAAAATTAATTTATAGAAAAAGGACGGAGGGACTGCTATTTGTTGAAATTTGATTTTCTAGATGAAGTTTGCATTTTGTCATTATGGTAGTACTTATCTACAAATATATTAATACTCGAGCACTACTATTGTGCTACAGTTTTAACAATAGTACTGTGTTACAGTACTTAAAATTTCCCCCTCTCCGACGACCCTTTTTTTTAGATATTCAAGCACTTGCGATTTAGTACTTAGCAATAATCACGCTTTATAGTGATCCGATTTTTTTTATTTTTCACGAACTTATATAATTATGTCATATTTTTCTATTGGTTAGAATTATATAGTTAATTTGATAAATTTTTTTTAAATAATCCTATACGAAATTTGATAAGTTAACGTACTATTTTTTTATCAATTAGATTTACTTTCTATATTTTAGACAAAAATTAGATTCATGACTTGATTTGATTTTAAATTATCTCCTCTTTTTTTTATCCTTGTAGTTGAATTTTGAATTACAAAAATTTTTATTAAGAATTTTGTCTTTATCAATTATATAAGTGAATTATGAAATAGTAGTAGTTATATGATAAACTTGAAATTTATTTTTTCACTAAATCTAAGTCAACGTAATTATATATCTTTCTCTAGTACACAAACTAAATTTTTTATATTATTAATTTTGATTGACGAGTTGGTATATAAATTGGGTGATTAAAAAATTGTTGTCTAATTATATTATTTATTTTAAATTATGTATCAAGTCTAATTTAATTTTTCTCCATTATAATTCTTATTTCTCCTTTTTTGCACTAGTTGAGGAACATATGAAGTCTATGATATATTATTGTTTGTCGACGATTTTGATACATGATAACAGAATTTGATGAAAAAAGGATAAAAGATGAGACAAAGTGCATGAGAAGAATATAGTTCAGAATTGTTATGAAAAACTCAATTTGTCATTATATTGGAATGATAAACTTATTGTTTAAATATCATATTAATTTGTTTAATGTTCATTTAAGTTTTAATAAGTGATATTTCATTTAGGTTCAGTTTAATTATGACTTTTTTCCCTCTCAACTTTCAATTTTAAATTTTATTTCATTTATTTAGGGTATTTTTTTACATTTGAAAACTTCAAAAATTTTATTCAGTTAAGTTATCTTAAGAATTAAATTTTATTTTAAACTGGTTTTATTTTGCTTTTAAAATTTATATTAAAAATCAAGATCATCTTAAAACCTTTTGCTCACTTTAAGTTTTAATTTTATTATATTTTGTTGGCAATGAGAATACGTATTAAACTGTTTTTTTTTCTGAAATGTAACAAACCTTTTAATAATATATTGTTTTAGATCTAATAAATTATTCTGCTATTATTAAATTGGTTTAATATATTAGAATGCTTCTAAATAGTAGAGTTTTTTTTGTTATTATTATGTGATGAAGTTCTTGCAAAATCAGTTTTATTTATGAAAATATTATATTCGTAAGTAATTGGATCAGATAATTTTGTACGTGGGACAACAAAGCGCACAAATTTTCTAGTCTTTAACAATCATGACTCAAGAAATAGAAGATTTATTAATAATGGTTAATTTGACAATTTTAATAATATTTTTTATGTAAATTAAAAAAATAAAATATCAAATTTTATTATTTTTGAAAAATTTTAAATATTTTTTAGATTTTTGAAAGATGGCATTATTCAGTATACAAACATTTATATATGTATAGCAAAATTTCTTAAAAATCAATGAAATTATAAGCTGATGGAATTTTGGAATAAAAAAAGGAGATAATTTGACCCTATTTATATATAGGTTTTTAGAGGAATAAGAGAGCAGAAATTAACTTTTTATGGTTTACCCGTCAGGTTGTAGGTGCCAAACCTAGCCCTTATCCACACGGTGTATACGCGGTGTATCCACCGACGAACGACACAATGGCGCGTCGCCTCCCCCATTTCTCTCTCCCTTGGTTGCACTTCCCTTTTCCTAGAAATTTCTTTATTCTCGTCCTCAAATATTCTTCCCCCCGCTCTCAGAAACTTTGCTAAAGAAGGAACGGACCTGAGAGAAAAAAAATATGAGCTACTACAACCAGCCGCCCCCCGTCGGTGCTCCTCCTCCTCAAGGTCTCTTCGCATGCTCTTTTAGTTCTTTCAGAATTCATAGGAAATTTAATTATGTTCGTGTCTGTTACTGAGCCTTGATTGCCAGAAAAAAGGTTCTTTTTTATGTTCAAGGTCCCCTTGTTTAGGGGTTTCTACAAGTACTCAGTTAAGAAGTTTTTGACATTAATTACTAGTTTACTACCAATATTAGTCTTGAGTTGCTCTGCACGAGTTCAATTGTGATGGATTTACTTGGCTTAGGGTTAGGGTTTGCTCAATTTAATAACATCTAGCTTTAAGTTCTCTGGACTTCGTTTCAGAACCCGAGAAGTGTGAGGTCTTGTGTGTTAGTCTATTTAGTAATTGTGAGTGTTCTTAATTTCTTATGGTTTACATCTGGAACCTAAAGATATTTGAGTGGAGACTATGATAAACTAAATTTGTTTTTCTGCAAATGCAAAAAGGCTGTTAATTTATCAAATTGAACAGAGTTGTGATGTATCCTTTATCCTTGTACCTTGTACATGTATATTGTTGGAGCTGATAAATTTCTACTCTGACATGAAAAGAAGACAGATTAATGATTTTTAAGTCCTTGCGAGGAGAATTGTTCCAAACACAAACCGTTCAATTTGTTATTCCAATAACTTTTACCCTGACATGAAGTGTACTCAATTAACAGTTTCTAAATCTTATTAAAATGTTCAATTTTTTTTTTCAAAATCAAATGATACATTTAATGATTCCATAGTCTACCATGTGCCCTCACCGTTCTTAAAAAGTTGTGGAACTGAACATCATAGAATTTGGAATTGACTAACAGGATATGGAAAGGATGCATACCCGCCTCCAGGGTATCCGGCTCCAGGTTATCCAGCACAACCATACCAGCAACAAGCTTATCCTGCTCAAGGATATCCTCCACCCTATGCACAACCGCCACCTCGACAGCAAAGTAGTGGCCCTTCCTTCATGGAAGGATGGTATGTCATCTCTCTCTCTCTCTCTCTCTCTCTCACATACACATGCCTAACTCCACACACACACACAGAATCATACTTTGATAGTTTGATTCATGCACCTGTTCATGTGCCAAAATTCTAAAATTTACTTTGTGTTCATGTAATGTTTTCAGCCTAGCTGCGCTTTGCTGTTGTTGCCTTTTGGATGCTTGCTTCTAAGACGAACAACTCGGATCTGCTAATCTCACAATTTGCTTTTTTGTGGAAGCTTGAGATTGTGGGAAAATAAAAAAAACAACATTATATATATTTTTTTTAGATATTTGAATTTTTTTATTTGGATTTTTGTGTAAATTGGATCGTACTAAGTGGCTTGATTTTAGATGGTATTGTTGAGTTAACAACTTGTCATTTTTTATGATATAGTTTTCAAACTGAGCAGTTTACATAGTTGAAGAGCTTTTCTACATGATGAGAACCCTCTTTTTTCAGTCTAAATGACCCTTTTTCCCCCTTTTTATTGGAAGGCTCAAACTTGTATTCGTTGCTTAAATTTTCTTGAAGTGCTGTTATTTTGCGTTGGTTTGTCTTGTCTTGCTCGGGTGTACTACAATGTGCAGGTTCAACATTGGACCAGCCTCAATTTGAGCCTAATATAGTTGTGTTGAAGCCTTTGCCATAGTTACAGGTTGCAAGCCATGTGAGAACTATGTCTATTTTTTGTGATATTAGTGGTTTAGGACAACGACACTTCAATTAAAACAATAGGAGAAAGAAAAGAGTTGGAACTCTATTTATCTTGAATCGCTTTAAATAAAATTGATTAATAACGGGCGAGTAAAGAGTGGAGTTAACGCTAACAGGTCAACCTTTTCCGGCATATATGGACCGATACTATATGGCGAGATTGAGTGTATACCCATCAAATTCAGTTATTTAGATATTTACCCATCTAAATCTCAAGATCTTAGATATATTCCCATAAAATATTTAAAGCTAATTAAATTATCATTCTATTTTTGTAACAAATATGTTGGACAAAATTACCCTTCACTCTTCTCCTTAATCCCCATTTTGAATGAAATACAGTTTAAAGCTCTAACTTCATTATCCAATATTTAGTTATTTCTTTTATGCTTTCTTCCCGTACTCTCTATAAAAAACTAAACAAAAAAACATTATACCTAGAATTTCAGCAGGGTTTGCATCAAACTAGGGAAGAAATTGAGCAGGTACTCTTAGACGACCATTGTTACCATGATCTGTCACATTGGAAATTTGAAATGGTGGATATTGGCCAATTTTGCCCTTCATTTCTTCATCATTTTTTTTTTCTTTCTTCAACTCGTGAGAAATTGATTTTTATTTTTTTGTTGATTTCCTTCATGAAAGTCCATAAAAGCTTTTGCTCTTCATGCTCTTGAAGTCCTTGTGAATGGGCACATGAACCTCCCACTAAGACCTCAATTGTGAAATTTTGATCTTCTCAGAAAATGATGACAAAATAATTTTTAAACAATAAAATAAACAATGGACAATATCAATCATTAAATAATAAAAATGGTTGTGTTAAATAATTGGAAATTTTACCAACGGAAGTTTTCTTAAACAAGAAAAAAGGAGGAAATACAAAGAGAAAGAGAAGAAGGGAAATTTCATCTAATATATTTGCTGTGAAGTTCAACAATAATTTAATTGGCTTTAAATAATTTATGGGGATATATCTAAGATCTTGAGATTTAAATGGGTAAATATTTAAATTTTAACTTTTGACGAATATCTAAATAGTTGAAATTTGATGGGTATATATATCTAATTTCACCAATATAGGTCATGAATCATCCGTTCAAATTCATCAATGGAGTTTGCAAGGTTAATCTATAGATTTGATTTCAAACGATGAATTTGAATAGTTGATTCTTATCCGCTCAATGAACCAAGCATTGGCTTTTAAATTCTTTTATTTAAATTTAAGTATGATCAAGAAGTTGAGAGATGTGCGTATATTTTTCCATAAATTTTTGGTAGTATGATCTTATATCCTATATGGTTCTGATACGAGCGAAAGAAGAAAATTCACTAGATGTCTTGAATAATTAATTTCCCACTTGAAGGAGCGCCACACACTAGATATCTTGAATAATTTAGAAACGATTGTGACAATGGCTATTAATAACTCTTTTCGCAAGTATAAAAGATGCTGGTACAGTATAAATAAGATTGCTCATAACTATTTTTAATGGGCGATGATTAACGTGAGAAATTAATATTTAGTACTTTAGTATAAATAACTCATATAATTGATATAAATAGCTCGCAGAGATGCGGGCCTGAAACGCTTCATTGACTATCATTGTGATACGTCATTATCAACTTTTGAGGACTGGACTTGAGAACAAATATTTGAGGATTATTATCAGCCTCAACATATTAAAAGTATCATTTACAGTTTTGCACGTGTAATATCTATGTTATGCCAGATTTTAATTTGAAGAACTATCCTGACATAGCTGTACAGCTAGAATGTTTTATTAAGCAAATCTAATGCGTGCACTAGCAATTGTGGAGTAGATGATCTCGGAAGTTCAACAGCGTGGTAGCAACGCCGCTAATGAAGATCATGTCACGGGTATCTTCCCTATTGCAAGGGAAACGTGAACACCGGAAAGTCGGAAACCACTTTGGTCGGAAACGAGAATGACGCGTTGGGTTGGAATCAAGAAATAAAACCGTTCGTTGTCATTCGCTTCGGCCTATTGAAATAGAGGGGTCTGGAGCTAATTCAGCCTGTCCCTCGGAAGACAATCATATTCATGGGCTTTATATGGGCTTTATATGGGCTTTATATGGGCTTTGCGACGGCAACGACGTCGTTTCAAAAGAGCCGCTTACTAGGACCTCATATGCAATACGATTTCATCATATAATCTGCGAGACGCGACCAGCGCTTCCTTCAATCCAACAACCCGTTTTCTTCCCCGGTTAAGTGATCGGCGAGCGCCGGAGCAACAAGAGGAGCATGAACCGCATGGCCGGAATAAGCACCACGGTGTACCACGGGGAGACCTACCTAGGGGAGGCGGAGATGTTCCTCCCCCCTTGGAAAGATCAGAACCAGAACCAGAACCAGAACCAGAACCAGAATCAGACTTCCCCTTTAGGGAACAGTAGGGAGATCCGAATCAGCCACCTGTCGCCGCTGAGCGAGAGGTGCCCTCCCCTCGCCATCCTTCAGACCATCTCCCCCTTCTCCGTGCGCTTCAAGCTCCAGGCCAAGTCCATCACCACCCATCCCCACCTCCATCGCTTCTACCTATCCTGCTTCCAGGAATTCAAGGTCCCTACTCATACTTGCTTGCTCTCCTTGTTTTATTTTCTATCTTTGAGTTGTTTAGTATACAATTCTTCAGTTAAGGATTCTGGCAAGATACTGAACTGAGTTAATTATTAGAGTGCTGTGTTGGTTGGAGGAGAGGAGGAGCTGCATCTGGTGGCAATGCCCAGCAAAGTGGAGAAGGTGTCCTGCTTCTGGTGCTGCTCCGTGCAACAGCCAGGGCTCTATGCATCGTGCATGTCCATGCTCAACATGAGGTGCCTCTCCATTGTGTTCGACCTTGATGAGACCCTAATTGTAGCCAACACCATGAAGTCATTCGAGGACAGGATCGAAGCCCTCTCCCGCAAGATAGATGCTGAGGATGATCCTCTTAGGGTCTCCGGCATGTCTGCTGAGCTCAAGCGGTACCTTGAGGATAGAGACCTTCTCAGGCAGTTTGTTGAAAGTGACAGTGTTGTTCTTGATGGCAGCAAGCTTCTAGTGCAACATGAAGAGGTCCTGTCCACAACTCAAGACCAGCAGCGCATCCTTCGTCCTGTAATTAGGCTTCCAGACAAGAATGTTGTTCTCACTCGAATCAATCCTGAGGTTTTACCTTCTTATCCCCTCTTTTTGAACACTTCATTGGAGCATTGTTAATCACTATTGTCTGCAATATTGCTGATCTTCTGTAGATTCGTGACACTAGTGTGTTTGTAAGGCTTCGTCCTGCTTGGGAGGATTTGAGAAGCTACTTAACAGCAAAGGGACGTAAAAGATTTGAGGTGTATGTGTGTACAATGGCCGAAAGAGATTATGCTCTGGAGATATGGAGGCTTCTGGATCCAGAATTGCGTCTCATCAGTTCCAAGCAACTCCTAGACCGTGTTGTGTGTGTAAAGCCAGGCAAGTAATAAGATTAGGTGCATCTTGCTGTCAGTTTTTAAGGAATAACAACAATTAAGTCAGTTAAATAATAAAATGCAGGGACAAAAAAGTCATTGCAGACTGTGTTTCAAGGAGGAGTTTGCCATCCAAAGATGGCAATGGTGATAGATGACCGCCTTCAAGTCTGGGATGAAAAGGACCAACCCCGTGTCCATGTTGTACCTGCCTTTACTCCGTACTATGCCCCTCAAGCTGAGGTGGGTTTTTTGTTCTCATCTTGCTCCCTGTGTAACACAATATTTTTGTCTACATTTTATATGATTGTAAATTAATGATTCGCCTGCATTCCTTCTCGTGTTTACTGTCTCATGATGATTGTATGTTTTTCAGACTGCCAATGCTGTTCCCGTTCTCTGTGTGGCGAGGAATGTCGCATGCAATGTCAGAGGTGGTTTCTTTAGGTCCGTCAAACAAAACCTCACGCCTTGTTAGAATATTTTTTCTGATATTTTTCAATAATGGACATCATTTATCTAGCCTTATTCTTGCAGAGAGTTTGATGAGAATTTGCTACGAAAGATTTTTGAGGTTTACTATGAGAATGATGTTACAGATCTGCCCTATTCCCCTGATGTCAGTGATTACTTGCAGTCAGAGGTAAATTTGTTTTGTATTTTAGCATTTTATGAATCAGAAGCAATATTCTTAAAAATGTTCACTCCGGAATATTTGTAATTGATTCTTTAGGAATATAACAGTAAAGATGCTCCTATAGCAGAGGGCATAAATGGAGCTGAGGTGGACCGCAGGATGAATGGACTGGTCTGTTTTGTCTTTCTTGCGTTGCCTTTTCTTCTTACACCAATTTAGATTCATTTTTTTCTCTATTAGTTATTTCAATCGTTCTGTTAATTGAATGACATCTATCGGCAGGCAGAAAGGGGTGAGTTATTAGATATTATAACGAAGATGTGTGTTTGTACTAAATATATCTTAATAGCTAAATTCTTAATTTTCACTATCACTTTGCTTTTCTATTTGATGGAAGTGTTTATCCAACTAATTTCAAACCCCTATGGAAAATTTCTGGCTTGGTTTGTCTACTAAGATTTCTGAACTACAAGACTTTTGCGTCTAATCAATTGCTTTTACCAGGCAAATCATGGAGATGATCGCCAAATGCTACCAAATCCAGCAAGTCGTTCCTCAGGTATCCTATTTCCTCTGTGGCATTAATTGTAAGATATGTCTAGTTCTTTAAATCTGGCTTCTGTTCTGTTGTTGGCTACTGTAAACAATTAGGTTTTCTCCGTGCCATTTACATCAGGTGTTGTTTAGCAACACCTCCTTTAGCCTCCTTAACCTGTCTTTAGCTTCTATAATCACTTAATCTTTCCGAACATCAGTTCCTTAGCGTGGATATAACTTGCCTCCTTTTACCCAAAACCTTAATCTCTGCACGGGCCTGAAGGCACCTACCCTAAATTAAACCTCCTTAGTTCTACTTAGGGATTAACGCAACTGAACATGATTTCCTTAGCACGGATTAAGTTAATCCTACTTCTGTTACCAAACATGACCTCCTTAGGAGTAAGTGCCAAATTGTTGCTTTTCAACATGAGTGTTCACCTTATATTTTGTAATATTTCCACCTTGAACAATGAAAGCCATGCTTGTTTGAGGATACTGTCACCTTGTTCTGTGAGCTAGCTAGGAAGATAATCCAGCTCATTTAGTAATATGTCAGTTCATCTCTAGGTAAATACAGATTGATTTGAAACTTAAATGTTCCTTGAAATAAGTGAACAATTTATTTCTTCCAGAAGATGAAGTAGCAGCCAATCGAGCATCAACTGGGAATAGAATTGCACAACCTGAAGGAGGATCACACGCGGCTGCAGCTCCTTCTGTATATATCACTGTGCTACAAGAAATCGGGCGCCGCTGTGAATCTAAGGTAACAATAAGGAATTATTCCTGGCAAATATGTTTGTCATTTTTGTTTCTCTATGAAACCAAATTTAGTTTAGATGTATGTGTACCATCTCAACTGCATCTGCCATGTGCTTTTCTTATGTAGGTGGACTTCAGGTCTACTGTTAAAAATTTGCAGTTCTCTGTTGAGGTTTGAGTTCTATTTGTAGCCAATTTCTACATTCTCCTCATTTTGTGCCATGTTTAATTAGCTCTATAAACATAAAAGAAACATGTATTCAGGTGGTGTCAGTTCATTCTTGTAGGTTTTATTCAGTAGTGAAAAGATTGGCATAGGGATGGGGAAAACAAGGGAAGAAGCTCAGCTCCAAGCTGCTGAAAATGCACTTCGTAATTTGGCCAGTAAGTATCCATCCCGCCCCACCCCAAAAAAGAATAATTTAATAAATAATAATAAAAAAAGAATTACAAAAACTTCACAGCGACAACAAATGAATAAGGAAGGCACAGAGGCTTATTTTAATTCAATTGTGATATGGTTGTAGGCAGTTACTTGACATTTGTTGGACCATTATCTGGAGGGCTGCGTAATGATCTCAACAAGTCTTCTAATGGTTTTCTGGAAGATGCTACCTCTTCCTTCCATGACCATCGATCTGAGCCATGAAGGCTTTTCACCTAAAACGTTTCTACAAATACTGAAAGGTGAATCTGCAGAAACAGATGTATCAGCTGTTTTATCAGTACAACTTAAGTTTTTGTCAGCCTTAATTTTCCTTTGTACCTAACGTTTCAATAGATATGATGCCCTTGCAGATGCAGTGGCAGTATCTTTTTCCAACACAAGCGTTTGGTCATAATGAATGCCCGGAGAAGCAATGATGAGGAATAGGCTGGCTTACTTTCTCAATGAATTTTGTATCTTTCGACTGTCATCGCAAGCACAAACAACCGACAGAATTGTAATTCTTCATCAGGAAAGATTAACACCCATAGACTTGTAACAAATTTGTAGAGTTCAACTAGTAATTTGGATGCAACTCATAGTTTCTTATATACCCGTTGACTTTTGAGTAATTGTATCTTCCTCACTTTGAATAGATATGTCGTGGTTAACATAAAACTAGGAATTTCTTTGAAATAAGCAGATGAGCTTCAAATCAGGAAAACGCTGAAATTCTCAGTGAAAATGCTGAAGAAAAGTTTTAATTGTAAACCGAGAATAACATTGCACGGTGTTCAGTTCATCAGTTTTTGCCAACTATATCTATTTTTGTTTCCGATGAAAACAGCATTTTTAGCAACTAATGATTAGAAAAAAATTGTGTTGTCACCAGCCTGAACCGAATTTATTAGGAAGTTGATTAGGATACATGGTGTATACAAACATATCTCTTCATATACAACAAGAAGAAAAGCATCAAACAATACATATTCCCAATATTTTGTGCAGTAAACGAAGGGATGATGGTAAATGACTGCGCCAAAAGAGATCCTGATGATTCATACGATCACTGTCTTTTACAAGATAAATAATCACATCTAGCATGATTCCTCAAGGCAGATTTTATGTTTGGTTAAAATAAAATCCCAAACTAGAAAAGAAATCCAGCAGTGCTTTCTGGCCCCATTGCAAGTCATTTTGTAAAATACCGGCATTTGTAGGTTCTGAGATCACTTCTTCACATGGGATGTTCTTTAAGCTTGTTCCTCCTTCGATGTAGCTCCTATCTTCATAGTCGTCTATGGCCATCCAATTATGAGATAACTAGATCAGAAACAAACAACAATACAAAAATCACAGCAAGAAGTTTGAACAATGTACAACCAGTTGCTCTTTTTTTCTATTTACAACTGTCTGTCTCTTAGTAACCCCTACTTGAAAATTATCCATTGAGAAATAGTAAAAAATAGAAGTCAGACAAGTTTTTAGCAGGTGAAAGTACCTCCATGACTGAGCTATTATTTCCATCTTCAGTTTCTAGAGGCTTGATCCTATCATCTTCCTGGGTAACAACTTTTTCAGGATTTAAGCCTGGAACCAAAATCATTCCTCCCGAATTGCTTTTACTGTCCAACTCGCTGCCCTCTAACGATTTCCTTGAAATAGTTCCAAAATGAACATCTCCTTGAATTAACTCAGGATTATCTCTAATTTTGACGGATATTTCAGAAGTACTACCATCGCAATCTGGACCAGCAATTTGAATTTCATTTTGCATGACACCAGCTTCTTCTGATACTGCTACTTCCTCCAGTGATATCCTCTGGTTATCAGCTAAGTCCCAATCCTCCCAAACTGTGATCATGCTCGCCTTTGAATTCGTGCTTGCGATTACTTGTTCTTGCAACAAGACTCTGTTAGGTCCTGGCTGCCAGTGTACTTCTCCTGAGAGGGTTACCAGTACAAACTTAAATTCAACCTTCTCACCCAAGGGCAGGTCCTGCTCACCAAAATCTTAACCACTTAACATTTAGAAAGTAAAGGAAATCCTATTTTTTCTAGATGAGAAAAGGGAAATTAAGGGAAAAGATGTAACAAAAGAGGGTAATATAGACCTATAAATTGATTCGGTCTTACTCTTACCAGTTGAGCAGACCAGATATCACCATCAGACCAATCCAAGGGCATTCCATTGGACGGATCCCAACATCCGACAAGGGGGTTGTCACCAACAAGATAAAATCTTTCTCCAAACACGCACTTCTTTTGCAACACAAATCTTACATGTACTAGCACCAGGTTTGATTCTGAGGGAGCTGCATAGGAAAAAGTGACAATTAAATCATTGAACAAAACAAACTTCTTTTCTTCCATGGAAGTTTTGTGATTTAGTGTGTGCACTAACCTGTGGCGAGGATGACAGCATCAGACTGTTCGGCATCAACCTGCAATAATTAGATTGAGCACAACATTATTTATTGATCAAAACTCTAAGACATATCCAATAAATAGGTCTACTATGCCAGTGAAGTCCTAAATGTGAATATTTTTCCAAATTAGACAAGATTAGAAACCGCCGGTGAGACGAACGACAATGGAAGTGAGATGGGTTTCCTCTTCATCTCGAAGCTTAATGTAGAATTGGAGTAGGGAAGCTTCCTCCGAACTGGAAACTGAGACTTCCAACATCGCATCTTCACCCTCCCCAAAGTATCCATCTCGCTCTCTCTGTCTCTCTCTGTCTCTCTCTCTCTCTCTGTGAGTTTCAAGAAGAACCTAGATGTATCTATCCCCGTCTTTGTTTCTTGTCTTTTTCTGTTCCTTGTGTCCCTTCAGGGGAGAGCGGGGCCTCGGACAGTCCCCTATTCTACAAACTTCCACCAAAATGATCAGAACCTCTGTTGTTACATGTCCAGAGTTAGAGATCAATAAACGTACCGTATTGTATAAATATATATAAAAATTAATATATATCGTATAAATATATGTAAAAATTAATACGTATTATATCGTGTTATATTTTTTTACAATAAAATTAAGAACGACACTTCCAACGATATGACATATTTTAGTGCGTCGTGCATAGACGTGCTTACACGTGTTTGGACATATTTTAATTTTTTTAATTTAAAATTCTGATTTTAATTATTAAAAATATTTAAAAATTCGAAAAAAAATAAAAAAATAGAAAATATTTCATAAAATGGAGGAAATTTTTTTACAATAATAATTTTTTTTAAAATATGCTTGTAATAGCTATTAAAAATATATTATAATAGATATTTTTTAAAATTTCATAGATGTGTCTAGACGTGTCATGTGCTAGCTAGACACTTGAACGTATCGTGCCGTGCCGTATCCAATGTGCTTATCGTCTAACATAATACTTATAAGGATACGACACGTGGCACGTCAAATATAACATATCTAATATCTTATCTAGAGTTCTTACTACGCGAGATAAAGACATAGTAACAAATAAATGGTTGAAAAAATAATTCCGGCGAAATTTAATATTTATGAGTAATTTGAAAAAAGTTTGTTTATTTTTATAAGAGAATTTCTAGTATAATTATTTTTAAAAACGAACAAATTTTTTTTAATTTCAAGAAAACATGTTAAAAAACGTGTATATATTTTTAGTATCGTTGTCTATTTATTTAAAACATTGAAAAATAAAAAAAATTATTACGGTGTAAATTTATTCAGATCAACATTATTTACAAAGTAAATATTGAATCAATATGGTTTAAGATTCGGTCTCATTAATTAAAAGGAAATATATGACAATAACACAAATTAATTTGTTTATATACAAATGGATAAAGAGTAAATCGAATAAAAAGAAAGAAAAAAAAAAGCATGCAATATCAATATGAGGAGAGAGATTTGTCTCTATAATCATTTGAAGTTCTTTGTCCCAACTCTACCGAGACTTGTAACAATTAGCAAAAATAGAATCTAAAAAAACGCGAATGACTAAATTAAATGTGGCCTCGTTGGTCTGAGAATGAAATTGGAATAATTTATAAATTATTTGTGAATGTTGTTGCTATAGTCTATACACATCGTTAACCTAAAAGTACACAAATTCTAGGAACATGAACATGTGTAACTCGGGATTCCCATGAGACGAATCGAGAAATCGAGAAATCGATCAGAGTTGGGGCAGGAATCGCGAATTCTTTCAACGACTGCACGCGTTCTCGTGCTATTGGTGAAATGCTGCCTACATGTGCGGGTGGGTTAAATGTCAGTCGTCATCTCATCATAATTTTGGGTGTATTCAAAGTGATCGGAGCATTGATTGGAATAGGAGATGCCTTTTCTCACCAAACAGACTCATGAATCATGATTGATCGGATTAGTGAAAATGGAATGATGCAGTTTTCCAAACTTTTCAATTCCAGGGAGGGCCTGCAATTGGATTTTGGACTGGAACAGAGAAAAAGGTCAGACTTTTTTTATTCTTGGTCGGTGTCTTTTTAGGCCCATTTTTTTATTTAACATTTAACAATTTGCGCGTCGCAGGAATTCGCGGGTCGTTATTTTTGACTCGGAATATTTAAATAAGCAATTGCCTATAGACCTGAATTAAAAAAAATAATATCAGTTTATATACATGTCGAAGTGTTTTTGTTGACTTCTTCTTAATTTTTATATTGCTATCATATCATTTTTCATGCTTATACTTCATGCTTTAACATAAACAAAATATATATTTTATAAAATGATTAGGTTTTAAAACTTTTTAATCATGTCACATTATTATTTTCTTTCTCTTCATTTAAAAATATGTTTATGGTGTCTAAAAAAGATATTGAATAATTTTCTAAAATGACATGACCTTTTCATATTTCTATATGAAAACTTTATAGAACTAATTGTATTATTATTAACTATACAAATTATTTTTTTCAAAATATATTTATTTGTTTTTCAATTTATCGTATATAGATTTATGATTAAAACTTATTTTATTTTAAATATATTATTTTAATAAATATTTTTGAGGCGAAACCCGAAAAATAATCCTAATTTCTCTAGAGATTAACAAAAAGATTATACAAGGAGTGTGGTTGGTTAACAATGTGCATGAAAAAAAAAATTAAAACTAATTAACCTAGCACAATGTTTTTACCATATACATTAGAATATGATTTTGTTTCTATTTCTACAAAATTTAAAGGTGTCCTACTTATATTATTTTCATCCATGTTTATATAATAACTATGGCATGCTATTTATATATATAAAAAAAACTATGGCATGCTAACGTTGGTTGGAGCAATAAATCAAACACCTTAAAAACATAAAATAAAATGTACTAGAAAAATGAAATTCAATGTCGAGATAACTTTTTACCTTACTCTTTAGTGTTTTTTTTTTGCTGTTAAAGACAATTAGAAAAATAACGGAATTAAAGAAATTTGGAAGTACATAGGCATGGGATCCGGAGAGGAACAGCTCACGTCACACACAGAAATTTTAACTTGCCTAGGGAATTTTATTAAAAAAAAAGGAAATTTTAATTTGGACATAAGCAAGGGATCTGCTTCCTCTTCCCGAGGCCTACTGGCAGATTCTTGGACCATTCCCTTGCGAGTAAAAAGGAGTGGATTTTCATGGTCTGAATTGCATCTTCAGGTACTCCTATTGGGCTGATTAGCGACCTCACCTTCATTGCTGTCTCCGACGCCAATAAAATTCGCGTCTGAGATCCTCTGCGACACGCAGTTTTTTTTCATGCGTCGAGTCCACCGAGGCGCAGAAAAATTTTCCATGCCGACCTGACGCGCGAAAAAATTTCTAGTTCGTTCTGTATTTCGAAATCTGTATCATACTTTCCTAAATATTTAATTATGTATTTATGGATTCTTAAATTTAAAAAGTTGGCTTTTTACGCTAATGTGGGATACCCTCTTTCATTTTCTGTTATCCCCAATTTTTTTTCTTTGCACGCTTTCAGAGGAGAGAAAAGTTTCCCCTCCACCAGTTCTTAGCTCGATCTCCGGTGACTCTTCGAGAAAAAAAAAACAAATCAAAGGTTAGGATTGTACTATACTCGGTTTTCTTTTTCAAATGAGATCCATATTGCTCTAGTTTAGTCCAACGATAAATTATGATAATTTGTTTCTTTTTGATCTTTGTCCTTTTCGTTTGAAAGTATCATTTTCTTATCAAGAAATTTGAAGTTTCAACTATCAAATAGTCTATTTCAGAACTGTTGATTTTCTTTTTACTTTTTTTTTGGTTGAATTTTTTTACTGCCCTCTAAGCTGTTTCATGAGTTTTGGGCCCCATTATTTTTGTTAGATTTATTTTACAAATTGGAGGCATAGGAACAAAAGTTTTTTGAATTTTCGTTTTTGACATAATTTTTCTGGTAAATTAGGTTTTAGATGAGAAAAATATGTAAAACATAAGAAATCATATGAACTAGATTTGTAATGCTTCATTACATTTTTTTTCATTGCTATTTTATGAACTTAATGTTTATTCGGATTAAAAATTTACTATTGTTAACTTGCACAAACATGCACAAATATTGCATTAAAAATGGCTTGTCTAGTTAACATTATCATTTCATAGATCTTATGTTTAAATCTCACCTCCTACATTTTCTATTGGGCTTATTTGGTAAAGGTGAAAAAGAAAAAGAGTGTGGAATTATGATGGAATAATAGCTGAATGAAAATGAAATTGAATAAAATTATAGAAAAGTGAAAAAAATCGAATAGAGATGAAAATATACAGTCAAATTCTTATCTTTTATATTTTAATCCTTCCCTATTCTATCCCACTATTTCGTGGGAAGTCAAATTGTGAAAAAATGACTTTTTAAGTGTCAGAATAAACTCAATTTTACTATTTCACTATTTCAAGTTTGCTGAACATGATTAAAATTGTGTAGAATAGAAACCGATTTTTTTCACTTTTTTTATTATTTCATTCTATTGCCGAACGGGCCCACTAGAAATAGGCTCCCTTTTTCTCCTAATGTGATCCCATATTCCAAAAAGAAAACATCAAATATACTCCGATTCTCTATGATAAGTGTCTTAGCATTCATGTGTCCCAAAAAGAAAACATTAAATTCACTATGATCGTCTATGGCAAGTATCCTTGGTGTGTTTGGGAAGTGTCCTTGTTGTATCAGTACATTAACAGCGTTCCGTGTTAGAGTTGATCGTGTCAAACGCGTGTCAACACGTACGTGTCGTGCATATATCAATGTCTAACACATGTCAGACAACAATGCAGATTGTTTTTTGAGGTGTTCGTGCTCTACAACCGCGTAATATTATGGATCGTAAAAAGTTATAAAGTACTAATAAACTAACCCATTAATTCTAAGTCCAAATAATGTAGATTGCACTTGTACAAAAGCAGCTTCTATCCTAAAAATTCATTCTAAATTTGGAGAGAGTGTGTCTAAGAAAACACCATGAAACCACAAATCCACCTTGACATTTAAGAGTTTGTGTTGCAGCTTGAAAATGTAGCATATATTGCAAGAATGTGGATTGCACTCGAGAATGAAGGTTGAAATGTTTCAAATTATGTATTTTAGATGTTTATATATAACATTTGAGCTAAATCAAAGTCTTATGTCACATATTATGAATAAAATTCTATCAGAATGCATATAAAAAACATTTTAATGAATTTATTTAAAATTATGTCTTTTACAAGTAGTTTCATTTTGTTATTGTAATATCACCAAAACTCATCGAAATATCTCAAATTATGTTTGTTTACATGTATATATAATTATTCGAGCTAAATCAAACTGATACAACACATATTATGTAATAAATTCTACTCTTTAATCTTTACCAATTATAAATTATCATATCAATGAATTAGTAATTGTAAGAATGAAGACATTCTAAAATTAATATATAAAAAAATACTAAATTGATTTTGTGACAATTAACAATTATAAGGATGAAGATCTTTAAAGTTAAAATGATTTAATTAAAGAGAAAAGCTTCAATATCCATGATTATTGGTATCACATAGATGCCTTGATAATTAAATCTAAAAAATATATATTTTAAATTTTTAAATAACAAAATTAATTGATGGAATATTTTTTTATATGTCATGCTATATATGGATACAAAAAATATATCTTTTCAATTTTATTTCTATATGCATCAAGCATTAATAAAATCAACGTATCACATTTTTTTAGTAATCTCTGTCTTTTAATGACTAATGAAATAAAATTAAATTTTCATAATTTTTTATATGTATATAATTGAGATAATTTTGAATATATCTAACGACATTTGTTAATTTAAATATAAATAAACAAATAGGCACAACGGGGGCTTAACGACTACAGTCATTCAATCCCTCATTTTTTTTTATATCCACTTATTAGTTTTATTATTCATAAATCTAAAAAAATAGTTATTTCAGTTATACTTTAAATAATGGTTTATAAACGTAATTTACATATCTTTCGATCTTTGTAAACCTTTTTTTTTATTATTTCAACATCATTAAAAGTGCTAATAAATGAATAACATGCCTAACATATAGATGGTGATAAGTCTTGACTCTTTATGGATAAACACAGATTTAAATCTTGTAAAATATATTTAAAAAATAAATATTGAGACTAATTGGAGCCCTTATTTCAGAAAAAAAGTGCTAATAAATATTGATCAAATGGAAGCTTATTCATATTCCGTTTTTAATCCTGAGGACAAGAAATAAAATAATTACTCTGAGGATTTCTTTTTCGTATTCCCTTTTTTTTTTTTAAAGTTAAGTAGGCAAAAGGCCTCCTTAATTTCATTAGATAAAATTGTATATTTGCAAGCATTTACAAAATGACAAAGGAAAAGATAGAACAAAAGGAAAAGGAGAGAAGCTGGATATATATGCTTTAAGTTTACATTTCCCTGACTATCCTCTATCCAATTAACTAAGTATCTAGCTAACTAATTAACTCATCAGCAGTTGCGTCGCCATGTAGCTATTTCATTTTGAATATCCTCCCTCAGCATCCTAGGTGACTTCAATTTAGATTGGAATATTCTTATATTTTTCTCCTTCTAAATATTCCACATCATTGCGAAACATGTCGTATCCCATAAGCTCCTGAATTCAGTCTGAAGTTTTTGTCTAATGATCCACTAGAAGTGAAGACCATTACTGTCAAAATTCCAACGAGCCGCACTGTTTGGGAAGCACTCGTTCCAGACCTGTATTGCATAGTGACGTGAAACGAAGATGTGATTTGCCGACTCAAGGATGCGCATTCTGCACAGGGGACAAGTGGTATTATGCGGCCAGCCCCTTTTGTGCAAATTTTGGGCTGTGAGAAGAAGATCTTGTCAGAGCAACCAGAAAAATATCTTCACTTGGAGTGGCGCCTTTGCCTTCCATATAGCTTCCGCATAATAGCATATAACCCCCGGATTAATGAGCATAACATAAACAGATTTTGTTGTAAACTTGCCATCTTGGCGCCATCGCCAAGATATTTTGTTGTCTGCTTGTTCTTTAATTGAAGAGAGAAAGAAACTCCACTAGGTAAAAAGAGATCGGAGGAAGAAGGATGGTAAGTGAGGCACGGCTGCTTGGGATGTCATGCTGGTAATGCAAAAGTATGCATAAAATGCAATGGCAAAGCATTGAGCACCGATTTAACTAATGGGGCTCGGCTCACAAGCAACAGAAGCTTGCTTTTCCACCCAGTCAAGCGCTGCTGGATTTTCTGAATAATCCGTAGATATTCCACCTTTGTAGGCTTTTTAATAGACAGCGGGAGACCCAAATATTTCATTGGGATGTTTCGCACAGCCCAGCATATTTTGGATTGTTCGGTGCAGATGAGCAGGGATTGCAATTGGAACAGAGGTGCTCTGGGTCAGGTTAATTGACAGCACAGTATATTTTCGTATTCCGTTTTAATTCGGCTGCTTTGCAAGATCAAAACGAGTCTAATTAATCTGATCATTTTACTTTCTTTTCACCTCTTTCAAATGTATTTGAAATTTTGAACTACACAACATGACACACAAGCGAAGCACCACATGGTGAGCATTTCATAGATCAAACCATGTCTTACAGCCCACCAGACCCCCCCTCCTGCGTGTTCACGTTGAGCGTACTTCTTTTTCATGCACCTGATATAATCTAATGAAGCTCACATGGAGGAGAATAATTGCCACAAAGTCAAAGCTGATCTAATCTAGTAATCGAGAACCAAGGAAGAGAAAAGTAACGATACCACTTAAATGATTCCAACTCATCCTTCATTTTGTGACGCTGGAGGGTCGCTTGCTCCGGATGTTTTTTTTTCCGACTTAATTTAATGCATCTAATTTTAGTTACGAAACTATTTTTTTTAATCCAAATTATAGCAGCATGTCCATCTATTTTATTTTAAAAATATAATTTGACACAATCATAAACCAGTTCTTCAGACTATTGAAGGCATTCAACTAAAATATGCAAAGTAATTGCAATGACAATTTCTCAGAACTACGCTTTGTATAATAATTTATGAATTTTTCATATTTATGAAGCTGCTCATATATAAATTGTTCGATGACATATATTTTTAAGAAAAAAACATTAAATTATCCACTTCGCATGTGAAGTTTATGACTAAATGCAAGAAGTTGATAATTTGAAAAACAATTTTATAATTTATGTGCAATTTCAATTTAAGTTAATATAATTTGGATATCCATGAATTTACCCACCATCTAATGACAAGCCTGATACATGAACTGTTATACCAAATATGTACATGATCAATGCTCAGATTCAACAAAGGGCTGAGAACTATTTAAAAGAACAAAAATAGGGTCGCTGCAGTCAGAAAACAGAGTAACATCTTTTACCCTTTTGACATTATGAAGATATCTGCTTTATAGTTACCATCATCAAGCTAATCAAGTTGGTACAGAGTAATATCTTTACTCTTTTGACTTTCTGAATTCTGAAGAACATTTGCTTTGTTATAACACCATCAAGCTAAACAACTTGGCAATAAACTATAGGCATAACCAAAACCACACAAAAATTGCAACCTCCAAAAACAAGGTTCAGTATACTTACTAAAATTATAGTAAAACACATTAAATTTATGGAACATTAAGCTGACAAATTTAGAATTCATTCCAGTCAAATATAATGAACACAACATTTATGTTATTTTCATAGCATTACCTACTCAATACCTGCAAGGGCAGTATACCAATCATTGTGAACCAACTAGAAGTTCCCTAAAAGCTGAAAACTGCCAGTGCATAGTGACTAAATTAGGCTACGTATGGCCGGGAAACATTTTCAGATGCATCATTGCGGAAGAGGCAGCAGTTCCAGACAAGACAACATGTATGTCCAAACCACGAAAATATAAAGCCCATAACTAAGTGGATAATAGCAAGTAACATCCAAAAGAGGAAGATGTATTCTAATTATAAATAGTCGAATTCAAGTCCTCAGTTAGTTACCCCCCATTACAGGAACGTGTTATAAGTCACTGACATGAGAATTTCATTGAATTATATAAGCCCAAGGACTTATGGTCAGACTTAACCCTCAACTCCGGCTTATGAAACCAACAAGTATAGTCTAATGTGCAACTTGTTAGTGGCCCAAGATATGGATGGTCTTGGAATCGATGATGAAGTACATAGCAATAGTGACTATGCGAGAGAGTTTGTAACAGAGAGCAGGGACTCTGGTCAACACTGGATTTCTTATGCTGAAACACAGCATTGTTATTGACCGAAGACAATCCTGGAATTCTTATGGTGAAACATAACATTACAATTGACCAGTGAGTAGCTTCTATGTTAAGACCAACATGCCTTGTTTTGTTCTATAGATACCAGAAATGAATTATGACTGTTACACACAGACAGGAACAGTGAATGAGACTTATGCAAGTTGATGACACAAAGAGTGAGAATTTGTTTAAACCCAAAAACTGATAAGTTGAAATAATTAGGTAATGCGAGGTACAGAATTAAGGAAGTTCATATTCTGAACCTCAGTTATTTCAATCGGTTGTTAGTTAAGGAGTCATTTCAGTTCTGACCAAATACCACAACCTGACTATCCCAGAGTCTTTGTTTCTCAAACCTCAATTTAGTAATGCATTATGAATGTCAAACTAACATAAGTACAGACAACCACACGCACACCCACATCCACAGTTTACAGATGAAGCAAGTAACCGAAATCGACTAACAGAAAGGAGATACGTACATCATGAGTGCACCTAAATGCAAGAACTGCAAAGGAACCCCAAGTGGCAAACAATATACAATGCATCCAAACATACATAAGTTAGATTTGCCCGAGATCTACACAAAATTATTAAAATGAAAATTATTTTCGCAAGTCCAGCAGAACAACACTCACACACAAACAGACAGAGAACACAGCGAACGAAGGAAAAATCACACGGACCTAGGACTTTTGGGACTGGGAAGGGGCGCGGCTGTCGTAATCAAGCACCTCATTATCAGTGACAACAGATCGAGAGTGCTGGACAATGGAGCGGCCGATGGAGTTGATCCAATCCTCCTTCTCCTTCTCGGAATCGGCGATGAAGTACATGGTGTCCCTCGAGGTCGACAGCTCGAAGGCGAACTGCCGATTCAGCACATCTTCAGCACCCTTCACTGTCAGGCACGATGCCACCGGGATCACGCCACGTGGCACGGAGGCGCGCGTCACCGCCGAATCCTTGAACCAGAAGAGCTTCCCCTGCTTGAGCACGAACCAGCGGCGCCTCCATGTCTTGATGTACTCGCCTTGCTTGTTCAGCCAACCAGACCTCTCTGGATTGTTCCAGAAGTCTACACCTCCGCTCGCGTCCTCTCCGGTGCTTGGCCCGCCTACTACGGCCCTCCACAGGCTCACCGCCATCAATTAGTTCCTCGCCTGGTCTTTCTAATTCGATCGGACTATATCGGGATCGATTCGACCTCCTCCGCTATCCAATTTTAACCTTTCTGTGAATCTAACTGCGGGAGCGCATCAGAGAAGAGGACGAAGAACAGAGCACGATTGCTGAATGTTACTTTTGAGGCAGAAGCGAATATAAATGCGATTGGGGAATTTTACACTCGGAGGATGGGATCGGACCGGAGGGGGGGGGGGGGGGGTTGGAGAATTGGAAAGGGACTGGTGTTGTGTGTTCAGACCGATTGAGATATTGACAAGGGAGTTGGGCTCCGCGGGTATTTCCGAAAGTGAAGGAAATACCCGATCGGAATTTAGATGTAAGAATTGGGTCAGCAAGCGAGCACCTTCCATAATTTAGGCCCCACTTCCGGGCACAGAGGTGTATAAAATGCAGGCCCAAATGGATTCGGTCCATCTCCTCCCATCTGCATGTCGGACTGTACAATTTGTTAATGGCAATAAAGCAGTTGTACATTATTTTCCGGATTAAAAATTTGACGGGAAAAAAATGATTAAAACAAAGAGCAAGTTCAATTCGTTTGATAAACGCATGTACAACGATCAATATGAGACAATGTGATGGGGAACAAATTTAGAGAGAAGCAAATTAAACAAAAGAAGATCTCAATCCATCAGTCAGATAAGCGTGCCATTTTTTGTGCGAGGGACTGATGATGGGTTTTCGTGTTTGCCATCATCTTCTGAAGAAATGTAGGCAGATTGACGTGCCTCTTTAGTTTTTAGTAGCGATCCTGATTTTATTTATTGAATTATAGAATCAAATATCTGTTAGATAAAATTTGGGTCAACAAACCGAAAAATATTTGAAAAAAAATGAAATTATGGTATTATTTTATTATCGTTATTATTATTGTTGTTACTATGGTCGTAGTTATTGTTGTTGCTACTGCAAGACAGGATTAAATGATGACTTTTTTTTATTTCAAATCATGACACCACTTTATATTATATTATATTGATAGTTTAAATTTTAAATCCTAAAATACAAACATAAATCATTGATCTTTTTAATATAACAGGGAGTATTTGTTTCAAAAAAATTGGATATAAATTGATATTAGATGAAGAGATAAAAAAAGTCTACTGATTATTAATTTTTTTTTTCAACATCTTGTTCTTTTATTAGACAAACTTAAATGGAAAAACAATTGATCCATGTATTTTGTTTATAAAATCGAGTACGATCAATAAATCATTCTCATAATTTGAAATTGTAGAATTAAATTATTAATATACTAAAATAATGTTATAAATGGATCTCTTCTCTATAATAATATTAGCATATTGTTGCTATTGTTATCCAAACCCCACCATCTTTCTTGGACCTATGATCCAATTCAAAACCAGCAGCTAGCACTGCAGAAAACAATCTAGCATCGTTTGTTGTGCTTGAGACTCGAAAAGGGCAAATTAGCAAGCACCTAGGGCAAGTTTTGTATAAAGTTGTCAAGTCTCTGGTACAGAATTGGAACTAAAACAAGAAACGACGCTAACATAACGAAAACGATGTCTAATAGCATGGTACCACTGTCAATACTTATGGAACCAAAATCTTTGAATTTGTGAAAATAATCAACCTCCATATAAATTCACCTGTGTGGCGTTGTGCTCGTAGCATCACAGAAGATCTTGCCTGGACCTTCTACATCATCCCATGCATTCTTTTTGGAATTAATGAACCTTTCATTAATTCATCTGACATGAACGATTAAATCTTTTTATATAATATTAGTTGAGCATTAACTACAATTCATTTTACCATCGGAGAGTAAATTAATTTTCTTTTGTTATTCTATTTACTTCGTCAAACACTCTCAGACCGTTTGAGCTATGTTGACCATTTGATTGTTGCTCATGCCTCTTGGCTCCTCCATGGCTAGATGGCTATATAAGTGTCCAAATATTTTTACAACAATTAACTGGGAACTAAGGAAAAATTAACGACAATCAAATTCTTTAAAGATGAACAAAACTATATTCCATTTTTTTAGCTATCGTTGTGATCAAATCCAAAGATGCTTTGCAATAAAGGAAGGTAGGGATTGAATATGTCAAAAGGACACCATGTGTAAATTTATTGTACCATGGTCGTCAAATAATTTTAAAAAATAATAAACATGACTGCAACGAAAGAATTTGCACATCAATCTTGGAAGTACAGTCGGATGAATTTAACAAGAAGACATGACAAACAAAATTGTCCCAACTATTGTTTGGTTTCTCTTATCATTATTTGATTATAATTTGCTTATGATTTATAATCTTAATTATTATTATTTTCAATTAATATTGCACAGTAGAAGTAGGCAGCCAATATGTTAGAAATATTTTATAAAACTTCAAATTAATAACTTCAAATTTTATTTTCTTTAATTTATTATTGCAACAATGTAGTTTAATTTGTTAAATATTTTGGCCGGTAACGCGGGGGATGTGAGCTAGCAATTATACCATTGATTTATTGATCATTAATATAATCCTTAATGTTTTCAATTAATCATTGGACCGTTCTTTGACCGGTTCCTTCAAGATCTTAATGCAATGATTAATTGACAAACTTACCGTTAGTCTTTCGAACCTATGCACACACACACACCATGTTACAGTGGTTTATGTATATAGAAAAATAAAACAATTCTATTTCATATTTCTAAGCTCTATGCCCATATTTAACAAATTAAATTTTATCTCCCACAAATTATTTATTTAGTAAATAAACAAAGTTGTGCATTGTTTGTTATTATTGTTGAAAGAGGTTACATCAAACTCTATCACGGAGGCATTCACGAGAAAAAAATTCCGATGTAACTTAGGATCATCTTGTCAAAACATTCCTATGCGTAAAAAAGGAGAATCGCATTAAGTCTACTAACACAACTTCAGATAACTCTGTTCTATTATTTTAATTTTATTAATTTAATTTATTTAATCAAATTTCAGATTAAAAAACCAATTTTTCCAACACAACATCCCTGAAAAAACAACGACAACATCATAACCGAGGTTGAATTAATTTCCACTTGCGCGTGCAAAAACTTCAATGGATCCGTTGGTAAATTTTCTTTGAGCAAAAAAAAAAAATATTCAATGGATGCGTTGATAACTGATGCATGTGGAAGTAGTAAAAAATAAAAAAAAATCTTATATATCAGATTTGGATATTGAATCAAAGCAATACAGTGGTCAGTGTCGGAGCACATGTACAAGTGCAGCTCAGTTCGCAAGTGGGTGTGTGACTGTGTGTGAATCAAGTTTTTCAAGTCTGTTATGCTGTCCATTCCGATCTGTTAACGGAATGGCGTCCATCAATAACAAGAAGCACCACTTGGAAGGCCATAAATTTAACATAAAGATCTACGTTTTTTCTTTTGATTTTCCTTTGCTAAAATGTGAAATCAGTACATCCATTTACTAAATTCACTACAAGCACAAACAGCATCTCAAACCCATATAACATGTCTGTAAAATGAAAGGTCAATTAACAAACATAAAGCCACCATCACTATCAATATATATTGAGAAAGCCAATCAACACTCGAGGGAAAAAAAAATAAGAAGCATATAACTAGCACGACGGTTGTGTAAGCAGCCAGTGCAGCCCCCACACTGGATTGCTTCTTTGCCTTCTGTTGTATGTTACACATCACCAAAAAAAGGGCAGGATTGGGTTTGATGAAGACTAACTAAAGTTCAGCTTCGGCTGGTGAGTAAATCCTGGGTATTCTTGAGACAGGTGGAGGGAGGGGGGGGGGGGGGGGGTCTAGTGGTGGGACAATGGAGCTGCAGCAACAGGAGGTGAAGAAGGCTTTGGGCACTGATAACACTTTGCAAAAAGCCCAAATGTGTCCACCTGTTTTACAAAATTGGTAATACTGGCCCATCCACCTAAGCCGAAACCCACTACAAGGACCCACACCACAATGAATGAGTTTAAGACAAACATCCCTGTCCAATTTGGTAGGAAGAATGGAGGCTTCTCCGCAGCATTCTGCAATTGTAAACCAAGTCAATTTACCACGGTAATATCACAAGGTAAACTAATGAATATGTATGCCCGCCAATGATTGGTAATACTAATATCATAACAAGCTAAAGGGTAAGACTAATAAAAGAATAGTACATTGAGATTTTTTGAAATATTTGTGGGGGAATGGGAATTGTTGGCCCTTAAATAGATAGAGAGAGGAGGGAGCGAAAGGAACGTCCCACCATCACCATTAATGCAGTCACACTCCCAAGCCATGCCTCTAAGTCCTAGGATGGAACCCACAATACATATACAAAAAAGTGGAGGAAATGACATGAATGGAATATGCTGAATCCAATTAAATTCAAACATTGATAGACAGCCGCACCACCTTCAATGGATGTAATTTTCCCAGCATAAACCACCCAGCTGCACCCTCAACACCAATTGCATTTACCATTAGTGCTTTTCTGTTTCATTTCATATTTTTAGATTTCAAAATAAGTTTGATGGTCTTACAAGCCCTCTCATCGAGCCTATTATCAAATTTGACACCATTCTCTCAAGTTATCAAAAAGTTCCTTTTTTTGAAACTGCTCAAGTTTAGCAAAAAAGTAATATCAAATTGACCTCTTAGAGCATTTTTATTGTTTATCTATATACTTGATCTGTTTTAATCCTAAAGATATAATGAAAAGGATGAGATTAAGAGAGAAAGTTATGGGTGGGAGATGTTAAATGATTACGGGGAAAATATACTATTGGTACTAAGATACTGTAGATGATAGGAAATAAAGAGGAAGGGGACCATATGCAAGAAAGGAGAAATTTTGGTCCAGAGTGCACCAAAAGGACAACTCCACGTAATACATCTCCCCATCAATAAAATAGACCCCAGTGCAAATGACTTTAAATGGCTACTAAGATAAAAAGAACAGCTGAACCTTCTCCTAAGCTAAGTTGTTTAAGTCAAAGTAAACCCATCTATTCGAAACTGGTTGGTGGGGTAAAAAAGTCGTTTTGGGACAACAAGCTGGGTCATCAAACTGGACAGTGGGCCAGAATAATAGATATGTGAGATTCTAACAAGCTTTAACAAATCATCTCGGCACACCCTCCAAATTTTAATCATTGGCCATTGCATTTAATCACCCACGCCAGCACCACAGATGCACAATTCATTAAAGAATAATAGGAACCTGTCTAGCAACGGCACTGCGATATGTCAACATGTGGGCTAGAGAAGGGATGATGTAAACAGTGAAGCTGACAAGGAGGGCCCCCACAGCAGAGTTGATTGGTCCAAAGAAGGGGAAAATGATAGCCAAGAACCAGATGGGTATGACCACAGGCAGCCTGGCCAGTGCTCGCAGGCAGATGCTCCTGGTGTCATGCATCCCAATCACTTTTTCCCACACAAAATAGAGCGGTGTGCATGCAAACCCAAAAGTGATGAACTGGTGTATCAGCATCAATACCACTGCCCCATCACGAAAACTAGTTTTCGGCAGCAAGGAGAAGGCATTGGAATGGTTCAACAGCATGTCACCGAATGCCCAATACATGGCCGCTGCTGATGGCAAGGTCAGAGTAAACACATACAGGGTAGCCATCAAGTATATGTGCTTGAACTTCTGTGGCTTCCACATCGCATGCATTATCTCACTGTAAATTAAGACAAACATGTTAGGTACTGATATATCTTGACAACTAAGAACATTGAACATTATTTTCTGTAACTTGTACTATAAAAACATATATATATATATATATATATATATATATATATATTCCTAGCAAGAGATGTATGAGAAATGTTTAATAATAAAAGTGAAGTGTTTTGTCAAATATAGTGTCTGGACTGTGGAGTGTGGACCAATGATGTACTGGAGCTGGTGGGAGAAATTAAAAAAATCAATCTTCACTAAAGAAATATAGATGAACGAACAAAACGGCCTCACGCACATGCTTGCCTGATTATGCAATTTGCTTGTGTTTAAAAAAGCTTAAAAGTAGTTAATGCATGAGGAATCTTGTCAACTTTCAGAAAAATCTTATCATAATTGTAAAATGTACTGGATCCAAAGCATAAAGGTGTTAGATACATAAAAAACAATTAAATTATATTAATTTTTTTTCACTTTGTACTCATCTAGCTGTAATTCAGTGATGGAAAACAATAAGTCAGAGAAGGATTGTCTATGTGTAAATGCAGTGGAATGGTTAGTAATCTTGTGTGTTACTCATTGAGCTAAGAGGTATTGGCAGATGAGTGGTGACATTAACAGAAGTAAATTGATGATAGATATAATTAGTGCCATCATAAACTTAGGATTAATTGGACTAAATGGCCCCCAAACCCTACTTCTAATTAACCATTTAGAGGCTCAACCACAAACCTAAGCTGAAAGACTGATCCACTGAGAATTACTTTTCAATAGTCTTACACAGCTCGCACTCCTCTTTGTTCCCCACTCAATCACCTTTTAGTTGGTGCTTATGATCGATAGGTGATAGCAATAAAAACAGTTTAAATCACTTATTTGGCTGTATGACATTTAATTTCCAGACTTATAGCTAACTATTGGCACGTTATCATAATAAAAAAAAATTGAATAATATTTTTTGAGCGAAAACAACCTCAGTACTATTTTCCCCTAATGATGGTGGCACTGTGGCAGTAAAAAGCAAACAGACTAGTTTAACAAGCTAACTGTCCAATAAGTATGATCCTCAGGAGGAAACAAAAGTATTATATAACAAGTCCTAGGGACAGCTGTATTTTATAGATGGCTACAGGAAGTTGGAGCAAATGAAATGGCATTTTATCACAAATCACACAAGTGAAATGCAACCAGCTGTTTGTGCACTTACCTAAAAAACTGAAGGAAACATAAAATACCACTGAGAGTGGTTCACAGAAAAAACAATCACTGCATTTGGCTTTTCTACAGTCTACAGGAAAATGAAAAGAAATGGAGGGGGGGTGGGGTCCAGAAGGATGAAAACCAAATCTCTAACAGTGAGGGGTGTGAAATATGTCATCCACTCTACCCAGCAAAAGCTGCAGCAGATGAAAAGACACACACCTATTTTCACCAACCCCCTGTTGTTGTGCCCGGTAAAAAAGCAATATTAGAAAGATACTAGGAAGGTCCAATGCTTCCTCATCAGAAAGACCAATTGAATGTTTAATGTCAAAAGTGAGCACTTGATTCTAGCTCTCTTTACCTCATTAACATCCCAGACACTATCATAGTTAGCAGAGAAGGCTGGCAGCGTCCTTTTCTTGTGGGGGAAGAGTATTATGAGATTGAATTACTAGAAAGAAGGAAGAGCATGCCAACTTACACAGTGACAGCATGGCCTCCGAAAGTGTAGAGGATATTTGTAGCACCGGTGAAGTAGAGCACTAGCTTGTTTGGACCAGAGTGTGTCACACCTTCAACCTACCATCATCATTATAAATTATAGATCATCATTTTATGGAAAAATGAAACAATTATGATGGCTTTTACCCTTGTATAAACTGGCAAAAGAAGCAACAAAAAGCAGAACAGGGGATGATAACTCCAGCAAGAGCATCAGAGGAATGGGGTGGATGTGGGTAAAGAACAAGACAAAATTGAGGGTGGCTCTGTATCCTCTGTTGTCTTGATTCTGTTCTACAAATATATTATATGCATGCAAATTGCAAGTAAAGCTGTACCTGGCCATGTATGAGGGCGGCAATGGTAAGATACCACGCAGTGTAGGTGGTCATGCCCAATCCAAGGAATGACCATATCCTGTAATTGTGGAATGAAGGTATGAACACCGTCGTGGCACAACAAGCACCAAATATGTATGTCCACGTTCTCTTATCGAGATGATCATTTACGTAGTATATGTTACTGCAAGAAATAATTTAAAAAATAATATGTTAAAAGCTAATTAACTGTTCAGATCCAGTCTCACATGCAATGTAATTAAACAGAACGGGGATCAAAATGTGGCACCTAGCACAACCGATCAACTGAATAACAGAACCGAAGAGAAGGAAGGTGCAGTTGAAGGCAAGACCCGCTGCCTTCCAATAGGGACCCAGAAGACCGTCCAGCACCTCAAACCACTGTTCACATGTAAAACAGAGTCAAACAAAGAGGACATAAGGGCACATCTGTAATTTCACATACAGAAAAAATAACTCGTACTTTGCTGGAGGCCAGCATCACACATCATGGCTTCCAGGAATAAAAGAGAAAAAGGATAAGAAGGAATTTAATTCCTCCATTCAACTTCCACTTAAGAAGCAAAATAGGAGAGTGATAAATGAGCTTGGGAGGAAATGGGGAGGACTTTGAGTGAGTGAGTACCTGGATAACATGATTCTTGAAACTGACTCCCTCCTTCTCTTTTCGGGTACGATACTCAACATAAAGAACACTGATCAGATACGCCGTCCAGCTGCCCATGAACCCGTAAAATAGCTGCAGCAGCACCCCTGACAGCATCCCAAGCTGTGAGAATGAGTATGGAAGCGTCAACAGCACTTGCGCCACCTATTTTCATTTTTGTACAGACATGCATCTAAATCAGAACTTAGAATTCAAGAAAATTTTCACTTATTGGCGTAAAGAAAACAAATAAGGGGAAAAAGACTGTTACCTGGTTGGAAGCACAACTAAACCAGGCATCCCAGACAGATCCGCCGTGCCAGAGGAAACTCTTCATGCTAAGAGTTCCATGTGCTTCCTCGTTGCCCCCTCTCTCTTCCTCCTTATTGCTTCCATCAATCTCCATTTCATGGGCAGTGGGAACAATTGCCTCCTCGACTTGCTCTTGTGGCGGCATCTTTCTCTCCTATCAGGCGATCGTTTTCTTCTGCCAAGCAACACTAGATTCTCAGTCCCCTCTTAGTGTCAGTCCCAATCTGTTGACAATGCAAATATAGACACATCACCATGTGAAAACGATATAGAAAGGGAAAAGGAATTTGCACATGCTCCACCAATATCTTTTGGAGGAAGTCACCATCTAGTGAAATGGAAAGCCAACCTTTGCATGAACAGGACGAAGCTTTGAAGAGAAAGGAGAAAGAAAACGAAAAGAAGGAAACAAATCTAAGCAGAAGACGAGAGTTAGCCAGGCACTATTTATCAGCAGAATCCAGAAGCAAAGAAGAACGGAGTTGGAAACCGTGCTGAGAAATAAGGGGGGTTCTCGCAAGACTTGAAAGAAATAGTAACTAAAGGGTAGTAAATACATATAAATTGCTACACCGAATGTATCAGGAGTCATTTACGCCAAGTCCTAGAGATTTTATTTTAATTAATACATGCATAGCTTCCGAGGAAGGATGCACAGTGAGCTACTTTCTGCGAGCGGAGATAGTGGGGAAAGAATACTCTCTCTAATTATAGCATACACGGCAGTGAATAGAAGCACTGTGTAATGGGCGCTTTTTACTCAATAAATATGCACCAAAAAGACAAATTGATGATAAATAATAATAACAATACTTCTCTGCAGAAAGAAGGAAAACAGTAATTAAATTCCACCTGTTTCCTCTGGCACCTTTCCGGCGATGTGAAGCACTCTAGTCACCAAAATAAATGCTCGGGAGCAGAGATTCTCGCTTGCTTCTCTCGATCTGAATTCCCAATGCGGCGCAAAGCGTCTCGAGATGGAAAAGGAGTGATGTCGATTGCTGGTCGCAGTAAAAGAGGGTGGGAGAGAAGAGGAGGAATTGAGAGGAGAGACTGTGCTATTGCGTACAGGCTACAGCGCTCTTAGTGGGAAATGTGGGCACCAGGGCGGCGCAAAAGGGGCTCGAGAGAAGGGAGAGACAGAGCGCAGAAATGCTTCTCCCTCTTTTCAGTTGCCTTTTTCCAACCTACACACTGCGCGCACGCACTGCCTCTAATAGTTTTCACTTGGCAGATGCAGATGCGACACGAGAGGGGAAAGAGGGATGCTATGGAATGCTATTAATCAGTGGGGAAGTGAAGGGCAATATTTGAGATCAAGGGATAAAGCCATTAGGCAGCCCTCTTATTTATAGCAACCACGCTGGCTTGTCAGTTACCTCTCCTCCAAATATCAGAAATGTTGCTTATTGGTCCACCTTGCGTAGCACATTCCTCCGTCCAACCCCATTTCATGCGTAGATACGTCACATAAACCCCCATTTGCCCCGCTTATTTGTATGCATGCAACTTCGGCTGCACAAAATTTCCAGTATTTAAAATATATAAAATAGGTAGATCTACTGCTAGCTCTTACAATTTGATAAATATATATTGTGCAAGAAAAGAAATAATTATGTTATTTAATTATTTTTCTATTTTTTTCGGGACAAAAGAATGTACCTATATGTTGTCATTTCATTTTAAGAAACAAACACAAGCATAGGTTTATAAAATAAAAAATAATTCAAACCTAAATTACATTAAGGAACCAACTAAATATTGGAATCTCATCACTGTTGAGGAACTAGCATAGTTATTAACGTTCAAAATAATACCAACACGACAAAAAGAAAAAAAAAACATATACACAATATCGATATCAATGATAACATCACAAACAACAAAATATTTCAATCACAAAGGCATAAATGTTCAATCTTTAGCGTTGTATTTCAATTTCATAATTATCATCTTGATTTTTCTACATCAAAATTACTATCATGTATATTTTTGTGTTTTATAGAGTTTTATATGATGTGATTCTATTTTAAAAAATAAAATTTGTGAGTACAAAATATAATTTAACTACTTGATTTTAATATTTTCTCATTGAAAGTTCATTTTGATTTTCTCTTTACTGGTTTCAAATCAATCGAAAGGATATAGCAGTACGTGTATTTCACAAATTAAATATAATTTTAATTAAAACGAAGTTTTCATAAAATATGCTGATGTCATTGTAGATACAAGTAAATAAGAAAATCATATTAATTTTCTGATTTCTATTGATTTATAAGGGGAAATCAAGCTGCTGACAGGGGACAATCAATGAATGGATTTAAACAAGATCTTGTTGGACAGAAAAGAGTCGTCCGCAACAGGAGACAATCACTGACAGGGGCTTTCTTTCCGTAGTAAAGGTTGGTGTACATGCACCCGTTGCATCTGTAATTAAGAGCCCACTTGCTAGGTGGGGCCAACTCTCTCTCTCTCTCTCTCCGCCTCCGGTGTATGAATAATTTATATACAACTTCAAGCAATAAAGTCGCTCTCCCCCCCTTCCCTCTCTTTATGGCGATTGATGATGAACCTAATAAATATATATATAAAACTTTTCTTTCATAACAAAAAATATATAGTATTGAGTTGGACTCTATTTTACAAAATTAATTGGAGATGGGATGGACCCACAGAAATTCGAGCCCAACAACTACTGTTGTCAAAAGAAATTAAGTCGGAAATTAAACCGGTAGAATAGTCAATCGGAATTCAAGTGGAAAACACGAATGCGATGTTGTATTGGATCTAATTAAGTTTGGAAAGATACGCATATATGCGGCCGTAGGTGGACATGTTTTGGTGGAGCTAGCATGCTAGAAAATAAAATGCTCTTAAACCGAATGCTATAATGATAGCCTTCTACTTGACGACGGAGCGATGAGCCATCATTGTAGGAGAGAAGGATAAGATAACTAGCGATGGATGGAATGGAATGGAAAGGAAGGAAGAAAATTAAGTTTTGTAATAATGGCATCTTAAGTGGGTTAGTGCGTCTTAATTAGACAATGAAAATGACTCCTGCCTGCCTCCCTGATTAGATTAGACGCCCGATCTTTCCGAGCTTAGTAAAAAGGACTTATTGTGCGATTTTGCTTTTCATCTTTCAGTATTATCCTTTCCATCTCCTTTTCTTTTCCTTCGGTTTTAATCTCACGTGATAACTGACAAACAATAAATCATGCTCCAGGCAGTCATCGCTTACCAACTAATTGGTTACTAAATCAGAATCTTTCCCCGTGTAATTAAGAACTAACACCCAAACCTTACTGGACAGCTACATGCTAATTAAGCATTCGCTGAGGGACGCCGTCGACAAAATAATTTCCTTCCCACATCTGGGTGGTTTTATGTTATACTATAATTGTTAATTTAACCCATTGTAGTAATTATATTAATCAACGACGATCTTCATTAATTAAGCCATTAAGACTACTACTTACGATTGGTCTTCTTTTGGGATGAAAGCCTTTGTATATTCCATTGAAATAGGTATGGGGTGGTCATGAAGAACTATTGATCTCCCTCTGTTCCGTAAGAAAATAACCAATAATTAAAAGGATTTAAGTTTTAAAATATTATCGTTGACATACTATGAACGGTCGTCATTAAAAAAAAATGTATACCATCAAAAGTATTGATCTTCTCTGAACTGTATACGGACCACATACCCATGAATTATATAGGATATTTTTTAAAATTATTTTATACTAATTTTAATACGATCTGACAGACTTCATATCATACTACATCGTCATCAAAGGTCCTATTTGTCAGAATTTACTTTTCTCTTCGCATTTATTCCGATGGAATCACGTCAAGTCTCTCTTAGTTTGTTGCTCCTCATTTAAATTTTTTTTTTGTGTGTGTGGCTAATCATAAAAATTTTATTTGTGAGGGAAGATTACTTCACAATTAATTATATATTTTCAAAATCTTGACAATCTTAGAAAACAAAGTTTAAATTTTAAACCCAATATTACAGACACAATTTATACTATTCACATGTGGCTTCTATAAAAATTATGATATTTAATGTTTATTTCATCATATATTAAATGACTTGAAGTTTCAATGATCTAATATTAACGGTCTTTCATGCACCCATTAAATAATACTAAAATTATGATATATGGGTTGAATTGGATGAAGTATTTTGAATTTTCGACGGTATGAAATTGTTGAATTGACAAATAATAGGTCGAATTAGATGAAGTTCTGTTGGTAATCTATGATATTATTTGAACTTAAAAGTTTCATTCGTCTATCTAACATATGCTTGTCAAAGTTAATTTTCACGCAACTGCTCTTCAATATTACATCCATGTAAGCCAATTATTAGATCATTTTATCAAGTTGGTTTTATTTGATATAATAAGACCCACTTAATCGTCTTTTAATGGATTCGAGATATGGTTCGAATCCTATCCAATTCCTTTTACTTTCCATGGATTTGATAAGGAAAATAATATTTTTGTCAAAGAATTTATGGCAGCCTTTAAGGACATTTAATGGCATGTTATGGTCTTTATCTAGCCTAACTTAGTATTTAATTAATATTTAGAAAAGCGGTGGGTTGTAGCTTCCCTGATGGTGCACATAGGCATCTTAGGTGAGGATCTAACGAATATGTTTAGCTTGCAGCCATAATTGATTGCAAAGTGATATACATACACGCCCACGCGAGATATATAATCCATCTCTTAATTATTAATTAAAGATTGGCTTATATGAATTGAATGCTCGGAACATAAACCATGTTTCTCTTGTATATTTTGATTTGTTTAAAAAATTAGAAAAGATGATTTAAATTAGGAAGAAACCATGGAAAGGTATATGCTCTTATTAAAAATTGGTTTATATACAGAAATAATCCTCAGAACACAAACCATGTTTCTCTGTTAAGTCGTTCTCTACTTGTATATGTTCCAATATTTTGATTTGTATTTCTAAAAGAAATGCATAAATTTATGACTTGAGTGCAAATGTGAAAAAGAAAAAGAAAAAATACAAAGCCCGGGGATGCCGCAAAAGCAGGAAATGGTCTGCTTGGTGACTTCCTGGTGGGACCTCCCAATTCCAAACTACAACAAATGGCACCTTTTTTCTCTTTCATTTTGGGGCCTTGACTCAACTGGCCACCTAGCTTTTCAAGCTTTAACTCTTAATTATTTTTTGGAAAATAAATTAATTAGACGAGTGTTAATTATATCTCAAACAAAATCTTTTAAAAGTATCTCCCATTATTTTATTATAAATGATAAACAATTAGGTTAGTATGCGAAAAATAAAAATAAAATGTCTTTAAAATCGTCCTAATATAAAGATATTTATATTTTATCATACGAATATTTCAATCTGACTATATAAAGTGTTTATACATTATCACATGTGTATTAATATTGTTAATCAAAAGATATTTGAACCTGATCATGAGGTATTTATATTTGATTAAAATGGTGTTTTTATTTAGTTGAAAGGGTGTTTATACTAATCATACAAAGTGTTTATACATGATAAATGTTTATATTTGATTGTTGAGACCACATTGTTACGGATTGTATTACAATGTTGCGGGTCGTAACACACTGCTCTAAGATCAAATGTAAAATACCTCCATTATTTATATTAATATATATAAATATTTGTATATGATCATATTAGATATTTGTATGTGGTTATTTCTGTGTTTATACATGATCAAAAAATGTGAAACTTATCAAAAATAGAAATATAATTAAAAAGAGAAACTGTTGAGATGAAATAGTTTGAAGAATGATTTTGGGGAATTTTCTTTGGGGAGAGAAAAGATTTTCTCAATTAACTATTGATTAGTTCAGTTAATGAGCCAGGGGGCGCAAATTGAACCGCTTTTTGATTGATCAAACAATTAATCATTAAGAGCCATGGCTCACGCATCAATTTTGCGCCGACCATCACCTATGGCCTATGAGCTTTCAGGCAAAAAAAAAAAAATTTACAAGTAGACCGTTAGCTGCATTAGAAAACACATCGACATTAATTAGAAAAATTATGGAAGAGCTCAACATGAATCTTTTGTCAGTATATGTTTATTCGTTGTACAACTTGCATACTTATTGTCTAACAAGGCAGCTAACTGTAATAAAGTAACTTTATGTTATATACAGACCATATCAAGTGCATGGAGTTATTTAATTAGTGGTATTGCTACATATCTTGAAGTATATTTAGAAAACGATACATTTCATATTTTCAAAAAGAATCTGGACTCAAATAGAACGAATCACGCAATTACAAAATTTCCAACCAGTGCTATCTCTATGATTCTCTAAATCATGCTTGATAGGTTTGTTTATTTTTTTTAAAAAAAATAAGATGGTGAGAAGAAATATGAGATATCATAAATTTTCTTAGGTTCTCCTTTATTGTTCCAATGGTTAATTCTGAAAATTTTCTTCTAAAATATGTTCTTACGTGCAACTCTTAAAAAGAAACCCACAATTATTTTTTTCATTTAATTAATTCTTTCTGAGGACTTGTAATTGAAGAGCTACATGACCGTTAAGGAGTGTTTGACTGTTAACTGCATGTGTCGTCCGCAAATTATTTAATTGGAGCAATTAATTAATTAATTAAAGCGAGATCATACATACTCACTACCCCATTTAACATATATTATGACGAGTGGGCATATAATACATCGGTACTGCCAATAATGAATTGGATTGAATTTAATTTGCCACCAACCGCTGATTCGATTGGATGATTGGAAGCAGGAAGGCCTTACGGCCGCTGGTGACTGATCTTCGCTTTTGTTGCTCGCTTTTTCATAGTGGGTTTTTGTTACTTGCACTCTCCTTTTTCCGTGTTTAATTATTTGAAGTTACTAATTGGAAGCCTGGCTTTCTTTAATCCTGTAATCAGATCGACGCAGGAATCTTTCGAAAATATGAGAAGATTTGGGGATGATGATGGAAGGTGAGGTGGCGGGACCCACTGGTCATCCTGCGAGGAGGACGGAGAACGCCTTTCGGACTTTGCACGAATCATTAGCTCCACATGCCCCACTCATTCGCTGGTTATTTATCATATTTTCAGAGCTTAGCTTCGTTATTAGTCTAATTATAATTAAGGAGCCCAACTATGGTGCTTTATTTTGGACAAGACGGTTCTTTATTGGTTGATTCAGTTGCGTCGGATTTTAATTTTACGGTATGATTTTAACTAAATCATCATTATTAGAAGACGCGGTTCAAACTTCGTCGGGAATGGACAATTATAGGTTTGAAATCCGAATGAAATTTTTTTATAAGTATTTCAAATTAACCAATCTAGATTTTTATCTTTTATCAAAAAAAATTTGGACGAAGATGGCATTAAAAAAAATAATGTAAGATGGCAAAATTTCATGATAAGCTATAATTTTACAAATATTGTAATACAGACATTTACAAAAAAAAAAAAAAATTGACCGGAAGCCAAGTGTCCATCCTTGCTCTCACCTGACTTCATTTCAGAATTTGAAGAATATGTCATACATTCACAATAATCAAATTTCGTCCATAAATTCACTAAATTTGTTTGTCTTTTATTTCAAATAAATTGTTTGATCATTATTTTATTAATAGTCCGGTTCAATGAATGATATTTTTGTCGTTAGTTAAAATATATTTTGTGAAATTATATAAAACCACATTGCATAGATATTGTTATCTTTTAAACTTTATTTATGTTATCATCTGTATTCTCTAATTATCGATAATATTTATACTTTGATACATACAATTTTTTTGAGTAAATTACACAAATATTTCTCAATGGATCACTCAAAAAGAAAATTTATAGATTCAACAAATTTTACATTATAATAATTTATTACAAATTAAAATTGACATAATCCGATTGTTACCGGTTGCTACTAATTAGACTGAAAATAAAGACGAGAACCAACCAATCCGATTCGAATACTTCTAGAAACAATACAGTATAGCGTTCTCTCTTTTTTCGAGGGAAACGATTTCTTGGCTAAGAATCATCCGGCTGTCTGTAGAGAGCGTTGAAACCCAATTCCGACGCAATCGCCAAATCCTACAGCATATCATCGAAAAAATTTAGAGAAAGAAAAAGAACACACTCGCCAAAACGGCGTCACGTGCACGCGCTCAATGTATTATGAACGGTGTGGCTGGCCGCGAGAGCAGCCATTTTTTCCACTGAAGGCGAAGAAAACGAGCAGCCGAGCTTCGTTTCTTGCATCATCGTCTGCGACATAATATAATGAAATTAATCATTTGCGCGAATGTAGAGAAATAAGTAAAAAAGTCAACGGAGGTTGATACAGCTCACGTGCGTCTTGTGTGGATGGGCAGTGCCATCTCCTTCCTCGACGCAAGAGACCTCCAAAATTCCACCTCCCCCTCTCAAAGTCAACACCTGAAGTTATTTCCGAGTCTGTACTCTACAGGGCCTTCTCAGAAAGGTATAGCACAAAAATCAACACTCACATTTGGTTACCCAATTGATCTTATGCTGTGGACAATGTTTCTATTTACATTTAATGATGAAATGAATTATAATTTAATTGAACATGCATACGATCCATACAATATGAATGTTCATGTGATATGGACTGTCATACATTCCGTTATCAAAGCGTTTATCCGTACTATAAAAATGAAATAAATTTATTTACATTATAAATATTTTTAAAAGAAATATAAGTATTGTAAGGATATAGAAAAAGGAGTCTAAAAATGATATTCTTTAAAACAAAATATAATAGCGGCGTAGTAGAGTAGAATAGAGTATTATTTTGGATGTTTCACCCTTCGTTCCAAATTATTATCAGTTTATCACCGTATAGTGTCCATGGAAATATATAACGGTCCAACGATGAAATTACTGAAATGACAATGAAATTATATATTAAAAAAATGAAATTACTCAAATGACCGTTGCTTAATGAATGCAACTATGCAAGGACGGTGATCCAGAGCGCAATTTGGCCTAATAAATGTGAGTCAATGAAGTGGCTAGAATGGTCCACGTAGGTATTAAGCAACCGGTGCAATAATTAAATAACAAGAGAGAGCAAGTGATAGTTGTGTTTTGTACTACAAGTTCGCAGACACATCCAAATTTTAAATTTCAATTCGGCTCTGTGCTGAAATTAACTTTTTGAGTTTTTAATTGAAAGAGGATGTCACCATGTCAGACCATGGTGTAAGTGGCAATTGATAATGGTGTATTTACTTGCTAGAAAAATGTGCAAATTCATTAACATAGAACTGTAATCAGTAATAGAAAACCTGATTACCACAAAACTGCTGGCCCGTCAATCCCCATGTGTTAATGTCACAAAATCATAACACATCGTTTATTTTAAAAAAGATTTTATTTTTTGAATGAAGGTAGGGTTCTATGTCCCTTCTTTTTCCATTGAACTGTATGACAGTTACATGATAAAAATAAAAAAACAAAAGTAAAAGTAATTCTAGGGGAAACGTATCAGTAAATGGGGTTTAGGCAAATAGAGTCCAGTGATGTGTTGGATTCGTAGCTTTGTTCCCCACCAACTGAGCGACTAAAGAGGAAGACAAAAAGTAAAAAAAGTAAAAAAAGGAAAATCAAAATCAAAATCAGCTTGGATCTAGAATATCCAGAATTACATGAAATTGCTTTATCGCCCGTTATTGTTGACCATCTCATAAATTTTCCTTTCTTCCCATGCTCTTTCAATCAGCTCCTCACGCTCCATTCTCTTATTGGTAAATGTGCGGTTACACCTTTCCTTCCCAACTGCAAAATGAGGTATATGATGCCAGTATACTCCTTGCCTGATACTTGCCTTCTCATATACCACTGACATATGCTCTTTTGCTTGTATGACTTTTTCCCAGCCTGAATCTTTCTGTCTTGCGCCTTTGTTTCCCTACTCCAACATTGCCCTACTGTAGTGTACACATCCATTGAACAGGTATTGCACTGTTTCCGCATTGCCCATGCACAAAGTACACATATTTGTCAAGTGCCAACCTTTCTTTAGTAAATTTGGTATGGTCCATATCTTATCCTTCGCCATCAGCCAGATAAAAATCTGAATCCTCGCTGGTATTTTTTAACTTCCAGACATTCTGTAATTCTTTGTTTTCCCAAGATACCCCACTCACCGAGAGCTGGTAAATTGATGCCACGGTGCACTTCCATTTTAAAAAAGATTTTAAACAAAAGATGCTTTAACTTACTGTTAAAAAATAATGATTTTAACATACATCTAACTCTTATGATATATATATTTAAAAAATATAATTCAAATTAAACAATCAAATTGTAGATATATTTTAAATATTTAGATAAGATGTAGATATAATTAGAGATAATTTAAAATCTGATTGATCATTTATTATAAAACCATTAAAATTTCACCAGTAAAATTTTAAATTGTTTGATGGAGGGGTAAATATTTTTCAAATTGACTCAAATTTAATACATGTACAATTCAAATAATAGAGATATATATCTACAATTTAAAAGTTTTAACTAAATAATTTTTTTTTAAAGATGAGAGTTCAAATATCTCTATTTTTTATACCTTTATTATGCTTCCACTTTTAAAATTTTAATTAACTCAAATTTTAAAGCTAAAATATTAAAATAAAACTATTAAATATGATCTATATTACTTTATCGACGCACATGTAAAATATTGTGACATTTTAACATTATTTTGTTTGACATCAATAATTTACAAGAAATACATAACGTGGATAATTTCTTGACATTAATATTTTAACTTATCAATTCATATAAAATGAAAGTCAAAAGGTCAATAATTTTCATGTATATGAAGAGAATGTAATATAGATCACGTCTAACGGTTTTATTTTTACATTAATTTCTAATTTTTTATATTAAAAAATAAAAAAAAATAAAAATATAATGAAGTCATAAAAAATTGAAAGTATTTGAACTCCTTTCTTGTTATATTCGTCTGAACGATTTGTTATATGCAAAAAAAAATATATACTGTATAAACTGTAGCAAGCAAAATGAAGACACTGATTCCGAACAACGGAACCTGAATATATTGTTCATCGAGCCGATCTGTACTAGAGAACCAAGGCCAGATATCTTAAGGAGTTAAGTGCCTCCTATTGCTGCTTAATTGAGTCCAGATCAGCCGAATTAAGATCTTATCGGAGGATGGCATCATGAAATTATAAGGAAGGCGATGCCTTGTATGTAAGGTGGCGTACAATTACTGGTGCGCTTGCTAATACGATAATTTCCTAATTAGGCCCTCCTAAAAAACTCCAGTCAGCTCTAAATTTTATAAGCTTGTCATGAAAGCGTCAAATATATATTCCTGAAATTGCCTGTCAATTATTATTTTCAAGACATCTGAATTACCGAGGCCTCGCTTCTCTTTCAATTGAGATGGCTAAATTATAATTTATGACCATTGTGACAATATCATTGTCTGGACAGCTTGCGCAACTATTTGCACCACTTTCAGGCCCCCAAATATGGGACCGGTATGAATTTTTTTTTAATATATATAAAAATGAGATCTAAATAATTCAAAAGAATTATTTATATAATCTGTCATCCCAGTTTTAAATTTATAATATGAAAATTCAAAGATACAATTTTCTACACGAAAAGTATTGTTTTGATAAAACTTTGATTGTATTATAGTGCTATCCGAATTGAGGATGTACATTTACTTTGGATACAAGTTTTATTATTCGAAATTCAAATGATCATGTGAGTTGTTCGATTTGATCTACGTATCGATTAAAATAAAAGTTTATTATTGGATCCAAAAAATGTTAAACCAACTAAATTAATTGAAAGAGAAACATATTTGAATATATATGGAGTTTTTTCACGACAGCTTTCCCCTCCTATAAAACCGTCAATTTGTTTACTACGTACATAAGACATAAATTTGTAAGAGGGATTGACAATTCATTTTCTAATAAATTAAAACTAATAGTTATCACTGATTGAAATAATAGAAACAATTGGAACTTGGAAAATTAGATAAATTGAGTACTTAAAAAGAGACTATAAGAAACCAGGTGGATGCCCAATTCCAACAATCACAAAGGGATTGACAACGCAACAACGCCAAAGAAGAAAGAACACAAAAGGGGAAGCGCGAGACAAATGGATTCTTGAATCTTAACGAGTTTTTGATGATAGAGAATTAATTAAGCTGTAGATCAATCTCTCTGGTCTGTTGGTCCGTTGTAATAAGTCAATACTTAATATGATCAAGTCTTAAAAAAAATTATACAGAATGGTTGTCTTTTTTTTTTATAGTACAAGCTAGAGAGAACGTTGTCAACTTTGATAGTTGTAGCTGTATTCTGCTATTAAGCTCGTTTCTTGTAGTGAACATACAAAGCGTAGCATCTGAAATCTGAAAAAAATCTATAACACAACTATAATGTAGATATAATTATTTAAACCATGGAGTATTTAACAAATATATCACAATCGAGTTGGAATCTACATCTTAATAGCAGAATACAGCTATTAAGATATGGACCATTTCGTGCCAAAATAGAAATAGGCTAATTTAATTAAAGAAAAAAAATTATAATATAAAATTAATTAAGATGTATCATTTTGTAATTCAAATAATAATTAATTCAGAAAAATATATTATCTATATATAAAATATTGAATAAGAAGAAGAGAGAATCAAAACTCACTGCGGCGAGAGCAAAACTCCACCGCTATAACTACACACAGAAAAGGATTTAGCAGCGTGGAAGTTACATGATTCTGAAGTAAGAATCTGAGGAAATCGTGCTGTGATAAAAGACGAATTCGAGTTCCATCGCCGGTCCTTTCGTCTCGAAGGGACGCTATCTTGCGGGAACACATTTTCTAAGCAAATCCCGTAATTAGGAACTAATAATGTGACCTTGTGACCCAACCCAACTCTCCACCTGTTCTTGATTCTACTTAGTCAAAGCTGTCGGTAATGTCATGAATCCATATCCAATTAATTGATGGATTTGAAGAAAAAAATAATAGCAAAAGAGCAGCGCCTGATTGGGCTCAGGTCGTGTGTAATAAATTGACAGAGAAGCAGATGTGCCCAGTCCAAGTGGATGGTGTCAGTGGGGCCGGCGTAAGATACGGTGGATTTTAAACTAAGTAGCAAGCTCTCTATCAATCATGTACTCCAAATTTCATAATGCCCCACTTACAATAACATCTCTTTAGGATCTTCTGGTGACAGATTCCTAGTCGTCCAACTTCGACCTCTCAACCTTCAACCAACCCCGACCAGATTGCCTCCCATCTGTTCCCCTCTTCAATTATGTATCAGTATCACCACTTGATTTTACCACTTCTTTTTGGAATCTTACCTGTCAGGTTGTCACTTACACATGCTGGTAGTCGCTTTTAGGATCGCTCGATGGACAATGTGTTGTGTGTCAATCACATTGTGTCGTGTTTGGACCGTCAATGTATCCGGATTTCTTTTTTGAATTCTAATATAAAGCAAATGTGAATTTATTAGAATTTTATAAGATTTCCTTTTGGATTCTAAAATATGAATTCTACAAAAAAAGAATATATATGTATATGTATATGTATATGTATATGTATATATATGTATGTATGCATGTGTGTGTGTATATATATATATATATATATATTCTTTTTTAAATGAGTAGAAGATAATATGAATCATCTTCATAACAAAATAAAAGGAGAGAATAAAATCAAGGGGAATTATTTGTAAGATCCTCTAATCGTACATGCAATATCCTCTAGGTCTGGTCTTAAAATTCGACACCGATTTTGTATATATATTAGTTGGTTTGCCCATATTTTCAAAGGCCACAGAAACGATGTAGGTGGGCAGGCACAATTATTTGAGGAGCCTCTTGATACTTTTCTCTTGAAAGGCCCCACAATTCATAGGAGATTGATTAATCTAAATGCTTAAATTAATTAGGGATTTTGGTGTTTTAAGTCGCAGGTCTTTGGTCTCCCAGGATCTAAGCTCCTTGGACCAACTGGACTGGTCTGAAAGTTTGACCAAAGCATCGTCACACCACAGCTGCATGCTATCTTAATTATATAATGCCTTGACATGTAGCCGTTAACCACCGTTTTTAGTAAATATATTTCAATTAGCGCCAAACTGATCATGTGCTGTTAGTTTACTTTGACTTGTACCAACTCTTTTTTTTTAGAATGATTTCTTAAATATAGTTGCCAGTTTTTAAAATTAAATATAGGTGGTGTAATTGTAACATCTTTATATACCTCATAATATATTAGATGCGGACGTTTCGTGATCAATATCTTGTAATAATGAATTAATATCAATAAATTCTACGTATCACAACTTTGTAGATATCAAAATTTACTATTTTTAACATTATTTTTTTTTTCAAAATTTCCAAATTTGGGCCGAAAGTAATAAGAAAATAAAACTGTTTGCACACCAAATTATCCATCTTTAAAAAATTTGAAAAATAATAAATTTTGATATTCTATAATATTTTGATATGTAAAATTTATTGTGCAGTTTATGTTTAATTTCAAAATAAAAAAATATATATTTTGAGTCATTTGTATTTCGGCCAATATAATAATATTTGTACACTAGTCTATCTCTAATTTCTCTCAAATATGTTGTTTCTAGTTGAACATCTTACTTTTTGAAACTATTTTAGTAACATGGAGTTAGTAATCGCTTGCCAATGGTTATTTTGACAATCTTGCTAATGAATTTTCAAATAATTTTGAAAAAGATCTTTAAAATAGAAAGAACTATATAGATATATTTTTGAATTTATAGATTGATTGTATTTTTAAATTTCATATAATTTAAGTATCATTTGATACTTCATTAAAAATCGTTAAATATGAACTGTCGTAAATGTTATATAAATTTGATTGTCCTTGACAAAATATCAAATAATATTCAAGTTGCGTGAAATTTGAAATACAATCAATATATGACTTTACGAATATGTCTATATACTTTTTATTTTTAGAAATTTATTTTGAACTTTTTGAAAAATCTATTATTGAGATTATCAAAATAACAACTGTCATGTAATCTCCCTCCTTAGTAATTCAACTAAGGGAATTTCCATGTGTGTTTTTTTTTTCATTTCATTTTTCAAACCAGATAATTTGGTTACGATTTGGATAAAGTTTATTTCGGTATGAAATAAAAGAAATTAAATTATCTAGTTTGTTTGCGGTACTGATATTGAAACAGAGTAATGAGTAATTATGAAGGAGGAAAATATTTCAGTCATTAAACTTGACATGATTTTTATATATTATGATGAAGTCTTATTTAAAAGAGTAGGTGATAAGATCTCTAACAATAAAGTAATGATGTGTCATGTTAAAACAGTCTGGAAACGCGGTACATCTCCAGTTCAACTTTTAAGTTAGTTATCTTGCACGATAAACAACTACGTGAAAAATATTTTTGAAAAAAGTCAAGGTGCTAGTGCCATGATTCTAAGTCATGGATGACGCAAAAGAAAATAAAGAGGAAGAAAGAAATATTCACTTCAAACTGCGGTTTTCTTATTTCTTTTTTCAGTTTTGAAGTAACAACTACTCAATTCCTACTATTTGGGATTAGAAAAACTAAAAATGTCAATGAAATTTAAGGGCTATTATCTACAACGTTTGTTAATCAAGTAGAGGCGTAAAATTCATTTTGTTAAGCTAACAATCTATTAATAATAGATACAATCTGCTTAGCTGTTTATTACTCAATAAATTTGTCCGGATAATTGATCCAAGGCGTGACATAACTGTACCTGTACGGATCAAATTACGAACGATGGTAATCAAAAAGAGGATGTCCAAGGAACAAATTCCGTGACCCTCGTCTTTATTTATTTTTTAGTTAAAGAACTAGAATCTGAAATATTGAGCACTCACTTTCATCCAATTTATAGTTCATCGTATCAAATCCAACTTGGCCTCTGTTATATAAATTCTTTCGGCTTTCTCACTGCCTAGAATATTAAAACAAAAAAAAACAGTTGTTCCAATTTGAAAATCCAAAACAAAGAGAAGGGTTCTCTGAATCAGTGAATTCAGAAATCCAGTTTTTTGAAAAATTTCCTAGAGGTAGAAATTCTTTTGTTGAACTTTATGTTCGACCTTAGAATTGTTATGTTCCATCCTTTTTTATTTTCAATTACCCATCTTTGATCTACTTCAAGTCTTTAACCGATGCCCTTTGAAAAACGCACAATTTCTTTTGTAAACGAGCAGGATACTTGGGGAAAAAATTATAGTTATAAAATTTAGACAAATTATTCTTGTACTCTATTTTCAGCATCCCTTATTTATATTCTTAAAGTGTTTGTACTTAATATAAATGTTATTTATGTTTATTATTGAAATTGTTTATATTTAATATATAAAGTATTTATTACTTTTTATTTTTTGAATTATCATATAAAAATTGAAGTTAGAAATTGTGTTAAATAATTAAAAATACATACTTCGAAATTTTTAATTCTTCCAATATAAAATATATAGACTTATGTTATTAAACATAAATATTTTTAAATAAATATATAAATACATTTATAGTATAAATATAGATGATAGATGTAATTATCACTCTTCATTTATGACGATCCTAATAACATTCTTAAATCATTTCCCATGACATTCATTGGGTTAGGTTTTTAAGTCGTGATTTCACATTAGAGGCGTGGCCCACATTCTTAATTCCATGATCAAATGTAACTTGAGTCGAACCAAATTAAAAGAGAATAGACATTTCATAACCAACCTCAACCTATCATTATCTTCGGAGAAAAAAAAAGGTCCAGACTTTTGAAGGAGATGTTTTAGCAATAAGGCCGAAAAGGTTTAAAAAACCTTGTATTGCTAAGAAAAAAAAAAAAGAAAGCTTAATCTTTTGAAATTTGATAATAAATGGCGGAGGAGGTGATAGGGGCCGAGATTTTTAGCTGGACCCAGGAAGTGCCATGGGGCCGGGCCCGCAAAAGTTACATCAGATTTTGGAGCAAACAAGCGTATGCCAACTATTACCATCATCATCATCATCAATGTTTTAATATTAGTGTTTAGATTTTTTTATACAAACATGAAAGGAAAAAACTGTAAGAATTTGTAGCATGAACCTGAGACCTCCTTAAGATAAAAAAAAAGATTAGACGGTGTTAAATAATGTAAGTAAATGTTATGTTATATCAAAGGGATGCTATGTACAAAATAAGGGGTGCCATTTACAAATACACTAAACTAAGGGGAGCTATTTACAAATATCCACATCGTATTATTATATAAGAGGGCTTCAACTGAATGTTATCGAAATGGACCTCTGAGCTGTAACCTTAATTTCTGCTGATAGATGTACGGTATCAATAAAGTAATATTTGGAACTCGATAATTTTAAAGTTTGATTTGGACTGGTACCGGCACCCCTTTAATACACAATGTACTAGATTTATTCCTTCCTATTTGCTTTGTGCATCAATGCATCATCAACTGCAAAACATAAAAGCAAAAAAAAAAAGAGTATCGTTCAAGCTTGAAGTATTGGCCCGGGGCCCATATTAATTGAAAAACTGTAAAAAAGGTGCTAAGAACAATATTTGGTTAATAATTGTGACAATTGATAAGATATTATAATTTCATTTTTTTATGTATATTATGAAATGTAACATCTAAATGTCAAGTTCAAATCTATTTTTTTTTCTTCCATTTTTACTATAATTTGCTGTTGAATTAGATGCAAAATGAAGTATGTTATCATTTCATATTCGGTCTGAGATAAAAAAAATGAAGAGATGTTGTCATTTTACAGAAAGAATATATTTGTCAATTTACATTTTAAAGAATAATTGAATAATATACTGAAATAAAGGGCATGAAAGAAAAAATATTAAATTTTTACTCGGATGTAAAATATTATGATAATTTGATAAAAAAAAAGTTGTTAATTTAATATGGGTCTAATTTTTATTGAAAAGTTTAACCTGAATAGCAAGTCCCGATGACTTGGAGTGGACAAGTTATTTGATTCTTGCATATCTTTATTGGGTTCTCCAAAAAGAAATAGGCTAGTGTAATAATGATGTGATCGGTGCATTTACTACGCTTTTGCTTGTCAAAGAGCTGTCCAATTATTTGCATACATCTTAAATCCTTAATTCTTAATTGTTAAGTTGACAGTGTCCTCTTCCTTAATGACAGCTTCAACAATACTTGTCTACCAAAATATGATGAAATCTTGCTCATTCTGTAATGCCGTTGTTTTCGTGTTTATCCAAAAAAATCAGACTCACTCGTAAAATTTGCACAGAGAAATTAGTCCGAAAACATTGTTAACCATCTGACCCTAATTAATACTTTTAGTAACATATCATTACATTCAAAATTACGTGAAAACTCTACAAATCGTTTCGTGTCCGGCCTATATCTTTACATCTTTTGATCCTAGGGATAGCCGCAAAGAAATTAAAATGAAAAAATAATTTCTGCTCAGCACCTTGGATTACCTTAATTAATTCGTAAAAGAAAAAAAATATGTTACGCGTCGGCTTCCAATTGAAAAGCCCAACTGCAAATAGCTCCGACCGTAAATACAAAACTGAGCCCAGGTACCGTCGGCGATGCAGCCCAGACAGTGCAGCGGGCCCCGCAGGTCCCAACACATACATGACGGGTCAATTTCGACCCGGATGGAAAGCAACCGGATATCAACGTACACCGACGCGTGGGGACGAGTAATGAGTGAGGGCAGAAAACAACACGATAAGAGAGGTTCCATTGCCATGGTTGCGTGTGGGACAGGCGCACGTGCAGACCCATACAACAACTGAGGGGCGCTTTGCCCCTGGGCCCTGGCCTTGGCTCCAAAAGGAAGAGTTTTGCTGAATAGTGGCGGACAAAAAAGGGAATGCTCGTAACATTATTTCCTCTTTTCTATCATCACGTACCGAGTTTTTATTCTTCTCATCGTTTCTTTCTTGAGTTGTCGCAAGAGATGAATGGTTGGTGGGGCGCAGGTGACTCACTGTGACTCACGCCGTGCTCATGCTGACGCTGCCAATTAGGATCGATAATATGCATGCTCAATATTTTTTATAACATGCTGATTTTTGGAATTGGATATGAAATCCTGTAGAAACGGCTTATCGTCTACTCTACTGTAGAAAGATACAAGAAGTTTTATTATTTCATCTCTCTCTCTCTCTGTCTCTCTCTATATATATACAATACATATTAGTTTAGAAAATTAATTTGTTGTCAAATGATATCGGTTCAATTTTGATGATTGTAATTTTATATATGGAAGTGATAATTTCATCCATTTATTTACATCCTAGATGCATTTATATTTTTTTCAAAAAATATTTATATTTAATTATAAAAATATTTATGTTTTACTTTATTAGAATTACAAATTATACAAGTTATATTTATATTTGTATAATAAAATTTTGAACTTTAATAATTATTTAGAAAAAAAGTGATAAACACTTTCAATATTAATTATAAAAAATTAAAAATTCAGATATAAATAAATTATCTACTTAATATAAATATTTGTTGGTGTAAATAAGGGGTGCAAAATACAGGGTGTATAGATAATTTCTCTTTTATATAATAATAAATAATTTTAAATTCATAGTTTAATTGTGGGCTACAATGGTGCTTTTGTAATTACACCCTTTCATTAAAAACTGCGAACTCCTTTTACTTCTTATTGTGATCAGGTGGGTTCTTGTGAAACTTGTTGATCGAAGTATTTGTTATTTTTGAACAATGTTTCAAAATGTTGTTTTTAATATAAATGTTTTGGTCATCTTATAGTATATATGCAGCAAGATATGCAGATATGAATTTCAATTTAAAAAAATATATAAATTAAATAGAATTCTTTAGAAAAAGAATTTCAAAAGAAAAAAAACACTAGTTTTATCGAAAATTTATTAAATAACCAAATTGTTATGTCTTAATATATCATTTCTTTTTAAGATATATTTCGGTAGATTTATAAGCCCCAATGATATTACTAAACCAAAATATTACTTAAAATCTTATAGTTGGTTGTATACTACTACTACATCACAAATGTTGAAATAAAAAATATATTAAATAGTAAATACTTCGTGACATAATAAAAATGACGTATTTTTCAAATGAAAAACTAATAATAGATTCAGAATTTAAACTCGCAAATGCAAATTATCAATCCCTAAACCCTAAACTTCCAACTTGTTTGCTTTCGGGCCCTCCATGTTACTATGGTCTATAAGAAAACTGTGAAATTTAATTCATATCACACATCGTTTAAATGTACTACAAAAAAAAAATGATTTTGATCGTTTCTTATGTGCAGATCTGTTTAATCATAAAGATCCATTAAATTCATTTTTACCATATACTTAACATCATATTGTCTGAAATCCATGTAAACGGTTTGAAAACTATTTAAACTCCGTTTTTAGAAACTTGTAAATAAGATGAAATTTTTGAAAAAATAGAGTCAGTTATCGAGCATGTGATTCACGCTCTTATGCATACATGATCATATACCGCATAAACATATTTGGTTGCCTATACGATATTTACTATTGTATTTTAAACAAATTTTTTTTTTCTAGATAGTAAATATTCCAGAGTTGTGATTGTGGAGAAAAATAGAAATTTTAGGAGTGACAAGTGATAGGTCATCCAGATTCATACTATGTCCGATAAATATCCTTCCAACAAAGATGGAATTGTAAGCACTAAGCAGCATGTTGGATTATTATCATAGTGAGCATTGCAGAGTTGTTGTCATCTAATACTATCCAAACGTTACTTCTGGATAAAACCACCACATCCCTTCTTTTTTTTCTCGAAGCATTTTTGAATTATAGTCTATGGATGAGATAGTAACAAAAGGCTTGATCAGACGAATTGTTAGGAGTAAGCCTTGTGAAAAATCCTAGCATCGTTGCATCATTTTGGGTTTTTTTGAAAGATTGGAAATGGAGAAACCGATAAATGGGAAACAGCAACACTTTCTCATCGGTTAAGTAATTCAAAAGCCGACTGGCCCAACTCAGTCCTCCTTTTCGTTTGGTTTGATTAAAAACTAACTGTAGACGTTGTATCATTTAATACTGAAAAAAGATTGATGATTATAAAATAGAGTTCTGACAGCAGTCACCTCCTGTTCATTCATCTCTCCGTCATTTATTTATTAACGTTAGTTATATATCTGTTAATTAAAAATACATATTATTAATTAATAAAATTTAATTATTTTATATACTTCTTTGTATATAAAACAATTACGTTTTATAATTAATAATAATATATTTTTAATTAATAAATATATAATTGACGTTAATAAATAAATGAGTGGACAGTGAGCAGATGCTAAATACTTTCGTATAAAATACTCGTTTTGTTGTGGAAGGTAACGGCCCATTACCTATGGTTGCCGTGGCAATCAACAAATAAAAGCGCATTACTTGCAGAAACACTTGATGGACTCTCAATCTGCGTGCATCCATGACCTGTTCCATTGTTTTGATTCCAGGAGAATAGTTCCATTTCCATCAGCAAATTTGAGGCCCATGTCAGAGAAAAACCCAGTAATTTTGGGCTTCTATTATTTTTGTTTCTAGTTATGTCGATCAGGTTTATGAAACGGGCTGAATCGCTTGGATCAATTGTGATACTGTGAAAACCCATTCCAATTGCTCGGCATCAGAGCTCAGAGGTCTGACAGGAACTTCAACCCAACAAGAGAGATTTTGACTGCCATTTTTTAGATGAAATGGAACTACTGGAAGGCTTTGTAATATGATCATCCATTGGAAAAATTCCTTCACAATCCCAATAATGTCTGGTGATTGTGTGATGAAATATGTAGTTTCTGTGGTTGATTTGTGATGATTGTTAAGGTAGCTTAACATTTTCCATCCAATTTTTATGTTTGGTGTTGATGCTATCATGTTACCTGGTTTGTCCAATTCTAAAGGACGTCACTATAATATAATATCATAATGGCGACGACTGAAAAGTAGGTTTCTAGATAGATAGATAGATAGATGCTTATAAGCATTGGATTGCTAGCAACACATTGCAAAGTGGAATTCTCAATTAGTGGATATGTTTTGGTTTCTGGATGCCACAAGCAACATCTTAACCTTTATCAAAAAAGATTGTTCTTCTATTCTATCTGTATTTGGTTTGAATTATCCAGTAAAAACTGATTTTTAGCAGATTAATTTCTTAATTTCTCTCAATTTCCAATGTATAGTAAGATATTTTTGTATCTTTACTATTTAGTTTTTTAATATATATCTTTTGCTTTAAAGAAATATACAAACTAGCTTTTGTATATCGCAAGTTCGATCTCAAACACCCGGCAAATATCGAATTTGAAAAAAAAAGAACTTCGTATATGCAATTTTTTCTCTCTTCCGAATCGTATGATTAAAAGTCTAATACTCACATGAGTAATTTTGCCAATTCAGATAATTAAGAAAGTACAAAAATTTTGTCAAGACCCATTATTTTTGTACAGAAGGTAATTAACATTATTTTTTAGCCATCAAATCAGCGGCTGTCTCATGGCTTGTATCAAAATAGGTGAACAGAAGATGATTTCTATTTTTACTATACGATCTTTGAATAATTGAGTTAATAGTTTAACGCCAAACGACCAGGAATGTTTCACACGAAATAAAGACACTAAAAACAGATAACACCAGTCCAACCAGTCACAATATACCACGTAAGCAACCAAGCAGTACATCCCACATGTGTCAACAAAGTAACAAAAATAAAAAACTTGTCATATGATCATGGTGGGCTTATAAAGCAGATAACGTTGTTATCTAGATCTATCTATCCGGTGAGACGTGCTGCCGTGAGTTTGCATTTATACGCGTAGATAAAAAGGCCAATCCTACGATCCAAATAAAAGCAACCCTTTCGAGTTTTAAAGAGCTTTTGCCAGCTCAACACAGCCGCTGTCTTAGCACTCAGCAATCAGCACCGCCCCAACCGACGCGTCAAAAACCATGCCACATGTCGATGGATGCATGGAGCAAAAGCTTGCGGCGCTGTGGCCTGTGGGGAGACAGTCACGTTCTCACAACGAGTGCTTAATTTGTTGATCTACTGCCACTTAATTTCTCTTCTCCCTTTGAATGGTTTGTTAACCTGCTGCCACTGTTTCGTTACTGGTTGGCAGTTTGGCACTGGAAATTAATTGGACGTCGACATCGTAAGAACCTGATTCCTAAATAATTTGTAAATTATTTATTCGGTATTTTTTTAAATATATAAATGAATTAATTAAACAGATTTTCAAGTTTCTCCATTTTCCAAAATTTCATTGGGCGATAATCAACGCGATTTTCACCGTGTCGCCCCTAAATTCAGATGTCCAGCGTCAAACACGCTGCCTCTTCAACCTAAATTGAGTAAATCAGGTCGTTATGCAATGCCAGATGGCACAGTATGAAGCCATCTCTGAGAAGTCAAATCCGAACACAGAACATTGAATACTGTTTGCATGTGACTGGGCCGTGCCCAAACCGCGTCTCTTTTATATTTTCAGGTCAAAATGTCAAATGCAAAAGCCACCAGGCCAAGCACGAGCCTCTCACATGGCGTTTTTTCGTCTTTAAAAACTTTTGCACCGAAAGGCTGTAGGCCACTGCATCGTATCGCGCCGCGCTATATAGAGATAACTGATTAGTATTTATTATTTTCTATGTGGAGATCAGATAACTGATTAAAGATGGACAGTGTAATTTGGATTTAGGAATGACTTGCTTGGCTGCTATTAATCAAGAGATGTTAATAAATAATAGTAAATGGGATTCAACAAAATCCGACTCAGGTCAGAAATTGTGAAATACATTGATTTGATCCGCCGTGGTCCTTGGAGCGAGGCGAAATACATCTTCTCTGGACCCATTATTTTTGATTATTATTTGATGAACCGAGTTTGACTAAAGCAGTGCTCAAAGGGACCGCGTCGGCGTCGGTCGGATTTATTATCCGGAGCGAATGAATGAACGCATCAGGGATTAGGAATTGCATGTGAGTGCGCCTTACGCGGACAAAAAAGGATTATTAAGTTGGCAATTGGAAGGGGACTGATAAATGGGGAATGAATCTATCTATCTGCACTGGGTACAGATCTGCTGGCTGGAGTGGGGCCTGTAGCAGCGGCACTTGCTAGCTAGCTATATGAAGAAAGAAACCGGCCGGGTCAGCCGTTCTTATCCACATTTTGAGTTTCCATAGTTGTATGTGTGACTTGTATATATCCAGGATCCGTGACCTGGTAATTGACGCCATGGAATTAATGCCTTCGTCTCCACGTTTTATTATATTACTTTTCTTGATTTCCTAATTAAAGAAATGTGTACTGGTTTTTCCTTTTATTTAATCTTAATTAATAATATTTGGTAATTATATTAATTGTCTTCGTAATATTTACTAATTATATGTTCTGTATTAGTACCCGAATTTGTACTTGTGGCTAGTTTTTATTAATTTCATACGGATTTGATTTTAACTTTTCACACTCAGCTAATATTTATATTTATATCCATATCTGCTTGCTTCATGAGATACAAAATACAAAAATACATCTACACCACCACCATGGCCAATGCGCATGCGCTGCCTAACATTTGCAGCGCTACTCTCCATACCTACAGCGTATACGATCACGTCGTATTTAAAAGGGAGCAGCTTGATCATCTGCAATCTCATGTGACAAAAATACAATTCGATGAACACGTAATAAATACGGTCGATCTTGATCTCACACTAGGCAGATCTGTATATTAATTGCGTGTACCTCACCGAACAAATATATAGGTTATTTTATATTATTAATTGGAGATATCATTGAGATCTTAACAAAATTAATTAGGTTGATTAGGGAATCAGATTAGCACGATAAGTAATGAATAAATTAAGATACTTGAAATTGAGCGCATGCATGCATGGGACTGGGAGGATTTTGCATTATAGTTTTTGAAGTCTTTTGTTTAAGCACGAGGATATGAATAATTAAACAACTTCAAAATGAAATTTCAATATTATATTTGCTAGGATTTGATTCTAAATTTTTATGGTAAAAAAAAAATGATAGCACCATGCATCAACACGCAGTTATAGACCGTTAACTTTTAAATGATCGATCAGGTAAGAACAAATTAATGATATAAAACTATCCAACTAAATTTAAATATGGATATTCAAGATCCTTGGCGTCTGTATCTTCATCATTAAAATAAAACAAAAACAAAAACAAAAAGAAGTGTGTTTGACCACAGTCCACAGCGACCACTAGGCCAATAATAATACCCTTCTCCATCCTTCTTTTGGTGTCATTTGTGAAATAATTGTAATTGAACACATTACCAACTTAATACTGTAGCGTCATTTTCAAAATTGTTCTTCCTCGAAAAGAAATTTCAAATTATTTAGTTTTACCAAATAAGACTGCTGTTCATCATTCAAAATTTTGAATTTTGATTGATAAGTTGAGCATTTCATTAACGGATCCAAACCTAATAAATCCAATTATCAAATATTAGTCCATTAATTTGATGTCATCGGAATATCCGTTCCTTTCTACTTTCTCGTTATCCATGACAAGTTAATTGACGTGGATATAATGACATATGTCACTATTTTTTGGTGAATTATATATGGACCATTAATTAGTAACCACATTTAGCGTATTGGTTAAGGCATTACTTTTTATATTGAAAGTTCTATATATGTTTAATATTTATTGCTTGAACTGAAAGTGATTTGAGCTACATTTTTCACACATAAAAATTGGCCATAAAAAATATTTTATTTTGCAAATGCAAGGAGATTTAAGATGTGATGCAAACTTGTTTGAAGCTCATTGATTACTATCCGATTATTCTTATTGAAAAAGGTTTTCAATCGAAAACCAATCTTTGGAGTTTGGTGCAATAGTAAAAATAATATTTTTCATATATGAATTCGCTAGGTTTAAAATCCGAATAGAAATTTTTTGGAACATATAATATTGGATGATTGATATCATGTTTATCTAAAAAAAAATTCAATCAATTTGCATGCTAAGAAGTGAAAAATCATACCTTCCAATCTTCCATAAAAAATGCATGTAGTCTGGATCTGCTTGAGATGGTAGGTGTTGACTGTTGAGTCTAGAGCTTAATTATTCGTTTGACAAGTGAAATAAAATTAAAATGATGTAAAAATTAAATCACTTAACTTAATTTTAAAACATTAATGTTTGGTAGTATGATAAAGTAAAATGTAATTAATTTCGTGAAGTAGTATTGAATAAAAAAAATATAAAATGAGATATTAAATATTAGAATTATGATTTAAGGTGCAGTAAATGTTGCCTTTAAAGTTACAAAATCTATCTTAACTTTGCTGAAGTAAATCCTTGTCCTATTTCAGCTTATTTCATTTTATTTCAATATAGTTTGAGAAGAGTAAGGTGATTTAAAAATTTAAATCATTCTTACTATAGCTATCAAATGAGGTCTAAACTTATAATAACAAAATAACATCATGAATTAAAAATGAAATAAAAAATTTGAAATTAGTATGGATCCAATTATAAAAAGTAATTATGAATTAAAGTATAAGAACAGAAGGAAAAGATTAAAAATTTGAGTTTTGTAATGGTGTTCCCTATTTAAATTTTCTTATGGTGTTCTTCGCCATCATAGCCGTTTGATGCTAATTAATATATTTATTGACATAAAATAAAATAGTTAATATTATATTTAATGCTAATTTTGTTTATATATTTGTTAAAAAAAGGAACACGATAGAAAATCCCAAAAACTTAGGTTGGATCTGTTGGTAAGGCATTAATTTGACAATCCTCATAATGATAAAAATAAAAAGTAATTTGCAATTCAATATATAGAGCTAATATATTTTGTTTATGTGATACACAAGTAAAATGATATGATTTTGAGTTTTAATGATGTAATTTGTATAGTTCATAAAGATTTAAAATTTATAAAGCTTTATGTTTAACAGTGGTAGATACAATATTAGATACTTATTAAATTATTTAAAACTAATGCATAATCAATTCACAAGGCAATAACTAATAAAAATGTTAAGCTCTTAATTAGTTTGTAAGAAAGGCCGGATACACAGCAGGAGAAAGGGGCTGTGAACAAAGGATGAATTAACGGAAGGATTCTGACAACCAATTCAAATACATTATCTTCAGGGATACATGTCAATCTTCACTTCTTAATGGATCCGCATCATACAGCTTTAACATCACATTGTTGTATATAAAAACGTTTTTGTGGGCCATGAGATATACGGTCTCTTTCATATTGGATATTCAAAGATAGGCTTATAGACGGTAAATGTTGAGAAACCGGAAGCATAGGTAAGACCACTATAGCAATTCTTTCTTCTAGAATTAATTCTAGTGGATCAGGGTTTAGGAAGCAACTTCCAATGCCACGAGTTGTTGAGATAAGTTTTCTGCGTAGCTTCGCAGTGGAAAGAGTTTGGTCGTCAAATTTAGGCAGCCGAAGACTAGCGATACTTGCGATGAAACTTTTATCTGATTAATCGTCGTCCGGGATAAGATCGGGACCACTAATTCCAAGACCACTTTCTTGGTTCTTGTGAGGGACCAGCTCCTCTTCAGTTTTACATTCATACCTGATGCCAGACATCTTGGACCCTTACATTTCAGATTGACGGTTCCGATGACGTACGCTTTTTCGGAGGGGAGATCTCTGGATCGTCCAAAATTAGAAGGATGGGTCCGATTTCAATGCATCATCAACGTAAATTCGTGGAGTTGGAGAGGATTTGAGAATACATTCTTTGACCTATCTGCTTTTCATATGTTTTTCTATTGGCCGATTGGAGGTAGTCAACCGCAGCGACCAAGGCACGTCGAGTCGTCGACGTTGAACTGTTCTTGCCATGTTAACAAATATTATCTACACATGAAGATGATCAAATTTAGTACCAGGATCTAGAATGCGAATTAACAAATGCATAAATAATAAATTTGAATGCGAATTAACAAACTATTTAGTTGGCAAATTCTGGGTTAGGGACTCTTATATATCAAACTAATTAAAGATAATATTTCTTTTATCAAAGTCATTCCCTGGTCACGTATATATTATCTGCTAAAGTCAGAATGTTTTATATCTTTTTTTGAAAAAAAGAAACCGTCTTTAACTTTTTCCTAAAAATGTTCATGTTTTAGTGTTTGCCTTCTTTGTCTTTTATGGAGCTATATAATATATATACATTTTCTTTCCTAGGAACATGTTTGGTGCGTCTCTCAAATTAATCTCTCAAATTAATCTTTTAATAGGAAATGCTTGCTTACTCCAGAATTTCCTTTTAAAGCAGCAACTCTAAGAGCTAGCAAATCGGTTATTTATTTCGGAGGGATAATTCAATAAGGTTACCTTAACAATTTCGATAATTTTATTAAATTAAGTAAAAAATTTAAGAATTAGACCTAAATTTATAGGTATGTTATTAGACATATTGATAGCTTAACAATTAAAATTTTTATAATTAGAATATCGTTAAATGATGTATTAAATTTTTTTTATACTGTGGAAACTTTAAGGTAATGATTTACACTGAAACATACATATATCAATTTTGCATCATTATTTTAGTAGTGTGATATGTGCATATATCAAGCTCATAATGTTGGATAAGAAATTTAAGCTTTATTTTGTAAAATTATCATTATTGTCAAAATAAAATGATTGTCAAGTGGTCCTTATTTATATCATTACCAAATCTTCAAGTTGTACTAAGAGAGGATACATACAAAATAAGATAATCTTAAAATATTTATTATCTTGTCATAACTCAAAGTGTTGGCAAATGCTGCAATCATTAATTACACATGTTCGATTAGTTAATTTTGGATAGTTCAAATCAAATAAAAACTCTCCCACCATTATATAATTAGATAATCAAAATTAAATGGAGAAAAGACTCTAGGTGAAATAATAATAGATTCCACATCAGCAAAAATATGTTAGCAAATAAACCATACTTCGATGATTATGCAAAATTAGATCGTCATTCAACATTTCTTAACTAATGTAGAATGTTTTATCCACTAACAAACTAAAGAGCTTTTACTGTTGAACATATTAATTGTATTTTTACTTTTAAAAAAAAAGAAAAGAAAAAGAAGTTGTATTCGAAGAGTGCTTTTGTAATGTTTTCTTTTAGATTAAATATTGTTAGTTTCTTACAAAAACATATTTTTCTATATTGGTTTCTTTTCTTATATTGAGCAATATTTCTGATATTTAGTTGATAGTATGTATTTTGTTTTCAGTTATTTTTGGTCATATACATTTTTATCCTGTTTTCTTAACTTGTTTGGTTGAATTTGTTATTTCTTTTATTTTCTGATGAAGATTGCTTTTTTATTTATTTATAGTTATCATTCCAAGTTATCTATAACTGGTGCACTGGGAAACCCGTGGGAGTTCTTTACAAGCCCTGAATAAATCATTCTATTTAGGGTTCGTCTTTCTAATTTTTGTAATTATGACTCTATGAATTAAATCGGATAATGATGGCATGAGTGTAAATATGGTCCAAGGAAGACGTCTGGCAATGCAAGTCTGGATAAGCTCTGTCTATTATTCTACTCACCCCGCCGCTGAAGCCTGGTCGTTTCTTTTCTCCATTTTTACCCCAACTCTATTATTAATCTTCTATAAATTATACGTTCTTTTTCTGGCAAATATTATTTTATAACTTTTTATTGTTAATTAATAATAAACGCCGCGGGATGGAAATCCGAAATCCGGATCTTATTATTGTGCCCACACGTCTCCTTGTTGCCAGTTAATTAATAATACACTCCCTCCTCCCTCCCATATATACCTCTCTTCTTCTACTCCCCTCCTGGGTATTGTAAAACAGAGTCCAACACCCAGAAGCCATCCATTCATCCCCCTCAATTCCTCAAATCTTTCATTACCATAATATAAACAATTCATCCCATCCACAACTTCCTCCTGTAATTGAAACTTCAAAAGCCTGGCCGGATCCGATATTCAGATAGAACATACATAAACATGGTCACCCAAGATATAGCCTCCTGGCAGGTCAGCTTATCTGAAGGCACGAAGAAGTGCATCCCAAATCCGCCTCCACAACCCCAGGAACAAGACAGATCGGCTGTTGTGGCATACGAGCAGTACCTCCGCCTTCCCGAGCTATCAAAATTATGGAGATCGAAGGACTTCCCACAGTGGAAGAATGAATCGCTCATCAAACCGTCGTTGCAGGCACTGGAGATCACCTTCCGCCACATATCGGTGGCTCTCTCCGATCCCCGTCCGTATGCCAACCATCGCGAATGGAGGCGGCGGCTGGAGTCACTCGCCTCCAGCCAGATCGAGATCATTGCGGCTATTTGTGAGGAGGAGCTGTCCGGTGGAGGGGCGCCTATCGCAGAGCTGAGCGCATCTGAAGGTATGTTGTCTCGTCAGCCCAGTTCAGAGGTTTGGAAACTTCCTGGCTCCAGCACCATGGTGAGCCGCATGAGCGAGGCAAGCCTCCTTCCGAGGCTAGCAGCCTGGGACAAATCCGAGGATGTGGCGAACAAAATTCTTTACCAAATAGAGAGTCACATGGTGCGCTGCCCCTTCACCTTGGGCCTCGGTGAGCCTAACCTTGCCGGTAAGCCCGTGCTTGAATACGATCTTATTGTCCAACCTCTCAAGCTGCACGCTCTCAAGAAAAGCCCTTTGGAGTCCAAAACACGTAGAAACCGCGAGAACGAAACCCTCTTCACCGTCCATCAGATACTTGAATCGTGGCTTTATACGGCAAAACAGCTGCTCTCCCATGTCATTGAGAGGATTGATGGGAAGCAGTGGGAGAAGGCTGCGACTGATTGCTGGCTGGTGGAGAGGATCTGGAAGCTTCTCAGTGAGGTGGAGGACCTCCATCTCTTGATGGATCCCGATGACTTTCTCCGCCTTAAAAGCCAGCTTGCGATCAACTCCTCTTCCGGCTCAGATGTGTTCTGCTTCCGGTCAGCGGCCCTGCTTGAGGTCACGGCCATGTCAAAAGACCTGAGACACAAGGTGCCTTGGATTCTCGCGGTGGAAGCAGACCCGAATGGTGGGCCCCGGGTACAGGATGCTGCCATGGAGTTGTTCCACAGCCGGAGGAGAGGAGAATCCCCCAATTTGGGGAAAATTGATTTGTTACAGGCGTTTCAGGCCGTGGAGACAGCAGTGAAGAAGTTCTTTTTTGGGTACAGGCAGCTGATAATGGCGGTTATGGGAAGCCTGGAGGCCGGCGGGAACAGGGCATTGTTTGTGCCGTCAGAGTCGTTTGATTTGCTTGCTCAGATGTTCCTTGAGCCGCCGTATTACCCCAGCTTGGATGCAGCTAAGGCATTCTTGGGGGATCTCTGGCATAATCACAAATAAGTGAGTGCAAGTTTTTCCATGAAGAAGAAGAACTCTGCTTTTGCTAGGGATGTTTTGTGTAGGTTTTGTAGATTAAGGGAAATGAAAGAAACTGATAATTTATTTTTCTGAATTATTTGGGGGAGTTCCCTGTAATTTTGATTTTTTGAATTTTTTAAAGTATTTATGTATTCTTGATTCTGTTTTGATCTGTACCTGAACCTGTACCCTCATATATATATATATATATATACATACACGCAGATTAAAACAGAAAAATGTAATATGATCTTCATCGATACAAGATTAAGTACATTTATGTGATAGTTCCACACTAGCAGTTCAGCTAGCTTACTGGCATATAGACAGCTCGTTTGCTTCAAGTTACAAAAGTAATAGCCTATTACCAGAACTCTCTGTTTTGCAAATAGGAAATATGAATCAGTCATGATGGCTTAGCATTTTATCTGAGAATGGACTTGCAGTTTTTGCTCGATTAATTGTCTGCTTTTGCGGATGATTTTTTTTTGAAGAAATGCTTTTGCGGATAATTAAATATTTAAATATATATAATGTGTTGGAATGAAAAGAATAACTACAATTTAAGCAAAAAATTTCAGCTAATTAATTCAGCTAACTACATGATGACCAAGCTCTCATCTTAAATATTTTTGGTCTGAACTTTAAATCTGTGTTTCTACAAGAAAATAATATTTAATCTCCAAATCAATGGATGAGTGAGAGGGAGTTATATAACCTTTTGTGCGGCGTCAAGGAATTCCTTTAAGCAGAGCACGTTGATAACACTATGATCAAATTAAATCATATGTTAGTTTTTTGTGTAAATAACTAAATATTCGTACACCGCAATGCATTTACAGTATGTTCTGTGAATTTCTATGAGATTTTTACATTTAATAAGATTGTGAATGATTTACATCAATCTAAAATTACAGTGTTTTGAATTTATTTTGCTCAGATTTTGTTTTATAAATATTAACTTTGACTGAATTTCGGAACAAAACCAAAAATAAAAAACCTTACGGTAAGGATCCTTGACCATGTGATCTTCCAATAATTTTATTTTCATATTTTATCATCAAAAGCAAATTAGATAGGTCGGAATTTTAAATCGAACATATTTTATTTTAAGGATATAAAAAAATGTATCGAGGGGTGAGGTCGCGTTTAACATTGATGGGTCAATATATTGTATGTCCAGTTGATAGTAGCCGTGGATTTTCGAATGGATAATTTAACGAATTCGCTCATATTAAAATAACTTTTGCTAGTAAAATCTGAAAATTGGATGCTTAAGAAAACTATGAAACAAGATTCCTCTTAAATTCATTGAATGTGGAAAATACAAAGACGTTCCATCAGTCTGCTTGCCTAAAGTCGATGGCGGCTTAGGCATTCCAGATCTCAAAACACAGAATACAACACTCTCACAGCGATGGATGTGAAAAATACAAGCCAAAGATAATTAATTCTCTTTGGTCTCGAACCATCCTTGGGTACTTCGGAGATGACCCGTTTGAGCAGTCGTTAATCTCCTTCTTTATGCAGGACTTGAATGAACTTACACCAGTCTTCAGATTTCCATTACAAGATCTGGTGATGGATCCATTTCTTGGAGACGCGAACAGAGTGAACGCTACTCCTCTAAACCAGCTTATCGTCTATTGAGCGACTCGGGCGTCAAAAATCCCCGAAAGAGTGCGCATCTTCCTTTGGGTCCTTGCCAGGAATAGGCTAGGCCGACAACTTGGCCCGTAACGGTTGGCCTCATTGCACATCCTATGCCTTGTGCAGGCTCCACATATTAGAGGCGTCGATTCATTTATTTGTCAAGTGTTCCTTCACTTCCGCTATCTGGCGCTCGTTCACGTTCCGATTAAATTTGTCTTCAGACTCTATTAACCTTTAATTAACAAATACGACGAAGAATACAAAATGAGGTGGATCAATTTTTCACGACCATCACTTGAAATGCATGGAAGGAAAGGAATAGGAGGATTTTTCAAAGCAAATCAGTGCCACCCGTGAGATTATTAGATGTAATACGAAGGGGCATTTGTAATTGAAAAATCGGGATAGATTAATTTATTAATCCATCAAGTTTTTGCGCTGATGTTGTACATTTTCTTCCCCTTCTAGTCTGTAATCTTTTTTGTTTTTTTAATAAAAGATTAAAGTAGGCTTTGCCTCACTTACCTCAAAAAAATTCATTGAATATGCTGTTCACCGACACGGGTTCTAGGGGGGAAAAAGAAAGAAAAAATAAACAAAGAAACGGAGTTTCCCCAGCGCTCTTTCCTGTAATCAATCAAGTAATTAAATTAGTTCCCCGAGATAACAAACTTTAAGTCAAATTGAGTACTATTTTGTAAGGAGGACGTCTCAAGTGGGAGTCTTATCTATAGTCCATTTGCTAACTTTCTTGCCTTAATTACATAGTTAGGACAAAGGAAATTCCTAAGTTATGACCTCGGGCAATTAATTATGGGGTTGTTTGACGATATGACGTTCTAACTTATATGGTTTAGTGACGTACCATGTAATAGTGTTAGGAGCACCGACACCTTTGGAAAATGAGCTCAAGATTCAAGTAAATTACTAATTTGTATTTGGTCCACTATTAATCTATTACTAACACTAATATGTTCGAAATAGTGGTTAATCTAACCTCTAAAATAGAAAAATAGTGAGGTTAACGACTATCTTGAACAACCCTTCATCCAATCAAATGTGAAACAGTACATTGACCTAGATTAGTGTTATTACTTAATTATCTATTAAAAGATTAAGCGTAGTGGCATTGAATAGATAGTAAACAACTAGCGATGAAGAAATGATTGACAATATCAATATTCATGAAAAAAAGAGGAAATTTAATATAGTAAATTGATCGTAAAAAAGTATGTGGACGCAAAAAAAACATATATCAACAAAGTAATATTATAACATGTGCCAATTCTTTTAATTCGACGTTAAATATTGTATCATTTTTATTGTCAATGTTTTTCGACGCTAATTACTGCTAAATCAGCGCTGTCTATACGGTGTGATTCCCCTAATAAAACCAAAAAGAATATATGAAAATTGAATTAGGTCTAAAGAAAGATCTTCATGCTACTAGTCAAAATTGGAGTGCTTTACATGAGGCACTGCTTGGATTTTTTTTCCTTGAACCTTTTTCTTTTCAACTGTTTGCATTTTTTTTTACCTTTTATCTATGTTTCAGTCACTGTTTCCCTTTCACTGTTCTTTTTCTAATCGTTGCTTTTATCTCTCTTTTACTTGCTGTTAATACGCAATTTTTCTCATCTCCAAAAGGAAGTTTGTTACGTGGGATGAGAAAAAGGATGGTACTTCTAGCATAGGTTTAACATTAATGATATATTTTACTTTTATAATACATCTATTTAATATCTTACAAAATATTATTCAATATTAAAAAATGAAATGTTTGATGTATTAGTTATGAATTATTTAATTGAATTGACAGTAATTATATATAAAAATATTTAATTGGTCATCTATCATAAAATCATTATCACTCTAACGTTAAAAATTTAAAATTATTGATAAATTATTTGTACTACTTAAGATATAGGAAATAATTTATACTTTGTTTTTCTAACTTAAATCATATTTACTTTAAAATATCAAATAGATTTAGATAAAAATTAGCGAGCCCTACTGTTCTTTTCTTTTATTTGAGAGAATTTGATCGACTTATATAGTATCAGGCCAGGCCGAGCTAGATAGGGCCTAATGGATAATGTAATAGAACGGATCGAGTCTCAATTTTGAGGCCCTATTATCAAGGCCGACCTAATATTTGAGATAAAGGGCCGGACCTAGGACTTGACACAAAATCTTATGAAAAACACAACTACAAATTAAATCAGGAAGTGTGCTTTCTTTTGTTTGGTAAGCTCGGATGTGTCATAAAAATAGATCTCAAGCATTTGCAACGAGCTTCTCTCGTTCAAAAGGGAAAAGATATGGTACCATTTTTCCTTTCAGAAATGTATCCCCTTGTTTATTTTTAATAAATTTAATGCAATCGTTTTTGTAGTACAACATTTGTGTTACACTTCATATTTCCAGTACCTAATTAAGAATGACGCATGCATGGGAAATATCAAATAGCTGTTTGAACAATTCAAAATACATTATAAAAATCATAATCTACTATATATTTCCAGGGTTGCAAAGAGCTGCTTTCACTATTCTTAATTCCGAGAAGCGGTAACACATGGAGAAAAAAAGTATTAATTAACTATAAATATATATATGGAGGCACGTGGACAGAGTTTATTAAAGAAGAGTCGCATTTCTATCTTGTATTTTCATTGATATCGTGTTACTTAAAAACATAATTTTATGAATCACCCATATATTAAACAGTTGAGGATGATACTGAATATGAAAACAGAGATACGATCATAGACTTGTGTTTGGCTAATTGATTAATTAGTTGTAAATCAATATATGTATATCAAATTAAAAAAAATGGATTGCAATTCACGAGGCTAATTTAGTAATCTCGGTCTTCACTAGGAATTAAACATGTTCAGTTTACAAAGCTAAAAAGGGGACACCAAACAGCTAGAAGCTCTTTGTGTTGTGACACGTTACATCCATTCATGAAATTAAGCTAACAAACAATCCTAAAACTAAAACGGTAAAACAAACGAGGCTTGACCAGGTTTACAAACTACTTTTGTGTTTTTTATTGGACACATGAAATTAGACGCTGCCGTTGCTGCTGCTTGTGCTCTGTCGTGAGTGGGGTGTCTGTGCCATTTGCCACATCACCATCTCCATCAGATCCATATCTCCTTTAGCATTCACTGTGTCTATAGGGGTACTACATTCTGGCACTTCTGAACTGATCAGCTGTGCATTGCTACAGAGATAGTCATCTGAGACTTGATAATGGTCGCTGGTTTCCTCCGTAAACACCAAGCTAGGTGCTTCTGGTGACGCAAGCAACAAGCAAGTATCATCACCTGACAGCAGATAATCATCATCTTCCAAGCCAGAAAACCCTAGAAGTTTCTCTGTGCTCTCATGTTGAATACCAGTTGAGAAGTTCAAAATTGACTGCATGGGGGTGATGCACTGGCTCATTTCTGCCGAGTCTAGTACAGTTGACACATGAACCTGGGAAGTTTGCTCATGGGTGTCATAAGCGTAAGTGAGGTTAAATTGAGTTGAAGAGGTTGAGGGGGGTTTAGTGATCTTGGTCTGAATGTAATTTTCTAGGATGGAGGAACGAGATCTTGCACCTTGACCAGCTTTTTTCTTGCTCTTTCTCTTTGCATTCTGACTCCGTTTGGTCGCGTTCCAGTGGTTCTTGATCGAGTTCTCAGATCTTCCCTGGATGTGCCTTGCAATCTCTGCCCATCTGTTTCCGTACTTCTTGTGTGCTTCTACTAGCAGCTTCTCTTCTTCCTCCGTCCATGTTTCTTTCTGCATCGTGCAAAAAGATATATATATATATATATTTTTGAGAAAAAGTATCATCATAAAGATTTACTACAAGAAAAGAAATTAATTATCATTGTTAATCAAGATTTACTACAAGAAAAGAAATTAATTATCATAGTAATCTTTTTTTGATAATTGATGACCAAAGGAAATTGTTTTCCAAGTAATACATGAAATAACTAAAAAGATCCTAAAGTACGAGATCAGTCAGAAATTTATCCAGAAGAAGGTGATTCCTGATCTTCTCAAAAAAAAAAAAAAAACATAATGAACAGGAATTTTAAGTCTTTTAAGAAGGATAAACAAGTGTGGTTTCAGTAACTTCTGGTATGTCGTCTTAGTATTATTTGGTTAGTATCATACTAAAACGACAAAGTTATTTTCGTTGACAAACTTATTATTGTAGTATTTGTTAAAAATGAAAATCAAATGACTAAACTATTTAAATAAAAAATGAAGCATATGATACTATACATATAAAAAGATAATGTAAATTGGACAGCTGGAACTGATTACATAAGTTTAAATTGGATTGAACCTTGATATCTGGGCGAAGATGATTATGCCATCTCTCTCTGCATTGCTTTCCAATCCTACCTACCAGATTTTTTGCAATCTGAGACCATTTCCTCACTCCATGTTGCTTGACCAGCTTAAGCAGCATCCTATACAAAACATGAAAGAACACAAGTCACTAAAATTCATTCTGATAATATAACATAATTCCACACTTTTAACATGCACATCAACAAAAGATTAGACTATCAGTTTATTTAATTTCGTAAATAATTTTTTGAATCACTTTGATCGTAACTAATTAAAACCTGTCTTCTTCGGCAGTCCATTGCCCTTTGATTATGTTGTTCACAACTGGAGCCGTACTAGAATTAGAAGAAGATGATGACGAAGAGAAATATGTGTTTGCATGCATCTTGTCGATAGATAACGCAGCCAAACTCTTTCCATCGATACATACGAGTCCTTCATACATTCTTGAATTATTCAATAAAATACCACTAGGTACTGCTCCAATTGTGTTGAAAAGACTCACAGTCTCATCAGCATAGAAGCTCGAAGCATCTTCCCCATCGCTCGCATGACAAGTTGGTTTGATTGTATTGGAAGAGCTGGAGAGAAACCTTTCGAGTGGCGTCAGTATAGTAGGGGATGCACGTTGTGACTGGAATCTCTTCTCTACCAGCTCTCTTAAACAAAACGATGCTTCCATTTTTATCACGGAGACACTGATAACCAAGAAAGGAAGTGAAATTTTAGAGAGAGAGAGAGAGAGCGAGAGAGATGGAAGGGGAGAGGAATGTGAAGAGGCTGGTCAGCTGGGAGTGCTATATTTCCGGGAGGGGAGGGGTTACCGTTACCATTTCCTCTCATTGAGCTTTTCTTGATTTGGTCCAAGTCGGTTGTACGGGATGCCTGTCCGACTCGCCTCAGATCCTTCGATGAAAGATTAGCTTCTGGATGATGGATCGTGGGGCCAAAAGTGCTACGTGGACTGAATAATTGTTCGATCATGGTTGAACGAACTCCGCCTGGGTATGAAAATTGTCATAAATTCTGGGTTAACTTTCCACAAATACAGCGGGGTTATAAAGCTAGGTAATTATGAGCCGTTAAAGGAAGCACATCTTAAGGCTTAATAGAGCACCAAATTGAAGGGACCAGAGTCGCTTCAGACCATATATGGTCCGAAAAGTCTCTTTACTGTTTCATTTTATTTTCTTAATTATTCTTTAATCCACAAAAGAAAAAAAAATGAGAATATATATATATATTAAGTAGTGTTTTAAAAAAAAATTGAATCTGTTCAAATTTTTTATGCACTTAGATTTTCAAGATTGCAATTTGAAAATGCATACTGCATATTTGTAAAAGCTAAAAATGCCAAAAATAATTTTCTATTCCGGAGACATCTAGGAAATGAGTTCCAAAGAAGGATTCCTAATTGCAGGGAGAAGTAATCTTTAATTCGAATGCATCTTGCTTATGCGTGATGACATAAAAAAAGTTTCTTTTCAAACAACTCGAAGTTCATATTATTTTCTTTCTTTTTATTTGCATCAATTCCAGGAACTACCTGGTGTCCATCATGTTTGATGCATCTAATTACTTGACATTTTTGCAAACAAACTAAGAGACTCTCATTCCAGCATACATTTATTAATTGCATTCTAATAATCTTGATATCACAAAATAATTACTACTACTAATAATTTCGACGAGTACCAAAATTTTGATACAACTTTTACTTTAGAAAATATAATATTCTGTAATGTGGCTCCTTCCAAAGTAAATGGATGCCTCCATCTTCTTCTATTACTGTCAATTAATTAGATTGCATAGCATTATTTCTTTATGGCTCTAAACTAAATTTTCGCCAACATCTATTATCATTTGGAATAAAAAAGATTGATTTTACAAAGCTAGTATATGGCTAATATGATATTTTAGTCAAATTTGTCTATTTGTTTTAGGACAGGAGAAAACTATCAACATCGTCAAGACAAAATAATTATGTGTTATTTACAAAGCTAGTTATCGATTTGAAGTTGCATGACATTATTTATATCAATTGAAGACGAACAAAATACCTGATTGTACTACTTGAGAATAGATAATTAAAATTTTAAACAGGAAAGAATCCCAGGACTTCAAGAAATAAATGATGCAATGAAATAATAAAATCAAGAAGCGACGACAAAAGTTCAATCTACGTTGTCCAGAAAACGGTATTCTTTTTTCCGAGTACTAATGAAAAAGAAAGCTGTCATTTATTTTTTTTTTAAGCAAAGATCAGATATTCCTTGATTTAATCGATTAATTGAACGGTATAGAAATAATTGGACCATGTCAAAAAAGAGTACTCAGATAGCAAATTTCAAAAACTCGATTTGCTAGAGCATAGGCATCATGATTTTATTTATTTATTTATTTTTAATATTTTGTTTGGCCAAAGCTTGCCTCATAATTAATTGGTTTTAATGGTGCATAGTTATTGCGTAGTCGTGCACAATTAGGGGCTATAATTCGCCGCCAGTTTTATTAATTATGATAATTTATGTCAATTTAATTAGCCGATTCTTAATTTCTGAATTACTTAGATGATTAACATAATGTTATAGTTAGTTTTTATTTCCATGGCTTAGTGAAGCCCAATCACTCCTGAACAGCCAATTTGATCATGAAATTTATTTTTTTAAAATTGAAAGTAACTACCACATATTTGTCTTTTATTTTGCTCATGGGATAAGGATTTAAAAATGTTGTTGTGGACTTGAGTCTTATCAAATCACCTTCAAATCAAATAAATAGATGAGCAACGTGGCTGAATATTTATATAGTATGCATGGATTCATTTGCCAGAAAATTCCCTGAACTAACCCACAAAAAGGGAACATATAGTTTACTTATATTTCGAAAAATAAGGCTAAACTTAAAAAATGCCTGTAGTACGAGAGTTCGAGTGAGATATTAACGGAGCTGGAGGAACCAGGCATTTTGGGCCTTCTACCTTATACTGATAGCAGCTGACATAGGCCTTTAACGATGGTGTATTATGGATTATTTCATGACTAATTGTGTTACGGATTATAATTTATATTATGAACGAAGAGATTGGATTGAAATTAATGGTTTTGATTTGTTAATTTCTAAATTTTTTTTATCCATACAGAACTATTTTTATTTTATTGGTATGACCAGCGTCTCAACTATTCTATATGTTCCCTATATTGAGCTGTGTATATCATCAGGCATTCTGAATTTATCCAATTTAATCATTTTTCAAATCGTGAGAGGTCCCAGAGGATACGAACTCGATAAATACTGTAATTCCCCCTAGCCGATAGAGTAGGCGCTAAACATACCAGAATGTAATGCTTGCATTTAAAAATAAAAATAAAATAAAGAGTTATCTATGACATACCACACTTAAGTAGCAAATTCATTAAATGATTACATCAAACAAAAAGGGGTGGAGTCGGGAAAACTTTTAAAGGGGGACAAAAAGAAAAATTGAGAAGTACAATGATTAGATAAATATAGCTAACAACTACTCAGTAAGTCATATAGACACTAAGCAGTATAAAGCTTAGCTCAAAAAAAGAAAATCGAATTGATAATATAGTCATATATGTTGTGCTACAGATTAGTAGGATAGAAAAACAAATGCGAAGGTAATACTTGAGCGCTTCTGCACACTGGCTACAGAGTACTTGGTGCATTAAATCTCATTGACCCAACACCCCTACTGAGTGCTGAGTACTGACAGGCTGACGTGTTTAACATACTTCCTTTTTGTTTTTGTTAAACATACTTTTGATTGGATTGTCCGTGGCATGTGAATTCTCATGCTTTTGCTTAAACAATTAAGCTCTCTATTTGAACGAATATCAAATTATTTCAACCCATTTCCTCACTCATTCTGATCCGCCATATGATCCATGACACAGATACATCATACATGTGACAGAAAAATTGAACACACCCAACTATCAAAATTAAAAGAAAGGCACAAGAAGAGAGAGATTTATGAATCAGGCCACCTCGAATTGGGTTTTTATCTGAAGAAAAATAGTGCTTTACAGGCCTTTGTTTAAAGAAAACCCCCAAAAGAAGAGAAAATATATAGTACAATGAAGGCCTCCAAAAATGAAAAACTAAGAGAGAGAGAGAGAGATCCAATTCCCAGTTCAAGCCTTGTTGGAGCTGGATACAGGAGTCTAATGTACACGAGTCTTTTAAAATGGGTATAAACTTGTCATTCCTATAGTTAGTCTTGGCCTTTTTCATATTGTTAGGCTTCTACCATAATGGAGTTTACACATTAAAGCAAAATACTAGTTGCGATTATAATTTAATTTATTTTTTTGATAAAAATATCATAAAAGATACCAACCTTCCTTATTTTTCGAAGGAAAAGTACAAAGAAAACTAGATATAGGAGAACTATATTTTAATCAGAGAGTATCAAGAAAACAAATTACAACCATAAAAACATAGAGAACATCAACCAATTTCAAGTTTCCTAAACAAACCAATAAACCAAAATACCACAAACACACAATAAAGCAATCAGATATTATAAAAACGAAAAATAATCCTCATCTGATACAGTAGAATCCTCCCTTCTTATTTTGATAATTTATCCTTTTTACTTCACTATATCTTCTCTCTCTTGTTTTCTTCTAGATTAATTGCATCAGTCCAAAGTTGATTTTGTTAAAAAGGTGGTTGTCGACACTAGGTGTCACTGTGTCAGTCATAGTCGGTAAAAGTAATTTATTGCTGGTACGATAATTAAACCTTTGTTTTGGAAGATTTGTTATTTACAAACTGGTGAAAGCGTAGTTCTTGACTACACCCACAAAAAATTCCAAAGTCAAAGATCCTTTTTTTTTTTTAATATTTTTCTCTAGTTATTAATTCTTTAACTTAATTTGGTCATCCTCATCCTGGCCAAGTTAACAGCAACAACAGTAAAAATATATGTTAGCTATATAATTAAGCAGTTGTCTATACTTACTAGATCGATGTTTCATAGATTTTATTGTCCTTTATCATTCGAATATCAAACTAGAGATAATGATCCTAGATAATAATCTATTTGCTTTCGGATAATCAAATGTTTGTTAGACATATGACACCAAATAAAACAAGAAGGGTAAGAATGTAAGATGACATCTGGTTAATAACCAGAGAATTGAGTTGAAAGTGAAAATATATAAGCCGACAACACAGCAACCCATTCACAGAAAGAAATTTACATACTCCACTCCAGTTATCAGTAATTAAGTGCCAGATGTTTGAATCCAACAGTGACACGAAACTTTTCGATGTTGCTGAGTGTATTTTATTTGTGTATTAGCCATAATAAAATGGTTCTTTGAGTTTTTATGTAGGCTTGTTTTTTCGCATTTATTGCATCCTAGAGAAAAAATGTGCGTCCTACTTTTGTTCAAGCTTTGTAAAGATAAGACACTGAAAATTTTATTTTGTCTATTTCAGTTAATTTTTAAAATTTTGCTGCAGCACATCAATTATTAATTTAAGGGAGTTGATACACAGATATGCATGGTTGTTGATATTGTCATCAATACGAACTTTATTATACATATTAAATGAATTATTATGCATATTAATGTTTTGGTTATGCAAATTCATTTTGTACAGTATTATTATTATGCATATTAGCGATATATAAGTTAAATAAAAGAAATATTATACATAATAAAATTATTAATATACGTAATAATTTATTTAATATGTATAATAAAGTCCGCATCAATGATGATATCATCATTATCTCTATAATATTTTCCTTAATTTAAATAGTAGTGATTGATTTTAACCATTCGATCAATTGAATAATTTTGCAAAATTTAAATGAAGATACGACATTTTGCGCTTCGATCTTTCGATAACAAATTAATTAATCTGTAGAATGAATTGAAACAATTAATTAAGGTATACTCAATACGTTTTAACAAATTCCTCTTAATCAATTCAAATGTTGAAGTGTCGTTCTAATTGTTATTAGAACATAAAATGTATGCTCCCTCCAAATAGGATGCTTTCTCAAAAGTAAGATGTTATGTTCATGTGATTGCAACCAAGTGCCAACTAGAAATATTGCATAGAACTCTACCGTATATAATATAATGTAGTATGTCATTATTCCTCTAATAATGTCTAGATTATGACCATGAAGATATCTTTATAGTAGACGCATGCGCATAGAATTACCTCTGAAATGTCGAAGGAACTATTAATAATCTCCCTATCACAGCAGAGGAAGGAAAAAGCTTTTGGACTTGGGTAAAGTTTCTGCCTAGAGAGAATCTCAAGACATGTATTAATGGTCCTTTCGTTAGAATAATATCATACCAACCATCTTGATTAAGATAAATGAAGAAAGAAAAATAAATGAAATGAATAAAATTGTGACATGGTTAAAAAAAATATATCGAAAGTTATTTGTAAATCCTTTTCCTTTTTGTTTTAAAATAAAGATGAGGATAATAGATTCTTTATTTATATTTCCAATTTCAAATAGAAAATATTATTTTTGTCAGTAAATTAAAGTTACTTCTTAGCTCTTTTTTTTCCTCAAGAAACGAATCCGTATTCTCGATCGATGGCGCTGAGAAATTTCTGATGCACGTCACAATCTTTGAAATACGATTTAGGAGTTTTCCAATGACATACATCTCAATGAAATACGATTTGTGTTGATGTTTCCCTGTCGAGGAAAAGAAAGAATACTGAGTGCAGCTATTTCCATGAGCAGTCATGGTTTCACGTGTCTAGTCACGTGAGAGCCCATAACGCCTATTATCCATGTCATGTGTGTGCTGTGAGGATTATAGAAATATGAGCGTGGATTATAGAAATATGCACAACAAAAAAACAGCGAAATAATTAAAACTTCGTGAAGAAAAAGAATAATGTACAGAAGTTCCACCGAGAAAAAAAATAAATAGTAATGATAAAATAAGTTTGTTAACTCTCTCAAAAAAATAAAAAATGCAAGTAACTTGTTCTTAATTGTCATCATTAAGACTTTAGTTCTTTGAAATCTGAAAGAAAAAACCAATGACGTTAATAAATCAAATAATACTGTTCGAGTTTATATAATTAGGAGCAGATAACAGAGATAGGACTACTCCAAACGTGCTTGTGTACTCACTGGTCCAACAAATAATGTGCAATTAACTAAGACAGGTCAACAAGAAACAGTTAATAGACTAATTAAATTTCCAATAAAATTGAGAAATTAAGTCCATTCATTTTTGTAATTAAGGTAGGGTATAAACTTCCATTAAATTTCCAATAAAGTTGAATGTGTCCCCTGCATCTCCTTGATGTTTTCGATTCCATCAATAATTTATGCTATTAATTGTCATTATTTGCTTACATCATAAAGGAAACTTTACAAGAAATTTAATTAAATTGATGTACTGCTACTTGAGACTGTCTCTCTCCTCATGTATCTAATCAAAGATTCTCATCTAAGTACATCAAACAACTAGATTAGGCGAAACTAAAATGTCCCAAGACAGGTCTAGTACTCTAGTTGGGTGCCAGCCTCAACAACCAGTTCAAGCATTGTCATTCTCAGTCTCAGACCTGATAATGACTAGCATTATTCCAAGGTGCAGCTCAGTTCATGTAAGAAAGCCTACAGTACTGCCTCAATTAACACAAGAGGACAAACTGGTAAAATGACTACACTTCTTTTTTTATTCTGTTATATACTCTGCCTACCAATCAACAAATTAACACGAAAGATTTCTCCCTCTTTCTATTTATTTATTTTAGCTTATTTTTATTTAGTTAAGTGTATTGGCTAGGAACCTAGGAATAGAGGTGGGGTCACATTAGGACTCAATTAGCACAAGCAATCAGGCAAGAGGCATGGGATCACATATATAGAAGCATGACAATGTCATCTCTCCCTCTCTAGATTTAACATTTTCTGTGTGGCATCTGTGTATTAAACAGAGCATAGGTCTCAAAAGTTGAATTAATGCATGTATCTGATTCATCTGGGTACCATAAGCCATCAGGGTCCTGAATATGGTACTAGATAGATAGATGCACCAAAAGGAACTAGGTCAAAAAAACTAAAAAACAACAACAACAATAATTACAAAAATTTGAAGTAAAGCTCATTTTCCGTGTAAATTCTCAGTGGGACAATAATACTTTATATCAGTAAAAGCAGTAACAAGGGAGTAGTGGAATTAACTAGTGGGTTTGAAGTAAACGACTCTATCTCTTATCCGACATATATGTAATCTCACATTAAGAGAAAGAGTTGGTAGTTTTGATAGATCTCTTGAAAATAAAAGAACTACGATACTGTCAAATTGCTTTTTAGTGATGGAGACCTTGATCTCATCTCCTGCGTGCATGTTTCTTATCTTTTTTTTCTCTCTTCAGCGTGCTGATCACTCCAGTCAACAGTGATGTTGTTATTTTTTGTGTAATCTAACTATTCAGTTAACTGTGCAAACCCATAAAGCTACTAATAATATGCCCATTTGGAATGGGTTCAAGTTTGTCTGTTGCACTTGTACAGCACCTACAAGAGCATGAACATGGCAAAAGTTTAGATGGACAGCTCATCTGCATGTTAGGAATTCAAATATTAACAAATATATCAAAGGCACTAAAACTTAAGACTGAATGCACTGATTCGCAACCCTATTGTGGTTGTACAAATTAAGAGAAGTCAAAATCAGTGGCCATGTCATTTATATGCTGGATGCTAATATTGTAATAGCTGTCACAGATTCACAGTTATTGATATGGGTATAAGAGAAAAAAAAATGAGAAAGCTTAATCAGTATCAGCATTCCATTCTATAAATTTATTATACAATATATATATAATACAATCATTAAAGACAAACGACAACTAGAGCCACAGAGACCAACGTCATGAACAGAACTGTACACTGGCATTGTGCCAGTTGGTACACATCCGGCTATCGCCAGCAACAACAGGACTTTATATTTCAAGCAATCTGATAATTTGAACTTAGTATATGTGTAGTCTTTTATCTTAACACTGCGTTTTATATCTACGAAATTTTCAGGGAAAGTTGACGTTATATATACAGAGCAGCTGCGGATTTATTAAGGAACAAGTCTTGATAAGCGTCTTCCTTAAATTTTTAATATTGTTCGAAATTGTAATATTTTCTTAAAAAATTCAATAAATTTATTATACTAATATTAAATTGTCTAGGCTCAATATCTAACGAAAAAATATGCGTATATCCTCTATTTGTTGTCCATAATTGTTAGACTATCTAAATCCGCCATTGATATAGGGTGCTCTTTGAAACAATATAGTTACGAATGTCTTAGAATAACATCAATAATCATCTTTTACAAAGGCGATAGGCTTGTGTGCAACGTACTGCCTGCTTAGTTATTTAGCCCCTAAAGGTTTTGTTTATAGGCACTGTAAAAGCAGGAGTTTTGTACTGATTTATTAAATGTTTTAATCAAATTGAGAATTTTAAAAAGTGGCAATTTTGATGGTTATGCTTGCGGTTACATATAAGTTATTTGTCACACCCTATGCACTCTCTTGATGATGACATTTTAAACCAATTAAACAAACAGTAACCAGAGGATAAATCCTGTGTTTTTCCCCAAGGTGCCTCGGTTTCATTACAAGAATTTTGCTAGATCCCAGAAAGATTATAAAGAGAATAATGGGCACTAATTCTCCATCACAAATGGAGATAATTTATTATTACTGTTGATATCATCTTTTTTTTTAATTTTTCTAGTTACAATAAATTACTATTTATGAAGCTACTCTCTCTCACTCACTCTCTCGCTACAATCCAAGAACAAAAGTTTATAAAAGAAAAAATCAAGTCCATACCATTCCAAGCCCACCCACAACCCCAACCTAGCAGACAAACCTCTCAAAAGAAGAGCCCATCACATAAATATTAAATAAATCGAGACATCCCGGACCCAATCGAAAAAAAACTCTCACCAATAATAGGTGAACTTTCAGTTTCAGACGCCGAAATTCCAGGACCCGTACTAGATCAGTACAATTTCCCTACTACTATGTAGTAGTAGTAGTACTGGTAGGAGAAATACTGAATACTAGCACTAGCAGCCTTCTTTCAGCGTCTTGTCTGGATCTAAACTATTCTTCATTTCTTCTAGTCTGCTGTTGTAACCCGTAACTTGCGTCCATCACTACCACCGCCACATGCACCTTGTGACTCCTTTTAATTATTACCACCCTGCTCGACACTCATCGCACCTTTTTTTTTTACATTTTTTTAATTTTAATTTTTTTACTTTTTTTTTTCTTGTCTCTTCTCTGCTTTCCTTCGGCTCGACTGCCTCGAGCAGAGTCTAAGCAAATGCCGGGAAGCAGGTGTCCTCGCCGCCAGTGTTCCAGAGGAAATGAGCATAGCTGGCGGCATGATAACTGTTCCCGGGATCAGCCGCTAATGCCTCCAGATAATTTTCCTCCGCGCCTTCGGTGTCATTCTTGACCACCCATAAGAAGTTTGCATACTTGCTGAACGCGTCCCCATCGGCCGACTCTACCGCCACCGCTCTCTTGTAGTAGTACTCCGCTCTGCACAACAATTTCGTTAATGTTAGCGACGTCAAGTAATTAAAATCATAAAATTTAAGAGATTGATACGAGGTTTAACAGAACAGTGAAACACACCGGTCAACTAGACTTTTCATCAAACAGTCTGTGGTTGCACCGTTTTATTCTCAAGAAAGAACGATTAGGCACACAATTTGAATAGATTTCAGCTTTTTTAATAGGCATTAGAATTTGCAATATTTAGGCACGTCTAAAAAGCTCAACTCACAAAAATAGACAATTAAACGATTAGAATTTAGAATTTACCTTTCATGGTCATGGAGAACAAGTTGGAGAAACTGAGCGAAATTGGTAAGGAGGAGAGAGCTCTGAGGATCCTGCTGGACAGCCAGCTGATAATGGAGCTCAGTTTTCAGATATTCTGGGTAGGCATCACGCTCCACCTCCACTGTCACCGGCTTCACAAGCCATTTCAGAACATTCGGATCCATAAGCGATTCACCTCTGAAACTGGCTTGCATCTCTTTAGCTTCTCGCACCATATGATTCCAAGCAGCCTCCTCATCTTCTTCTCTCACCACCTCAACAGCCCCATCTCCTGCCACCGTCGAAGGAGTACCGGCATGGGTTATCTGCTGCGACAAAGAGGGACCTTTTGATCGACCGTCATCTGTGGACCCAGCAACAGGCCGAACATTCCCTCCCCCGCCACCGCTAGTGCCTCCTACTGATGCTGTCCTTCCAGGAGAGAAATTCTTCACAGCTGCAACCTGATTGAACTGCAGCTGATCGGCCTTCTGCTCGGAATTACTCGCCACAACAGCCACCGCACTGACTCGCGGCTGTGATAAAGGAGCAGCCAAGGCAACCGAACTAGTCATGGAATAGACGGTAAAATTGGCGAGGAGGAGCATAACAGAGACCATGAGAGTCGGTGTGCACGAGAAGATTTGTTGGAATAGCCAGACAAAAGAGGCATGCATGTCTTGCTGGACCCTGCCGAGGATGTCCTGTATATCCTCATAAAACATACCTTGCCTCATTTGAAGAGTGTAGCTATGCAACTCCCTGATCATAAACACCATGGAGGAGAACGCCTTATTCACCGAGCAGCAGGCGTTCTCTCCCACCTCTCGGAAGCCTTCCTCCCAATCCGCCAGCTGCTGCTTCTTCTTCTTCTGTTTTATCATCCGAAGAGATGCCGGCAGATCACAATTGTTGGTGATCCCGCCTTGTGGGATAGCAATTGCCAAGGGACCAAGCCCGCTCACTTGCCATGGCTGATTTGTGGCGGAGGAGGCCAGACCCGATTGAGAAGAGGTGGAGAGGGCTGATTCTGGTATCACCTCAATATTGAAATTTTGTCGTTTGGTATCACCGGGGTTTCCACCAAGAGCTAATTCCTCGAGCTTCTTCACAAATTCATCATCTTCATCAAACATTTGGAGGTCGGCACTAACCGCCCTCCTCAAGGTTTGTTGCTTCGTTTTCCTCTCACCATGGCCAATCTCCAGGGATTGGCTTCTGCAAAGACTGTTGGGTTGGTTGCCGAGGAAAGAGGAGCGGCACTCGATCCGGCATGCTACTGAGAGATCAGGAATACGGTTTCTGGCCTTGCTTTTAGTGGAGCAGTGCGGGGAGATGCTAGCGACGATTTTAGATGAGGAAGGAGATGGGGTGGGAAGTGGTGCTGTGGTGGCGGCGGTACCGGTGGAGGGTAAGCGTAGGCATGAACCGGCCATTTGTACCCCCTTGGATGAGAGCACAGAAACAGTTCAAAACCCACTCAACTCGTCCAAAACACCCAGCTTTTGTTTAGGAAGAAGAGCGATAAGAGCCACTGATATGAATAAACAATAATCAATTCAGAGAAAAGAATAAAGCACTGCGCTCAGGTCAAAACCCCCCCGGATTGCCCGTGAGGGAACGAACTATCTGGTTGAAGAGTTGAACCTTCCACAATATGTGATATGGAGAGGCGAAGAAATAAATAATTAGGAACAAGGAAAACTGGGGAGATATTTGCTTCGCTTTCGGCCTTCGATGGCTAGAATTGGTATGGAGGTATTTAAGGAAAATTGGAAAGGAAGCGAGAAAGGTCAGAAGGGAAGGAGGAAGCTAACTGGAACGAGTGAATGGGGCGGCCTATTTATGCTTGCTCTCAGCAAATTGTTGTGGCGGTATGGCCGAGCGAAAATGGAATCTCCCCGAGCGAAAAATCAGGGTATACGCGACCCCAAACGGGTTTCCTTTCTTACCCGATCCGCATATCGGCCAGCTAATAATTAGAACTTTCCAGATAATTAACGAACAACCTATATTATATTATGCCATTATAATCTGATAGACGATCATATTAATTCAGAAAAATATTTGGAAGATATTATAATCGATTATACCGATTATTATTCATACTAATTATTTTATTATATAATTTATTTTGATAATATTTTTATTATTTAACTCAAATATCAATAATATAAATTATAACTCACTTAGTTAATATATTAATATATCAATTTGTTGTCATATCGGGTTACGAAAAAATAATCCCCCAAATCTGCGTGCCTAAACCGGGTCGGCACCCGTTAACAAAATATCCATGTTCCGTGTGGATCCAAATTAGGCGGCTACCAAAATAAGCTCCTCACAATCTCACAGTGTTCCTCCAAAACGACCAAATTGGAATAGAAAATAACAACTAAAAAAAATAAAAATATCTTTCAGGAACAGGAACCGGCATTTAATTTTGGCAAAGCAAAATACACGACGGACGGACGATTCGTGTTTCTCCTCGCCTAAATCAAATGCTTCCACAGAGCGGAACGGTGCGGTGATTGCGACAATAAATCAACAAGTGGCTGTGGTGGTAATTAATTAATTACAGCGACGCGTAAATTTGGGGGTTCACGTGCTGATAGATTGAGAGAGGTGGGGAGGTGGAGCCGATGATAGAAACTACAGATCAACGATTTATTTCATATATTTGAATTTTCAGTAACATTCAAAATTTTATGTTAGAAACGTTGTTCTATTTCAGTCAATAATGTATGAAATTTATAATTTCAAATGCAGTCAATATATAAATTAACAAATATATTTATAATTTTTTTTCTATTTTTTATTTTTTTCAAATTTATATAAAAGAACCGAAATAGCAACAAAGATTCGCAAATGGAAACGACGATCTCAAGATACAAATCTTAACTAATGAACTAATTGAATTGAGCAGCTTAGATTAGATCAGATGTTTCAATTTCGAATATGAATTGTAGCACTAAACATTTAAAATTGAGGTTGTAGTGTCGAACAATCGATGCTACGTAAAGCCGCATTCGTACTCAATTGAAGTTGCTATTTCCTTAAACAATCAAACATGTCACAATATTGTTGTTTGATTGAAACTTTTATAGCACTAAACATGCAATTTTTCTTTTCTTTTATACAATAATTCAAACTTCTATAACAATAATATAATTAATTAGAGGTCCAGTGATCGTCTTCTATGCAATTAGAGGTCTCAACACTTGAATTCAAGAAGATTCCGTCTCCAATTTTATAAATCCGGAACTTTTTTCTGAGGAAATATAAATTTAAAATTATTAAATAAAGATCAAATTGCGTGTTGTTGCTCCACGTGTTAACCCTTTACACTTTTTCTATTTGCATAATGAGAATTTTTTTTTTTTTTTGCATTTCTTACGGACATTACCATGCAATGCATACCTCCTTACTGTTTTATTGCGTGCTTAATTCTTGGATTATTCCGCAACTAAAAGTTAAGATTACAAAAAGGATTCAGTCATGTTGCTGATAGTTTCTCTTAAAAGTATAGGGCTCGTTTGGTGGCACGCTTTAACAGAAATTGGAAAAAAAAAATTGTTACTCAGATGAAGATTCTTAACAAATAGTTTGTGTTAGCGTATCGGGACAGTGCCATCGTGCTATTTTACCAAAAAAGTGAATAACGCTCACTCAATTTAGAATAAAAATAACTAATTTAATCAATTGATATTAATTTAAAATAGTGATCGAGCAAATTTGTGCAATTCATCTATTTGTGTTTTATGAATTTGTTCTCATTTTAAAATTGATCTCAAAATTCTTGAGCATTTTGTAAGTAAGAGAAAGAGAGTATGTCAAAAATAAATTATTTCTATATAATGTATTTTGTGTTATTTATCTCAGGCATCAATTATCTTAGCAACGAATACAAAAAATCCTTCAATTAAGAGAGCAATATTTATGTATGATTTTAAATTCTTTTATATTTAGCCAAAAAAAAAGAATTAGAGGAATGAAATCTCAATAAAAAAAATTCTCAACTTAAAAATAAAATAAATCTATATGCAAACTCATATGATGATGGAATTGATTTTTTTTTTTTTTTGCTATTTTGCTTTTAGTTGATCTTACTTTGTTTATAATTTAGTTCAGTCTTAGTTTATCTATTTATATTTATATTTATCATGTAAGAAAATATATTTCTACTCTTCGACTCTTTGGAGACAACATTCAATAGTGTAAGAATAACATTATTATAATTCAATTTTCAAATAAAACAATTTTACCAATATTTTATTTACTATTTTAGCCTTATTCCTTGATTTATCAAACAAGTACTAAAAAACATAAAAATAAATATAATTATGAGATAAGATGAGATAATAAACTTACACGCTAACTCTTAAGACATTTTTGATTCTAGAATGAGGGCGGATAACGTTTATCTCTATAGTTTTGTTCCGTACAAGAATTATATCTTTTTGTTATGAAGATAAAAAGATAACTTATATTTCTATGATATTATTTGATGCAAGGATATAACTTATATTTCCATGATATTGTTTAATATAAAGATAACTTCAAAATTACTTAAGCCAAAAGATAACGCGAACAAATAAATATATAACTATTATTTCATGTAAAGAGACTGATGAGAGTTATCTCTTTTTATCTCTTGATTTTATTTTTCTATCAAACATAACTAAAGGATAAAGATAAGATATTATTTTCATGATCATATTTGGTACAAATATAACTCCAATGACATGTTTGATAAGGATTAAGGGATAACTTTAAGGACTGTGTTTATATGGAGACAATTACATTATATCGTTTGGTACGGGATAACTTTAACGGAAATATTTGGTAGAGAGATAAAGAGATAATTCTTATCCTATTCCTCCGTTTTTATGTCATATAATAAGAGTTATCTTTTTATCTTTTTACTTTATTCCTCTATCAAGCTTTGCTAAGAGATATAGAGATAATTCTTTTTTTTTCATAATCTTATTTAGTACAAAGATAACTCCAAATAATAAAAAATAATTTTATTTTTATAGACAATGAAGATAACTACTTGTTTGGTATAAGAATAATCTTTATTTGACAGGAAGATAAAGAAGTTAACTTTAATTGTTATGATATTGTTTGGTATGAAGGAAAGGATAAAGAGATAAATACTTTATTTCATGTGAGAGTAACAATAATAATTTTCTATTTATTCCTCCACATTATTCTTTTACCGAATATAATTAAGACACAAGGAGATAACTTTCATTTTCATGACCTTGTTTGCTACATAGATAACTCTAAGGGACATTATTAGGGAAGAAATTAAAATGAAAAGATAAGAGAAATATACCTTCTAGCTTTGTTTGAGAAAAAAATGCAATTTGAAGAGAAAAATGAATAATTCTTAAAAATTTTATGAGAAAAGATATAATCCTCCTGAGACTAACATCTCACATTCTTATCCTCAGTCTATTTTCATAACTAATTCTTTCAATTTCTACTCTTTTATTTTTTTCAAAATTTTCAATTATTTTCTCTTCGTATTCATACTATTAATGCTTTAATGTAATAACTATTAATATGTCTGAATATAATGGTTGAAAAAATATTAGTACTAGCATCTAAAAAAGTATTTGTACTAATATTATTAAGTATTAATAGTTCAATAGGATTCATATTAATACTTATTTTAACATATATAAACTTATTTGTCCATGACTTTTGCTCTTTCCTTTGTTTTTTTCTTCAAAATTTCTAATTTTTTCTCTTTCACACTCGTACTAGTAATAGTTAAATTTTAAACTATTAATATTTTAACGTACAATTATAAATACTTCTGAATATAATGGTTAATAAGTATTAACACTAGTATGTAAAAAATATTAGTACTAATATATTAAGTATTAATACCTCAATATGAAAGTATCAATATTTCACGTTGATGCTCATTTTGACAGATATTAACCAATTTGTCATAAATAACTCTCTTAACTTCAGTTTTTTTTTTTGAAAATGTTCAATTACTTTTTCTCCGAGTTCATACTATTAATATTTTAATGTGTAATTATTAATAGTTCAGTTTTAAACTATTAATACTTGAATTTGGAACTATTAATATTTCTGAATATAATGATTGACGAATATCAACATTAACATGCAAAAAATATTAGTATTAATATCACCAAATCTTAATACTTCAATATAAAAGTATTAATATTTCATATTGATATTATTTGTTAAAATTTCTTATATATAAGTATGGGTGTTGAAGAGTTCTGAAGAATATGAGCGCTGGAAGTATTACGTTTTTTTATTTAAAAAAGATATATACTACTTGTAAAAAGTATTAATAATTAGACTGATAAGTCGTTGCTTCAGAGAGAGTGCTGAAGTATTTTGAAAAATATGGATTCTGAAAGTATTAAGACTTATTATATATAAGTGTATATACTGTTTGTAAAAAATATTAATAGTTAGATTGTAAGCGTTTTAAAGTGTTCTGAAAAATATGAGTATTGAAACATTCTTGAGAGTGAGGATTAGTCAAATCTGAGAAATTTGACTGGAGAATTTATATTGGGGGACAATTATTTATTTCCAAAATTGTATATACAAGTTGTTTATATGTTCCACTAACTGAATTTTACTTAATCAATTAAATGAATAATACATAACGAATTGATTCATCAATATAACAACTCTAAAATTCATAATATTGAAATCTAGCATTAAAAAGTAACATGTACTTTTTGCTTTGAGAAATTATAAAATTTAATATATATTTCATTATTCATCAAATAACTTAAAATTTACAGTTAATATTTAATGATATTTGATATAGTCTAGATATTATCCAATATGCAAATTACATTCGAGGTTTTCTTAAGGTCAACAAATAGAAAAATATATATCTTGGACAGAATTTAAAAACCATCATGTACCATAAAAGCATACTTTCTTGTAGAAACAGGCCAATATTGTGACGAATTGTTTTTTTTTTTATTAAAATTTATGGTTTTATGTTAATTTTAGCTTTTATCTCTTGTTGTATGTTTTTTGTGATAATTAGATATGTCTTTTTTTTTCATAAAAAGATGATAGTTATCACAATTTATGCTAGGTTTATGATTCGTAACTAAATAATACTATGTAAGATATTTGTCATCATCTCACTATCCTAATCATCTTAGATCCCTTTGAAGACTTTAGAGCCCCATTCGTAATTGTCTTTGTACGCCCCTTCCAACTTTATTATTGTATTCTTTCGATGGTATTTCAAAACAACTATGAAATTTTAATATGTAATGTGTTTTAATAATAATTGATATTACATAAATAGTATTATACCTTTAAGTTTTTTATTATGTCAGCATTGATGTATTTATCCATCTAATTCAGTTTTGTCGAATGACTTTTGTACTATATTTCTCTCTTTTCATTTAAAAGATATGTGTTTGATTTTCTTAAATTGTAATATAACTCTCTAGATGGTACAATATTTTTGTTCCTCTATTAAATTACCGCACGATGAACTGTGCTTAAAAATTATTGATAATCAAATTTGTTTGGATGCAAGATAATTTTCTATAAACTTTTTTAATTAACGTTTAAATATTTTTTTCAATGCGAAATATAAATACTGATTTTCTGTTACGTAACACAGCATAGAATACGAACGAGTGAATCATCTCCTCCCATTCCCTCCCATCTCTCCCCCTCCTCTCTTTCTGTAATGATTTTATTGAAGGCATCTCGAAATAGACACAACAAGCAATGCAGATTCAAGGCACAGTAAAATGTTTTGCCGTCCCAAAGAAAAAAACAAAGAATTGTTATGTGGGACACACGGTCAGACGCCATGGGGCCCATGGCCATTTCCAAAATAAATTTGGGCCGTTGAGTTGCTTGGACCAGTATCTGCCCGCTCACTGACCACCGCTAATTACCCTTTCCACCATCAGCAATCCTATTTTTAAATTGTTCCCTTAGCGCCGCTGGACTATCCTACATGTATATTAAATACACACAAACCAACAGATTAATATCATTGATGCTGACGCCTGCACAAATCTGTGTGATTATTTTGTCATCACCAAACGCCTTTCTTAAATTTTACGCTGTAGTTATCAGTTCATGAATCTAACAAACCCAAATAATGTTTACTCTTTGATTTTTATTTTTTTTATTTTTTTACATTCCAGTTTCAGATTGCTTGTTATCACGGCTCCTGTTGGTACATAGATGCATAGGAATTAGGAAGGCCTACATAGCACACTAATGGGAACAAAAGTATGGTAAATAAATTGACAGCTCAAATTGGGGCACACAATTTGTTCTGTTGCGACTTGTGTTTCGGTACCAGACAAGGCGGCCCAAATAAATAAATATCTCTTACAACTGCTAGTAAATGAACGGCTCAAAGAGAAGGTGTGAAAGGAGAAAAATCCAACACAAGGACTGTGCTTTGAAGGGACCGCGTTGCCATTAAACAAGTATATAAATAATATCGACCCACTTGAGATTTTATTCTCTCTCCGTTGCATGGACGGTTCACTAAATTGGTGCGATCAAAATCTATGCGATGGCTCATGGCTCCGACGGATCGACCGTCAGGATCCCTGCGATTGGGAAACTTTGAATGTATTTTTGTGTCAAGTTGGCTTGGTGATGGATGATTACATGTTTGTCATAGCATTGCCCGGAGATCAATTTGCTTTCTCAGCGACTATTCAATCCCTTTCTAAAAAACGAAAATATTTAACGTCCATCCTTTTACTGTCCACTCATCTGTCTATTTTTTATTTATTAACGTCACTAATGTGTGTGCTAATTAAAAGTATATTATTGTTAACTAATAAAATTTAATCATTTTTTATACAAAAACATATATTTGAATTTTATTAGTTAATAATAATATATTTTTACTTAACAGATATATAATTGACGTTAATAAATAAAAAAATAGACATATGGGTGGACAGTAATAGTAGAGTAGATTTCTCTCAGAACTCTTCTAAAATAATATGAGACATTGAATTTGATGGCGATGCAAACTTAATTCTAACTCCATTGTTTTTTCTTTTTTCTTTACTGAGATGTAGAAATTTAAGAGAAATTTTGACTTTCTGGAATGCTATATTTGACATTGGCTGCTGGTTTATATATGGTTGGGTCCTGTAATTAAGAATTGAAAAAGATATGTTATGTAAAAACAACAAAGAGTTGAAGATATTTGATATTTGTGAGTCACGAGGGAATGGAATTCTCTGGAGTGTGCTACAAATTCTAGGAGCATAAATAAAGAATGATAAGAACATAAATTTCAAATTAACGTTTCACAACAAAAGAACTTAATACTAATCATAAGTATTCTCATTGTTCAAATGTCAAGAGTAACCATTAAAACCAGTTCTTATTAATCGTAAGTAATTGGGAAAGCAAGACATATATAGCTCAGTTCAATCATAAAATTGTATTTCAGTTCTCCTATTTTATCATTCAAACCAATATGACAAAACTCTGGCGTATGTGATCCTCCACCAACCAAATTCCTTCGGAATATTCTTTAGCCATTATAGGCCTCACCTGACGCAAAAAAGGATGATGTAAGATGGCTGTTTTGCTTGCAATTTTCACATGTGCAGACTGCTGCCTTGAAAATATCAACGCACCGGGACCGCTTCAGAGTTCTGTGTTTCTGCTCCTACCATTGTGCAAAAGGAATTTTAACAATTTTTAGGGAAATGATATCGTTCTTCCATAAGAAAATGCGTAAACATATTTTTTATGTGATTTATATTTAACAAAAGTGAGATTAAAATTCAAATTTTGGATAATATGATGTGTGATCGGGCACTGCATAGTGCATATGCTTGCAGCTTGATATATGGATGGTATGTACAGATATGTATTCTAAAAAAATCTTAAAACATATGAACTAAATTTTTTTTTAAAGAATTTCAATCCAAAAATAAAAAAAATGTAATAAGATGTAATATAATTTTAATTTTTCTAAATGAGAGATGTCATGTAATTAATTTTATAAGCTTAATACATTATAAATTGTGACGTGTTATTGAATATGTTGGTGTATACTCTTATTCATGCGGTATCGCACTATATAAATATGTGCGGTCGTATATACAGTCTATGCGGTCGTATTTTAAAATATTGATTATAAATATGTAAGATTTCCTCCAGCCATATTTGTTGCACTTAACAGTTTTTTCAGATTTTATATTACTATATTTGTACACGCATGTAAGTAAATTGGTAGATCCAAAAATTAATTTGAGGCTTCAAAGAGAAGCCTGAATTGATAGGCTTTTTAAGGCGATTTTGACAGTATATATAGGTAATGAGTTTTTGCCATGAACTAGTGATAAGAACTATAATTTTTTTCTTATTATCGCTCTTTATGACTTCATAAGTTGCCTTCCGAACCTCTCCATCTCTTGTCTCTTCAATTTCTTATCCTTCTCTTTACAATTTTTCTTTCCTATGTCCTATCTTTCTTTGAACTAACAGCTAATCATAAACTACTTTCATCATCAAAAACAAATTCCAATGTCGTCTTGAAAATTAACTTCTCATTATAATCATATCACTAAGTTCCTTTAAGAATAAGATCTCACTGATAGATTTCATTTTTCTATAAAAAAATATATTTAAATCCCGTAAAAAATATTTACAAAATAATAAATATCGGAACTAACAAAAATCTTTATTTAAAAAAAAAGAAAGATCTCATAGAATATTTAGAGTTTTAAAAAAAAAAAAACTTTTTTCGTCATTGTGTACATTTTGTTGGTTAGATTACCTACATATTTCCTGGTCATTATTAGAAAATCCATTTTTTGTGTATGTGCAGGTAAATTTGTTCAAATTTTGTTTTAATGAAAACTTTATGTGTAATTTTGTCTCAAGTAATGATGATTTTTTAGGTGGATGGTACGAGTCAATTTATTAGACGTTCATTCGCAAAAGCTTGAATTAATTTCGACGGTTTATATTGCGCGAGACACCCTTTACTGTTATTCGCTGATGGGTTCACTGATGTGGATTCTTTTGTCATTGAGATTATGACTAAATGATAGTGATATAGTCTTTGATGATAAAATTTTAAAACTAAAATATTAGAAGAGATTGAATAGGAATTCATATGTGAGTAATATTTGAGATAAAATATGAGAATCGAGCCGTCCAATTTAAATATTCATAAATGATCTTCATTTGAAAAATTTTAAACCTACAATATTTCATACAAAAAGAACCATTGTCTAACATGAATGATGATAAATATTGTTTATCTACGGAAAAATGCATGTTGAAATCCTGCAAACAAATATTTAAAAAAAAAAGAAATATCGGGGTTAATGGAAACGTTTATTAAAAAAAACACCCAAACAAAAACATTGTCTTTAAAGCAAAGATTGATACTCAATGTTAATTAATATTATAAATTACAAAAAAATAATGAGAGTTGAGTTCTTAAATATCTTAGCCTTACTACATCATATATCTATCATACATATAATTTGTTTCTTTCTTCAATTCATTCTAATTGGATAAATTATATGTTATTACACTTTAATTCTCCTCATCTAAAGGAAATGTGTTTAGTATTGTCTAAAATGTAAATCAACCGCTTAAAATGATGCAATTCTTTTATAATCGACTATATGAATTTTGTGTATTGTTTATAATTGTATATGCCTTTAAAATTTTTGAAAATGAAATTTTGGTCCAGACTTGCTATTTTGTACACGTTATCTTAGTTTTAAATTTGTTACTTTCTTTAATATACACAAAATTTTTTGAAGCAAAGTAAAAGGAGGAAAAAAAAAGCCTCTAGTAACAGAAATAGTTTGACAATATATGATCCTCAACAATCAAACCGTTTGCAGCTTGGTGCCAGTTAGCTTATAAAAAGTCAATTGTGATATAGTTCAAAGAAATATATGAATAATAAAACTCACTCTCTTGCTCGCTTGGCTCATCATTTTATATAATAAAATCATACTTTCCTCATAATAATATATTTTTAACAAATTTATTAATTTATTATTATTTTTAAAAGAGACTATATCAATCTTTATTATAATCCTGCTAACAAAAACAAAAAAAAAAACCCTATATATTGGATTAGACTCATCCGCAAATCTTAGATCCATTTATGCAGCATATATCCAATATGTTCTTTTTTTTTCTTTTTACTGTGCTCTAGTTAGTTTTGTTTTTTAATATTTAATCACAAGTCAAGTTCATATTTCTTTTCTTTTGGGTAAAAGTGGGGTTAAACCCACTAATTTCATTAAAATCAATAGCGTTTACCAAAGAGCCATGTCATTCATGTAAACCAATGAATGACATGGCTCAAGATGACTGATCAATAAGTCCATAATAATAAATTGTCCTGAACAATTAGTCATTAATGGCTGTCTTTATTTAGTAGATATGTTTAGATTTCAGGGAGATACTCTTGATGCAACATGACAAATTTTCAATTTTTATAAACCAATGAATTACTCTCGCTTTAAATTCCACGATAAAAAAATTCTGATCTAATCGTTGAAGATTGATGCCACATATTGCCACCAACTTAATTTGTTATTTCTTAAATATAAAAAAGTTACCTGTTAATCATTTTAGGGGGTGCTAATTAATGATTGCCAATCCAGTAACTATCAATCTTACATGTATTAAAACGTTAAAGAAGAGATAAACTTGGGGCACTTGACAGGAGATTTTTTTTTTTTTTGCTTTTTTGACATGTCCCTCTCTCTCTCTCTCTCTCTCCCCCCTCTTATAATTAAAAACGTTTTAATAATTTCCCATTTAACCACACTTTTTTTTCCAGTGTAAAAATGATTAGACCTCTGATTACATGCGTCCATAGTTCTGTGCGAATGCATGTAGTGGTGACGTTATAGAGATGGAAGAAAGTAATTCCATGCAATCACATAAATTTGTGGCATATGCAATTAGAATTAATTTTGTGATTACGAGTCCTGAAGGAGATAAATAATTACTTACTCCTAATCATGATTAATATCATTGATCTTACAAAGTTGGAGCCATAGACAAACGAACAAATCGCTCCAACCTGGAAAGCTGTGATGTTACTCGCGTATCTGATACCTCAGCGATCTGATCTGCACGGTGCGGGGTCAATTTGGGGCAAAATAGGAAAAATATCTGGTGGGCGGGTCCCACACTCCCACTGCTCGTACCAAGTTGGCGAGTACGTTTTAAGGCGCAACGTCCTGATTCCTGACGAATCGAGAAAGAGGGCCCACAAGCAGGATCTGGGCTGGGGCCCGCGGGCCACACTCCCCAGTCGCCACCCCAACCTCAATTCTCCACCACAAATTTGCGCCTCCTGGAATCAATATCTCCTCTCTGCACAACAGATACATTGCATGCATGTTCTGTCCTGTTCCTCGATGTATGGAAATGGAATGCTTTTATGCATGTGTGTATTTTGCTATGTTAGTTCAAATTTGGATCTGCGATTCTGCGTTTCTGCTGTTTTTTAAGAACAACTTTGGGGTTGTGGTCAGATCTGACTGTTGATTTTTATTCTCGTTGCAGTAATTTAATTTAACAGCTAGAAGTCATCTCAGGATTGATTTTGACTGTTTGGTTTGAGGTAGAGAATGAAATCATTATTATGGTGTTCAAGGTGATCTTATTACTGGTATGGGGCAAACATGAAAACAGGAAACTGAGTATATGAACAACGGTGCTTGTTTTATATTCTGTAATTTCTTTTTTAGTTTGTTTGCTTTGTCTTTGTATTCTTTCAGAATTTTCTATGGAGCTCAAATTACCACTACTTTACTGATTATCATTCAATGGCTTAGGGTAAATTTGACCATTTCTTGAACAAATTAACTAAGAATTTGTATAGCTGATGTTGTATTTGGGATCACAAAAGGTAATTATCTTTCCCCAACGTTGCGTAATGAAATTTTTATGAGGGAGAACGACATAAGATTTGATTTAGAACATTTCCATACAAAACATGCCCCGTTGCTGTTACAAGTTTGTCCACATAGATCAAGACATTAAGTGACGAAGCATTAATATCTAATTGATCATGAGAGGATACATATACTCTTAGATATTAGTGCTTCATCACTTAATGTCTTTATTAGGTGATTAAGCACTAACATTAAGTGATGAAGCACTAAAAGAAAGGGCTCAAGGACATATTATGTATCCTCTCATGATCAATTAGTTGATATATTAGAAAAGATTTTTATTACGATATATTGAAGAAATTGTGTGTAAGTTTGACATGATTAATATCTGTGCTTCAGCTTCAGAAATTGTTGGTTACCTGACCTTTATTACAATTTTTCATATATTTATAGTGGAGAGTAGTTCTGTAAAAATATAAACCATTTTCTAGGGTTCTCCTTAATACAGCTCAATTAATCTTTTAAGTTATTTTTTCCCAAATCGAAACTATAAAAAAAAATATGAACGAGTCTGTTTTGATTTTTAACAAATGCCCCCCCCCCCCCCCCCCCCCCCTCTAATTGCCACAAATTGTCAAACCATGCGCCAGGTCCTTTTTTGTCCCTAGTAATTTTTTTTTTCCAGAAGTGTTTTCTTTTCTTTTCTTTCTTTTTTCTTACTTTCTTTTTTTTTTGTTTTTTGAATTTCCATATTCCATTCCCACTGAGGTATCAGTGGCCCCTTGAACCCGGCCACTGGCGCTTGTTTACCCAAAAAAGAACTTGTATTTTTTTTTTTGGGTTTATCAAGGTATTTTACTGTGATTGACCAAAGATGTTTATTTGATGTATTGATCATTTAGCAGAATGTAACTGAAGTACTCCTATCGTATCCTATTTTTGTTTTCTTATAATCCAAGTGTCTTTTTATGCATTGTTGCTTTTATGTTAAAATGATAAACTGTTCATTATTCTCTGTATTGAGTTATATTATTTGTGTTTTACTAAAATTAAATCGGTTAGATTGATGTCTGATTGTTGAGATTATTTAAAATTAATATGAGTGGGACATTTTTAGCAGCTACTGCCTACTGGATCAGTTGACATGTTGGGCCCTGAAAATGTAAATTTCTCAGATTGGATGCCCAGAAACTGTTTGTAAAGATTTTTGTCCCAGTTTTATTTTATATTATGAATCAATGCATGGGCCTCCTGGGTGACCACATTCATGTAAAATATCACTAGATTAAATGAAAAAACCATTGGAAATTTACACTGGTCCAAAGATAAAACATTCTGAGAGAAAAAAAAAATAGTTCAAATAAAACTCCACGGCTCATTGGCCCATCCCTTTGCATCCAGATCATATAGGCTGAATGAGGGAAAGCAAAAAAATAAAGAAGAAGAAAGAAGACACTTGCTACGATAGAGGTCCAATGGCGTGGAAAGGAAAACAAAAATGCTATCCATTACTATTCTATGATTTTCTTTTTCAAAGGAGGGATCCTAAATGACAGATTAGTTTGTTATTTTTAATGGTTGTCAGAAATGAATTACATTTTTAGGATTCTATAAGTAAAATATAATTTATACTTCATAGTTCATATATATCACATATGTGAAAAATAATAAATTGGTCATGTATTTAACATCAATAAAAAAAATAATATCTTCATGAGTTAACTTGACAAGAATTTTCAAATAAATTCGAAAAATGTTAAAAACAGAAAACTATTTGTAGATATATTCTTACACTTATAGATTGATTATGTTTCAAATATCATGAAAATTAAATGTCATTTGATATTCTATCAAAGACTTTCAAAATTATATGAAATTAAAATATAATCAATCTTTTTTATTTTTAATATTTCAAGAATAAGATGACAGGAGATGATTTCATAAACAAGTACCCACCACAGGAAATATTAATACATAGTTGGACATACTATTAGTTCTTGATAAATATTAAGCTTGCTTAACCGTACGATAGGTGCTTGAGGACGGATGGACTACTGTCTAATGATTAATTATTAATCCACTATTAAATTGAATTTTTCAGATAATTTGGCATTCTTGTTAATATACATATACAATATTTACAATAAAATAGAAATAACTTATTACTTATTAAGAATACAATATATGAATTTTCTCATCTACGCAAGGGAAAAATCGAAATCAGACATACCATCTCAGATTTTAATTTCTAAGTAGACTACGCAGTATTGTTGATTTTGGTCCTTTCTTCTTTGTCCTAACTCCAAGTTTGATAATTTTAGACTGTAGAGAAACTAAATTCACGATATTTTATTTGGAAACAGATTTGAGTTGAAAATTACTGTTTTATTATTTTTTTTGAGTTGGCTATTTTTGGTTGAAGTAGTTATAGTGAGATCAACCAATTCAAAAAAATTCTGGAAAATTATTTGAAAATTCAAATAAAAAAACGAATTATACTTTGAAAAACGCAACTTTGATTTTCATAAAAATTAGATTTGTTATATCTATTTATTTGGGTACAGAGAATAAAAATTAACATAATTATAGCTGGTCATTACAGTTGACTTTCTGAAAAGCAGTTATGCACATACAAATTAGTTAGTTTCAAAAAATTATAGAAATTTCCCAAATTTCTCAAGATTCTCAAAAAATAAAATTAATATAAGATAAAGCTTGGGAAAACTAGTTTCTATAGTCCAACATCATAATGAAAAATATGTGAGTTGAATACATTATATACATATCACATGATCCACTTGATCAATTTATTATCCTTCTCTTTTGTTTTTGACCAGCCCCCATTAAACAGTTACTGAACAATACTAAAATGACAATGACCAAATTCATGTCAGTTCTAATCTGTTGTTTTGTTCCATTCCTTCTTCATGCTCTGCAATTCCAGTAGTCATGTCTATATTTCCTTTAGCATAAGACTGCACACATTGTTGTGTTTGAGGCATGCATCAATTCAGATGTTTTGATATGTTAATTTCAAGTAGCACAAATTAAATGGCAAAAGAATCAATCATGAGTAACAAATCATATTTCCCGTGATAGGCTGTCTTTTTTCATGAAAATAATAATTATAGGAACCTTATTTTGAGAAGCTAGCTAGCTATATATGTTGAAGACATGTTCGATGCTTCTTACCTGCTGATGCACAGATAACAGAATATATATTGGCACAAAGTATATGCGCTCTTTGTCACGCAATTACAGCGAGTCAAAGATTAGGTTACCATAAGTAATGTTTAGGATGGAAAGTTGAAAAATTAATGTGGCCTCCCCATGGTTGGTGACATGGGGATCATGATCACCACCTGGTTGTTGCTATTACCAGTATTACCAGTACTCCAGTAGGGACGCATAGTGACTATATATGCGTATATTTGTGCTAACTAATGGTAATGGTTAAGGATATCTCCTGTTGTGCATGTACCGGAGAGAATAGGATCTAGCATATGATGCGAGAAGAGCTGCCATTAATGCCAAAAAATGGGAATGGAGAAAGATTACGATGACGATTTATTACGAGTTATTAAGTGTGTGGTTAGGCGTTAGGAAGAGAGGTCCAAAGCCATGTGCATTAAGTTGGATCTCAAGTAGAGAGAAAAAAATTTAACTAGTGAATTAAAATATGGTCATGATAACTCTCTCAAATGGGCCTAAAAAATACGAAATTTCTGAGAGCCATGGGCACATTCATAGCTCCTCACAACCCCCTCGCCTACCTATTAGAGCGTTCATTAAGGTTTTGCCTAGATAGTACCAAGGACCACCTTGCCTTCTCTTACCTTCTCTTTAATCTCTGAAACCACCTCCCAATCTCATTAAAAATTTGGGTGCTTCTTAGGTGCCATGCATGTTTCCTAGATAGCTAGGAAATGTTAGAGCTTTTTCATTGCATTTACAGAGTAATTTTTTTAAATGTCACATCACCATTTATAATTATTTTTAAATGCTATTTTTAGAAATGCAAAAGATTAAATTACAGATATATATAGAAAAATACATTAAAATATCTTTCACTGTTTCAGTGGTCATTAATACCTATGAAATAAGTTAGATTTTCGGCACATATTGGGTCGGTACTGTAGACTTTAATTAGCTAGTTTTGCATTTTATATATGTCATATATATATATATATATATATATATATATATATATATATATATATATATAATCAGTTTCAAATGATAAATTCAAATTGCTCAATAAATTATTTATATTAAAATCTTGTAAGATATTAAAATTTTTTATTTTTAAAGTTTTTTAACTACTTGTTTCATGTTTTTGACAAAAATCCTATTTTTATATATAAAAAGTCATTATTATTATTATTATTATTATTATTATTAGAGTCATTTTAAAAAATTCTAAAAAATAGTTAAAAATTCTAAAAATATGAAATTTCGGTATCCTATAAAATTTTGATATGAATAATTTATTAAACAAGTTGAATTTTTTATTTGAAGTCGATTTGATGATTTTTTAATTATAAACACCGAGAGACTTTGTATTTTCAGGAGCATCATAATGTGTGAAATAAAAATAATATATATTTCTATAATTACAAAGATGAAAAAAAAAATGCTCTTAGAGACCTTTCACTGTTTCATTGGACATTAATTCCTATGAAATAAGTTAGATTTTCGGGACATTGGATGGGGATTGTAGATCTTGTTTAGCATTTTAGATATGTCTATATGCATATGTATATATTTTATACATACCCGTGTTTTTATATTATGTAAACTATATATTTTGTTGAGACATGTGGAGCTTAATCATGACACATCGGTTTGTAGATAGGCGGATGTCAGTTTTAGATAGAATTCTAAATTAATATAAGAGAGAAAAATTTAATTTGGGTAACTTAAGTTATTGTGAATAATACGGTGTCATGGATGTACTTCACATATGGTTGCTGCAGTTCTATAATAAATTAGATTACAAGAACTACATTAGAAATATTTTTCATATTTAATATGATAAAGTTAACCAAAGATATTCCTTCCAAAAATATTTAATATGATAAAATTAACCAAAAAGTCTACTTAGTGGGAGAACTACCGATGAGAAAATTTTCCCCTAAATTTGTTGTGTTGTGTTGTCCGTATGCACGTGTCTCTAAGTTTCTTTTTACATGTATGTGTATGTCTCTAAATGATGTCTCTTGAGATGTCCAAATTAAGAACACTATGATCCTAGAACATTGAACGTCATTATAGTGGTAGGCTTTGTTGATGGATATCTCAGATGATGATATGGAGTCATAAAAAATTTAAAGGGATGACGTTCTATTTAATTTTTGCATTACATTTCAAATTAAAATTCTTATTTATTTAAATATGAGGAGAATTTAAAAAAGTTAAATTTAAAATATCAAAATAAAATTGTTAGACGTTTTATATATATATATATATATATATATATTATATTTTTACATATAAAAAAATATTAATTCTTTGACTTTCATTTTATATGAATTAATAAGATAAAAAATCAATGTCTAGAAATAATCTACATCAATCAGCAATTTTTTGCAAGCTTGTAGTGTCAAACAAAATAATATTAAAATATTATAATCTTTTACATATATATAGAGAAACTAATATAGATCACATTTAACAGTTTTATTTTAAAAATTTTGTTTTAAAATTTGAGTTATTAGAAAATTAAAAAATTGAGGCATAATAAAAATATAAAAAACGGAGACATTTGAACCGTCCTCGCTATATCTATTATTGCACAAAAACTAAATAATTCTTAATTTTTTAACCCTATACATGTGTTTAATTAATAAATTACATATCGGTCTCAAGTTCAAAGAGAAAGAAAGATTTGCAAATTATAGATGATTATTATATCATATATTTCTCATCTCACCAACATAAAATTTGTGATCTTCTTGTGAAATTCTACTAGTTCCTTCCTCAGAAAATTTGTCATCTTGCATTTCTTTCCATTTTTTCCTTCTCTCCCAAACTCCTAACAAACTAATATCTAAATCATATATAATCCACAGCTATTTTCATGCTCTTTGCTTAAGACAATATGGACGTTCGTCGACTAATCTTTCGGATCTTTGCACCATGACAAATCACATTTTTTTTTGTGGCCGCGACAACATATCTTTATCTTTGATTCGCATTAGGTACACTGACAATTTTAGTGGATTAGAGAACAAGATCAGTGGCAACTTAAAGAAGATATCATTTTTCTTTACCTGCTAACACTAATTAGTTGCAAGAAAAATTACAGAATTCCTCAAACTTCTCACTTATTTTCGCTTCCCCCCTTACTGTATTGTCCATAATACAACCCCTTGCTAAAATTCTCCCAATTATTATCCTTTAAAGAGATTAAATGATCTATAATTCAAAATATAACATTCTTTATCAAATATAAATTAAAATAGAGCCTATATTTCAACATTTAGATTTTATTTCATTCGAAAATAAGAAAACAAGATTACAAATAATTGACCAGGCATTTGTAAAATGTGGTTGGCATCTCGGCATCTCAGCGGATATCGGCATTGCACATCAACATGACATGCTTTTTGGTTTTTACTCACCAACATGACATGCTTTTTGGTTTGCACATCAACAGTACACATTTAGTAAACTCGATTGATTATAATGTTGTGCCTGTTGTAAATTAAGTTCTTCATTAAATCCAAATTTAGCAAACATAATCATAATAGGGTTCCGTATGCATTGTCTTGCTTTTCCTCTAGTTTAGATCAGCATATTATATGGATTCCAAATCCTCCGTCTTGCTGAAAAAGTTCATCACAGATCTAATTCATTGAAATTAATCAGAAAATCTCTCTTTATATATAACAACGACATGAACATATCCATGTCAGAACTAAAATTCAAGCATGGAAGATGATGAGGCCTCTGCTACATGCCTACATGCCTGCGGTCTTCGAGTCCTTGACTTGAGAACCGAATCGCTGAGGCCGCATAGGCAATGAGTACTTCCTCCGTCCTTTCATGTTGGAGGCTTCCTTTCTGTATATAGTGCACCTCTGCTCGCTTTACACCTCCATTCTTTCCCAATCTGCAATGGAGACACTGGCTATAAGCCTATATCATATACATACAATAAGTCCCGACTTGTTGCTCAGGCGTGGGACGACCTTTATGTGATGTGGCGTTGACAGGTGTAATTGGATAAATCAGACACTACCAGAAAGTGAATTCCTATGGACTATGGTAATTGCTAAAAGTTGCTCGCCTTCATGGAAAGAATAAAATGACGCAACTGAGTAAAATGTTTTGCGAGTCGTCGGCATGCATATAATGTGAGGAGGGATCCACCAGAAGTGAATTCGTATGGATCACGGTTCTTTTTTATAATAAAATTTTAAATAAATTAAAAAAAATAAAAAATAAAAAAATGTTTACGGACATGTATATTTTTCAACTTATAAGTTAATTGCATTTTAAATTTCATATTATTTAAATATAATTTGATATTTCATCAAGAATTGTTAAGTTGAAACCGTTACAAATTATATAAATTTTAATGATTTTTAATTAAATATCAAATGCCATTTAAATTACATGAAATTAATCTATAAATTTAAAAATATGTTTTTAAATTTTTTATATTTTTAAATTTTTTTTTGAATTTATTTAAAATTCTATTGTCAAGATTGTTAAAAATAATTATTGTCAAGTGAACCCTCCTCTTTATATATTTAATTTAATTGCACGATATCTACTGAATCTAAACGAATAAAAGTCCGGCATTAATATGCTTGCTTAATTTTGATTATACAAATTCAATTTTAGAATTTGAGACCATCTAGCTCGTCTGAAATGATCAATAATCTCAATTAATTTACTTGAATACATAAAAAGCTTTTGAATTAATGAATAGAAATTTCAATTTTCTTTGTGTGTTGTCAAATTCTATACAATTCAGAGCATTTACATACCTTCAAAATTGACTGACTGAACACTGCTGATTTGCCGGTTTGTCAATTGTACCAGCATACGATACTCCAAAAATCGATTCTTTCCTCGGGAAATGTGTGTGACAGACTAAGACGCGACCCCACAGATTAAATTTAGAACTAATCCAAATGTTGTTGTTGTCGATTATTGATCCTGCTAGTTAGCTGGTGTATGTACTAATGCAAAGATGAGGTGCAATTTTTATTTTAACCTTACACCTAGGCCAAACTGTGATCTTTTGCCCGTTAAAGAGGCTAAGCAAAAAACATCAATTAATGAGCGGCAAAGCAAGCAACTAACTCCTTACTTCCCAACTAACATATCCGTCCTGTGGAAAAATAGTGCCTCTTTTCTTGTGATTTCCCCCTTTACTTAAATGTACTCCACATCCAAGCTCTCTCTCTGTTTCTTTGACTTGGCGTTGTTAACAAGGGGATGGCTTCAACTGTTGGGCACTCCAGCCTAAAGTAAAAGAAATCTTGTTAGGCTCTGGCAGTTGATCATCAAAGCTATTTTTTTTATTTTATTACTGGGGAGGTTGAATCCAGGAAAAGGTTTGCAAGAGTAATCAAATTCACTTTATGTGATCCTCGAATTGTAAAGTATGTAGGAAGTTTCCATCATTTTTATTATCAGAGGACAACAAAATGAGGAGATTGAAACATAAGAGGTAATGAAAAATGGAAGGTCTTATAATTTCATCCCCTTGGTTGGTTATTTGATTTCCTTTCTTATATACTCTAATTTGGAACGTATGAAATTAAATCTTTTTCAAAATTAGAGGAGATTGGTGAGTGATATCTATTAATTTCACTTCCTTTACAAACTTATAACCAAAATTATTAATGGAAATTGATTATTAGAATAATTCTGATACTTTCATATGAAATAGAGAATAATAACATTATAGATGTGTTATATATTACCTAAAATAAAGTCCATAAAATTAAATGTTCAATTGTTCAAATATTTGGATAGATGACTAAAGGGATTTTTAAATTATATTATATTTGATTATATATATGTCTATGTAATTAATTATATAAAGGTACATTCATAGTTTTAATTTTTTTCATGAACAATATTAATCACGAAACAAACTAAATATTATATAAAAATGGATGTATACTATGAATATCTTATTTGTTCACACCTTTATCAATTAGAATTTTGCTTCTTTCTAAATCAAGAAGTAACGGAGGAAAAGGAAATAAAATAGCAACACACCAAACAAGCTATTGTAAAATGTAAAATGTAGCACGTTGAAATGTAGGAAACCTTCTATTTGTATCTTTCAACAAAAATGGTGCATATGGACTCTGAAGAGAGGAATCCTTAAGATAGTGAAAAGATAAAAGAGAGAGACAGAGCGAGAGAGATGGTGATAGCTACCGGTTGCATTTAACTCAATTGGGAATTGGAGGAAATCTTTTCCCCAATTTTCTTTTTGCCTCTATAAAACGAAATAATCTCTTGAGGGGCAATTAACAGGCACGCACAGACAACTGAGCCTTAAGTTGGGTGGTTAAGGTTTGATTAATGCAACAAAATAATAACGCCTCTAGAATCCATAACCTCTCAAGTTAGCTGTCAACCATACTCTCCACTGCTATTTATCCCCTCCTCATTTATATACCTTCCCCTCTCGCCATCCCTCTATCATCACTTGTGCTACACATCTCTCTTTCTCTCTCTCTCTCTCTGTGTCCCTGTCTCTGACTCTCGCTCTCTCTATCTGCATCTGTCTCTCACTTGCACACAAGAAGGCCAAAAAAAATAAACAGAGAGCAGAGTAGACCATAAACAAGCATGGGATTACCTCCCAAATTTGAGGCAATTGAGAGGTGTAGCTCAGAGGGAAGGTGCAACCAGACGGTTGCGGCCGATCTAGATGGCACCCTTCTCATATCACGTAGCGCATTTCCGTACTATCTGCTCGTGGCTCTGGAAGCCGGTAGCATTCTCAGAGCCATCGTTCTTCTCCTATCTGTGCCAATTGTCTATATTACATACATTTTCTTCTCTGAATCGACTGCAATAGGAATGCTCGTCTATATTTCGGTTGCTGGTCTCAAAGTGAAAAATATTGAAATGGTTGCCCGATCAGTTCTCCCGAAGTTCTACGCTGAGGATGTGCATCCAGAGAGTTGGCGTGTATTCAGTTCTTTTGGCAAAAGATACATTGTAACCGCAAGCCCGAGAATTATGGTAGAGCCATTTGCAAAGGTATTTCTTGGTGTGGAGAAGGTAATTGGTACTGAATTGGAGGTGACGAAGTCGGGGAAGGCTACCGGTTTCCTGGCAAAGCCCGGCGTGTTGGTCGGTGAGCACAAGAAGCATGCAGTGCAGCAGGAGTTTGGTGATGCATTGCCAGATCTTGCGATGGGAGATAGGCCGACCGATTACAACTTCATGTCCATATGCAAGGTTTGACATTGCTTTTAATTAAACTACATAATTTGCTTGCATATATAGTTGTGTAATTCAATTGCAACTTACCGGTTTTGCATGTTAAATTTTTTCGGTACTTAGCTCTTTGCTTAATACGAATAGCAATGGGGCCACCTTAACACAACTTCATGTTCACAATGCGGGTTTGGGTTGAAACTGCATCTGAAAGTTCCACAGATAATTTGTGTTGTTAATAAATATCATAGAACATGATAGTCCCAACTCGTAACAATCAATTCAATTCGTGAATCCTGATGCCATCTGAGTGAAATATTATCTTTCACCAACTATATGATCCAATATTAATTCGAAGGCCCCACTACTACTGTTCCACTGTAGATTGAAAACTTTTTCTTTTTTTTTTTGTGGTTATATGTCAAATTGTCAACTCCTATCACAGTACCAGAACCAAATTATGGTACAACCTTATGTTAACACAAATATAGCAATCGGAAAAATGTGATAGATTTCGCTCCACGACTTGTAATTAATTATGTCATCAGATTTGAATTAGGTCCACCGAGTTGTTTTACACTGATGGGAAAAACCCATATATATAAGCCATCTCAGTAGATAAAACAGAGAGTAAAGAAAAGAAAAGAAAAAGAAAGAAAGATTAGTTTTCCTCTAATGGCAAAAGAGCAATTGATGTCTTAATGGGAATGAAAAAGAAAGGACGAGGTTAAAGATTAATTAAGGAGTGAGCATTGAAAACGACAGGCAGATATCTGTCTTTGTATACGACCTTTCAATAGTGCTCTCACCTCTCCTTTTGCTTAATTATGTTTCTAAGTCTTAATTAACCGAACATATGAGATCGTTGAGAAATTTTCAGATCCTTCACAAAGGAAATTAATATTGTGGAAAGCAGTTTTAAAGATTGAAGCAAGGCAACATATGCTGCAGAGTATATGGCCCTGGTAACACTGGCAATGGGACCGTGGCAATAATTTCTCTTTATCTTTGTTAAAAAATCAATATTTTTTATTTTTTGTAAGAATAAAAAACATAAATTACATTAATATTGCAATACTATATGCTTGGTCCACTTCCTTTTGATAGGCTCACACTTTAGAGACCTAATAGCAAAAGCATTAAATTGTAACTGTAAAGTCTCTGGATCCCTTGGTTAATTGGTTAATTATCGCAGTGTAAATTCAGAGCTATAAAGCACTAAAAGTTGATATAATAACATGATTCCCAAGCAGTAGCTTTTCAGTTCGTGCTTTCTGTTACAGAGACTTTTGAGTGCTGGTGAGACCTACTCGCAGGGATTTGTAACAAAATCTATTACAGACAGTTTGTAACAGAGGATTAAAAATGAACTTGAATGATTGAGGTGGTCTACTCTTGGCCATGAATGTGTGATTTATGTGTCTAGGCTGGACAGGTAGGTGTATGAATTGAATCAACCATAAGTGCTACCTCCTCCCAGGACAAGTTACCATGTGCTCTCACACCTCTCCATTTATTACCCCTAATCCCCACAATGTTTGTTGTTTCAAATATTTATGTATTTTAATTAGTGCTCTTTTATTTTCCAACTTTTGTTATGCATCAACATCAATACATCATATATAGTCTTTGACTAAACTAGTTAGTCTTAACCCATGACAGGAAGCTTACATAGTGCCACCGAAGAAATGCAACCCGGTACCAACGAACCAGCTGCTGAGTCCCTTGATCGTACATGATGGTCGTATGGTCCAGCGACCAGACCCGCTTGTGGCCATGATCACCTTCCTATGGATGCCGTTTGGATTTCTTCTTTCACTTATTCGGGTATACGTCAACATCCCTTTACCAGAGCGCATCGTCTTTTACACATACAAGATCATGGGCATCAAACTTATTGTTAAAGGGACCCCGCCGCCTCCCCCAAAGAAAGGCCACCCAGGTGTCCTATTTGTGTGCAATCACCGCACTGTGCTTGACCCAGTTGTCACCGCAGTTGCCCTTGGTCGCAAAGTCAGTTGTGTCACTTACAGTATCAGCAAATTCTCTGAACTCATTTCCCCGATCAAGGCAGTCGCTCTCACAAGGGAACGAGAAAAAGATGCTGAGAACATAAAGCGTCTTCTAGAAGAAGGTGATCTGGTGATCTGTCCAGAAGGAACAACCTGCAGAGAACCATTTTTGTTACGATTCAGCGCATTGTTTGCCGAACTGACGGACAGGATTGTGCCGGTAGCAATCAACATAAAACAGAGCATGTTTCACGGGTCGACAGTTAGAGGGTTCAAGCTTCTTGACCCGTACTTCTTCTTCATGAACCCCCGGCCTCAATACGAGATCACTTTTCTAAACCAATTGCCGAAGGAGCTCACTTGCAGTGGCGGCAAGACACCGATTGAGGTTGCTAATTACATACAAAAGGTGTTAGGCAGTCAGCTCGGCTTTGAGTGCACCAATCTAACAAGGAAGGACAAGTACAGCATGCTTGCCGGCACTGACGGTCGGGTCCCTTTCAAGAAGGAGAAGGCATAGAGAGAAGCCCCTGATATATTGTCTAGTTAATGCAGAACCTGTGATGGTGATTGATTATTATTGTTGTTATTATTTTGCTGTTTTTTGTTAGTAAGATTGGTATTGTTATTGAATATTGTTGTTCGTCTCATAAAAGAAGGAACTCTTAATGAATTGATTGAGGGCCTTAAGCTTCTGTAACTGAAAAATAGTTAGTCCGTATGTCAATTCATTCTTTTCCTTAATTATATGAATCATATTCATACCTGATAATTGATATGCATAAAGTTTCAGTATTAGTTAATAGTATTTTTTTGTCAATTCATTCTTTTCCTTCGCTTTGCACTTTTGCCCCAAATTTATAGTCACCAAGTTCAAATTCGCAAATTAGTTGAGATATAATACTAGTTATACTTTGTTGTTTTAGTACAAATATTACATCAAAAATTTGATATTTCTGTTAAAGAAATAAAATTTCATAAATTTCATTGTAACATTGGATAAGTAATTAATGTGTTATTCTTACAACTCGGTCGACAAAATTCAAAAATAACTTGTGAAAATTTCTTATAAATTTGTAATACAAATACAATACGGACATTATCTGAAAACATATATTATTTTTATGGTTAACGTATTGGGCCAGGTAGCAGTCATGAAAACAGATCAGATGGAAAATTCAAAGCTGATATGGATCGGATATGATCCTAATATATAAATAATATGAGCTAATAATATTCAATCTGCTTTCACAGCTTGTGGCAGTGAGCTTCTTTGGAAAATGACTACAAATTTATATCATAGCATTTTATTTTATATCAGTATCTTTTTCTAATATCTGATAAAAAGGATAATATCTGAAATTTAAAATATAATCAGTTCCACTTCTTATGTAGCATATCTTGTAATTTGAACTATAATAACAGAGAGATTTTAATATTTAAATAGAAAACCGTCAATAAATGGGATAAATATTACATTACAAAAAGTGCAAAGAGCAGAACTGAGGCAACCACTATCTGTCAGTATGGTCAGTGAACAGTCATTCCTATCTGCCAACGAATGATTTCAACTCTTTGAAAAATTACTAATATTTGTTGAACCTCTCTGAGTATATATCTATCTTTTATCCTATGGATTTGTCATTTAATGGCAAAATATATAGTATCTATTATATCATATTCTGATTTTTTACGTCACCAGTCACCACTTGATGGAGGGATCAATACTGGGGATGCGTTCAATACCTCAACTGCACCATCGACAATAGTCAAAACAAGGTTATTAAATGTTCCTGAGAAACTTTGCTAAAGTTTCTCATGCCTTTTTACAGAGCGGATAATTTCAAATTTATGCCTTTTATGAAAACAGGAGGCAGCCTGTCTCTATTCCTCCTAGGAGTGCCGCTGTAACCTGTGGCTGTGGGCGCCTTTCGTTGATATAAATCGGCTTATTATAATAGAGAGATGTCTCGAAGTTTTTGTTTCCATATTAGTAAAATCCAAAATTCAATAGACAAAAATATGTTATATAATAATTTCTACGTAATCTATTAATTTATGAATTAATTTTTATTGTATAATAATTTATATAATATAATAAACATAGTTAGAAACTTATTTGTGAATTTTGATTATATTTGAGTTAGAAATAAAGTCAAATAAATAAATAAAAACTTATATAAACAGGTACAAGTGTATTTTAATTATAATGCAATTTCAGTCAAAATATAGTCCTACCTATTTAGTTTAGAAGTAAAAGTATATACAAATATTAAAAAAATATATTTGGCTATTTATGTGTGATTTTTTATTATCTTGAGTGAGAAATAAGGTCAAATTAATTAAAAACGGGTATAAATATATTCAAATTAATGTATTTTAAATGCAATTTCAGTCAAAATATACCGATTTTTTATTTAAAAATTATTATTTGAAATTAAATAAATAGAATCGTATGAAAAATATAAATATAGGAGGGCTGAATTTTTAAAATTAGTCCTTAAACAGTACGGAACACTATGTTTGTATTTTTTTATATAAAATAATATTTTATTATTGGCTGGATTTCTAAAGTTCAACCCTTGACTTGAGTTGAAAAAACTCAAACCAAGGGCCAGACTTTAGAAATTCGGTCCTTGGTTTAGGTCTTTTCGGCTCAACTTAGGGGCCAAATTTTGAAATACCAGCTCATCCTTTTCGAGCAGACCAATTTACCCCAATTACATTGTTATTCTTTTGTTGAGGAAAAAAATCCAAAATTACACATCATTATATTTCAGTTACATAAAATTTGAAAAAAAAAATCAACACGGTTTAAAATATATGGTCCAAAATAGAATTTAAAAAAAACAATCCAATAATTTTTATATGTACGTTATACGTTATTAATTATTATCATTTATTAACAAATATATTTTTAAAATTTAATCATTTTAATAATTTTTGCATGTTTACAAAAGACGGTAAAAGTTCGAAATAAAAATAAATAATTTTAGCTGATATATAAAAAAAAACTCTTGAATTTTCAAAAAATTATAAATGAAATATCGAGATTTAAACAAACATATTTTTTTATAGGAAAATTCGTAAAAAACATTTAATATCAATTTGAAAAGCTCGTAAAATTATCTACATTCATTATAGGTGTAATCCCAATCGATTTTTGGCCCAAAAAATGCCATCTCGCATTCGAAACTTAGGATTTAATTTTCTGAAATTTCAAGAGTTTTTTATATATGGTCTAAAATTATTTTTTTAATTTTCAACTTTGACCGTCTTTTAAGGTATGTAGAAATTATTAAAATTATTCGAATATAAAAAATAAGTTTTTTAATTATTTTAATTTTGAGTGTGATGTTGTAAGAATTGAAAATAAAAAAAATAATCAGTTTGAGATAAAAATAAAATAAAAAGAAAGGTCGGATTTCTAAAATTCGACCCCTGACTTGGGCTGAAAAAACTCAAACTAAAGGCCAAATTTTAGAAATCTGTTGCTTGAAAAGAAAAGGTGAGATTTTTAAAGTCTGGCCCTTGGTTTGAGTTTTTTTCTGTCCAAGCCAAGTGCTGAATTTTAAAAATCTGATCCTTAATAAAAATATTATTTTGTATAAAAAAACTAACACAGTGTTCCGTACGGTTTAGGGACGGATTTTAAAAATCCGACCCTTTTATATTTATAATTTTTCATACAATTTATTTATTTATTTAATTTCAAATAATAATTTTTTTAAATAAAAAATCGGCAAAATATAGATCTTACATGTTAATTTTAGCACCAAAAACACATATAAACATTAAATAAATATATTTAGCTGCTCACATGTAAATTTTTATCATATTTCAGTCCGGAAATCAAATTGATAAAAAACTAATATAAAATGAATAAAATACTATTTATTTCCTGCACATCAATACTTGCTAAGGCAAGTCAAGGAACATTAGATATTTGATCTATATTAAGAATTCTTTATATGATGATAAACATTATTTTGTCCCAATGGCTAAATATCCCACAACAAATTTTGCATTACTTGCGTGCAGAAATTCTCCTCATTCCAACCACATGCGCTTGATCTCAGAAACACAAACTCCACCTCCTGAAAAGCACCAGAAAATCATGACATGCATATTTGTCATCCAACATACAATATCAATTTTCTTTCACTTTTTTCTCGATTGTTTTAATTCATGTCAGAAGCTTAATATACTATATTTTTTTTTCTTGATTTCGATCAAGTAAAGCGCGCGCACACGAAAAGCAGAAGTCTCAACCACATCTACTGCTAAAATTATGATAGCCAACAATGTGCCATTATACACAAAAGCCGTCTTATAAAAATCAAATTGTCTAACTGATTAATGTTTTAGAGAAAGAAGATTTTCTTATCTAATTGAATCATCCAATTTTGATGCCAAAGCAGGAGCCAATAATGACATATATGATGTCATTATTATGGCGGTGTCCGTAGATCCTTCATTTTGGCTTGAACGGGTGCATTGAACTTCTTGTGTTTCAAAACAAAATCGACCATCTCAATTAAATTTAGTTATATATTTTTTTTATTTTTTATTAGTCCGTCTTCCAGAGGGAATCATGTTAACATGGATTTAAGCAACCATCTATCAAGTCTTGCTGGTAGTTCTAATATAACGAAATAGTAATGCTTATGTGTTGTCTGTTAAATTATGACGGCACTTAATAGCTTGGTCCTCATTCTACCATAAAACATAATAGTTTTTGAAATTTCATTGATCTTTATTTTAGAAAAAGGGTAATTAAGCTTGGATGTCAAATTAATAAAAGAAACAGAGAGTGATATTTGAAATTTGTTCCCGTACAACTATTTTTTTTTACCTTTATGCATCTATTCCAAAAGCTGTACAGAGATCTTTTCGATTTGTCAAAGTTTCTTTATATGTTTCTTTATGTTCATTTTTTTTTTTATTTTACTTTGTCAGTATGTCATGCCTGCCTAATTAGCCAGACTTTGTTGGTACACCAAGATTTGAACAAAGAGGGTAATCAAAAGATATGACACATAAACCTATAACTAAAGAAATAAATAAAACAAATATATGAAGACAATTAAGACAATACTCTGTCTCAGCAAGTTTAAAACACAACAGTATAGTCTGAATATCACTTTTGCATCATTTCACACCAGAATTCAGGACCAAGACATATGCAAGACCAGAAACCAGGCCCTGTGGCACTTTATACATACCAGTATACGTACATGCATGGACAAAACACACAAAACTTTTAGTCCCATAAACCCAAACGGAACCATTGGTCTTCGATTAAAGAAATCCTTCCATATTGAAGTATATTACATTTATATTGATGGATACTAAGCTGCAGAGGCTGTGACAGTTCCGCTTGTAACTGGATCAGCTTTGTCGATGGATAAACGAGCACTAACATATTCCCTGAGATTCCTCGGTTTGACGTGCACGCGTAATCCGTTCTTCATGAAGAGTGTGAGCGACATCTTTTGCTGCACCTCATGCCCCGGCACGAGCACCACCTTATGTCGAAGAAGTACCGCTGATGCAATCGATTTCATTTGGAGGTATGCCAAGTCCTTGCCCAAGCAAGTCCTAGGTCCCCCGTTGAAAGCCACAAAACGGTATGCATCCTTGGCCGGCTCAAACCGGTCACCATCTGCCGAGAGCCAACGCTCCGGCTTGAACTCCATGCAATCCTTCCCCCAAATGCTCTCCATCCTCCCCACTGAGTAGATTGAATAGGTAATGGCTGAACCTGCCGGCACGGCAGTGCCATCTGGTAGCACATCATCCTCCACAACATATTTCACATCCTGTGGCACAGATGGATATAGACGCAACGTCTCAGCAAGAGCGGCCTTAAGGTAAACAAGGCGCTCCAATTCATCAAAATCCAATGGCTCCTCAGCCCAGTTGGTGGTATCCTCTCCTCGAGTCTCCATTAATACTGTGGCAATTTCAAGCAGCACTTTTCTTTCTATATCCGCACGCTGCATGAGCGTCCAAAAGAACCAACTGAGTGCTACCGATGAGGTGTCACGACCAGCGAGCAGAAAGTTGAGAGCAATCCATTGGAGCACATCATCTGGGAATGCCATGCCATTGCCGTCCCGTTTCTTCATAAACCGGGACAAGAGATCGTCTGAAGGTCTTGCCTTGCGCTCGGCTATTGCCCCGGTCATGTATTGGTCAACCACCTCTAGGCTTTGTCGGAGGCTTTTCTCACTTCCCATCCCCAAGGCCTTCTTAATCCGCCAAAGGAATGTCGGGTACAGAAACCGTTGTAATGTTGCTGCCGTTGCAGAGTCAAATGCAGAGGCAAAGGGATTGGCAGGAAGGTCAGAAGACAATGTCTCAGGGTCTTTGCCAAAGGTGAGGCCACATATGTTGTCAAAGGTCAACCGGAGAAGAAGGTCTTGGAGGTCAACACTTGCACCTGGTACATCACAGTGTTCAGCCAAGATGTGCCAGAGCCGGGTCTTGATTGCCCGGTTGGCCCATCTTGCCATGGCTTGGCGCAACGTCCGTGTGGTGAACTCAAGTGCCGCTGTTTTGCGCTGGAGAAGCCATGTTTCACCATCAGAGTTGAAAATTCCCTGTCCGAGCAGGTCGTGGAAGGCAGATTGCCACATGGGCCCCTTTGGGTAGTTCTCGAAACGAGTTCGAAGGACATACTCAAGATTGCGAGGATTACAGGTAACTGTAAAAAGCCCTTGCTTGTGCGCTACAAAGGGCAACGGTAAGATGCAGGTTTGGTATGTGGCCGCCTCTCCGGTAGATCTTAGATTGTCAGCAATCCAATCATGGAGGCGCTTACGGTTGGCGATCAGAGCAGGAAGGCTGCCGACAATGGGCCACATACGTGGGCCCGAAAGGCGTTGTTTCAGAACAAAAAACCACATCATGTAGACAGATGCAACTATCACCGAGGCTGCGGCCATGAAGAGGTTGATGCAGTTGTCTTCCGCTCTGCGGCTCATGGAGATGCCCATGATAACTAGAGACTGTTCTTTGTTTTTCTAATCTAAGAAATTGGGCAGAATTGATGTATATGGACCGAGGAGGCTGGGATTGATATAGAAGTTGCTCTGCTAGTTTTGTGTAAGATGCGTTTGAGAGAATGTTGCAGGGGAATGAGTTCATATATATATACCGCGAGAAGGAAATACTTAGCTTATGAAACAAGACAACTGGGGAGTAACCTTGTTTTCGCTGAATTTCTTTTGAGTGTGTCGGTTACTGTGTGCTTGACGGGGGAGGGAATTGATGTCAAGTATGGATTTCAAATTTGATTTCTTGAGCGGCTAGCTAAAAGATTAGAGAAATTAATTAACATGAATATATATGTGTTTTGCCCATAGTTTTCAATAAACTTACCAACAAGAAATTTGAAGTTGTTCTTACAAGAAATAATGAGTATTTTCGTAAGGGTCTTTGTTCAATAAAGAGCATATGTTTCATTTCAGATAGGCTACAAGTTAAATTACTAGACAAATTAATTAATTAGGCCTGAATGGTACTGTCTCAGATCCGAGTCTCTTTTAGGTCAAAAGCTGTTCAACCATACTAGAAACTTGCAGGGTTTTGTGAGGTGAAGTGCAAGAGAAAATTGCAAAGCGGCACTAATACTGAGAGTGCTTTCTTAATTAACTTTTCTGACGCACCTACAAGTTGATTAATTTACTAGTGTACAAACTAAGTAAACTAATTAAAGAAGACTTGTGGAAGTGGAAAATTGAAACGGCATGCAAACAAAAGAAAACGTACCAATTGCTAACGGAGTGCGCATTTTATTTATTTGTTTGTTTGTTTGCTTGCTTGCTTGCTTGCTTGCTTGCTTATTATTTATCACTAAATCATCACTACTTTATGTGAAGGGAACTCCTGCATGCATTAAATATCATTACTATTTACTACGACAAAAATATTAACATGCGTTAATGACTCGGCTCCTTGTATTGTTTTATATGATACTACCAATTTTTACTCTCAAAACTAAAAAAGAGAAAGGAAAGAAAAGAAACTTACTAATTTTATATAGTAAATTAAACAGGTATTCAGATTTTGGTGGATATGTAGCGAGATTCCAGAACAATCGATGAAATACTTTTATTTTGAAAAATAGAAATCGTCAATAAGTCCAAGTACAAATAAAATAGATGGCAAAAAAAAGAAATGCTTGATTAAAACTCTCAAAAGTTTTCAAGAGATCCTTCTTTATACTATGACAAAGTGAAGGATTTCTGACTTAGAAATAGATCACGGAAGGATACGCACTATTGTCAAATTTAGGATGTTGGATGCATAACAACTCTCTGAAATTTATGAAAGGAACAAAATTGAAAAAAAAATTTGGGTATAGTAAGGACTCCATGTCTGATGACAATTGAAATCATTGAAAAGACGGATAATTGAGTGATGAGTTTGTAAGATTAGTTTAGCTTGAATTTTAAGTTTACTTTATTTTATTTTTATTTTTATTTTTGTAAATATAACCCTATAATTTTTCTTTTTTATATTAATAAAATCACAAAAACAAGCAAAACTTGTTTCTTCAAAAAAAAAATATTCTGAAAAGTGTTATTTCTCGGACTTCATCTCAAAAAAATATCTAATAAAGAACAAAATTTTAAATAAAATAATTTCTAAATACAAATTTACATATAACAAACTTATAAAATAGATAATATTTTTTTTAAAATAATAATACTATATATAATTAATAACAATACAATTAGTTGCATAACAATTATTGGAAGACAAAAAAGATATTATTATAAAAATTATATAACACTGTAGACACAACAAACGTATTACTAAATTAAGAGAAAGAAGACAAGATATATGAATCATCCAATTAAAATAAAAAACAAATGGAACGATTATATTAGACGTGATGACATAACTAAAAGAAAACTTAAAACTCATAAACCATTATTATAAAATATAGATTAGACTCAAAGTCAAGATATACTCATCAGACCAATATCAGGTCCAGCGAGCCTTTATGGCCGTCCTATGCAGGGTATCAATGAGGAGAAAGTGCTTCAAGTACATCTATTGTTCTAGAGTTCAACTCAAAAGTTGAAAGGTCAGAGGCATATTGAATATCAGACTCAGGCTGCTCTAGAAATCACAAACCCATAGAATAAGAGATAAAAACAAGCATGAAATAAGTCGAAAAGCTACTCGGCAATTCCATACGGGCCAGTTTGCAAAGAGGAAGAAAGCGGCGTTGCTCTTATGTAACAAGCTGAAATAAGGCCCAGACTGAACATAGAAACACATCATTCGATCCATCAAAAGCTTCTCTCTGCTCCAAAAGAAAACAAAAACAAAAGCACCTCCTTGTTCGAGCCATCCAGGATCCATAGCCCTAGAAAAAACCCTCCTACTCCTCTCTCCCTTGACGGCGGCGGCGGCACCACCCCCAATCTGCTACTGAAGTTAGAAAAAGTGACAGGCAGCAAGATATCGACACGAAAATGGCGACAGCGGCGGTGACAAGTAGCAAGCAGACGGTGCTCCAGTGCGCAGGTACGGCGCCGAGCGTGAGCGCACGGATCCACCCGGTGGTCCTCTTCAACATCTGCGACTCGTACGTGCGCCGTCCCGACCAGGCCGGACGCGTCATCGGAACCCTCCTCGGATCCACTTCCCCCGATGGAACCATCGAGATCAAGAACTCCTATGTCGTCCCCCACAACGAGTCCGCCGACCAGGTCCCTCCTCTTTTCTTTTTTCTTTTTTTGTTTGGATTTTTGGTATGAGATGCGTGTGAAATGCTAAAGGGCAACTTTGTGGTTTCTTAGGTTGCTTTGGATATTGATTACCACCATAATATGTTCGTCTCTCACCAAAAGGTCAATCCCAAGGAAGTCATTGTTGGATGGTAATTCTTTCCGCTCTCCTCAATTTCTGTTTGTTTATATTTATTTCTTTATGTTATTAGTTATCTGACTTAAACGTTGAAATTGTTAATCTGAGTTGTTATAGACTTTTTGTACTTCTTTGTATCAAAGCGGAGTAAAACCCACCGGTTTTATTGAAACCAAAGTGTTACAAGAAGTACAAAATGACTGGTACTAGTTAAAATCCAGCTGAACTTATCAGCAACATCTGATTTTTGTCTACAAAAGATTACAAACTAGGCAAACAAACATTTGTGAAACATAAAGACAATGAAAAAAAATGCAGTGTTCATCATTCTTCACGACAGTTTAGGAAATCCTTCTTCTTTCTTCAGCTTTTAATTTCCTATAATTCTTCATCAGTTTACTAAATTTGTGAATATACCAATGAGGGATCTGAGGAAATTCAAAACGACCAGCTATGATGTGAACTGATGGCGTAGTCTGTGCATCTGATTGTATGCAGGTTTTCAACAGGATTTGGTGTATCAGGTGGTAGTTCTCTGATACACGAGTTTTATTCGAGAGAGGTACAGAACCCAATCCATCTCACAGTAGACACTAGCTTCACAAATGGAGAGGCATCCATCAAGGCATATGTCTCTGTCGCCCTGACTCTTGGAGACAGACAGCTTGCTGCTCACTTCCAAGAAATTCCTCTCGATTTGCGCCTCCTCGAAGCTGAGCGTGTTGGCTGTATGTAAATGCCCAGTTCTCTCTTATTTACTAAACTACTTGTTTGTTTTTTGATGTTGCTATTTTTGTCTTTGGCAGTTGACATGTTGAAGAATACAAGTGTTGACAAGATTCCAAATGATCTCGAAGGGATGGAGTCAACCATGGAGAGGCTCTCTGCTCTCATAAATGATGTTTACAAATATGTGGATGATGTTGTTGTACGAGTTTTCTCCCTTTATCTTTTCTCGGTTTTCATTGTTTTGGTTATTATTGAATTGCTGATGTGATGATTCATAAATAGGAAGGGCGTGTTGAAGGGGATAATAATATAGGGAGGTTCATTGCTGATGCTTTGTCTTCTTTGCCAAAACTATCTCCTGCTGCTTTTGACAAGGTTTTCAATGACAGGATTCAGGTTTGTCACCTTCTTTTCCTTGTATATTCTTAAGGGTGCTTCTAATTCTGCATTTTGTGCAGTCGTAAAAATAGATTATCATGCCATGTGGTGAAAATTAATTGAAACTGTGATGTTGGTTTTGGAATGAATGCAATTGCTAAGCAATACCTACTTATACGAAAGACAATAAGAGACTGAACAATTGCCATGTGCCAAAGATATTTTTCTTAACAACTGCATGTGATGTCATCATTAACATGTTTTAGCAAGTCTGTCCAATCTTTTATTGGATTTTTTCTTGGTGACTAATGAGCATGTTCTCTATCTTGTTTGTTTCAGGACAACCTTGCATTGGTATACCTGTCAAGCGTCACCAGGACACAGCTCAGTATAGCTGAGAAATTGAACACTGCTGCTCAAATTTTGTAGATCTCATTGGTCAATCTTTGTTCAGGTTGCTATTATCGTTGCTAGATATTACCAGCCTGTTTTTGATGTGTTTCTTTGTGTTTGAGTTGAACACTAGGATAGACGTGTTTCTATTGGCTTCATTGGGGGTTGTAATTTGTCCTTTAAATTATTTACCATTACATTTTTCATCTTCGTTGCTGCACATGCATCCGTCTCGAAGATATGATGAGCACAATTCTGTTGAGATACCAGTTCTTCTTAACATGACTCATTTTCTTTGTGAAGGAAACTGATTACTAATTCTTTGTGCAAGCTTGATTGTCAGAATGTAGAGCATTGGTTTGTTAATAGTCTAACAACTCATATTCCGTCGTTGATCAGTACAGAAGAATGAAGCCTTCTTCTGGCTCTGTTTATTCTGAGCTCCTATCTAATTAATCATCAGTCACACTAGTAAATATGACAGATTGTTGAGTTGTTACTTTACGTAAGTTTTTGGAACTTGGTGTAAGTTAGCATTATAGGCATCATAAGCTTCTATCAAAATCAAAACCTGATGCATTGTTGAAAGAATCAAGTAATGTGTACGGAGGAGAGTGTAAGGGAGCCTGAAAGGAGCAAATATATGTTAGCCAAGAGGGCCCATTTAGTTGCAAATACATTGGACCGAGATTTGATTAAGAAACGAATAGCATAAAAAAATATTTTAAAAGAAAACCAGATTAGTGGAGACCTAGAGATATTCTTTCATGAGATTTCTTCTGACGTGAAATGGAAATAGAGAATAGAAAATCCATTTTCGGATTGAGTGCATCGTATGTTGGCCATAGGAAATAAACAACATGCCAAAATAATAAATTAAGGCTAGAACAAGGGGACTAGCGGTCTAGCAGCATCACAGTTTAGTAGTTCATTCATTCGATCCAATTCGTTGGAAATGGATGAGGTTTGGTGCGTTGGAAATGAGTTTGCAAGGCAACAGTGAGATAAATCCAAAGCTGCTGGTAGATAGAGGCAGGTGGGGGTGTCAGAATGATCTGAGACCTCCGAGTCAAAGTTCCAACTCACAAATAATCTCGCGAGGGACCCACCTGGCAGTCTGGACTCTGGAAGACCGGAACTTCAAATTGCTGTCAGTGACGACAAGAGGGGGGGGGGGGGGGGGGGGGGGCGAAGCGCAGAGACAATCGTGTAGCATGCGCAGAGGCGTCGAAGAAGGGGAGGGGGGAGTACTCAGATTTGATGAAGACAAGGAGAGAACGACACAGAATTGCAAGCCTTTGTTCCCTCTCTTCTTCTGTGCGCTTGATGGGATTCACGATGGCTCAAGTGAAGCGGTCGTTGCTCTCAAAACCCTGCTCCGACCAATGTGCCTGGCTTCTAAGAGAAACATTATTGTTTGCTTGTTTTTATTTGTTTAGAAAGTTTTTTCAGAAGAATCCATTTTGGACGAACGCTACGGGACAAGTAGTGAAAACTGTTGGTTTTATTCAAATCTCAATCCATTCTGTTTAAAGTTCGTAGCTGTTTGTTTTTCAGTTTAATTTAGTGTACTAGTCTCTTTTCCTACTTCGGAATTGCAATCGAACCGTTTTGATTAAAGTTTGTGTGTGTGTGTGTGTGTGTTGGGGGGGGGGGGGGGGGGGGGGGGTTGGTTTAATATATAAAAATTATTATTGATACATATTTTTATTATTTATATTGAATTAATTATTATTCGAATTAGTAATTTATTATTTGGTTTATTCGTACAATATCTTATTATTTAATATACATGAATTATTATTCAAATTAGTGATATTTAGACGGAATAATAAAACTATTAATATAAAATAAAGAGTAAAGCTAAAATGGCTATAAAATAAAGAGAATAGGTCGTTGGTAAGGTTAACTCAAAAAAATAATTGAATTAAGTTTAAACGATAAATTTAAATTGCTCAATAAATTTTCATATCAAAATTTTTTAGTTTTAGAAGCTTTTAACTATTTTTTTAAAATTTTTTAAGATGACTCTAAAATAATAATAAAATAATAAATATTTACACATAAGAATAGTTCATTTTAAAAAAAATCTTAAAAAAATAATTAGAAAACTCTAAAAACGGAAAATTCAGTTATGAAGAATTATTAAGCAATTTAGATTCATCGTTTGAAGTCATTTTGATATTTTTTTAAATTAAGCTTGTTCTAATTTTACATAGAACAAATTTATTTAGCACGAATAATGAAGTCAGTATTGATGATGGTGTTTTTATAATATTTTTCCAAAATTAGATAACTCAAAATCTTTAAAAAACAAAAAAAAATTTCATCATGGCATGAAACTATATATATTTTTTAGATGATATCTATTTGAGCAGGATTATTGACATTTTTTTAACTGGCTATATAGATATCATCAAAATTTCATTAATTGTGACGTCATATCACTTTACAAAATCATCAAAATTGACTGTATTATTGACATTTTTTATCCATTCAACATCATGTAATGTCATAAAATTACAAAAACTAACAAATTTTAATGTCTTACAAATGCAGAAGAATGTATTTCCGAGTCACGCGCGTGAATTCTCATGAAAAAAAAAGTTGGTCTAAAAGCAAAACCATGAAAAGTAAATCAGCAACTAAACCAAGTATATATTAATTGGTCACGAGTGGACCCCAGTTACTGACAGAGAGAAATCCCAAGTGATCGGATTTGATTTGGGAGAAGAGAAAAGAAAAGAAGAGAAGAGAAGAGAAAAGAAGAGAAGGCCCCCGAATTTGATGGTGCGTGTGTGAAAATAGACCTCGGAAATTGCAGCTTGAAACCCACGCAGAACGGATTTTGCGTGCATGAAACTTGGAAATCACCACCACAACAACAACTCTTTCAAAAGTTAGCGGGATGCCCCACGCCATTCAACCAAAACAAACAATCAAAATATATATTATTATACAAATCAAAATGTGGACCGGGTGTACGCACCATGACAAACATGAAAACATCTCTCTCTTCCTTTTTTGAACTCTAAAACAGTGTGAGCTGCTACAAAACGAATGAAAGATGAAGAGAATAAGAGATGCATGCAAATTAAGCGCTAATTGCCTCCGCTTTTGGAAACGGATTTCCCGAATTCTAATTGCCTGATAAGTGGGCCCCCTCCCCCGCCTCAGATTGCATCATGAGTTAGTGGCGATCGCTGCCCCAAAAGGATGGCATTTTCCTCTGCTTTTTAACAACTATATATTAATTTGATAGTAGTTCTTCTTCCACTATATCACTGGGGTGGGGAGCAATGCTTGATTTTGGTTCTCATGTTTTGCTTTTGAACTGTTGAAGTGCATATATAATTCAATTTAAATTTATTCACCAAGACTCAAAAATCTGCAACCTGACGTGGCATAAGGAAAAAAAAATGAAGTATAGTTGTACTTTCGGGATCCTTTTCAAGTTGCACCAGAATGAAATAGTGTCAAGTAGCTTGAAATAGTGTCAGCTGACATTATTATATATGATTCTTAAAAAACATTCGTAGCGCTGCTCTGCTGAAATTTTGTACTTTTTAAGCTCTTCAATTGGGCACAATTTGAAATTGATTTTATGTTTTTTAATGTCAGATTGTTCTTGAATCATGCGTCCCAACTGGCATTACTACAATTTCGATTCCGTTGCTCAGTTTAATAAATTATTTTTTTCACAATATATAACTTCCTTTGGGTAAATGAAGAAAGCTAACAAATTTTAAAAATTTAAAGGATAATCTCCAATACATGAAAGAAAAATATGTATGATCACCATTAATTTGAAATATTTTTTATTTGATAAGAAAAATTTTCTGAAAATAATATTATTCGAACTATACAATTACCAGAATGAAATATCTGTTGAGGAGAGCATGGGTAAACAGGAAACGTTCCAATTTTAAAATTTACGAAGTATTAGAAAAAATATTTCATCACTAATCTCTTAATTATCACCATCCAAATTATAAGATTTGTTATCAAATATACGCAACTGACTGAGCTTTAAGATATTGTCTTTGGTTTAAATTCATATTCGTGTCAATACAAATTTTGAATTAACTCATAATTTTTTTTAGAAGTTATTTTAGTGTTCATAGTTTCAGCTACTAAACCATTTTATAAATTTTGCACAATTAGAAAAGAATATTAATCTTCAAGAGATCGTGCTTTGAATCACACATTTTCTTCTCGCAGTGACATTACCAACAAGTTTACAATTAAGTTTTTCAATTAGACACAATTAAGAGAAAGGTTATAGCCTCTTAATAAGGTCATTATCGTCCTAGATGCGTCGTAAATCGAATGAGCACAGGCGTCCAATTTACAGTATAAAATCTTTGATGATGGTATAACAAAAACCATAATGAAAGACGCCTATCTAATTTGCATTGCAACTTGTATCTCCATGGGGGGTGGAAATCCTTCACAACTACATGTACACATGTATTCTGGAAAATAGAGGGCATCTTAAGATAAAAATTTTAGTGTCACAAGTTGATATAAATCTTAATTGCATTAATTATTTAGAAGTTTAGAAATTCAAATGGTGAATCCAGATTGTTGGTTGAAATCTTCCTTACAAGTGACTTGAACGCGAGAAAAAGAAGAAAAGAAAAGAAATTTAGTATATATTCACTGTTTTGATTTTTTACTAAATAAAAACTAGGAAATTTTTGAATTTTATATATGCATGAAGTTCTTTGAAAATAGACCACGATCAACAGTTTAAGTTTGTCATCTAAATTCTATATTTTACTTTTACAGCTCATTTGTCCTCATGTTTTAATTGTACAATTGTTTAAGAATAGAAAGATATCTCCTCTCAATTTATGAATTCTTGTCACTCAGTGTAATAGTTGTTACCAGTATGTATGAAGAATTCATGCACATCAATAATTAATTAATTGTAATATAACTACTGAAAAAAACTCAATATAATCCAAACGGAAAGATTTTAATCAGATTTGAACAGCTTAATTACATATTTTGAACAGAAAGAGATCACATTACATAGCGTCCATCTAGTTTCCGAGGTCAAACATCATGAACCGCATGTAATTAGTGCATCCCGGTCAGAGAAGGCAGCAAGTAACGCCAGATATAATAATTAGTGCAAGTTAGACAGAAATTTGATTTTCATAAAAAGATGGTACTTTGTGTTGGGTGAAGGGGGAGATGTTAATGATGCATGGTTAAGGCGCTCAACACATTTTGTTTGACGCATCTCCTGCTTTTAAGGTGAATGCTAGCTACTAATTTAGAGTGGCATGCTTTTGGGGGGCCACTTGAATGTGACCACTACTACTAGCTACCAATACCACCCATGTTTGTGTAAATTAGTGGCACCAGTTTTGCTGAGCTTTTCTGTCTTAAATCTTAACATAAAATTAACTTGGAAATTCTACTCACAGTAGTAGAAGTTTCATATCATTAAATTAATTGCTCAGAGGCTGTCAAGCAGCTTGTTGGACTGTACTTACTGTCCGGCCAGTTCGGCGAGATCAGAAATGCAACAAGGAGAGATGGTAATTTCTAACAGGTATAATTATATTCCAAAATGATTGAAATGTTGAGGCATGCACCAAACTATACATACACTAGCAAATGATTCATGGAGTTATGAAAATTGGCATTGACCATTCCACGTATATATCTCGTTTATTTCAGTTATTGTTTTATGACAGGAAATTCTGAAGAAACCCCAAAGCAGCATCTGTTAAATTAGATTGATCAGTGGGTCTGCACTGGAGTCCAAAGTTCCAAACCAGTGATACTGGCAGTGAAGAGATTAAACAAAATACATATCTTAATTAATCAGCTAATCACTTTGAAAAAACGCACTAATTTACATGGACAATGTTTATTGTATTGGTAGATAACAACTGACTTGTTCTCAGTGACGGAGTCACGTAATTAAATGGGGTTCAAATAGCCCCCAATTTTATTTATTTTTTTTCCAAAATTGCATAACTTGTAAAGTACCTTTTTTTTCCAACACAGGATGTAAAGAAATTTTGAAATTATCCTCCAAATTAATAGAAGTTACTTACTGTACTTTTTATTGTGACCTCCAAATCTTTCAAAGGCTGATTCTCAAGTTATGATCAACTATGTTATTTTGAATTGAAACGTGTAATTTTTTTCATCATAACACCCTTTCAAAAAGCCTCCCAATTTAATTGTGAATATTCAACATATATATATAAGACTTCTTTAGTCTACTCCATTTATTTGGTTCTCACAAATTAATTGTACATGATTATGTGAAATTAATATATTTCACAAAATATTCTTTTGTTTACTGTTAATTAGAATCAAATTCCTTGTAATGTCAACAAATAGAGCTTATTTAGACTAAGAACAGAGCTTAATTATTTACTTTGCTTGCTCTGTTTCTTGAAAAAAAAATGATTTTGAACTCGGAGCACTGACATATTTCTCGCTGAAATTGACTGCATGGAATCGATAATTTCAGTGGGATTTGTTCTAATATACTTAATATACATGCATCGAGCAATTGAAAAATGATATAACCGTATAGTCAAAGCTTGGAAAATCTAAACTCGATACAAGAATTTGTCTTCTTTTGTAGAGACGTAGCGCTTGACATGAGAATCCTGTCTTTTTCTAAACTAACTCCTCAGAAGCTACTGATCTTCTACTTTTGTAATATACAGAGAAAACACTATACAAAAGGTCAGAATTAATTAGCAATCGCTCAAATCAACTATGTTTAATTAATGGGTATTTGGTTTTTTTTGATACCATCGCTTATAGTAGCGACCGGCGCAAGGTGCCAAAACGCATTTTACATTATAATAGACCCAATTCAACAACCCCTTAGATATTGATCAGAAATAAATATATATAAATTAAGCATCGCTCTCACTGGCAATATTTAATGCAACAGTAAATATAAAAAGACAAGGAATAAGACAACATGCTATCAGACACGATGGCACTTAGATATGCATGAACCGCCATAATTAAATGAGGCCTATAAGGATGTCTCTGCTCTTATTCCAAGATTGTTTGAACAGTGGCAGCTTTTCTGCATGTCTCCTTCCACCACTTTTTTTTTTCATTCTTCATTTTTATTTCCCTTTTTTCTAACTTTTTTGTCTCCCCTGATCAGCTAGCCACCACACACCGAAATCTTGCACCACTCACAGGTCGTCACACCACCTTTATATAAGAGAAAGAGCGAACCCAACATCTATTGATTTCAGTAGCAGCCCCTGAAACAAAAAGCCCACTACAAACCAAAAGAGAAGCAGCGAGTAGTAGTAGTCTTTTCAACTTAATTTGGTTATATACTTTCTTTCAGCTTCTCTCCATATAATTAATCCATATATAAGACATAAACACAGTCATAAACGCTAACTGCATATATAGAAGAGATAGAGATACAGATGGAGATGGAAGGGGAGGCTGGGGTGGTGGTGTCCGGTGGGTTTAATGCAAATCGAGTCGGGGTTAAGTGCGGCAGGTGGAATCCGACAACCGAACAAGTCAAAGTGTTGATGGACCTGTTCAGAGCAGGGCTGAGAACACCTAGCACTGAACAAATTCAGAGGATATCAAACCATTTGAGTTTTTATGGTAAGGTTGAGAGCAAGAACGTGTTCTACTGGTTTCAGAACCACAAAGCCAGAGAACGACACCACAAGAAGCGCCGTCGGGGATCCCCGTCTGATGACGAGGCGGAGCACCAGTTTGTTATCTCTCCTGATTGCAAGAGGGAAGCCAAGTTGAGCAACAGATCATCACTTATCTCCTGTAAGTTTAGTTTACCAGAATCAGTTGCTTATTGTCTTAACATGTGCTACTCAATCATTCATGCATGCACTTTTACTTTTGCAGAAGACGAAGAAAAATAAAAAAAGAAAAAATCATGCATGTCCGATTTCCTTTTTGCATTAGAAATTGAACGTCCTTTTCTTAAAAAAGATATGAGAAATGATAAAAAGGAAGTTAACATTCTGCAAAAAATACTTTTGAAAAAGAAGTAATAGTGTAATACAAATTCATCTTTTTGTTGAAGTGAAGTTCTTGCTTTTTATACCTTCCTCTTTTTTATGAGTAGGCCATATTATATATATGAAAGTTCTTGTTTTTCCTAGTATGATTAGCCAGTTAAAATAATGGAAGGCTTTTACTTTTACTGTTTGCTATAGGTTTTCCAGAGGAGGAAGAGCGAGTGAGATGGCCGGAGAGAACAGGTAGAGATCTAGAGACACTAGAGCTGTTTCCATTGAAGGCGTACGATCTAGAGATCGAGAAGGTGAGGTGCACAAGATCGACTACTACTGATCAGATCAAGGAGCTCTCTTTCTTTGATCCTCCTTTAGAGTTGCGATTAAGTTTCTTATAGCTAGTACATTATTCGTCAGCTTGTGTTTGATCTTATTTCTTGCGGGTGTACTATTAGTCATGAGAGGAGACTTAATTATATGAATTAAAGCTGATAGTATGTGTGTTCTTGCATGAAGAATCTTTGACGGAGTGCATAAAATAAGATCAAGCAATCTTAATTAATTAATTAAATTTTTCTATCTAGCTAGCTCCTGCATGCATGCATGCATGCATGTGTTTCATCATCAGAGTATCTCTGTCTCTCTCGCTCGAGTTGTTTTATGTATTAATGCAGAGGTACGACCTACAGTAGGAACACATGACAGAGCGTACTATGCTTGTCACTTGTCAGAGATTTCAAATTCTGGACCGTTGAACAGTGCTTCCTCTCTCATTTTCTTATTGTTTTGTTTCTGACCAACTTTTCCTTTGTCAACGTCCTTTTCTATACCAGTAGTTGTTACAAGTAGCTAGGAAACAGAATCTTCAATGGATCCATCTGCTTACTTTCTGTTCCCAGTACTGTTTTTTTACTTAATTTTAAGGGAGTTCAAATTTTGCAGATATGAAATTTTTTCAGTTGCTCATGCGATCTTTTGCTTCCATGAGAGATTCCAACTCTGAAGATTAAATAATTTACTTTGAATGGTGTTAAAACTTAAGTTATATTAGACAAGTTTATGTGAATAATTAAATTCATTCTATGATACCATAACAAAGTTTGAAATGTCTTAGCTAAGGTTCACACTATAAACGTTACACTAGGAAGAAAAAAAATTGTAATTAAAAAAAATTTGTAAAAAAGAAACTTTGACACAAACAAGATATTACAGACATGTATAAAAGTAAACAACATAGTTAGCCAGAGACGAAGTCAGGGAGGGTTTTTTTTTTTTTTTTTTTTTTTGGGGGGGGGGGGGGGCTTGATTTGCGATAAAATACATAAATTATTATTTTGGCCTCTTCAAGCTTCTTATCAATTTAATTTTAATAATTATTGAGTAAAATATTATAATTACAAATTTCCTAAATAAGCAAAGTGGATCATGAGTATTGAGGTATAAAAATAGTGTCAAATTGTGTCCTCCGCAGCTAGCTACTCGAACTCGCATACTAATATATATATATATTTTGCAACAAAACACCATATATATTTTGTAGCAAATTCCAAATAATAAAAAGAATCTACAAATAAATACAATAAAAATAGAAAAGTAAATTTTGATATGATAACCAAAAATTAAATAACAAAGTTTTATCATTATAAAGTATTTCGTAGAGAGGAAAAAAATTTTAGGTAAAATGTTTTATTTTAATCATTTTAAAATTATATATTTTTTGTTTATAAAAGCTAGAAATCAATAAATGGGTACATATGGCATTTTTTTTAATTCTACTACAATCAAATTTAATTTTAATTTATTCAATTTAATTATTTAATATATATTATTGACTCATAATAAATTTGGCCCCTCCTATGAATATCTTCTGGTTTTGTCACTGTAGTTAGCTACGTGATAATTGATAAAAGAACAAAAGAAGAATATTACTTGAAGAGTTATATATATTACACTTTTAATACATCAAATGCATATATCAAAGAAAAACATGACATATAAAATATCCAATTAAGTGTGTGCTTAACTTACTCTGATTCACTTCTTTCATCTTACAGCTTGTATATGAGTACAAATAGAAATATGGAGCAAGACTGATGTAGTCTATCAATATATTTTGCAAAACAATTATTGTAAATAAAGAAATACATACAAATATCTTTTATCCGTTTATATCGATGAATGACTGTTAAATTACTTATTGCTCGATTATTCCAGATATTAATAGTTAAACAAAATAACATCTAATAAAAAGTAAATACCATAATGAATATTTTAGCGAAGTACTATTAATTGGATAGGAACTTGGGGCTGCGAGTTTGGGATGTAAAAATTATCATTGTTACTATTTTAACAACAAAGATAATATCTACCGCGTGTGAGAGAAGATATACGTTCAAAACTCAATTAAATGATTTTTTGTGAATATTTAAAGTTTGATGAATATAATATCATCTTTATTTAAAAAATAAAAAATGAATGCAAGTAGTTAATTCTCTTCACAAGTGATTTGTGTAAATGTAAATTTTATAATATTTTGAGTTGACGACCATTACAAAGTCCATATTTTGAATTGCTATTAAATTGACAATTATGGCACCGGAATATTTCTCATTTAACTAATATATATATATATATATATATATATATATATATATATATATATATATATATACACTTTATTACTTCGAAGTACTCGATCGCCTCCGTATTTTTTTTAACTAAGAAAATAATTATTTAAAATTAAATATATAGGAAAATAGGAAGGTAATTTTGAAATTTGGGAAGGACGGGGTAGAAATAACCGTCCGATAGCGTTGAGTGGATGGGTGGACGGGCCTCAAATCAACGACCTTGGGACGAGCCTCAAAGCCATGGCCCAGTGCTTTGGCAGATTCCTCGCGTCCCTGGGCCAAGCTCCAATGTTGCGTCCTTGGGCCGAGCTCCAAAAGCCCGTCCCTAGGCCAAGGTCCAAAAGCGCGTCCCAAGCGCAGTTTCGGCCATCCCCGCGATTTGGGCCGCGATTTGCCGGCCCGTCCGATGCAGCTGATTTACAGGCCCAACTCGTCCCAGGTTCGGATTTTTTCGTCCCAAAATAATTAAGCTCAGGGACGTGTTACTGTTAACCGTCCACTATCCCGATTTTTTCGTCCCCCCTTCAGATTACGAAACCGAATTCCGACCCGAATTTAATTATTTCGGACGAATTTTCTCAGTCCGCCCGTACTTTTCAGAATCAATATAAATACCCAAAGAGACGCAGCGACCTATACACAAAATTTTTGGGGTGACATTAAAAAATTCTATTGTAGCATTATCGGAAATGAGCTGAATCTGTTGGTAAACAGGATCTTATTAATCGGTTAGTTTTTTTTTGTATTTTAATTATTTGCCTTATATTTTCATTTTGAAAATGTATTATATATATAATATATACTTTTATACATACAGAAAAAGTAATTTGTGTAAAAATTTGCAGATAAATTAAAAATGCCACCTGTAAGTGTTTATTTTGGAGGTGAGATATTTTATGGCCGATTTGGAGCCGGGTACACCATCGCTCCCCGATTAACATTCTCTGTGAATGAATCTACTACCTTTGAAAATATATTGAATGAAATATATACCGGATTACGGGTATCGAAGAAGCAGTACTCTCTCGAGATTTATGGTAAAGTAAATAGCGGAGCAAGTGGATGTTGGTGGTTCACCATACTATTAGTTAATGATGAGATATCATGGAAAACCTTTTATGAATTAGTAACTTCCCAAATGGCATTGATTGAACTATACATAAATCTGAAATCTGTGTTGAACTTTTGGAATAAGGAACTATTTTCGAATAATTTATCTGTTAGTAGCTCCTTCGATCATGCCGGACCTTCATCCACCATAACGAATGTTAATTTGTCTATAGAGCTCGAGGAAGAAGAAGAAGACGAAGAAGATTCTGATGATGATTCTGATTATCAGATTGGGTCCGATGTGCGTGAAGAGTCTGATTCTGATGATGAGGATGACGATGACGATGAGGAGGAGGTACGTGCGGATATGTATTTATTACAATGTAGAAAAGAGAATAACCCATTTATTAATAGAGATATAGAACTTCCAGTTAGTATGGTAAATGATGTGTCAGGTTTTGCACGTGCCGATGTTGATTTCATCGGTGCACGTGCACGATTGGAAGGTCCCCTCGTGGAGAAAAAAATATTTCTCTCAAAACAACACCTTATCCTTGCAGTCCAAAGATTTCATATTGAAAAAAATAGGGAAATAGTCGTAACCGATAGTAGCACGAAAAAATATAAAGTGAAATGTAAAGATTCAAATTGTAACTGGAGTTTATATACAACACCAACAAAAGTGGGTGATGCATGGGCTATTAAAATATGTCGATTTTTACACTCCTGTACCACCACAGCAGCTAGAGTTGACCATGCTCACAGCTCACATCTCGGATCAATCTGCATCTGAGACAACTGGGCAATCTGATACATCCCTAACTTCCTAAGTGCCGGCTCACAACGCTCATGATAAGGAATGTGAGGACGGTGTGCACGTGAGTTTAAAACTGCTTCGGGCTAAAAATAAATTAAATAAAAGTTAAATTATAAAACAACAATTATATCACTCAACTATGATATTTTATCGAATAAAAACATATGATATATTTTTGACTCACCTCCTCGTGTATGTCAAATATTCTATGATTGCACATAGGCATGGCCAGTAAGGCAATCAGAGGTCGTCTAAGGGCCTCATCAGCTTCGCTAGTATCAACCTCCCGCTGAGATCGGGCACTGCTGCTACTACCGAGTTCTTGTATGTTCGCCATTGTTTTAATTTTCTAAATAATTTAAAATTCAACATTACTTATCTATTTTAGTTACAAACTTACACAAGACATAGAGAAAATTCAGATAAAGTATACAAAATTCTATAATCTCTACAAAAATATACATCAAATGAAATTTATAAAATTCTAACTAATTAATCTTTATATAAATAATTACGGTCATCTCTTTCAAGCAAAAGTATAAGAAGTAATAATTGATATATTAAAACAGTTAATGAAAATTAAACTCACATATAGGCCAAAATAAGTATATATCATAAAAATAATTCACAATTTATCCAAAGTGCCGATATCACAAAATAATACTAATAGTAATGGTATATATTCTTAATTTCTAAAATTTAAAAATGATATGTTTTCCGATTTTAAAAAGTTTCATTTTTATATATTTCATTATGACATAATAAGCATGCATAATTTATAAAGACATTGAAAATATTTCTAAATGTCCAATATGTTCATACATTAAACAAATTGTAAATGTAAATTGTAAACAACGCAAAAAATCTATCGTACAATTATATAATATTAATACTTGATACCAATAATTCCGATTCGTTCATCATTGAAACAAATATACAATGTGAATATATTTTTAATTCATCATTAAATTGCAATATAAATATTTTTTCCCCGAACTACATAAAAAAAATTGAATAGATTTGTCATTCTATCTATATTTTGAAATTTTCAGAAATTAATAATAATATATATTATTAATTTCTAAACTTTGAAAATTCTATTTTTCCAATATTAAGAACTTTCATTATTTTATATTTTACGAATATTTATTAAGCATGCATAATTTTCTAAATATTCTTAAATGTCCAATATAAACTAAATAAAAATATTATTGCTACTAATTTTTTAACTAAATATTATTGCTAATTGTTTATGCAAAAAAAAATTTAATTTGTACTAAATCATAAATTCTATAAATCATACTTTAATTATTTCTACTAAATTATAATTTACCTGGTAATGTCAGAGGGAAGACGGAGAGGTGGCCGAGAGTGATCGACGGCGGCTCGACGGGGTGCCGACAGTGTTGCTACCTTGGAGGCAGAAGGCAGGAGGATGGCTGGTGGAGGAAGAAGGGTGGGCTGTGGGGGAGGGAGTGTGGGAGAGGAGGGTGACTGGGCTTCGGGGTGGGGGGAGAAATAGGCCTAGGGGACGGGGTATCCCCCAGCGCCCCAAGTCACGGGTCTGCTGGGACGGGCTTCCCAACACCGCCCCCACTCACGGGTCTTAGCTTGGCCTGGCCTGCACTGATTCCGTGGCCTGCACGGATTCCGACGCGTCACGGGCGTAGTCACGGGCTGGGACGGTTCGGCCCAGTTCGGACGCGGCTCCTTTCCGCGACCCAATCTCTGGGACGAGCTTCACAGCCTCGTCCACTGGCTGTTGCATCCGTTGGGCCTTCTCCAAGGACGTGGCTTTGAGGCCCGTCCAGCCCACAATTGGACGGTTATTTCTACCTCGTCCTTCCCAAATATCAAAATTACATTTCTATTTTCCTATATATTTAATTTTTAATAATGAATTTCTTAGTTAAAAAAAATTCGGCGATCGCCTCACGAGAATTTTCAATCAAAATAGAAAATAATTAAGTTTTTGAGAAACAAAAACAAGATATCAGCACGTGCATTAAACCCAGTTTCCAATGAAACAAAAGTGAAGCACAACAATTGTAATTTGTATCGGACCCAAGTCCAGTGCAAAGGAACCAGTGCGCAACAATATTAATGTCCAACACAAAATAGACCTATACCGATGTATACTTTTAACGATGAATAAGCCCGTTACGTAAACACCCCATACAGTCTTTGAATTAGAACTAAGCCCACTTTTACTATGCTGCTCTCCCTTGCTCCTTCCTCAAGCATCCTCCCCCTCTCTGCTAGAATTCCAGAAAGCAGCAATCACCGAATCAGAAACAAGGACAGGCAAGGCAACCTCTTCCAGTGAACCCTAGCAGAAGAGGAAGGCGAAGAGCGGTTCGATCCGGATCAGAACTTGAAGCGCTTCCGAACGATCGCTGGAGGGAAGAAGAAGTTGAAGGGGAGAGAGAGAGAAAGGGGCGATGGATGTGATAAAGGCGCAACAAGTTTCTTCCAGATCGATCGAGAAGGTTGTAGTGCACCCGTTGGTACTTCTCAGCATCGTAGATAACTACAATAGGGTTGCGAGCGTTTCACGCAAGAGGGTTGTCGGTGTGCTCCTCGGCTCCATCCACCGTGGCACCGTTGACGTCACTAACAGCTATGCAGGTTTGCTGTTCTTTTGCTTCCATAGTTATAAATTATGGTTCATTCAGGTTTGAATTAATCAGATTTTATCTTTATTTTAGTATTTCAAGTGGCTCTGGAAAGTGATTATTTGAATTTCCAATGTGGAGTAATAATTGCTTTTACCAAAGAATTCTCTTCGCAACATACAATTGCATAAGCAGTTAGCTTTGTTTGTTGGCTTTGTTCAATTTATGCGAAATAATAGTTGGCCCCTTGTTCATTGAGTACTTTCAGTGTTGCCTCCTTCTCAATTGACGTGGAATAGTAGGTCTTGTTATACAATATTTTCTGTTCATGCTATTGTAGTTCCCTTCGAGGAGGATGACAAAGACCCGAGCATCTGGTTCCTTGATCATAATTACCATGAAGCAATGTTTGGCATGTTCAAGAGAATTAATGGTATGTATTCTAAATATCTTATGTTGACCCCTCATACTGGTATTTGTTACCTTCTAACTTCAAGGCTAATCATTATGTTTGGTACTCATACTAGCCAAGGAGCATGTTGTTGGATGGTACAGCACTGGCCCAAAGCTGCGGGAAAATGATTTGAGCGTTCATTCTCTGTTTACTCAGTAAGACCTTAGAAACCTGTTGTATGCTCCTTTCTTTTGCTTATCAGAAAGTTATAACTAGTTTGATGTGGTCATTCTCGACCTGCTTGGTATTATTTTTTTCCCCTACAATACAGACCAGCCATTGCTGCTCTTCTGATGGATTTATCGGCAACAAATTAATTTTTGTAGACTTAATAGTCTTGCCAGGACCATAGCAGTAATTAGCCAACATGCTTCAAACATATTACTTAGGCTTAATAGTTTCGGAGACTGCTGTGCTTCTTTAGTACCGACAAACTTAAAAGAATAGCTGACAAAACTTTTGGCTGACATTACTTAGGCTAGCTGGTGGGTTATTAGCAAAATAGGCCCACCTAACTAAACTGGTGAAAAAAGAAACTCTAGTACTTTGTTGTTTGTTTTTTGACTTTGGGAAGTTACTAGGACATAATGTTGTGAAATCATGTAGATATGTGCCAAATCCAGTCTTGGTGATTATTGATGTGCAGCCGAAGGAACTAGGGATACCAACAAAAGCGTACTATGCTATTGAAGAAGTCAAGGAGGTAATCCACCCTTTTGTGACCCAATTCCCCTTTTACAAGATGTTAATTCAAATAATCAATATGAGAAAACTCCCTTTTTTTTCATAGAACGCAACTCAGAAATCCCAGAATATTTTTGTTCATGTACCATCGGAGATTGCTGCCCATGAAGTTGAGGAAATTGGTATGCTATTCTTTTGTTGAAACTCTGTTCTTTTTGTTAATTTTTATACATGGTTTAGTCTTAACTATTATCTGGTATGAACTTTTGCTAAACTGTGTCATAATTCTAAAAAGGCATAGGCTTAAACTATATGAGCACTTTATTGCTACAGTATCCTTACATGTCAAATCGGGATTTGTATGCACTGGCATATTGCACTATTCTATTTTTTTTTTAATTTCAGTGTTATTGTTTTTGACATTTAAAGTAAGGTCACATTTTTTGTTTTCGATTAGTCGGGGACCTTTTTACAAGCTAATTTGTTAGTTAGCCCAAATAAATTTGGCCAGCACCTCTTGTTCTGAACTTCTTTAGTGTTAGATGTATGTTACTGCTTAACTTGAGGTTGCGCCTAAGGGCAGAGAATAATTGATATTGGCAGAGTCATATTTTAACCTATTTTTATTAACAGTAAATTTGCCCCTTATTAATTGCATTGTTATTCATAAAATTTGCTTACCATATTAGTTAATCCAATTATAAAAGGAAAGTTTCATCTAAAATCTTTTGCATTAACTAAGAATCACATATTCACAGGATTGGCATCCAACAAGGAGCAACTTTTTTAAATTAACAAATAATTTTTGTTTTAAGTTTATTTTACAACTTCCATTACTAGACGCGTATATAACACAAATTGTAACAATTGTTAATGCATATATTTTAAACATTGAATATATCTTACAAGTGAGAAATTTTAAGCGCCGCTTCATTGATTTTCTTTTTCAAAATTTTATTAATCGAATTTTTGACAATTTTGATGAAATGAATTCTATAAGTTTACATTTTGGATCATTGTTTGCATTTAATTAGATATATGAGTTATGTGCAGCAAAAAGAAATGAAAAAAATATATGTCAACTTCATCGTTAGAATGACTTTTTTTATACATACAATATGTATTGTAATGGCCAGAGGGACAACACTTCATCTAATTGTTGATGGTAAAGATGTTCTTATTTATATTGATCAAGATAGTAGACTTGACAGCAAATTGTTTTAGAATCAGCTCAATGTAACTTTGTTATAATATTACTTTTAAATTATAATCTCCTTAATGCACTACTTAGTGCTTTTATGTGATTTATTTCTCTAGTATTCTAATTTAACAATACTGCTTAAAATATAATAGTAATTTTATGTGTGTTATGATGAAATTTCAATTTTTTAATTTCTTTTTTCTTTACTTCGGTACTTGCATTAATTTCTCTCCCATCTTTTACTTCCACCAACTTAGAAACATGTACAAGCTTAAATATTTACAGTAGAGTTCTACATGTATTTTAGATTTGTATGTGTAAATGGAGACTCTTTTAGGGAATAAATGGTGAGGCGTTAACGAATAAAGAGTGATGAATGGAAAGAATGGATACTGCATATCGGAAAAGAAAAAAGGAAATTGATCAACATTATAATAAGTAAAAGAGAGACTTAATAGAGGGTGTTTTTGTCTGAACACTAGAATTAAATGAGGTGGTTTTTGTCTGAACCAAAATTTTCTCTGCCATAGCTCTCCCCAGTTTAGACATAGATTTTGGTTTGTAATTGGTAATTTATGCAGGGGTGGAGCACTTGCTGAGAGATGTGAAGGACACGACAATCAGCACTCTTGCAACGGAGGTAATTAGCAACAGCTGTCAATCTTGCTAGGTGCCAATGTAGGGATCAACAAACTTGAAGAAATCTAATTCGATTGAGTTAACTTGATGTTACTTATGTGTTCATTGAAGGTTACAAGCAAGTTGACAGCATTGAAGGGACTGGACTCTAGGCTAAGAGAAATACGTAGCTATCTGGAATATGTCATTGATGGCAAACTCCCTCTCAATCATGAGATATTGTATCATTTGCAGGTACGCAATGAATCTCTTGTTTTTTTTCTGGTAGAAAAGATGTTACAAGTTTGTAATTATCTGTGCTTCAGAAAAAGCATCGAAGTTTCTGAAATGTGTATGCAGTTGTCATCATGGGACTAAGAGCACATTTGCTGCTGAAAATTTGAAAAAAAAAATATATATCTATGTTCTAGAAAACTGCAAAAAGAGAGATTTTTTCTTTTTCACCTTTTGGAACATCTTGTATGTGCACGGGTGCTTTACAAAAAGAAAATGTCCAATGTGCTCGCCAAAGTAGATCAAAGGCTGCCAAAGAAACCCTCTTTCAATCTCCAAAAAGGGCGAAATGAGGGTAATTTAGTCATTTTGAAGAACTGTCGTGTTTGGTTGGGTTTTGCCATACCCGGGCCCTGCTTTATTTGATCTTAATAGGGATTGTGGCCTGGCTGGCCTGCTAGAGCCTGGGTTAGATTAAATTCAAAGGAAAATTGGTGTGTTCCTGACAGTGGAAAAGTACCATGCCGATTGCATTTAAGGCATCCTATGTGCCCCACCACAAATCTTTTGCTGTTTACTCTCTGTGTGCAGACCCGCACAAACATATGAACTCAAATAATTCAATGGTTTTGAGTACGAATGAGCTTGACTTAACAGCCTACTCTGCCAACTCAATGCTCAAGTAGCCCATGTCAGGCCCAATCAGTATTCTTCAATGCCTAGTGCAGACGTACTCTGAAACATTTTTATTTAGTATTACAGTGTTCATATACATGTCGGTGTTTGCATGCTCTTGGCCCTGGCCACAGGCTACTCCATGAGCATAATTGGGTTGACCTGTAGGCTATTGAGTCGAGCTGTGACTGGTTTGTGTTAAAGTTTAGTGAGCTTGTATGTGAATTTTTTAATTTATAAATGGCATATGAGAAATTTCGAGTTTACACTGCTATGTGTGGAATTATGTCATTTTGCTAAGGCATTTGTTGAACTGTGAAGTAACTTGTCCGTCAAAACAAGTCAAGTCGAGATTACTTTCAGGGACTGAGCACATTATGGTGTATATGTATGGGATATACTAATGCTGAGATCGAAAGATAAGCGTGGACAGCATTATTGGTAAATCGTCTTGCAGATCATAATATATTAACGTGCTCTCTAATTTTTCTTTTTGTTTCCTTCTTTTTGACAGGATATTTTTAATTTACTACCTAATCTGAACGTGAATGAGTTGGTCAAGGCTTTTTCAGGTGATACATCTGCTATGCTAACCTAAATTGAGATTGCTGCCTGATTGGTTTAGTATTAAGATTATGCTGTGATACATCTGCTGTGCTAACTCAATCAATATGGTCTTGATTGTATTGCAGTGAAAACAAATGATATGATGCTGGTGATTTATCTTTCTTCACTTATTCGTAGCGTGATTGCACTCCACAACCTCATCAATAACAAGGTACTGATTATCATTCATTTTTCTGTCTCCAAAAAAAAAAGAAAATTGAAGAACAAAGTAAAAAAGAATGATAATTAGAAAAGATCCTTCAATAATATTGTAAAGGTATTTTGCAACTTTAGTGCAGCGTGAACTGCCTTTTGAGTATTAGTTAGCCGCTTGTCGCTCTCTCCCTCACTCTGCCCAAAAAATAAAACTGAGAACGCAATATAAGGAACGCTGCATAAAGTAAAATTGTGCATAAACCGTTGGAATAACATTGATTATTTTGGTATTGAATAAGAAGAAAGTCGTTATTCTTGAATGGCAGATGTTAAACAAGGAACATGAGAAGGCAGAGGACTCTCAGGTTTCAGTTCCCAGTGCTGCTGCAAGCTAAAGTGTAATTGTTTCCATTGTGCTGTTCAAAGTGTTCTGAATCTTGGCCAGGCTGGATTCTTCTTCTTTATCCTCTCTATAACTAGATACATAGTGGTGTTTAGTACATCTTGTTAAGTAAAATGTATTATTGGTTTTCTTTTAGCTGTAGCCTGTAGTAGTGTATTTCTTCTGTGTAATCCATTTTGTATGTGTTGTCACGTTATGCGGTGGACTCGTCATACTTATGATTTCACTCATGCTAGACCGTCTAGTCAGATTGAAGACTTGTGTCTCTTGAGCAATTGCTCCTTTCTGTTCCGAATTTCCAGTTGTGGGTGATTTTTGACTGACTAATGCTGATTGTGCTAGCATCAGTTGTACCCTAATGAACTTGAACCACGGATTATATGAGCTTAGTGTATGTACCGTTAGTACAGAATCTACCTTTACTTCAGCAAGTCTTGATAGCAATTTGTATAATTTTTTTAATTGATAAACGGCCCAAGTGATGATTCGCTTTGGACGTACACCTCAATCATGCAGATGCGTCCTTTTGAAGTTGTTTGGTAGCAATGTGATTTAATAAGTTAGAAGCCTAACATAATAGAGAATGAACGAAAAGATACAAATTTAAGGTGAAGGTGTTGGTGGATTAACGCACTAGTCCATAGATAACAGCATATTCATAAAATGAAAACAAAGACAAACATATATAACATGTCTCAAGCCTCGCAAAACGCAGGTCCTAGTGATGTTTTATGTTAATGAAACCAACACCGAAGGAAAAGAGAAAATAAGAAAAACAAAAACAAAAAAAAAACAAAGCTAATCGTACTTCCTAGATGAGGAGTTCATAAAGGCGATGCAGTCTTCAACGTCTTCACTCTGGTGAGAGTCTCTTGCTGGTGCAAATTTCTGATGAGCGGCGTCTCTGTTATCTTTGCGAGAACCTTTCCTGGAGATTAAACAAAATGTTTGTGTCATTCTAGCCCGTACAATCCTTAAAATTTTCAGAGCGGAGTTACGGGCACTCCTCAGGAGATGACATGGGCAGCCAGCTGATTTAGGTACCTCCTTCCGACCTTTCCTACTGTTTGCTCTTCCATTCAATTTGGATGTATCGAGCATAACAATTCTCTTACTCGCATCTGGGTTAATATGGCTTGCCCGCTGGTTCCGCCTTGTTGCCACCTTACTCGCATCCGGGCTCATATGGCTTGCCTGCTGGTTCCGCTTTGTTGCCATCTTACTCGCATCCGGGCTAATATGGCTTGCCCGCTGGTTCCACCTTGTTGCCATCTTACTTGCATCTGCGCTAATATGGCTCACTCGCCGATTCCGTCTTGTTGCCATCCTCTATCTCAAAGAGAAGCGCTTGATATTGTCTCTATTGAGGTCTGTAATGGTAGTGGCACTCCACTTCCTGAGCAAAGTAGGGCACATCATATTTGTATCAGAGGACTGCACTTCTTGTTTCACAAAAACAGTTGCAGCTATGTGCCAAAACATAAAGCAAAAGTGAAAAAGAAGAGATAAAAGAGCGAAGTGAGAGAAAAAAGAAAGTACCCTGTTTATTTTTCAGTAATGGGGGACCAAACGTATATCCTTGTAATCAAAATAGTAGCCACACTGGAATCGCTAAAGCAACAATTGAATTTTAAGCCCCCTCAGTAGTAAGGTTCTGTACATTTATCCATATCTTTGCATGATGTTATCTTTTAATTTTTTTTATTGGAAAAGGTGGTTAAAATAGTGCAATCAGTTTACATTAGGAACTCATTGTTTGTACAGACCCAGAAGAAAAAACCTAATCTTTCTGGTGTACTTAATTTAACGGGTCTTAGCAAGTGTTGAATCTGAAACATACAAATCATCTAAACTGCCTCATCCACAAATCCCAGCCAAATACAGTAATACCTAATTATCCTTAATCAAGTGCAGCCAAACTGCCAAAAGATAAAACTTTCGTAGCGTAGTAATTATGAGTAAAGATGGGCCTAAAAGGTCTCTAAGGAATCATTCCATGTCAAAAAAACAACCTCTCTGCAATAAATATAAAAAGATTATATATTCTTCCAAGGAATTTGAGGACTCATTCCAAAGTAGCAAAAAACTACATTGAGACTGTATTCAGTACACGACAACAATAATATATAATTCTGATATGTTCGCTACATGCTCTGTTGAAAATAAAAGATTGGAGAGACGCTGGTTGTGTTTTTAAAGTTCTTAACAGAATTGAAAGTGATGTATCATCACGGAATGGAAGATGGAGGGAGGCAGAGGGTCTTCTGGGCCCAGTTTGCGCGTTTATCGAGGCACAATTGGATTCCTCGGCCTGAAAATAAACGGGCCTAACGGGCCCGATCCTGTATTGATACAGTAAATGAAATGGACTAAGCATGGAATTTGGAAGGATCATTTCGCGGAGAGAGGGGACACTGGGGGCCCATCCTGTCAGACCCTGCACCGTTGTGTTTAGGCTAATTTGACCCAAGGTCAGATCTCCTGTTGGGGGCCCATCCTGTCAGAGTCAGACTCTGCACCGTTTCTGCTTCTGTAAAATATTATTTTTTACCTCTCTTTTATTTTGTACTGAAGTGAAAATTCGCTGGTCCGGTAAAATACAACAGTTCTGGATTTCGACGACTTGTAGTTGTGCCCATCGGAAGGTAGAAAAAAGTACATTGCGTGCGGAATAGAATATGTGAATTGAAGTGTTGTTAATCTATTGTAAAGGAGGATTAAGTTTTCATCAATATTTTTATTCATTCCATTCTGTTATATTCTCTTTTTTTATTATGATCGGGGTGTTTATATATATATTTTTTTTTCATGTTCTCTTTTCATTTAAGGGAGAACAAATGTTTGTTTCTTTGTCGGAATTTTCATATAGTTAATCACGTTATTTTTATCATATAGATTTTGTATTTTAAAAGTAAATATTTACTAGGTCTAAATTTTATTTAATTATAAGATTTTGTTATTAATTATCATTGTATAATATTTTTTTAAAAAAAATTAGTTTTATTTTTTTCTATTTAAAGTCCAAGGAACAATCCTAGTTTATAAGAGAATTTGAATTTATGCAACACAAATCTCAATTTTATATAAAATAATTTAAATCTAACATAGTGTCTATAAACAAAGATGTTGATATAATTTCAACAGATAAATTCATAGAAAGAAGGCTATATTTAGAAAATTGCTTTGAGGAAAAAAAATACTCTAATTTAGATTAAGTTTAAAATAGCATTTTCCCTACAAATCTGAGTATTTCTTAGGAGGGAAAATGTGATCAAATTATATAATTATTTTATTTTTCTTAGATAAAAATCAAATCAAATCATTCAAATTTAAATATTGATAAAAATTCTCCATTTAATTTCAAATGTACAAAACATTTTTTTTAAAATGACAAGAGAGGCCTACACCTTCATCCCTCCATTCCTTTCCTACACCGATTTTACCATTGTGCGGATTTTGCTATTTGTGCGAAATTATAAATCATGTAAGATATTTTCTATCATTTATGTTTAGAATATTTTGGTGGAATATAATTAGCTTCGTTATGTTTGTCGAAAATCTTCTTGCAAAATCTTTATTTTTTTTTTAGCAATAAAGGCATTGCAATAATTTCAAACCAACGAAACATTTTTTTTTTCCATTGCAAATTATTAAATACGGTATATAAAGTAAAGTTAAAGTGATATTTCCATACGAGACAAAATAATTGCAATTGTTTTGCGCTATTTTCTTATCTTTTATTTTTCATGTACTAAATAATCTTTTTTCTTTTTAATAAAATTTAGTGATTAGGTTAACCTACTCATATTCCATATAAAAACACGGCATGTCTCAGTCAAGTGACGTGTCGCGACGTAATTAAAATATTTTTTTATATGACGTATCAAAAATGATAGAACGAAAATACGTTACGCTTATGACACAGCATGCACAAGACATGTCACGTTTAGACATGTCGTGCTATATTATGATATGTCAATACGTGTCGTAATACACATATATCATATCATTTTTTTATTTTATCTTTTCATTGCAAAAATATTAAAAATTATTTAAATTTGTGAAAAATTATAAAATTTATTGTAAAGTGTTGAAAAAATTTTATGATAAAAAATATATTTCATATTTATATTAAAAATTAAAAAATATTTAAAATAATAGATGCATGACTGTAAGTGATCAATACCGTACCGTAACGTGTCTAAATAATTTCACATGACATACTAATTTTAATTAAAAAATGATACATTACATAATAGATAAGCATGCTATGACATAACTAGTTATAATACATTATTTTTTTTAACTCCACCTGCTCACCTTAAAAAAGAAAATTCGGTTGCTTCTCTATCAACTAACACGTAATCAAGGCTTATATCTATATATATTTTTATCAATTTGAAGTAGATACATCATACATCGCTGTCTGCTTTACAATTATATTAATTAAAAGGGGAGTTTTGAGTTAAGAGAGAAGCGATTCCATCAGCTTTTAGCTGTCCAACGAAAACACCCCCTTTGAACTAAAAACGAAATATTTGCCAAGGTGCGTCCCGCGTGACCGACGACGCCCCAATCCCGTTCCTCCTGATGCATTTCACGGAGCAGTCACGTGGGTGATGTTGAGCGATGCCGCCTCCTTTTATGCTTTCCAACCAATGGTCAGGAGTTCCGGACCTGATCTTTCAACTCCAGCATTTATTTCGAACCAAGGCGGAGTGTGCTTTCTAGTTCTATATCGGTCCCATTGCTCCACCACACTGCTGGATTCCTCCTCTACGTCTATTTGGGCGTTTCCCAATCACTCTCCTTCAATATTAACTAAGATATTATTATTATATTAACTAAGATATTATTATTATGAGTGCCAATGAATTGAGTATTAACTAAGATATTATGAGTACCAATGAATTGTTTATATTTATTTTATTTTATTTTTGGATATCAATAGAGATAAATTTGGATGCAGATATGGATATGATATATTAAATGAATATGAATGTTAATACGAATATATTTAGGATATGAATGTAAAATTAGTTTAAATTTAGAGATGACAGTTAATTGAATGGAATCAGATTTATAATAAAATAATGGTTATATTCTAATTCTAAAATTTTAGGATGGTCTTGTCCTATCATGTCCACAAGATCTCAAATTAAGGTTTACATCTACTCATTTGTGCTTTTGTACATGTCTGATTCTATCATAACGCACGTTTATATATGACTACTCAAAAATAAATATAAATTGATAATTTATTGGAGGAAATTTAGTGAATAAATAAGAATCAATCAAAAAATTTTAATTCCTAATTTGCGTTCAGTACCATCATTTTCACACTATTTTATCTTTATTCGAAAAATGAAATATGGACTAATTTTGTCTTGGAAATCCAACTGATAGAAATGGAGTTTTTTCATTCATTAGAAAAGAGCCAATTCCACAATTCCATTTTTTCAATGGAAATGTCTATTCCATTAAGTTAGAAAAGAGGAGGCGGCTAAGTGGAAAAAAAACAAAGGGTTTGATTGCAAAATTTTCGCTCAATTCAATAATTTCATATTCTAATTTTATTTGGTATATTTCAACACAATTCTTTTATTCCATCCAATCAAACGATCTCATGGAGCTGAACGGATTAAGAATAGACTGGGGTTTTTTTTTTTGTCACCCCTACCCAAATCTTAATAAAAATGCATCATGTATTAAAATACAAAAAACACATATCTTATTAATTGGATATCCACAGTTCCCGAAAATACATATCCGTGCGATTTTTAGAAAATATTTATCGATATTTATCTTCATCTAACTTATAAATTAAAAAATATTGGATATCTTCATCCATATTGATCCATATCGATCCTTTGCGTGATTATTCAGATATTGGATATCTATATCTAAATTAGCGGATGCGAATCAAATAATATCTAATTTGTTTGCATCCCTATTAAAAGTGCATTTTTTCAGATTCCCTATTATCTCCATTGGTATATTCTTTGTCCCATGCGTTAGTTACGATGTTAATGACGTGCTTTAATTGTTCTGTCGTGCAGATTAGAGTCATTTGACACATCTTCAGCTTTAGGTGATGTGTTAAGACTTAAAGAGCATCTTTTCAGAAAAGTACTTTAGAAAAAAAAACTTATTTTTTCTTGTTAAAAGTTTAATATAATTATTACTTTAAGAGTTTACTCAACAGGATTGAGATAAGAATTTTCAGGCCTTGCTGAAGCACACTGAGCCTGGTGCAATTACAATGCCTAAAATTCTGTAAAGAAAAGCCCACAAAAAACAAAAACAAAAGCGGCGTCATATATAGTCTTGGGCCAGGCCTTGACAAGATCCGAATTTCAAAACGAGATCCGAATTGTGCATGCATATAATTCAACGAGCTCATGGAGCAGCAGCAGTTGCAGTTGCTTAATTTCCAGGTCAGCTCAATTTCTTTTTCTTTTTCTTTTTTTGCCCCCTATATGCATGCTTCAAAACCTGCGGTCAACCCCACTGGCAACAGTACCGGTACACAAACAATATCTTCAACTCATTAATTATTTCCCAAATTAAAAACTTGCCACTAAGTTCTAATTAATATACGGATCATTGTGGAATATGGAAACATCCCTCTCATTAATCAGAGACAAACCCCATGAACTCCTCATCTAACAGCAATGCCTCCATGGTCTCAGGAGCAAGACACATTTCTATGTCCGCACTCCCGTCACCTTCTCTCCCCGGAAACGCCGACATCTTCCCGTCGAACTTATTGGCCTTCCCGCTTCTTACTGCCAGGGGACAGCCCCATCCGAAATCGTTTCCTCTGTACATTGGAAACCGATTCGAGCTGCCCATATTAATTACAGCCCCATCAGGGTTGCCCAAGGGGAAGCACTTCGGTGCAGCCTCCCAATCTGCGACAATTTGTTTAATTGCCGCATCATCGTGCGCCACCACACTAGCATGTAAGAGCCCTGCCACCCACACGAGATCCTTACCAGTAACTTCTTCCACCTTCGCCCTTGTCGGTGTGCTCTGAATTGCATTGCCAAAATAGTTTGGTGAGACGCGTGGTTCAATACGGTGCCGACAATTTACTGCCATGCGGAAGGTTGTTATGTAATCACTAGGAAGCCACTGCCTGGCACGTGTAACTGCTTGCCAGATGAAAGCGCACAAAGATTGGAAGGAGGAGATCTCACTTCCTTTTGTGTTGATTCTCATATCATGTATCTGCTTCCCCATAATCTCGGCCTCTTGACCGGGAATAAGGGAGGGCTTCTGGTTCTCTTGCGAGCTATTGGCCTTTGATTTGAGAAGTCTCATGGTATCAGGGCTGAAATGGAATATCCTTTCCCTAACAGGTGCATTCACTGGAAAAGTAACCTCTGGCCCTGCACTAGTGGCAAACCGAAGCACTGCTTTGGAGTTGCCAAAGTAGTTGCGACGAAAATCGGGTGTGTTGGGGGAACCGCCACGGCAGAGCTCAGCCCAGCTATTGAAGAAATGCCAAAAGGAAGTACCATCGACCATCGCATGATTCACAGTGCAACCAATAAAGATAGCACCGTCGCCAAGCTCAGTCAACTGGAATGCAGCCAAAGGACGAAAATGCCCCTGGTAGCTTGTCGTGCGGTCCATGGGGAACAAATTATTGATGGGTTTTGGCACGTCTGATGAAGGCGGCAGGAGGGATGAAAGGGTGAGATGAGGCGCGGTTGCATGGTAGAATTCTACACCGGCATCATTGCAAGAGATGAAAATGCGGCCGTCGGGGTAAGTGGTGAGGCGACCAGCAAAGGCGGGGATGACAGTGAGTGCTCGAGAGAGAGACGAAACCAAGAGGGATAGCAAGGAGGTAATTGGGATGTTGGGCTTGGGGAAGAAGAGCCCCTTTTGGATGTAGTGGCAGGAGAGCATGGGGAGGTCTGAAACCGAGAGCTTGAGGTCGGTCATGGCGGACGGGCGATCGGGGCAAACAGTGCGTTTGGAGAGAATGGTTACCGAAGGGGAGGCGGCAATTGGAGAGGCAAACTCTGGAGCCATCTTTTTATGGATAAGTTGAAAATTGTTAACTGTCTTTGTGTGTGTGGTGCGGTGCTGTGAGGGGAAGACGGGCGAGGTATTTATAGGCAGGAGGTTCTCGTGGATTCATGCACCTAAAGCGCCACTGGTTGTCCCCTTTGCTTTCTTTAAATAACGCTTTTGTGTTAATTGGGATAAGAAATTTTTGATGATGATAGTGGGGGGAGAGGGGGGCCTACAATGAGAAATTAGTGAACTTATGCGAGGTCAACATTGTTTGTGGCACCCACCACCTTGCTCCTTGACTTCAGGAGTAACTGGTATTCAAGCTGCCATTTGCGAGGGATTTCAGGCCAGCCGGCCAGCACACGATTTTTTTTTCTAGGTAAAGACGTAGATTTAGTCATCTAAATTGAAATTTTCTTATAAAAAATTTCATTCCATTTCAAATATGCAATCTCTCATACAAAAAGTACATACGAAAAGTGTAATTGTCTCTTGGATTTTAAATGAACGGCCCCAATCGATCAAGATCTGACCCGTGCTCGATTGAATTTCACAATCTTAAGGTATAAAAACACTACACAACACTAGAAGAAATCATCTGGTGGAAGTACGTTTTCTCTTTTTCTGTTATTTGCTTATATTGGTAGGTATTGTATGTATGTTTTCAATCAATCTGATATAGATTAATATTTTAATTGGTTCAGGACAAATTGTTTGGCAAGAATGTTTTGTGGCTTGCATAAAATATTTTTATCCTCCATCAATAATAGATCTAAAGACAATCTTCTACCATTATTAAATTTATCCTCTGAATAAAGTCATAATGTATATTCTAAATGTACATTGAACCTTTTGTAATCTGACTTTGAGAAAATAGAAAAAAAAAAATAATGTGGATAGCAAATTATAATAATAATTAAATTAATTCGGTGACATGGATTTAGAAATAGGATAGGGAAATGAAATATTTAGTAGTTTCTCACACTGGCTAAGCAGCCTATACCAATATCAATATGCCAAAAAAGAGTACAGGTGGCTCCTTTTGACAGGGGCAGCATGACGTGGCTCTCTTGTTGAGTGCCACGCTTCTTTCTCTTCTGACTACGAGTCTGACTGACATCCCGGGATGTTGTAAGCCCTGAAACGGCCTGAGAAAGTTTCATGACTCCCAACGCACCATAAAACAATTTCGGTGCATTTCTTATAATAATTGGGAAGACTGTAGGCCACAAAACTCACCAATTTTACATTTGTACTTGTGTAGGCGAATGGTAAAGGGTCTAGAACTCTAGTTAGCTAATAGGTCTACGATCTAAGCCTTAGATATTGCCATGTTCTAGCCGAGCTGTATCTTGACACCTTCCCAAGTGCCAACTATGCACAGCCGCCCAATCTCATCCACCTTTTCCCAAACTTAATAATCCATCTTGACATACATACACTTAGCAGCATTAAGAACACGAGAACATCAAGTTTGTGAGTTAATTTTAAAAATCATCATGTACGTTTTAAATGATGAATTATGATCATTAGTTCTTAAATTTGATCTAGTCATGAACCATGCATTTCGATTTCATATTCATAACTTTTTAGGTTTGTCTTGTGTAAAATCTAGAGATGAATTATTAACCACAGCTAGTGAATTAAGTTAAGATTTAACAATTATAATTCATTATCAGAAATAAATCCAATACTTTTAGTTTAACCTTACTAATTTCCTTCACAAATTTCATGTTTTTTTTGTTTTTTTAATAAGGGTTCGTGTTAATTCCGAATTTATTATTTTTTTAATAATTTTATAGAATTTGAATTTACATTTCTCCATAAAACAAATAAAGTCTATCATTATTCATACTACATCTGCAGTTATATTTCCTTTACAAGTAAAAACTAAAAATAGACCAACATACATACGTAAGAACAAAATAGGAAAACAAAACAAAATCTAAAATTCAATTTAAGATACCTGCGTACCTTACTGAGCTCTGAATTTGCCTGTCCTGTTACATGAATTTCAGACTAATTATAATCTCATCAGTAACTTATTTCGCAGTCCAATAATCACATTCCAATTTGTTTTAAAATACTATGAATTAGTGTCCTGCAATTGTTTCTTAATTAAGGAAAACCCCACTCGTGTGTGCTAATTAATTAATTAATTAAGAAATAACGAAATGTACTAAAATTAATTAAGCTTGATCTGCTTTGGATACCGTAATGTTAATCTGTACAATTAGTTAATTAAATTAAGCAACAACAAAAATTAACGGTCCGTTGTATAATTATTAATTTTCTACTGCGGCACGCAGGCAGTCATTAGTTGGCATGCAAGCTCAGATCCCAGCAATTAATTAAGTGCCGCCATCAAGCTCTGGATTAATTAAATATAATGAGGATTCATTGGTCACGGTGACACATGCCAAGTCATCATATAAAAAAATATGAAGAACCTAAGGTATCTATCTATCTATCTGTAGTTCACACACACACACACACACACACACACACACACATGAATTTAATTAATATAATAGATGGGAACTAAGCAGTGAAGGTGGGCTGAATTTGGGTTTCCATAGATGCTGTGATGTCCGGATTCAGAGCTAGCCGCCGCCCTTCTGTGTCAAATTGTCAATCAATAATTAAGCGAGAATGTATTGTCATGGGTCGATGATGCAACTTGCTCCTTTCATTCTTTCACAGCTTAATTCCCCTCTCTCTCTTTGTTTTTTCCCTCTCTGCATCAAATTAGAGAGGTATGTTAAGGTGTTTTATAAAATATATTATTTTTTATTTTTTATTTTTTATTTATATTTTGAGTTTTAAAATTCAAACGACTGATTCAGATCGTTTAAAATAGTTTTCATATTAAAATTTCTTAGGAGATCAAATTTTTCTATTTTTTGAAATTTTTTTGTTATTTTTTAGAGAGGTATAAAATTCATTGATATGGTGATTTCTGGATAATAGTGACGATTTTCTATCTCCAAGAAAATAAAAAAAATTCACAAAATATAAAATTTGGTCTTCGGATAAATTATTATATGGAGATCATACTAAACAGTTTGGATCGGCCGTTTGAATTTTAAAATCAGAGATAGCCCATAATTTTATAATAGTGGATTAGAATTGGACATTCCATCTTTTTGTGGGATAAGACGCAAGTACTATATATACCGTCACGCGCGTTAATTCTAGATTTTATATGACAATTTGAATTTGGTGAAATTTTGAATAAGTATTTTTGCATGTCGTAATTTGAAGCATATATTTAGATATTGAAAATATGTAATTAATGAGAGTTTCTGTTCTTTTTAATGACCCAGATAGTTTTGAAAGGTCGAATGTCTCTGCGTGTATTTTAGTGGACTATCCAATGAATATATAATATCCGACAAAATTCACTTTTCCTATTCTATAATTCATGATTATGAAAATTATATATGCCTTACTTTTTTTCTTTACTGTTTGATCACAAGAAAATAATCACGTTTTTTAATCCAAAATAGAAGGGTACTATATGTTTTTAATTTTTGAAAAAATTTTAGATAAAGACGGCGTCCTACCTTTCAACTTTAAATATTCTCTCTTTTAATCTTCTTGGGTATTATATTATTTTTAATGTTCGTCTGAAAGCCAATTTAGTAGACAATTGAGTACTATAAATAGAAGGATTGGAGAGTAAAATATTTTCTTATTTCAAGATGGACGGAATTATTAACTTTGGTTATTGTAAAATTTGCAAATAATAATAAAGTGATATACATATAGCTTCTCAGAGAAACTCAATTTAATAAATAAATGCAAGAATCGTCAAAAATATCATAGCAAATTAATTTTTTACGTTAAACCCGCCTGTATTGAAAGTCGATTCGTTTCACAAGGATATCTCTATTTTGTTCACATAAAATCAGAAGGAGAATTTCAGACACAAGCAGAAGAGATAAGGAGAGAGGCGATCGTAGGTTGCTGTTTCCGAATTAATTAATACAAAAGCGAAGGGATTGCTAAACTATTTCACCACTCCATGTACTAAAATAGTAGCCGACTACGTGTCGGCCTATAATTGGCTACAAGGAGCCATCAAATGTCTTTTAGACACTAGACATGAATATTCTAGGATACGTGTCCTGTGCCACACTGGATGCGTGGCCCTTTTTGAGTCACAATGGTCGTGTGCGTCTCTAGCAATCAATGTTTTAGGAAATATTTAATCTCCTTTTTTTTTCCTTTTTTTTTGGAAGAACTATTTGATCTTCCACTAGAAACTAGATACAAATCCACTCATTGTCCCGATTTTTTTTATTTAAAAAAACTAATATTTAAAATTAAATAAATAAGAAAATCAGATAAAAAATTATAAATATAAAAAATCCATTCCAAACTTATGAATATTGTTTTAACATTTTTTTTCTAAAAAATAATATTGTATTATCGGACGAATTTTGAAAATTCATCCCACAATAATATTTTATTAAGGGACGGAAATTTGTTCCAAAAAATATTTGTTTTTATAAAAAAATGCTAAAATAATATTCCATACGTTTTTGGGTGGATTTTGAAAACCCATCGCCCTATATTTATAATTTTTCAACAATTTTTTTATTAGTTAATTTTAAATATAAGGCTTTTTAAATAAAAAAAATCGGCTGATTCTCGCCATGATTAAAAGAATGTAACACCTGTAAAGCAAATAGTAAAAGAAAAAATGTTGTTATTGGGCCCACCTATGGAGTCAATTAAAATGTGCTTCTAGGTCTCTAGCCAATCAACCCTCATGGGTCCTGATTCATTTTATTTGGACATGTTTTATTGGAGAGCAAACGGACGGAAGATACTAAAGTCATATTCATGCTTATATTTTACGGAGCATATATAATATGAATATTATATGATGAAAAGGATAATTGGAAAATATTATATTATATTATATATATATATATATATATATGCAAGTATAATGAAAAAATATTATTATTACATTTGATTCAGTTTAGTCCTCGAACTTTTTTTTTGTTCAAATTGTCCTCTAAACTATTTGATTTGATTCATTTGAACCCCTCGATCTAATTACTTTCTGTTAACTTATTTGTTAACCTTCATCACTTTATCTCTTCCACAATATCGTCTCTTCTTCTTCTTCTTCCCCACTTGTCCTCTTCCGAATGAAATTATGTAAAGAAAGAAATAAACATGAAAACATAAATTAGAAAAAAGACATTCAATCTCAGAAGACACGACCGAGTCTTCTCTGAAAACGAATAGGATGCCAATTGGATAGCCTAGCAATTCTGATTATTCACTTCCATTTATGCAATAAAAGATGTAGAGATAAGTAATGATTGTTGCATGCTTTTACTCTTATGTGCCATAAGACTAAAACATCAAATTTTGATTTTTACATTTATATAGTTTAAGAAGTGATTTTTTTTTACCTTAAAAAAAAGAAGTGACATTTTGAAAGAATTATTAGCTCTAGACATAAATCTCATGAATTGATACTGTGGTGTATAATCCAATTCTTTATTCATGACGTAGTCATATGAAATATATCCACCATGATATTGGCTCAAATGGATTCTAATGAATGTGAGAACATTGTACCAATAATAAAATTTATTCATTACTTAGTCGATGATAACATTTCAACATTTTATTTATTGTACCAATAATACAGTTTAGACAGAATTTAATAGCCAAGTGATAGACAATGGGTACTATGAGATCACATTTTACTTAGATACTATGAGATTACCTTTTACTTAACTTCTTTAGATGCAAAGATTAACAGAACTAGAAAAAAATTAACAGTAAATAATGGAGGGTGGAGGGGGATTGTTCGAACTAAATCAAATAGTTTAGGGGGGTATTTGAACAAAAAAATTCAACGACTAAATTGAATCAAATACAATAGTTGAAGGGGTAAAAATAAGTTTTTCTCATTATTAAACATTAATAATAGGTAAGATGTAAAATATAAACATATTTCAAAAAAGAAAAAGAAAAATTATATAACTTTTAGATAATTTGATACTGTCATGCAAATAAAAAAGAAAACTTATAGTATATATGTATCACTGTCTATTAATTTCTCTTTTTTCTTTTTCAAATATTCACATCATTTTAGGAGGAGATAAATTATCCGTATTCGACATCTGCATCACATATGTTATGCCAATATAGATGAATACATAAGCAAGATATTTATGTACGAATATATATAATTTATTTACAAATAACACTGAAGATACAAATGCAGATTATAATATATAGATAATTATCCATTTCATTAACATCTCTACCAATAATTACTTAATGAATTTGCGCATATAATATTGAAAACACAATTCTAAAGGAACTGTCTATGCGCCATCATTATTCGTTATATGTTCGTTTTTTTTTTTTGAGATAAGATGAGATTCTAAATTATTTAATTTTAAATATTCATAAAATATTTTTTTATCTGAATTTCAAATCTAAATCTTTTATACGGATAATATTATTTTTATTACTAAATTAAAAATTAATTTTCACATGCTCATTATTAATTTTAGTTAGTTTTACTTTCTTTTTGGTTTATAATAATAGTAATAATGTCGAGCCTACACTTGAATCTAAGTGTTTTGAATGCGCTCAGCATATAAATATCCGCCATTAAAAATATCTTCGCACCAGTCACTTGGGTGCTCGTTAATTACATAATTAAAAGTTACAAGCTCCACCATTATTACATCCATGGTGGCCCCACCAATCCACACCATTATGGAGACCTCACCTGATATACATCAGTCATGTTTTTCACTCTAACGAGAATTGCCGTGGTGGACTATACGTGGCCCTGCCACGTGTCAACTCTGGCGTATTTGGAAGGTAATTAAGGTGACTGGTGGGACCCACCCATTGAGCGGTTTCTCGCCATTTTCTCCGAAGATGGTCTGTGCAATTACTGGAAGAGAATCAAATCAAGATCACCAGCTATATAGGAGCAGGCGAAGCCACAGTGCCAACCCCATATATACTGGTACGATCGCATCACCTGTATCAGGATCGGTATCAATGCTTCTACACAAAATAGGCAAACCGAAATACAGGGGACACGTATCGATCGCTCAATGGAAGATCAGATCTAAACGATCTGTGGATTTCTCCCTGCCTTGACAACTCATGGTCAATTTAGTTACCAATCCGAATCGATCGATGATTCTGATACAAAGGTAATCGTTTAAGTAGCCGAGTGCTTCAGTTTCCATTTTCGTTTATTTGGCTCCATGTATTATCGAGTTTTGTTTTTTCTGACCTGTATATGGAGCATAAATATGCCTACAAAATCAGATTCTTGGTGTGTCGGATTTGCGTCCGACACGTATTGTGTGTCTGTGTACGACACAGTATTCTGATAATTTTGTTAAAAATAATTTGTTGTATATATAGTATGGGCATTCATGTTTGCATTTGTACAACATAGCTTTTGAGGAGAACAGTATGCAAATGTTTTTTTGTCTATTACGTAGATTAGATTTTTGTATACTAACGTCAACGTTAGCATATATATCGATTCATATATAAACGAGTTAAATCATATTGTTTTTCTTTTATATCTAAATAATTGAACCAATTAAACTTATGTACTAAAAAATTTTATAAATATTAAATTTTTTTTAGTTTTGAAATTTTTAATTAAAAAAGCTTACTTAATATGCAAACATTTATTTTTTTAAGTTTTCTAATTAAAAAATAAATCTCAAAAAAGAGAGAATGGAAGAAAACAAAATGAAAAATAGAAGGCGGCTCTTACCCCTTGACTTGGTATCATTTCTCAAGATCCACAACAACATGTAGAAAAGATTGGCTAGAAAAGATAGAATGCTCTCCAAATTGAAAAATATCTATGTAAAATTCAATAGAGAACGTCAGAGTTTGCTCTCCAAATAGAATGCTCTCCAACATACATACATACATACATACATAAATTATTCAAGATATTTATACATAATTATATAAATTATGATAGGACCGGCCTTATCCTAAATCCATATCTGATCCGAATCTTTCCAATAGTCTCCTAAGACTGTGTGATAAGGACAATATAACATGCCAATAGACCTTTTTTGTTATCCCTATATATATATATAGTTTTTGTAGAGCCTCATGTAGTAGACCAAACTCGATAAAATTGTTGGAAAATACAAATAAATCCTTTCATAATGTTCATACAAATCATCCTTTTATCTTGTAATTAAATTCAATTTTGGCGGAGCGTAGAGAGAGTGAGGAATCGCTTGTGCTTAATTATGATGCATAAATTTTAGCATGCCAAATATTTCTTCAAACTCTTTAGACAATTAGATACATTACCTGCCATAATTTGGGATCAACTTCTGCATGCAAGAGCAATTATAAGGATAATAATATTTCAGGGTGAGGATCCTTGATAACTTTGCCAATGAATTTTTAAGTAATTTTAAAAAAAATTTAAATAAAAAAATTATAGTTATATTTTTAATTTATAAATTGATTGTATTTCGATTTTCATATAATTTAAGAAGTTTTATATTTCATCGATGATTGTTAAATGCAGATCATTACAAATTTCACTTAATTTTGATTGTTTTTAATGAAATATTAAATGAACTTGAATTATATAAATTTTAAAACACAATTAATTCATAAATTTAAAAATATATCTATAATTTTTTTATTTTGAAGATTTTTTTAATTTATTTGAAAAATGTTAACAGTTGGATGCCTGTTCAACATTGAATTTGTTTTTAGAGCACAGAAACTACATGTGCGCACCATAAAAGAAGTGATCACGATGACCTTTGCATCCACTAATGTTGATTAATTAGCCAATGTGGAAAATAAGCATAAAATCATTTAATATTTTTAGATGAGAGAAACGCCAAGGTGTCCATCAACTTCGGATGTATGCTTTTGATATAAATATATAATATTGTAAAGAATAAGAAATTTACAAGCAATCTTAGTAGAAAGATATGTCACCTCCAAAAACAAAAGTCCATGGAGTTTTACATATCACCATAGGACGTGTTTAACACTAACAATTATAATGGAAGTTATTTATAAGTGACAAATATCACCAACCAAAAAGTGCCACGCACACTTGCGCACTTTAATCACGAAGTTTTAAGCAAATCTTTTTTACTAGCCGTTGATTGTAGGATAAATTAGAGTTAATTAAGGGATAATTCTATCATCTATGAGAGAAGGGGATAATTTTATCTTTTAGTTATCCTTCTTCCAAATTTTATCCCCTTTAGGACGATTTTTTGGATTTCATTCGGGAAAACAAAATTTATACTGGAGAAAAATTAAACTAATATTATCTGGTTATAGAAAACTTTTATATTTTTCTATTTTTTTGTCCTTATCTAAAAAAATAGAAAATATGAACATAATTTGATCTTTTAAAAATGCGCAAGTGCATCATTTGATATGATTTATTCACATGAATTACTCTAAAACTGGTTAATTAAAAAAAAGAAAGATTCGTTTAACCCTCACTAATTAACGCGTAAGATGTTCATAGACACCAGTCTCAAGAAAGCATATTCAACTGCTCTCAAGCAAATAGCAACACCTATATTATTGGAGGGTCACCGTTCTATTAAAATTATCCAATTAAAATCATGCAAAAAAATTAGGTGTGATCTAATAATACGGATAGAATTAATCTAGACTATTTAATTTGAAATGAACCTTTTTTTTTATTTTTACCATCCAAGATATTGAACCTAACTTGTAGTTAGTTTTTTTTTGTATGGAAGATGCAAATTTTGCAAAATCCAAAACTAGCTAGCTTTTGATCGGATCTATCATATAATATAAGAAACCAAAACTTGAGCCTTTTTCCAGTTAGTTAATGATGCGGATCTAAACCATCTAATAAAATGGGTATAATTGGAGAGGAGTCCATCCCAAGAAAATGCCAAAATGAGACTATCCAACAGGCCACAGTGCCACGCCAAACCTCAACTGAGCAAAGGAACAAACACCAACCGCTCCTTTTTTAAAAGGGCAAACCAACTAAGGCTTTCTGGGCCATGGAGCCGTTTGAGTTGTGACCTGCCAGCCACTGAACTGGGACATACAATCAAATAATCAATGTGCCCACTTTGCTCCATCTTAGCTCTGGTTAATGTCTGGTTTACTTAACCTGAAACCTGATGTCATACATACAAGCAAAACAGGAAGAACAGAAACATGGCGGTTAGCTACAGTTGGAGTTGGACTATTGGCAAACATAATTCAAATCCAATTCCTGTTTGTAAATTATACACACGGGTGGATTTAGACTATCCAGCTAAACTGATGAACTGCATCAGGACGCTTGAGACTTTGATTTTACATAATACAGACGACAATCAGTACAGTTTCCCCCCCACAAGGACACTGTCAACCCAGGAATAATTGGAACATGAAATAGACCTCATACCAGTGACAGTGGGAACAACTGTACTATGCTGGAATTTTCTGTGAAAACAAAAACACCAACTATCAACTATGACATTTCTAAAAGCGGAGAAAGTTTACCTTCAATGGGTACATTATGCAATTTTATTGTGAATAAGACAGATCTTCTCTATGGCTGTTATCTATAGATGGGTTTTCCCCTGCATGAGGAAACCAAAGTAATCTACAATTTTGGAGGAACGACTCATCAAAAGAAGCAACGTGAAGTAGACAACCACATAAGCAATAAAATGCCAAATTCAAAATTAACCACCGTAATAAATAAATATGCCAAATTCAATTATATAGTGAATGTGTTATGATTTATTAAAAAGGTACTAAACAATGCTGTCACTTATGCAAACTGTCATGCAAGTAGAAATGATATCAGCAGAGTCTGAAATTAGCATATCTAACCAGACCAGTGATCATTCATGTGGTTGAAGGCTCATGTATGAATCACTTTTCCCAGCAACAGAGACCGACCAAAGAGCAAGACTAACTCCAGAATCTAAGATAAAATATCTTGTCCCTTACAATCTCACTGTCAATTATCTTGACCTCAAACTAAGTCAACCCCATATCTATGTACAACAGGTGGAAGATCCAATACCAACTGACATGCACACTAATCTAGCCGTAATCAGTTCTACTCTAAACCTCTTTTCTCAAAGGGTCACATGCCCTGAATATTCCCTGCTTTCAACTTTGTAAATTGAAGTCAACTCATTGAGCATTTGTAAACAAGTCAACTCATGAGCATCAGGAAATATGATGGTCCCAGGAGCACAACAAGACAAACAAAGGAGGAACAATCAGGGACTGCTCTATCTATGAATGCATGTTGACTATGTGCAGTTTTCTTTTTTCTTTTTTTTTCCTATTCCTTGGGGTCCAAAAAATTTTCACTGAACTCAATGCATGAAATATTCATCATACCTAAACAACAAGAATTTCAAGAAGTATGCACTGGTACAAAGCCCTTGCACTCATGAACCGGCAATCTTAAACAGTGGCTAAGAAAATTTAAATTCAGAAGCATTAAGCAAACAAACCCCATAAATCATAGGAACCCTCACAAAAAAAGAAAAGAAAAAGAAAACACAAGTTGTAAAGTACATCTGTGTTGCCATCCATATCATTTGTCTATCTGAAACTTTATCGGAGGATTAGGCTAAACATATCTCCAATAGCCAGCAAAGATATTATATGATGGTATCACCTAGGACATGAGGAACTGTCAAGTACAGTACTCTTTCGCAGTGCGCCATCCATACATTCACCATGGATGACCTCAATCTCATTAAACAATGCACTCCCGGTTACAAATATCCTTATCCAATTTCGTAGTTAAACAGGTCCCTAACATCCTCAATGTAATCCCAATATGTACTTCTGTTGAACTAAGTAATAAATATAGAAAAATTGACAATTGATGGGATTCAATAAAACAGGAGCAATCAGGAAACAATAGAAACACATGAACAAGTAAAAGTGCGAAACAGACCTTAACTTTGGAGTTTCACGATTACATGACAGCATAAGCATTACAAGCTGGATTAAGATACACTTATCATTATAAATGATAAATATCTGCACCCGATTGACTATAAATGAAACCTATGTACAGATACACAACACTGATAAGATTGAAAGTTTAAAACAAGAATAATGAAACCTTGATAACTTCTTTAGGGGAAAAAGTAAGAGCATTACGGGAAGGGCTCTTCTTAGATTAGTAGTCTGCACGGTACTCACTGTAACTGTCCCTTGTGACCGGATCACTCTCCACTTTTCCTGCAATCTTCTCCTCTTCATATTTGATACCTTCTTCCAGTGCCATTGCTCCAAATGCCCCAGCAACAGCGCCTACTGCAAGTCCAGTCCCAACCCCAAATTTACCACTATTAGTTCGGTCGTCATAAGATGATTGCTGGGGAGCATAGTCCACAGGAGCAGATGGCCCTCCATATCCAGCTGGATGATTGTAGTACGATCTTGCCGGAGCTGGTACAGGGACAGGGACACGTTGTGGTGCCCCTGCTGTTGGCACCGAGTAATATGGAGTGGTGGAATAGTAAGCGGAATAGTGGTCCGCATAGGTCGGATAAGGGTACTGAGATGGTCGAGGAGGGATAGCATGGGAGTAAGGCATTACATGCTGAGGTGTAGGCGGCGGCGGCGGTGAGTAGGAGCGGTAGGCATCACGAGGGACTGAATAGTAAAAGTTTGCTGGAGGGGGATGGGGGAATTGGTAATTCGGTTCAGGTGGTGCCGGTCTTTCACAAATAGAAAGCTTGATTCTTACCTTGCCCTGGGGGCGGCCGGATGGGCGACTGAGCTCAATCGTCTTGATCGGACTAGAAGAACCGAAAGAAAGAAAATTATCTGGATCGACTAGGTCTTTAAGAGGGATCCGAGCCGATCCGACCAAGGGTTTCGGTGTTTCCGAGGGTTTGGAATGGAAAATGTCAAGGGTTAAGAGGAGGGAAGTATCGTGAGGGGAGAAGGGAACGGGGAGAGGCAGAGAGAGGCGCTCGTTCCAGACCGGCCGGGTTGAACCGGAATCGTCGGGCTTAGTGGCGGCCCGCCGATCGGATTGAAGGTAAGCAACGGCGTAGGGTTTGAGGTCACCGTGGCGCCAGTTGACGTTTTTGAGGTGCTTGGCGGAGACCACGGTTATCTCTAGATCGTAGGATCTCGATGAGGAAGATGGAGGTGGAGGAGGAGGAGGAGGAGCAGGAGAAGGCGACGCGGTGGCCATGACTGGAGCGCCGGTGATTTGGTTAGATCGATTGAATCTGGACTGGATAGAGGGACCCGCACGATTTTTTCTTTCTTCTGTCAAATTGTCCTTAATCTTATCCTTTTCTTTCTTTTTTATCAGGCCATAGTTATAAATCCTAATGCTCGAATAATTAATTATATTACCAGAGATTATGGATCACGGTGATTGCGCTTTCGGTGGGTTTGCGGCTGAGGTAGCGACCGAGAGGTGGAACTGTGCAAGGCCAGTTTAGTAATATACCACCATTTGGGCTGTGATCTGTGTGCTGCTTCTAACAAGGCTTTATTGAGCCTCCATAGATGAGGAATACATGTAATGTTTTAGATCAATGCGCAACAATCATCGGTCTGTCACTGTTTGTGTTCGTAAAGATCGAAAGCAGCTCTACTTTAGGCTGATTTTGGGAATAAATGGGCCGTATTACATTCTGGCCGCTTGTGTTATCAATTCCTTTTTTTTTTAGAAATGAGATTTTACGTTGGTCTCAACGTATATTTCTTTTTAATATTTTTGACAGAATTTAAATCGATATCTCTCAGTAAAAAATGAAATATGTCGATTCTTAACATGGGATCAGTCGTCAGTGAGTTGATCACGATTTTCTTCGTTTTTTGTTTCTTTACGTTTCCTTTTTTCCGTTAGTAACGCAATTATTGCTGCTTGTGAAATAATGATCAGAGAATGCTTTGTCAAGATCATCATTTTCTTTTATCAATTACCTTTTTTTTTTCCTTTTTTATGACTTATGTAGAGCAATTATTTCAGAAGCAGAGGATCCGCAACAACCACCAAGGCAAAAAAGTCTTTATTGGTAATGATGATATATGTGTTCTTTGAATGTGGAAACTCAAAGAATCATTCCTAATGAAGATTAGTATGTGAACTTAGGTATGCTTAATTTGTCAAGGCCCGAAGGAATCTTAGTGCATATCTGACATATTAGGAAATAAACCTTTACTTTATATATAAACAATTCAGCATAACATTTTATGTGTGTTGCGTGGAGTGTTGATTATCTATAACACAACATATGTGATGTCTGACATATAAATGGATAAATTTATAAAAGAATTTTTTGAAAATTATTTTGTATGTATTTTGATATGATCACATAAATAAATTTTATATTGTACCATGTTGCGTGGCAAGTGATGCAAATTGATGTTGCATGTGTCCATGTAGAGAGAGAAAAGGAGATAGCGTTATATTAAAATCTTAATTTTTAAAATTTCAATGGTCAATTCAAATTGTCAATGTGATCTACCTACTAAAATTCTATTGGATATCAAATTTCACAGTTTGATCTTTTACTATTTTTTAGGTAGAGAGAAAATCATTATCTAAACATTACGGAACACCCCCATGATAATAATTATTAATTACCTCCATACTTAGAAAATAGTATGGAATTTGTCAAATATAAAAATTATAAAAATTCCAATATAAAAATTACTTTACAACAAAATTCCAATATATTGATCATATCAAATAACTTAGATCGATCATTTGAATTGAAGAATTAATATTTTCATGTCAAGTATGCAAATTCCAATATATAAATCACACTCAAACAATCAAAATTATATTAAATTTGCTTGCCTAAATTTAGTGTATTTCAATGGGATATCAAATTATCTTTAAATTGCATGAAAATTGAAACAAAATCAATCTTTAAATTAAAAATTTATTTACAATTTTTTTCTATTTTTAAAATGTCACTATTAAATTTGTCAAATTAGTAGTTGTCAAGGATCCCGCCTAATTATTAAATATCATTGTTAGTCAAGATGCACCCGATTACATACGCTAATTAGATTAAAAAATTAAACAATTGACATATGTTGAGAATATAATTAATTAGATTTAACTTAAAATTTAGACTATATTTAGTAAGTTATCTTTTACTATATTTAATAAGTTACCATTTATACTATTTCTAAATATCAACAATAACTATAACATAAACAATATAAATATCCAAATACTCTTATAACAAAAATATAATATATACAAAAAAAAATACCATATAATTCAATAAAATTTTCAACATAACTCTCATCCATTCATGAACGCCCCTAGATTCATCAATTTCAGCTTGGTTGAAATTATTTAGTAGTTTGTCTGTCTTTGTTTGTCTTTTTTATGGATAGATCATGTGGGACTCGATGAACCCCATAAAAGAAGGAAGTATCATATATCCGACTAAATTGCAAGGCAAGGAAATTAATTAATACATATTAGAATAGTAAAAAAAGCAACTTGTTGGAATAGGACAAATGGTATGAAATATTAATGTGATTATTTAATTGCAAGTGACTATTGTATGAGTTTAAAACCTTTGTAAATCTGAGTCAGCGTTAATCACCTTTTTGTTGTAAAAAAAAAAAAAGAACGACTTCGGAATGTGATTTTTAGGAGGGTATAAGTATTTTTTTAAATTTATGTATTTATTATATCCGCGACAATTATTCGTGAATTTTATGAATTATATAGTTTATTTGTAGAATTTTTTTTTCTTTCATACAATTTCACAAATTTTGATATACTTAGATATGTATTATACTAGAATAAACATTTTCGAATGATATTTATTTATACTGAAATTACGAATCAGACATTAGGAACCGTTCAAGATTAAGCCCATAAATTTATTCAATAATTCAGAGAACCCAGCTGCTCTAGTCTGAAACCGAATCAATGTAAACAAAATCAAACAACAAAGTCAGGTTCATGTAAGGTTAATTCACAACATTAATCACTTTTGCACAATCGTCAAAACAGCATCTCTTACACGTATTAGCAACAGTAACATGCTACCCGACTAAAACCTTTAGCTAGCACATAGAGATATATCATTACATGCAATATTAATTATAATTCCCAGTTGTTGGTGCAACTTGCCAACACGTCGTTATAAAATTGAAATCTTTGTGCTTTATTAATCTCCGTGAACACATTTTTCTGATATCTTAAACTGAAAGTCTGAATGGCATCTATGGCTAGATTCAGCACCACGATGGAGCGATTAAAAAGTAGGTGTGGCGTGTGTTCCTCTAATTCTCTCACAAATCGTTTTTGTTAGTGAATATATAGATTCCTGGATCTACGAGCAAAAGACAAAATTTCTCTTTGGTTGGTGTTTTTTTTTTATTCCTTTCAAGATAGAAATTAAATCAGTAGACTGGAAAGCCCTTGTACAGTGTCAGAGAATAAACAGTATTATTGGTTTATGCTTTGCATCATTGTTGTCAGTGGCGGAGATAGAAAAAATATGAGCGTGGTATACTTATTATTATATATATATAATATATTAATTAAATCTATATATTTATAAAATTGATTAGTTAATTGAGTGGGATCATTTGATTTTCAAACTCTATAGAGTGGCTTTGTTGTCATTAATTGTTGTAAAGAACGTTTGGTAGTTAGACCAACAAATGGGGCATCTGTCAATTGCCTATGTATTGAGTAATCCAATTTTCATGAATAATTTAATATTTATACTGATATAAGTATAACTATTTATAAATTATTAACATTAAAAATGTCGATGTATCGTAACTATAAATGTTGAGAAATTTTTCAAAAAATCAACAAAGTTCCTACTAAAAATAAGTGTTCTACTCGTGAGCAGTTTACATATAAAATATTACCCAATTTTAAAATCATCTAAAATTTCACTACCAATATTTTCCTATACAAGTCATGACAAATGAACTTCACATTTAGTAGTAAAGTTGTCAGCTTCGTAAACCCTAACCATTCATTTCAAATTTCAAAAACGTCCATTTCTATAAGTCTATCTATGATTCAAATCAAATGTCTGAATCGTATAAATTATCCACTGCACGTCTTGTATTACTTTAGAGGATACTAACTCACGACAAAATATAAGCTCCAAATTTACAAACTTCATTCATTCTCCTAATACAATGCACCAAGTAAAAAAGTAAAAAGTCGTTGCATGATCTATATTGTGCAAGTGTCTGCCATTTACTGAATCAAAAAAGTTATTCGGAAAGGTTCCAAGTACCACAATTGCATACACTTGAATTGAAATTGATCTTTTGATGATGGCGTTTCTAAAATTCTCCTAATTACTTAACCTACAAATGAAGATCAATTGTGCGTTGCGTTTTGAAAAAAAGGTTAATAATGTAAGAAATAGTATATACTGCTTTAAAAAAAAAGTTTGCAAATAAATATACTTCTCTATTTCCTCATGAATCAAACAATACTATGTTAATTCCTCTTCTCCCATTAATACTTTTTACTGTGTTCATTGGTTCAATAGGAATTCACTTTGATGGAAGAGGACTAGATCTTGATTTATTATCAAGATGGTTAATTTTATCAAAAAATTCTTTCATCGAAAGTTGAAAGTTCAGATCAATGTGTAATTTTTTATGAATTTTTTCAAAATGTAATCTTTTCAGTAAGTATAGCAACTTTTGGATTATGCATAGCATTCATTTTTTATGGATCTATAAATTCCTTTTTTCCGAATATATTTCTTATTAATTTATGCGTTTTTTCTTAGATAATAAAAAAAACGCTAGGAGCTACTTTCCTCTCTCTTTCTAAAAGAGATTCATCAAAAAAATCCCAATATATTAGTGTAAAATATAACTAAATAATTGTTAAGTAATTGAACAACAAAACGATAAGGCATTTCAATTGATTGATAGACGGAACAAAAAATATGATGAATAAGAATAAATATGATGAGTAGAAGATGGTAGAGAATCACAATTGGTATATTTTCAAGAAAGATAAGAGGAGCCAAGAGATATAGGTCTGCCTGCCATCCACACCAAAATAGATCGAGTTTTCCGAAAAAACCTACTAATGGAGGGAGACCTCCTAGGGATAAGAGACATAGGGCTGAAGAGAGAGTCAAAAAAAGGATCTTTCGTCACGTATAAGAGAATGATCATTCCCTTATACGGGGTGGAAGAATTTGAATCTTCAAAAATATTCTAGTGACATCTCCATTTCTATTCATTTATTGTTAAAAGTTCATAACAAATGAATAGAAAAATAATGATTTTTTTATATTTTGAAATAACCTCACACACTATTAACCCTTTAATATCTTAAAAAGAAAATTTCTATGTCAATAGTAAATCTTAGAATATTTGCAAATTAATATATAGTAAAATATTTTCCTATTTTTTGAAATAACCTTGATAAAATAACTATCTACAAAATATACTAATCTTAAAATTTGCTATTGACTTATTTATTGAATTTTGGTAGAATATATATCCATAGTCACTTGGTCAAGGTTCTAAAAAAAAGGAAAATATCTTTCTGTCTATTAATTTGCGAATATTCTAAAATTTACTATTGACATTTTGTTTGAAAAATCTTGAAAATATTATATTATTTTTTTCTATATAATAAAATATTGATAAAGGGAGGTTTTTTTATGAAAAAAATAGACCCTTAAATGGGGATATCCAAGGCTTTAGAACAAGAAGCCTGCGCCGCAAAAAGAATATGAGCATTACTGCTCAAATATGAATTCTTCATTGATAGGTTAGATCGGTTTATGTATACTATTTTTTTATATTTATATAAAAAATGATCAGAAACTTTGATATAGATAGAGAAAAAATATCCATATAATATATATATATAGAAAAGAAGACAAGAATTTTATACAATGACACTGTACATCAAATTCAAAAAGGAATGTAGCGTAATTTAATAGAAATACAACAGACAATCTTTTCTATTTCTGTACTTGACCTGTCATTTCATTTCACTTATTAATAAGTCCTTTCTCAATAAAGCAATAGCATCGACCATTAAATTCAATGAATTTCTCTTGACTTGACAAGTAGATCTTAGTTATCTGTTTTTTTATTATAAAAAAAAGCATTAGTAGGGAAAAAGAAAAAGCAGCAGATCTGTAGTCCATTCTCGAAAAAAAGAAGTTCTACAAATTATTTCTTTTTTGAAAAAAGTTCGTGAGATAAAAAATGCGGACAGTAAAGAAGAAATTCAAGATTTCAAAAAGAAAAAAAAAAAGAAAAAGAAAAAAGTGACTCTTGATTTCTAATAAGTTTTTCTACTTCATTATTTTTTTCTTTGTATCTGATTCAAACTGATTTTTTTCAATTCAAAGAAGACAGTATAAAAAAAAAACTTTAAGAACCGAAGCTTCATTTAATCGAAGTCTTTCAACATCTCCAGCATGCGTTGGATCTTCTAAGCTAGCTTGACGCTTAGACTCATCCACTATCTGAGTGATCCTTTTCATTTTCATAAGGCAATCCTCTCTCTATATAATATTTTTATAAAATCACTCTTCTTCTACCGTTTCTAGCTTGATAATTGATCCAAATCTTCCATCTAAATGACGTGTGTCGTGTCACACATGCAAAAGCCCACTTAAAACCATCACTAGGATTCTGAAAATTGTGAGTGAGTAAATGTGAATCCAAACATCTGCTGTTGTAAATTCAGCATCATTACATCCTACCAATAAATATACCACCAGTTTTATTTACTAACTGATGGAAGGCAAAACCATTTAGTTATAAAAGTATAAATGGTCTTAAGTGGAAAAATTTTGTTTTTTGGTTTCTTGAATTCCCATGAGATCTATCTGTTCTTTTTTTAAGAAGAAGAATTCTTCTATTTATTACAAGGCTTCTTTCTTCCTCTTATATTACCCGGGTTAGCAATTTCATGTGAGCAGTGTTAATTCCCTTTCTTCTGGTATAGTGATCAGTGCTGATTTATTTCTTCTGAGTATCAGGTATAGGAAAGAAAACAGTGACTTTTCCACTTAAGATTTATGCATCTTACAAAAAGTTTGTATTTTCTTTTCTTTTTTCTGTTCTGTAGAAAAACCTAAAGAGATGGCACATGTTTCAAACAGATAAACCAAAGCCTCATCAGAAAGAGTTTTTTCATAAGGAGAGAATGGTAGAGAAATTTTCTTTGGTATCACTTGCGTGAATTGAAATGCTTTAAGCATACTTTTGACTTTTGAGCACGAATAAATCCGTAAAATTAATTCCAAATCTCACTTTTTTAGTCCTAACGCAAATAGGGAACGAGATTCATGTTTTGAGACAGATGATCAGAGATGAAGTGAAAAAAAAAATATAGCAATTTGGTGGATTTTGTTTTTTCTTTAACCCTTTTCCTAGCTTTTTTGGGGCAGATGATTAGATATAAATCAACCAAAAACAATAATTTAGAAGTCAAAAACAAACTTTTTTCCAAATAAAAATTGCAAAATAAGAAAAAAAAAAAGAAAACTATAAAATGCATCAAAATTGATAGACAGAACTACAAAGATATTATTTGTTTGACCAACTAAACTAACAATGCAAAATAGAAAAAAGAGTGTAGGGTTAGAATGGGTTAATTTATTCACATTAAGAGATGTCCAGACAAAATCAACTTCAATTGTTTGAAATTGTTTGAAAGTAACATCTTGATTCAAACTAGACTAATTAGAGTTACATTCTTTCTTTGAAAGCAACATAAATTAAAGATAATTAGAATATAAAGTTATTTTTTATGAAAGATGAAGATATTTTTATTATTTAATTATCTCTCCCAAATAAAAATACAGAAAAGAAGATGCCAATCTATAAAAGTAATAGAAGGCAAGATATTGATCTGAACTAGAATAATTAGAGTCACACAGAATAAAACATGTTAGGTGTCTAATCATGACTCGAGGCTCTTGTAGTTTTAAAAAATTATCTACCTCTATTTTATGTTTCTATTAGTACACAATAGCAAGCTCCTCTTATTTGGTTAACTAATATTTCTAGTTTTCTATTTTTTCAAGTTTTTAAGAATTTGATTATGTCATTACTGTATGCTTGAGTTTGAAATTGAACTGGTATGATACATGGTTCTCTCTAGAATACCCATATATACATACAAATATATGAAATTGAGAAAAATATTTTCCAACAAACAATATGAATACAATAAATTTTTTAATTCTTTTAAAAAAATAAAAATATATAAAATATACACTATCAACAAATGAAGCTTTCAATAAAAATGAATTTGAGATTGGAAAATTAAAATTGGCTTTATGATTAATTTTTTTCCCTCCATTTGTGAAGTGGAGTAGATGTGATTTAAGTATTTTAAAACGTTTTAATGCACTAAATGAAAATGATTTAAAGTAAAATAAGTTAAAGTATGAGATAGAATGATAAATTTAGAAAAGAACAGAAGAGAGAAATTTTCGTTTTATTGTATATCATAATAATAAGAAAGATTACAAAGCTTATTTTTATATAAGCACTATCTATCTATCTAAGGCTGACAATCTACTCTATCTATCTCAGGCTAAACATAAGACAGAATATATACAATTGCCATAAATCAAGGAAAGAATCAAAACTAATTAAGAGAAATTAAGAGATTGAAAGAAATCAAGAGTTGCTATATTTAACACACCCTCCTCAAGTTGAGTTGTGCAAATCGAAAAGACCCAACTTGTCAGATAGATAAAGAAATTGAACTCTTCCCAAAGCCTTGGTAAGAATATCAGCCCGTTGCTCATTGGTACGAATGTGCTTGGTCTGAATGTCACCAGCTTGTACCCGTTCGCGAACAATATGACAGTCAATCTCAATGTGTTTGGTGCGCTCGTGGAACACAAGGTTGGCAGCAATGTGAATAGCAGATTTATTATCGCAGTAAAGGATCATGGGCTGCGGATGATGAACACCCATGTCAGCCAACAGAGCACGTAACCAGAGGAGCTCGCATGTAGCCACTACCATGGCTCAATACTCGGCCTCAGTAGAAGAGCGTGAAACAGTGCCCTGTTTCTTGGTGCGCCATGAGATAGGATTGTCACCCAAAAACGTGCAGTAGCCTGTTACTGAGCGGCGGGTAATAGGGCATGACGCCCAGTCAGAGTCGCAGAATGCACTGAGCTGAAGTGTACTATCTGCACGCAAAAGAATACCTTTGTCGGGTGCAGACTTGAGATAACGGAGGATCCGGAGTGTGGCATCCATGTGCGGCTGGTGAGGTGAGTGCATGAACTGACTGAGAGTGTTAATTGCAAAGGTTATCTCAGGTCGGGTAATAGTCAGGTAGATTAGGCGACCAACCAGGCGTCGATATATGTCAGGATCCTTGAGTGGTCGGCCATCAGTGGCATTGAACTTCATATTTTGCACCATAGGAAAAATACTGGCTTGGCCCGAAGTAGACCGGTTTCCTTCAAGATGTCTAGGGTGTACTTCCGTTGAGATAGAAAAATACCCTTGCTTGAACGAGCAACTTCGATCCTTAAAAAAAATTTTAGCTTTCCCAGATCTTTAATCCGGAATTTGGACCGAATAAATGCCTTGATCTGTTCAATATGAGCTGGATCACTACCCGTAATGATCATGTCATCAACATAAATCAACACCAAGGTAATATGTGAACCCGATGGAATGACGAATAAGGAGTGATCACTGGCCGACTGTCGGAAACCAAAGGATAGGAGAGTATTGGAAAACTTTGCATACCAATTTCGTAGGGCCTGTTTCAAACCGTAGAGGGATTTATTCAGTCGGCAGACAAGCCGTGCATGGTTCGGCCCTTGATACTCGTAGCCCGGTGGTAAGTGCATGTAGACTTCCTCGTCCAAATCTCCCTGCAAGAAAGCATTGTTAACATCCATTTGGTGGAAGGCCCAGCCTTTGATGGCGGCCAAGGCAAGTAGGCACCGCACTGAAATAAGATTGGCGACGGGTGCAAAAGTCTCCTGGTAGTCAATGCCCTCTTGCTGAGTAAAACCCTTGGCTACAAGTCGCGCCTTGTACCGTTCAATGCTGCCGTCTGTCCGGTACTTGATTTTGTAGACCCACTTGCAACCAACGGCACGCTTGTGTGGCGGCAAGGACGTAACGGTCCATGTGTTATTGTCTTCAAGGGCTTGAAGCTCAGCTTGCATGGCAGCCCGCCATTCAGGGTGCTTGATGGCAACAGAGAAGCTGGAGGGTTCAGTCACCAAAGTGATGTTGCTAAGAAAAGCTCTATGGTTCCCTGAAAATCTGTGATAAGCCAAATAATTTTCTGTAGGATATTTAGTACCTGTCGGAGACGTAGAGAGCAGGTGACTAGGAGATGAGTGCACCAAGGAGCATTGAAAATCAGTGAGGTATCCAGGGGTATTTTTGTGCCGAGTGGAACGTCTTAATGGAACAGGGACTTCAATTTCGGCTGTACCGGTTTGTGCTGAATCAGTTTGGGCTGACTCGGTTTGAGCTGAGGACAACGGAGGTAGGATTGAGTCTGGCTGGCTGGACTGGATCGGCGGAAACACTTGAGCAGTGTCAGGCAGCGAATGTGGATGGACTGGCTGTGAGCTGATTTGAGTTAAGGAGGAAATGTTTTGTGGTGGATTTGGAGATGAATTTTTATAAGGAAAAATAAATTCATGGAATATGACATCACGACTCACCATATAAATATTTTCTTCTAAATCGAAAACTTTGTAGCCTTTCTTGCCTGGTGGATATCCTACAAATATACATTTTTTTGCTCGAGGTGCAAATTTATCTGAATTGAAAGTATGCACATAGCAAAGACAACCAAAGGTTTGAAGATATGTGTAGGATGGCCTTTTATGAAGTAACATTTCCAAAGGTGATTTATTATTGAGAATTTTGGTAGGTAACCGATTAATAAGATTGGCAACGGTAAGAATACACTCTGCCCAGAATACCTTTGGTAGACCAGATTGGAAGCGGAGGGTGCGAGCTACTTCTAATAGATGTTTGTGTTTGGCGCTCAGCTACCCCGTTTTGTTGTGGAGTATTAACGCAGGTGGTTTCATGAATGATCCCATTTTCACTGAAAAAGGATTGCATTTCAATGGATAACAGTTCGGGTGCATTGTCAGATCTGATTTTTTTTATTTTGGAAGAAAATTGCGTCTTTGTCATAGCATAAAAAGCTTTCAAACAAGATTGTGTTTCAGATTTGTTTTTCATTAAATAGATCCACATATATCTATTATGATCATCCACAATAGTTAAGAAATATCTTGCCCCACTATGAGATGGGGTAGAATATCCTCCCCAGATATCACAATGAATCAAATCAAAAGAAGAAATACTTCTATTGATACTAATTGGAAAATGTTTCCTAACAAGCTTGGCTAAAGGACAAATGGAGCAACAAATATTTTTCGATTTAAAAGAAATATCAATACTATTTAAAAGATTTATTAGGTGATGTTCAGGTGGATGACCCAAACGTTGATGCCATATATCTAGCGGTAAGTTTTGGCTGTGACTGGAATAACAAGCTGATTTTCTGTGCTCGCTAAAATAGTACAATCCATCTCTTTCCTCACCCATCCCAATCGTCTTCTTCGTGGACAAGTCCTGAAATACACAGAAATTTGAAAAGAAAATTGCCGCGCAATTATTTTCTTTAGTCAGCTTACTCACAGATATTAGATTATGTGTAAAAGAGGGAACACATAAGACTTTACTTAATTCTAAATTCGGTCCCAAATCAACTCTGCCTACATGTGAAGTAGATGCAACCAATCCGTTTGGCATACCAATTGGTTGTTTTGTACAGCTCTTGGAACTTAGATTTGACTCAAAGGGTGTCATGTGATCCGAAGCATCACTGTCTATAATCCAACGATTAAATTTGCCAGCCATACCTGCGAAGTGAGCTGACTGGGCTGATGAGCCTTCTTGAGCTGAGTTACAATTGATGAGTGCTAAGAGTTGGTTGTACTGCTGAGTTGTGAACGGGGACCCGCCACCAAGATTACCAGCGCCTGCACTGACATCGCCTTGCACGGCAACGTGAGCTGTGGCCTTGCCTTTACCTTCCTCTGGATACCCATGCAACTTATAACATTTTTCTTGCACGTGACCCTGCATACCGCAATAATCACACATGGGCCGTGTCGAGCGACCATTGCCACGACCCCTACCTCTGCCACGTTGACCAGGTCCGCCACGTCCGCCTGAGCCATTACGGTTGCTGCTAGCGTTGGCTACCAGTGCTGATGACTCCAGCAGAGGAGTCGCTGGCTTTCGTGCGATTGCTTGCTTCTCCTCTTGCAGAACGAGGGAATAGATTTTCCCAATACCCGGCATTGGATCCATGGTTAGGATTTGGCTCCGGATGGTTGAGTATACGTCGTTCAAACCCATGAGGAACTGGAAACTACGTTCCAGTTGTTGATTTGCGAGAGATGTCTTCAAAACGTTACATGTGCACTTGCCACATGTGCACGTCGGTATGGGCATGAGTGACCCCAATTCATCCCAAAAACCCTTCAGGCGGGTGTAGTAACCCGTAATGGTCAGATCTGCCTGAGACAAACCGGCAATCGACTGCTTGACGTGAAAGATTTGGACTGAATTACTCGGCTCGTACCGCTCCTTCAGGTCGTCCCAAACTTCTTGAGCGGTCGTGTGATAAATCACACTGTTGGTCAATTCTTTGGAAACCGAATTCTAGATCCAGGACAGTACCATGGTATTGCATTTGTTCCAGAGCCAATACTGATCCGACTTCGGATCAGGTTTGATGACAGACCCATTGATGAACCCGAATTTGTTCTTCGATGAGAGCGCGGTGAGCATGCTTCGACTCCATGCCGGATAGTTGGTCTCAGTAAGTGGTTGTGCGACCAAGATGATGCCCGGATTATCCGTGTGATTGAGGAACAATGGAGAGGACTCATCAAGGGTAGTTTTCTTTTCTGCCATGATTCAGAGGCGCGACAGTCGACCCGACAAGTGAAGGCCGGCCTGGGCTTGGCGGCTGAGATAAGGTGATGATAGCGTAACCAGGTCAGGTGAATAAACCTGGCTCTGATACCATGATAAATTTAGAAAAGAACAGAAAAGAGAAAATTCTGTTTTATTGTATATCATAATAATAAGAAAGATTACAAAGCCTATGTTTATATAAGCATTATCTATCTATCTAAGGCTGACAATCTACTCTATCTATCTCAGGCTAAACATAAGGCAGAATATATACAATTGTCATAAATAAAGGAAAGAATCAAAGCTAATTAAGAGAAAATAAGAGATTGAGAGAAATCAAGAGTTGCTATATTTAACATAGAATAAAGTTAAATCATCAAATTTCATAATTTATATTATTTTTTACTCTCACTACTTCATCTACTTACTTCACTGCTACCAAACATCAATGTTTTACAATGATTTAACGTTTATTCCGCTTTAATTTTACTTCACTTATCAAACAGAGGGTTTATGCATATTTCATAATTTCTATTACCTTTTTACTCTCCCTACTTAATCTACTTATTTCACTGCTATCAAATATCAATGATTTAGAATGATTTAACACTTATTCCGCTATAATTTTACTTCGTTTATCAAACAGAGGGTTTATGCATATTTCTTAGCGCAAATCTTCCAAACAAAATATCATTCTTGGTTTCTTAATTTTAATTTCACAACAAATAATATAATACATTATTCCAGTATGATGAAAAACAAAAACAAATGCCCGCTACTTCTCCAAAATTGCTGAGAAACTTCTTAAAACTATATTTTTATGTAGCAATATTTACTTTTTATTAGCATGATTAAGACATCCAGCAAATGAAGGCTGTCTCTATCATTCCTAAGAAGCTATCTTACTACGAAACTAAAATAGATTAAAAGTTGAAAACCCTTCGCTCGCTAAAATAAAAAACATATATGGTTGAAAAATAAAAGAGATGTTTCCAGAAAGCAATGGCAAATTGGTCGACTAATCAAAGTCATAATCTAAATGTACATCCCTAATCTTTTGTGTCAAGTCGAATGGATCACTCAAATCAGTCAAATTAATCAAGTTACACACTTACACCTAATGAAAATGTTTATGAAATTTCCAAAAGAGAAAATAAAAATGTTGATTGGAAGAGTTTCGATCAATAAAAGAAAGAAATTATGCGAGAAGGTGGAGAAGTTAATTTACTTGAAGACAGAGGATGGCACAACACGAGGGCCCACAGCTCATTAAACTCTTTCTGTCCTCGTGGCTACGGATTGATTGCAGTGTGATTTCTATAGATATTTCTGTACCGGGTGGAAAGAGAGACGAGGATCGAGAAAAGAAAGATGTGCACATAAAAAGGTGCATGGATTATGACCGTAGAGGATCGGTGGAAGGTAACTGTTAACTAATAATGTTGCTTTCGAGCGATCCCAGTCACGTGATGTGACCCCACCAATCATGTGAGTTCCTTTTCTTTCTTTTTTTTTTGTCCTTCTCCCGTCCTTGAAAAGCTAATTTAATTGAAAAATATTGTGAAGATACTAAAATTAATATTAAAATTAATAATTAAGTTTATTATTATTAACTGTTTTATGTAATTTATTTTTAATATTTAATTTAAATATTATTAATATAAATAATAATTTATTTAAAATAAATAATAAAATTATTAATATGAATAATAAATTTGATATCATTTTTTATAATGATTTTAGTATAACAGCTCCCAAGCTAATTTATCTGAACAAAAGCTTACGCAAACATTACATTAAAGACTAAAATAAACCAGCAACTAAAAGTCTTAATCAATTAAAAATTGGGTTGATAGCTGTCTCCAGAAGCTACACAGAGCATCCACTAGGCTATTAATTTTTTATGTTAATCCATCAATATTGAGCAGTTGTATAAACAATATCGTCACAATTAGTACAAGAAAAGTGTTGAAAATGAGGAAAGGCACTAACTTAAGGTATAATAATTAGTATAGAAAGTGCATATTATTGTGTAATTCCTACTAGTTTGTGCAAAGACTAAAGTTACAAATTGTCCAATTAAATAAATTTAGAATAATGTAAGTACCAAATTTCTTATCATGAGAGATGTGGGCAATGTTCTTGGAACCTTAAAAGGCATAATTTGAGTATATTACAAAACATCAATAATACAATACTTCCAAGTCAAATTGTATCAATTTTTAAGTTTCGAATTTAATAGATTCTTGAAAATACAAGCTATTTTATTGATGATGTTAAATAAGAGAATTCATACACAGGATGCTTTTTAGTCAAAAAGGGATGGAGTAGCTCTGAAGATTATGTGTTTCACGAGACCAGCAGGAATATGTTCCATTTTTTTTGTATTTTTTTTAAATATGTAAAATGGCATAAGAAGAAAGTTATCTTGGCTTCAATTATATAATATAATAATATGATGAAAATAAATTTTATATGGGACATAATTAGTGTGTTAAGCGATAGAAATAAAGTGCATCACGTTTATGACACATCACATTTAGTCATAAAGTAGATGAAACAACTCTATAGATTTGATGATCTAAATTGATATGGGATGGTGATCAAATTAAAGAATCGGATGAAAGTTTATGACACATCACATTCTTCGAGTGCACAAAATATAATTAGGAAAATATTATGGAAATACTATTATTGATATTGTTATCATATGGACTTATTTATATATATTAAATAAATTATTATGTATGTTAATGACTTTATTATGTATAATATTTCTATTATTTAATTTAAATATCATTAATATGCATAATAACTCATTTAAGTTACATAATGACAATACTATACAAAATAAATTTATATAATAAAATCATTAATATGCATTATAATTCATTTAAGTTACATAATAATAATATTGTATAAAATAAATTTGCATAATAAAATCATTAATATATATAATAACTTATTTAACGTGTATAATTAAGTCTATATCGATAACGATATCATAGACGTACATGTGTATCAACTCCCATATAATTAATATATATACGACGATGACGATGAGTTGTGGATGCGAAGCATCTCGAAATGCGAAATGATTTTGTCTGTTGACCTGAACCTATAATAGCGTAACAAATTATCAACTCCGTAAATTAATTATTTTCTGATTTAAAACCAGGCTGGCCCGTTGGCATTGCGTTGTCAATCCGAGCCGTTGGAGAACCAGGCTGGCCCATGATGCGTTCAATCTCGACCGTTGAAATAGGAATTAGAAAATTACTCAGTACTAGTCCCAAGCAATAGGTCATGTTGTGGGCCCCACGGGACTCTACCAGCCGACGACCACGTGGTGCAGCAGACTTTGCTGCGGCATTGCAGCGGATGCATCATGCCTGATGCCTCCATACAAAATCCAAGTGGAGGGCCCCACTATTAAAAATCCGATAGCAGACAAAGTAACTGTTTCGACCGAGATCTTCTATAACCATATTAGTGTTTCTGTGCCAAGAGTAATAATAAGTTTGCCAGAAGGCAATTAATTCGGAGGTATGGCTACATAGAGATGTGCTGTTAAAACGCCACAGAAGCTCTGAAAAAGTTTTCACCGCGATTGGTGAATGGTGACGTTCAAAATTTTTTCTGACATACTCGCACACCCACAGTGCGAAGCAGTATATGAAAATTCTCTCAGCGCATAAAATTGAATCGAACGGTGGGAATTGTTTCCACCAAATCGTTTCCAACTTTTAACACAGGAGCTGTGTTCGTTTCAGAGGGAAAGCAGCACACTGGCACACTCCAGAGTAACAGGGAGAAAGAAAGAAAGAAAGAACTGATCTTTTTTGAGTTAATGCACGACAGCTGTCGAAATGAAGTTGTTTCTATAGGACCCACTGATTAATTGAGTAATTGCAACAATGGACAATCGTAATTGATGTGTCAGCAACATAAACTAAAATGAAATAGCGGATAAATATGTAGAAAAAGGAATAATTACAGGGGAACAGGGGATCAGTGCACCGGACCCAGCTCAAGTGCTCAGGATGCCCACTATGTACCCCTCCATATATATCCTGACGCAACGCCAGGCATTGCTGTCTCTATTCTCACATCTAGCTTCGGATCCCTTTTCTTTAATAAAAAATTGAACTCGTTTCTATTTTAAGAAAGATGAGTGGTACCAAATACTTCGCTCTTCATATAATTATGATCTGAAAATGTTAGGGAAAAAAAATACGGAATCGATGAAGTAGTCACGTAAGACTGAAAATCGTAAGAATATAAAAGACACTACACAACTTGATATATCATAGACATTAAACAATTTGGAGTTTACGTCTTTCTAATTTTCATAATTTTCAACCTTATGCGACTATTTGAGTGATTTTGTATTTTTTTTAATTTCGGGTGAAAAAAGTCTTCGGAGGTTCTAACAGCGGGGTTAAGTTTTTTTACTTTTTAGACAAAAATTTCTGACTGGCTTCAAATAAAAAAAATATAATATATACTTCTTCTACTTTGTTGTAGCACTTGAAATTGACGGACAAAAGGTGCCCAGGGGGTGGCGTCCCTTTCATAATTCTCACCTGGACTTGGTTTAAATAAATCCCCATTGTCTTGTCTTATCCTTCCCCAACTTATGCTCTTCTCCATTTGCAAAAATTGTGGGTAGTCAGTGGAAACACTGTTGAAGTTTTGGGTTAAATTTGATATTTATTAGTAGATTTTCTAAAATTAAAATTGAGAGGAAAAATAATATATATATATATATATATATATAATACACTTTTTTGTAGTAAGTACTGCTCACTAATTTTTTTAAATCCATCGGTACATGTATCCTTTCCTCTTAATCATTTTGTAACAGAAAATTGAGTTTAAAATTATTAATAATCACTGCATTTAGATAATAATTTTCTGTAATAACTTGATAAAATATTATCTCGTTTTACATAGTTTTGATTTACTCTGAAAGAAAAAGTCAATGTACTATATTTGTCAACGTTAATTGATTTTATAAGTGTACTGGAACTGTGACACTTATTTAGTTGAAAAATATATTTTACATTCAATGACTTGAATTTATTATTTCATATGTAAATGAGTGATATGATAGTGCTGTTCAATTCTCTTAAATTCATTAAAACGAAATATTTAAAAATTATATTTATATTCTTAATCAGTTGTCTTAAGGTTGCCCATTCTCTCAAATAACAAAACTTTGAACGTTTTAAATTAATCTAACTTTCAGTGTCAGAATCTTAATAAAAAAATAAGTTTAAATATGTGTGACTTTGAAAAAATCGAAGCAATCCCAATTTACTTTTGATAATTGAAAAATCGATCATTGTATTGGGTGAACTTATAAAATTTCCAAGCTGCTGCTACTAGTATCCTACCCAAATAACGTCCCAGGCATTTAATTGCCTTAACAGGTAATGGTGTGGCATGCATACAGGAATGATCCTCCGCAGCGGCATATTCCAAATGGGAACCTCTCCCATAAGCAGACAGAAATGGAGAGAGCACCGCACTACTAAAGAAGCGAAGTAAACGCCCATTGCCATAACGCCACCATGCCACGTTGGGCAGCCACGAATACCGGCGCCCATTAAAATCTAATCTAAATCTTTCCTCCACTCGAGTCTCCCCGGAGAAAGAAAGCAGAAAAGAAAAAGGAATTCTGTTGGGCAGTTTTCGAAGCATCCGTCTAATCTGCACTCTCTCTGATCTGATCTCGAACTGTTCTCTCTCGACACTTTAGCAACCATCTCCGTCGGAACAGCGACCGATCCAACGGCCATGGATGAACAGGAACTGAAGCTACGACGGCGCACGACGAGCTTCAGCGTCGTCCCCGACGAGGCGCTCTACTGCGTCCTCGATCGCATCGATGACCCGCGCGACCGCGACGCGATCTCGCTCGTTTGTCACCAGTGGCATCGCATCGATTCCGACACGCGCAAGCACGTCACTGTAGCGTTCTGCTATTCCGCGGCGCCAGATATGCTCCGTACCCGGTTCCAGCGTCTCGAGTCTCTGAAGCTCAAAGGCAAGCCAAGAGCTTCCATGTTTAACCTGATACCGGAGGATTGGGGCGGGTACGCGACTCCATGGATCGAGCTTGCTAACGGGTTCGATTGCCTCAAGGAATTACATTTGAGGCGTATGGTTGTTACTGATGAGGATATAGGGATGTTGGTTAGGGCTAGAGGCCATGCCCTTCAGTCACTTAAGCTCGATCGATGCTCTGATTTTTCCACGGATGGGCTTAGAATTATCGCTTCCAATTGCAGGTACCTCTTTTTTTTTTGTGATTTGTTTTCATCAAGTCGCAATTTCTGAAGATTTTATGTCAATTATGCGTTGACCTTAGGTTGCTCTATTTTCTCGTGGTTCTCTTTTTTCCTTCCCTTTTTTTGGATTGGGGTGGGGAAGATTGGTACATAAATGGAGAGTTGACTGTCGATTTAGGGGGTCTAATTTGATAATTAGGTGCATGGATATCGATTTGAGTTTGCCATAAGAGCTAATTTGTGGAAAGTTCGTTGATATATGCTTTTTTTAGTTCTTTTATTTGTATCTTTTCAATTCGTCTATTTTTTCCTTCGTTTATTAACTTGTCACGCGCATGATCATTCTTCCATCATCATCTAGCATGTTAGCTTATTCTCTTTAGTTAACAACTGAATATAGCGGGTATGGTATAGCCTGGGGAAATAAGAGCAGTGCACTGGTTTCATGGTCTAATCATTTCAATTTGTATAATTGGCATTATAGAATTGTAGATTTGGTAAAAAAGTGACGAGAGGAGTTGGATAAGGTTTACACTCTATCAAACTGAACTCAATCTAATAGCAAAACTAAAGTTGCCATTAAAGTATAAATAAGTTTAAACCAAATACTTTTACTCGATTTCTACCTTTTGGATTTAACTTGCCCTCAGTAACCATCTAATATAACTTTCCATTGCATGAGCAGATCCCTTAGGACGCTGTACTTAGAAGAAAGTATTATTCTCGACAATAGCGGGGAATGGCTTCATGATCTAGCCACCAACAACACCGTGCTAATGCATTTGAATTTTTACATGACGGATCTCAAAATCTGCACAAAAGACCTCGAGTTACTGGCCTCCAACTGCAAATCACTCATTTCTCTAAGGATAAGTGAGTGTGACCTTGCTGTCTTGCACAATTTTTTCAAATCAGCCTCGAAGTTGGAAGAATTTGGTGGCGGGTCCTTCAGTGTTGATCCGGGGGAGGCCGGTGCATACAATAAAGTTGTGTTTCCGCCAAGGCTACTGTCACTGGGGCTTCTCTTTATGGGGACAAATGAGGTCTCAGTAGTCTATCCTCTTTGCACTTCATTGAAGAAGCTAGATCTGCAGTACACTTTTCTCAATACAGAGGACCATTGCCAGATAATACAGAAGTGCCCCAACCTAGAGGTTCTAGAGGTACACACATTCTATTGGCAGCATATATGTACTAGCACTGGTTGGTACATACTCTGCAGTATCCTTCTATTGTTTGAGTGTGATTTGTCCTACATGTCCAAACTATGAGGAGCAGTTGTAGGTTTCTACCCATGTAACCAAATAAACAGTCATTGTGCTCCTGCGTAGTAACTCTTATTAACTGCTTTAGCATACAATAACTTCAATATTTTTGTTTTTTCTTTCAGGTGCGAAATGTCATTGGAGATAGAGGGCTTGAAGTGGTGAGCAATACATGTAAGCGACTCCGTCGGCTAAGAATAGAGAGAGGAGATGATGATCCAGGCCAGCAAAATGAGCAGGGTCGTGTTTCCCAAGCCGGGCTGATGTCAGTAGCCGTTGGATGCCGCGAGCTTGAGTATATAGCTGTTTATGTCTCTGACATCTCAAATGCTGCCCTTGAGGCCTTTGGAACTTTCAGCTCCAATCTTCGGGATTTCCGCCTCGTCTTGCTTGATAGCGAGGAGAATATTACTGATTTACCCCTTGATAATGGTGTACGTGCTTTGTTGCGAGGTTGCACCAAGCTTAATCGTTTCTCATTCTATCTAAGACCTGGCGGGTTATCAGATATAGGGCTTGGGTATATAGGTGAATATAGTGGAAATATAAGGTACATGTTATTAGGTAATGTGGGAGAGTCTGATGTGGGGTTGATGCGCTTTGCAATGGGTTGTAAGAAGTTGGAGAAGTTGGAAGTGAGGAGTTGTTGCTTTAGTGAGCATGCTCTGGCCCTTGCCATTTTGCAACTACCTTCACTGAGATATGTGTGGGTCCAGGGGTACAAAGCATCTCTGAATGGTGAGGGGTTAAGAGGAATGAGCCGGAGGTGCTGGAACATAGAGTTTATTCCTCCTGGAATTGACATATGCGGGGAGGCAGGTGAAGAGGGAAGAGTTGCCTTGGTTACTCAAGCACAGGTGCTTGCATATTATTCACTCGCAGGTCATAGGACAGATCATCCTGAGTATGTGGTGCCTTTGTTTCAAGCTTGACTGCAAATACATACGTATTTTATCTCGCAGTTATTATTTTTATTTTGATATGTTTTATTTGTTTGGCTTTTGGTTTGTAGGTAATGCAATTATGTGAGGTAATAGACTTGCTTGTGTAATTCTGGTTAGTTTAATGTAGATTATGTTATGAGCTCGTCTGCTAGCTATTGTACAGTACTAATAGCCGGCAAGGCGTTACCTGGCTGCTATAAAAAGCATGTAAATTGTATTCGGTAATATGTTTGAGTGCTGTAGTTTGTGGACAACATGATGAATGAGAGCAATAATTTGATCAATATTTCATTGTGGTGATTCATAAGTTTGTGAAAGTAAATCCGGTAGAACTTATGCTATGTCAGTATGGATGTGAAAAGAGATGGGTTAGATTGTCTTTAACCTCGTTTATTTGTTTTAACAGAAAAGGGGAGGTGATCTGCTTTTCTGTAGGTTAGCTCTTACCTTCTCTAGCTCTTAAAAGTTCATTTCTTTTTAAAACCTCCAAAATGTGATGTAGACAGTAGAGAGGAGAAGAATATATCGGATTCTCAATTTTGGGGAAGAGGAAATCCGGTGTACGTGTACCTCCTAACCACTCATTTTATTTAGTTTAAGTCGGATTAACAGGTTTCATTATCGAATTTTGTTGCTCACACATTAAATTTTTATTCCAAGAAAAGAAAACATCGAATTATATCCTTCTCTTTTCACTTAATCCAACTGCAGTGTGATCTTTTCGTAATTTTGACGGAAGAAGACTGACAGAGAAATTTTCCTTGTTTCGGATGAAGCTATGCACTTGCTAGGCCATTTGTAAAGAGGCCCAAGAGGAATTGCTGCTCCACTAAATTTAGGTCCAGTAAGAAGATCCAACACCTGGAGAAAGGTCCATCTATCCTTACACCTTATACCCAATTCCTTCCTGCTCCAGCGGGTCCCCAGAGCAGTTTATGTATGTGGTTCACCTAATACAGTATTTTATCTAAATAAACCGAGTACCAACTCGTCTATGTAATGGCTTATTACGCGTCGTACCTTACCAGTTACCATTAGAAAAGTGCCAACTGGCTGTGTCCTTGGTCAGATCATCAATCTCAGCTCTCAAAGGTCAAAGACTCGAGCGCAGGAGGCGTAACAATGGCGTCGGAAGCCCCACTGTACAAGGACCCGACTCAGCCAGTGGAGGCGAGGGTGAAGGACCTCCTCTCCCGCATGACCCTTCAAGAGAAGGTCGCACAGATGGCGCAAATCGAGCGGGGGGTAGCCACTCCTGCCACTCTCACAGATCTCTCCATCGGAAGCGTGCTTAGCGCCGGAGGAAGCGCGCCTCGGCATGGGGCCACTGCGGAGGAGTGGGCCGACATGGTGGATCAGATGCAAAGGTGGGCCCTTGCGTCCAGGCTGGGTATTCCCATCATCTATGGCTCAGACGCTGTGCATGGACATAACAACCTATTTGGCGCCACTATTTTCCCTCATAATGTCGGCCTTGGCGCTGCCAGGTTTCTCTTTTTTCTCCATTGATTTGGTTCATTTGTAGAATTGTTTTATCTGTATTGTGTCACTCTTAGTTAGATTTGCAGATAACTCAATTTCCTGGGAATTGCATGGAAATTTGCACCTTTTCTAATTTCCTGGTCATTAGTATGCGCTTTAGAATATAAAATGGTGAAAAGAGACAGAGAGATCATGACATAGTTTATTTTAATGCAAAATTAGGGTGATACGGCAAAAAAAAAAAAAAAAAAAAAGAGGGCTGATGGCTTGTTGCGCCTGAGGCCAGTGCACATCTGGAAATGGGAGTTAAGTAGATCATCCCAAATATATAAAGGATTTATCTACCCTCATCCTTTCTTCCAGACATTTCGCGACATGGACTAAATGCCCTGTCCAAGCCAAAGAACTTACTCCGAAAAGTCCTGACAAATGATGATTGAGACGAGATTCCGTCTCAATGGAGCATCTTATCATTCATGTGGCATATGAAGCAAGAGTAGGTAGGCCAGTCATGTTCTGCAGGATGTATCCATTCGAAATGTTACTTTTTAACAAAAGTGACTAGTATTGTGTCGGATGGAACAGTAAGGGGCACAATGGTCAATTCCAATTTAAATAATACTACTATTCTTTGAAAAATTAAAACATTTACTTTGCTCCTTTTTTATTTTTATCAAAAAATAAAGCAGGAAATTAGTGATTTTCATATTTTATTATAGCAATAATAAGAAAATTTGTCAATAAGAAAATAGTGATTTTCTTATTTTCTTTTAGCAAAAAAAGAAAATTAATAGAAAAACATTTTTTGGTACGACGGACGAGAAATAGAAATTTAAAGTTTGAAAAACTTCAATTAACGAAATTAATTTCAACTAACTTATATAATATAATGAGTTTATATATAATGATAAAAAAATAAACTTATGTCAAGAGTTTGATTTAATATATTCAAAATCATCAAAATTGAAAATGAAAATGCTCCGGAGGGTCCACTATCAGAAGTAAGATCCACGTAGGTAGGCTGCTGCGTTGGTTGTACGACAACTTCGAGATCGGTAGGTGAACCTACCTCGGCGGAGGGCAATGCCCAAAAATAGAAATATAAAAGATTTTTTGAAGAAGTCTTCTTTCTTCTTGAGTTGATGAAAGATAGAATTAGAAAGGTCGGTCTATCTGTCCCGGACAGTCATTTATATGAAAGATTCTCGCCTAAAAAAGATCTTAGCTGTTCCATACTAACCTTTCGAAGAATAAAACTACAAATAAAATTAATTTAATGTTTGGAATTCATTGAATAATGAATTCAGGAAGAAAAGATATGACTATACCGGTTACAAGAAAAGAGGATTCCATCTCTTTTTATTATTACCTAAATGAACTCTTGCTTCAATCATCTCTTCCAAATTGATGTTCCAATATCTTCTTGTCATTTTCTCTCCCATTTCCTTTTCTTTTATTTTTTTAATACGAGGTGTCTTAAATAATTGTTCCAATGGAACCTTCTGCCGGTAATTCACCATTGATGCACGAAAATTCATGCACAAAAAACAGGTCAACGTATAAATGTTATACAAAATGATCTGGATCGAAGGTTCTTGGCTTTATTTTCTTATTCTTCCAATGGAAAAGAGATACTTTTATGTCCGCAACTGAAGCGCAAGATTATCATATTGTCGATCACATAGCAAATAAAAAAAAAAAATCTTTCCTGAACTGTGTTTTATCAATTATTTCTTTTGAGTATTCAATTCGACTACGATCTTTTTCAATATAATCATCACGTAATAATTCAACAAAACCTAAAGTCATCTCACGCTCCCCTTCCAGTTTACCTACTACTGTACCACAGTAAAAAGAAAAGTCAAATATTGAAGTATTATTGGGGGAACTACCAATTGTTTTGGTGAATTCAGACAAAATGAAAATTTCTAACAGCTTAGTGGGCTAACACGAATAGTATTGTTGATTTTAGGGATAAAGAGCTGGCACGTAGGATTGGAGAGGCAACTGCTCTAGAAGTTAGAGCAAGTGGCATCCCGTGGACTTTTGCTCCTTGTGTTGCAGTAAGTAATGGTCTGTGCTTGCATTTATCTAATTAATTCATCTATCACACAGTAAAATTTGATAATTAGGTGTTTAATTGTTGAAGTTCTATGCAAATAGGTCTGTCGAGACCCAAGATGGGGTAGATGCTTTGAGTGCTACAGTGAGGAACCAGAGATAGTGCGCATGATGACCTCCATTGTCTCGGGTTTGCAAGGATCCCCTCCCGAGGGTCATCCCTCTGGCTACCCCTTCCTTGCTGGAGGGTATGTTGTTGCAACATTTACAACTTCCTTTAGTTTGTTGCTAGTTATTGGAATATTCATTTGATTATTACCTTATTCTTTTGAAGAATATGAGGTCAAATTAGCTGTAGCACACAAATAAGCAACCAAATGCCTGGTAGTAAAAGAAATTCCTGGCAAAAAACAGAGTTTGAACAAAGCAGGCAGGAAAAATACTACCCACCTAAAACCATCTAAAAACTGACCCTGATCCAAGGCAACAAATTCCTCTTAGCCTAGCAACTTCCCCCTTCTCGCACCAGTAAGATGGGTATAGGTACCAGCCCAACCCCACCCCACCCCACCCCAGGAGGCATCATCAACACTGATAAATGCAAACAGGTTGCCAGAACATATAAGAACCAAAGTCATGACTACCAATACATTGCCAAGTCTATACATCAAGGAGCACATCAAAACAAAGCCAATCAAGAACAAACTGCAGTAGACAGCGCAATCATCCAGCAAGTCTTCATCACTCTCCAACTCATGTTGTACCCCTGTCCAAAACAAAAGAAGATGAAATAGCAATACAAAAACTTTTTATTCTTGTGTTTACAAAGCCAGACTTGCCACAGGCGGCACAAAGCTGTCAAGTTCAGCATCTTAAGAAGATCAATAGCTGAATTTGAAAAGTTGAGAGGCATTTTCTTCTTTTGTTTTATTTTAGATTATTTTTTTTTAGTTGTAGTAGTATGTACCATTACCACTAATATGGGGAACCTTACAATTATAATCACAGCAAAAAGAAAAAAAAGATGGCCATGACAGGTTTTGCATACTAATTGGTTTTATTGATTGTCTTTTAACTTCGGAATTTAGCCTTACCTTCCAAGTCAATCTATTCACATGCGGAAACGGTTCCTAAACTTGTTTCTGAAAATTGTATTTCCTCAATTGACAAAGATCATTTTTAACTAACATCAAACCTTGGATTTTTTAGGAGGAATGTGATTGCTTGTGCCAAGCATTTTGTTGGTGATGGTGGCACACATAAAGGAATAAATGAGGGCAATACAATTTGTTCATATGAGGAATTAGAGAAAATTCACATGAGTCCATATCCTGATTGTTTTGATCAGGGTGTATGTACTGTCATGGCCTCTTACTCTAGCTGGAACGGCGAACCCCTCCATTCGAGCCATTTTCTCATAACTGATGTTCTAAAAAACAAGCTCGGCTTTAAGGTAATTTCCACTTTCTCCATCAAAACTTATTATACCGGCTTTCATGGACTCGTACTCATACTGTACATGGTCTATATATTCAACACTGGTACATATATACAATACTGATATTGAGAAGTCTATATGGGAAAGATTAGGTCAAGCTGCCGTAAAGGAGAGAGATGATCTTATTACATGTCATTCAGATAATTAGTAATACAAGAAAAATCTAATACTAAGAAACAACACGTCAATAAAGAAAAAAGTATCTATAGTTCTGTATTCCCAAGAGCACAAAGATAGATGAAATCCATTGGTCATTTGGTCTAAGTCTATAACTGGTTCCAAAATCCATGGTAACAACTTTTATTTTTCATCAATGCCTTTTCTGTACTATTATTTAAATTTTTCCCCTGATAAAAAAAATTATTATTTCAGGGTTTGGTAGTATCTGACTGGGAAGGGATCGATAGGCTCTGCCAGCCCCATGGATCAAACTACCGCTACTGCATCTCTGCTTCAATTAATGCTGGAATAGATATGGTAAAACTAATTGCATAAAACCAATCCTATGTAATTTCATTTCTTGTTTTTTTTGTTGGGTGTCTTATGAGGGATTATAGATAATGATTCCTTTCAGATATGACAAGTTTCTTGAAGATCTGGTATCGCTAGTTGATTCTAGGGAGGTAGCAATGTCACGTATAGATGATGCAGTGGAGAGAATACTGAGGGTCAAGTTTGTTTCTGGAATTTTTGAACAGCCCTTCTCAGATCGTTCTCTTCTTGATACAGTTGGTTGCAAAGTACGTTTTCTTCCTCATGCTACTATTTTGCTCTCTTTTTCAGGGTAGTGATTCAACTTGCATACCAATTTTCCTCTGCAGGAGCATAGGTTACTGGCTAGGGAGGCTGTTCGCAAGTCCTTGGTTTTGTTAAAAAATGGGAAGGACCCGAAGAAGCCATTTCTTCCTTTGAAGAAATATGCGAAAAGAATCTTAGTTGCTGGAACCCATGCTGATGATATTGGCTATCAGTGCGGCGGCTGGACTATCACCTGGTATGGTGGTTCTGGTAGAATTACTACTGGTATGCCATCTCTTTTCCTATCTACTTTTTTACATAAACATCCTAAGATTGGACACATTTTGGCCCGTACTGCTTTGTCTTTACAAAATCATTTGAAATTGCAATATACGAGTTTTCCTAATTACGCAATCAAACAGCATTAAGCACCATGTAATTCACTTATGCAAGGAACCTAAAATTTGTAAGCTTCAACTGTATGCAGTTAGCTGTATTTTTTTCATCTTTTCTTAACGGAGGCTCCCAAAAGGTGTCATTTTAACCCAAGTGAACCTCAGTACTTCGAGTAGATAGGGATCAAGCCGATCACGTACTAATGACCAAGAAATAAAAAACGAGCCAATAAAAAAATTGAGAACTAACAATTTATCTGGTCATTACCCTACCTTACCGCCGCTACAAATTTTGGTATATCTTAGTCTGTGAGCTAATCCTTCTAGAGTTACTTCATGCACAAAGTATCATTCGAGGCATATTTCATGTAAAACTAGCTTGAACATGCATAATTCGTTGGTTTTTCTCTTTGTCAGCTTCTGATACAAATATGTATTTTCTATTATCAGAAAAAAACCAGCACAAAATATGTGGCTTAAATGTAAAGTTTGTTTTGTTAAAATTTGCCAGTTGTGGTTTACAATCATTGCACAAAGTATGGGTTTTCTCTTGAGATCCCTGATTCAGGGCATCTTGCAATATCATGTGCTACTGTGCTAGCATGCTAATTTCATAGCTACCCCTACTCGTTGGTCTCTCATGTTGTCACATAGTAGTTTGTATGTCTTTAGTTGTTTTTTTCTCTAGAAGTCACTTACATGTTATAAATACTTTCACAAATTAGTACGGCCACTCTTTGATCTACCAATGAGAAAGGCATCTTGGGTAGGTTTCACGCAAATTTATTTGATTCTCAAGGTTGGACCACATTCATCAAACTTACTCCTTTGGGATTATTAAATTTGCACTACTTCCCAAGCTGGTCAGCCATTTGATAATAGATTTCCAAAATGGGCAGTAGATTCTTGTTGCCCTTAGATACAAAGTGTGCATATCTAGAAACTGACCTATAATGGAATTAATGCTTAACTGAAACAAGAATTAACCAATAAATATATCTTGGCAGGGACAAGTATACTAGAGGCCATAAGGGAAGCGGTAGGAGAGGAAACAGAGGTGGTGCATGAGCCCAACCCAACTGCCTCAACCCTTGTAGAACTGCACCGACAAAAGGGGCCATTCTCCTATGCAATAGTAGTAGTTGGAGAGGCCCCTTATGCTGAGATTTTAGGAGACCGAACTGACCTGTCCATCCCCTTTAATGGCCATGATACACTCTCTCTCATAGCTGGCACCATCCCCACCGTTGCACTTGTTGTTTCTGGAAGACCTTTGGTCTTAGAAGCACAGTTGCTTGAGCAGATTGAAGCTTTGGTTGCAGTTTGGTTGCCAGGCAGCGAAGGTGGTGGTGTGGCCGATTGTTTGTTTGGATATTATGATTTTCATGGGGTGTTGCCGGTGAGTTGGTTTAGGTCAATTGATCAGCTGCCTTTGTGCTCTGGATCGGGTGCTGGCTATAATCCGTTATTTCCCATTGGATTCGGGCTTAGGATGTTTGATAAGCCCTGACTCTCCCTGATTTTATTGTATAATAATTAATATTCATCTACTTTATTTCAGGTTGTTGTGGACTGGTAAGATGGCTAAAAATAATAAATACTCTTTGTGACAAAGAAAAAAGTTACGCAAAAAAGACAAATAAGATAATATTTCTCCGTTTACAAGTTACCGTTTCATTTACATGCCGATCCACCGTACTATAGCATATTAAAGTGAGAATTATCACAGTAGGTTGCACGGTAAAAGAATCCCATTTACAGAAAACGGTGACTGCCAGTATATATTTGATTGAAGAGATCATTTGTTATAATCTATCTATCGTGAATGCATGATACTGTGGTTAACCACAGGTTTTGAATGTTCTTTTGAGAGACGAAATTCAGCAGCTCTCTTTGGTACTTTTTAATGACAACCGGCAAGAGTAATTTAATCTGACATGCTGCCATCAAACATTCTAAAAGTTCACAGCCTTCAATTTCTCCCTGTGGATTTTGTACAAATCCTCAGTGTTTTCTAATTTAACTTTAAAGATTAAATTTTCATATAAATGTTTTGTAAAAAGAAGACATTTTCTCTACAAAATCTGGATGGTCCTTTCTGATGTTGTTTTAAGGAGCACTAAGCATTGTTCTAGTGTAATTATGTAGCATCATTACAAGATCCACCGCCTTTGGAAGAACAGTTGCCAAAATGGAAGGAAGAAAGAAAGAATCTTCAACGATAGTTGGTTCCAAAGGCTTTGAGCGATGCAAGTTGAGCTCTCCACACTTCCTTGAATCTTTGAACTTTCCCTTTCTCAGATCAAATTCATCCTTCTTTAAAGATTTTTTTTTCTTTTTTGTTTTTCCAAGGATGTGACACAATATGCTAACAGAGGGACAGCCACACTTGCTGTTTGTGCCCACTAATACAAAGCAAAGGAACCAAGCATCTTTCCTCTCTACCTCTAGAAATCACCCAATCATATGCCCCATTTGCAAAGACTCGAATCAGAACCCATTTGATATGTCTACTAGAAAGTACCGAATGTGACTGTATATTTGGTCTGCCAGTCTTGCAAATATCGAAATTTTCCCAAATCAATGCTCAAAAAAAGGGAATAAAGTTGGAAATCAACAAATGGCTTTCAGCAATAGGCAAGTTGCAAAAGGGGGGTAAAACTAAAAGGAATGCATCATTATCTTTCTAAAAGCGTGGCATTTGTGTCATTTCATTTCTGAATGGAGAAAAACGAAACAAGGGTGACCAGTTTGTAAAAATTGGGTTGAGATTTTAATTTAGGAATATTAGAAAAATGAAAAAACAAAGGGGGACGACCACATTTTTTTTTTAATAAGATTGAATTAATCTAGGTTGCTGTTTTCTCTTCTCCAATTGTAAGTAACTGGGACCACATGCAAATAATAATACGGCAAGTGAGCTGTCTAGATACCGCGTTTTGCTTAAAGACACAGCAGCACCGTGTACGCTGTACCGTTGCAGCTGCCACACAACAGCAGTAAAGACTAAAGAACCCAAATTAAACTCATACTACTATTATCAATATTATTCACATTCATCTTGCTTTCTTTCTCTATTTATGTACAAGCCCTTGGGGAATTAATTGTATTTTTGTGTATGTTTGTTTGTTGGTTTGTCTATTTGCTTTTGTTTTGAGATGAAAATATTGTACTTTCATTTAATTAAACACTGTTGTTTGTGACTATAACCTTGTAACTGGTAATTTTAACTTCAAGGTGCACTGAGATATAATTCAAAATTAAATTTTTCCGGAGGGTGTTTTGTGCAAATGTAAGAACATGGAGGGGCTTGATTGAACAGATCTAATTCAAAATTAGAAGAGAGTAAATTAATGCATAGATAGCTCCTGCCGTCAATTGAGAGACAAGACAACTACTGAGGTTTGATAAAAAAAAAATAACAACAACAACAACAATAATAAATAAGAATGCCAAAGAAATTAAACAGTAGCAGGAGATTACTGCTACCTCTCTTTCAGTTTATAGTGACATCGATATATCAGATGTTTAGCGCAGAAAGATCAATGATGGGTAATAATAAAAGCATATAAAGGAGGTTAGAAGAGATGCGCTTGGAACTGGATCTCGAAGAGGAGGGGAATATATTTGGTATATTGGCCAGAGAAGCAATTCTGGTACAAGGGCTAAGCAACAGAATTGTTAGTTACTACGAGATGAAAGAGACAGACAGTAGTACTGGCTCTGGATTGCATGGGTCTGAGTCAGATTCCATTGCCTTTTTGTTTGGATCCGTGCAGTTGTGTTTTGATCAGTGTCAATACTGATAAAGTTTGATTAAAATTAATGGAAGAGTTAAAATATTATTTTCAATGTCTCAATGTTTTTTTGAAGGCTGACTGTAATATAATTACAGTAAAATATCTTAAATTTTTAATATATATATATATATATATATATATAATCAGTTTTCAAAATTTTTGAGAAGTTGTAGCTCTTTTTAGTCTCTATTAAGTTCCGTCCTAACTGATAATGTTAAGTTTTCTTCAATTCTAACTTGTATCATGCCGACCAAACCATCAGTCATATATATAGAGGAAATGGTGAATCTCAAGAATATACTTTCAATTTTTTTTATTTTGTGATCGACATATTGTTTGAACTCATGGTGTCTAGAATCAAAACTGATTTCTTTTTACATGAGAAACAGTCAAAGACCATATAACATTGAATATGAAATAGTTTGTATGAATTGGATAACAACAGATTTGTCTCATGAAAGCGAGTCATTTGTTTGTTAAAATTTCCTCCCCTTCTTTTTTGCAAACACTATGAAGCACCATATATACTATTTGGACCTGTTCAAGTTGGATAAACCAAAAAGTGTCAACGTATTATTCATCTCTATTGATGATTCATTCACTTCAAAGAGAGAACATAGGAGAAAGAAAGAAAGAAAGATTGAAGAAGCATGTGATGTGATGGCGTGTATGTAAGTGGATGTCCGACTCATCTCCGACTAACCTTCTTTTATATATATTATATAAATAGAATAATAAAATAGCAAGAGGTTCAACCAATACAAATCAAGCACCAACTGCGTAGTCTAGTGGGCTTGTCTGGAAATGGTGCCATGCCTAATTGGAGCATATCAAAGCAACCTTTTTTTTTCTTTCTTTCTGTTTTCTCATCCTTCAAAAATTTGTATTTGGTCAGATGGGTAAAAGTTCCAACTGTGCGTTCAATAAATACCCCTCCCTCCCATATGCAGTTTTTATGGAAAACAAAAAATCACCAATCCCAATAAATAAATAAAATTAAAATTAAAATTAAATAAAATTAAAATTAAATAAAATTAAAATTCCTGACAATGGAGAAGGGCAGCACAGCAAGAAAACAAAAAAAAAACGGTGAAATTACATCACATGCGGACAAATCAAGCTAATTAAGAAAAGGGGTCAATGAGACATGACCAATGCTGAAATATCTCTAAATATCGAGATTAATTGAATTTAAACATCAAACAGGTTCATCAAAAACAATATACAGGACCACACTAACTAGCTACTAGCTAAACTACCACTCAATTTTTAATCATAACAGTAAATTTAATTTCCCAACTTTAAAATTGAGCCTCCATTTTCTTTTCTTCACCATCTCGCGTAGTACTACTACTAATTATTTCTCCGCAATTTTTCCCCAGATGTATTTGCTAATAATATGAATTTATGTACAGAAGATGTGAAAAAGAATCCCAATTCCCCCCCACATTTCTTTTTAACATTCCCTTTCTCAAATCCAATATGCATTTTGAATCCAAGAGAATCATCATATCTTGAGCTCAAGCACACACCGAATAGTTCGCTTCTCCCGTCTCACCTCGATCAATTTTCTGCGATGACATGCACATACACATCATTCAAAACTTGATTAAACCTGAGGGAGAAGGTGAGTGCTCTGCATTTGCAAAATCATACCGCCATACGGATTATTAGGCTCCAATTTGACTCCATAAGAAGAGAGTCCGTATGGCGATTGTTGTGCGAATTGCTGAGGCTTGAACGCACCACCGATTCCTTCGTTCGGTTGCTTCGAGTCGACTATAACAGAGAAATGGTCCGAAACAGGTGTCGCTGCCGTGCTCGATTGAGAGGTGATGATAGAAGGTCCTGATGGGGACGGGGCCCGTTCGTCATCCGGTAAATTGACGGTCGTTATATCGTGAATGCTCGACCGCCTCTTATCCTTCCCTCCTGAGTTAAGCCTTATGAAGTACTTCTGTGCATGACTGGCCACTTGTGTCGGCGTTCGACTCGTCACATAATTTCGAGAGATATTTCTCCAATCGCCTCGCCCGTATTTCTTCAAACCCAATAGAAACAACCTAAGAATAAAATCACATAACCAAATAATCCATGTCAATGCAAATATTTGAAGTACATGCCAAATTCATTAGTCCAAAAAGAAAAAAAGAAAAAAGAATTGTCAAGGTGGAAGAGCAATAATCAAGAACTCACCTGTGTTCCTCTTCGGTCCAAGGGACACCTTTCTTCCTCTCTTGCTCGGCGCCTCTGCTGCCGCCTCTCTTACCACCAACACAATAACCGGGTTTGAAACCGTGACTGCTCTCCCAATCGAGAGTGAATCCGCCCGAGGAAGAATTGTAGTACTGAGGGAAGGGAACGAGGCCGGCTTCGATGAAGCTGACGTCGTTCTCCAGCTCTCGGTAATGGGTCATGACATCTACAACAGTTTTGCTGGGGATCAAGGCGGCGACTTTATCCCAGCGGTCGGGTGTGTCGCGGTCGTAGCGGGCCAGAGCATCCTCGAAAGCCTTGTTCTCCTCCGGGGTCCATGCGATGTTGCGTCTCTGCGGCAGGAACCGGCTCTGGCTAGAGGGGAAGTGGGTCCTACCTGGCGGAAGCACCTCCATCCACGCCTCCTTCATCATCTCGAGTGAGGAATTCAGAGAATTTGAGCTGATTATACAATAAGAGGTTATCGAGTAGATTAATTGAAGCAAGAGCGAGTCAGGAGGGGGGAGGAAGCAGAGAGAAGAGGGGAAGAGAAGGGGGAGGGGGCTGAGTTGGAGGTGGATCTAGTACTAATAGGGGTGGTGCTATTGCAACTTCGCTAAGGCAAATTCTGCACTGGGCACTGTATTTTATTCCCCTTTTCCACCGTTTGGAGCCTTAAAATAAAGAAATATAAAAACAAAAGAGGGGGGGAAAAGAAAAACTAAAGGCAAGCAAGGGGAAGTTGTGACCTCTGATTGGGCTTTGGTGGAGTTTGTGCCCTCTCAACCATGGGAAAGCCTTTGCAATTCTGACCCCTCTTCTTCCTCTTTTTTCTCCGGTTCCTACATCACTGGAGGCGTCCCTGCTTCTAACTTTTTTTTTTAAATAAGAATTTCCCTTAATCCTCCTTGTTACTAGAGCATAATTTTTCTCAACAGTATTAAGAAGAGTATTTCAATCTAATATATATATATATATATATATATATATGTTCTATAGAAAGAACATATTAAATAGAGTATATTTAGGGCTGTATAAGTATAAAGTTTGAAGCACTTTATTTTTTTTAACATAGTATGGGATTATGTTATTGGTATGAAGAGCAAATAGTATGCAAAATTATTATATTATGAATTATATCAGCATTGTACACCGTATTAAGAGAATTTATTGATATTGTAATATTATATCAAAATATGATTGGTGAGGCAACAAACATAAGAAGAAAATAAGAACTAAATTGAAAATTGAACTCTAAATCTTGAAAATTAAGTGTGGTATGAAATTTAAAAGAAGAGTTCTTATATGACAAATTTTAATTAATTTCTCACTAATTAGTGCGATAATAAAATTAATTTATAAAATACTATATATTTTTAGTAAGTTAACTTTTCATGTGTTACTTTGTCTTAATCTCTAATAATTATAATAACAATGAATTAATAATATAACAAGATGTACTTGGAAGATTATATTTCTTCATTAATAATATAACAAGATGTACTTGGAAGATTATATTTTGTTAAAGATAACAATATAACATGGACATAACTAGGGTTGTACGGACTGCAGGCGATATGAGTTGAAACTTGAAAGGGTGTTTTGCATTTTTTTTTTAATTGCATAAAAAACTCAATTTTGCTCTGGTGTTGTGTCCAGGCTGGAGAAAATAATAAACAAAAGTGGTTCTTTGAAAAAGGTTCAACAAAATAAAAACAATGGAATGAGTCTATTGGTTTAGTTGTCCAGTTCTTTGTCTCTGCTCACTGCTCAATAATAAACTCAAATGTGGATGCATCAATTTTTGGAATTATGCAAAACAAAATTTGAATGATAGGGAGAATTAGTTTTTGATTTAGTAATAAAGATAATGGTTTTTTATATAAGAAGTCGTATGTTTGAAACTCGAATGAAAATTTTTCATGAATATTTAAAATTAAATAAATTAGATTTTCATTTTTATCTCAAAATTTTTTTTTGAATGACAAGAGCTGTAAAGACCACCAAATTATGGAAAACTTTTTTTCAATTTCGTTTCCGCTCAGATTATTGATACATTAATCAATTAATTAATTAAAACAGCCGTTGAACAACAGTATGTATGAATGATTAATTGATTAAAATTCAATAATTCAGACACTACTTGTGGCCCTGAGAGTCATTAATATAGTCTAACTTTCTTTTCAATCTGATTTATATTAATTATTGCTATATATAAACATGACTAACATCAATCAACAATACCTTCCAACTTTCTTGCCAAAAAAAAAAAAAGTAAAAGGAAAATTAATATTTTGTTCTTGCCTTTCATTTTCCAATAAGTACCTCTTTTGCCCTCTAATTAATATATTTAGGTGGAGCTTCAAAGCATTTTTCTATTTTCTTTGTGAAGAAAAAAGAAACCCCCTCATAAGATTTTTACATACATATTCCTCCTTAATGCTTTTGAAATTAGAAGGGTTTATTATTTATACAAAACAAGTGGGCAACTAGTTTCAAAATCAGGAAAGCCAAAGCATTGCTTCCACAAGAGGTCATTCGAGGGCCCTTTAAGGAAATACCCGTTTCAATGTTGCACTTCTCGTGTGGCATTCATGTTGCAGGTCACTCTCCTATGATAAATAATGCATTAATGACCCGTTACATTAAGAAATGAAAAAAAAAGAACTATATTGTATATAAAAAAAAAAAATTGAATGATAGCAAGTGCCGGTATCTATCCGCATGTCCAGACGAATAGCATGTCACAAAAAGCTTTTTTCACATTCGAATCCAAAAAGGAGAATGCCATTTGCAAATAATGGCACCGTAGCTGACATGCATGTATAAGTGTAATGTAATGTATTCAATTCCTCCAACCAACAAAACCCCTCTCCTTCTCGCTTCGGATCTCGTGCAAAACCATAATTAATTACTAAATAATATAATTAAGAAAATAACCACAGATGGTGGTGAGATTTAATGCAAAAATTTGACCTAATTAATAGCTCCCTCCCCCCCCCCCCCCCCTCCCCCCCTGGTTTGCTGATTGCTGTCTCATCTCGTTATGATAAAAACAGTCAATAATATAACAAAAGAAAAGGAAGAGAACTTTTTCAACATCTCAGTGTCAAAGAAATTCTTCACGGCACTTGAGATGCATGTATACATTTTTTTTTTTCCTCCCCTTTCCGAGGTTGTGTGCGCAATTTGGCACATCCATTTTTATACTCATTTATTTCTTTAATTAATCAATTTCGTGGGTTTGGAAATTGAGTTGCGTCTTGGAGCTTTTCTTTCTGGAATTGAAAATAAAAAAATAAAAAAAATTGTAAGCCCCATCACGTTGGTGGTCCCTGTTCGACGTGACCAACTACCACCCACCGCTGCGCTCTCTTCCAGTGCGGCGGGTTCGTGCAGAGATCGGTGTAACGAGTCGATTTTACAAGTGAGATTGGATTGACTGTACCGGGTTTGGGTAGAGGGTTGGCATTAAATAACCTGTCGCTTTCCGATACATGGTGATCAGCTAATTTGTCGTTTTACAAGCGACGTGTCGAGTCTTAATTGAGTTTCTAACTTGAAGCAGCTACCTAACCAAACTCCAGATTCCGCTCATCTATTAAATTATAAATTAAATGGATGATTAATTAATTAATTAGTTAGTTAATTAATTAATTAATTGGATTTTTTAAAACACTCACCTTAAACAAAAAGCGATATATGTACTTTAGGAACCGAGTCATGTCCCCCGGAAATTGTTAATCATGAGTTCATGCTCTGTGTGTGTGTGTGTGTGTGTGTGTGTGTGTGTGTGTGTTTTAAAATAATAGAGGCATGATGAAATGATTAGGGGAAAAATTAATGTGGTTATTGTTCTGCTAATGTGTAATATTAATTAATAATTGCAGTTAGTTATGAAGACTTTGCATGTCTCAAGGCCAAGGGACACTTCTGCCATTTTGTTTATGTAGTCAAACTGTCAAAGCTGGATTCATAGGAGAGTTTAATCGGAGCATCATTATTATTTTAATTTTTTGGGATTATGATATTCCTCCGGATTGATTTATATGGCAGGGGTTGTAGAATTAATTCTCTCTGTATATATTGATTTATACATGTATATGTTTGCTAACTCATCAAGCTCAGAAATTAATATATTATTATTGGTGCTCGAATTAAAAAAAAAAATGGTAGTCTAACTTATATTGTGGATTTGTGGTCCACAATATGTCTATTGATTTTGAAATCGTTTCATTTTGGTGGGAAAAAAATTTCAAGATATGATATATTTTTGAAATTATTTCTAAGATTAGGTAATTTTTATAATTTTTTGTTTGAAGTATAGTTTTGAAGGCATATTTTACAAAATATTTTGTAAATTGAGACATATTTTTTTAATTATATTGAAGTTGAAGTATATTTTTTATAATTTTTTCTTAAAAATATAATTTTATGAGATATATTTTGACAAATAATTTTCTGAGAGGTACTTGCCCCCCCCCCCCCCCCCCCCCCCACAACAAAAAAAAAAAGGCTCTGTCCTATCGGTCCCTTCTTTCTTTTTGTGCCCACTAATTTTTCTATGTTTCAATAACTAATTTTTACTATAAATCATTTATCTCAAAACATAAATATAACTTTACCTTATTATGTAACTAGAGAAAATTTAGAAATATACGACATTAAAGAAGTTAGGTGCTCAAATATTTACTTACACGGAATATGATTATATGGTTTAATTTATGTTCTGTGTCATTTTAACTATCAGATTGTTCTAGAGATTACATGAAGCTGATAGAAAATGTTGACCTTCTTTTTAACTACAATTTAATTATATTTCTGAACAAATTTAGGGATAGCTATTCTACAAATACAATTCAACTATCTCACTACAAAGTTCAAACCCTTGTCATTTTCAATAATCAAACCCATACAGCCATCCTACCCATATATAATCCAAACATATTTTTAAATCTAAAAGCCTTATTATTACTTACAGAAGAAGTCACATCACATCACATCACACCATATATAACATCATCGAGCGCAATTACTGTGCAAATTGTGTGTCGCCGGATCATTTCCCTTTAAATGATTGCAGAGTTTTTCTTCCTTCCGCATTTAATTCCGCTGCCCCGAAGAACTGCGCTAATATAAACAGATTTGATACAGAGCTACAGTTAAAGGTAATTTAAAACAACACCACCAGCGTGTAATGTATCAGAATGCACCAAAAAGTTGTATCAGACATTGATGAAAGCCAAGGCCCTTGGTGCTTCTTTTCACTTTGCTGTCGAAGCATTTGTTTTTTTTGTTTTTTGTTTCCAATTTTTCAATCAGTCAAATTAAAACAGTAAAGGAACTGGCCAATTTTGGTTATTTTTTTCTTTTCCTCTCCTCACATGCTATAGGCTCAGATCTCAAAAAGGTGATTAGCTCCTCAAACAGGGATGAGGCATGAGGGATTGATTTAATGGATTTAATACAGTGCCATCTTTTTTTTTTTTTTTTGACCTTACCTCCGCACGCCCAACTTATACAAATGATTATTGAATTTAAAAGAAAAAGAAAGTACATAGAAAAATATTTTCAATTCAGATGACATGACATATAATTAATATATAAGACGTGTAACTGTATAACGTACAATGTAAGGCTTAGTTTAGAACTTTAGATGCTGGGGAAGTTTTTTATTTTATTTTTGTTTTCAAATAGAAGCTTGTTTTTATCTGAACTGTAAAATGGTATTTAAAAAGAAGAAAACATTTTGATAATAACAACCAATTTGCTCTCTGATGGGGCATTCAGGTGAATTTTTCTGAGGATTTTCTGTGAATTTAGTTTGGAAAAATATCAATAGGTATAGAACCTTTTTCAGAGAATTGATCTTTGGCAAGACTTCGAGCAAAATTTAGTTTATTCTGCATTCTATTTTGTTGTTAAAACATATTATTCAAACTAAGTGATTAAAATTGTAGACGTGCTCGAAATTATTTAGGTAAAATGTGCAATAAATTTGGGCAAATTTGAAATTTAATTGAATATCCATTGTAAAATTGTTAAAACGTTACCACTATAAATTTTTAATTGCTCGAAGGAAGGCTAATCAACTTTCAAATCGATAATAATTTGATACAAGTTCTATCTAAATAATTGAAAAAACGACTAGAATTTTAAATTTTTTAATTGAATAATATTTTTAAATATATGCTCTACAAGAGTTAAATGCATTATATATTAAATGTGTTCTATGTTTCTTAAACATGTATGTTAATGATTGTATTATGGATATGACCAATTAATTCTAAATTGATTTAAAATTAATAAATTTCTTCTCTAAATGGTTGAACACATTTATAATTTTATTTATTTTTTAATTTAGACAATATTGTTCAAGATTCAAATGGATATATAATAAAAATTAGATGTAAGTTAGAATTATCTTTCTTGCTTTTGTTTTGTTCTTTATTTAATTAAGGTAATTCTAATTACATTTGTTGTTATGGTACATTTATAGGATTTTCTGGGAAATCACTGTACAGTTGTTGTTCATCGTTTCAATATAGTTGATATTTTTTTTGAGATAAAAATGTGAATTTAAATTATTTATCTTTAAATATTTATAAAATATCATTTCGAACATACGATCTCTTGTACGAAGATTATTATTTTTGTCCCTAGATTAAATATTGATTCTCAAAATAACAAAATAACACATCTAAAATTTTATATGATTTTGACAATAATATTATGGAGGCAATATATGATGCGCTACAAGTATTCTCTCTTTTTTCTTTTCGAAAAGAATGGGCTGACTCGTTGACTTTCGTTACTTCCCTTTCACGCAAAAAGAAAAGTCAGACCCAATAACCATATATACAACTATCAATCATATCTCAGATAATTCATAACGTTTAATCGAGATCTATTTTGTTACTCTTTTTGGGCTTTTTTTATTTCATAGGCATTAGCTAAGCTAGCCTCAACTTAATTAATTTTGGTTTAATAATTTCTAGGTAAAGTAGACTAGACTCTATTGCAATGTCAAATTAATTCAGGTGCAAGCCCTTGTATTAAAAAAAGAGACTTAAAAATGGACCCTTGCAATTGTAATGGAGCAAAATTTTTGGCTGGTGCGCTGCAAGGCAATGCACTAAGTATAGAAAAAGAATGGTAAAGAGCACAAAAGAGGAGACAACAGGGGAGCACATGGAGAAGGCACTTACATATTATATATTGACATATATATATTAGATGAATTAGGACATTAGAAAGTACAACGCATGCAAACCAAACAAATGTTATATATATATGCAACGCAACAGCCATAGATTCCCTACCAGCTCCATTAGATATCTCTGCATGGTTAAACGGTGACATCTCTTGAGTTGCTTCTTCCAACTCAACAGAAAACGCCATCCAACAATTAAAGAAAAAAAGGAACGACGCTCATCAGATTGAATTAACTAATAAAAATGCATATATAATTAACCCATTAGATTGGACCATCAGGCATGGTCCCAAATTAAACAAGGAGTGGAGGGGTTAACTATGAACTTCTCTCTCTCCATTCGAGAGATTCCATTACTGGGTCCATCTATCCCCCCCCATGATACCTCCTCCTCATATACATATATATACAATTATTTGATTCATATACAAGTCTCTCTGACATGTGGGCCCTCAATCATATAGGCTTGTTGAGATCTAACTGGCGCGGTGACTTCCAACAGGTTTGGTTCAAGCAAATTGTAGGAGAGAACCCGGATGGATGACTAATTTAAAGATGGGACCACCACTAAGATTTAGTATATTCAAAAGAACTCTCATTGGAAGAGGCTGTGTGTGTTACACACAGAGAGGGAGAGAGACAGGAGGGGGGGGGGGGGGGGGGGTCCAGACTACAAGTAGAGTCTTTTTTCTCTCTCTCGATCGAGGGAAGAAGGTGGTGGGCTCACCTGGAGTGGTTTGCATCTAATTTTCATGATATTTTGTACCCTCTGTGATTGAAATTTTAACGGAATCTTTACAACGCAAAAACCAGACATGACATCTCAAGAGCCAGGGACATGTGGTGTGAATTAATATACTTTGTTAGTGTAAAAGTAACCGCTCCAACATATATAGAGTACTTGACAAATTAATCAGTGCCAAACAGACATGTTGTTAATTAAAAGAGCAGAGCACTGATAGAAAGAAAGAAATATAGGCGCCAGGTAGAAATACGAGATCTATTTTTTTAATTACAGTCCCAAAGTTGTGATTATTAATTGTTTAAATTCGACTTGCAAAAAATAAATAAAGGGTATCTTTTTTACATAACTAGTTTTTTTTTTCCTTTATGAAAACCATAAAATCCATATATTACCAGTAATTAATTGAGTTTCAGGTGTTGCTAGGAGTTGGATATGGATACTGGGCCTAGCAATAAAGAACAAAAAATTATATGCCCATTAAGCCCATATGTGCAACCCAAAAAAATATTTGTGGGTCCCACATAACTCTCTCTTTAGAAACTTTAATTCACAGCCCCTTTTTTTAAATAAATAAAGCCATTTTTGAACCCAGCAGTGTAGTTTCAATCAAAGCCCATAGCTACTACCCACTAACAAACAGTATTCAAGGGTAAATCAGTCATTTCAGTGTCTCTGTGTTCGACGTACTTACCCGTTCCGGATTTTCCAAACCGAAACGCAAATGGATATTGTTGCTTCAACGACATCAACACCCACAAAATATCATCCTTTCTAAAATAGAACACAAAAAAGGAAACCGAAATCTCCATTTCTACCTCTACACAGGAGCAAAATTACGAACAATTAAGAGGAGGAAGATGATCAGTCTCAATTCAATTCGGACTTCTCTCTCACCTCCGCACCGAACGAGAGCCAGTTTCTCCAAAGGGAAGAAGAGGCGCCTCGTTAGTACATGCAGCTCAAGGGAAGAGAGCACGGACTCCGCCTCGCCGGTCGGCGGCGATCGGAGAAAGCAAGAGATACTGGCGACGATCGCGATGCTTCAGGCGCAGAAGGTTCGCGTGGTCAATTACTTAGACGACGAAGCGAAGAACCTCAACAAGTTTGGAGAGAACGCCAATGCGGAGCTTGAGGAGATTGGGAAGAGCATGCTCAGCGACCTCGACGAAACCAGTGACAAGGTCAGTACCTTTGCTCAATTCCCTTTGTTCTTCTCTGTTTTTGTTTCAACAACTCGGAAATATTGGATTAGAAAATGTGATAGGTGTTTGATATTAGAGTAAGAGAGAAAAAGTGATTAACGCAAATCTTCATTATTTCATCATCCGAATACATGTACTGAATGGGCCTATTAATTTATAGGAAGTAGTAAGACCCTCTAACAAACTGCTAACAAACTCTAACAACTTCTTTATTAACAGAGTTTGACCAATGGTCAAACATAACTAACCACTAATCATTAGGTTCTATGAACCTGGTAAACTAAACTCTCTCTAACAATAGGTCTTTATGTTTAAGTCAGTATGAACGAATACCAGCACAATTGTTTCGTACTCATGGGTTTTGGATGGCTTAGAGGTTTGAAATTGGCATTGATAAAGGACCACATGACAATTTTCATTTGAAATTCTGTGCATTTTTTAGTAGAGGTGATATCAGGTCTTGGTGGCACCAGATTATATTACGAGTTACAAAGACTGAAAAGAGTGAAATAACAAATATAAACTGTTAAGCTTAATTTACACCATTACATGTTTATAGATACTCATCCCATCTTAAAATCAATGCACTGTATTTGTCGATATTGATTGATGTTTAGTTCTCTTAATTTAGAGAGAAAATACAAGAACTTTTGAATAGTAAATTCTTATAACACAGTAAGAGAGCCATCAGGTTCCATTGACTAATTCCCAATTTTGCCTGCAATGAGTTACACATGCACATGTACCCTTATGCCCCCGCCCCCACCCCCCCCCCCCCCGACCCCACCACCACCCACCCACCCCCTTTTAGTTGCTATGAAGAAAAACAATTCTATTGCACACTCTCTAATGTCAACTTATGATAAACAAGCATGATTGTATAATTTTATAAAGAAGGGTGATAATTGCATCCCAAGTATTTGAAGTTAAGAAGGTGCAGAATTTAATTTAAATTTTAAAACATATATTTTTGAAAGTGTTTATACTAAACATTGGATGCAGAATTTGGGATGTAAGAATAATTTCTCTTTTATAAAATAAGAACTATTTCGGAGTCAGATTCAACTCAGCTTCTATAAGATCTCAAGGAGATACAGGTCCTGTGATTCTCTACCGAGAATCTTGAAGTTACTCCTTATGCATAACTTTAGATTATTCTATCTAAGAACAAGTTATAGATATTTCATCAATGAGAAGAGATCACTTGACAATGGATTTTAAAAAAAATTCAAATAAGATTATAAATGGAGAGTGGATTTATAGAACATTATGGGACATGTAGATATCCTAACAAGCAAATTTCAGCAATCTACTTCATCAATTATGTCCGTATTTTATTTTTAATTATCATTTGTTTTTGCAAATGTGTTGTGGTCTCAAAAGCCATATGCAAACTATTTTTACTTTTATTGTGGAGAATAAAATGAAGGATGCTTCAAACAAAAATAAGAATTTTGCATAGTTTGACCCAAACTGTGTCAACATCTTCCACCATATAAACAATAATTAATTACATATTAAAAATTACACTGCATTCCCCTTTGAAAATTCTTATCAAACTAATTTGTTTTGCTTGTGGTGGCAGATAATGGGGAGGCTAGATGGCCGAATGCAAGAGTTTGACAAGGATGCAGAGATCAGATGGCAGGAAATCGAAGAAAATGAGAAGATGTTGGAGGAATTTGAGAGACGAATCGAGAGGGGTCGCAATGAAGGTCTATTCTTCAAAAATCTAAAAGACAAGAAATCTGAAGTTAAACCTGAGGTCAAAATGGCAGCAATGGCAGAAGCTGAGAAGATCAAAGAAGTTACCAGACAGAAAGCCGGATCTAAAATTCGTAGAAATATATACGTCGCACTTATGTCAGTATTGGCACTGACAATAGGTAATGCGATTTTAAGTGCACCAGGTGGCGAGGTGGAGTGGCGAAAGGTTGCGGCGTTGGGGCTCATTTTCATCGGTTTGGTTGCGCAATTAGTATACGAGCAAGACTTCTCTTCAAATTCTGAAGATGATGACAAATGAAAAGCTTCTAATTAAAAAATTATTGTGATCAATAGAATTTACAAAGTTAGTAATGTTAAAAAGAAAATCATGTCCTAATGTGTATAATTTGTACAGTTCAGTTTCGGTCAATATATTCTGGAGTAGAGATGAATATGTGCTGAATGAATTAATTGTTGATAGTATAGATAACTGATAACCAGATCCTCAATCTGTGCTTTTTAAATTACCCAATCAGTGGTTTATTTACTCTGTTTAATTTGTATCAGGAAGGATTCTGAAATACCATCTAGGCCTAAAATTATCTATGAAAGATAATTTTTTCTCAAGCACCGAATGTTCTAAAGTTTTTTGCGTGTTACCTCGATCTTGAGTGTACTTCGGCACTGCAGTGGAAGGTGATTGTCAGCCGTTTGATTACGAGCGGATGGGTTATGATGAAGAATTGAAGATAGCACGAATCTTGAGAAAAGAAAGAACTGCTCGATCCGTGCTGCCAGTGGCATTTTCAGTCAATTCTGTTTATCCATTAAAGTAATATAGGTTTTGTTTATTTAATTAACGAGTCCGATGGATGCCAATGTGGTCCCCGCCACTTGCATCTGTGGATCAGCCAACTCTTTTTTTTTTCCTCCGTGAAAGTTGTGTTTAATGATGGTTAATATTGTATGTTTATAAAAAAGAAACGAAAATAAAATGTTATTGATTTTTTGTTATGAAACTAGCATGATGTGTTATAAGTAATTTAATATTTTTTTATGAAACTAATATAATGAATAAATTGTTATTTAAATGAAGAATAATTTGGTGTTATTTTGATGCATATTTAAAATTAGAAAAAGTAAATAAGACAAAAGGGAAAATTAGACTAAAATATAATAATTTGAATTCCACAAGAATTATTTGATAAAAAAATATTAGAAAAAGAATACTTTGACTGAACTTTTAAAAATATTAGAAAAAATATTTTAACTGAATTAAAAAAAAAGTAGTTTATAATATTTGCTTTATGGTGTGCACCGAGGTCACTGACTCTCCCCAAGCTCTTCCAAAGTTGAAAAAATATTTTTTTACTTTTGCCCTTGCTTTCTTTTTTATCCATATCTATTCTTAATTTCTCATTCATCGAGTATTGACTTAATTTTGTTTTCTTTCGTTCTTGTTGTAGTTAATGATAATAAATACATAATAATGAATGATTATCAAACAAAATAATAATTTATGTAAATTGTAATAAATAGCTGACAAATAAATTTATTTATAATAATTACAACATAAATCCAATAAAGTTAGCGATTGAGATAATTATCACAAATTAGAAGTTTACAAAATGATTTTCAAAATTAGAAGTTGAGGTAGCAAGTTGTCACGAGGAGAAAATACAGATAGATGTGATGGCATTACCTATCATAATTCAAATAGTGAATTATTGCATTTTGTACATATCGTGAATCATCATGAAATTCAACCAAATTATTTTAATACACTAAATTAGTTACAATTCAATCCTCCTTTGGGGCTTTGACAAATATGGTCGATTCGTATGGTATAATATCTCTAAAGAATGCACTAAATTAATAAACACAGAATAATCCTCTTTTTTGAGTCCAATCAACTGCAGAATTTATCTGACAAATAAATAAATAAATAAATAAAACAAACCCATAATATTCTCCTTTTGTTCATCTTTTTGTGGATATAAGATATAATTGGACAATTTAATTAATCAAACCTGAGAGTCTCTCCACAGGATAGGCGCCAGCCATTACTATTAGCTCCCAAAATCTTCCAAAAAAAAAAGGCGCCTAAAAGCAGATACGATTTGCCGCCTCTCAAAAAATCTCTCTCAAGTCTCAACTGAGACTTGTGCTCCGCCGGGTCAGAGCATCGGCCTCTCCATGGCCGGTGCGCTTGACCCCGTCTCGATCTTGAGCAACAACCTCTCACAACGCATTTCCGGTTCCTCTTCTTTCTCCCTCTCCTACATCGTCTCCTCTCCCGATCGTCACCTTCTCGGAGGGGAGAGAGAAGATTGCTACTACGACAGTAAGTTTCTTGAAGTTCTTGTCAAAGAGATCCTCAGCGCTAAGAGGATGGGCAATGGTGACTCCGATTCGCCGGAACTGGCCACGAAAAAGAGAAAGAGGGAAATGGAGGAGGCAGTGAGGTGGCTCAGAGGCGCAGCGCTTAACCCCGTGGAACCGACCTATGTGATTCGCGAGCGCGAGAAGCAGGTCTTGAAGATGAGGCGAGATATGTACCTCAAGGCGGATGATGTGGCCAATCTCGAGGACCTTCCAAACTTTGCATCTCTCGTAAGTATCGTCCTGTACTGAAATGGAAACCCTAGTTCGTTTTTGTTCCGAGCCTCTCTGTTTGTTTTACTTGTGCTGCTAGCCTCCAGCCGTCCAGCGTCAATGGAGCTGGACGCCTGGACCTGTCTTTCAGTGTAAATGTGTAATTGATAATATGGAAAATCTAGTCTAGATACTATTTTAATGAGAAATTATGTTGTTTCGTTTTGCCACATTTTGTAAACCGTTCGAGTACTTCTACTTCTCAAAGGGAAACTAGTTTAGCTTTACCTAAAAGTCTAGGTTATCGGAGCAACTAAATATGATTAGTTAAGATGTGTGCTACACTGCTACTCTGTACCTTTGCAGGGTTCTGAATTTAGTTAAAAATAGTTAGACAGGACATATATGTTGTCTATATTTTTATGCTTTAGAATTTTGAATTTTTACATGAGGAAAAAAATATTTTTGAAAATGTGATAGTGCCCATTCAAAAAGTCAAAACCAAATTGAACAAAAATTTGCCATCGTGCCACATTCAAAAAGTCAAAAAATTCAGTTGGAAGTGGCATGGGGATTCTTTCCTATGGTGGAATTAGCTGTCGATCACCACTGGGGCGGGAAGGGGGTGTCAGTGTGAATTAGTGGGTATATCTATGGGGCTTGAATAAAAAGAACCTCAAAATCCGGAAATCCAAACACTCTAAGATAGACCAGACTTAAATTTAGGCTGTTCATTGATAAAAGGCCTCTATTGAGTAAATTGTTTATAGGTCCCCCCAAAAACCAAATCAAGACCTCCCTCTAATACCGGGGGGGTGCCCGTATTGAACTTTTTTAAGTTTGGACCGCGTCGAGATAGTGTGGGATTTTGAGTTTTGAAAAGTTTGAATAATTTTTCAACTTCTCTAATTTGTGTTATTGTATTTTCCAAATATAAAAGTTCAGTGAACTAGTACGAGCTTAAGCTCTGCAAAGGAGATTCATGAGCATAACTTCAAAAACCATTCAATTGAATTCAAATGAGAATTATAAGTCCATTGGTCATGATCTACTTGACGAGTCAAATACTTGTGTTCTAACTTTTTCATGATTTTGTTTTGTGTAATATCTTGAGGTTGATAATCATTGAAAAATGTAAGCGTCAAAAATAGCTCCTTTTTAAGCCTCTTGATATTTAACAAATGAACTCAAGAAATAAAAATTTGGATTGTACATGCTTCATTTGTAAAGTAGATCAATGTTAATGAGTCAAACTCATCATCTGCAATGAATTATAACATTTTCTAAAGTCAAGTTCACAAATTCCTTGGTGAGCTTAAGCTCCTAATAGCTTTCTAAAAGTTTTCCTTTGACTTGTTTCTATCATTTCGAGGACCTACATTTATTTCAGAAAGTTTAAAGCTCAAGATTCAAGAGTCCTCTTTTACAATTTCACTTAAGGTCGCAACAGAGTTTATAATTCACACCCTACCAGAATTATAAAACAGGCAGCATTAAAAAAAGAAAAAGATATGTGGGTCCCCAATATCAATAACCATTACACTTTACACTCTGTCCAAAACGATTCGGAATTAAATTCTTTATATCTTCACTTGCAAATAATGGTCTGCTTAAATGAAAATCGGTATCCTAAGAGACGTCATAGAATTTTGCATCATAATTGGCCGTTTTTGATGGAAATAAATTGAAGAGATTATGTTTAGTGCCTCCAAATAGTAGTCTACTTCTAATTTCAGAGAACTGGTGCAAGTCAAATCCAAATAATTGGTGCTAAATTAAGCTCCTCATGTTTGATTCTTAGGAGTTGGTTACTGTCCATTTGTTGTTTGAGTTGGACTTGATTTTTGTTTAGTTGGATCTACCTAGTTTGATGCCCAGGGTGCCATCCGGTCGGGTGAGGTTAGGGTGCTGTCATATCCCTTCCTTAATTCCTTTCCCTCAAAGCATTCAATTTTGCAAGTTTGTTTGCAATATTACTCATTTTCTTTTCAGAGGAAGAAGAAGAAGGCCCGGCACTTGTCTGATGAACGATACAAGGGGAAAAGAAGGTCAGAGCGCCTTGCTAGGGCATTCAAGATCCCAGCAGAACATCTTGCCAGACTACACAAGCGCATTGGTGTTGGTGACCAATTTCAAGCTGATGTGCCTGACTGGTCGGGCCCATCCTCTGACGAGGACCTGTCAAACTACAGAAATGATACTGCTAATTCAAATTGGCTGGGCACCTGCTTGTGGCCACAGAGACCTGTGACAGCACCAAATAAGCAGCATCAAAATGTGTTAACACATGTGAGTGATAAACTGATGCCTAATTTTTGTCGGTGCATCAGCACAGGATCCTTTGCATGCATCAGGTACCATGTGAGTGTGGCTCGGAACCAGCTCAAGTCTGAGCTGGGTCGGGCTTTTCAGGCTCTTGGGTTTGACTTGATGGGGGAGGAGGAGGTTAGCAAGATTTTAACACATGAAAAACAGATGCTGTTTGATGCGCTTGAAAGAGGGATAACTCCCTTGTCAGGGCCTAAGGGTTTTTGGAGCACAGCTTCTAGGCATTTAAAAACAAAGGAGCATAGGCATCTGGTGAGTTACTTCTTTAATGTGTATCTGCTGAGAAGGGTTGCAAACCAGAGTCGCTTTGGGCCTAAAAGTGCTATTGACAGCGACGAAGATGACATAGATGATGATGATGGAGATGGAGAACAAGTCAATAATGATGGACAAAGGGTAGTTCTGTAATTGTGCAGGCTTCATGTTATGTTTCTTCTGATAGGTAATTTTTTTGGTCTTGATTACTGTCTTTTGATTGTACTTGATCTTTAAATATTGGATTTTCTAGTAGTTTTAAAAGAGCATTGAGTTGCCTTCTCTCATCTATATTTAATTTCCTTTTGGTTAGTTTGAGTTGGGTTGACATGAGTGTACCTGATAGTCACTATTTTCCCTTTTTTCTCTTTTGAGAGGTTAGTAAGTCGGTGCTTAGCATCAAAATTTGTTTTATAATAGTTAACTTGACAGACACGAGATCCAGAGTTATGTGGATGGGTTTCTTAATTATATCTGATAGTTTGACTAGGCCGCCTTTATAACTCATTCAAGTAATTCTAACATTATTTACATTGCATTGCATCTGCATTTTCTGTCCGTTAATGAGCACACTGCTAGAGTTGCAGTGCTCCTTTTTTCTCAGTTCACAATCTAAGATAACAATTAAATGATATTTGTATAGTTAAATACCATTGAGGTCACTGGGCCAAAACTCACGAATTGTTCAAAGTCGATTTTGGTTTGCCATTTGAAAGCCGCTGAAATTCTCTTCTAACCCAATCAGGTCCTTTTTGTCTCCTCACTCCCAAAGAAATTGGGCGAACACTTCTCTCTATTTCCACTTCTCCATTATGAACACTAGATGTGGCAATTGCTCTGTTTTGTCGGGTTTGGACCATTAGGTCTGTGGTCGGGTTATTTCTGGTATGGGTCATATTGGGTCCCATATCATTTCCAGTCCAGATTGCTTTGTATTTGTGTTGGGCAGGTTCATGGCTCCAATTGTTTGGATATCGCCTTGATAACATTTGATTTTGGAGCAATGCTTGAGTGTTTTTGGTGTGTAATCAGGTTGTAAATTGGGCTGGACTCAAGATGTTGTATTGAGTTAGTAGGTCAGTTTTGAATTTCAGGTAATTTGAGTTCACGTCTAGTTGGGTTTTGGGGCATTTTCTTTTAAAAAAATATCAGGTCAAGGTCCAACTTGGGAGTTTTCTGGATCAGGCTTGAAGGGTAAGAGAAACCTGCATGTGGTGATGGATAAATGAAAAAAAAAGAGAAATGAAGTGATATGGAAAGAAATTTTATTCCAGCTTTTTGTGGGATGGAAGAGAAACAGACAGATCTGATTGGAACAAAATAGAAGTTACCTCTAACCTCTAGGAGACAAATTGAAGTTGAAACACGGGGTATTAGTTTCATGCCCTATAGCATAACTGCTAAATTCTGAATTTTCACCATCTGCAACATGTTTGTGTATGTGCTTATTTTTTTTTTCTTTTTCTCTTTTTTCGTGTGTCTCAAAAGTAGTGAAGGAAATGCTATCATCTGACAGCAGTTACATTCTGGTTCTAACTGGACTTACATGGTAATCAAGTGTTCCGCATGTGATTGCATTTTGCATCAGATTTGTTGCACTTACATTTATTGACAAGTTAGATACATATCATATTTCCATAACAACATTTGATGGTTTGACATTTTCTTGAAATTTAATGCTACTACAAATTGTTTCAGGATGCAGTCAAGAAAGAAGAGCCGGTGAGCCTTTGCTAATAAAAGAAAGCTGATGTATGTCATCCTATACTACTTTGATCTACAGTACTCGTTAGACTAGTGTCTAGTCTCATTTTTTTTTGTATAGAAATGGAAGGCTCCTTGCTCTTCCCCTGGTTTTTTATTAGAGACGATTTCAGAGGTTGGTTGATAGATTGACAGAAAAGATTATGGTAAACCATAGATTTCTTTTTATTCATTCTGTGAAAAAAAAGGTGAAACAGTATCAATAGAATTTTGTGCTTCCGAGCAATTTTGGAGCATATTTTTAGTTTTCAAATGCTGGTGACCTGGTGTTCTGTCATGAATTGCTATATGAATGTATAAACCTTTTGACCTAAATCAGTACAAGTCTATTTTGTAGCACAAGTAAACTTGTGGGCCCATGGGAACAGTTGGAGTGTACATTTAGTAATCACATAGCATCTTGCAGGTGTTATGTCTTGCAAATTTAATGGACTGTTATTTTCCGGTTGCAATATCACAGTACTTTCTGTACCTTCATTCAATCTTTTTAAGTTCTATACAAGCAAGTGCGTGTATCTTGTCTGCATATTTTCATCTTTGCATTAAATTCTTCACGAGGGGCTTGTGTTCATGGGCCGGCCTTTGTATTGTTTGAGTTTAAAACAAGAATGAATAAGAGAATCTCATCCTCCTATTCATGGATTTTTACAGCAAACTGTACGTGAATTTTTCCTTTTAATAATAAGATTAGGTTGGAATTTTATCTCCGTTCAATAATTAGACTTTTTTTCCTTTTAATAATAAGATTAGGTTGGCATTTTTATCTCCGTTCAATAATTAGACAAGTGCTCAGACTGTCAGCATATAATATGGCCTATTAATTTTACAATCAAGGACAGCACACTGCCATTTTGGGCTGCAGCACTGTATATGAGAATAATACCTGGCCCAGTAGTTACAGTGTCAATGTGTGCTTTTAATGTATCAGCAGAAGCACCAAGCACTAAATAAGGATGCTCTCTGCAAAAAGCAACGACAGCTTACAATGTAGTTTAGCCAAATCACTGTGGCCAACTTTGTATGAAGCGTTCGATGGTTTGTGAAAGCTAAGACAAGAGATGATCTCGACTGTTTGTCTGCGTTCATCCAAAAACAAAATAAAAGAAGATGGACTCCACTGTGGTCCCACTGTTTTAGTCTGGTAGCTACAAAACAGTCTCAGTGCTTACATTTCTACATGTGGTGTTAATGGAATAATTTGAGCAAACACGACCTAAATTACTTGTAATTTAAAGGACGATTTAATGTTGGGCATTTTAATTTTATAATTCTGTGTCAATTATATGTCAATCCCCTATAAATTGGATAGAACTCGTTGTTCTTAAGTTCCGAACCAATGTTTTTTTGTCTAACAACATAGCCGAACCGTGCCTTATTATTTGGCTAATCCAAACTTTGAAAATAGGAACTCGTAATATATTTCCATAATTTCAAATAGTAAGGCCTCAAACGTCTCTAATTTTTTTCACGTTTACATGTAGTGGGAAAAAAAAATAACCAAGTAATATGGCCTTATTACGAAGTTAGAGGGTGATGAGTTCGAAAATAAAATATTGGAAATGGTTATATTGCTTTTCATATGTTTATATGAAATGTTTCTACATTTCAAGTTTTCAACTATACTTACATGAGCATTGGGAGAAAAATATCCATATAATTATAATAAAAAAAAAACCACTTCTATTTATTTTGCAAATATCTTGATTGTGACAAAGTTTGAAATTATAACGTTGTATTTTTTTTATTCTCATATAGATAGAACCTCACAATTATTTTACTACTTGAGTTGAGAACTTTTGTTTGCTACAAATTTTCATGAAAGTGAAATGGATGCAGTTCATTACTCCTTTTTCTTCCGAGGTGGAAAATCATCCCCATTTAATATAAAAAATATTTTATCTCCCTTTCAAAAATAACAAAGGTAACCCCAAAACATATGATCCTTTGTTGACGTGGATATCATTTACAATAGGAAAAATAAATAAATAAATAAACCCCTGAAAATCCCTAATTAATGTAAAGCTCGATATAAAATCGACTAGATCAGAAAGTTGTGAAAAATATTGGTTAGAAAATCGTCAGAATCTCTGATACAAGCACAGAAGTATCAATGCCAAATCTGTAGGATATATACGAGCGTATTTTATTGAAAATTTTGATTTGATAAAAGGTAGCATCAATGCATAGGATCAAAATCACCAAATTTCGATTTCCAAAGAAAAGAGGTTCTTTTTCCACCCAACTTTGCCATGAAAAAAAATATATTCACACGTACCCAAAAAATACTAAAAATAAAAAATGATAACTCTAGAGACACCATTTCGCCATCACATGCGAGAAAAAAAATAAAGCAAAAAAATAAAGCTGGCATGGCATCTCTCTCTTTGCTTTCTCCCAAATCGAACACCTTTGAAATGATTTCCAAGCAATCCAATCCTCCTTTTTTCATACAAAAATCAAAAGAAAATTTTAAACTGAAAAAAAAAATGCTGATACAAAATTTGGGGGCCCCCTTTGGTTTGAGCTCCCGAGGCATGCTCTGAATCGTGAATGCAGAATTTTTCTCATTTTGTTGTTTTTTTAGAAAGATATGTTGGATCCTCTCCGGTTCTTAAAAGAAAAGAGCATCTTCTAACCTCTCAAGTACATAATAAATAATTTGTTATCAGAATTAGTATTGTTTATCAGCATTAACAGCTTAATCAAGTTAGATGAATTAGGTTATTGATAATACTATTTATATAATGTAGCAAAAATATTATGAGGTTGTAGATTTGACTTGATTGAGAGATCTTTAGTGGTTATTTAAGTCGAGAAATTAACTCTTGGAAAATCTAAAGTAACAAAATATTTTGTTAATTACTTAAGAATCAATTGGTTTAGCGAAAGTATTTAATTATGTTAAAGTTACGAAATTCTAAAAAGTACGTATACTTAATGTACACTTTTCTCTTTAAATAGTGGATTTTACTTACATTAAAAATGTACTTAAATTTTCAAAATACATATGTACATTACTTATCTGTCTACACGAAACACATTAAAAATTGATATATAAAAATTGGGCATCATCTATCTTTAAAATCCAAATATCATTAATTTATACATTTCACTGAATTGAAAATATGTGAAGTGAAATAAGTTAAAAATCTTCTGTTGTCGGAGCAAGTTCAGACAGATATTTGCTATTAATTTTCAATATTAATTTCATGTTTTTACTTGTCAGACATTCTAAAAATATATCAAAACAGTGGATGATAAATATTTTTGCACCGACAGGAGAGGAGGCAGAGGCATGGTAGTAAAACAATGCCAAAGTAAGAGATCTAAAAGGAATATATTTGTGAGCCCCTTTGTTAAAAAATAATTAATTAAGAGACCTTAAGCCCTCTTAAACCTAGACTTACTACAGGAGCTACATGCTACATGCTACATGCTTTGGTTTGCTTCGGTTTGTATTGTATTGTATTGTATCCATTACAAAACAAAAGAAACATCCCTTTCCTCGGGATTCCCCACACATGCTATGGGATTTGAAACCTATGAAACTCGGGAACATAGGAAAAAGAAAATAAAGAAAAGAGAGAATGTGTTTGTGGGAGTGTCTTTTTAAGAGAGAGTAATCATCTCTTGATCCAAATCAGAGATTTTATTAAAGTGATGTAACCAAGAAGGAGATTTCTTTTTTTCTTTTTTTGGGTTTGCTTTGATCGATCTAAAGCGATCTGTGTTCACCAAATAGAATCGTACATTTTCAGATCTGCATTGATATATATATATATATATATATATATAATTGAATATCAATTTTTAAACTAAGCAAACCTAAAACGAAAGATCCGAGTGTTTTTGAAAGGAGCATAAATAAATAAAGAAAAAGGAAGAAAGTACAAATGATTAAGAATTATTTTTGGCAAGCTCAAGAAGGGACAAATTGAGATGTGCCTAGCTAAGTGTTTTCTTAATTAAACATGCTAAATCTCCTAGGTTTTTGTAGAGAGACCATCTTTAGTTGCTACTTTTTTTTTATTTATTTATAAAATATAAATGTGCTCTAATGGGGACAAACCTGAAGTGGCAACAGTCATAACCCCCCCCCCCCCCCCCCCCCCCCCCAAAACCAAAATGGCCTTTTGTTTTCTTCTTCTTGATGGATATATATGTAATATGAATTCAGCTGCGGTGTCTTCATAAGTAATTCGGCGAAACATTTGAGTTAAATTTCAAAATCTCATTTTTAAAAGAACGATTCAAGTAGCTTATTTTTAAAATATCATAGAATATTAAAATTTATTATTTTTAAAATTTATTACTATTTTCAATTATTTTTGAAAAAAAGATCATTTTTGAGCTTCAAATATTTGTATTTTTTTATTTTCAGGATCGTTTTTCAAAAATCATTAAAAATAGTAGAAAATTTTTAAAAATGATAAATTTTAGCATTCTACGATATTTTGATATGAATAATCTATTAAACTACTTGGATCACCGTTTCAGACGCGAAATTTTGAAATTTAACCCGTAAGCATTTCATTTAGCTGAAATGCTTATGAAAGCACTATATCCGGACTCATATAATACATCATATATATATATATATATATATATATATATATATATATGAAAAACTAAAGTTACAAGATAGATCAAAATCATGCATGGTTGCATTCAGTGTTAAAAAAAAAAAGAACATACAAAAATGAGAATATATATGGCAGTAAAGGGATGGAAACAAAGAAAAGAGGATAAAAGAGAAGGCCCGGAGAAAGTGAAAGTTCACCTCTCTCTCTTCTCAATAAAGCTTCCAAAGAGAAATTAATACTTTGACCATCTAATCTCCTACCCATCAATTACAAATTAACATATTATTACAAAGGCAAGGCTGCTTTTTTCTAAATGCATCATTGCATATATGTCATATTATCATCTCACCTCCTCTACCTCTAGCATGGATTTTTGTAAAGTTAACAAATAATATTTTTATCAACCTATGTAGTGTACTTTACTATACATAATTAATATTTCATTAAATAATCACAATCTGACAACACTCTTACATTGTCTTCAATTTCAGATAAAAATTGGTTTAAAGATATATAAGGAATTCATTTAATTTCTACGATATATAAAAAATTATTGACATGTTTCACAAATAAAAAATCTAAATAAAAATATAATCTCAATCATTGCTAGTATTGTTCACAAATCAAGCTTAAAATCTTATAAATATATAAATTTTTATTGAAAAAGAGATAAATTAAAACCAAAGTTTAGATTTTACTTATAATCTTTAGCCCTTAAAATGAAGATATTTTCAAATTGCACGGGGGTGAACATAAAAAATAAATATTTTTACATGAATCAACCTTACTATCTTTAGATATAAGACCTTGCCGTGCTGCTTTATTTACCAAACCAACCAACTTTTATTTTCCTTCACAATTTTCAACATTGTAAGGGCTTATTGGCAAAAATCTAGCGCAAGTTCAATGTGATTTTTTGCATCCGTAAGCATGACGTCTTTTTCTTTCTTTTTATATTTTGCAAACTTATCTTAAAAATAAATAAATGACATAAATAAATACAGATCAGAATGATTGAAAAACATGCATCATTAGTCAAATTAAAGATAATAAAGCTCCATGATATATGGCAAATTTGGTTCAAACTTTTCCCTTGCATCATTACATGGATAATAGTCATACTTCCTTCATTACCATCATGTTGTATTAGGCTTTATTATGTTATATTAGATTTTGGTTAAACAAAAATATGTGACCAGAATTTAGTATTCTGAATTAGCAATTAATGTTGACAAAGTTATTTTTGGAGAAATGTAGCGATGAGCAACAGAGATGGGTTCAATTGTTAATGTAGCATGGTTTTTTTTTACCAATATAAACAATCTCTTTGTAAGTTCAAATAAATCCAAAATATATACATGAACTTATTTAACATATTTTTAAATAAAAAAACTCGTTTAACATAAATATTTTAGTAATTTTTTTTTATAATTTATCTAAATAAAGAATCGATTTTTGATTTAGTGACAAAAATAATGTTACGTGTGTGTAAGATCGCAGGTTCAAAATTTGAAATATAATTCGTTATGAATACTTGAAAATTGAGTAGTTCGACCCGATTTTTTTTATCTCACCAATAGATTTTTTTAACACGAGTGATGATTGTATTTCTCTAACTTTTATGTAGTAACGTGGATTAAAATTTGAACGTATCTCTTCTACATGGAGAACAATACTAAACCTCTTTTGCTAACCTAAACAAAGTTTTAAGCAGATTAGTAGCTTAAATGATGAGATATTTATATTTGAATGATACAAATATAAAATCAAAATCCAAGCAAATTAAAATTGAATCTCCAACTGTTAGTGCAACGGTCAGGAACTCATGTTTTGCAATTATTCTGCTAAAATTGGTTCTGTGCGAATGTGAAAAATGAGAACATTTTGTGTCAAGAGAAATCCATCATGACATGAGATGATGAATTTATGGATGATATGACATAAGGATGCTTTTTTTTTTCTAGCTGGATAAAGGCCTAAAGTGTAAGCTCTGCCTTTTGCTAATTAATTTTTATGTTATAAATTATAATTGCCTTTTTTGTTTAATTGTTTTAAGTTCACTAATCCAAAGAGAACGGACAATACTTAATTAGCTTTTTTTTTTCTTTCTGAAATTTGAGAGGAAGAAAATTTACAAACATAATAAATAGAAAATAAACTAATAAAAGTATTCTCTAAATTGAGAAGACATACAATGTAATATATATATATATATATATATATATATATATATATATATATATAATAACCTTTCACTTGTTTTCTTCTGTTTTTTTCTCTCCTTTTCTTCCTTTCTTCTTCATGTTAATATTCATAAAATTAGTTGTGAAACATTCTTGAAGTTTATCATAAAATTCAAAAATAATATTCATGAAGCTGAAACATTTTGTTAATGGCAAAACACTCTCTCTTCACCTTCTTTTACATTGTATGGCCTAAAGGTGAATTCACATCCGCTGCCATATTTTTTTTATAGTAGGATTGTGTCATAATTTTTCTGAGTTACTGATACGTGAGTTTCAATAAATTATAAATAAAAAATAATAGCTAAATTTAGATATTTTAAATTAAATTGGACCGTTTAAAAACTATGACAGTGAGGATGCCATAGTTTTTAATGGCAAAAAATACAAATTTGCAGCTTAAATTCATGTACCATTTTGCAGTGTTTTTTTTTTCCATACTCGGAGTGTATGAATTAACCTTATAATTTGGATACTTTTAAACTTTTTATTGGATAAATGAATATGCTAGCATATCCTAATTGGGATTTTGCAACAATCTATACTTGAAATTAAAAATATCACCCTCCTACATTTTAAGAAAATTTAAAAATGTCCCTTTCATCAATTTTTCCTCATTAACCTACTTGAAAAATACTATGTACTCGTTCCTATGTAAACTTTGGAAAAAATATGGTGTTAATAAAATCTATACTTTATAAATATAGTTGAGCATCAATGCTTTTTAGCACTTTTTTTTCAAAAAAAAAAAGAACCTTTTAATGTTTGATCCACATCAGAATGTGCACATAGTACCAATCAAATTCAGACACGTAAGATTTATCTTCTTTTGAGCCAAAAAAAAAATATCAATCACAGAAACTATGCAATTTACCATGAATGTCTAATGATAGAATAATAATAATAAATAATAAATAAAACAAGTTGCAGAATTGTTTTGAAATAGAAAATGTCACCAAAAATTAAATATGACTTCCTCTTATCCCACATAGTGGGGTCATCTCTCATTAATTTCAACCATCATAAGAGAGTTTGAATTATTTCTAATTTTTTCAAATTTTGTCATATTTCTTCAGGCAACTAAAATCATTAATATTCAATCAAGTAGTACGTTGTGTGTCATTGCATCGTACAATCTATATTATCAAATAAGTTCAAAACTAATTGTATAATTTAGTCATTACTTTTGCACATTGATCCCTATAAAATGTATTAATCATAAAGACTCTCAATACACCATGATTAAATTTTTGGGTACATATTAGCTTGGAGCTCTCATTTCTTAAATAGAACTCAGTTAACTACAAGCAAGTATATATATTTTTTTCTCAATAATTTTACTGGGTAGTTTTTACCTAGTGACTGAGTGAAAACGTTGATTATTTAATTAATTGTGGTATCATGAAAAATGTGAGTAAATAATCCACATTCACACCTGTTTTTCTCTCAGCAAGGACTGAGCCTATTGCTCAGCTAGTTAGACAGATTGCCTAGTTAGCTAACAAAAAAGTCAAATTAATGCGTCTATTTTGACTCCTACAGTCTCTCAAAAAGAAAAAAAAAAAGAAAGAAAAAAAAGATGGTACACTTCATCATCTCACCTCAGTTCCCAAGTTTGAAGATAATCAGTGATGCTAATATTGTACAAAAGCGTATAGTGTACAGTGTACGCCACATATACGCACAGGAGTAGTGTACTACTATGTACGCCCCGCTGAAAAGAAGAGAAAAGAAAGCGAGATGGATGGAAAGGAAGGAAGGAAGGAACTCCGAGGCCGTGACCCCGTGACGCTCCCTTTTTCTTTTTTAGCTCCTTTTTCTTCTTCAGAGATTATTAGTCTTTTGTTTCTTCTTTTTTTTTCTCCCAATTTATTTATTATTATCTTCCTTTCCTTTCCTTTCCTTTCCTCTGCTCTCTCCTCGTCTTCTTCCGATTTCTCTCTCCGCCTCCTCTTTCATATCTCCTTTCTCTCTCCCCCTTTTCCCAAAACCCCCTCCATCAATCCCAACTATAACTTGGCAACTAGACGCAATGACACTCGACAAACCTAACGACATCCCCAGATGAGAAGAAATACCATCGTAATTACCATTAACACTAGCATTTCCTTTACGAAGAGGAGGAGCTGCAAGTGTACTTACAGCAACTGCATTTGCTGTTACTCGACCAAACGCACATTGCAATGAGTCTTCCGATAGACTCTATCCAGCCGCCGATCCCTCCTGTCCGACCAAACCACCACCTCGCCACCACCTGCGAGCTCCATCCGGAGGAGACTGTCACCGGTTTCTGCGTCTCTTGCCTCCGCGAGCGACTCTCCGGTCTCGAATCCAGCAACTCCACTTGCGCTCCCGGCCGTAAGTCTACTTCCGCTCTGAAATCCCTCTTTCCTAAACTACCCTCCTCCAGCTCGTTTCTTCGTCCCGACCTTCGCCGGTGCAAATCCTTCTCGTACCGGCGCGGCGGCGACAATGGCGACCCTTTAGAGCCGCAGCGCCACTCTTGCGATGTGAGGGGGAGGAATACGCTGTGGTCCCTGTTTCACCAGGACGATCGCGAGAGAGTGCGCGATGGCACGGGAATTGATGCATTTCCTGCTTCTTCGTCGGCCGCTGTGGTGGCATTGTCTGGTGAGATTATACCAGAGAAGTCTGGTAGTCTCGTTTACTCGCGCATGAGTTTTACCGAGACACAAGAGGAGGGAAGGGAAGAAGAAATAGGAGAAGAGGAGTATTCTGATGCTGATGATGGAGATGAAATCAGGCCTGTGGTTGAGCCGGTACTAATTTACGGGACCTCTGGTGAAATAGAAGATTCAGTGAATGTACCAGTACCAGGGGATTTACAAGAGAGGCTAGATAATGTACTGCCAATGAAGGATCACATAGACCTGGAATCACAACCGAAAAAGCCGCCGGCCAAAGACTTGAAGGAGATTGCAGGGAGCTTCTGGCTCGCCGCATCAGTATTTAGCAAAAAATGGCAAAAATGGCGGCGCAAGCAGAAGCTCAAGAAGCAATGTAGCAGCAAGGCAGCAGCCGCCGCCATGCCGCCGCCTCCAGAAAACCTTACAAAACCCTCATTCTTGCGGCTACGCCGGGGACGGTCCCGTGAATCAGAGTTGATTTCAGGTGAGTTGCTGGGTCGAAGGTCTTGCGACACTGACCCGAGATTCTCTCTTGATGTGGGTAGGATGTCAGTTGATGACCCGACCTTTTCATGGGATGAGCCGCGTGCTTCGTGGGATGGGTATTTGATTGGTGGTGGTCGTTCGGTGCTTTCTCGTCCCCTTCCCATGCTTTCTGTTCTAGAAAATGCTCCAATCCCTGCTGTTCCAAGATCGGATGGTCTTATCCCTGTTGAAGAGGATTGTTCCGGCGGTACTGCACCAGGTGGATTAAATCAAACTCGCGATTACTATGTTGATTCAGCTAATCGCCAAAGGAGAAGTTTTGAGAGGTCAAGTTCTGTGCGAAGACCCTCATTTAGTCTTGAAAATAATGACAGTAAGCCCATGGCAGTTGATGCCAAGGTTTCACCTCCTGCTGGTGGGTCTGAGTTCTACCATTTTCTTGACCGTGAGTTTGTATGTACCAATTCATTGAAGGATGACATGTCATTTAGTTTCGAATCAGCATTTCGGGACCCCCGCAAGGCTAACCCGGCAAAGAAGGCAAGGCGATGGGGCAAAGCATGGGGTATATTGGCATTTATTCACCGAAAAGGTAACAATAGAGAAGGAAATGGTTTAGTTGATAGGTCATTATCAGAATGTAATGGTGCTAAGATAATGAGGAGCAACAGTAGGAGTAGCATGAGTTCCAGGAGCTCATTTAGCGGTAATGGTAGTTTTAATAGCTCAAAGAGGCATGGTCTGGAGAGGAACCGGAGTGCGAGGTACTCACCGGGTCGAACTGACAATAGCATGTTGCGGTTTTATCTGACGCCTATGAGGAATAGCCGGCGTAATGGCATAGCAGGAAAGGGTAGGCATGCCAATTCACATTTGTTCACTAGGAGTATTATTGGGCTGTATTGAGGGTACGCAAAGAACTGGTTGGGAATTGGGGAAATAGGTTTATGTTCTTAATCCTTTTCATTATATTCTTAATACTATGCATTATGTTCTTTCTTTTTTTTAATTTTGTTTGGGGGTGGTAACAAGGATAACAAGTGAATTGGGGTGGTTTAGTACTTAGTGAATGTCTTTCAATCTTCCTACTGCTTTGTTAAATTTTCAAAATCTGTCATGCTATGAGAATTAGTGGCCGTTGTGAATAAGCTTTTCGGAGTATTCTGGTTGGAATTTACTCGTCTCGCATTGGAAGATACTGTTTAAATATGAATTTCAAAGTAAATGAAATATGAAAAGTTTAAGATAAATTTAAATTGCCAACTACAGATATAAAGAAATGGTTCGAAATTTTGTTAATACAAGCTTGTTCACGCTTTATACTTACATAGTGCGTATAAATTTGACACGGTCTGGATTGTTTGAGCGCCTCACTTCACATCACAAAGTACCATATGCTTTCAAATCCAAATAAAGCGTAGATAGATCCAAACAAATAACTTGAATGAGTTGTTGGAGGAGATTACTTTTTAAGGTGGCTTTTTAGTACACCAAAAAAAAGCATGATGTTCATTGTAAAATTGATGATATGACTGTTATTTACTAAGTTTTTTTGAGAAAAATATTTTTTTTGGTAAAAGTGTCTGAAATACTTTTCTCTATGTTCTTCATTCGATGAGCTTAGTCTTGAGGACACAGATCAGAAATAAAAATGTTATTGTAATTACAATTTAATCTAGGGAAGAGCTAAACATGACTGAGTAGGAAACTTTCTTTTTCTTACACTATGTTAAAATTAAAAACAAAATTTTAATAATCTCTCAGTTACTACAATTCATATTATAATATTTGTCATAAAGAACCAAGTAACTGATAACATTGCAGGACATTCAATATACATTTTTATCAACAAAATGGCGGTGTATGTACCAAACTAAATCTCTACTTTTAGTTGCTCTTAAAAATATAGCAGTAGCAAATTCCTATAGCAGATGCCAAATCAAGTCCTGGGGCTGGGGACTGGAAAGAAAGGAAGAGCTAATAAGAGGTTTCGCAATTCATAGCAGCTTTGAATGGTCATGTCAAAACTTTGCACCTCGTAAACCGTTAAAGCCTTTTTATAGAATGGCTTTATATTCTCTTGGTCCCTCTTTTGCGCTCTTTTTCTCTCTTTCTCAACTGAGAAAAGAGCAGTGTGAGAGAGAGAGCACTCTCCTCCCCCCCCTGTTCACATTCTCTTATCATTTTGCTTGATTCTTTCATTCTATCTCTGATTTTCTTTTGTGCGTTTGTTTGTATGCATGCATGCATGGGGCCCCTTAGGCAATTCCCATTGTCTCTTTCGTTTTATCAGACGAAACTATCACCTGTTGAATGAATGTATTGCCTCAGTACAAGAGAGAGGTTAGGAGGAACAAAACAAAGCAGACAGCATTTGGACCCATTATCTCTTAGTTCATAGAAATCTAATCGGCATATCAAGTTCCCATATGCATAGCAAGAATGTGATAGGTTTGTATTTCTGTCTCTCTCTCCATAACTCAAGTATGTGAAGACCCCACTAATTTTGTAATTACGCACTTGGACCTAGTAGATTGCAGAGAATGATAAGGAGAAGAAAAGGATGGAATATTTTTGTGAGATGGAGTATAATTGAATGTGTTGTTGAAATTTGTTTTGTTTTTGTATAAGTACGCTGGTTCTTTAGTAACTACTAGTAATGAGATAAAATGGATCTGTTGATGAAAGCGTCAACAAAGAAAGTTACTAATGTGAAAATGTATGTATAAAAATAAATAGTGTGTTGGGTGATTATAGAATTATAATGCTGAGATGGATGATATTTATTTCATAATGCTAACTTCAAATTAATTACGAAGAGAGTTTTCAAATCACCGACAACTTTCTGAAAGTCCTAAAATATAAGGAATCAATTCAAATTCTTTTTTAAAACTTGAACTTAAAAAAAGAGGAAAATTCCATATAAATTAATTCAAATAGAGATCAATTGACCCCATGTCATGTATTTATTTAGATCAGCCCCCAGGGATGAGGGTTCATATATCATTCTTTTTTATGTTTTCACTATACTTTCATTTTCTTTAAATAATATCTTAATATCTAGAAGTTAAAATGCCAAAATAAGACTCGTTTAGCATAAAACATTATAGCACCAGGAGTTATTTTGATAGACATCAAGAAGTTATAAACTTTAGTGATTTTGGAAGAATTTTGAATTTTGGTTTAATATGGCTCCTTTTATTTTGTTATGTGAACTTGGAAAGTTTATGTTATCAAAGATTCAAGAAAATAAGGACATGATGAGATAAAAGGAAAAAAAAAAAACGAAAACACTTGAATCACTTGGTTGAAATATTGAAATATATTTGTAGAATATTTTTATGTATTAAAAAAAAACATGTTTTGTAGCATGTAAGAAATAAACGAGGACTAAAGTAGCATATAATGGCAATTATGCTTTTTGTTTTATGTTTTTTTAAGTTTTTTTATATTTATACGATATCTACTATTATTATTAATTCGGATTGTATAATTCTGCATTTTTCGGTCTGAATTATTTAACTTGAAAACCAAAATGTTAAATCAATTGATGACATTATATAGGAGTCAGTTTTGATAACATTGTCGAGGAAATCTAATACATTCCTTTTAAATCGAATAATCTAAGCCGGAAAAAGAACATAATCATATGCATCAGACAAGAAATAACAACATAAACGAACACTTAATTCATATATGTCAAAAAAGGTATAAAATCATCAACATATTGATCTCTTCTCATTACATGCTAGATCTGATACTTCTCGTTATTACTACTATCATTATATCAGAATGCATTGACAGTCTCAGAGTGAAGCTTTCTGGATGTGCTTATGAGTTGCATATAGTTATAGTGCATAAGTCTAATTATTCCTTATATTGTTGAAGTATATAAATTGGAACTGTGATGATATAACATATATATGCATGAGATGAAATTCTATATAACTTGACAAAAGCTGAGCTACTCTGCTGTGCAACTGTCTCTTTCTGAAAGATACAAATGAAAGGAAAGAAAGCGAAACCTAAGAGAGAATAATGCACTGGTACGGTTCCTCTAGCTAGCATGCATCACCAATTTGGAGTGGTACCGAGGTTTTTTGTTTGAATCTGCATGCGCTGCAGTGAGGCACAGTCATGGCAAGGCAAACACTGCCATGCCATGCATCTATAGCCTGATGGATGCATGGAAAATTTAATTCATGTTTTTTTTTAACCCAGAATGCTTTTCCAGCTTTTAACTTTTTAACTTTCGGTAAATATTTCTTGGCATTTCTTGCTCTGACAATGTAATACTCGTTTCTTGCAAAAATTCCATATTCCAAGTAATTTGTTGAGTGAGAAAGGTTGCTTGTTGCAACTGACACAGGTTGGAGAACTTCATTGGTTTAATTGCTAGTTTCAATCCTCTACTTTGAATTGATAGAATAAACCAAATAATTTGTTGCTTAGTTGGGAACTTAACTTCTATTTTATTAGACTGACATAGAAGATTGCATTATTTAGCCCAACTAAAAAACGGTTCAATTAACAAAAATCTGGAAATATTATTTAGGACGAATAGCTGTGCAATTAATCCACAGCTGGTTTACGATCAATTTGTCGCTTATCAGTAATATTTTTTTGAATTAAATAAATTAACCCGGTATGAAAGTGTTCATAATTTATTTTAGAGAATTTTCATTTTACATGTCAGTTTCTTCCAGAAAAGATATATGCATCAGGGAAGAAAAACAAAGTAATTTAATGGGCTGATATGAAGTCTCAACCCATTAGAAAAATGTTGTGCTCAGGAAGAAAAGTTTGGCCCATTAAATTAATGGGCTTATTAAATGTAAACCCAAGAAATCCTAATCACAAACTCAGTTAACAACAGTCTTCCTTCATTCAAGGATCCACATATACTACTGTCATATTTTATAGCATCAACATGCAATCCGAACTGTTTGGTTCTAATCGTTTGTGCTAGACCATGCTACAAGTTCTAGGCAAAATTTTCAAATATCTGTGTCGATATAAATAAAAATGAATCAAATCACATGTGAAGACTGAAGAGTAGTGCTAATGTATAGCAAGTTAGCAACTAAATAAAACACCATTCATTCATTCATTCAACTAGGATGTTACTATTCAACCTGAATGTGGATATTCAGGGGGTTCTCCAGATTTGCGCGGTAGATATCGTTATCGATACTGATTTTATTATTCATTTTAAATAAATTTTCATTTATATTAAATGAATTATTATGTAAATATAATATTTTTATTATTCAATTCAAGTGAGATTATCCTGAGTTGAATAATAAATACTATATAAAATAAATTATATAATAAAATTATTTATATAAATAATAAAACCATAATCGATGAGAATACGAAATGACACTGGTATGTCCCAAACATTTTTCCTTCTAAAAAAGCGTTCAGCGCTGTCGTTCGAGCGACGAAGGATGCAACATTACGAAATTCACGACACGTGAACCGACGACGGATGCAACGTTGCGAAATTCACGACACGTATACTGGGAGCACAGTTGCTCCGGTTTAGAGTTTAGACTGTCTAGTCGTCACTTGCGAGTCGAGCTCCTAACGCTGTAAACCATGGCTTCTCTTCTCCGCCTCTTCCCAACCGCTCCCTTCCCCTCTCCACGATCCTCTCTAAACCGCAATCCCTCTCTCCCTCTCCATTTCCGGATCCGCAAAACCTGTCCGATTGAGCAACCCCCATCCCCATGCAGACTCCGCTGCCACCGTCTCCACTCCCCAATAAGTAGGTCTTATCCGAAACCAGTGTCCGGTTCGCTTGAGCCGGACGGGGGAGGGGAGATACAGAGTCCAAACTTCTTGGAATTCGTCACCTCAGAGAGGGTTAAGGTCGTCGCCATGCTCGGCCTGGCGCTTGCGCTGTGTAATGCCGATCGGGTCGTTATGTCAGTGGCTATCGTGCCTCTTTCTAAGGCGCATGGATGGAGCCAATCGTTCACTGGAATTGTTCAGGTGGTTTTTTTTTTCTTTATTTAGCACTTTAGTTATGAAATTAAGCAAGTGCCATTTGATTCTTAGCTTAAAACCGTTTTAGGATTAGATACTTCATCTCTACAGTTAAAGATTTCTTGTTAGATACTCTTACAATCCTGAATCCTCGTATCTGGTATCAAATGTAATAGAAAATTGGCAAGCTGAGAGCAAACTAAAATTTACAATCTGACCTGGGGTTCCTATTGTAGTGGAAATTGATTCAGATACATATACTTAAGAAATGAAAACGAATGGAGCATAAGAATTCTTGAGGGGCTGTACTGTTCCAAATGGGTTACTTCTCTTTGATTTGTTTGAGCTCAGCTCTCAATTTCAATCTTCTCCAATATTAGGTCTTTTTGTTGATATTAGTCCCCCTTTTTTGTACGAGTGCAACTTTTTTACCTCTTTCCCTATCCAGAAAAGCAATGAGATATAATAAGGCATATTAACGAGCTAATAGGCTTAGGTAGGAAATGGCAAGCCTTCAATGCTGAATGTCACTTTATTACATTCCTCACCAGTATTCAGAATAATGCCCCAATCAAGGTCACTCCCAGTTGTATCTCTCAATTAATCACTGGAATACTTGTATGTCTCAACTATTAAACTGTTTTTTACTACATATGAAGTTGCATCCTTGGGAAATGTCAATCCTGACTCTTTCATACTAGAAGGAATTAAGAAGGAACATTTGGACAATCTAAAGGGCATAACCATTTAACTATTTGTCCTCAGAAATTTCCAAAAAAACTAATTTATTGTAACATGGCAGCCTTAATTCGGAGAAAACGAAATTTAGATGGTCTTCTATACAAATCAAAGTTTAGCGACCAATTTAATGAGATTTTTAGAGCCTATGCTAAGGGACCTAAACAACTGTATTTTTGCTGACTTATTCGTGTATTGTGGATAAACACAGAGCAGTCGTCATTTCTTTGGGGGTATCTAGTATCTCCTGTTGTAGGAGGAGTGCTGGTGGATTACTATGGCGGCAAGCGAGTCATGGCATACGGGGTCGCTTTATGGTCTATGGCTACTTTTCTTACCCCTTGGGCTGCTGAATCGTCCCTATCAGCGTTACTTGCCATGAGAGCTCTCTTGGGTATAGCCGAAGGTGTTGCATTGCCTAGCATGAACAACATGCTTTTAAGGTCGATCTGAACATTCCTTGTCTCTTTTTCCTAATGGTTTCAGCAGAACCTATAAACAATTTTCAGTTTTGTTCATTCCTGCATCCTTCTGTCCATCTTAATATTTCATCCCAATTATTTGCTCCCTATCCAATCCTAGCTCCTTGCTATAGCTCAAATGTGTATGTAGTAAATTCCTATCAGCATTATTTGCCATTTTTTTAAGTTTGTTGGTACTGCTGAAGAACTAATTGCCCTTCTCTTCATTATTATTTATCAAATTTACTGTGTTGTTCATTCCAATATGTGATAGACAAAACTGCACATTTTCTTATAGATGGTTTCCTCAAACAGAGCGGTCAGGAGCTGTTGGTCTGGCAATGGCTGGCTTTCAACTCGGAAGTGCAATCGGGCTACTTCTTTCTCCTATTATCATGTCGCAGGCTGGTGTCTATGGCCCTTTTGTCATATTTGGCTTATTCGGTTTTCTTTGGGTCTTGGTTTGGATTTCAGTTGCCTCAAGCACTCCTCAGAAACACACTCAGATTTCACAATATGAGCTCGAGTACATCACAAAGGGTCAAAAATTCCCTTCTCAACAAATAAGTGGACCCGAGAAAAGATCAAAGGCTATCCCTCCATTTAATAAGCTACTCTCTAAATGGCCAACATGGGCTTTAATATCTGCTAATGCTATGCACAGCTGGGTAACTTTTTCTGACTCCTTGATTATATGTTCTTTGTTCTCAGCTTCATGCATTCACAATTTTTGGGAAGTATTATTGATTACCTAACTTTTTTCCAGGGCTATTTTGTCATTCTTTCGTGGATGCCAATTTACTTTAATACAGTAAGTCAAGCTTGTCAGTTGTCTTCTCTTAACTGAAAATTCCAGCCTTTTAATGATTCCTCTTTAATCTAAAATTCTTTATTTTTTTTTCTGGTAGATATATGGGGTAAACCTGAGGGAAGCTGCATGGTTTAGTGCACTCCCTTGGGTCATGATGGCGGTTTTGGGTTATGTTGCAGGTGTCTGGTCAGATATGATGATAAAAAATGGCATGAGTGTCACTTTGACTCGAAAAATCATGCAGGTAATTAGTTATCATTTTGTTTGTATTAAATAATTGGTCATAATTTTTAGTTACCATACATATTAGAAAATAACACTGTTCATTTTAGTATATGAACATAGATTAGTTTGAAAGAAGCATATCAACATGATTTGTTTAGTGCTAGTCCGGGATGTTAAATTCTAATTAGAGTGAAACAATTTTGGTCAATAGGTACATTAAATAATACATACATCAATACATCATTAGTGATGCAGACAGTGTTGTTATTATTTGAATGTGAGAAATACATTTACTTGTTGTGTGACCAATGAAATTGTTGCTGGACGATGTATAGCTTATCAATTCAAACATCCTCTGCTGTTGAAATCAAGCCTAGCACAGTTGACTAAGGCAAGGTTCTTCGTTTAGGAGGTCACATGTCCAAAATTCCACACCACTACACCAGTTGCAGTTTGTGAAAAGAAAAGGGGACATGAGCCCTTTACTCAAAAAAGAAAAAAAGAATCCTCTGTTATTTACAAACTCTTAAAATAGGTTTGAAGTTCAGCACTGAAGTCTAGATCATGGCTATACGATTTTTATTTTGATTTCCCTATCTGATCTTTTTTACTGTTTAACTTTTGTCTGTGGCAGTCAATTGGTTTTGTGGGTCCCGGTGTAGCGCTAATTGGCCTCAATGCAGCTAAAAATCCAGTCATTGCTTCTGCCTGGCTTACAGTTGCTGTTAGCTTGAAATCTTTTGGCCACTCTGGTTTTCTTGTCAACTTTCAGGTCACTCACCATTTGTAGATCTTAATTACATTCTAAAAGTTTTAGCATTAACTCTCTTTACACTTGGTTTCGTAAATTAAACACAAATAGCTTGTGCTATTGCAGGAAATCGCACCACAGTACGCTGGAGTCTTGCACGGTAATTTCCGTCAAGTTTCAAACAACTATTTGCAATTCCGATAGGGGGACTAATATCCGTGTTATACTAAAATGCTTGCTGCTATAATTGTAACAGGTATGTCAAATACAGCCGGCACGTTAGCAGCTATACTGGGAACTGTGGGAGCTGGTTTCTTTGTCGAGCGAATGGGCTCTTTTCGTGGATTTTTGATGCTCACCTCTTTTCTGTACTTTTTGAGCGCACTTTTCTGGAACTTATTTGCAACTGGAGAACGTGTTGATTTTGATGGGTCTCGTTCATAAAAATTTCCCTATTTGTACAATTGTATGGAACATATGTTCACCGAAAGGGAAGCTAGTTTTAGTCGATAATAAAATGAATCGACCGTGTTACAATGTAATGTTTGTGCAATTACATGGAACCGAATCTCCTGTCCATCTGGCTCCTAAACAAATTTTGGTTGGTTCGAGAGAAAATGGGCAAGTTACTATTATTTCAGAGATTCACAATTTAACTAAAATTCAAATCTTGTGCATAAAGATTACCCAATGTTCTTAGTAATAATCATACAATAGTACATTAAAGTTTTATTGGAAATTGGTTCGGTTTTCTTTGACGATCTAAAAAGTCACAAAATGGTGCAAGTAAAGAAATATATTGTTGAACATAAATGTATTCTCGTCTAGTTTGCTCTCAAGTATGGTGTTATTCATGAACTTATAAATGCCTTACTTGCCACCGGTATTAAATATAAAGAAATTAAGTGGAATTAGTCTATTTCTGAAATATGAGGCTAATAATTAGCTAGTTGTTCTCTCAAGTCTCACCTTCCGGTTCACTAAAAAATGGATGTGTGTGATGGCGTGCGTAAATATCAAGTCTGCTTGTGTTCAATGTGGATCAAGTACAAAATAATAAAATACACATTTAGCATAAGCTAATATTGACATCACGTGTAAGTAAGGACAACATGGGGATGCTCATTGATGAACGAATCGAGAAAAATTGAAAAACAGAACCAAACCAAAATCATTCCAAGTTTTAAGGTGCTAAACACTTTCTTGTAATAAATAAATAATAAAGTAAGGATGAGAATTGAGTAAAGCCAAAAAAAGTTTATTAATTAATTCTTGAGCGCTTTCCAAAAAAAAGAAAAATTCTTCAGGGTGGCAAGAAGTCAAAATCAGCAAAAGCAATTTATTTAGATAAAAACGAGAATCAAATTACACAACTTTGAATACCAACATGTTTAAAAAATAAATTAAGTATGGAATTAATTCATGCTGGCAAACAAATTAACGGGGCAAATCCAGACTGATCCGAAAGATATAAGGTCAGATCTGGAATTAACGGGCATCCACTTGTTGAAGATCATTTTCGCAAACAAATCTTGGGGCAGTTGCCATATTGCCCATTTCTTTCACAATTCCAAATTGCAGATGATTTTAATGATATGATTAGCATGGAATTCTTTTCCCACCGGAGATCGAGTCATGGGGGTGTTTCTTTTTTCCTTTTTCTTTTTTTAATAAGGGTTTGTTAGTTCGAATATTTATTTATTTTCAAACTTTTTACAGAATTTGAATTTGTAATTTTTCGTAAAAAAAATAAGATTTATCATAACTATATTAGACTTACGATTTATTGGGGTGTTTACTTCTGGTGTTATTCAGAATAGAAAAAATAATTTATTCAATAGTGAATACGTTTCAATATTAAAAGAAAAATCTCTTTCAATCGTAGTAGAAAATAAAGAGAAAGGACGCTCTTCCAATCATATCCGAATTATTTGTGGAAATTTACAACATTTCCTTTTTATTCTCTAAAAATATATTTTCATATATTATTTACATTATAAAAAGTATTTCTAAGTTCTAGCTATGCTATATTTGAATCGCAAAAATTAAATTATTTTCGAAATTCCAACGTTGTTATCATGCTTACAATCACTACAATAAATACATATCAGACAACATTAGTATTATTTCATATGGTTGAACAATAATGTTTTTGAAAACTCATCGAATTGATATTTTTTTTATCATACTCTTCCGATTAATATTATTCAACTTGAAAGGAATATGTTATATTGACAATTATGACCAACCATTCAAATTTTATCAAAATAACAATATATACTAAATTGCAAATACTTTCATTACAGTTTAATATATCAACCTTGAAACAATTTAAAATTCTATTAATCATCCACCGAATGATCTGAAAAATTAACATTCAATTATGTTAACACTTGTATGATGATCAAACAATTTTCAAATATATCAAAAATTTATACACCATCTACTACACTGCAATTAACAAACATCTATAATTTTATATCTATAATAATAGAAAGGTTGAGGACTCACTCTGGTACTGTAAAAACTACAATGGTTTGAAATTAGTTTTTTTTAACAGTTCTTACACGTTTTTTTTAAGGTTCTTCAATTTTTTTTTCTTTACGGTTCTTCACGGTTTTTTTTAGGATTCTTCAAATATAAATGTTGGGAGACGGGTTTCGATATTATAGTTTCTACAGTTATTTGAATAGTTTTTTTTTTCAAATTTTTGAATATTTTTTTAATATAAAGGCTCATATTAACCCCAATATTTATTTATTTTTAAATATTTTTTGCAGGACTTAAAATTCGCGTCTTTTCGTAGAGAGGTGAGACTTATCATTAATATGATAGACCTATGGTTCAATTATTGAACAGTTCCTTGAAACTTTTCTAGACATAATTCTCAATTTATAAAGTACCCTATATTGTTTTTTTTTTATTTTTTATATCTTTCTGATATGTGTTGACTGATATGTTGTCATTACTATTATTTTTTTGTAAGAGCCTCAATGTTATCTCTCTTATTTGAAGTTGAGTACTGTTGTATTTTATTAGAATTTTTTTTTATCTTTTTTCTCTATTCTCTTTAAACAACAATATAAAAGTACATTATGTTCTTCTCCTTTGAACTTATAAACATGCAATTTTTTTTGTTATGTAACGTCTACTTAATTCTCTTGACTAATTATAGTGCTCCTTAAAAATTTAAAATTGTGCATTCTTTTTCATCTTCCTTTTTAGTTTTGTTGTTATTTTTTTTATTTTTTCTCTAATAATATAGCATTCTTTTTTATCCGCCTATTAGATTTGAAATATCTTTCTCAATTTTTTATTATTTTCATTTTGCCTCTTATTTTACTCTTGATGGTTTTCATGTATATATAAAATGAATAATTCTAACATACATCTATTTTTTATGATACATCTAATTATACAATATATATATTTGAGAAATTTATTCACATGCAAAGTATATTTATAGTTGCGTACGTAATTATTTAATTAGATCATATATCAAATTTGAGTTGATTTAAAATTTAATTGGATGGAATTCTAGAAGAATTCCAAATTAACTTAAATTTGATACATCGCTATTCAAATTATTAAAAATATACTTATAATTTTAACTTTTAGTTTGAATAATATTTTTCGATTATATGCGTCATAAATATTAAATGTATTATGAAATTCAAACGTACGTTAGAAATATTTATATGAAATAAAAATATACACAAATACATTACATCAGAGTGCAAATGTTTATTAATTTTTAATAAAAGTTTTGATAAAAAAATATTTGAACAGTTCTGTTATGATCAAAATTTTTAGTAATTAATAAATCTCAATTATTAACATCAAACTAATTTTTTTTATTTATAATATAAATTTTAATCCATCATATAATTAACCAAATTATTTTATTATTTATCCGCGTGTCAAAATAAATAGGATCGCGTCAATCTTTCCGCAACAGCATTATTACCTCCAGTTGATCAGGCGGTCACGAGGAACGTGGTAGGTGAGGTTGGATTAACATCTGACGAGTAAGCTACTAATTAATCAAACAAGTCATACAAATTGACCAAAAACTGGTAGCTAAAACTTGGCCATTATTCACCATAATGCCCCCCTCCTGCTCCCTCTTCCCTCTTTGATCAGCCACCTACCCCTCTCTTATTATTAACTTTTTATAGCTTTCTCTCTTTTAGATGGAAATGCTCTTGATCAGGATCTTTCTTTTGCGAGCCTAACATCACCTAACCAACCGAATTCCTTTCCACTCGCCATGGCAGCGATCTCTCGCTGTCTGGCCAATGGATCACTCTCCCTATCGTCTCCAACGAACAAGCATCATAGATCAAGACTTCGGATCTTGTCCAGTGCAGTCGGATCATCATCCATTGATTCGAGTAAGCTAAATCTAACCTGTGATAGTCTTAGCAAGTGGAACTCAAGTAGTTTGAGTCTAGAAGCGAGGTGGCGAGAAAGAAGAAGGGAAGATGAAGGGAAAAGAAAAGAAGCTGGAAAGGTCCAGTGCAGCGCGGGACTGGAGGGGATCGGAGGAAGGATCGCGCGCGAGAGCGGCGGCGTGGCGATATCAGAGAGGGCGAAGGTGGTGGCGATGATGGCGCTGGTGATGTTGCTCTGTAACGCGGACCGTGTGGTCATGTCTGTGGCCGTTGTGCCGCTCGCCGCACAGTACGGTTGGTCCAGTTCCTTCGTAGGCATAGTTCAGGTTCGTACACCTTTCTGAAATTTTAAATCCTCTGTTATAGTTTCTAGGTGGTTGCCACTGACATGTGGGTCCGTTGACACCAGAGATTCCTCACATTTTGATAGGTCCATTGTCATGACTTGTTGTACTTTCTTTCGGGACGAATCACCTGGGAGAATCGGAACGAATTCTAGTTTGTTAGCTTGCTGACCGACCTGCTCTGGTTTTTTTTTTTTTGAATTATAAAATCGGTGCCAGATACATCCAAAAAGGCTGAAACTCAGCATTCTAAATATTCCACACGGCTATTTCGTTTACCTTGGAAAACGTACACAACTAGTCCAATAGAATGCGCCGTGTTTATTAATACGTTTGAAAAGTGTCGACTTTGTATTTTAAACTTCTAGACATTATTTGAACCCTCTAATCTATGTACTCGTCTAAATAAAATATACATACTTATTTAGACTAAAGTGAAAATTTAATGTCTTAAAACTTTTAAACTTATTATTGAATTATCCTAAAATAAATATTTATATAAATCAAAATGAATAGTCGTCTTGAGATGAACAATTATATGTCTAACATTTTTTTTCTTTAAGATTGTCAAAAAATGAAGGGGATTATTTTTTTCTTGAATTGTTCTTCTATAGATATAAATTTTCATTGAAGATTATATTAGAATCAATCACAGTCATTGATTTTCATCAATAATAGTATGATGTAGTTTATTTTGATCCATAGCAAAATTGGTCTTTTTTCTTTGATAACCTGAAGGTAACTATAAAAATTCTTGTTCATTTTTTTGTTCTTTTAATTGGTTGTTGCATTTCATAATCTATGTTTTATCAATAATTCTAAATAACCATTACGCTATCTTTAGAAGTGGAAATAACTGAAAGGATAAGAAGTATTTCTTTTCTCTGTTTGATAAATGAATAACATGTGGAGATAGAAATAATCTCTCTTTTATTTCTTGCCAAATATAGCCCTAGAAATTTTATAATTATTTTATCTCCACCTCATTTTCAGGCTTCTAGAAAACAGCCAATTGGAAATCATTATTTGTCCCTAAACCTCTATATATTCGTTTTCTAATGTTGTGAAAATTTTCTGTCTTGGCACACAGACATGATAAATTCAAACAATTAACCATCATATGGCCAATAAGCCAATTGATTATATTTATGCGAACAATTGTACATATTTATTAATGTTTGAACAAATATCAAGCAATAAAAAAAAGTACTCGAGAGAAGTCACAGGTCATATGGTTCATGACTAAAATTTTGATGATTATATGAGGCAGATTAACCAGAAAATGTCAGACTAATCGGTATTGGTAGCTGGTTTGGTGCTCCGAATATAGCACCATTATTCAAATTAAAATTATATTTTAGACTAATTGAGAAGTGATTAATTAATTGATCTCAATGGGCAAAACAACCTTTTACAACACTAAGACTTGCTGGCTGGAAACTTTTAAAACAACAATTTGAAAAAGAAGAACAAAAAAAAAAAAAAATAAGTTGGCTTATCTATCACATATACATGAGCAGGACACACCTAGAGACTAACAGGTCTGTTCCCAACCTTTTTCATTTCTGAAGTGACTGGCCAGGCTTTATATTTCTTTTGTCGTCGGTCTATGTAATAAAGTATTAGCCTGAATCTCTTGAGCAAATTGAAACTCGTGAGCAATCAAATTAGGAGCTAATGACTTTACAACATGACTAGTTTGTTGTGCTATTGAAGTACATAATGAATTGGGTCACACAATTAATAGTTAAAAATGAGATTATAGAAGTTTCAAGTTTTCAATTTAACCTTTGATGTGTCAATACAGTCATCATTTCTATGGGGATATGTGATTTCGTCCATGGTGGGAGGAACCTTGGCCGACAGGTATGGAGGGAAGCGCGTGATGGCATGTGCTGCTGCACTTTGGTCACTTGCCACATTTCTCACACCATTGGCAGCTCATCGATCCACGGGAGCTCTACTTGCTGCACGCATACTTTTTGGCCTTGCTGAAGGGGTTGCCTTCCCTACAATGAGCACCTTCTTGCCTAGGTAATTAACTAATTCCTTTTCTTGTTTCATTTCCATGTTGCAGTTTGAGCCAAAATTTCAGAAATGTTAGCTGAAATCTATTGTTGACTGGTGATGAAATGATAGGGAAAATTGGGGTTTCTTTCTAAAATGTTTCAAAATATAATTTCAATACAATTAAGTCAATTAAGGCTTCAATTAAAGGATCTTGTTTCATTTCAGTTGCCTTAAACATTAGCGAGTACATAGTTCCAATTGTGTTGATTGATTGATTTGTCTACATTTCCTCACTCTCACTTGGCTCAATACAATAGTTATCCATTTTATGCAGGTGGTTCCCTACGCACGAACGTGCCACTGCCGTGGGCATATCAATGGCTGGCTTTCACCTAGGAAATGTGATAAGTTTCCTCGCTACACCAATCATAATGTCCTATATTGGCATCAATGGCACTTTTGCTTTCTTTGCATCCCTCGGTTATGCATGGTTGTGCATGTGGCTGTTACTTATTTCAAATGAGCCGCATGACAGCCCCCACATCAGCCAAGCCGAGTTGCAGCTAATTCAAGCTGGCCGCACCGAGTCAAAATCCAAAATAAATAAGTTTCCATCTCTTAAACTTCTGATGTCGAAGATACAAATGTGGGCTATAGTTGTTGCTAATATTGTCAATAATTGGGTATATCTTCTAACAATTTCATTGATTCAATTCGTGCTATTCTTTTTCACCATTTTGTTTTAATTTGTATTTGTGTTTACTTGATGGTTTTGTTTGAATTGTGTTCTGTACTTTTGCACTAATTGTTCCTGTGTTTGTCTTACAGGGTTACTTTGTGCTTCTTTCGTGGATGCCTGTGTATTTTAAAACTGTGAGTATCAGAATGCTTACCTTATCACTTTAAATCTTAAAAGATCTCATGAATTGCTTTTGATAATTCTGTGACTTTGTATTCCTTTTTGCAATAGGTTTATAATGTGAACCTAAAGCAAGCAGCTTGGTTCAGTGCTATACCATGGGCAGTGATGGCTTTGTCAGGTTATGTGGCAGGAGCCTCAGCAGATTACCTTATAAAATCTGGTCTTTCTGTAACACTAGTTCGCAAAATTGTCCAAGTAATTTCTTTCCTTCAAGAAAACATAAATAATAGTACTTTGTCTCTTGTCATCATTATTACTAAAACGAGCTAATGTGACAGTTGAGTCTCATTCTGTGTTTTGCAGTCAATTGGTTTTGTGGGGCCTGGTGTTTCCCTCCTGTGTTTAAGTTTTGCAAAAACGCCGGCAATGGCTGCACTTCTCATGACCATAGCATTGAGCTTGAGTTCCTTCAGCCAGGCTGGATACTTCTGTAATGTACAAGTGAGTGCATCTGTCCTCTTGTTCCTGCTTTCCATATTCTTGATTATTTACACTAAACAGTACAGTATCATCTTTTTACTTGCTATTATATTATCATTGGAAATAAATGATAACTAACTTATCGTTTGAAAATTGCCATCACTGAGCAGGACGTCGCTCCTAAATATGCTGGTTCTTTGCATGGTATGTTCATACTGTAATTAAAGACTAAATTGGTTTATACATTTTTATTGCCAATTGGATCTGGCAATTTCTTTTTTCTTAATGTAGTTGTATTGGTTATAAACAGGAATAACAAATGGAATTGGTACGGTGGCTGCTATAATAAGCACGATAGGTACAGGATATTTCGTGCAGTGGCTGGGATCATTCCAGGCCTTCCTAACTCTCACTGCAGTTTTATACTTCAGTGCAACTGTATTCTACAATCTGTATGCCACTGGAGACCTCATTTTCTCCTGAGATTCTTTCATTATGATTTCTTTTTTGCAAGACTCTAGATTATATTAAACCATCCCTCGTAAGGGGAGGAGCGAAGTAAATAATTAGTCCTCATTTTGTAAATTTTTTGAGCATAAAATAGTTGCTGAATACCTCGAGCAGAGAATGCCTCCTCCGAAGAAATAGCTTCTATGTTGTATTGGTGATTCACTGGATTTGTTGCAATTGTAGTAGCTCAAGGAGGTTGATTAGTGCTGGGTTGTATACTGTTCTCCAAATATAGCGAACAGAATATTCATGATAATTATGAACCATATTCATTTACTCCAGAGTTTACTTTTAGCTAGGTTGTTTCATCTATTCTATATTATAAGGGAGCTAAGAACTGAATCTGTTTCATTTATCCAATCATTCTTTATGTTCAGTGTTCCGATAGTCACGTAATTAATTGTTCTCATTTGTTCTCCTAATTATTGAAAGGAGGAGATTGTAACAGCATGAAACTACATCTTCAGTGTTCTCCCAGTATACACCAATCCCATGCCAAAAAGGCATCTTATCCTTGTAGCTGCTGCTTTTATCAGGAACACACATTTCCCCCCCAACACGAGTCCACATCCTTTGAAATGAGCAGCTACTTCAGAGAATATAGTGAGCAGAAATTATATGCAATTATTGTAACGAGTATTGTAGCGATAATATTAAAATTTGATAACATTAAAATTTGCACAGAAAACTTTATAAAAGACGTTTTTGATTAATATATGTATGGTATTACAGAGGATCCGAATTTCCCCCAAACACCCCCAATACCCACCCCACCCCACCAAGGTAACATACCATCCATAGGCCATAGCACTTAGGCCAGGCGGCAAAGCTCAATTAGAAGAAGAGAAATAGCCACCTTAAAGAAAAACCATTCGGTGAACTTGAGGATTACTTCAGAACGAATTGAAGAAAAGATAGTGCGAATTTTGTTGATTATTGTCGTGTGAAGTACACGTTACTTCGTTACCACTGACCACTGATCAGTGATCACCTAACAAGAAAAAATAATAATATTATAGAGAAAAGTTTTGATTCCCCGAACCTCTATCTCCTGTTTAACCCTGACTGAGTTCAATCGTTATAACTAATTCTTATTTAAATTTTACTCATTTTACGTTTTTTCTCTTTCTCTCTCACATTCTTTGTTCTCTTTCTCTTTCTGTTTCTAGCTCTCTCTTTCTCTTCATCTCTCTTTGTTTCTCTTCTCCGGTAATCTCCTCCTTTGACGATCTTTTTCTCCAACAATCAGATTTAGCATCTCCTTCTCTGATGATATTTGCTCATGTTATTGTCTCTTCTACTCATGCTCTTCTCTAACGAACTAAATCACCTCGAATTTCTACTTTAGATATTTCTTCTTAGACTTATTATTTTTTCTATTGAGAGTTCATTTATTTAATATTAAGACTTGATATCCTAAATATTAAAACTTGTGACAGTAGATTTAAACACTTGTGTAGTCTAACTATAAAGCTTTATTTATTGTATTCAATAAATATGTTTAGACTTGTATTAATAGATATTAATACTTACTAGCACTAGATATAAAATCTTATAGTACTAGATATAAATCATTGGTTTCTAATTACATTTGATAAATAATTTTTTGTAATTTTATTCTTTAGATAATGATGATTGAAATGCAGCTCTTTGCATATGGATATATTGTCTCAAGCAGAAATGTTCTAATAATTACAGCTCCTTGCATATCGGGGATCTTAAAATGAATTTTATTCAACTAATATTTGTTTACTTATCTCTAAAATTTATATAATTTTTATTTTTAATTATTTTGAAATAATATTTTATTTGTTTTAAAATTTTGTAAGAAGATGTTTCAAATGAGGGCCTTATTTTTGCATACAAACTTTTCATTCATGAGAATGTCAAATCATGGACACTGTGATATATTAAGATTGAATTAATTATGTTTGCTTAATAATGACGTTATTGTAAGACATTATGTAGTTGAATGATGTGTTATTTAATATTAAGATTTGTCTTTTATTAATATACATATCTGTTACTTTTACTATAAAGACATATTGTTATTACTATAAAAATTATCATTAAAGTCAATTGTTTTGACAATCGATTTCAATAATTTTGTATTAAGATTTGATGTCCTAACTATTAAGAGTTTTTATAGTAGATATATAAACTCTGAGGCTTAATATTAAGAGTTCATTTAGTATGTGGTATATTAAGAGTTGGGTCATTCGAAGTGAAAAATATGATTCGTATAAGTTAATATTAAAACTTATAATATGAGATGTTCAGTGTTTGTTTAATAGGTATAAAGACTTAGGTGAACATTTTAATATTAAGATTTGATGTCCTAAATATTAAGTATTTATGCAGTAGATATAAAGATTTTAATGTTTTCAAGTTAAAAATATATCTTGTATCAATAGATATTGAAACTTTCACTATGCGGTATTAAGCGTTTATTTAATATGTATACAAACTTGGTTGGATATAATAATTTGCAATTGTTCTGAAATATTGGATTATTTGAAGTGAAAAATATATTTTGTATAAGTTAGTATTAAGATTTGCAATATGAGATATTAAGAGTTCGTTTAATAGGTATAAAAACTTAGCTGAAAATTCCGTCTACTGGTGTTCCAGAACATTGGAACTTTCGAAGTGAAAAATATGATTTATATAAATTGGTATTAAAACTTATAATATGATGTATTAAGAATTCGTTTAATAGATATAAATATTTAGTTGAAAATTATGTTTGTTAGTGTTTCAAAATGTGATTAACTTTATTTATTGAGGGATTTGATTGGGAATTGAGTTGGTGGTTGTTATATCATTCCAATATTATAATAGCGGTTTCAATACACAAACGTCACGAACTGGCATTAATGATTAATGAATGTAGTCACTGTGATTGGAATAGTTCAAACTGGTTTATTTATTTGTTTTACAAATTTGACATCCTTTGTATTAGACCATAAAAAACATCTTCTGAATTTAAATATTAGACACTGCATATTTTTTTGTAATTTTTCCAGACGGGATTAAAAAAAAATGTCAGAACAGATGAAAGAAGTTTTAAATTCTTAATTTCATCGATGTTTGTTTACTTGGAATTAAAAATTGTCATGTTTCCACACCAGAAAAAATATGTAACCATAAAATTTCCGCGTTGACAAGAGCAAGCATAAGATCACGTAGACCGAGTCCATTGACTGGTTCATTTCATTGACCATGAAGCTTGAAGCTCTCTTACATTTACTATTAAACAAAGCTAATCATTTTCTTTCTAAATAATAAAAGCTGATCAAACAATCTAGTATACCTTCTCGTCCTTCGAGAGAGAAAAAAAATTAAGAAAGTCCCACTTGACAACCGAAATAAATTCCATTAGTTGAGCACTTGAGCCAGACTTGTAATTTCTGGTGTGTAGGCTTGAAGCAAGCCTTCTTCCTTACTAGTGCCATAATAACAACGACAAGCAACAATCAAACCGAGATTTCCTCCAATTTTGCTCCGATTTCTACATGAAGAAAAGAAGCAAGCCCACCTCTAGTTACAGTGGTAGCGAGGAATTTTCTGGTAACAGCAACCGGCTGTATCAGTTCAGTTCTTCAAGGGCTTCCACTTATACCGAGAGGTCGAATTATACCACTGGATCGGTACAAGCTGATAAGCACAAGTCTAGTGGTAAGGATAAATCTTTTCCAAGATCATTGACTGTTGTCTTCTCTTCATGCTTTCTCCCAAGAAGGGGTAATACAGAAGGAGATGATGATGATGCCATGGCTAATGATGTTTCTTTTGCTTCCAGTAAGTTCAATTTTTGTTTTTCCTTGTTGATTTCAGGAATTATGTTATGTATGGTGGTGATTGGCAACCTTTATACCCTTATGTTGATTGGGAATGAACAGAGATTGCTGGGGAGTTTGGTACATGTGTGGGTTTTTTTGTTAATAGATTAAGAAAAATGCAATAGATTTTTCTCAGAAAGTGGTAATTAGAAACTGGAGAGGTAGAAGATTATATATGACATATTAACATAAGAGAAGAACTTTTAGCTGGTAATAGGCATCAGTTTTTGGGTTTAAGAGCGATCTTCAATGGCCTGTATTTGCGAATTTTTCTCTGATTTTAATTTTCCCCCAAATCCCAAACCCAATTCAATATTGTATGTTTTTCGTTTTTCATCGTAGCTTGTTGTCTGAAATAAGGAAGTACCCTTTTCTCCGATGCACTTGTACTTGAATCCTAAGCTTCCTCGTTTCTCATCAAATTACAGCTTCAAAAATGTCAATAGCAAGCAACAGTAGTGCTACCAAGGTGATTCGAAGAGATTCTGACAGCAGTAATTCTCTAACAGAACTACCGAAACAATTCTCCATCAGAGAGGTTTATAGGGCAACTTCTAACTTCAGTGCTGAAAACAAAATTGGTCAAGGAGGTTTCGGTACTGTCTACAAGGGGAGGCTCAGAGATGGTTCTCTCATTGCAATTAAGCGTGCGAAGAAGGTAACAGCTCGATTCTTACTCTTAAATTTAATTTGAGAACAAAAACCAGCTTTGGAAATTTTAACCATATTGGTACTGCCTTTTGAACTGTTATGGTACCGACATTTAGGAACCAGAATTGCAAGTACTTATCCCACGGATTTTGAGATAAATCATATCCTGTTGCCATCCCAAATGCTTTTTGTTTGAATTTATGACAAAACATTAACGTACAATACATAGATGCAAATGGAATATTAAAATGTTCATACCAAATTATTTTGAATTGGCAGATTATGTATGACAAGCAACTATCTGCAGAGTTCAGGAGTGAAATAGAGACGCTTTCCAAAATTGAGCATTTGAACTTGGTCAGGTTTCTCGGCTACTTGGAGCACGAAGATGAGCGCCTAATTATGGTTGAGTATGTCAATAATGGATCTCTCAGAGAACACCTTGATGGTAGATACCATTTCTTCAACCCCAACTTTTCTTTTCTTCTCTTGAAAATCCTTCGTTCAAGTAATATCAGGGGCGGAGCCACCTTGTGACAGAGGGGGGCACTTGCCCCCCCTGAAAATTTATTTGTCAAGATATCCCCTATAAAATTATACTTTTAATGAAAAAATTAAAAAAATATGCTTCAGTTTTAATATAATTATGAAAATATGTCTTAATTCACAAAATATTTTGTATATTATGCTTTCAAAACTAAACTTCTAACATAAAAAAATTATAAAAATATACCTAATTGTAAAAATAATTTCAAAAATATGCCCTACTCTAAAATCTTGCCCCACCCTAACTCCAGTTCTGGCTCCGCCCCAAAGTAATATCATTGTTTAGGGTATTATTCTCGATTTAGAAATGTTTGAAGAGAGTGATACTCTCAAGTCTCAATTGAAGAATAACAGTAGACAGTGGGAACTGTGCAGGCATTTGTGGAGATGTATTAGAGATGTTGCCGCGTCTGAACATAGCTACCGACATAGCTCATGCAGTCGCATATTTGCATCAATATGCAGGTTTCATTCTCTACTTGTTTCCTAATTAGATTCACCATATGCAATAATTTCCTTACCAAACACTCACATAATTACATTATTCATTGTTCTTTATTTCTTTTTTAAGGTTGAAAAGCAAAATCCCTACCAAAAGAAATTGGTAGTGTAAACAAAGTTTACAATTAAAAAAGCACTACACGGAATAAAAGAAAAGAAAAAAAGAAGTAAATTAAACAAGAGAGATCCAAATTTAATGTCATCGCATTCTCTAGTCTCCTATACTTCCTTCAACTTCTGGAGAAGACTATGCATGTTTGCTCTTATTGGACTGGCCTTGGACCACCAAAAAGTGGATTTGCAATAAAGCTCTTTTGCACCTAGAATAAACAAAGAAATGAAGCTAGATAATTAATTTCTTGCTCATTAAAATTGAACTAATTTCTTTAATCAATAACAAAAACAACACTATTTTTCTACCACTTCTTATATTCCTTTTAAAATGTAGATCACCCAATCATCCACCGTGATATAAAGGCTTCAAATATTCTGCTAACTGACACGCTTCGTGCCAAGGTGGCTGATTTTGGGTTCGCCCGACTGGCACCTGACAACCCGGATGCCACTCATATATCAACCCAGGTTAAAGGTACTGCAGGATATGTGGATCCCGAGTACCTACAAACATACCAGTTAACTGAAAAGAGCGATGTCTACTCCTTTGGGGTTCTTCTCGTAGAACTTGTAACTGGCCGTAGGCCTATAGAGCGCGGAAAAGACCAGTATGAAAGAATGACCACCAAGTGGGTAAGTCTACTAATTGCTAAGCTTCTTTTTTTCTATTCATTTTTTGATAATAACGTCAAGGGTGACCACTTCTATCAAGTGTGGCCACTTCCATAAATAGGAATCATAAAGCAGATCTACATCAGTATAGCTAGATAATAGTAGATTAACACCACCCATCTAAAACCCTGTTGGACTCTTATTTTATAGTAATAAGAATGAAGTCAAGAATTTTTGTGCACGACAAGATGAGTTAATGGCATTTCTTTTACTTATCAGTAAATATGGAAATTTGTGGTGTTCTTTAATCAAGATTCGAGAACTGTTCTGAAACGCTTGGCCATTTCCTTTGCATTGTTGTGTCAGTTTTCTTGAAAACTTGAGCATATTCTTCCAATAAACGTGCACATGTTATGTGCATTAATTACAACAAGGGTATGCCTTTCATATCACTCTGAGCAAATCAGATATTTCATATTTGACCCTTAAGTATTTTCAACATCTCCATGTGGTCTTGGTAGTTGTGAAACCAGCTTACCAGCTTAAATGAACATCATGCTGAGTCAGATAGCTTCATGAAAGTACCAAAGTAAAACTTGTGAAATTTGAACTATTTGGATTTACCAATGGAAAATGAGAATAAAATGACAAAATAGAATCTTCAAGTTATTGAATGAACTTCAATTTCTAACACAGGCAATAAGAAAATACAAGGAAGGGGACGTGGTTATAGCAATGGATGCAAAACTAAGGCGGAGCCCTGCATCAGTGGCAGCGGCGGATAAGGTGATGAAGCTAGCAGAGGAGTGCACGAACCCCTCTAGAAAATCACGGCCGTCCATGCAGAAATGTGCAAAGGACTTGTGGGCCATCCGTCGGGACTTCCAACAGCAGCAGCAAGAGCAACGGCAAAACAAATTAGATTCAGCCGGTTCAAATAAAAACACCTCGAGTTCGCTCAAGGAATCTTTTCCAGGATTGAGGGAGGAATAATATTAATTCTATGAGGGGGATTGAAACCCGAATTATGTACATTACGGTATATATGCAGCATTTTTTTCCCTTCTTTTCTTTCTTCCGGTGTGCAGTGAGCTACTATTGATTGGATAGATTGAATACTGTTCTTACTTTTCCTTGTTTTACAGCAAAAGATTGGTAAATTTGTTTGCCCTGGTGCTAGTGTGACATGAAAGTGTAAGTGTACAAATTGTGCATTGTGCTGTCATTAAGTAATATGAAATACCTTTCAAATTTTGCCAGAGCAGAAATGAGGACAATCCTGGGTTTTAGCTTTTATGTATTCTTGAAACAATGCCATTAAGAAAGATTTTCTACCAATTCATTTGTTTTAGAATTTTCTTAACAACTATTGACTTGTGCAAATCTCGACTGGACGCTAATCTGGATTCCAGGCAGATAAGTTCTGGTGAAGTGTTTTTGGAATTTTACTGATGTAAATATGTTGTTTACAAAGTACTGGTTTCTTTTCCTTTATCCAATTTCCTTTCTATTTTAAAAAAAAATGCAGACTGCACTGCGACATTGACACATTGTGTATTTGTCGGTTAGCATGGATCGCTGCACTATTGCTAGCTTTGGCTGGATCTCTAGCGAATATATATTTCTTTGTGCGTATCAGGTAATGTGATATTTTGAAGTCGCTTTCTGGTAAATCTCGCAGTATTTGAGCCGTCCATTATTTTGAAGTCGCGTTTCAATTTCCGCTCCACTAATTGCACGCCGGCGTGAAAATTGTTTTCTGTGAGGCGCGCACGACAAAACTTTACCTTTTTTTTCCTTTTTAAAATTTAAAAAGACAAGAGAAATTCTTATTACTTTCTGCACATTATTTTCACATTCCATCATTCAACATTAATAATAAAAATTACAGATTATAACAATATAGTTTGATATATGTCACAGTGCGTAACGAACTGTTACGGACCGTAATACTATAGTTTATTATGCCATAACACGTTTATATGTTAGTATAAACACTTTTATTTTATATATAAACACATTTAAATATTAATATAAATTTATTTAAATAATAGTATAAATATATTTGAATAATAATACAAACAAATTAAAAACATTAGTATAAGTATATTTAAATATTGTATAGATATATATAAATATTTTTATTTTGTTTATATATATAAAATATGGAGTGTGAGCGTTGAAAATTTTGAATATTTTTTTCCGATCTACTTCAAAATTTTATTAGATGTAAGATTGAAATGTAAAATTATCGTATAACTATCTGGACAAAACTTTACCTTTAAATTACAGATAGATTTCGCGTGCATTTGAGTATATGACCCCAGTTACGATGGGACATACCATGTGACCGTTTAGAGATACAACAATAATCAACAAAAATATAAATTGTGAATGTTTTTATATTAACGCTATTATAAGTAAGCTTTATAATCCGCGTGTTGAAATGACATTACATTTCTTTACTTTATTATTCAACAATTGTCAAGAAGGCTCCATAATAAATTCGAAATGTTAGAAACACGTGTGCGTTCTTGTGGTATCAACCGCTCACACGGTCACACCTCACCTCGCTCTCCTACTCTTGAGGCCAGATTCGCTGCGGCATCATTGATGCAGTGAACAGTGCAGCAACAAAAATATTATATGGGACTCTACTAAAGAGTAAAAAACAACTATAGTTGTTGACTTGTAGATGGAATTGGAATTGATTTAAATTGACAAAAAAGAGTAGAGTCAGCAAACTAAATAATTTGTTTAGGAATTATCATATATATTAGAGTAAAGTTTAGGTGAATGTAAGTTCGTTAAGAATATTGGTGAGTTTAATTAAAAAAATTATTGAACCGATTTTAACGACAAATTCAAGTTAATTAATAAATTATTCATAATAAGATTTTATAAAATACTGAAATTTTCTATTCATAAAAAGTATCTCATTTACTATTTTACATTCGAATCTAAATTGGAGGATGCTAATGAAAGAAAATAGAATAAAATTTCTATTTATTTTGGAAGCACTCATTCCTAATTTAAAATGTAATAACTAATAGGATATAATAGGAGAGCAAGTATTAAGTATGGATTTTTTTTAGTAGCATTTGAATTCACTAACTTAAGTATCCTATATTTAGGATATCAAAAAATCCCATAAAAAAAGTAATACCTTTATTTATACAATATCTTAAAATTTTTTATAGAAACGGTCTTCTTAGTCCTCTATCTCGACTGAAAATCCGCTGCTGGATCCTTTCACTTTTTTTTTGTTGTGATTCTCTTTACTATTCTTTCGAAATCATGCTTTGTTTCTTAGCTGTTGCCTGTTGATAGCCGCATTTTGTAGAGGGTCATATAAACACGCCACAGAAAATCACAAGTACTATCTGATATCACTAAGTCACGACTCTTCTCACTTTATTTTTTAAATAGAAAAATCATATTAAAATCGATTATAATTTTATTATTCATATTAATTATTTTATTTATATAATTTATTTTTTATAATATTTTTATCATTCAACTCAAATATTATTAATATAAATAATAATTTATTTAAATTAAATAAAAAATACTATATAAATAAATTATTTAATAAAATCATTAATATAAATAAATAATTTATTTAATCCGAATAATAAAATCACTATAAATATTGATATATCCCTTACAAATAAGACTCTCGTTATTATTAACCGTTCTTCCCTTTTCTTATTTTAACTAATTTCTTTTCTAATTTCTATTAACTCAAGAGTTTTCTATCTGTTCCTTCTCTTTGTTGTGTTTCCATTTTCTTGCTTTATCGTTCTCGCGGCGCGCCGCTCGATCAGTCTACTAAAAATATCCGTGCATTTTTGCTTCTTCGATTTCTTCGATTATTTCCCTCCCAAATCCTATCACCCCTTTAATAAATATCTTTCTCGAATTCAATCATAAAGCATCTCGGATCTCTCGTTTTCTGCACGAGACACTCGCTCTTTCTCTCCCCCTAGTAGCTAGTAAGCATCTCTCTCTCTTTTCCCCTTCTCACCTCATCTCGATTCGCACCTGCATTGTCTCGTCTCTGTGTTTCTCTTTATCGAATTTCATCCCTGGTTAGTTCATGTCGAAGCCGGAGGAATCCAACGACCAGCTGACATTCGTCGGCGGTCATACAAAAGGGATGGCAATTCCATGCGCCAGAGACGAGACAGAAATCGCGTCAAACATCGTCTACCACGCACAGTATTCCCCGCATTTCTATCCTCTCAGATTCGATTTAGAGCATGCATTCTATGCTGCTGCGCAGAGTGTGCGTGATTACCTGGTTCAAGTAAGCCTTAGGTTTCTACGATTACGAACTCAGTTTCTGGAGTTTTCTTTGATTTTTTCAGATGCTGATGATAATTGATTTTTTGCGTTTGCTTTTGCAGAGATGGAACAGCACATACCTGAAATTCCACAAGGCTGATCCGAAGCAGACCTATTACCTCTCAATGGAGTACCTTCAAGGACGTGCTTTAACCAACGCGATTGGAAATCTTGGCATTACTGATGGATATGCGCAAGCATTGAAGTCATTTGGGCATGAACTTGAAGATATCGTTGAGCAGGTAGCTTATTTTTCTTCAAGTTATTTATATATTTTTTGGAATTAATCTAAGGTGCCTTTTAGTTTCATATTTTCTCATTACTTAGAGAGGCTATTCTCCATTCAAAGAGCTATCCTCCTCAACGAAAAAAAGAAAATACGCTTAAATATGACAAATGGTCGATAAATTATCACCCTTATCCCATTTTGGTTCTTAGCATCAACCTTCCCAAGGTACTTTGTATATGTTTGATCAGGAATCAGAATTTCTGCAATAAAAGATGGTAATTAGAATTTGTGCAATAAAAGATGATAATTATTCTTTTTTATATTGAAAAAATTGACAGAATGCAACCAGGTTCCATTCATTATTGAATGAAAAACAGTTCAAAAGTTAGGCACCAAATTGGATATGTACTAACCAGGACTAGAGATACATAATCATTTTAGGAATTTTCCTCTTTTTTTTTTCTTTCTATTACAGAGAAGGAATTATTAGTTTTACTTATGGTTTGGAAAATCGGCCGTTTCTAAGTTGGATTGGAATTGGATGGCATTGAGTTTCACTGGATTAACGCCCTCTTGCGATTTTACGCTAGAAAATAGCTTTTCTGAACAAAATTCAACCAAATCTGATATGTGTAGAAGGTGCCTTAGAAGAAAAGAAGAAATAAAGGTCGAAGTAAACTCGAATTGTTCTAGTTTGTACACCTAATTTCGTCAATTTGGGTTTTAGAAAAGAGTTTCATCAATTTGGGAAGAATGAGAATGAAGAACACTGTAGAAAAGAAAGACAACAAGGATATATCTTCCTAAATAGACTTGGTGTATTGGTCTATTAGATATATAAATAAAAAGAATAAACGGTTCATAGTGTTATAGTGAACCCGGGAGCAAAGGAAAGTTCACTTGGTCCTTGACATGCAATTATGCCTTGTATTTTCATACGGTATATTGTTTGATTTTTGAAAAGTTATATTTTATTCTATATGACTAAATTGTAATATAGTCAACTTTAGCAATACTATTCATTTACATTTTGCTACAATATTTTTACTATTTTTTACACTCCATTATCTTGAGGATATTATTTCTAAGAAATTAATAATATGTCTGGTTCAGAAAAAGGTTTATTTTAGACTTTTTGTTCATTTTTTCTATATTTCACGGTTGGGTTATATAATAAAAATCTTTTGTCTTAACATTGTTTTCAACAAACCTTTTTTTCTAATTTGTTTCTTTTTCTAAAGTGTTAAATAAGTGTTTTCAAGAAAATTCAAGTTTCCAATTTGATTCATCCGACTCTTACCTCAGTTGCTGATTCCGATTCTAAAGAGAACATGTTGATTCTGCTTCCGATTCCGAGTTTCAGAAGCATGGTTTTACTATAGTGAATTTATGTACCAGAGAAAATTTACTCTTTGCTAGTTATTTTATGATTTACTTACATTTCATGCAAAGACAACATCCATTGCATTGTGGATTGCAGGAGAAAGATGCAGCTTTAGGAAATGGAGGCTTGGGTAGGCTCGCATCATGCTTTCTTGATTCAATGGCGACCCTTAATTTGCCAGCTTGGGGATATGGCTTGCGTTATAGGTACAGTTTTCTTTTCCCATCTTTTTTCTTTAAAATTGTTTTTTCATGACAGGAGCATTGGCTAATTTCTTTGTTGAATGTCTCTTAGGTATGGGTTGTTCAAGCAACGTATTACAGCGGATGGCCAAGAAGAAGTTGCTGAAGATTGGCTAGAGGTACCTTTTGCATCGTGGACCCTTGTATTATATTAAATTGTTTCTATCTCGTTTTTGTGCTAAGCCATTGTATTCTTCATGTTTAATTTTACAGAAGTTTAGTCCATGGGAGATTGTCAGGCATGACATAGTGTACCCAGTTAGGTTCTTTGGCCATGTTCAGATCAATCCTGATGGATCGTGAGTAAACTATTTCATTGATAAGTTGAAGTTGTTTATATTATACTGTGTACTGCAAATTGCCCCCTTTCTATGGATATAATTACCTTCTATTGTATGTTGTGTAATATTTGTGCTGCCTGGAGGATATTTGAACTTTTGAATTGCAATATTTATTTTCTGTATTTTCCCTTTTGTAGGCGTAAATGGGTAGGTGGAGAAGCATTGAATGCACTGGCATATGATGTGCCAATTCCTGGGTTTAATACAAAGAACACAATTAGTTTGCGCTTGTGGGAGGCAAAGGCTAGTGCTGAAGATTTTAATCTTTTCTTATTCAATGATGGCAAGTATGAGGATGCTGCTCATTTCCATTCTAAGGCTCAGCAGGTGTTTAAACCATTTATGAACCTTTTTCAATTTTATCTTAACCTTTCCAAAAATTGTATATTTTATATCAAGCAATAGACATGAAATGAAAGTTCTTATTTCATTTCATCACTTCTTTCCCCATAAATACTAGTTTGCTGACAACTATATTGTAGATTTGTGCTGTCCTTTATCCCGGTGACTCTACTGAAAATGGGAAGATACTGCGCTTGAAACAACAGTTTTTCCTCTGCAGTGCATCATTGCAGGTTTAAGTCTCTACTTCAGAACTCAGATATATTAGACTATTACCCCTGTAAATGACTCGTTTGCGATCTACCTTTTCATCTTGAAGGCCCTTTGAACTTCATGGAATTATATTTTCCTGAAAATATTTGTTAAAAGTGAGTATATCTTTATTTGTAGGATATAATTTATAGGTTTAAGGAGAGGAGAGTTGCAGGCAATTGGGGCGACTTCCCCAATAAGGTCGCTGTGCAGTTGAACGACACTCATCCAACCTTAGCAATTCCCGAGCTAATGCGCTTGCTCATGGATGACGAGGGACTTGGCTGGGACAATGCTTGGGATCTCACTACAAAGTATGCCTATTTCATGCTTCATTTAATTTATGTTTTATAGGTATATATGCAATGAAGTTAAATTTTTTCTTTTCTTTTTTACCATTGCAGGACTTTTGCATACACAAACCACACTGTACTCCCGGAAGCACTGGAGAAATGGTCTCAAGACATAATGAGGAAGCTTCTGCCTCGTCATTTTGAGATTATTGAAGAAATTGATAAGAGGGTACTTATTACTATACCTAAATGAACCTGTTGTTTTCGTGATTCAATTTGACTAATAATCTCTCTATTTCTCTTCAGTTCAAGGAGATGATACATGCTACCAGGAAGGACATGGTGGAAAAGCTACCAGGTATGCAGATTTTAGATAACTCGAATCCCCAAAAGCCTGTTGTGCGCATGGCGAATCTGTGTGTTGTATCTTCTCATACGGTAAACATGAAATTGCTGAAAAAGAATTAAGTCTCATTCACATATTATGGGTGATATGAAATAAAGAATTTAATATATCTAACACTTTAATGTTTTCGGTAGGTGAATGGAGTTGCACAATTGCACAGTGATATCCTGAAAGCAGAGCTATTTGCAGATTACTTGTCAGTATGGCCGACCAAATTTCAGAATAAAACAAATGGTATCACACCTAGGAGGTGGTTGCTCTTCTGTAACCCTGAGCTTAGTCAGATTATTACCAAATGTCTTAAGACTGATGAATGGATCACTAATCTTGATCTCCTCTCCGGCCTTCGTGAAGTATGCCTTGTCTTAATCCTTTTTTTCCTCTCTTATCAGAACTGTCTTTCCTTTCTTTATTTTTTCTTTTCTTATCAGATTATTACAAAAACTTTGTTGCATCCATGGGAAGCAATTTAGTACTAAAGAAAGATGAGAATAATGACTTAAAAATATCATGTGCAAGCTTATTTGAGGATATATAACTTAAAAGAATTGAGGGATAGGATAAGTCACGTGGTTGGTAGTGGATAAAACAAGAACAAGATAATAAAATAGTATGTAACCAACCCCTTAGCTATGTGTAAATTTTAGTACGAGTTGACCTAGTTTTATTTATGTCTAAGGCCAAGATGTCAGAACTTTGCTGATTTATCAATAAATTCTTTTATGACAGTTTGCGGATAATGAAGATCTCCAAGACGAGTGGGCACAAGCGAAGCTGGCTAGCAAAAACCGGCTTGTACAGTATGTTTATAATGCAACTGGTGTGTCCATTGACCCAAACAGTCTCTTTGACATACAGGTTAAGCGTATTCACGAGTATAAGAGACAGCTGCTTAATATATTGGGTGCAGTGTATAGATACAAGAAGCTCAAGGTACATAACTTCATTTGTTCAATGCACTAGTTGGTGAAAAATGCTCTATTCACGTTTACTTCATTATATCTGCTTAATATGTTTTATTTCTTAGTAAGTTTCACTGTGACAAAAACATGACAATTCGATCAACTTATATAGTTGTTTTGTGCTGCACTGTGTTAGCTACGATGTTAGTAGTCTGGTACAAACCACCCTTTATGTATGTTTGATTCATAAATTGAGTATACTGGGACACAAAAAAAGCAACTTCTTTTTTGGTTAAATGGCCTGGTGAAATATATGCAACTTGTGTAGGAAATGAAAGAGACAGAGAAGGAGAAGGTGACTCCCCGTACTATAATGATTGGAGGAAAGGCATTTGCAACCTATACCAATGCCAAGGTCATTGTCAAACTGGTCAATGATGTTGGTGCTGTAGTAAACAACGACCCAGAAACCAACAAATACCTTAAGGTATCTGATTTAGATAACCCGTTTGTCTCTCTTGTAGCTAGCATCCTTGGAAAAGCAGGTATGCTGAGGAGTTCTGCAATGTATTTCAGGTTGTGTTCATTCCAAACTACAATGTATCTGTGGCAGAAGTGCTGATACCAGGGAGTGAGCTATCTCAGCACATTAGTACTGCTGGTATGGAGGCGAGTGGTACTAGCAATATGAAATTCGCTCTAAATGGTTGTCTTATAATTGGTACTTTGGATGGCGCAAATGTTGAGATTAGAGAGGAAATTGGAGAAGAGAATTTCTTTCTCTTTGGTGCCAAGGCTGATGAGGTCCCTCGTCTGCGCAAGGAGAGAGAAATGGGAATGGTAAGGCAAACGTTCTTTCCTATGACTTGTGTAAACTTTTGTTCGTTTGTTCGTTCGTCTTTCTTTCTTTTTAAAAGAATGCAGGAAAGCCTGGCTGTTACCATTAATCACACCCTGATACCTAAGCTCACCTCTTAAATCAGAAAAAAAAAATGGAAGAGAGAAAAATTATAACAAGCATCATGATTGATCATAGCCTAGCATCAGGATTCCACCCCAAACCAGTACAATAATTAAAAAAAAAAACATGTACAGTGAAAACAGACTGCAATTCAGCCCACCAAAAAAAACTTCAGGCAGTTGGCCACAAAACAAGAGAGTGCCGTTATCAGATTAAACAGAACAACAAAATCGGTTTTTCAGATTGTCTTTCGAGTAATTAAATAGATTTTATATAGCCCTTATGTTTGTGTGTTGCAAAGAGCGTCAGATTAGCCAGCGACTTCAACTTCTCTTCCTACAGAGCCAGACAAGGTTGTGGGACCCATGATTTTCAAGGGAGGATGTCCACAGGAGACTTCCCTCCTTCAAGCTCTCTTTGCACTTCAGCACTGCATTTTTTGCCCACAAATTAAGTAAAGAAAAAATCAGTAATGCAATACTATTGGCATTGATAGGTTTTCTACCAGTATCATCAAAACAGGAATGCTTCTTTCAGAAAAAGACAAATCAAAAGATAGCACCACAAACAATCAAGGGCCAATTTAGAACAGCCAGTAAGTGCCCCCATAAAATTACCGGATATACCTTAAAGAGCACCAATTCACATTATACCCTTGCTAACCAAAATCATTGCCAACTTGGCCTTACCAATGGAACAATGAAGAAATGAGTGATAAATCTTCAAGTTATGAACAAGGTGTCCAATAAAAATGGTCATTGATACTGTCCTTTCGCCGTAGGTAACAGGTTCAAGGCCCACAAGGAGTAAGGGGAGCTGGAAATTTTAGTGGGTTTATGAAAGGGGAATATGGGAGTTATTAGCTAGTCTTTAAGTTTAGAAAAAAAGATAAGCTGTGAAATCTTGAAGTGCCAGGCCTTGCCCCTCTAAAAGAAGGCCTTGGATCAAAAAAGAAAGAAAAAAAATACAACTCCAAGTTGGCAGTTCATTCATCTTACATCTTACATCTTAAAATGGTGCCAAATGCTCAGTTCATTAGTCATGAGGTTTGAAGGTATACCTGAAAGGGCCTGAAATCCATACGAGCCCACTTAATTGACAACCTTATATGATTCTGCTTAAAAAAATATGATCGTCTTCATTTGTTCATGAACTTAATTAAACTAGTTAAAGCACAGTTATCCTTAAACCCACCAATGGAAAGTATTGAGTACCATACAGAGTATATACGAGTAAGTAAGATCTGTTACTAGTCCTTACCTATAAACAGAGGGTATGCGTCCAGGTCCCAAGACATGAAATATTATTTGTTTGTTTACTTGACCTATGTATGACAGTTCTAACATTGTTTAGTTGTAATTAATACAGTTTAAGCCGGATCCCCGTTTTGAAGAGGCGAAAGAATTTATAAAGGTCGGCACTTTTGGTACATATAACTATGTCGACCTCTTGAACTCATTAGAGGGTGACTCAGGCTATGGACGAGGTGACTACTTCCTTGTTGGTCATGATTTCCCTAGCTATCTTGATGCCCAGTCTCGGGTTGATGAAGCTTACAAGTAAGAAAGATAGAAAAAATTATCCATTCCTTGCAGATCTTATCATATAAGACTTTTTCTTGTTGTGATCCTGTAAACCTTGAGAGTTGTGATTAAGATTATTCCCATCGGAGATGATGAGGAGATTGTATAATCCCGTCACTGTACCTTGTCCTCTTCACATTCACAACAAATGGCTAAATTCCCCTGGTCCTTTATTGTTCCATGGAGTAGAAAGCAATGATAATCTGGTGGCCTTTTTATTGTATATAATTAGGAGCAACTACAAGCAGGTGTTATTTTCATGATTTAGACTAGCACATCGTTTTTTTTAGGGTATAAGAGATGCTGTGATGTCTATATTTTTCAGGGTTGGTTGGATTATGTAATCCTTTTTATGAGTGTCTTTTTTGTCTTATGATAACAGGGACAGGAAGCGGTGGCAGAAGATGTCGATTTTAAGTACGGCTGGTAGTGGCAAATTCAGCAGCGATCGCACAATTGCTCAGTATGCTAAAGAAATTTGGGGAATTGAGGAGTGTCGTGTTCCTTAATTTCTTCAAAGAGTGCCCGACCGTAAGTGGAGAAGCTGTTAGCTGTTTTCTGCATTCTTTGTCTTACCCTTAAGTTTCTAAACCTCTGCTAGTATATTTGTATCAATCTTGTTTTATAGCATATAGTATGATAATAGAAGAATGGGTTTATAGCTATCAGTCACTGTTATAATATTAATAAATAATGTCAGCTGATGTAGCCGATACAGCTTGTCAGCTTTTGCTGAACAACATTTCATGCTGAATGTTCAGTGCTTAGTTTTAATGGAAGCGTGCCTTATACAGATCTGTGTTCATGCTGTTACTAGTTCTTTTTTGTGAATATTTTTTCTGTGCAAAGGGTCAAGAGAGGTGAAATCTATACCAATCCTTTTTATATTGTGTGCTAATCTAACTGACAGGACGGACCTCTCCATATTTATTGGATCGTTTACTGATATAGTGCAAGAGAATTCAAGTTAAATAATAACGTTGCACAGTTTGCTGAACTCATTGTACAGTTTTATATTTAAAGTAGTCTGAAACTCTGGATCCTTGACAAAAGTTATATGCTGTGTTCGGTAAATGTTGAATTTCTGAGGAATTTGAGTAATTGAAGAAAAAGGGAAGGAATGATGAATAGTAAAATGAGTTGCTATTATGATCTTACGTTTGATTTACACGATGATATATATAGAGGTTGTACGTTACAATTCGAGTTTTAGAAAGATGGTTGAGTTACCTTATCTCCGAAAACTGTGTACCTCTCTTTTTCTGAAATATGGGTTGATGATGACAATGCGATATGATTTTGAGGCCCACAATTCCTAATTAATTTCTAATTATCTTTTTATTTCTCAACAGTAAAAGAGTAAAAAATATAAAGAAAAAATATAAAATTATAAGAAATGATAATAAATAAAATTATCTTCCTGTCCCTTCTTGGCTTCTCTGAATCTTTACTAAAACATAATTACCCCTTCTATCTCTCCTGAAGTAATGTACCTTATAAAGTGAACAGATGTTACGTTACGATCTGGACCGTTCGATTTTGATCATAGGTAGTCGGATGTGAAGTCATCCCTCCTATAATCCTATCCCTTCTCTTAACCTTTTAGCAAACATATATAGCTACCTAGTCAGCACTGCGATCATTAAATTCATTATTAGGGAAAAATAAATACATCAGAAGTGGATACATAGCCGTTTCATCTTATTAAAGAGAGTAATTATTGTATCAGTATTGTTGTCAACGAGTCCGCAAAAAATGTTTTATCCAAATATTTGATAATAATTGATCTGTTAAGACTTGTGTGTCCACGAAATATATCCTCTTTGCTGGAATACTAAGATATATATATATATATATATATATATATATATCTTAGTACTTCAATGTTAAATTTTTTTTAGCAAACTATTTATCTTCTGTAAAAGTATGTTATGCATAAATAAAAATAATAATAAGAGAGACGGTTTGTGCAAAGTAATTATCACTTTTTATCTTATAAGCTAATGAAAAATCTTACTGCTGTCCTTGTAATTTCAAGAATGTCACGTGTGAGCCACACAAGATCAAAATGTATTTAGACATACTTACAATCATCTGGAACAGAACCACTTCAGACTCGTACAACAATAATTTAGTAGCTGCCATGTGTACGTACTCTTAATACTAATTCAGAAAAGTATAAACTATGTTAAAAGAAATTTGTACATGGTTCATAGGTTTGCACAAATTAGGGTAGCAGGACACTATCTGTTTATAGTAGCAATGCTGACTCAGTTAACGTATAATACATTATTGATATGGCATAATTATTTTATTTTGTTTTGTTTTTTTAATTGGAAAATGATTTTTATAGTTTGAAGGCGAAATCACCTTCCAAGTGGGTAAATTTTGTAATAAACAATTAACATTACAGTTTGATTTTCAGGGAGAGTTGTTTTTTTCTAATTAAATCTGATTAAATCTGATCCGAAAACCCACGCACAAAATATAGGACACATCACACGCATCACCTCTATGACAAAGGATATATACGAGTCTTAATCAACCTAATTGTTAAAATAAGTCTAAAACTCTTCAAACTTTTTTTTTTGTCGTTTGACTCTATCAATTTTTTTATTTCCTTTCATGCCAAATGGCATCATCAATAGACTTAAATACATATTCTCTATTGCGTTACATTGTATAACACAATATACTGTCAATCTGATTGCATTAACATTCGTACAAAATAAATCTTTAAAAAAATACCTCTTATAATTTATCCGTTCATATGCTATACATATACTATACAGTACAATACTGTAGATAGAGAACTCTGGAGCGCTGATGTTTCTGCTGTAACAACACGCACACGATAAGACATACGAACAAATGAACTTCTATAAAGAAAATTTTTAGAGATTTGTTATGTTTATGTATAAATTTTAAAATATTGAGATGAATTAAATTCTACAGTAAACCATATAGAGGATCCAACTGCAGCGAGTGCCTATATCATTTATGAAACATTTCAATCGTATCTCAGTTAATTTTTACTAGTTTTTCCCCCCGAAATAGGCCTATGTATGGGATTATTTAAAAACGGTGATAGAAAACAAATTTAAAGACAGATATTGTATTCATATCAATAAATAGAAGCTAGACCCTTATTTTTCCTCAAAAACAAAAGACAGATTATTTGGTAGCTGTTGTTCCCAATCTCAAATTTTTTTTCTTTTTTGCAGGAAACTTGTAGGAGTTTCCCGGTCAAAATACAATAATATTCTTATTAAAACATGCTCAATCGGTCATAACTTGATGGCATCACCAAATGACCACACAAGTCACAACTAAAAGCTTTAGTAATAGTTCACAGTTGTACCACTTTAATCACACAAGTACATTAATTAAACCATATTTAGCAGCCAATGCTATCAGCTCTCACTCCTGTTAGGCTTGGTTGAAATTGGGATTACCTGTGCCAAAAGAAAAAAGATGTTCTCAACAAGACCAAATGATTTGTGCTAACTCTGGATTTGCATCAATTAAGGATACCAAGTGCCATCCCGTACCATCTCAGGAGAAGGGACCCAATCATTGGTTGCAGGATTGCTCTTGTAGCAAGCATGATTCGCACAGCCTGTGTAGGTGATAGTTTGTGCATCAAAAGCAGACCCATTTGGTTTCTCCACTTTAATAAAACCTGTTCCAGTCTGCAAAAATGATGCATGAGATAATGTAAACTATTGTATGCCATTAATTGTTGCAAGATTTGCAATGTGGAGTACACATAACTTACCATAGTTCGCTACCTGAAAGTAGATGCTTGATTAATGCCATTAATCATGAAAAATGAATAAATAGAGAGAAAGAAAGAAATACGAAGCAACTAACACAGATGTTTGGATGGAAGGTGGTGGAAGAAATGGAAGGGTGGGAGAGAGAAGTTTATAAATAAACCTGTTTTATTGAAGTTTAATAGGAATTTAGGTTTCGTTCAATAAATCCTTTTTCAAGTTTTGTTATTCCTCAACTTGGAGTAAATTAAAAAAAACATTCCTTCCCATATAAATCTTTCCCTCTTCTCTTTTACTTCTCTCCTCCTTCCCCTCCTATTAACCAAACATACTGTAAGATGCTGCATACTTAAAAGATTAAAGGTGCTATCTTTAAGGTAAAATTTCAATTTGTTGCAGCTTGAAAAGTTCAGAAAGTCATGAATTAGACAACAATAGTTGAAGTAAGACGGTATTTAGTCAATTTACCTTAGACCCCCCCCCCCCCCCCCCCCAACAAAAAAACAACAACAATATTCCCCCAAAAAAAATGATTTCTAAGCTCAACAAATAGCCTGAACCAAATCGGTTAGAATTCAATTATCCAAACATGGACATAAATCATTACTAGGTCGAGCATCTAAAAAATTGGTACAGAATTGGAGCACTAGTTGCTTAATACCTGAACAGTTGACTCAAAACACTTAAATTAGCCTATTTTCTCAGGAAAAAAGTCAATGCAAGGAATTTGAAGGTAAAAACTAATTATACAAAATAAATCCATGTACCGTATGGTGTTGCTTGTCGATACAGTTGATCCCGTCATAGTACCTTGTCTCGATATACTCCTCCACAACATCCCCTCCATCTACAACCAATCCCTACAGTTGAAACCCCACACAAACACAGAAGAAACACTTCAGGCAACTAATCAACTAAAAGACTGAGAGAAATTCAAATTGGTTTAGGAGAAAACCTGAGGATCAGATTCAAGGCGGCGAAGCTTATCTAACTCGGGAATCGAATCCAGGTCCGACGAGACGATCGAATCCGAGCGTACATCCGACGGGTCGCTTCGAGAAGGTTTGGAGGGGCGTTTTGGCGCGACTTTTTCAAAATATTCCCTCGCCTCCGCCTCTATCCTCGCCGCTTCCTCTGGGGGAAGGCTCTGGTCGCTCCGATCTGGTCGTCGTGCCATTTTCTTCCCCTCTTTGGTCGCGGTTTGTTTCTAGGTGGTATTCTCTCTCAGAAGAGTTGAAGATGGAAGTTTTGAATTACTGCTTTTGCTTCGGGTTGGTGAATGATATAGATCGTCTATTTTATGGAACGGGGGGCGTTCCAACGCCCATCGGACCGTATTTTTATCCGATGAGAAAAATCACCGTTCGATCATCAAATCTAATAACTCACGCGATTATTAAAGCATGGGAGCGAAATTTTGTACAAATCTTAATTCCATCGAACGGTGATTTATCGCATCGGACAAAAATTTGGTCCGCTAGATGTTGGAACTCCCCCGTTTCCATAATTTTTTTTTATTATGCCTGGGCCCTGGTGCCGCCATAATGATGAAGGAACCGAGAACGAGTGGAGTAATTACTAATGATACAGTTGCGTAAATAAAATTGTAGCGAGTCATTTAACAGTTTCGTAGAGACCCGAAACATTAATATAATACTGATTGTGAGAACAGGAATATTGGAGTTGAACTAGCAAAAGGTGGCAGGGACTTATCCGGAGGCTGTTGATAATTGAAAAAAAAGAGCATTAATGAAATCATGAATAATCTAAATCTAAATATCTAATCTAGAGTTCTAGACTAGACTAGAATTAGAAATGCACCGGCTAGGGGAGCTTTTCTTGTAAGTTGGTCTGAGTTTGGGTCCCATTTTTACTGGGCTTTTCATTTGGTACATTTTAAAAGGCCCATATGAGTACTTTGACAACTGGACACAGCCCCACAAAATGGGCACACTAGATGAAGATAATTGTACAAAGAGAAATTTTATTTACTAAATTTTTATAAAATTGAAAAATATAAATATTTTTTTAATAAGTAATTATCTAAAATTTATGAAATTTAGAAATTAATTAGCAATTATCAAGTGATTTGAAAAAACTAATAGTTCGATTTTATATGTATTTAATCAGTTATATAATAATTTAAATTGCACAAAATCAATATGTGACCCGTTAACAATAAATAAAATGTTTATAGTTTTATTATAATTTCTTTTTGTAAATATCGAACAAGTACTATTATCTATATATATACCTTCCAAAGATCAGTCCATGCACCAACTAAAGTTGAATAAAATTTTGTAAGGAGTTGCCATAATTTAACATAAAAAAAGTTACAAGAAAAGGCACTAATTTTGATTTGGACTTGTGATAAAAGAAACAGAAGAAAGAATGAAGAGACTAAAAAAGAAGAAAGATGTAGACAAAAGTGAAGAAAATATAAATGAGAACTCGATTGAAGCCAGCATTCCAGCAAAAAAACACCCACAGCCAGCAAAAAGCATGGTGAGAAATTGATTCCTAGCTCCTAAAAGCACTCCAACGAGGCTATCCCACTTCCTTACTCCACCCCACCTACGTCCCATTTCGTCTTTTATTCCTACTCCTCTTTCGCCTTCACTTCCGAAATTCCTAAACTTTCTCTTGTCTTTAGTAATTTAATTCCTCTCGTGAGCTCCGCTCGTCTGATCGTAAGAAATGGAAGGACCGAGCAATGGAGGGCTCCTTTACCACGAGGTACAGGAGGGGAAGTTGTGCGCCGTGCACTGCGTGAACACCGTCTTGCAAGGCCCCTATTTCTCCGAGCTCGATCTCGCCGCGCTCGCCTCCGATCTCGATAAACAGGAGAGGCAGGTACTGATGCAAGGTGGGGACCTCCCATTGGATCCTGGTGATTTCCTCTCCGACAGGTCCCACAATGTCTCCGTGGATGGCAATTTCAGCATTCAGGTCTTGATTCTTGTCCCGTTGTTTTGATTGTTGATATTTCGTTAGTGAATCGTCTGTTCCTGTAGTAATCTTTAGTAGGTACCCTGAACTGTGCATGATCAGTTTTCCTGTAGTGATGAATTACTGGAATTCCATTCTTGAGATGTAATTAGGTTGGGATCTATAATCCCTTTTGTACTTGTTTCAGAAGCAACAATAGTAGTAACTAGTTAATTTGCCACTTCCATACTATCATCAACATGAAAAGATATAATTGTTGTCAACAATAAACCTCTGATGCATAGATTAAATTCACCAGGAAATATACTTTACTGATTAACAAACAAGGATGCAAGAATTTTGAAATAAATCTGCTTATAGATATGATTTTCCAGGAAAAATCTGTGTATCTGTCTTTATTCTCTTTCGAATTACTAATATATCTACCTAATTGCTGGTGTTCTTAGTCTCAAGAATTAACTTTGGCATTGTGTGCTATTAAATAGTGACCGGCCTAAACCTTTTTGATAAAACTAGGTTAATATAATTTAAAATATGAAAAAGAAACGAAGTTGTGAGGAAACCACCTCTAATTAAGATTCCGAGATCAACAAATTTTAGGAGTAGCATCAGAGAGAGAGTCGAGGATTTGGGAGGCAGAGACAGAGTGTAGAGAGACTCTGGCAGAAGCAAAGATGGAGAGAACGAGGAGACTCTGAAGAGATGGCGGCAAAGAAAGCACCTTTAATTTCGGCTCCAAGATTGGCAAGATAAGTAGCATCGGAGACATGATCAAGGATTAGAGAGGTGATGACGGAGTGGAAGAGAGATTCTCAAGAGGTTTTATTAGCACGAAAGGTTTAGAAGGAACCGGAGAAACGTCTCTTAGCCTATTTGGGTTTCATTTGAAGAGGTGGCTACATTGGTATGATCGCTACCATTAAAATTCTGAATCGGACGGCACATATCAAGGGGATGACGTGGCCGCGTAAAAAAGTTTGCTTTGTCAAGCCTTTTTGTATACTACTATTGATTAGGTCATAACATTGATTAGTGCATTCAAGGAAAGAAATAGGAGGAACTGGAATGGATAATGCCTATTCTTTCCTTGTGTATGAAAGATTGCTCTTGATTGTTCTCTATCACTTTCGTAAAGTATCACAGACCAAATTTATTGGATATATGAGACAAGATTCTTTTCACACTGTTGTTGACCAATGCTTAACTCGAATTCTTTTGAATTTCATGGTTTTGTTTTGCCATGAAAAACCTGTGGCATCAATCCAAAGTAATTGCAATTACACCGTCTGATATGCAACAATCTGTATTAATACTTGCTGGCTTGCATGCATGCATGTAGTGCTGCTTCTAAGTATGTTGTCCTGTAACAGTGCTTATACCGCTGTTATTTGCACCAAGAGCAGTGAAATACCTTGTGCTTTCTTTTGTTTGATAAAATCACTTGTTATATTGATTAGTAATTTCAACAAAAGAAATGGAACAAGAACTAAAAAAAATTTACCCTTTCCTGGTGAATTGAAGATTTCTTAACTTTTCAAGATTACTTGCCTGAGCTGAATTTAGCACATGAATTTCCTTCAATATGATTATACAAGATTCATCAGGCATTATGTTGCCATTGATATACCACTTATTTTTTTTCTCTTAAGTAAATTTTCTGGTTCAGTTCCATGAAATGGCTGTGGTCGAAATATTTCGAATTAGGTGCATTAGAACTGTCTGATATAAATAAGCTGTACTACTAACTCCATTCATGCATTTGTGTTGCTCCTCTTTCTAAGTTTCTTGTCATATTCATCAAGTACTGTATGCTGCTTTTACCGTACATATTTGCACATGGGGCAGTAGTTATTTACAATATGCCACCTACAGTATGTCTAAAACTATAGACTTTACTCTAAGCGATGGACTGTAGAATTTCATCAAAAGGTCAGAATATACTGTGTCAGTATCTGTAGAAAAGAGCAACTATCTACTGCACGTCCTGGGTCCCACATATCCTTAACTATCAAAATTATAAAAAATGGCAGGTGTTGCAGAAGGCATTGGAGGTGTGGGACCTGGAGGTGGTGCCACTGGACGCGCCGGCTCTGGAGGAGTCAAAATACGACCCAGCAGAGCTGGAGAATGCATTCATATGCCACCTGGAGGACCACTGGTTTTGCATTCGCAAAGTCAATGGGGAGTGGTACAATTTCAACAGCCTCTACCCTGCCCCTGAGCACCTCTCCAAGTTCTACCTCTGCGCCTACCTCGACTCCCTCAAGGCCTCTGGCTGGACCATCTTCACCGTCAAAGGTTACTCTGTCTATCTTTCTCTTTTATCTATTTAATTTCTTGTCTCTCTTTGTTTCTAAATTTCTTTAGTTTGCTTCTATAAAAGCAATTTCAGTTGCCTTGAGTGTGTTGTATATTTCAAGAGACTCCAGTTTCTATATTCTACACATTTTGCAAAATCAGTTAGGGTATAGGCACATAAATCCCATGTTTTAGAAAGGAATTTGGATGGGAAGGTGTATGGTTGATTCCGGCCATCTTTTGGAGGTTGCTGTTGTCTTCTCTGCCTATCAGGAATAGGAGTAATACTTGTACACAACCTGTTTTCTTCAACTTTTCTGTATTATTGGCACAATGTTTTGTTTATCCTGTTGGTCAGCATCCGTTTATCCTTGATTGCTAGTTGTCTTGTTTACATCTTAGGCATTATGAAACAAACTTCTATTATTTTATGAATATGATCAACCCTAACAGAGAAAAAGCTAGCGCAGGTAATTTTCCCAAGGAGTGCAACATTTCTAATGAGTCAGCGAGCGGCTTTGGCCAATGGCTGATGCCTGATGATGCAAAGAACATAAACACCTCGTGCAACAAGCAGCAAAGGACTCGAACTGCAGATATCGAAAAACAGCAAATGGACATGCTCCTCGCAAGATCAGAGGACGAGGACCTCAATGCAGCCATACTCGCTAGCTTGATGGATTCCAGCAGCAGCATGTCAGGGCATGCGACCCACTTGTCAGGAGCAGGTGAGGGTAGCAGCACGATGCAGTCTGAGGGCCATGCGTCAGAAGCCATTGAGGTTAGTAATAAAGATGACAAAGAGAACGCTGAGCAGCAAAAATGAAGATGATCCCAATATTCATGGTTAACTTCATTTTCCTTCTTTGTTTTTCTTTTTTTTCCCCTTTCTTTTTTCTTTTTTTTTTTTTGCTTTTTTTGTTCAGAAAGATAGGTTGCTTATTTTGTGGTCAAGCATGTAGTTGGTTTTCTATCTTTTTCGCTCTCAGATAATGAATATCATTGCATAGCATTTGCATGAGATTGCTATAATGGGGATTTTTTTTTTCTTTTTCCATTCATTCTTTTAAAGAGGTTTGTTTGGATGTACAGAGATGCTAATTAATTGTTCTAATTCTCAAGATATTTTTGCTTGTTGCTAGAAATTTACCTTGGTGATTTATGAAAACAACCACAGGTGAGAGTAATAATGAAATCAAACATGCACTGACAGTATATAGAGTGGGGGGGGGGGGTGCTGAAATTTATTTTTTTAGATTATTGAGCTGCATATAGGGCTGTATATAAGTCGAATTTGAGCGAGCCGAGATCAGTTTAAATTCAGATTATGAATATAATAAGTCGAGCCAAATGAGTTTCGTGAGGTAGTAACGAGCTGAAAAACTTAGGTTGAACTCAGCTCGAGTTAGTTTGTGACTCGTGAATTTAGAGGCAATATGCATTTTAAAAAGGACAAACCCAACATTGTTTTAACAAAACAAATGCAGCAAGTCCAACAATATAGGCCCATTCAAAAGCTGTTGCTCTTATCACAAGCGCCCGTCTCTTCTCCATTCATTGATCATCAACCACCAAAATCGCTCCCCTCCGTTTTTCATCAACAACCAAAATTAAAGGATTTGACAGGCTGGTTGTGGGTGATTTGGCTGGGGAGAGAGAGGAGGCAGGTAGGTCTTGGTCGGGTGTTCAGGTGAGGGTGATTTGGGGAGAGAGAGAAGGAGGCGGGTTGTTGGGAGGCGGCGTGTCGACGTTGTGACAGAAGAGAGAGGGAGGCCAGTTGCCGGGGTGTGATGTGTTGATGCCGAGGCTGTGACGAGTTAGACAAATCAATCCCAAGCGAGCTAGCTATAACTCGTACTCGGTTTACAAACTGGATGAATTAGATTAGATGTCGAGCGAGGTTTTTCCGAAGTCGATCCCGAGTGAGCCGCTAGTCACAGGTATTTTGTACGGACTAGCCGCATATGCTTAAAAGCCACAATAGATGAATTTGAATGTTTCAGCAAACGAATAGCTATTGCCTATTGGAACTTTGAGTTATGTTTTGTTCCTATTCTTATTAAATAAATAATAGACTAATGGATGCGCAACAGAGCGCTGATTAGAGTTCGAGGACGAATTGGCCCTTTTGACCTTATCTCCAGTATATTATTTAGTATTTACACCGAATAGAAATAAATATACTAATAGTGGGTCCCTTGGTTCAGTGTATCATACTCTTACTCCGCATTGAATGACCTTGAATTCATCCCCCAGTTTGTATTTAATCAGAATATCAGTTTAACAATGTCTTTTATTTTATTTTATTTTTAAAAAGAGAGAATTGTTTTCATTTTTTCTCTAGATCAGGTTTTCTTCCTCACAGCACATTCCCAGTTTTCTTCTTTGTGCTCATTATGCCTCTCCAATAAATAGCTGTCGCATCATCTCATCTCATATCATCCATCATATGGATTCCCCTCCAAGGAATGTCAATGCACTAAGCGGTAATCAGCAATACACGATATAATCCCATGCTTTATCATCAATCAGCTTTGATCTGTTCGTCTTTTCTAAACTAATTCGGTTCTGATCATGATTTGATGGAATAGGAGCAGCAAATGCAACTAAATTGACAAAAGAGAAAGCACCATTTCCTTTCGGAATGGCCTTCTCTGTGTGTCTGGTATCATACATGCTTTACAAAGTGTCTGGTCAAACCTTCATCACATTTGCATCAAAGGTGTTGCTTCTCTTGATTACAATTCTCTTCGTCTGGGCCAAAGCTGCTACAGTTGTCAATCGGTATTCACAAACTCTTTCTTTGCATCTAGATGTGGCAATCTGACGGGTTGGATTGGGTTCAGGTCGGGTCGGATTAGGTTAAATTAATTTGACTGAGAAGGATTGTCGGGTTACAGGTCGGGTTGAGTAGGGTTAGGTTAGATTTCATGTCGTCTAGTACTAGCTTTTTTTCAAGTCTCGGATCGGATCGGATTCAAGTCATTTTAATTATTCGAAAAAATCATATTGGGCGGATTCGTCAGGTCGGGTTGGATTTTGCCACTTCTATCTACATCATTTCCCTATGTTTGAGTGGTTAATTTCTTCATATTTGTATTTAATTTTGTAAGGAATTGAATGTTTTTTCAGGCCATTGCCACCAATACCAAAGATGAATATCTCGCAAGAAATGATTCATCAATGGGAAACTGTGGTGTGTGAATTTTTGAATAAGGTTCTCTTAGGATTTGAAAATGTTGCACTTGGCAAGGACACCAAGCTCTTCTGCATAGTCGCCATTTCATTATGGCTCATATCATTTGTTGACAGCTTCACCAATTTTGTGATTGTTGGTAAGTAAGATTGTTCTATTCCTTTTCATCAATTGTAACAAATAATAAAAATTCTTAACTTCTATTGCCTTTCTCAGTTATAGGGAAAAAAAAAAATAAAGAATTCATTTTAATTTCCTAGGTAGAATATTATTATTATTATTATTTTGGAATTTCAGAAAGTGGACGGACTAGATAAGCTGATTAATGGAGGGTATTTATGACCAAAGAAAACGAAGATTCCCAAAATAAGCATTCCTGTAAATATCTTGCAATGCTTTTTTTTTTTTGTGGGGTGGGGGGGGGGGGGGGGGGTTGGTTTCGCCTGTTCATCTTTGTTATTCATTTTCCAAATATTGAAGCTTTTTGCCTGTTCATATATATTTTTTTAAAAAAGATGAATGTCTATGTCTCTAAATTTCATAAATCTGTAGAATTTTATATTGTTTACATGGTGATCGCAGCGCTACAAAGTCAGAATATAGAATGAAAACAAAAAGAAGTAAAGAAAAAAAAAACAAGATCAAAGAAAAAAACATCACATTTACTTGTGTTCTATTTTGAAATCATTCTTTATAATTATCATCCTTAAAAAGGGCCTACTTTAATCATTTTGCACTTCAATTCAGCATGCATTAATTCTTTATTAGACCCACAAAACTGTACATGGGCCTTATAACAGGCCCTTTGTTGTATCAATTAATTTTTCTAATTACTCTTATATAAAGAAAACATTAAAGAAGCAAAAAGTGACAACAAAATAGAGGTGCTCTTATGGATATTTAAATGATAATTTACGAGGAACTGATATGATGTAACATCCAACATGGACTGACTAAGATTGTTATAATTAGTATATGCGCATGTATTATGTATATAATAATATAAACTACCATGTACAAGCTAGGCCGTTGCATGTTGTTTGCTAGTTATTGCTAGCTATAATTTGCATTTGGCAGTTAGCTGTCATGTTTCTTTCTCTTATGTACTCAAATTGAAAACGAAGGTAATATATAAAGTATAGATTAAGGTACTTTATATTGAATTGGATCTGTCTTATCTATACTTAGAAAATGAAATGTCTAGGAAAAGAAAGAAAAAATCACAAGTTTGGAGGCGTTCGCTATAAGAAATTGATGCAATTTCTAACTACGGTTTTATATTATCTATATATATATATATATATATATATATTATATATAGTGTGATATATATAGGTAGTAAGTAGTTATCATTCAAAGTAGGAATTTGTATATATAGGCAGTCATGCATTTTTCTCTGTCGACCACTACTTATGTTGTGATGATTAATTAGGAGGAGCTTAATTAATTGAACTGAAATTCTGTGATAGAGATGTATACCTACTTGTCTTTCCAAGGGCACATTAATTCAGGTTCAAGGGTGTAAATATATTATTAGAAATTTTTTAGGAAGTCTTAAAGAGGTTAATTTGCTAAAGAAAATGAGATTATTTTGTCATACATTGATAATGTGGAGATAATTTTTCTATAAGGTTGGCATACATTGACAATGGATTAGTTTGTCATTTTTGACAATTCTTAAAAAAAGTTCTAATTTTAAAATTAGGCCTATAAAATCTAAGTTATACTATATTTATATCATACATATAAGTTTTATATTTCATGAAATAATTTAAAACATACAATGGTTACCCAATCTCTTATAATAGGACGTATAGTCTGAAACAATTTTGAATATATTTTTTTTTCCTTTTTGACATACTAATTAATTGTTTATCATTTATAGTAAAAACAATTGGAGGATAATTTTGAAGAATTTTTTTGAGGTACAATCAGTACTTCTCTATTTTAAAATATGCATGAAGCTAACTTTTTTGAGTTATGAAATTTTCAAAATTATAAATATTTTTATTACAAAAAATAAAAATTTTAATTTTAAAATATGAAAAATGAACTTTAAAAAAATGAAGGAAATATATAAATCAAACTAATGGGACCCACAAAAACATTTTGTTGAAAAACTTACATACAATAAATAGTTTATTTCAATTCTTACAGAAGAAGATCAATTTATAAAATCTCAATTGGTGTACTCTTTTCCAAATTAGCTAATGAATTAAGTCTCAACTCTCAACTAAAAGTAAAATAACCAAATCTTTTGAGTGCTTATTAAATGGGCATGACTTGAGGTCAAAAAGTGCTCTTTTTAGCCCAATTAATGTCATCTCCAGTAGTCAATGCTGGAGAAATATAATTCAAATATTGCACTTTGAAAAGGACATCTCCAGTTCTAATTTGAGGAAATGCAATAGCGTGTCTTCCATGGAATTATATTATACTGATACATATACATAGAAATTAATCAATACATTTATACTTTTTTGTGATAATAACCGAAATTATTTGTTACTAGTTGTCTCTTTAAATTGAAATTGAAAATGAAATTGTAGAATTATTATTCTTTAATACGAGAAAATAGCAACTAGTGAATGAGGGATATGATTAGGAGTTACATCAAATGAAAAACACTAAGCCACTAACTTTTACAAATTAATTATTTTTAGTTTTAGTCAGAAGTCAGAAGTCTATAAATTATAATTTTGTATAGAAGGATTTGCTTCATTGCTGCCTTCTTTTAACCTGCTAAAATTTTATGATTTTTTTGCTGTTGATCCCATGCTTATTTGGACAAATAAAACCATGAGAGAATTAAAAAATAAAATTAAAATTTCTTATGCAACAGGAGATCTATTTTATAGTTTAAAAAAGATAAAGAGTAATATTATTTTCTTCTATATATTAACAGTTTTTATCAAGATATTCTATGAAAGGTATTTTTTTAGTGCTTTCTATTCTAGGATGTGATTTTATGGTACATCCCATTTAGGAGGTGGAAAATTTTTCATGTATGTTAAATAAAGTAGGTTAATTAGAGAAGGAATTAATTTTAAGGTCCATCTTTTCTGTTTTTTATTTTCAACTTTAGAACCTAATTATGAATATTCAATTTTGAAAATAAATACCTCTGATTGTTTTTTTTGTTTTATAAAATTTCTGCTTAAAAAAATCTGAACAATTATCTGGTTGAAATTTAACCACATAATAATTGAATGGCTAACAATATTTATCCATTAGATAATTCACTAAATATCACAAATTAAAATTGCAACTAGTAGTCAACTAGGTCATCAGTCAACACTCCAAGCCTCCAACTATTTTTTTTTTGAAACCAATTAATTCCACATTTTTACTTAATCAAATTGACCAACCCAATTCATGTCAACCATGAATTTAATAAAGATGTAATTTCGAATCACAAGATGAAGATATTTATTTAATGTAATCTCTAGCTAGGAGGGATTCCTGTAATTTAATAACATAATATATACCAGTGTACTTTATGTTAACCGATATGTTATATAAGTTAACATAAACAATAACTCAAAATAATTTTTCTTTTATAGTTGATGATATATAATTGTATGAGGAGGGTTCCAATCCACAAATTTTTGATGACACGAATCTCACAAATTCTCTTTTTTTATTTATATTTCAAATTTTGACATTCATATGTCAAATTCAAATCATTATTTTTGTTTATTTTTATGAGAGATGTATGCATATAAAATTTCATAATTTTAAAGTTTATTTTATACTAGATAAAATGAGCAAAAAATAAATGAATCTAATTAACTATGATTGATTAATTTTAATATATTCATTTTTTTCATTTAATCTAATATAAAATAATATCTAAAAATCATGAAAATTTACATCCATATATCTCTCTCATAAAAATAAACAAAATCAATAGTTCGAATATAAAATTTTAAAACATAAATAAAAAAATTATAACATTTTATCAAAAATTTATAATATTAAAACCCTCTTCTAATTATATACATTGCTATCATGCGGATACGCATGCTACAACAAGATATCAAAAACATATATTTTTTTAAATATAAAGTATCTTTCTGGAGGTCTAGTGTGGGGCCATGGGGGTTGGTAATGATCCAAGAAAAATTAATTTAATGAAGAAATTAGAGGCTTAACTTAATTTATGGGTAATTAACTAAAGACTCAGTCATCAGCAGTCAACACGTTTTCAAATTTTCCAAAGTAAATTAAAAAATATGTACTATAGAAATAAATAATTAATGGTTTTGAGGTAGTGGCAAAATGAAACGTGTCAGCTGTGCTAGGGGATTGTATTTAATTAAGAGAAAAAAAAAGACATGAAACTTGTTAGCTAACAATAAATCATCTCTTTTTGTGGTCTTAATCAAATGAAGCAGATTAATTAGGGAAATGATTTGGATTGTCGAATAAAAAATGTTTAAATTTCGTATATAATTCATTTTTTTTATCGCTCAAAAGAATGGTTAAATAATCTTGTACATTATAAGAATTATTTGCGCTTGAATTTTGAAACGAAAAAAATGAACCGTTTTACTAAACAAATGTTAAAAGATTTTCTCTGAACACTATTTAATATCTTTCGGTTAACAAATCTTTTTTTTTTTTGAATTGAGGGTTTTCGTCAATCATGATATTTATTTATTTTTAAATATTTTTTGTAAAACTTAAATCCGCATTTCTCTATAAAAAAATAAAATATATTACTACTATGTTAAACTTGCGGTTTTTTTATTAACTAATCTAAGCGGCCATTCATAGTAAGTGCGGTTTTCACTCATTTTGCATCTAACAAAGTTTGAATAATTTTGGACTCAAGTAATACCTTTATTTCTTGAAACTGTTAAGTTAAAAAAAGATGAAAACAAAGATTTTCCTATTAAAAGAAAGATAGAATTCAAGACGTGTTGGATTAAAATCAAAGAAAATATCGGTTTTCTAATTTTAGGTATACATCAGTAAGATAATTAAGGCAACGGTTTACAAATTACAATTATATCATATTATGTAATTCATAAGTTATTGCTTTTCTTGTAACAATGAAATTGACATAATCATCTATATATAGTAATTACTTGCATAGGATAATTAAGGCAGAGCGCTCAATTGTTGATCTTAGTCAATAATTGATTATGTTTTTAATTATAAATCTAATACAAATGATGAACTTTGTTATTTCACGAAAAGACATAAATTCAAATCCATAAAATTTTTTAAAAAAAATAATAAATATCAGAATTAATGAAAATTTATATATATATACTTTTTAAATAAAAAGAACTCACTACATCTTCGGTGAAATTAACCAAATATCAAAAGTCTCCAAATTGTATACGGAATTTTTTTTAATTTCCACAAGAAACGTACAAAATAAATGTAGGCCGAGTACCCAAAACCAAAACAAACAAAAGAATAAAAAGAGAAAAAAAAAATGACACGTTAAACGTTTTTACTTTTTAGTATACCATCATGATTCCATCAATGACAAAAAGTCGTTTTAGATTTGTAAAATGGGTCCAAAATATGAACAGACGGCACACTTGGAGAGATCCACATATGGTCTCATGACCATTGAGAAAATCCAAAAGCAAGTTGCTTTTTATCAATTTCTTGCTCTTAGCTCCAGAAATTGATCCCCTATTTTTTTGTATCTTATTTCCAGATGTCATTGTTATGTTATGCAATTTGGATTTATTTAAAAAAAATTTAGCATTTTGTTTAAGAATTTTAAAAATTTAAAGGTGGATTTTTAATAGCTGTATGATGAATGACCGATTAAATTTTAAATTGATTTAAATTTGATTTGATAGTTGAGTTTTTTGGACACAATTCAAAATATTCACATGTGGTTCAAAGTTGGAATTAAGTAGATGAAACTATGTAATTGTGGACACCACAAAAAATGAAATTATACAGCCGATATGTTATATCTTAACATGAAATATATAATTGGAATTTCAATCACAAGAAAAATGGACATGCATGATATTAGCACTTTAAACATCAGGCAATTCAAGTATAAATGTCTAAAAAAATATGTTTTCTTTACTAATGATAGTTAAAGCCCTTCAATAATAAAAACATTAAACAGTTCAAGCCTAAGCATCCGGAAAATTTATGTATAAACACTTAACTGTACAAGTTTAGTTATTTAAATATACAAGTATAAATATCTGGTTTTAAGTTCAATGAATGGATAGTTCAAACTTACATGAAGACAATTGAAATATAAACATCAAATAGTTTAAGTATATATAAACACTTTACATGTCAATTATTATATGTGGACACAATCAAGTGTGGAGCCACTAGGAATTAATTGGCCTAAGCATGCGCAAACATGAAAATATGGTGGTTGAGGCACTAAAAATTGAAAACTAAAATAAAATAAAAAAGTTGATGTGTTTTGAAGTATTTCAATTTTCATTAAAAAAAAGTTAGTTTGCTTTAAAGATGTGAAAAACTCAGAAATACATTACACAAAGTTTAATTTAGAAAAATGAAATTAATTTTTACACACACATATATGATCAATTTAACCAAAAGACTTTTTTTGAGGGTTTTGAGACAGCTTTAATTCAGAATAAAAATTTATAAACTATTTTTTATTATTATTTTTGTTTGTTGAATGTGATTGTATGCACTAAGCACAAAAGAGAATTGATGGCTATCCCTATTGATATTATGGAGCCTAAAAAGTTTCAATGGTAAGAGGACCTCAGGACCACCATATCACCAGAAAGATAGTGCAAAAATAGGTGCAACAAGCTTAATAAATTATGCAATGAAAGAAACATATATAAATAATGTACCTAGAGGATGAAAAATTAAGATTGGTTTTGAGTATACTTAGAAAGATAATTAAAATAAATAGACAAAATAGGAGTAATATATTTCTTTTTTTTTTGAGATGAAGATTATGTCAAAACACTCAACTTTAAATATTCATAAAAGACTCAAGTTAAAATTTGAACATACATACAATTTATCATATTGAGATTATTGTCTTTATCACTAAGATTTGTTTTTTGATATTTTTGTTGTTGTTGTTAAATTCACTAATACTTGTGATAAATTAAGAACATTGAAACAAGAACAACCGTAAATAAATGACAATGACAACGACGTCAATATATAGTAACTACTAGAAGAAATTTTTATTTTTGTTGTATTATTTTTGTTGGTATTATTTGAAAATGATAGTGATTGTAATTTAGATATAGTTTGACTCACGGCTCCAGAAACCAAATAGCAATATATGAACTATTCCTTTGATGATTAATCGACACATTTTAAGCCACAATATAATTATCTGAAAACAAAACATGCTAGCAGATGCAACCAGAAGACATCCTTTTGGGCACATTTGTGGATATGCAAAGCGTAGCTCTAAGATTGCATTTATTAATTCTTAGAACCCAATATATAGTGATGCACAAACAAACCCTAGCTAGCTAATACACATTAATTCAAAAGCCCTCCAAAGAGATCACAAGTTCACAACCAAAAGCCTAGTAGTGCGTGCCTCCAATAATTAAGCATTAATTATTGTATGATCAGACCATGATGATTTGCTTTCTAATAACTTGTACATATATATATATATAATCACATGAGTCATGACAGACAGTAGCTTGTATTTATATATAATTATAAATAGAAAGGCCTTGCTGGAGAGGCGAATCGTCGCTCCTCTTAATTAACCCCCTCCATGTCTAATTCTGGAGAGAGAAACGGTTACCAAAAAGAATTGTGCAAGCAAAATAAAAGTTGAAAAAAGAGATACTAGAGAGAGAGAGAGAGAACCTTATTGTATCACCGTTTGTTTCCCGGGCTTTTCTCTCCCTCATCCATCTCTCTCTCTCTCTGTCTTCCCCAAAAAAAAAAACCACCTTAACCACCTACCGTTAAAAACAAAAAAGAAGAAGAAAGAAAGAAGAAGGTATTTCCTCTCTCAAGCTAGCCCTTGAAAGCGTGCAGTACATGGCATCGATTGCCGGCGGTACGCCAATCACCCGCCGACGTCTCACTGACTGTGAGAGATTGTACCAATCGTCAGAGGAAGCTGAGGAGGATTCGAGTCATCAGGATTACTACAGCTACGCACCCTGCACTTTCTTCAAGGAGAAACCCGGCAATTGCAAGTGGAGAATTGTTTCTTTTGCAAATTTGACCGATTGGATGCGGGGTATGGTGGTCGTGTTGATTTCTCTCCTCGTGTTGATGAGCTTCTTGTTGTGTTCGTACCGGATTGGCAGTTTCGGATTTGGAGTCGATAAAGGGAAGTTTGTTAGGAAGGTAGGGATCAGAGACGTTGGAGTCGTGCATAGTTCGAGTTGGATGGAGGAGAACTTGACCCGACCAATCAGGAGGCCTGAACCGCCGGTATGGATATATATACACAATATATATACTTATGAGAGTTCATTATTGCATGGTGTTCAGTTTGATTTCAATGTAGTATAAATTCTAAATGAGCTTAAAATTAAATGCTATTATTACTCAAATATAATTGTTAATAAAAAAAATGCTCCGTAGGTATATATATTAAATGAGGGTCCCATCATTTTGTGAAGTTATTACTGGTAAGTATCAGTATCTAGTTCATGATAAGAGCTATATACTTCACATAGGATGGCTCCTTCCATGTTTTTGTGTACACGTCAGCATATATAAATTGCCACAGTGGCAAGTGCAATAGAAGAACCAAGCTTGAGGTGGTTGTCACTATAGAGTGTAGACGAGTTTTAAGTCTCTCGTGATCATGCCACCTTGCCTAAGCATTAGATCATCATTCAACAAGTGAAAATGTTGTGCACCAGCTGCTTATGATTAGATTCCAATTGGAATTAATGTTTCTATCATTTACTTTATCAGTGTGATTGGAAATTAACTATATATGTCTTACATACTTGCAATAGTTCACTACTATATATGATTGATCCTATTAATTTCGAGATAATTAAAGTAAAAATAGGGGAGTAATTTTCATGAAGTTATCTAAAAATCTTTTTACTCAATAAGCAAGATCAGAGATAAGGTTATCAAATAGTATACTTCTATTTTTGTCTTATTTAACAGAGACAACAGTATATTCAAAATAGTGCATACAGAAAGCATGAACCTTTGGAGTAATATGATTATATAGAAGATGTGAAATCCTAATTATATATATTTGCTTTAACTTTTGAGAAGTACTCTAAGAGGTGGTGAAACTGATTTTTCTCTTAAAAGAGAAACGCAAATTAAGTGCACTTTTAGAAATATAAGCAAAGGGAAATCATCATTGTTAAATTACTTTTATCAACCCTTTCTTTTTCTATACCGCCTGATATTAGTGCTTCAAATTTGTAGCAAGAAAAGGCAAAATTATATAATAAAACTTATTGTTTGCTGATTATCTCAGCACTTTTGATAAATTATTGCTTGTACCAGGAATTCTGGACAATTTTACTTTTCTCTTTGGAAAAGAGTAACTTTTTAATTGAGTTTATTGGGGTCCTGATCTTCTGCTACGCAGCACTGCACTGCACAACTTATGACAGATGGATTATAGAGGGTTTTTTTTTAATTTACTTTATATGAATCTCAATATGATTGGACGGATAGCATATTACGCTATACGGTACAACGCATCAAAAGATACAAATCCAGTTTATTGGCAACATCAGGAGATGTTGGATTTCAGTGGTCCAATATCAGAAGATATGGATCAAAACTTAATTACCTTAATAAGGACACATACATATTTTTTAAAAGGAATTCTGATTAATATCAGCACTTATGTTGCTTGATCAACTCTTCATGAAATAATCCAGTAAAGTATTTTCTGACAGTGAGATCTGAAGCAAATTCTCAGTGATTAACTATAAGCATTCAATTTACAACTTCTTAAGAAAGAAAAAAAGAGAAGGGATTACAGCATTTGCATAGATAAAATAAATCTAGAAACTAAAATCATCATGTAAAATGCTTAATAGAGACTCCTATTGAGGATTTAATTGCATAATTGATGAATTTTTTTCTCTGACAGGTACTTGAGATTTGGATGAAACCACATGCTGGAGGTTACAGCAAATGCATCGAACGTCCGAAAAATAGATACAGTAGGCTATTTTCCCTCTTTGTTCCCTGAAATTTTTTGCTTTTTGTTAAAAACTTAAACTCTGGCTATTTCTCTCGCACATTAACTCGACATTATGTTGGTTATTTGCACTGTAGGAACCAGTAACGCGACTGCCGGCTATTTAATGATTCATGCTAATGGAGGATTGAACCAGATGCGAATGGGAGTATGCACTAATCCCCCCTCATGTCTTTTCCTTGTGCAACATTTAATTGAATTTTGGATCAAATTTGAATTTTTCTCATCTTTTTTGTTGTATGTATACAGATTAGTGACATGGTTGCAATAGCAAAGCTAATGAATGCTACACTTGTCATCCCAACATTGGACCATGACTCATTTTGGACCGACCCAAGGCATGTGTACAAGTCTCAAAAATATCAGTAAATTTGCTTTAAGAGAAAAATTAAAGATAGAAAATATTGTAATACCTGGTAAAATGTTGCAGTGAATTCAAAGATATATTTGATTTGAAGCATTTCATTGAAGTTTTGAAGGATGACATCAACATTGTAGAATCTATTCCATCGGCCTTTACACGAATTAGGCCTCTAGTGCGGGCCCCTACCTCTTGGTCTAGGGTTAGTGAATTGATCTCTGTTTTTCCTTATGTATTGGAAGTTTGTAATATAATCTAAAATCTGACTGCTTATTATGCAGGCCTCTTATTATAGGGACTTCACGAAAACCTTGAAGAAATACAAAGTGGTCAAGTTCACCCATACAGATGCACGGATCGGCAACAATGGACTTGCTCCTTCAATCCAACGGCTGAGATGTCATGCCAATTATGTGGCACTGAGGTACCGGGAAGAGATTGAAGTCCTGGGGAGGACACTAGTTGATAGGCTAAGAAATGGCACCAATCACTATATTGCACTTCATTTAAGGTTGGTGTACTCTCCTCAACATATCAGTTGAGATGTAAGAGCTGTTAACTGTATCCACATGTACCAGACTACAGTGGTAACAAAAACAAACCAAGCACATACCTTTGAACATAATATTTGCCAGAAAAAGTTATACAGATAATATAAAACTCAATATGTGCTTCTTATGGATGATATGCACTACCAGTCCTACTAGGGCAACTATCCTTTTCTTTCCTTTGCACAGCTCCTTGAGTACTGAGTACTAAAAACGAGCATCCTATAATGTATTAGTTGGTACATATTGGTACAATGCTGTCATTGTACCAAGGTGAATGGAAATATTTAAATGATAATTAATTGACATGTATGAAAGCCAACTGTAATTAAAAAAAATTGACAGGTATGAGAAGGACATGCTGTCATTTACAGGTTGCAGCCATAACCTGACGACAGAAGAAGGTGAGGAACTAAGAGATATGCGGTACCAGGTGACCCACTGGAAAGAGAAAGAGATTAACAGCAAAGAAAGGCGGCTGCAAGGCGGCTGCCCCATGACGCCACGAGAGGCTGCTGTTTTTCTCAAGGCCATGGGGTACCCTTCAGATACAAATATTTACATAGTGGCGGGTGAAATTTATGGATCCAATAGCATGGATGCATTGAAATCCGAGTATCCAAATATTTACACCCATTACAGCCTAGCCACGGCAGCTGAGCTGGAGCCCCTTGAACTGTACCAGAACCGGCTTGCAGCTCTGGATTATATAGTGGCACTTGAGAGTGATGTGTTTGTGTATACCTATGACGGCAATATGGCCAAGGCAGTGCAGGGCCATAGACGATTTGAAGGGTTTAGAAAGACCATTAATCCCGACAGGTATAATATATTTATTATTTGTTTCTTCTTTATTATTTGAAACAAAATGGCTGTATTAAGTGCCAATGGACATTTTGTATCATATTTTCCAGGGAAAAGTTTGTTCAGCTGATTGATAAATTAGACAGTGGCATCATAACATGGGAAGGATTTCAAAGCAAAGTGAAGATAGATCATAAAGACAGGCAAGGTGGGCCGTATGACAGGAAACCGGGATTTACACCCAGACAAGAGGAGTATTTCTATGCAAATCCTCTACCAGGTTGCTTGTGTAAAAGAGTACACACAAGGGAGTGAAACTTCTATTTCTTTCTTTTTTTTTGGATTAGGAAGGAAAAGAGAACTAGTTGTAAAGATAAAAAGTGCATTAAGGCGTAAGTTGGCAGATTGTAATGTTGATATTGGTTGAAAATAGTCTTATGCCTTATAGGGCCTCCAAGCGGGCCAATTACAGTTTTTTTCCAAAATATAGTTGTTTATAGATGTAATTAAGTAGTTTTTGTGTTTCCGTTTTTGTTTCTTATTTTCAATTTTGCTTTACTTTAGCTAAACTACTCATTTTCACGATGTGTATTATCAAATATTAGCGGCCTTATTTACTTGACTTTTGTTTCGCATAGATAGTACAAATTACTATTTACTACTGTAGGTCCATGACTTCTCAATTTCTAGTGTATTTGAAGTATATAAAAAAACTGGAATGGATTCATGCAGAAATTATCAAGTCCTGCACATGCCGCCAATGCAATCCAAAGACTAGTTCTCCTCGTACCACTAACTAATGCACTCTAAAGAAATCAAGACCGAAAGAAATATAATTAAACAGAAAATTCAAAATCTATATAAAAGATCACTACAGGGAAGGTATATAGACCTGTTCCTTCGAATTCTGACCAGCATTTTCAGTGGGAAACCCTCTTATGGCCCCATTTGTCCATTGTGAAATAAATTCAGCCGCAATTGGAAACCGCAATTGACTTTCCAGCAATTCCGGTTCTGATACATTTCTGGCAAAATCACCAATTTTCATATCACTACTGCTACAATTGCATCTCCAGATCCTAACTGGCTACATGTTGGGTGTGATATGCACATCCTCTGTATCAATCACAAACCTGTCAAACTCTTGTGTGCAGCAATGAATCCTTAAACTGCCAATTGTCACGATCAGAAGGATTATTCCATCTTGCCAGAACTGTGCCCAGTCATCCTTGGTACAGTGGGTGTAGCAGTTTTCTGACAAAGTGTGGCTTCATCCCCTTTCAATCTTCTCAGTCTCTAAACTCTAAGTTTCATATAAAAAGGTTCGGTCTTTACCTCTCTCTCTCTGAGATTCTCTACACAATTAATTCGTACACCAAGCACCTTCCAAACTCATCGCCTCCGATTTACCCCACAAAAGCAGCTCAACCGAAATGCGCCACCGCTACAAATCGGATGGAAGTCCCCACCAGGAAGGTAAGCAAGCGCAATTTAGGTGAGTGCCAGTGGAGCATCTTCCGATCGGAGCATCTGTCGGGGTGCATCTACCAATCTGAAAACCCACCGGTCGTCTGAGATGAGTTGTGTGTCATTTCGTTCAATTTTGTTGGGGAGGGGTGAAGTGGAGGCAGCAGTTGTTACTCTACAGAGGGGTTGGTTTCGCATTAATTTTGGACAGAATCAGAAAAAATTTCCCCTGCACCGTTCGGGCGTATTCTTTTTTTTTTTTAGCATGCGATTGAATATTTTTGGGAGAATTCATTTTTCTGAATTTTTTAAAAAAAAATCAAATTCATCTTTAAATTTTTATTTATAAATTTTAAATAAAAAAGTCATATTTGTCCTTAAATTTTTTCAAATAAATTAAAGGAATCCTTAAACTTTTAAGTTATATCAAATAAAATCTTTGAATTTTTGAAAGAGTATAAGTTCTGATCTCTGAATTTTCATTTACGTCTAGAGGTGTCAGTTCTTAGTCTTATCTAATGAGTTAATTTTATCCAACACAATCTAATCTGTTATGACTTTTTTTAATTTGAATCAGGTATAAATATTAAAAAAAATTATTTGTTTTGGGTTGGTCAAGTCAGGTTGAATCTGACCCGATCTGATCTGAATTGAATCCGGCCCATGGAAAAAAATAATAAAATAATACTAGTCCGACCCAACCTGACCCATTTATATCCTTATTTACATTTTTTTATTATTATAAACATAATTAGTTGAAACTCGGATCAAGTTGCATAAGGTCGACTTGTCGGATCGGACCAAGAACTGACGCATTTAGGTACAAATGAAAGTTTAGGGATCAATTTAATTTTTTTTGAAAAATTCAGGGACTAAAACTTACATTTTTTTTCAAAAGTTGGAGGATTTATTTGTGCAATTTAAAATTTAAGGACCAATTTAATTTTTTTTAAGGATGAATTTCCCAATATTTTTTCTATTTATATTCTCTATACAATTGATGGGAAAAAAAAATTTAATTATAACAAATTATTTTTTTCCTATGATCTCTTGCTTCATCTTTCACTTCAAGTTTTCCAAAAAAAAATATATTTAATAAAATTAGTGCTTACTGTTGAACAAGTTATTTTTGTTTATACTGCTTACACTTATATATCATTTTTGTAAAAGCTATACATGATCATATCAAATTACTTGATTTAATTTCTATTTACAAAAGAATATTTTTTTTTATCAAAAATCATAATGGATTTTGTAATTATTTTATTATTATTATAATTATAAAATTTACATTTATTATATTTAATTGATTATCATTTATGATTTTTTTTATCAAAAATTATAAATGATCTTATTGGTCGTGTAAAAGATGACACTAAAAAGATCAACTTTGTTAAACATTATTCTACTAGTAATTATTCACAAAAAAAGTAGTTTTAGTATAAATTATTTATATATATTACCATTTCGTTCCCACGTGTATAGATTCTCATAAATTGATTTTTTGAGTTCCCATACTCTTGTAATCTTATCATGTATAATTTCATGATAACTGAACATACTCTAAGAGAAAAGTAAAGAAGTGCATTGGGAAGGGCTATGGATTTGAAGTAACCAAATCTTAGTCATTGAATTCAAATCAACGGATCGAATTAAATCGTTATTTATTTAATTTATTTATATTTTGTTTTATTATTATTTTAATTTGAATTGTTGAATTAAAACGAAAAATTGAATCAATTTAGTTTAAAATTTAGAGACCTTTTAAATGAATCAATTTAGTGCATTGGAAAGGACTTATGGGTTAACATCTAAGTTGGAGGTGTCGTTCTTATTTTACTTATATGGCTATATTAATGGGTTCAGATGCAGATCAAATGAAATTTATAACAATTGATTATTTAACAATATTTGATGAAATATAAATAATATTCAAATTATATAAAAATGAAAAATTAATTAATAAAAAAATATGTCTATAATTATTCTAAAACTTTAACATAATTTAAAAAAAATATATTATCAAAAGTATTAAGATAAATCGTTTGTCAATGGATCCTGATTTTTTTTTCTTCCAATCAAATTTGGAAAGAGACTCTTAGCCTCTTAGGTCATAGCCATCATTACTCAAAATGAATTTTAAGAAATAGAAGGACTGCGAAGAAAAAGAGAATCAAAAAGCGCAAAATAAGAAAATTTAAAGGGGAAATATGTTTTGTGCATGGCGCGACTGGACTTGGGTTTCTCAGAGCTGATCCTCTCTTATCGCATCTTCCTCTCCATCTGATCTCGCGAAGATAGAACTGAAGGCTCGTTTCCACCATCGCCGATCTAACCACCGTGTGACTGATCTCCAGTGGCTACTAGAAGTGACACGCCGTGGAACTTCCAGTGACTTCTCTCTCCATCTTTTCCTTGAGATGAATGCGTTCTTGTAAGATCTGGAGATCCCTTTTATCGATTCAAGAGAGCATCTTGACTTTCCCTTTTCACTTGGCGATTGTACTATTTTGGTTTGAACATCTAAGCCAGTGCAATTGTTCATTTTCTTGTTCAATTAGGAAAGTTAGATTCTTTTTGTTTGTTATGTACTTGTATGTCGAGTAATAAGAACTCCAGCTTAAAAGACAGTTTCTTGTAGGCTAATTGTTTTTCCTGGGGGAAATTGCCTCCTTGCTGTTGGAAGTTGGAAGCTGGTAGATGTAATATATTCCGAGGTGACTTGTGTGTGTGTGTGTGTGTGTGTGTGTGATAATTGGATAAAATTTTGATCATAATTGGGACTGTAATTGATTACAGCTAGCTTGAATTAACAAGTTGGATTGGTACGGCTGTAGGAAGCTTTACCAGTCTCATGTTATTTAGCATTAAAACTAGTTTAGGACATGAAGTTTAGTATAAGGTTTGAATATTCCTCTGCTTGTATTGAAGTATGTGTTTATATATATTCAACATGGTTCAAGAATAAACAGATCCATATCGGACAATTTCAGTTTGTGTCATTGGCTAATCAACTGGGCTAAGATTTTACTTTTCTTTTTTTTCATTCCTTTAACATTTAGAACTCCGTTCTGTAATGTGCTACTCAATATAAGGAGAAGATATTTTCAGAAGTTGTAGGATTTAAGATAATTACATTCTCCACCTCAGTAATATACTAATATTAGAATACCTCCTCAACAAACTACAGAATAATAATTTCTGAGGCTGGAAACATTATTACTCAAAACTGAAAAGCATCCCTTTTCTTTGGTTGAATCAATAATATGAAACGGCAACATTGTCACATTTATGTTTCATAATTTGAGAGTAACTGAATCTAACAATTTTGTAGGGATGGGTTTGTGGATATTGCTGGAAGGATTTTTGCTACTTACTTGCTATACTGAACAAAGAGCGGTTTTTGGCAACAAGAGGTTGGAGCTTCTCTGAGGTATCAACAAATGGTGGTGCCAAGATGTTGAAAGGCCAGATTATTGGTCTCATATATGCTGCTCAGTACCTACATGTTCCCTTGATTGTTTTCAATGCCATCATTATCCTTGTAAAGCTCATCTCTGGCTGATCTCTTTTTTCGTTTTTGTTAGTTTTTTCTCATTGCCAGTTTACAGTATCTTGCATGTACCAAACATGAGATATTTGCATTCTGGTAGGCTTTTATTGAATATCAAATGTGGGTTCTTGTGGGCTTTTTGATTTCCTATTATTGGATTCAACATGGAGGTAGTAGTGGCAAATTATGAGATCCCTCATCATCTTTTATATTATAGTAACTATGGTCTCATACTCGGTTTTCTCACACGTGCGTAGTGTACAGCAAAATGTTTATGTCAGAGTTAGTGATAATTCATTTTGTTGTAAGGATACTTTAATGGATTGGAAATATGAATTTGACTGATAACAGTGTTTAGTTTCCAATAATTTCTCATAATTAACCTAAGAGAAGTTCACTGAAGATGGAATTCAAGTTTGACAGGAACTGCAGTATTTAAGTAATTGACTAATTGAAATTTAAAAATCACACTTTGATTATTTACACCATCATCAGATCTGATATTTTGTCAAATAAACTCTTCTATCAGTATACTGGACTAACTTGTAGTATCATTGTAATTTAATAGTAAGCCAGGACTTGATGAATATTCTCTGTTTTCTTGATTTTAATACTGCAGGGAATTTAAGCATGAAAACATTTCTTGCTCAGAACAGTTTAATCCAACAACTAATCACAAAGCCAAGGGTAAAAAGAAAGAAAGAGGAGATTATACATAACTAGAAGTCCAAAGCTATGACAAAAGAAAAAAAAAAAAGGATCTTCAATTACATATCATTCTACTGGAATCATGACCTCATTGGTCCGGAGTGGCGGGAGGGTCCACGGCGGGTTATACCTTGCGAGCAAGAAATCGCCTACTCCCTTATACCCGTCTCTCTCCAAACTCTCTTTCAATTTCCTCACCTTCTCTTCCACCACTTTATCAGTTGCCACACCACTAAACCTCACAACCCCATACTTCCTCTCTCCCTCTTCCTTGATCACCACCCTCTCATCCACCGGCTTTGGTGCATCCTCCGCCTTCTGATATTTCGACGGCAGTACAAACTGCATGGTCACCGTGCCATCTCCTGTTGTGATAACAGGTGCAGTCATGGCAATCTTTTCAGGTTCAGGAGAGGTTTTTGTTATGACGGGTGCAGTCATGGCGATCTTTTCAGGTTTCGAGTTTTGAGGTTGCCCCAGTGCACCTATGTAATTTGCCAGGATCATGAAGCCACCGTCTCGGTTGCCTTTCAACAGTTTTGGATCATATGTGACCTCTGCCACGACTGATGGGCTGTAGCGGCGGATCTCATAATCAGGACATGAGTGGAGAACTTCGTATCTCGGCATCTCCACTGTGATTTTTCCAAGCATCATACCCATCTTGAATTCAATTTGAACTGGAAAACTCTCAAAGTTGAATGATTTGGAAGTCTAGGAGATGAGCAATGTGGATATATTTAAGTTCTGTTCATGGTAGTTGTTACCTAAGAACTATTTATAATCAAGTCCGGCGGTTTCATTTGTGGTGGAGATGAGACAAGGAAGTGTGGCTTTGATTGCTCCACGGATGCTATTTATTAGTTCTTTCTTCTTGGACAAGTCACAACTCCCAAGGTCTTTTTCTGAATTTTTAAATCTGGAATGCAATTTATAATTATATTATCGGACAGGAATCACTTGTTATTTTGATAATTTTGATAATATTTTTAAATTAATTTTAATAAAATTAGAAATCAAAAATAAATTTATAAGTATATATTTTTTTGAAATAAAAGCTCTAGTTAGTCTCAGTATTTATTTTATTTCAAATGTTTTCTGCGGGATTTGAATTTACGTATTTCTGTAGAGAAGCGGAACTTATCATCATTGTGTTAGGCATGCGGTTCAATTTATAAGTATATTATTGGACAAATAAATGATCTAATATACATATCGTGTGAATCATACAAGTTAAATTGTTAAATATAAGTTGTTATAAAATTACATTTTATGCAATTTAATATCATTTAATGATGCATGAAAAATCGTTAAATAGTCATTAAAAATTTAAGTTACTCTATAAATAATAAAACATGTCAAGTCTCATCATGTGAATCATACATACAATGCTAAATTTCAAATTTTAATTTTATCATCGAAGATACCTCACGTTGCTTCAACTCCATAATGTTGTTTATTATTTTAAATTATAATAACATGCATAATTAATAGTGGATGTTATGAAATTTAATTAGTGAACTTAATTAATTTTCTTCATGTTTTTAACCAATTTAGGATCCATTTATGATTCTTTAGTCTCACAATATATACGTTTCAACTTATAACTCTTATACAGTCAAAATAAAATGTCAGTTAATCAAACTATTTGATATTAGTGAAATAACCTATAATTTTATCACGATCACTACATCTAAATAATGTAAAAAAAATAATCGTCTCCGTCCCACTTGCTATGGTGTGATTGTATGAGTATCACCATCTCTCTAATTATAAAATGTTATTTTTTTTGTTAATTCTGAATTTTTTTTGGTCATATCAATATCAATGAATTAAAAATTATAGAATAAAAAAATTATCAAATTGTTCATATGAAAAATAAATGCATTTTTTTATAAATTCAAAAGTAGAAACTAGAAATGCCCCTAACTACATAAAGGATATTTTAGATTAAAAAAAATATATTGCTCTGTTTTTTTTTTTTATGAAAGGAAAAAATAAATTGCTCTACACTTACAACAAACCCAGTTTACTTTGCAAAAATGAAAGAGAGAAAAAGCTCCGTTTGTTTTATTCTTTTTCCTTCTCTGCACCTCGTTCCTGACACCGCCCCTCTCGCAGAGAAAAAAGAAAATAAAATCTCTCTTCTCCGTTTTTTTTCGTTTCTGCGTCTCCAATCAAAAGGATCTCTCCAAAACCCTAGACTGATACTGGCCTTGTTGCTCGCTTCAGGGTTTTGAGCATCTCGATTGCAAGTGATTCGGTATTGATCTTCAATCTCGTCTTCTCTCCGTTTAATCTCGCTTTAGGGTTTAATTTTCTTTTTTTATATCAGTAATTGTTCCTTTTGTTGTGTTACTTTGTTCTCTTTTCCGATGTACTTTGTTGTTTGATTTTGTTTCTTCACATGTCGCTTGAGATTATGAGGTCATAGGATTTCCGACTGTGTATCAGTGGGAACCGTGTAGCACATTGGACAAATGTAACTTAGATTTAATTTCTTATCTTATCTCTACTGAATTAGGGGAATGTTTTTCTTGGATTATTGATGGAAATAAACGTGCTGATTTCTTACTTCATCGTTATTTTTAAAATCTGGGTTAGGCATGCACTGTTTTGCTTGATTCCAACATGTAATTCTTTTAATTCTTGCATTTATCTTACTGTAATTTCTCTTACTCTCTATTCAGAACTAGAATTGATTACTGTTGGAGCTCGTTTAAAAGCCTTCTATCAATGGGCTTTGATAATGAGTGCATTGCGAACATTCAATCGCTTCCCGGTGAATATTTCTGTCCTGTTTGTCGTACACTGATCTACCCAACTGAAGCATTACAAACTCAATGCACACATCTCTATTGTAAACCATGCCTTGCTCATACTGTGGCCACGACCCAAGCCTGCCCTTACGATGGCTATCTTGTCACGGCAGCTGATTCTAAGGTTGGTCTCTTTTCAATGACAAAATCACTGTCTCTGTAGCTTTTTAGTTTTTAACTTGTTTCATGAACTGTGTTGGCGTACAGCCTCTGATGGAGCTGAATAAGCCACTTGCAGATGTTATAGGAAAGGTTCAGGTGCACTGTCTGTATTACAGGAGTAGCTGCCAATGGCAAGGCACGTTGTCTGATTGCATCATCCACTGTGCGACCTGTCCCTATGGTAACTCTCCTGTCCTCTGCAACCGGTGCGGTACTCAGATTATGCACCGTCAAGTGCAGGAGCATGCACAAGTGTGCCCTGTAAGTCCTTTAGCAGAAATTCTTTAGTAAAGATTGTTCAAGAGAAAACGAAATAAGAATTTACTTTTAGGTTGTCATACTTACTCTTCTTTGGATTGTGCAGGTATTGCCCCCTCAAGTGAGTCAGCCCATGGACCCCACCCAACCTCAGGCAACAGCAGCAACTGCAACTCAATTCGCTGGACAGAATGCATATGCAACTCCAACAGCCACTGCTGCTCCTACTGGGGCTTCTGTCCCAGCTTCAACTCCAGAGGATCAGTGGTACCAGCAGCAATACTACCAACAATACCCTGGATATGATCCTTATGCTCAGTACACACAGCAGCCTCAGCCTCAAGTTGCTCCAGTCGGAGTGCAACCTCCACAATCTCAGTCCACCGTTCCCCAGATGCAGACAGCAGCACCTCAAAGTATACCTCCACAACACCTGCAAGCACAGCAGCTGCAGCAGCAACCCCAGCCACCTCAGCTACAACCACTTCCCCAGCACCCTCCTCTCCAGCCACTTCCAACCCCACACTCGCAACTGCAACTGACTCCACAGGGCCATAACCCAACACCATCTTCCGTGACTGGTTACTCATCTTATCCACAATCTCAGCATGCCCCGACTCACCAGCCGCACATGCAGATGCTGCCACCACAGCAACCTCTGACCCCTCCTCCACAGGGACCATATGCACCCCAATCTCAGCAAATGGCGGCGCATCAACACTTACATCCAGTGGGACCAGGCCCTCATGTGCAACAGTTCGGGCCTCCTCATCTGCATGGTCAAACTTTGACTGCAGGTGTACCTCCTATGGGACTGATCTATGGCACGCCACCACCGCCTCAATTCCAGCCATCTCCTGGCTCATTAAAGGTTGCATTTACTGATGAAACCAATGGTAAAATCAAAGAAGTTCTTAAAGAAAAAGGATCTGATGATAAAACAGCAAGCAAGGTGGGCCCTATTCCAAGCCAAAATACACCTCCGGCCACACTATCACATGAGAGGTATCCTCCTCCTTATGGACACTCACCAGACGTGCCACCATATGGGCAGGGTCAGATTCGCATGCCTCACAGTGGGAGCATAAGGCCTTATGGTGAGGTCGCTATGCGCCCATCCATGGGCACTAGTCCACAGACCATGCCGGATGCTTTTGATCCCATAGGGTGGCAGCCTCAGTCATCATTTGACCTGCCATTGTCTGCACCAGGCATGGGGCGATCTAATGGGCTACATGCCCCTTTGCGTGATGAGGGGCTAATGTCATATCCTAGGCAACCACTCGAGGGATTATCAAGGTATGAAAGATCATCGTATCCCTCTAAGCAGCCTGAATTTTACGGACGAGGTGGTACTGAATTTGGTCATGGGCCTCCACCCTTCAGAGGACCTGGGAGACACGAGTATGATGGTGCATCTTCCAACAAATACGGTGCAGACTATGAGAGATCAAGATTACCTTTCAACTTCCCACCCGCTGATGGCCGATCTGGTGCAAAACGGTTTGGTGAATCTGTGGGACACAGAAGGTATAGCGGGCCTGGACATATGCCTTCTGAAAACTTCGGTGCAGTAAGTCAACTTCACCCTTTTTCTTCCTTGGGACTTTATAAATGATTTCAGTCCTGCCATTTTTTATTAACGTTTAGGTCTGATTCTAGACAGTGCAGGACCAGAAATGTAATGGTCCATTGAGAACCTAATCTGGTGGGAAGGTGACTTGAAAATCTCTTGGGGTTGTGGTGTCTGTCTCCCCTCTCCCATTTTCTCTTACTTATAAGGAGGAAAAAGAAGTAGCTAGGATTTGTTCCTCTTTTATTGTTAATTTCTTAGTAACAGTTCAAGGTCTGATTGCTGAAGTCTCTCCTAATATGGATGGTTTAAAGCAAATTACCAGAGCATCAAGTACATGAGCCTATTTGGATGGCATAAATGAATCTGCACAAAATCACTTGGTTATAAACTAGGACAGTGCAAAAAAATGAACCAGACAAGCAAAAGGAACCTTATGATGATGGTTTAAAATAATCTATGAACATGACCAATTTGAAGTCTTATTTTGGGTTATTTAAAAAAGGTTAAAGAGTAGAGAAGAGAATTATTTTACTGCAAGAGAAAATTCTCAGGTATTGGAGAGAATTGAGAAGAAAAGACATTATCTCATTTATTTCTCTTTTCCTGTTATGCTTTAACTTCAAAGGTCTCTTTTTTTTTCTTGTTATTATGAACTTCATGACCATCATAAAGGCAGGGTCTTGAAATTCTTCCTTTGGTTTACCCTATTTAGATCTTTCCTGGTGGCAAAGGTAGTTCAATCGAGCGCTCAAGAAAGAGAAGGTTTTCAGCTGGGGGATGGTGTCGCATATGCAAGATAGATTGTGGTACTGCTGAGGGATTAGATAGTCATTCTCAATCTAAGGATCATAAGAAGATGGCTTTGGATATGATCTTCAGCATCAAGCAACAAGTCTTGAAGAACCCTAAACTGTAAGTAATACTTATATTTTATGTAACTATGTTTCCTTCGGATTGCTTTTTGCAAGGACTCTACTTTCTTTTGAATAGGTTGGTGGAGTATGAAGTGGCTGAAGTGAAGGGTGTTTCCGATCATGTGGAGTTGGATACCACATCTTGAAAATACTCATTGTTGGTATACTCCCCTTTTTTAAACTAGGTTTTTTCCTTTTAGGACTCCTGTCGAGTCTCATTCCTGAGTCTTGTCTGATTTAACTTTTCAGATTGCAGCTCTGTACATGTCTGGAATCAAGATTTTGGTTGGCAGGAAGATGCATGTCCATGCTTCTATTATTTTTTGCTTCGTGGTCTGCAATTATATGCTATCCCATCTTTGTTTCTCTTTTCTTAATCTAATCATATGGTCTTAGAATCACTAAATTCTCTCCTGCTCTCAAATTCTGTAGTTTTTAGTAGTAGTTACTGGTTTGGACATGCAGCAGTTTTATATAAGAACTCTTTGTTGGGTTTAGATGTTTTGTTTTTAAGCAGTCACATCTGTCATAGTTCTTTACATTGCAATTTTGTGATTTTTTCTACTGGAATTCTAAAAATGAATCTATGCTAAGTAGATTGCATAAAAAAATGTTGAAACTTTCAGTTTTTCAGAACAAGTGTGGTGATGGGATAAATGTATAAAGAAATACTGATACGTGGAAACTACAATTGATTCCCCTGAAAACTTTATGATGCAACTCAACAACATATGTGAATTGAAACACACAATTCATTACTGAGAGGGGTAATTGAGGGATATATTTTAGAGATGCTGTTCATATGGTTAAACATGAACTTGTAAAGATGACATCATAAAGAAAAATGGAAATGAGAGGTGTATTGACTAAGCCAAAATGTTTGTGCAACATAGGTATAACTCTAATTTTATATCTGTAATGATCGTTGAAACATTGTCTCTTAGCTAATAGAAAGAAATATTGACCTTTCAGTTCTAAAGGAGGGAAAAAAGAGGGAAAAAGGTATGAAAAACAATGTTGACCCCTCCTGTAGCAGTAGAGTTTGTTGCTTTCTTAAAAGTAACATCCATAGCTGTTAAGGTTGTTAGTTAACAGTAAACAAAAAGAAGATGACAAGAGTTTTTCTAAGAAAGGAAAAAAAGTTATCTCACTTACCTGCTAAGGAAGCAAGTTATGAATTAATGGCTGATTCAATTTGTTAACTGGATTGTTGCATGCCTTTTACTTTCCATGCTTGCACGTGAATCACTATTAAACTTATATTTTGTGATGCTAATTGAAATTTGACCTGACATGAAATGGAGGTAGGCTTAACATTCATAAGTCAATGGAGGGATCTAACTTATATAATTTTCTTTGAACCAGAGGGACAAATCAAATACTGACCCAGTTTTGATGTTGTATTTAGTCACTATTCAACTTCTCTTGGACAAATCTTAATATGTAGGGTAGGACTTGAAAGCTTGAAGTTTGAATCATATTTTTCTTTGTTGTTTTATTTCAAAGCAGACTGTAAAAAGTATAGAAAACTGCTCGAGTGGACTCAATTCATCCTACTTCAGTTACTGCTCAGTTTGACAGTTGTCGCTTTGGGTAAGACTGTTGAATTCATCCCTTGCTTTCTTTAGATAACTTGTCTTGTGTATAGCTCATCAACTTGCCATTTTAGCACATAATATAAACTCTTTATTGTACTTGAGGTAAATTACATGAACGGTCCCAAAGTTATGATCTATTTCCCACATTGTTGTCTAGCATTCTGCAGTTCTCATTTTTTATCCTAAGAATGATATACACGATGAATGAGAGAGTGCAAAGGGAATAAGTGATACTTTAGAAGTGTTGTTTGTTACTCACTCTGAATTTCATGTAAATCTAAAGACCTCTCAGTGGGATGACATAATAAATCCTTGATAAATTGGGTGCATGGGGGTATGCTTCAAAATATGTTGAAGCAAATAGGCTAGTGTATAACTGAAAATAGTTCCTAGAAATCCTACTCATAACCTATATTAAGCACACATATAGAGAGCTGAACCAATGACATCATTTTTCTTTAATCATATGGTTTTGTTGTATTTGCTGGCACATTTGGGTAGACTGGCATACACTACTTAACTAGATAAGTGTTGTCAAATTGCTGATTGTTTTGTTTGTACCTTTATCCTCTAATACATGTTGTAAGAAGCATTGAAAAAAAGGAAAGACAATTATCCATGTGTGTAGTGATACCAAAGTAGGCCAATTAATAACAGCACCACAGAAGGTGGTATTATACATCTAGACAAAGAAATTGTTGGTACTTCAGCATCATTGATTAAGTTACTAGTTCCAATATAAACCAATGTAAAGAAAAAGAGTAACATAAAACTGAATGAAATTATTTGTGGAATAGAAGTTGAAGTGAATGCTGAAGTATCATGTTATTAGATGTGCATGCTGAAATGAATGAAAACATTCTTTTAGTTGATGTATATATGACATATATCACAAGCATTTACATCTTTGATACATGATATTGTGGATGATGATGGCAATCATCCACATCATGTGTGAGGAAGTATTGATTCATATCACTGATGTGGATACTGACGGAATTACATCATCATAAATCAACTAAAAGGAATGTTCCCATCCATGGCAGGCTTCATATCATCTAGTTAGTTGTGTAATAATGATGTCAGTTTCCAGCCAATTTTCAGTGGATGTTGTAGGTAGGACCAATTTTGTAGAAACCAGGAAGGAGCAGTTGTTAAGGACCAATATGGGTGATGGATGGTTTAAGGATTATGTGTGTAATTTCCTCTAAGAAAACGGCATTGTTAGTTGTACTTGCAATAGTGACCGCTGAATGCTAAAGGAACAAGTCACTTAATTATATTATTGGCATAAGCTCCATTAAAATACCTTTTATCTTTAGTTTTTCTCCAGTTGTTAATTTATTTATTCAATTGTTGCATGGCAATCATGGCATGTGGTGTCACTAGCAGCTTAACCTTACTGGGATTCTCATTTTTATATAATATTCGGGGAAATTTTGGTGGCCCGCTTTAGGTACAGTGTGGTACATGGTTTTTGGGCTAGTGCATTTTGCTGCATTGACTGGAAAGTTAGTTTCCTTTGCCTCTCTGCTACATGATGGATATGGAACCCTCTGATTGGTATGTATTTTTGTTAAGTTGTTTTGGTTTTTACTTTCTTAGTTTAAAAAAAAACCATTTTTTTATGTGAAGGGGTACAAATCTCAAAATGTGTATTTGGCTCAAGTGTAGTCAACTTTCATCAAAAGTAGAGCCAAGTGTCTGATAGAGAAAACAGTTTTAACTTGATATTAGGATTTGCAATTGCAACATTATTGCAGTTTATTGGTAAATCTTACCACTCTTTTGACAATTTTTCCAAACATGGGTATAATCGTTCGGGCTTACGACTTAACCAGGGAATGAGCTTTGACATTGTTATCTTTTATGTTTTGACTTTGTGTTGAGGTTAACTAACATTAATTTTGAAGCGATGTACCCCAACTGAATAGTTAGAAATGGATCAACAAAGATATAAAATTGCTTAGGATGGAAGGTAATCATATAACATTGGCTACCCCGAAAATGTTTGCCATATCAAGTAGTAGAACTCGGGGCAGTTTGACTGGTCGCCACAAATTATGACCTCCTTTGTCAACATGGGAGAGTTCAAATGCCTTCACTTTCTATAATTGAATTATGCTTTCACATTTTATTTCCATAATGAAAAGTTTAAAACTGAAATAACTGAGTAAAATCATTAGATAAGATCTATTTCTTTTTTTTCTATTTGCATGTTATATTTGGTTTAGTTTTGGGCATCAAGAGGTTTGTAAATATAATTGAGCGTGAATTATTTTTAGCATTGATTTTCTTATCAAGATGAGTCAAATGACACCAAAATGTTTACATCTAGTTGTTTGTATTTTATTCCATTTTTTTAAATAATCCTGTAAACTCCCAACATTCATTTCTTTTAAGGTGCTCATTGTTGAATTGAACTTTTATCTTTCTACGGAGATATGTTGTCCATTATCACATATGTTAGGGATGTGGTTCTTTTATTTCGTTATTTGAGTTTTAAACTTTTTGTTATCAAGAATTTGAATTATGGAGGCATGGTAATGGCATTTGAACTTTTCTTTTGCACTTATTGGCAACTTTATTAGTTGACACGTTGCACATTTCACTTGCTGTTTTGACTTCTTGTGTTTACTACGAATATCACATAAGAGATAGAAACCACCAACTATTACTATTACTAAATTATAATATGCAAGTCAAGTATACTTTGTTGAAAAAGGTACTGTATGGGCAGAAAATAGGCCATGTCAAAGACCAAAAAACAAAAAAAGAAATAACCATACAAAAAAGCAGTTTAGTATACGAAGTCTTGGCTGAAAAATTATGACAATTATCTGTACTCTTTAACCACCAGTGACATTATAGCAGTTTGTTTTTCTAGTCTACAGCTCTTTCTAATTTGTTCTGGACAGCAATGAGATTGCATTTATCAGACATGCTCTTGGTCTTGGGCGAAGATATTAACTGGGGAACAAAATAATACCCTCCCATAACATTTTTTTTCCTTTTTCTAAACATAATGTAAGATATGTAATATATTTCTATAGGTTTAATTGTTGACGATGTAGATTTGCCATTTGTAGATTGTCTGCTACTAATTGCTTAGATTTGCCATTTATACTGTTTGTGTGTACAAGTTCAATCACAGACCGAGCAAAATGTACATCTAGTTAAAATAATTTATACAATGATCTATATCTGCAAATGGCCATATTTATTTGACACGATTTTGTAATTTTCAACTGACATACTGTGTGTAGTAAGTACTAAAACCTTGAAAATCTTCTAAACAAGGATATCAATTAGGCTGAATGGTGAGAATTTAACTGATAACAAACTTGGACAGCAGAACAGGTATATAATTCCAATGCATGTACTGAGCTTGATGCTAATATAACGAGTATCATGTGGATCATATATCTATTTGTGCTTGTCTAACTCTAACCAATGCGATAGTTTTTATTCGACATTTTTTGTTCGAAGTAAATCTTAGCAGGCTAGCAGTGCCTTGTATCTTGCCAAAAAAAAAATTTTAAGGATAGTAGACCAATTTTCCTACTAAATATAATTTGTTAAATTAAAAAAATAAAAACATAATTAATAAATTATGTTAAGTAAATAATTGTTAAAAAAAAAAGGCACGAAGCAAGTCTTGCCACCCTTTAGAAAGCATTAATTGCAGTCATATATAATACATTATTATATCATTTTTAGAATAATAGTCTAAATCCCTGTGCAACTTCACTAGCTTACGTGCGTCCTTTCATTGAAATTAGTAGCAAGTCAGGATAATAATTTTTAATTTGAGGAAAATTATTACACATCCTGTTTGGCATCAAATAATCATTAATTTAAGGAATAGACTTCTGTACAATATTACAAGGAAAATAACTCAAAATATTTCTCTATAATTTATTTGTGTGGAGACATTTTGTTGTGTTTTGCAGTTTGCACATAAGGACATGATATGTATGAATTTATTTAAGAAAGAGATTTAAATTTTAAATTAAAGAAAGTTAGTCAAAAACACATTTACCAAATAAAGTTTATTCATTTTGAAATAAAATGTTGGTGAAGTCACACAACTTTAAATATTTATAAATGATCTTTAATTCGAATTTCGAACTCACAATTTCTCACATGAAGATTTTACCTCCATCACTAAATCAAATGTTTTTTTTTTCCAAAGGGTCTATTTGTTTTTCCTTTTCATTTTCTATATCCTTAGATTTATTTCATAACACTTTTTTCCTCGAGAAAGGATGCCTCAAATTGGAAATATAGTAAAGGTAAGAGATTCCCTCTAGATTCTCCAATAAATTTTCAGAAATTATGTTTTTCTTTTTCTTCTTTTCTTGCACAAAATCAGACGATGCATGCGCCTATATTTTGTAAAATAGATTTTCTAAAGAGAATTTGGCTGTGACAATGAAAAAGTAATGGCCTTTCTGAAAATTTTCTTTTTCCACCAGTCTTGTTTCTTAGCAAGTTTTCCTCTAAATACCATTATTTGTATCCCAGGTATGGTTATATATTTAAAAAAAATACTTAATAATAAAAATATTTATATTTTACATTATTATATTAAAATTTTAAAATATGTATTTTAAGTTATTTAATATAGTTTCTAATTTTAATTTTAAAACATATTTTGTCGAAAAATATTTATACCTTATATTGGAGTGTGTGCAAATAACAGATGCAAAATTTGAAATACAAAAATAATTTCTCTTTCTAAAGAATTAAAAGTGACTAAACAAAATGTCCATATCCTCTATAGCGGACAGCTACTCCACCGAATAGAGTGGGCAGAAATTGAATGGAAGGAATATATCGGACACTGTAGAGAGCAGTTTTGAGATTCACACCGGAGGATTTATAAGGAGGATTTTTGCTTAGTACAGATGAAGTACTACATAGCATCTAAACTCCATTTAATGTACCCACACGCTTCAACTACAAACTAGCAAATAAACGTGCTTTGCCGTACTTTGACTGTTTTTAATATTAATATATTATTTTTTGAAGTGTTAGAAGTACATGTAGTACATATTATAAAATTTTGTCTGTATGATAGGAAATATGAATTATTTTTACAAGCAGTGTAATTAATTAAAATGCTATTGGCGGTACAAATATTTAAAAATTATAAATAATTGTATACAAAAAAAAATGATACATTGTTTCTAATTTATATTTCAAAAGATGAATTAAAATACATAATTTATGTTACAATAAAAGATTATAGGTGAGACGTTCAGATATGATATTATAGATATTTATAGTTAATTATATATAAATCGACTACAAATTCATATACAGTAAAAAATAGAGTGTGCTCCGCTACGCTATGAAGAACTTATCATAATTTCTTATCACATTAAAAATATGATCATTAACTAATTACATATGAATATAAATATTTTTTTGTGGGATAAATAGTAATATAGACAGTAATCATCAGCCGTAATTTTATCAGAATATTGTTTCTCTCTATCGGAGAAATCTTTCTGAGGATTTACATAGTGTGAACAACATCGTAAATAATATTTTTCGGAATAGTTTTTTCAAGATAGTGTGAACAGTACTTAGGAATTTTATCAGAATATTGTTTCTCTCTATCAGAGAAATTTTTCTGAGGATTTACATAGTGTGAACAACATCGTAAACAGTATTTTTCGGAACAGTTTTTTCAAGATAGTGTGAACAGTACTTAGAAATTTTATCAGAATACTGTTTCTCTCTATCAGAGAAATCTTTCTGAGGATTTACATAGTGTGAACAACATCGTAAACAGTATTTTTCGGAACAGTTTTTTCAAGATAGTGTGAACAGTACTTAAGAATTTTATCAGAATATTGTTTCTCTCCATCAGAGAAATCTTTTTGAGGATTTACATAGTGTTAACAACATCGTAAACAGTATTTTTCAGAACAGCTTTTTCAAAATAGTGTAAACAGTACTTAGGAACAGTAATCGGATTACTGTGAACAATATCTTCTTGGACTGTTCATATCTACTGTTCACATACAGTAAAAAATCCTGAAAATTTATATAATTTAGATGTTTGTAGAATAGAGAAAATATTCAATTCTGTTTTCTCCAACTGTGAATTGGCGCCAGTTTCAAAATGATCTGTACAAGGACGTTCTTTCATTTATTTTTTAATTTAATTTTGAGGAAAAATGTTATTGCATTTGACCTTAGAATAATTGGCTACCACATTGTATCAATATAATTAAGCTTTGCACGTACTATTGAATTGAATTTGTCTTTCTAAATTAATTACAATGTGTCAATATGCTTTTATGGGAAAAAGTTTGCATTTTTTATTTATGTTTATTTTTATACCCGTACAATAAAAAAGACTGGCAGACATTATGTATATTTCTTCATAAAAAAAAAACAAATGCATTAATTGGGGAACGCATCAATAGTTCAAAATTTGAGAGGCTGGTCTGAAGTTTGTCTTTTTTATTAATTTATTGAGATCGAGATTCTGTTATAAAATAAAACTTCTAATAGTTATTGTATTTCAATAAATTGTAATTATTACTTTCAATTTTTTATCTATAATATAAATTTATAAAACAAAATTAATCAAATTTATTTATTGAAAGTAGGGGTTTTGACTTTTGACTTGTTAAAGTTCATACCTCACTTGAGTCGTATCGGAGAAATCACGATAATCTAACTCAAATTTGTGAAAAAAAGCAGCTTGTTTAAGGCTGTTCTGCACAATTTAAAACAGGTATTATTCTTGTTGATTTTGTTAGCATATATGAAACAAGACAAGGTCCTCCGCTCATTATTTTATTTCATGCTCTTTATATTCTCAAGTACTTCATTAATTATACTCAACATCAAAGCATGCATGCGTCTCAAGGAATGTTTCAATTTCAAGTATTAATTAATCACAAATTGTATTTAGCTCTAGCTAATTATCACCTCTCAGAAATATAATAAAACAACTTAGTCGTACCAGACCATACCATACCATACCAGTGCTCCTCCTCTATCTATAAATACCTTTTTACACCAACTTAAACTCATTCCATCAGCATCTAAACATACATTTCTTCCATCCTTTTTCTAAAAAATATTAGGAGAAGATCAGAGCTAGCTCAAGTAACTTGACTATACAAATGGCTTCTTCTTCTTCTTTCATCGTTGCTCTCTCTCTCGTAGCGGCATTCTCGGTTCTCCTTCCCTCAGCTTTTGGTATGTGCTTAGTTTCAATTTCCCTCAGCTTTTATATTCATCATTCTCTTATTAGGATGACCTATTAACTTGAGGATTTGTTTTGAAATAATGGGAAAAATCAATTGTTAATTTGCATGATGATTAATTGTCTAGCTGTCAATGCAGCTGGTGTGATATGTGAGGAGCTGTCGAGCGACCTATGCGCATTCTCCATTTCAATGTCCGGGAAACGGTGCTTGCTTGACAGCAACAGTGAAGGAGGATCAATCAAGTACCAGTGCCACACGTCAGAGGTGGTGGTGCCGAACATGGCAGACTGGATTGAGACTGATGAGTGTGTGCATGCTTGTGGCCTCGATCGCTACACGGTCGGCATATCATCTGATGCTTTGCTCGATTGGAACTTCAGAGAGAAGCTCTGCTCTGACACCTGCTATTATACTTGCCCTAATATTATCAATTTATACACCGATTTGGCCGCCGGGGAAGGTGAGAGATCTCTATATATTACTTGATTAGTAGATGACATGTAAAGCACAATTACATGTTTAATGCCTTATTAGATTAGAAAAGATCCTGAAATTGCTAAAATACCAGCAGATCAATTAGTCTTTGTGGTGCAAATAAGTTTATGGTAGTATTATTAAATGCAAATTTGGTACAATTTATCACGAGAGAAAAGGAACTGTGAGTGCAATTGCCATAGTATGAGCTTGATACAATGTTTGCAATATTTGTATCTTTAAAAATTTCATACTTCATGTCTGCATTTGACTTATCAGATTGACCACAATTAACGAACATAGATTACTCTAATTACATGTGCTTAATTTTTAAATCAACCATTTAATTAATAACAGATCCAGTTTGCATTAGGAGATTTTGTAGACAAACCTAGCTTTCAACATATAAAAAGAAACCTATTTTATGAAATTAAGAAGCATGAATGTGGTCATACTATTGGTTTGCTTATTCAATAATTAATTTTGATCAAAGCTAAAGAAGCTCAAGACTTTATGACAATCAAAAGCGGACTGTATCCAACGAACTCTGATTGTACGTAGCATTGTTTTTTCGTATATACTAATAGGAAAAATATCATATAATGTTGTGATTGCACACAGAGTGTAACTAATCACCATTCTTGATACTTCTAATGAAATATTAGACGATGATTCTTCTTTGCTAGATACTTAATCAAGCTCTAATATTTCCATTTTCATACTATACACCGGCAATCTCCACGGGACAGCGCCTCTGTTTTTACGTAGACAACCCACAAAAAATTATTGACTGAGACGAAATACAGATCTACTGATCAACAAAATTATCATGAACTACATTGATTGATTTGCATTTAAGCAAGTTTGAATTAACTAGTTATTTATGTAAAACATGGCAGGTAGATCTCTCCCGGAAATGTGCAAGGCGATGAACGGGAACAGAGACCGTGTTATGATGCAACTCGATTCAGAAGGCACCCCGCGCAACTACGCTTCGGCGCCAGCACTGCACTATGCTCTTGCACCAGCAAGCCAGTAGTCAGACCTAGTAATTCAATTACGAGAGGAGCGATTGTGTTGATTGTATAATGTAAATTCTTATATTGAATTATGGTGGTGGCATGTGTGTGTGTGTTTATAAAAAAAATATGTAAGATTTCAATCAATTGGGAGATTTGTTTGTTGCTTTGTTATGTTAAATAAAAGAGTTTATTATTTTTTTGATCTTAGCATTTTGCCTATTCATCTGGGCCCAATCGTCAATACATCAATAAATTTGGAGCAAATTAACAAAATGATTTTGGAACGCTTGGTCCAATCATACACTAATGATGCAATTAGCTATTATTACATAATTATATTTCCAGCCATGATATTATGCTTCTCAGATACATTGATGTTCATAAACATCGCTAAAATTTGTTAGGGAATTAGATTACAAAACATATTCAGGTTTCGCAAATGCGCTGAGTTGTTATAAATTACATTCAGAAAAAAAGGATAGTAATTAAGGATAGTAACCAAACCAGTGATCTCTAATCACTTGTTATTAATTGAATTGAACAATTACAATTTCAAATTTACAACCCCTGTCATAAATTAACGGTACCTATTGGCGTTCAACTAAGTTTTTAATGTCTAATTAAGTTCAATTTTATAATTAATTTATAAATGACACGCGTATGTTGAAATAAACATCTAATGCGCGTTAGAAACAGAACGTATCTTTTCCAAATCCTCCTAAGCTGATCACCTTGCAACTAAATCAGTGAATATATATATATGTTATATGTGCAGTACAAGTGTATAAGTATATATTAACCATAAGAGAAATTATCCTTACATCTCATATTTTACATTTCTTATCTGCGCATTAAAAATATTTATACTAAATAGATAATTTATTTATATCTGAATTTATAAGTATTTATAGTTAGTATAGAAAATGTTTATAATTTTTTTTCTTAGGTGATTATAGATAAATTAAAATTAAAAATTTTGTTACACAGATATAAACATAACTTGTATAACTTTTAATTCTAATAATTCAAAATATAAACACTTTTATCATTAAATATAAATATTTTCTGAAAGAAGTATAAATATATCTAGAGTGTAATCAAGAGATATAATTATCACTCCTCAAACGATAAATTATTAAACTTAATAAAGAGATTATATCTCAGTACTGGTATGATACATGTGGTTAGAATAATTCAAACTGGCATACATAGTCTAACTTGTCGTGGTAGCCTTAATTATTTGCTGTATTCCAGGAACTCCTTTTATTTTTTTTTATTTTTTTTCTTGAGCGATGTGTGTGCATGCTTCTTTTTTTCTTGACAATATATATACATATATAGTTTGTCTTCAAATATTATTCTAGAATTTCTCAGCATCTTTTGGGAAAAAAAATGGGTTTTTTTTTTAATTCCACAAAAATGTTTAGGAAGCTGTCAAAAGATGAAAGACTATATAAATGAATATATTAAAGAATTAATAAGGAGAAGAGTTAGAATTAGTGGCATGCACGGTTTAAACTTTGAACCCTTTATAGTATTATTATGATTATAAGAAGTGATAATTGCATTTTTTTTAACTATATTTCTTATTTGCACTTCAGATATATTTTTTTTTCAAAAAATATTTATATTTAATGATAAAAGTATTTATACTTTATATATTAGAATTAAAACCAATAAAATTTTTAAATTAAATTTTTATATGATAATTAGGAAAGAAAAACTGATAAATATTTTTTATACTAACTATACACACTTATAAATTCATATATAAATAAATTATTTATTTAGTATAAATATTTTTGGTGTGCAGATAAAAGATACAAAACGTGAGGGGTAAGAATAATTTTTCTATTATTATTATTATTATTATTATTATTATTATTATTATTATTATTATTATTATTATTATTATTATTATTATTATTATCATTATTATTATTATTATTATTCAAATTTTTAATTTCCAAATAAAAATTGAGACCGTTGGTTTTATTTAATTCCAAAAATAATGTATTGTATTGAAGCCAACGGAATTTGTTTCGTGCATTAATTGTCAAGAAAACGAAATATGAATGATTTATGCAAGTAATTCAATAATTTGCACTGTCGATTGTTTTCATGCTTCGATCATTTATGCATATTATTTTAAAAACAAAAAAGACCAACGATTCATGTGTACTGTTTGAAAGGCGAATTTTGAATTATCATATTAACATATAAAAAAGAAGTTGTGACTATGACATAGACAAAAACATAATGAATTCAATTAATAGAATTTTTATGAAAGAAAAGAACATGCATTTGCTAATCACACGCATTGCACCTAGCTAGATTTTCTTTCAAATAAAATAAAATGAATTACATACATAAATTAATTTTCTTTTTCATTTTTTACGCGCTCTTCCACTATTTAAATACCTCATGACACCAAACTTCAGAAAATTAAATTAAAAAGAGAATAGAGAGAGAGAGGTTCATCAAGGAATCAAAAAGCTTTCAGAAGGAATTAATGGCTTCCACTTATTCCTTGATTGTTTCTCTCTCTCTTCTTGTCTCTCTCCCTCTCCTCCTACCTTCAATTTACGGTATGATATCTCTTAGTTATTTACATATTTTCAGAAGGATCCTTTAATTAAGGGTTAAATATGTTTTGCAAACTTAATTTTGCTGCCATTAATGCATGCTTGAGCACAGTTGCTTCATTATCTTTTATTCTGATAGAAGAAGAATCTAACCCTGTTACGAAATCGGATGGTTCGATATATACTTCCATTCAAATCGAGTAATTTTCGGATCGATGATTCATATTCAACTGTAATGTGCATTAAGTTGCATCATAATACTTACATTTATGTATTATCAATTGAAATGTCAAGTTGATATATAACATTATCAACAAAAAATACATTGTCGACAGCCAGCGAAACCGGTATTATATGTGAGGAACTGCCACGGGACCTGTGCGCATTCTCCATCTCGTCATCCGGAAGGCGATGCGTGTTGGAGAGCTCCATCAACGGAGAAGCAACCAGGTACCTGTGCCATACGTCAGAAGTGGTCGTCACAAATTACATGGCGGACTGGATCGAGACGGATGAGTGCGTGAGTGCTTGTGACTTGGACCGCAATACAGTCGGCATCTCCTCCGATGCTCTGCTCGAGAGGAACTTCAGAAAGAAGCTTTGCTCCACCGCTTGCTACGCGAACTGCCCCAACATCGTTGACCTCTACACGAACCTTGCCTCCGGTGAAGGTGAGAATTTCATGCTGAACTTCATGAGTTAAAACTGGAGAACAATGTTTTAAAATCAATTTTAGAAAATTACATAGGTTGAACTTGATTTTGAATTGTATTAAATTAATTGGTTAACAAGTAATAGACTTAATAAGCATTCTTGGCATCTTTTTTTTCACTTCAATCCTTTTTTTTTTTTTTGCAATTTTTTTTCACTCTTTTTTTTCCTTTTTTTTAATTTATACTTCTATTATAAGTTCAGTAAATTAATTTGCATAAAGCAAACTTCTAAACAAAAGAAATATCGTCAATTAATTGTCAAAATGATCTCTACATATTTCTTTTTCTTAACACAAGAAATATCTCTGACAACTTGCTGAGGAAAAGAAATTAAATTATGGCATGCACGAACACATTTAGGAGGTTTCAACTTTCAATTAAATAAAACAAATAGAAATTAAACAAAAAAGTTTAGCAATTAATGTGGTGGGGATCCATAATTGGTTGCTACCTATATTTCGGATGTATCGACTAATTAACCTGCTACTAAATCAGCCCAATTAGTCTATAGATACATGTACATAACCTTTTTTTTTTATATATATAAGAGTTCCCGTTAATATCGGTAATTTTTTTCAAATGCTTCTTACATAATTTGAATCGGTATCTCTCCGTAAAGAGATGAAATTTATCACACCACTATATTAAACTATGTACATAACCCTTAATGGAAAGAAAATATAATAAGGTTTCGTCTCATAGGCAATATATATATATATATATTTGGAATAAAATCGAGAACCAAGAGGCTTGATTAAGCCCAAATTAACCATAGAATAAATGGTGTTGCTAAATTTCATTCATACCAGAATAAAGGAAAGGCATTACAATTCCATACACAAGATTAATTTATTGGTGATTCTTGGAATTTAATTAACTTGTTAATTAATTCAATATATGATAGGTGTCTCTCTCAAGGAAATGTGCAAGGCAGTGGAGGGAAGAAGAGAGCGCATCTTGTTTGAATCCGACTCCGGCGCCGAAGCTCTTGCCCCGGCCCCCGCAAGCTTACACTAATTTATCCGCTAAAATTACGCATCTATATATAATAGTGTATATCTTTTTTGTGTGATATCTGTATGTCTACCATAAAATATGTGTGATTGTTGTATCAATGAGGTATACGTACGTACACGGGTAGAATAATTTAGGCCGGGATTTTTAAGTGGCCCGGCATATATGTGTGACTTGCCACGCCAAGGACATTCATTCATTTTTCTTTTTGGATTATTTATTTCATATTTGTAATTATTTTCTCAAAAAAAGATTATTATTAATCTGCTCCTAAATGTCAAACTTTTTTTAAAGAGATGCTATCATTTTCGTAGTATTTTTCGGTACCATATTGTTTGTTCAAATTATATTTTCTCATCAGATATAAAGCATTTTGTCATCGCACTTAAACTTCAAGGAAAAAAAAACCTCAAGTACTCCTATTAAGGTTTGAGTCGTTTATTGTCAATTGTACCAACATAATTAATTTACTTACAATTGATAGATGAAAAATTAATGTCATCTTTATTTATAAGCATATGTAATTATAGATTCAAGCTTTGAGGATTGTTAATCAAGCCTTTTTTTGTCGAAAGAAAAATGTTAATTTGTTTACAACAAGCAGAATCGAACTACTGTTTTCAAAATAATATAAGAAAATAAAAAATAACATCCTTTTTTTGTCAAAAGAAAAAAAAAGCGTTGATCCTTTTTTTTCTAATTTTTATGGGGCCGTTCGGCAACACACTGAGAATTAAATTTTAATTCACACTAAAGAGCTCATGTTCGGTAACCTTAATCCGCGCGTGAAAGCTAAACAAACTTAATTCAAAAGAACTTCCTTAAGGAGCCGGCAAAGGATTAAAGATCGGGCAAAATGAAGTTAAAGGAGGGGTTTTTAATCCGTACTAAGAAGCACGTATTCAGAAGGATTAAACAACTAAGAAAGTTAAAAAAGATTTAAGGAGGCTAAAGAAGGAGATGTGAAACGGCACCTATATGTTTACAACAAGCAGAATTGAATTTCTGTACATAAATGAACTTCAAGTTCAAGAACAAATGAAACAGTATCAGGACAAACGGTTTGTAGCTACAAAAAAAAAATCCGGATACAAACAACATATTTGGCAACACAGTGTAAGCCGCACAAGAATTTCATTCCTGACCAGCCATGTGGCAGCGATTGATTGGAAAGCGGGAGAGACATTGGGTCCCATCTGTGCTAAGTGTGCTAGCTAACTTTAACACGCGTCACTTTTTTATTGAGAATGAGGCGCTCGGGGGCCCCACAAGGCAGGGGAAACACTTCCTTTTTTTGAGGTTTTCTATGGCATTTAACACACAACTGAATATATAGCTCTGTGGTTTCGCTCATATAGAATTATAGATGGTAATACTTATACTCGCTGTACATTTTCATTGCACAGTTTCAGCTACTGAAAATTTCTCGAAAAGACAAGGATGGAAGGTTTTGAGCCGCTTGATATGAATCCTTGCACGAATATTGATGCATTTGAACAGCTGAGATCGAAATTGTTGATGCGCGTTATTCCCCTCCTTAAATTAATAGCCTCAAGATAAATGGGAAGTATTGTAATTTCAAGTCATAATGGGCCAAACGAAAATGCATGGCCACAGTTTGAAAATGGACCTTGATTTCCATACAAGTATACAACATTTTATGGTCCATAAGCTATTGAATTAGAAACTTATCAAGACAATATATATAATAAAACTTGAAATGATAATTATGTAAGGCGAAATCGCCTAGCAAGAGCGCACAAATCTGTTCTTCAGTGTTTAAAAAAGAAGTGAAATTTCATTTATTACATTTCATGTCACCATGTATTTGATAACAAAGTAATCATTTTGCAATACATTTGCTGAATTGAACCTAATAAGCTGAGAAAAGTTGGGAAAGAAAAGAATGGTACAAACAAATGGCATGCATGCACATCTCTTCACAGTTCAAACAAATTAAACAAATCATCACACTAATTTCAACAATATAAAATACTTTTTTACAATTTTTTTTCTCTCCTCCTTTGGAGCAAATGAGAAGTATTCTGAGTCCACAGAAACCATGGCCTTCCTTTAGCAGTTTGGGTAATCTTCCGGCGGTGGAGGAACGGCATCTTCAGGTGTGGGCCCGTTTTCGACTTTGAAGGCCATGGCCAAACCAAGTGGCAAATGTACATCAAAGTGACAGTGCATAATCCATACACCTATAAATTAAACAAATACACAAGTATCAATCTTTTAAGTTGTGTAGTTGGCAATTTGAAAGACTAATTAACACGTACATGAGAAATATTAATTAGTTCAAGTGTCTTTGTAACCTAGGACATAAGTTTCTCAATTCTTTCTTTACTTCCTTTTTGTAGTAAAACTATCTTTTTGGATTGGTTGGCAGTATTTGTTTTAAAATTAAGGTCATTTTGCTTGTCCTTTTCTCTGTTGGAAAAAGATATTGTTATTGTTAGTTAAATGACACATATGCCCCCTTGGAGAGCCCATTTATATATTTTATATGCATTTTATGTACTTGGTTACTTTAACAGCAGTCATAAATTATGAACATTTGAATGTAACCTTCTAACTATGAAGGACAAAAGATCATTTATATACATATCATGCACATATGGACCATCCACAATGAAATTGTCAATAATTAAGCATATCACAAGCCTAAATTATTTTCAAGATATCTTGGGTTCAAGTTCTGGTTGACTCAATATGTGAGGACCCTTTATTACTTTATTTTTTTTTTTTTTTTTTGGAATTGGAAGGATCTTTGTTGCTTTCAAAAAGATATTTATAGAAATAAATGTTTTGCTTTTTGAAAGCAAATGCAAAGCTCTTAAGTGAACTTAACCTTTACACAGAGTATACAATATTAACTGCATGCCTCATTAATCATAAACAAATTAACGAATGAAAATTTATGTATAATATCACTAAAACATATTAGATATATAAATATGATGTGATAATTAGTTAATTACTAAATAGCTAATTAATAGCTCAGTGTAATGACAAATTTTAATTTAGAGTACTAATTTAAGTGCTTACCTGGATTGTTAGCTACAAACCGGATGACTCCCCACCCACCTGCCGGCACCGCAATCGTGTTTCTCACTTGTGGATTAATCAAGTTATAACTCTGTACGGCACTTGATTCATTGAAGTTACCAAGGCCCTGCGCCAGAACGAAGAAATTAAACCCATGCAAGTGCAATGGGTGGTTCTCTGATCCGATAAGTGCCGTGTTCTGAAGCACCACCTCCACCGTCGAATTGTATTTGAGCTTCTTCACCTTTGTCCCTTTCTCCGTAAACACATTCATAGTTGACGATGCATTTGTGAAGTCGAACATCGTTGCCGGCTTGTCCGGGAAATCTTCTGTGTAGACATCTTGCTTGTTCTTGTAGAAAGCATCGAGCAGCGACATCTTGGTAGGAAAGAGGAACGACACATTGTTCATGCTCGCCGCAATTGAACCAATGGCGGCATTGCACTTTGTCTGGGATGGCCTACAAGGGGTTAGACCCAATCCATATGTGACAAACATGTGCTCATCCACCTGCAACGGCACTGTCGGATTGTTAGACCGTACAAGACCCGTTATATTTGTGTAAAACCGATATGTTGTGTCGGAGTCATTCGACAGAGGCATGACTGGCATGACAGGAGTGGGGTCAAAGTAGTTCGATGCCAACACATTACAAATGTATTCGACGATGCCACGTGTAGGGATTTTGGCAAAAGGTAGGCCAATAGCACTTTGATAAGGAGAAGCAGCAAGGTAATAGAGACCAGGATCAGCATCAGCTGTCATTAGAGCATCAACTGTCTGACCAGGGGCTACTACGATTGTGTCCGTTTTGTAGGGATCGGTATATCCTGCATCAATGGCAACCACAGTGAAGTTGTGACCGGCGACCTTGAAAAAGAATTCTGTATTGAGTGCAGCGTTAATGATCCGGAGAAGATATGTCTTTCCGGACTCTACTTTCATCTTGTATGTCTCTGCATATACATAAAAAACCGGAAACATAAGTTCGTTAATTCTATCGTAATTACAATTATTTATTACCTACAGGCGTTTTAAATTTGACTGTAGATTAGCTTGTGTGCTTGTAGATTGTTAACAAAAAAATGTATATATTTATGGACATTATTGCTGTAATTAAGAAATAAACCCCAATTGATTTTTTCTATTAGTTGGGGGGCTATGTACGTACGATCTTCCGAACAATTGTAGAGGTCACCGGGTTTTCCGTTGATGGTATATGCATCTGAGGCATTGGCAGCGCCGCCTGAGTTTAAAGCCTCCTGCTCCACATCCACCACATTTGCATTCCACCACTCACCTACACATATATATGCAACAAAATAAACATTACCTTAATTATCAAAAATGAAATTATTATATGATTTGAGGAATTGTTTCCATACTTCATTTCACAATACATACATACATACGCACATACACATATATATACCTAGTAGTATCGTCTCCTCTTTGTCGGGCTTGAGTACAAAAGGGTAGCCTTTAACTCCCTGTCGTGGTCGAACGATAAGTGCACCATACGCAGTCGCTCGAAGGTATGACACATGAGCATGCCACCATAACGTACCTACCTGGTTGGTGACATTGTACCTGTACGTGTACCTGTTACCGGGTTGGATCGGGCATTGAGTTATCATGTCTGGCCCATCGGACCACTGTGTCAACCGTTGAAGCATACCATGCCTACGAATGCATTGATCAAGAACATCCATCAGTTCTAATTAAGCATTGTATTTTCCATTGTAACTTAAACAAGAATATATATTTTTCTGTATTAATTAATTCATTACCAGTGTATTGAGATATTATAAGGAGATTGGTTGATAACATGGATCACGACTGTATCGCCTTCGTGTGCCTCTATCTCTGGTCCCGGCAAGTGACCGTTAATGGAGGTTATCACCCTCGTTTCGCACAAACGTGTAATTGTCAAGTTTTGCACCTAGAAATGAATTAAACCATCAATTTTTAATTAATCTTAATTACGCCAGATCAAAATAAATAAACTAGTATAGTGAAGATTTTCACAGCATGAATAAGCTGTAATTTTTCTGGTGGAAACCAAGTAAATATTGACTAATGGAAGGAATGATTATGGCCATTTGCCAACCGTTTGGTAATTAAGGTTTGAGTATAACATGAAATTTATTTTATCTATCAAGCAGCCTTACCAATTTTTTGTTTTTAAAAAAAAAACATCTCTAACTAGTTAAAGAAACCTAGATAATATAATAATATATGAAATATATATGTGTGTTTGGAAAGATCTGGTCAATCTTTATATATAGACTAAATGGACGGTCAGTGAGCTTTACGTAATTAAACTATGATATGTAACTATTGAGATTGGTTCAGCAAAACAAGTTAAAGTACCAAATTAAAAAAAATATATAAAACTTAAAAGCTACTAGAACGTCATTTTTATGTCTTTCTAATTATGATGTATATATATACCATGTCCCATCATGCCCAATAAGCATACATAATGGCCTTTGAAGAACCTTTTTTTGTTTTTTTTTTTTTGAGAAAAGCATTTTAGTTTATGCAACAAAACCCACAAAAAATGTGATCAAAGTACACTAGCTGCACAAAAAACATTTTAAAAAAAATAAATATTGAAACTAACGAAAACCTTTATTTCAAAAAAAAATAAAAAAAGTGCACTAGCATACATTACTAAAGAAATGTAAATATATAAACTCTCAAAGTGGCTCTGTGTATATATAAGAGAGATAAAAAAAAAAAAAGAGAGGATGCATATATTACATGAAAAATATGCTTGACTATGGCACCATCAGCACTACATCCGAAGAGAACAAAAAGAAATGCCAGAGCAAGAAATTTCGTCATTTCTAACAAAAAAAAATTGACTGCTTGTAGAAACACACGAGTAGCAGCAAATGAGGATAAAATCCCTCAAAACAACACAATTCCAAGAAGACAAATATTATTATTTCTTTTTTTTCTAGTGAATAAGAAGAAAGAACTTTAGAGAGCATGCAACTTGTATGTTTAGGTGTTACAAAAGGGTTGATATATAAACTCATATATATATAGGTGTTAGAACAAGGCGGGTGATCATGATCTAATTAAGTTCAATTTAAATTGACATATTAATTCAACGCGGGTCGAAAGTTGTTTGGATTTAAAAATTGCTGATTAATAACATTAGGTATTTGTTTGGTTTCGTGAGAACTTCTTCACTCTACTGTAGTTTGATATCAATTGCATGAACTTGTGATTGGTTGAATTAAAAATTGGCGGCTGATCATGACATCATGTAGAAGTAGAAACAATGTATTATTGGTCACGTAAACTTGACAGAAGTTGAAATTTAAATGTAAGTATATCTATACTTATATTTTTTTTTAAGATCCAAATTTTATGGGTTTAATTTCTTTTTCATTTAAATTCAAATAAAAAATTAAAATTATTGATGAGGTTTGCATTAACTAGTTTCTATATATGTATACTAAAATATTGCATTATTCAATTTTATTCATGTATATTAAAAGGTTTTTATAAATATATATATTCACTGATGTGGATGATTTCTTTATGATGCTGTTCATGCAGTTTATCAAATTGAATAACTTATAAGATTTTATAAGCATATATAGAAAAATATTCAAAAGGCACCTTAAGGTTTTATTATGTTATTGCGCTTTAAATTTTTTTTTATCATTAACATAAATATCTAATTACTGGTTGCATGAAAATGAGATGCATTTAAAGCTGTTTGAATTTAAATATATGGATCATGCTCCGATCAGATGGTATGATCAAAATGCACATCCAATAAAACTTCATGAGAATAATTAAAAATATATATCACATATATTCAAAATCCTAATACATATTCTATAGTAATTAAGGTGGATTCTTTTTCAAAATCCACAATGGATCCAAATTATTCAAATAAAGCTCAACTCTCTAATTTGCAAATATATTGATCAAAAGAAAAGCTGATTTTTTTTTAATTGTCATGAATCCTATGAAAAATGTTCTGTACTAACTACAGAGAAACAAACATAGGATGCAATCACCAAAAATTTTATTTGAACATTTATTTATGCATCCAATTAGAAGCATTGAGTCCCTAAATCTAGACCTTCTTATCAATATTGTAAAATAAGCAAGCATGGATGAATTAAAGATAGCCATATGTTTTAATGATATACATATAATATAAGCTAATTAATTAATTAGTTCTTCTTTGACCCTCTCAAGTGCTCGTTTGTTAAATAAAATATATTTATTTATATCACAAATTTAACCACATCCTATATCCTATTTAAGTTCTATACTTCCGCAATACTTATATGTACATAAGGTGCAACAACTGTGCTTTTAAGTGCTAAAATTTATAGGGTTTCGATATCTTGTCAGATTTTTTCCAGAAGAACTGAAAACATTATTCTCTATTTGATAAGTTAATCATGTCATGTTTGTTCAGATGGGAGTTTAATTAGGTCAAGATTTTTATTTATTTCATGCATGTTTGGTTTGTGAACTCTATCAGTTGAGATATAGTTTCAATAATTTCAATTCTGTGGGTTAAGTATACCTTATGCTCTAAGTAATAGATCGCCTTTATTAATTAGCTAATGTTAAGTGCTTAAATTAATGCCAAAATAATATATTAGGAATTTGTTTGGTAGATTTTGGGGCTGTTTCCTACCCCATGACTTATTTTTGAACATTGAACATTGTGGAAGGATCATTAATTAATAATGCTTCATTTTTTGGCTATTTTAACAATTTACAAAAATTTTAATTTAAAATGCAATGATATAGAAATGATTTATATTATTCACATATCATTTATAAAATTGATTAAATTTGATATATATTTCTTCATATATCAAGTGACTTAACAATTTAATGATTTTTTATGATCATCGAATAATACTTAAATTATGATAGGTCGGTACAATGTGCCGGTCCATCGGGCAAACCCAATTAAGTCTGATCAAGTCATGTTGACTTTAGGTCTCGGGATCTTCATGTTTGTATTATATCGTGACAAGCATAAGGTACATTTATCATTCAACAAAATTAATTGATAGGAAACTATCTTTTTGTTTTTCTTCTTTTTTTTTGTTCTTTTTGATGCATGGTTGAGCTAATTAACTAGTCAAATTTCATGTATTACAATATGAAAAAAAAAATAAGGCTGATTTTAGAAATTATTACAAGATGAAAAAAAAATTAGTGTAAAATATTAATCTTAAATTACTTTCAATTACGAACATATATTTTGTATGTTTTTAGTAAATTCTTTCAATCTCTGCACACTTTGCAGCCGCCCCTAAATTAAAGTAAGCCGTAAAGAAATAATAAAAAAAATACGAACATAAAGATGCAACCTTTAAGAGACATAACATATAAAAAATAAAGGAATCAATCATATATTTATGAATTTATCAAATAAAACCTTGCTCCTTATCCTAGCTAGCTAGCTACTTTCAGATAACTTTTATAAAGCGAACAGTCTATGTCGACAAAGCTAACTCATTGTTATGGCTAATGGTGTCACCTAAAAGGATTATATAACTAAAAGGATTATATAAAGATTCTTTAATCAAGAAAACTTGTAATTTTATATAGTTTGAAGGGCTGTTGTGAAATTTTAATAGAGCTAGTTGACCTATAAGGCGTCATTGACTCTGCCAGTCTACCACTATTTTTTATCGTCGGATCATTAAATTTTATATTTTACATAAATATGAAATTTTTATAAAAAAAATTTAACCGTAAATTTTGATATCATCAAACAATTATTATATTTATCGGACTCAAATTTAATTTGATCGGTGAACATTGAACCGTACCCGCTTCTTAACACTAATTGCATCTCTAACACTAACAATGGTTCCACATCTGTATCTCTCCTTCTAAAACTAGCAAGTTTTTTCCTGTAATTTCTCATCAAAGAATATGAGTGTGAGAATTGAGATACTATGTGGACCTAAATTATCAATTTATAATGAATAAATTTGCTAGATTTCTTTATTATTATTATTATTATTATTATTATTTGGTAACTTTTGCTCTGTGGTTGTGATCAATGTAGAGGTACAGTTCTCTCTACAGTGCTGCACTGAGGCTAAAGCAACATTACAAATATGTTTCTTTTATCTCACGCTACCATAAAAAAGTTTCAAAAAAATTTGAATATAATAACTACATTTAATTTCAAGCATCAGAAGCTTCAGTTTCAATATATTTATTAGCAATTTTGCAAATTCGTAAAAGATAATTTAGATATTTTATCAAGAGTCAAATTGCCAAAAATTGTAAGAAAAAGGTAGGTCTCATGGAAAATTTAAGACGGTTTTTTCTCAGATTACAATAGGCCTTTTGTTTTACTTCATCGATTTAAAATTTAATTAAGTGAGATAAGAAAAGATTATGTATGAAATAAAGACTAATACATAATGTATTCTCTTTCTCTTTCTCTTTCTCTTTCTCTTTCTCTTTCTCCAGTGAAGCACACGTGTCGTCTCCCTATTGGCTATTGCTCTTGGTGCTGACCTGGACCCGGCCCCACGTGGTAGTGATGCGCTTTACGAAAAGATGTGTTGTCTACACTCTCTACAGTGTTTGTTTTTTCTTACTATTATGTTACTTATTTTACCTGAGATCAAAGGTGATTTCAGGCGTCGGATTTAAATTTGTATCAATTAAGTTCATTGTGAGTTTGAAAAATCGTTCGCCTTATAAATATAAATATATATTATAAATGGATTGAAATATAATCTTTTTTTCTCAGCTAAATCATATGCAAGTTTATTATACATCTAATTGAAAAGGCTAAAATAATAACTTTATAACATAATTACAGTGAGAGGGTTAATTATACCCTTTAACTGCATTCTAAATATATTTATTTTTTCTTCTAAAAATATTTATATCTAATAATAAAAGTATTCATACTTTACGTTACAAGAATAAAAAATTATTTAAATTATATTTTTACTTGTACAATAAAATTTTTAATTCAATTTTTTCTATAATCATCTAAAAAATAATAAATATTTTCTATATTAAACATAAAAACTTATAAATTCAGATATATATAAATTATCTATTTAGTATAAATATTTTTTACAGCCCACTATATATAAAACTAAAACCTAACAATATTTGAGCCTAAAAACAAACCTCCAAAGCCTTTAATCAAATATCCATTAAATATCAGCCTAAATTCATTTTTCCTCAAAACAGAACCCAATACATTTTCAAGAGAATTTGTGCCAACAAAGCCCATTTCACATTACTATTTCTAGTAGTGACCAGAAAGGGCAAAAAAGACATTTCATTCCTTCATTAATTAATTTATTTATTTAGAATTAAAAAAGTTGGGGGAAGTAGGAAGTAGGAACCAACCAATAAAAAAACGACCAAGAAGTGGGCCCCAAATTTCCGTTACACGGTCGGTACCCCACACCACACACCTCACCTCCGAATTCCTTCACCTCCACTCGACTCGACAGTCGCCGCCTCTTCTCTCTCTTTCCCTCTCTTTCTCTTTCCCGCTCTTTCCCCTCATCTCTCTCTCTCTCTCTCTCTCCGAAATGGATTCTGACGATCGCGCACAATCGCAGAGCAGTACACCATCCTCCATGGACATCTCTCCACCCAAACCTGTACCTATCTCCACCGACTCAGATAAGGAGCACACCTTACCTACTCTCACTCGAATCCCCAATTCCCCCTCCGACCAGCCGCCTCAGGTGCTCTCTCCTCCGCCTCCGCCTCCGGTGCAATCTCAGCCTACGACGGAGCCGTCCTCCTCGTCCTCTCCTCCTCTGTCGCCAGGCTCAGCTGCAGAAGAGGCGGTGCAGTCTGGCGTGGGCATTCAGGTTCCTCTCGAGGATCGCGTGAAGGGGCCGTGGTCGCCTGAGGAGGATGCTATCTTGAGCAGGTTGGTGACTAAGTTTGGAGCGCGAAATTGGAGCACGATAGCAAGAGGCATTCCTGGCCGATCGGGGAAATCATGCCGCCTGAGATGGTGTAACCAGCTCGATCCCTATGTCAAGCGGAAACCTTTTACTGGTATGCGGCATTCCTTTATCTCATTAAGGGTTTTGCTTCAAATTTTAGGTCGTTTAATTAACACTGGAAAGATAGGTTCTGTTTCTGTTGTGTATGTTGCTTTCCGTATAGAAATTTTGTCAGTATCATGTTTGATCGTTTCGAATTGGAGGAATCAAGAATCTGTTAGTGTGTCCTTCAGTAACGTGATGAGATATTGTAGTGCTAAGTTATAATACTTCTTCAAGGGGTGGGTTGTGGGTTGCTGCGGGATTTAGTAATATTTGGATTGGATAGTTTCAGTATCTGCTTGTTGTCAATACACAATACTCATGTAGGAGTGGAAGTGACAAAGTAATTTTGCTATTTACTAAAATTGAGGTTTGTTTTAGGATCTAGGTATGTGATAATATTGTTAGATGCATCGTATAATGGCTCCAATTCTTATGGTGAAAGGTCTCATTTTTCTTTGATCTTTACTACGAACTTGTAATACAATGTGTTCTACGAAGTTGAGTTTCTTTATATTATACTTATTATGAGCTATTGTAGTGTTCCGATATAGCATTCATATGCATTAGTAACCACCCTTTCCATCTTCACCCGATATCAATTGAAAGGACAGAATGAAAACAAAGAATTCCCCTTTTCAGGGCAGCAAATACCTTTTATTTAAGAGATAATGATCATATCCACCATTTCAAATTGGACACCTTGTTCTCCAATCCTAAACATAAGCTGGTATGGTCTACTCCCAAAATTTTAAATTGGCAAGAATAATGCCAAATTTTCTGCTACCAATAATAACTGGAATATCAATATATTTTTGCACATTTTATGTAAGAGTTAAGGTCACTTGACAACAATTTGTGTTGGCACTTGTAGAATTGATATCAATTACGTTAATGTTAATGTTGATTCCGTTAGGCTTTGTCATATCTTTATGATTTAAGTTTCTTGATTCTTCCTGGATTTGCAAATACATTACTATAAGTTGGTTCATCTGCAAATCATGTCAAGAACATGGTAATAGCTGTGAACATTTCTCTAGTTGATGGGTTGATGGAATTTATTTAATGTTTCGATTGCATACTAGTAAATTCATATTGTGAGTTTTCATGTATATGTGTAATCTATGATCTAATATTACTGGTTAGTAAAATTCAGCTATTCTTTTGAATTTTGGATATCGAATCCTATTATTAGTTTGTCAAGCTACTAGTTGATTGTTTTTCTTTTAGTATTCTTATATGTGTTATGTAAGTGTTTCTGGCTGTATTATTGTAGGCGTGCCATATATTTATAGTAAGCTTATATTATGAATTTATAGTAAGCTTTGTTAATTCAGCTCATATTTTGGATGGAGATATCAGATCCTATATTAGGTTTACCATCGTTAGTCCTTTATTGGTGAACACTTTTTTATATTTTAGGAACTTCATAATAAAAATAAGAGTAAATTACACAAATGGTCCCTAAAGTATCATTCATTTATCATATTGATCCTTAAAGTTTCAAACTTATCAATTTGGTCCTTAAAGTATCACTTGGTTATCATTTTGGTCCTTAAAGTTTCAAATGTATCAATTTAGTCCTTCAAGTTTTTAATTTGTATCAAATGGGTCCTACATTTAATATCCATTGGAAAAAATGATAATTGTATTTATTAATATGTCTTCTTTTTGCATTGAGACTAGTTTAGACGTATGTATCAAACAATACAAATAATATGGAAAAAGAAATATAATTATTCACGACATCAAATATCAATTAAATTAATACTAACAATCATGTTTGTGCCATCATAAATTAATTAAAATAAAATTTACATATTTTATTCATAAATATTAAAAAAAATATATCATGATGAGATGATATGCATGCGAAGATGGATCTTCATTTAATTTTTTTTTACCGATAATAATGGTAGAGCTAAAATATTATAAATAAAAAATTTTGAGGACAAAAAATGATAAATTAGTAATAATTTAAGGATTAAATTGTTGTCTTTAAAACTTTAAAGACTAAAATGGTAACTAAATGATACTTTAAGGACCAAATTGATATTTTTGAAACTTTAAGGACCAAAATGATAAAGGTGTGATACTTTAGGGATCATTTGTGTAATTTACTCTAAAAATAATATGTTGCCTAGTTAATTTTTTTTATACAATAGGCTTATATGAGTTATAGGAGTACTTCATCACTCAGCATTTCACACATTTTGGAGTCTGACCCTTTCTATTTTCATCCAGTAGCATCTGCTAGGGCAAAATGGTAATGACAGATTACACATAATCTTATGTACAGCGGCAAGTATGGTTAATATAATTACTTCCTTTGGGGTCTAATACTATACATTCGAAAATAAAAAAAATAAAGAAAAAATGAAATTCAAAACAATTATGAAAATTGGCGAGTATAGGGAGGAGAACATTGGCACATTTTGTCCGATTATATCCATGTGTGTTTGTTGATGTATATTCATATATAGAGTAGAATCACCTTGACAACTAACTATATATTTTGACAATTGATTTATATGCAGTTTGCACCCTACATATCTGAAACTGTAAGGTTCAGTTGCCACTTTTAGCCTCTGTAGGGTTCCTGTAATTTTTCACATCTGAACTGGTTTGACCATCTATAAAAGAAGTTAAAATAATATAAACCGTTCTTTTCAAAAAAATAAATTAATGTGAACTTTCTTAGATGAGCCTTCTTTTGGCTACTCAACTATTGCATTCGTTTCATCTACACCCCTAATCTTTATTTGTGATTCAATCAATTCCTTGTGTAGTTGTACATGAATAGTACTACCATTCTTCCACTAGAAATGCTAATGTAGCAATACATCAGCACCTGATATGTGCCAGGTCAGTGGCCTGTTTGCCATGCCAGCACCACGCTGTCGTCCTAGCTCTATGTCAGAGCAACACTGGTATGTCAGCTAGTCAGCTCTTGACAAAGGGCAGTGTAAGCATGGTTAGTATTTGCTATAGGCTGAATTGAACCAGTTGCAATAGTTAAGGGGCTGACAACAACTGAGAAGCTTCCAGGCTGAATTGAACCAAACACAATGGTTTAGGAACCAAAAACAGACCATTCTCACGTTTTGATGTGAACCCTTAGATTTTTGTGAAAATGCTTGATGAATGATAACTCATCAAATTTGGGATACATATGAATTTGATTGTCCAAAATAGATAATCACATTATCCTATCTCCAAATTTAGTAATTTGGATAGTTTATAGAGCTTTAAAGATCTGCCAATTGGATGTGCAAATTTCTCGTTCTCTTTTATCTGATATCCATTTCATTACTAAATCAAATGACTTCAATTTGACGCTTTGGATGCCATGCATTGAAGAACCTTTATCCTGCTAATAAGTTTTGATAATTTGGCAGTTGACTATTATTTATCTATATTTGCAACTGATCCAGGTTTTCTCTGCTGGTGGACCTAGTCTAATTTTTTTTCCTTTTCCTTTGTTATAGAGGAAGAAGATCGCATCATAATTGCGGCCCATGGCATCCATGGCAACAAGTGGGCTGTGATTGCAAGGCTTCTAGAAGGCAGAACAGACAATGCCATAAAAAATCATTGGAATTCCACCCTCAGGCGGCGCTGTTACATGGTTAACCCATACAGATCCTCTTCAGTCGAACCTGTTATTCCCATGGAAAACAGGTTTAGCATGCCTAATAACCCAACAAATCTGCCCTCTGATAACATGCATATTGGTGAACCAAATATCAAAAGAGAGGAAATCAGTCCTGAACAAGGTAGTACATCTGAAAATGATAAAGAACAGGTGCATATCGTTGATAACACTCCCCAGCCTGATGTTTGTCAGGACCCACCTTACCTGTACCGACCCATAGCCAGAGTGAGCGCCTTCAGACCATATAACCACCATTATGCACCACCAGCTATAAAGCCAAGTGGCACAGGGTGTACCGTTGCTGACAATGAGTTACTTGAGCAGCAGGTTCCATCTAAATGTGGGTATGGGTGCTGTACCAGTGATAGCAGGGAAGAAAATGAGGGTTGCAGGAGGAGGTCCTTAATGGGTCCAGACTTTGTGGATTATGAGGAAACTGCACCAATAATGAGTCATGAGCTGGCATCAGTGATGTCAGATATAAGCAGCATTGCATGGATAAAGAGTGGATTGCAGAGTGGAATTACCAGTAGCCTGATGCAACCTGTATTGCCAACTGGCGGTATGAATCCTGTCTGAAACTGGGATGCTGAGTTTATTTCTATAACGGCTTCGATCATTTCTTTCTCTATTGTTATGCTGAACCATTTTTGTAGAATATAGTAAACTCATTTAGAATTGCTGCCCCTTTATGGGCAATAAGAATAGTACAGATCAAAATTGGCGAGCGCATGGAATCTATTTTAATTACCTCCCTCTCACTCTCCTCTTTTTTTTTTGTGTGTGTGTTTTAAAACAGTAATCATATCTCTATCTCGTCGTTTATTATATTGTACCGAAAGATGGCACCGATATTAGGCCTCATGCTATTTTTTTTTTTAATGAGGTCATTGGTTTTTAAATTGTTTCAAAGGGTCTTGTGCATGTAAAGCTCGGATTAGAGTGAGACCTACTACCTCAAAGGGAAAAAAAACACGGAGATAAAGGTTCTTTATTTTTATTTCTTCTGAATTTAACTTTGATCGTGAACTGATTCATAGCGTATCGTAATAGACTAGGAAATGTTCGTTAAATGGTCTGTTTGTGTCAGGTAAACAATTTATTTATGTCAAATTTGTTGTTAGGTGATACTATTCTCATCACTTGTCCTGTCTTGTCTTGTCTATTGCAAATTTTTTTTCTAGGTCTGTTTATCCCAAATTACACACAAAATTAGTGATCCTTGACCAAGAGTTATGACTCATGCCATTTTGTTGAACTGTCAATGCCGATGGTGTGCTCATTTCATTTCCTTCCTAAAATTAGAGACCAGATAAAGAGTAAGGGAATCTTTTGCTGTTTCGTATGTACCCATTTTCTTTTTCTTGAGAGTCTGGAAAAGGACACTGCAATTCTGAAAGTTTTGTTGGGTTCTCTCTTTTTCTTAGAACTTTTGCAAGTGTTCTTCCTATTCACTCCGACAATGCTGATACTCTTTGTTGAAGGGAATCATGATGATTCTTGACAATTGACAAACAAAAAGGAAAATAACGAAGAGATATGTTGTTTGCTGTTTTTGTTTTATAAATAGTTATTAACTGATGGTTTTTTTTCTATGTACATTGATAAAAAGTTCCAGTGCAATGTCGTTGACAGCATAGTTATTGATTTATCGTTTTTTTACCATTCTTTTTACGGGAAGGGATTTGACAACTAATAATTTGACAATTTTGATAACTATTTTTCAAATGGTTTCAAAATAAATCTTAAAAATAGAAGAAAAAAAATTGTAGATATATTCTTGAATTTAAAGATTGATTATATTTCAAATTTCATTCAATTTAAATATCATTTGATACTCCATCAAAAACAATCAAAATAATATAAAACTTTCAATGGTTTAAAATTTAATACAAATGATCTTTAAATTGTATGAAAATTGAAACACAATCAATCTATAAGTTATAAGATATGTTTGTAATTTTTTTTCTATTTTTAAAAAAATTTAAGATTTATTTTGAAATTATTTAAAAAAATAGTTGTTAAGGTTGTCAAAAATATTAATTGACAAGGATCTCTTCTCTTTTTCTATAAGGGAAAAAATAAGGTAGGACGATTAAAACTAAAATTTATCTAATAACAAAGATAATGTTCTTGGTGAAAAGCTCATGTATTTTAAATTTGAATGGAGAGTTTTTTATGAATATTTAAAATTAGATGATTTTTGCTTTCATTTTTCTCATCTCAAATAAAAATTGGAATGTAATGTCTCCTAATTTCTTTTCTAAGTGTACATTAATAATGTGATAATTTGACATTATACAATTATTTTCCTTAGAAGACATTAATGTTGAGGGCTAGAAACCTTGAACTAATATGCACATTTGTATACCTCTAGACATCAGGAGCTGGTACAAGCTATCCCTATTTCTTTATATATACTAGCTTTATTTTTAATTCAAGAACTGCATGAACTGCATGTATTTGGTACTTACTAGTTGGAAAGGGAAAGTAATCTAGATTCTAGTGTTGCTTCATGGGTTTCATGACCTAGACATTAATAATCCAATTAATTGCATTACATTAAAATAATTATCTCTCCATATGAACCGAACTACTCTCTAGATAGCACAGGACTACATAATTAAATGCAACATTATTATTAGCTGATTATAACTCTGCTTCTTTAAAAAGAATATATATTGTTTCTCTCCCAATCAGTAATTACATTCCTTCCTGCATGTGTTTGTTGAGAGAACATTGCTCCACCATATATAATCAATATGTAATTAATTAGGACTTGAAAGTGAGAAATTTTTACTACAGCAACTTAGTGAGATTAATTACTATTAGTTTATGATACATACATATATACTACATTACAAGCATAATTATTGACATGAGTCTATTTCATAGCTAGATGCTCAGAACAAGGAAATTGATATATCTTTCCAATTCCTTTCTCTATCAATCTCTCTTTTTTATTTTTGGTAAAGTTCCTTTTGTACTACATATAATAATATAGGTCAGAAAATGGAACATTGTCGGTTGTCACCTCTGTGTCACTTGGGGCAGTGCATATGATACATTGATCCAACATTCTGGACCCATGTGTCAGGTAAATGTCATTTTTTTATTTTTTTTTTAAAGAAGAATTATTTTCATTTGCAACACAGTTTACATTTATTGGTCCAGTTTGGAATGTATGTATGTTCTCTGCATCTGAATTCTGAAATGTAGCCTTGTTCTAGAGCTAATATGTCTCAGTTACATGGTACTATACTCACATGCATGTGTTGCTATGTACCATTGTCTATTGACATCAGCCATAGAGAATTTTTAACCAATTAATCCTCCTTGTTTTTATTTTTATTTTTTTTTGGAAAAGGCAGCAAGAGAAAATTACAATATATTTTTACATATTTCTGAAAAAAAAAATCTACTTACATAATACTGGAACAAACAAAATCGGATTTGTATCCTTTATTGTGTTGCATCGTGCAACGTAGCGTGTTGTTCATACAATCGTGTTAAAATTTGTACAAAGTAAATTTAAAAAAAAGTCTTATATAATACATCTATTCGTATACTATATAGCGTAATATTGCACAACAGAAGATCAGTACCAAACAAAAGACCCCAATTAAATTATTAAACTCACCATATCATATCAAAGATGAATTGAAAACTAAGTGAAACACAAGCATCAATCAATCAAGGTTTGTTATGCATATAGACAATTCAATTAAATGACCCAAACAATAAAATAAAATTTATAATTTATAGCGACATTTATCAATGTATGTATCTGATCAAATTCCATTTCGCCAGATAACGTTGTCACAAGTTAAAAGTTGATCACAAATACATGTGGGGATCCATTATGACATTGTAGTTGCAGTGCAGGATGCATGCTCTCGCTACACGCTGCAATAAGTAGAAGTAGGTGTGTGTGTGATCTATCATTTATAGATGCCTTTGCATGTAACTCAGGAATCATGAGGGGGGGGGGGGGGGGGTCTGGTCTTCAATTTCATCATTGGAATTATTGAGAGCGTGGTTGAGACCTTCATCAGCAATGCTTTCATGTAATAATTGTTGATGATTCAATCAAAAATAATAATAATTATTGTTTGGTCTAGTGCCTCTGTAGCATGAATTATGAGTTATGACATTGTAGGTAGTCATTATTTATTTTCTGTGGTCAAAACAGTGTTGTCATATGCATGGATATAATACATGGATATTATTTATGACATTGTAGTTGACTGCCTCACGGATTTATACACAAAGTGGTGCACATGGTATCAAGCTCCAGGGCTTGTTGCTTCACGGATAAACAGTTGACCCTTAATAATGCGAGTAGATGATTTTCTATGGCCAATGCTTGCTACATTATGTAGTGCTGTTGGAATCTTACTATGATTATGATGGGCTTGCTAATGCTAGCCACAAAGTTATAAGATTAAGATCATCATTTTTAAATTTTGTGATCTTATGCATCATTCAAACTAAATTGTAACGGTTGAGAATAACGATGCAATCAAAATTTAACATGAGAAGATGAAAAATTAAAGTGTGTGCGTTATAAATCGTAATGAATATTTTCGAGAAATAAAAAGTTCATGAATATTATTTGTGAATCATATTTTTATTTTTTTTATATTATTATTTAAAAAAAAAATTGGAGTCCGAGAGAGTGAATAACAAAATATATGATGTTATTGTACTTAGTGAATAACAAAATATATGATGTTATTGTACTTGGTGAATAACAAAATATATCATATTATTGTACTTTCTAATTACATATCATATATATTATAATATATATTTTAGCCATTTGACTGACCTAGTACTGCCTACTCTGCACTTGAGACATCACAGTATCACATACACAGCGAATCATCAGACATCATCCTCTTCCTTCATCCTTGTGCAAAATCCAAGGGACATGGGGATGCTATCATGCTGATGCTATTCTTTTTCAATTTTTAATCTTCGGTTTTCCTCTTTTCTTTTCCACTGTACATCAAAAGCCGTAATACTTACTTCCCTTTCCAGTTATCCAGCACTCGCTTCTCTCCCGAGAGAGAGAGAGAGAGAGAGAGAGAGAGAGAGAGCAACAGAAATGGAACCACATCTATAGTTTCCATTCTTGCTCCGTGTAGTAAGTCGCCGTGCTGCTCTAATGGCAACGAAATCGCCTCAAAATGTACCCGTTTTGTAATTTCCCATCGGTTTTCGATTTCATTACTAAAAGAGCTAAGATTTCCTCCGCCATTTATGGTTCCATTGCAAAGGAATGAAACTGTGGGCCCCACCACCGCATTAAATCTCTCCTCCATTCCCCCAAAGCTTCCCCCCTTCCAATTTTTTCTGAATTTCTTTACTGAATCCTCCCATTAGAGATCTCTCCTACAGAAATGGCTGCTGATCTGAGAAAGCCATGCGAGCAGGACATAGAAATGGGCCCTCGCCATAGCTATCGCGACCACGTGGCAGATGGTGATACATCCGAAGAGAGCGACAACACAGGTAGCCTCTGTTTCTCCGACGCAGAAGATCACCCCTGGCGCGAGTCGCCTCACACGGCCTCTCCAAACAACAACCCCTCCGTTTCTCCATACAACAACACTGACACAGCATCGCCCGGTGCGGGTGCAGCGGAGGCGGCGGCGGTTGTCGCAGATCCGTGTAGGAAATCCTGCGTCTCGGATTGTTCCCTCGAGACGGATTTAGAGAGCGGGTTAGCGGATCCTGAGATAAACAAGGGGAGCTCCAGCCCGGAGAAGGCGGAGAAGAATTGTAGAATTTGCCATTTGAGCTTATTAGAAGGTTCAGGACCTGAAACTGGTACTGGTACTGGTATAGTGTTAGGCTGTTCTTGCAAGGATGACCTGGCAGCGGCGCACAGGCAGTGTGCTGAGACCTGGTTCAAGATCAAGGGTAACAAGTCAGTGATTTTTCTCTCTCTTTTTGTTATAGTCTATATTTGGTTTTGTTAACTAGTAGCCACTATGTTTCTCAGTTTGGTTCCGTCCCAATTGGATGCTTGAGAAGTTAATCTATATCAATTTTAGGATGACATGCCCAATTTTATTATCCAGTTTGTAGTTTTTTTTATTTATTTAGTAATGTTGTGTCAGTGTCTTGGTCCAAATTTGTGGTTTTAGATTGTTGCTAAATTTTAATTTTTTTTGTTTTCTCTTTGCTAATGTTATTAAATCATCCATATATCCGCCATTGTTAGATCAATTTAGCATAATGTTGTCGTTGATTTAGACTTTCTATATATTCGAGGTGAGTTGGAGGCGCCGAAGTTAAGACGCCTTTTTCATGATTTATCCTTTTGCTTTGCAAATTGGTATCTTGCTCTTGCTAAGAATAGGTTTGGTTTAAGAAATCACCTACGTTAATTATGTTCACATGGTAATGGAATCTCAATCATAAGCAATCATCTTTGATTATGGAAAAGTTAAAGGTGGTTAAGGTGGAAAAGAAAAAGGCAAAGTTTTTGATAATAATCTAAATTAGCTCAAAGTTGAGTAGATACTCACATGACAATATTTTCTGTAGCCTATACTTTTTATTTCTTCTATAGATTCTTATGTTATTCAATCTGATTATTATACTTGGTCATGATATAAGTGCTTTTCTGACTTCCACTGTTTGATATAAGGTAACCTACCAACTACTAGGGTTGTATGTGAAAAATATTTGGTTGTTGCCTAGAATTGTCTGGAAGCAGATATGCATTGACTAGTGACATTTTAAGTATGAATATTTTTGCTATTATCTGGATCATGGGAGTAGTGGTATAGTATAGATACTTATTAAAATAAGGGCTATTTTTTTTTCAATTAGATACAATATTCTTGAGGTGATAAACAGATAAATGTAAAATAATTATATTTCAATATGGATATGTTATATTCTTGAGCAGGAATATTTTTCCTTTGGTTACTGTAGTACCTATTGTGGGGGTCATTCAGGAAAGAAGACGACGATTTGATTACTTCAATAAAGGAAATCTATTAGTTGTGGTCCAATCCATTTGCTTTTGTAGTTGTAATCTTCTCCTTTGTTGTTTTGTGGGTCTCTTATAAACAAGTCCATATATTTTTCCTTCTTATAATTTATCCTTTCTTTTTTCTTTCTTTATGAATTGAATTTATCCTTGTGCTATTTGCACTTATTCTTAGTGGCTATGCTCTTATAATTGATATAATAAATGAACCTCACAAATCTATCCATGTGACATATATGCATCTTTTTTTCACACGTCTCACTTTTACATTTTCACACAAAATTTCTTTCTTCTATGTGCTTATTGATTATCCTTTTTCTGCTCTAATGTGTTACACAGGACATGTGAGATATGTGGATCAACAGCACAGAATGTGATCGGAACAGGTGAGACAGAGTTCATAGAACAATGGAATGAAGCTAACAGCACTAGCACCACAACTGCCCCTGTTGTGGTGCCAACAAATGAAGCACGGCGATTCTGGCACGGTCACCGTTTTCTCAACTTTCTGCTTGCTTGCATGGTTTTTGCCTTTGTCATTTCCTGGCTCTTTCACTTCAATGTACCGGGCTAATTTCTTTCAGTTACTTTTTTGAAATACTTGTCATAATAAAAGTGGGCTTAATGAGAAAAGCTAAACATGGCTTTGCTTGAGAGATGCCATGATCATACTTCAGTAAAAGGATTGCGAGTCCATGGATAGAGCTACGGTCTGTGTTTTTTCTTTTTTTTTTTTTTGTGTTAGGGAGGGATATAGTTCCTTTTTTTTCCTACTGCATTATCTATTACGCTGCAATGTTTAATCTCTCTGTATATTCTCTGCTGATATCTAGTACTTAGAGCCGTGTTTTTTCTTTGCTTTTCCTTCAGATAGTGATTTTTCTTTCGTTAGGGAGAATAATGGCTGATGCAATATCAGTTGCATATTTGCATTTCTCCATTTTCGATTAATCATCACATTCTTTGGAAGCTTGATTGATTCATATATATACTCTCTGGAGCGTTGCTCGTATCCAATTCATTTCCACACTGAAGTTAGCATTAAACTCTGTTTATTATTGGACTAGAGCCTAATCAAGAAAGAATTATTTTATTTTCTTATTCTTTTCAGCAAGTTCCATCTATGAACCTTTCTTCTGTAAACTATCCAACAACATCAAGTGAAAATCATAAACAGCAGTATAATGTATTAATTCTCATGGAAGGAAACAACTGCTGATTTTGTAACTTACTGTTTGCAGAAATGCAAAAGAGTAAGCAGTGAGTGTTTGGTTGGCTGATTATTTAAATTACAATAAATGATCAAAATGTGTTGATCAAAAAGAAAACTCAACCCAGGTAAAAAATAAGTGAACTACCTAGGCGCGCACTATCTAAAAATGGGAAAACAAAAAGGACTAAAAATAATGTGCACTAGGAAATTAAAACACCTGAGGATAAAAAATTAAAAAAAATAAAGAAAAAAGAAGAGCGACCACCAGAGACTTACAAGGACCACTCACAGATGCATGTAAAGTAAAACCATTAACCATGATTTGAAGGGAAAAAAGGGACAAAATTTCTACTCCTGCCAGAGCCAACTGTTCCAGTATTGTTTCTAATTTTTTTTTTTTACAGGACTAAGACTTATAACAAAAATCAGCAAATGGGGCTGACTGCTACAAACAGGGGCTTGCTACTCCAACTGAAACCCCCTAAATTAAAGATCTAATGAAAAGTATATAACATTTTTTTTCCTTTCAAATGTTTCATACCTATGTTACATTAGCTGTAACATCAGGATTCACAAGGTTCCCTTCTTCTCCATGCTTTCCATTCATTTGAGTTCTTTGCCGCTGAAACAAGAAAACAAAGAAACCAAAACTTGTATATGAATGTTGATTACACAAATAAAGGACAGCAGTAATAGTTTATTTTCAAGAAAAAGATGCATATATCAATTGCAAACATGTACCCAATCAGCGTTATTATCTCCAGGATTGCCACCCAATAACTTATTAGACTTCTCATCTTTCAAGCGACCATCTTTTTCCTTAACACTTAATGGCAGTAAAGACAGTGCCCCGCTTGTTCGATCAGGCATTTCTGTGATACAAAGCAAATCAATGAATAACATAAGATTTAGGTTACAAATACACGAAACAGAGTGTAGCCTCCCAGTTAGAAGTAGAAAGTTTTCTATTATGCGTCTGCCCAACCTTAGTATATATCGTTGAACTATGCAAAAAGAGAAGTACAAGCATTTCACAGATCACCAGACTCCACATTATTTCAAAAGTGATAAAAATTTCCAACCCCCTCCCACTTCCGGTCTCTTTTCACCAATTGCTCAAACATATGGAGCAATAATGGAGCCCTTTTGTCAAAGATACATGGATCATCCCCGTGTATTAAAGAATTGTATGTTTCATTCGTTTGTGCAAAAGAAGGGGCCTTTTGTCAAAGTTACATGAAAATAGTTACCACTTTTTAAAGTGTGTATAATAATATTTCTCTCATTTCGTAGTAATTGATGCAACGGTTTTTTAATTGAAAGAACTTTCAGTGTTGACACAGGAATTGCTCAAGAAAAGTTATTACCTGGTAGTTTTTTGTCAATAAAGAAAACCACTAAATTCACAGTATACCTGCAGGAGGATGTAAAAATAATAAAAAAATGGAACAAAGAAAAGAATCAAAGGTAAATGACAAATCGATATGGTACCAAGCAACAACAATGTCCACGGAGTAATGCTTTCGAGCTGCAATTATGAGCAGGCTCTGAGTAATAACCAACACCCAAGCAAGAAATTTGATAAACCTGCAGTAGAATTTTCAAAACAATATTAAGATAATTTTATTGTCGGCTAAACAATTGGATGGATAGATTTGTGATCCTTGACCAACCTTTTAGAGCCATATTTCTGATATGTATTAACAAAAACCAGGGTAAAAATCATGTGAGAGGAAAATATCAAGTCACCACAGCCGTATAATACTCCTCGCGGAACTGCAAATATTATCAGCATGTCTAAACAACCTTTCATATTATGCAAACAATAAATCAATCAATCTTGTGTAAAACTGAACCAACAATTAATAAGCAGAACTTCAAAAACAGTATCAGGTGGGGGCAGCCGTGCAAGTTTTGATCCCTGCACAATAAGTAATATAAGGCTGAAAAATTAGTATGTAATCTTGCAAAAACAAATTTCATGGTGCATTAAACCAAGAGTATCGTAAAAACTAAAATGAGGCAAAATATAATAATACCTCACGACAGTGATAGTTAGGGCCAGGAAGTTGTGTTGAATAGAAAGTAACTATTCGTAAAATCTGACAAGTCTGGAGGAAAAGATGGCAAAATTTAAAGGCTCTTTCCAATACAAATGAGACAGAAAGGAAACTAACGAATAACCAAATAGAACTTACAACTAAGAATGCAAGAACACGCCTCCAAAGTAGAACAGTGTAGAATCGCTTGTTATGGTAGACAAATGGATGAAATGTCCACTGCAACAAAATGCAAGACTCAAAAAAGTTTAGCGAACCGATAGAGATATCTGAAAAGGTTTATAAAAGGATAGTTTACAAAAAGTACATAAACCTTTAAAAGTAGGTATCTGAGTTAAGAGTTGCTCTTAAAAGGTAAATTCATGTTTAATTCCTTTAAACACTTTGCCAAAAAAAAATATATAAATGTAAAAAAATAATAAATCAACTTGATCCCTAAACTTTCATTTGCACCAAATTTGTCCATAGAGTTTTGAAAAAGAACCAACCAACTCGAATCCTAAGTTTTGAAAAAAGAAAAAAGTCAGATCCTCGAACTTTCATTTTGCACCCAATTGATCATTGGACTTTCCAAACGAACAGTTCAGTCCAGGAACCTTCAGAAAAGAGACAAGTTAGTCCTTCAACTCCTCTCAAACTAACAATGTAAGTCGTACAAGCCCACACCTGCTTGCATAAAGTAATGAAATTTTGCTGCCATAATTTCTGTGAGCCATCTGATCAAAATCAACTGGTCTAAATCACACTTTGATCTTTTAGTGGGATTATTCTTTTCTGACCTGAACCTTCCAATTTTAATCTGACGGGCCACATTGAAAGTATGGCACGCTGTTACCATCACCCCTAAGGCCGCAAATATGGAGTCTTAGTCCTAAATAGAACCAATTACATTATTTCGAGAGAAAATTGAAGGACTAGCTAGTTCCTTTTTGAAAGTTCAAGAACCGATTTGATGCAACCAATTTTGTTGTAAACCCAAAGTTTAAGAACCAACTTAGTTTCTCATCCAAAGCTCGAGGACCAATTTTGGTGGAAGTGGAAGCTCAAAATCCAATTGGAGTTTTTCCAGAAAGTTAGGACCTAAACCTGGATTCTCCTTTTATTTAAAAAAATAAAAGAAAACTTGGTAAGAGACAAACAAACGTTTTAACACATAAGCAGCGAGTCATACATAAAGATGAATTGAAATTGAAATTATAAATGTAAAGTTTTTAGTTCATAGTTGCTTCATTAACATACGACAAAACATCATTGACAAAAGAAAATTAGATAAGTAAACATTAGGTATCACTATGTAATCTAAATAAAGTTGGATGTGATGGGATATTACAACTGCAGCTACAATGATAACAAATGAAGCCCTCTCATGATATTCAACCATAATGAAAGTCAACCACAACTTAATTGATAGGTGTATAAAAAATTTAAAGCGACAGAAAGGTTTCAAAGCTAGCAAATCAGAAATTTTAGCTTGAGTGCTTCTTGCTAAATAAAGACAAATTAAATGTTTTACAGATAAATGAGCGGAACATGACTAAGGTTGTTGATGGGTATTTTGTATACATCTAACTTCCACTTAAATGCATGCACCACATAAAAGGCATGTAAACCGTCAAAGGAAGGTGAGAGATTTGGTACCAGGACAAAAGAGAGGAAGATAAAAGTGAATAGGCTCTCGCTGAGGTACCCTCTGTCTTGCCCAAGTTCCTGTGTTGACAAACCAACAATAGTACATCAATTCTAAAGAAAAATTATTTTTCTGGTAAAATAAAAAAAACAAGAGGGAAAGACAAGGAATGAATGAAAAGTATCGCGTACAGGAATCGCCATGAAGCCAAGATCCTGTAAGACTGGCCCAGGGCGATGCAAATAGTGGACGCCACGTGCAGCCAGCCCATGTATGTACTGTTCCCATGAATATGATATTTTCTCAGTTTCCATGTAAGCACTCAAGTTTGATAAATAAAAGTTTATTCCAAACTAAGAGATTATACACTTTAATATATATTTTCTTTCATTGATGAGAATGGAATGCTTAATACTGTAAAGCAGCCAGTACTAGTACCATTTAGCCACCACTTGCATCCCTTTGTTCTAGAGAGTGCTCAAAAAGGTTTCGTCAAGCAATAGATAATGTATTAGACTAAATATACTCCAAAGTAGTATGCCTATCGACTCCTTTACTTTATCAAGCTCCATTAAATCCACCACCCGTTACAGCACAGCATACAAACACAATATTTTTCGGCAGTTTTTTTATGTTTTGCCATGTCCGAAGTACATAATTAGACAATATTACAAAGCATTATCCCATAACCAGAATGCAACATATCACAGTTAAATAGACTCCACAATTTTGTATACTGGCACCTATAAGCAACTAGGTTCCCCAATATTAAGAAGAGTAGAAGACCAACAAATCAAATGATAAAATTCATATGAATAAAGAGCCATGCTAACAAGGAGATATAGCTTAAAAAATTGACATTGATATATTTATCTTTCTTCTTTTTTTAATTTTTCTTAGATCAACAACTCCATAGCTCTCCGTAATTTCACTCGAGAAAAATATAAGGATTTGTTATAAGCAGTTAAACACACAATAAATCCTCATTTTAGCACGAAACAAAAAGGATATAATCCTGCAATCACTGTGATAACTGATAACTCAGAAGTTCATCCTTATTAATTAGAGAATCCTTCAATCACAATGATAACTCAGAAATTCATCCTTATTAATTAGAAGAGTATCAAGCATACATATACCATATTTCTCATACAATCTCTAATGAAGGTTGTAACTTATTTTTTCCAACAATTCACATCTTCTAATGCTAAATGGTGCTAGGTACTACTAGCATTAACATGAGGAACTAATTCAAAAAATCCCAAGCAAACTGTTGTAAAAAGAAAACTTACTCTTGATGTCAGTAATAAATAATTACCTGAAAAAGAAGTCCTGCTAAGAGAAGCTTCCATTTCTCCAATAGAAGTTGAACCTCCACTGTAGTCTCCATGCATATTTTCCTCCACAACTACATCAAAATTAAGAAAGTAAGAAATGAACAATAGCAAGATCAAACAAGAATCGGAGAAAAGCGAGTAAAATCGCTGATCCAAAGAGACTTAAATCAGTAAGCACCTTGGAAGCTTCGCGAGCGATGTAAAAGGTCATGACTGAATCTGCAACAGCAATAGCAAGACGTTCTACTGCAACTGGCACTTGCTTGAAGGTTCACTTCCATGCTCTATCAGCAAAGGCATCTTGATCTATTCGTCATCATGTTGTGCGATCTCTTTATCTCGATCTCAACTTTTCATAAATTTAAGTGCGGAGATGGATCAAGTCAGAGCAGACCCCCAGTCCGATTCCTTTTCTTCTCTTTATTCCACCTCAAAAGATGATAGAATTGTTCTCACAGATGAATAAAAACTATTAAAATACCGAATTCAAATGCGCTTTTCGATTAAAGTAGACCAGTACAATAACCAGCTGGAAATAATTTTTTTAAAAATTGGTGAGATCTCCTTCGCTTCGAAGAAACGCGGCCAAAACGAGTAGAGAGGAGAGGAGAAGGCGACCGAGGAGGGAGGAAAGAAATTGAGAAAAGGACAGAATGAGAAAACCGGTCTAGGTTTTTGAGGGTCGAAAATAGAAAACACAAAAGAAGGAGGGCTTTTTCGTAAAATAGAAATATAACAGTGTTTATTTTAGTAGTTTCTTATATTTTAACTAAACCTTTTCCTCCCTCTCTCCGCTCTCGTGTCTCTTCGTAAAAATATGAATAAACATGGACCATGACCGTAGACAGTATACCACTATAACCTAATTCCTTTTGGTTGGCTGGATGCTTACTACTTCGGAAGTTCAAAGCTTTGTTTGGTTTGCTCCGAGCGCAGATAGCATATTACAACTAAGAAGTGGATTAAGTTTTTGTTTGCATCGGTCCAGTACTTAATGAGTTGTCGCCTCATGAGCTGCAGTTAATATTTGGGCTCTCTTTTGGTAATTTTTTTTTATTATTCTTTCCAAAGCAAAATTAAAGAATAGTTTCTTTCTTTTTTTTTGTATTTCCTTATGTAGTGGAAGGTCGATGTAATCTGAGAAAATATAATATAATAAATCATGTGTATTTGAAAAGATACGATATGATATATCCACAGAATAACTGCCGAGGGAATCTCCCAACGGCTTGTAGTTACAGTGTTACCCGCTTTATATCTTTTATCTTTTTTTTATATGCCAATTAAAATTAAAACGAAATAAAAATTAAATTATTTTAAAATATTAATATTTGATAACAGTAAAATAAAATATATTAAAAATTATAAAATTTGATGATTTAATTTTATTTTATTTCCGTAAATACTTTAATTCATTTTATTTTAAATTATTTTTTTGATACATTAAAATATTTTAAATCATTTATTTCATAGTTATTTATCGTCCGATTTGAAACTTCTTGATCAGATTGTTCTTTATCGTCCGATTTGTATCAAGTTTTATGTATAATAAAAACTTAAACACTTAAACTTATCTTCCTTTTTCGTCGAAAATATCAACAACAAAAATATGTTTTAACAACTATATTGATTTTTTGAACTCTTTATCATAATCTCATAAAATAGACACTTGACTATTTCATAATAATACACATGTTATTGTATAATACACATTTCCTTGTTGCATAATGCACGTTTGTAATTTTGAACTTCCATACAAATTATCTAGATTATTATAAAACATACATTTGACTAGTGAATAATACACACTTCACTATTACATAATATCAATTTAATTATTGCTTAATTCACAGTTATCTATTCACATTGTTTTCTCTCAAAAAAATTAATTAGGGAATAATTAAGAGGTGAATACTTGACAATTGGTCCTTGAACCTCTGATTTATGATTAATTTGAAATATTTAACAACAAGTTGAGTGTTTAAATTGGAAAGAATCATTGACAAGATACCAAGTTGCATTAACAAAATCAATGCAACCTAAACAAAATAAATTGAACAACAATTTGCAACTACCTACAAACTTTTTTGTATAGTTGTCAAATTTATATTTTTTTCAAATTAAGGTTGCTTTTGTCACTCAGAAGCATCATTGAGTGTAGATTCGGACAATGACTCATCAATTTTTTTTAACAATTTTCTCCTCCTCTCCCATTTTTCTGACAAATAAATAGATGAGATCAGAAGTTTGTGGAAAGCTGGAAATAATCTAACATGTAATATTCTAAGAACAAAGAAATATCCCTTGGCTGATTAAAGGCTATGTTATTTTAAGTTTAATTGATGACTTATCTCGTACTACTATTTGCAAAGTACGATCCGAACCGTTTGATTTCCTGTGGCGCTAATCGTGAGATAGATCTAAAGGTTAATGTTTTCGAATCAATTTAATATAAAATCAGGCGATCAAAAAAATGGTTGAAAAAAACTTGGAAATTTTTAAATTTTTTATTGTTTGACTATATACTAAATTAAATCAAAATTTTATAAATTATAATGTAAGTTATTATTTATTATTTTGATGGGTCGCAACAATTTTAATTTATTGTTTCAATAATTTTTTGAGTTAAACTCACCAACATCTTTTGTGAGATTACAAGAGCATTAGCTTCAATCCAATAAATTGAACATATGTAATTGTGATTTTAGAAATAATACCCAAAATAATTCTCAGACTTTATGAAATCTATAAAATAAAACTCTGTTCATATCTAAATTATTTGTAAATTTTATATTTTCATTTTTTAATATCAATATATTTATATATTATGTCTTATTTGCATTATAAAGAACACAAACCATTCTCAAACTATACTTGTATTATTATCAAATAAAAAATTTTAGATGGCACCAAATCAGCTCCTAATCTGAACTTGTTATTATGCTTGGAACAACTATACACAACAAGTTACAAAAAAATTATACAAAAATCTTTCCAAAAAAAATTATACAAATCCCCCCCCCCCCTCCTTTTCCGAGTTTGAGACCAGTTATGTTAGAAAGATAGGCGGAGTTAAAAACTTTAAAATAGATTAGTACAATTTAAGAAAATTAAAATTCAAATGTTTACATTAAAATTTATGCCTTATTCGTTAGTGATACCAGTCTTGGTTGTATAGCATTAATATTCTTCATAATTATATATATACGGATTCGACCCATACTAATATTGGTCCTCGCTGGGTTCGATCACCTCTGGCTCTGTCATCTCCTGAGTTGGTCTGCTTAGATTAGAATCCGATGTGCCAACAATTTTTTCAAGTTCAATCGCGTGCATTCAAGACTTGTTAGGGGAAGTCACAAAAAAAATTTCACCATTTTGGGATCATGCATCTATTTTCAACTATTTAATTTTCTGATTTTGGTTAAAATTACCAAAAAAAGCTACAACAACAAAAAAATTTACAAATCCATTTTTCTTATGTTCATTCGGGTTAGGGGAACCTACAGAAAAAATTCACCATTTTTACGATCATGCATCTATTTTTAACCATTAAATTTTCTTGTTTGAGTTAAAATTAACAAAAAAAAGGTACAACAATAAAAAATTATAAATCCATTTATTTTTTATGTTCATTCAGGTTAGGGAAAGTCACAGAAAAAATTTCACTAGTTTTGGAGCCGTGCATCTATTTTTATATGTATATTCCTATTTTCTACAAAAAACGAATTAAAAAAATTGTCTAACCTCTAAATTGCTATTAAATTTCAAAACCCGGAGGGGATTGGAGCAAAATGCGTATGAAAATATGAGAACTTAGTTGAGAGAATGATATTGAGAAAATAGATTGAGTTTGTTTGGATGAAATGAGTTTGATTGAATATGAGAGTATTTATAATTGTTCAGGGGGTATTTTCATCATTTCCATCAATTTATAATTTTTACCATTGAATATATACGTTTATAGATGTTAAATGAGGGTATATTGGTCATTTTCTTATTTTAAATTTGAATTTTAAATTAAATTGTGTTTATCGGGTACATTATTTTGGGTATGTTTAACATTGCTAAGGAGATAGAGGTGCTGCGGGTTACGCGAGCTCGAGATAAATATCATATTAGCCTATTTTTTAATCTCTATTACAAAATTCCGCCAATAAATTATAAAATCAACCGTCCAATCAACGTTCAATGTCCTACAATCCGTTCTTACTATGTCTATCCGTGCCTACACGTATCTATGCGTATTCTTGTGCCGTGTCTATTCATGTTTTGTACCGTGTCGTGTCGTGTCGCCCCTTTATCCGTGTGTGTCATGCCATGTCTCCAGCAATGAAAAAACCGACACAACACAGATAACGGTACGACACACAACACGTATAACACGGTATATTTTGACACGCCGTGCCGTATCATGTCGTGTCGTGTCGTATCTTAACGCACTGTATTTTTTTTAGAACTCTAAGTATAACCATAATCATCTCTCTCATGTTAATATTATAATTAAATAATTGTCTAAAAGTTTATACTAAACTCTTAACAAAAACTCAAAGCTCAATTTTTTTTATGAAAGATGAGATTTAAATCATCTAATTTTAAATATTCATAAAAAATCTTTCATCGAATTTATAATCTAATTTGAGACTTTAGTTAAATAAATAAAAAAATTTGAAGAAATTATAAATTTAATTGAAGTGCAAATATATAAAAACCAAAACCAAACCCCCCCTGTCCACTTCACAGTTCACATCACAACAACCCGTAACACATGATCAAACAGGACAAATTTCTCCTAAAATTTCTCCAAAAATTTAAACAAACAGAAACAGTTCAGTTCTTCCCCAGTCCCCACAATTTTTTTTCACTTTCATTGGTCGTCTCATTCACACTATAAAAGCAATGAGATGTTCCCTTTAGAATTGACATGTCTGCATCTGCCAGATGGTGCCATTTCTCTCTTCTTTCTCTTTCTTCGTTTCATTTCTGCTCTCTATTCCAATTCATGCATTGGAAATTTACATACATACATACATACATACAAGCATTTCGATTTTTGAGTTACATAGGATAGATACCTCATGCACGTGTCCTTGGGGAAATGAAACGAAAGATTTCAAATTCAATTTAATAGGATATTAAATTCATTATTGTTAGATGCCATGAAGGTATATTGATTGATTGGAACGATTGTGTTAGAATTTTTCTTTGCAATAAAATATCAAGTTTTGGAATTGTCGCTGTCGTTCGTTGAAACATAGCAAGAAAACAGAGAGAAATTCAAGAGGATGCATTAACGGGTCCATTATGGCATCCAGATTTTTTATCATCAAACATTTGTAATTAGGCACCATGACAAGACAGCAATGGAACTGTTTAAATATAATCATTGATTAATGTAAAGGTTAAGCTCCGTGTTTTTTTTTTTTCATGGCTACAAAATTTCCATACCAGGTTGAGGTTTCAAAATTACCATTTAAAACCCCATTAAAAATGAAGAATTGGCCCATTAAAAAAGAGATCCGGGCTTTAACCCAAAAATATTGGTTGGCTATTTGTTAAAAAATAATGATTCATTGTTAAAAATGCAACAAAATTAATGTGATGCTACTGAGATTATTGCCTTCAATATTAATCTTTTTTATTTTACCATGATATAGTTATCTTATATATAAAGATTTTTTTTAATGTATTATATATTCCATTTCTGTATATACTTTGCTTCTAAAACAACTATACTAAGAAGAAGGATGTTACGGATGCTATCGCCGTGGCTGAGGCTGCAGTCGTTGCCGAGGAGGCGGTAAAAATGTCGGGTTACAACAATTCTAAATTTCTTGCAATCATTTGTGAAAAATGTTTATAGCAGAAATTAAATTAAATTTCACATTATCAATTTAGCAATTTTTCTTATAAAATAATTCCCAAAACGTTTCCATTTCTACACTTTTAATTCGCCTACATGGGAATTTGTAATGGCACTGATCTCATTTTATTTTATTTTTCTCTGTGGAATTAACGGCCTTAAATCAAACTGTACATTAATTGAAAAATAAACTTTTAAAGAATGTAATTCAAATCTAGTGTACTTTCCGAAATTAATATGCCATCTAAATAGTCGGTCAGAGAATGATGTACAGTTGGGCCTTAAATTAAAATGGTCCAAAATTTTGGTATGACACGAAATTGTCCGGCCCACACACCAACGAGTCAACAACACCTTGCATCGTATTAAATACCAAATAAAATAAAAAGAGAAAAAGAACGTACTTACATACTAAATATAAAATTACATATGTAGAGATAGGATGCTTTTAAGAGGATTTAACTTTCTCGGTATTTTTAATTCAAAATTTATTTTCAAAATTTATTTAATCGATTCGAATGATAAATTAAAAAAAAAATTATATCAAAACTTTATAGGATACCGAAATTTTCTATTTTTAGAGTGTTCTAACTATTTTTATCAATTTTTTGAAAAAATTATCTGTTCTCATATAAAAACATTCATTATTTATTTATTTATTATTATCATTATTTTAAATAAAAATTTGAAAAAAAAATAGTTATAAAACTCTAAAATATATGAAAAATATTTAATATTAAAAATTTATTAAATAATTCAGATTTATCATTAATTTATGCTCATTCTTATTCACATATTTTATCAGATTTATCATTGATTTATGTTACATCCTGGAGAGCTGAGCTGAGTTGAGGTGAGTTGAGTTGAGTTGAGTTGAGTTGAGAGGTGCCAGCCACCAAACCCATGTTGTCATGTTGCACACTGCTGCAACACGGAGACGGTCCAGCCAGAGAGATGCAACGTGAGGCGCACATGGGTGGGGCCTCTCTCCATTTCATTTCAAATTCCTTCAACTTATTTTCGGTTTCTATTGCTTTTGCGTTCTTTCGCCCAAACACAGAGAGAGAGAGATGGAGATGCTAAGACTTCGCAGTTTGCACCGATGGAGACAGCCCATTGTTAGCAGAATTACAGCTTTCGCTCGCACCACAACATCATCATCATGCCCGAGAACGTGCTTTCCACTCCACCGATTTCATTGGATCCGCTCAATTTCTTGCCCAAACTGGAGACTACTAATTTCGTTTATTTTACTTACTATTCACTTAGAAATATATATGAATAAATGAGGTTGGTTAAAATGTGGTGCCTGCAGCAATGAAAGAAGCAATAGCAACGTTATAATTATTGTAAAGAGGAAAAATTATAAGATGTTAATTAAATTGACGCAAACTAAAACTTTTTTTATTGTTAAAATGACCAATTAAAAGTTATAGAGAATATAAACACATTAAATCTATGTCAAGGTGGAAGAGTAAAATACGCGTAAATGCAATTTGATAGGTCATCATTCCTCAACTTATATCTCTTCATATCTATAATACTATAAATCTTTAAGAGTTTTAACTGTAGATAATATAAATAGTGCTGAAAATAATGAATTTAATATATAAATAGTGAATTTAATGTAGATATAAATAGTATTATTCTAATAAAAAATCGGCTAAGTACGTCCTTATTCGCTAGTATAATCTAAATTCCAGGTAATTCAATCCTCCCACAGACCCAGTTATTTCCTCCAAATCCCACAAGGAAAACAAAAATAAAAAGCACAATACAAACTAAAGAAGAAGCTAATGGACGGTGCCATTTCCACAATAACTGGAGGCACAAAACCTATATAGTAGAAATCATCAATAATCGCATCAAAACACACACACACAACTTTAGGCAAGCAAAGGAAAACATCCCTATGACGTGACTAGGTTACTGCGAAAAAATAAAAAATAATAATAAAATAAAAGATCATTTAATGACCCCACTCAAGAAGCACTCCTCCCTCCAATAAAGGTTCCTGTTTGACCCGGTCAATCAATCGAGCAAGCAGCGCAGTTATACAGAACAAACGAGATAAGGCCAAAACTCAGGTTCTTCACTGCATCCAATAAGCAGATACCGCCTTTTGTCCTGTTCCTCCTCCTTCCTCCTCCCCCAACCTCTTTCCCTTCGGGACTCTGCGCGCTTCTACACTAATCAGAGATCACATCACATCACCGTTTCTTTACACCACTTACCATCAGGAGACGGTAATAATAATGATGTATTAACTGACAACAATTATACTAATAGATTAAACATCGCTTTCTTCTAAAAGATATTTAATTAAGTTATACTTAAACAACAACGTGGGACCCACCATTAGTCCCAGATACCGATTCGCGACCCAACAGATTCTTCGGGTAGCTGACCGGTCGCCCAAAACCCAATAAACCATTAACACATTCCATGCATAGATTCTACACATAATAACGTAAAATAAAACGGGATTATATATATAATTCAACGATACAAAAGGCATTCCACCGAGACCACAGTACGATCAAGATATATTTATTAATCAATATCAATAATAATAAATTAAAGAATATTAAACAGGCAAAGCTTCATAGATCGATGATGATAGTAATACATTACAAACATCTTTCAAAAACCAACAAAAAGATTTATACTTTATTCAGGGAGCCATCTGCTCAATTCTTTTTGAATTTCAAAAGAGGAAAAAGCTCGGCCCTGCAAAAGATCTGGGACAGCTGCATCACTTATTTCAAAAACACCCTCCAAAATAACACTTATTCAACAGTACCTTCTTCACTACTGCAAATTTTTTTCCCCTCCTTGTCAAAAAACCAAGAACCATTAGAGCCACACCACCATTTTTAACAAAACCAATATCAAAATCACCCTTTACGTATAATAATAAACCCACATCATGAAAGAACAACACACCTAAAACCTGCTTGAAACTCTTCCTAAAGCACCCCACTAGTTCCTATGTCTATTTCCTAATTTTTCCTAACCACCAAAACAATAAAAGTTAGTAGAGCGAAAACAGAGATCTCCTTCATCAATAAGTCCATTCCTGAGGAAGATTCACGTCATGTCCGCCCAGCGGTCGAACCGACGGCTGAGATTTATCGACGCCGCTGCGCCTCTGATAAGCATTCACCGATGCCATCATATTAGTTCGGTTCACAAGGGCATCTGAGCAAAAGTTGGACACTAACATTTCAATAATTGCAAAGGTTTACGAACAGAATCCTAAAGAAAAAGGCGCATTAGCCAAAAAATAAACAAATTGAAAACTAACCATGGTCAAGCAGGACACCGCCATTGATGCGAGGCTGTACACCAAGTTCATCCAAATTCAGATTCAGCGTCTGAACAACTTTAGCTGGCAACAGCACGGTCGAAAAATCTTCCAAAATTGAAACAACAAAAATGTTACATTGGAACAAAGTGCAAAAACTAATTTTAACTAAAATTAACAAAAAAAAACGAACAATAAAATCTTACTAGGCTTCTTGCGAGGCGGCTCGGCAGGAGACCCCACACGGCGAGGCAAGAAGACACCGGTACCCGCCGATTCCCTCTTGGTACCAGTTTCAGACAGGAACACAGCCCTCATACCGGACCCGGGTGGTTGCGCGTTCGGGCTCTGTTTCGGAAGAGGCGGCCATGCGGAGGGAGACAGACCGAGAGGCGTGTTACTACCACCGCGGAAGGGAACAGCAGCATGGCACCCGTTCTCCCCGTACCCGGATACGAAATTGTTTCTGCCCGCCTTGCCCCCCCAACCCGCACTCATCAATTTCTGCTGCTGCTGCTGCTTCATCAGTTGCTGCTGCCTCAGATGGTAAAACTGCACAGCCGAAGTAAAAATTCAGATGTTTACGAAATATCACTCCAGCTAAAAACAGGAGAGAAATAAAATTGTAAAGGGGAATTAGAAATGGATAGTGAGAATGATTTACCTGTGCGGCTTGAATCTGGCGTTGAGTGAGGACGGTGTTTTGGTTCGGGTACAGACCCGCCACCGGGTAGGAGTGCTTCAAAGACGACGAGGAAATGGGTTGTTGAGGAGAGGGTTTCCTGTGAGGGATCGACACACCGTAGCCATGGCCATGGAGACTGTGCGCCTCCATGTAAGAGGATTGTGCATGGTTGAGTCTCATGCGCATCACTTGTCCAGCTGCTTCGTACAAGAGATCCCAAGAATCTTCCTTCCGCTGTTCCAGAGGAGATGAAGGAGGCGAGTTCACCTCCGATGGTCCATTAGGGCTCTCATGGCCACACAAAGTCGATTGAGGCGAACCAGCCATGACCTATGTTGACAAAATCAGAGAAAATCGACATAAGAAAATCAAGAACTGAAAGAAAAATCCGAAAGGGATGAAGTTCAAGAGAGACATGATACCTTGGGATTATCTGATCTGATAGTGGAGCGTTCCTTCTCGTCGTTTAGAAGAATGGAGTGTGTCATCTGTTTCGTTAAACCAGCCATGTAATCCTCTTCCTCATCGCTCTCCGTGAGAGAAACCCTAGATTTCTCCTCTTCCGCGAAGAAATCGTCGTCTAGAAACTCGGATGGGAGCCAGAACACCGCATCTTTCATCTCCTTCTCCATATTTTCTCTTATCAGGGGGGAGGGGGGGAGATTTAGGACTAGCAAATCGTTGGAGAAACACAGAGTGTACAGAGAGGTGTGCTAAAAATAGGAGAAACAGAGGCGAAGGAATGAAAGGAGGTGGTGGGATTTTGCTGGATAGAGAAGAAATAATAATAGCTCACACAAGGTCGCACACCCCAGCGGGTCCCCTCCTCTCTTCCTTTCCTTTTTGATTGATGGAGAGAGAGAGAGAGGCTTTAAAGGAGGAGAAGAGGGGGAATGTGTGTGGAATTAAAACAGCAATGGGTCAACTAGCCCAAGTTTCTCTCGCCTTATAAAAGAAACGGAGGTGCGCTTCTTCATAGGTTCTTCTTCTTATATCTTTTTTATTTAGTTTAGTTTAGTTTAGTAGTATGTGCATTGGTACAGTTGTTGTTGCTGTTATAATATTATTAAGATTTCTTTTCGAAGGATGATGAGGGAAAACTAAACTAAAATAAAATAAAATACCAATCCCATAAATTGTCCCCCTCGCCTGAGTCCTGACACATATGAAACAATTTGTTAATAATAATAACTTTGTGGTGGTTAATATTTTTTTGAAATAGAGTCAATTGCATGGCACCCACTTCACTATAATAAGTTGTCCCATTGTCGTGGTTAGCTCAACAAACTTTTTAGCAAAGGAAATCTGCCGTGTAGGTTGTTAATCGTTCTCCTAATTTTTTTTTAGTGAAGTTAATTAACTGTCAAGCCAGGTACGTAGTATGGTTATAAAAATTATAAAATAAGATAGGGGGCTTCTTTTAATTTGTGTGCGCAGTGCTAGGAGCTATAAAGATCTTCAGTAGAGGAATGAAGAAAAAAGAAACCAGTAGAAGAGTGAAGTACCGTAGGATGGTCACGTAAAAAATGTTTGTTTCCATTATTGCTCATTACTCTATGTTCATTTAATGCCTTTTCAGAAGGAACGGTAAAAGAACAATTCACGCGTGCTTTTTACCACACCTCACTGTAGGTATTTACGGCGGTTCAGCGGTAAAAAAAAAAAAAAAAAAAGTATCTGTTCACCTTCCTTGAGAAGTGATAGACATGGACTGGCTTGGTCAAACTAATATGTGCATTTGTGAAATTATATTTTTATTATTTTTATCTTGAAACAGCTAATTGATGAGTTGTATCCATTTACAATAAATTTTGCTTGTTAATTTTGATTTAGTGTGTTTTAACCGTGTCAAGAAGTCATTAGAAATTTTCATATGAAGTTACATATTTAGTTTTATGTGAATCCAAAATATTATTTAATATTCAGTAAAAAAAATAATATGAATTGAAAATATTTCATATAATTTTTGTCATTTTTGTATTTATAGAATACACATAAATATAATTACATCAAGCTCGGCTACTAAATTTAATTATTGCAATTAATTTTTCAAGGTTTGATGTTGCTAATTTCGTACAAATCCACATGCAGTTGGGCAATTATTGATCCATTGAAAATTAAAACTCATTCCATTCTTGATTCCTATTTGAATTTTCTATTTTTATGTTCAAACAGTTTCAAAAATTTGGACAACTGAAATAAGCAAGACCACTTCAGCGGCTCCCATCGCTGTCTCATCAAAAACAACCAACATTGATTCCTCGCAAACAAACGTGTGTGGTTTTCATGTAGCGGTATATAACACGATGACCAAAAACCCTCATTTTCAAACCCGCCACACAGACAGATTATTCCGAAAAATCCGCACGGGATGTAGGTCAATACAGGGAAGAGGTGGGTGACCACACCGCTCCTCGTCCTCTAGAGAGAATTTTGAATCTCCAAGGAATTGATGTGGCGGTAACGGAGATTCTTTCGTAGCTAAAACACTACCCGTTTACTAATGACTAATGGATTTCTCCGTTACATGTAACGGAGACTGCGTATATCTAGGTAACGGAAGGAGGTTGGCCCTCAACTGCCGTGATAGACGGGACTGGGTCCCACAAACCTCACTGCTTCGCGGACGCCACTACTTATTTGTATCCAGTTAATTTTTCCTCGTCCATCCAATGCTAATCCTCCCTCCTCCTCCTCCTCCCCCACCTCCTCCTCCTCCTCCTCCTCCCGCTCTCTTTTTTAATTTTTACTGCGTTGTATATTTCCTCATGCACCCCTCAAACATTTTTAATTACAAAAGTTCAGATTTTCAAATCTGTAACCTTTTTTTGTTTTTTGCCATCGGTTGGGGGAAAAAGGTATGAACTTAGACAGCAAAAGATAACATCTTTTGAATTTGTCCGTATCACTTTGTTCCCATGTGAAAAAAAAAAAACAACCCCAAGAGGTTGTTTTTTGACAAGACCACTCCCCAGTATTAATTTTCTTCGTTTCCAAGTAAAGAAGCGTAAAAGCCCTGGTAATATCATAACAAAAAATCCTGCCTTGATTGATATTATTTTGTTTTCACTGTGTTGTTCCTACACTTGTATCGTTATTTTTGACAATCAGGTAAAGAGGTTTTTCAACGTCTGTTTGTTTCGGCCAGATAAAAAAGCATGTAAATTCCTGCTCACAAGTCAGGGAACAGCTGTTACTGGTATCAGTATCAGTATCAGTATCAGTATCAGTATCGTAACATAATGCATCCAAAGGAGAGACAACTGGACAAGCGGACAGTCATGATGCTGTGAGAAAATTATGATATTTTATCTTGCATCTTAGCTTCTAATTCCAAACATACAACAATCAAAAAGTTTATGTTTGGTTATCATATAAGAGAGATGAACTCTGCAGATTAATTACTTTTTAGCTTTTAGTGGCGCGTATAGAATTTGACTTTTTTTTTTTTGGTGGGGTCCATTAATAACTATTTGATAATTTTGATAATAAATTTTTAAATAATTTTAAATAAAATCTTAAAAATAAAAAAACTATGGAAGTATTTTTGAAGGTATAAATTAATTGTGTTTCAAATTTCATGTAATTTAGATGTAATTTGATAATTCATTAAAAAAACTATTAACATTAGATGAAATTTTAAACAGTCCATATTTAACAATGTTCGATCGAATGTCAATTGACATTTAAATTATATAAAATTTCAAACTCAAACATCTATAAACGTTTTTCTATTTTTAAAATTTTTTCAAAATTATTTTAAAATCTTTTAAAAATTTATTTTCAAAATTATCAAAATAATAGTTATCAAAATATTCCAACCCTTTTTTTAAATATGGACAACAATATTTTAAGTTTTAAACTTTGCTTTGCTGGACGTTGTTCTCGAAATACAAAACTAACTTGGAAGCTCACTAATTTGTAATACTCTCTTGAGTTTTGACAAATAAAGTAAAAACAATTTCAAATTTTGAAACGCTTTGACACACCAAGTAAAAATAATCAAAAAAATTTAATTAAAGCGTCCCACAACAAGCAGCATTTTCGTCAATTTTCCCGCTCAAACATTTCTTCTCAAAATTTCCCGCCAAATTTAATCGGACCCACAATTTTAAACCACCTGACTTCCGTCCCAATTCTCGTACTTTCTCCTATTTATTTACTTCGTTTTTTTGAATCGCTATTTCTCGTTTCACATCATAAAACGAGAGAGTGTGTTCGGAATTTCGAACTTCACGCGTTGTACGATCATCGTTCGAGTTTTCAAATTTTTTGGCGTTTCATTTTCAAAATTGAATTCATTTTTTCGAGCGATTTGAGCGCTCTACAGTTCCCAAATCCATTGTTTTCAAATATGAATTTCATATTTGTTGTTTTCATTTTTGAACATCGACGCACCATTGTTGTGTCTCGATTAATTTATAAACCTATCAACTGTTTATATGTTTCCATTACACAAACAGGAAGTACCCAAACGGCATGTCGAATAAATATGAAAGTATTTCTAAAAGATTGATTTGGAGTGATCGTTGCATGAATCGAGAATTATTTTTATAACAATGATTTGTATAATGAAATTATGTAGTAGATTTTTCGCCCGTTATTTCATAAAAATAATAATAATTAGCAAGTGTTTGAAAAGTAAAATAACCTAATATATTAACATTAGGTATTGATGCAGGTCAAATTAAGATTTTTAATGACCAATGGGGTCAATTCTAGTAATTTCATAAAATATTTACATCAAAATCTCGAGAAATATCAATATTTATTATTTTTATAAAAAATTTACTATTTTTTTAGAATTTGAACAATAAAATAAATGACAGGAACGCTTGTATAATGTGGCTATCTTTGAAAAAAAAATAATAAAAAATAAAATTCGATATTTTACATAATTCTGATATAAAATAGAAATATCTACTGAGTAACTTAAATCGACCTTCAAATATAAAATAGTAAGATTTGATCCGTCGACGTATATATACTAATGTCATTACGTTAGATTCACCGGATTAACTATATATAATTTGGATGGGGATTAATTGACGTATAAAGAACTTTACAATATATTACTTCAAATAAATTCGATAAAATTTTATAAATAGAAAACATTATAATCACACTGTGTTTCAAATTCATATAATTTAAGTATTGCCTGACATTCCATCAGATATAATTAAGTTTGACCTCTGTAAATTTCAAAACTTCTGAAAAACAACATAACTTTTATGAAATAACATATATGATGTGTATGATATACATGTAGTGTAATTTAAATTTTAAATATTATATTTCAAAATTAAAATTATTTATGTACGATTGTTGATGTAAATTAATTCACAAATCACAATAAATCCCAACGACTCATGACATATATATTTCTTCAAAGCGGGGCTTGATATCTCATGTACAACCGTAGACCGCGTACCTGACCAAACCGTCGTATTTCTTTTGGTGCAGTGCGCCGCGCATTCATCGAACGGATGATTTATAGGAAGTTTTTTTTTTAATTTGCATTATACGAATTTCAACTCGATTGAACGGATAAGGATTCGAGAATGTATTACTTGATTGTGAGTTATTTAGGTTTTCGACCCACTGCGCATGGGAATGACTCGGTTGTTAGTCCCCGTGTAATAATCCAATCAATTGATATAAACAAAATTACTATTAAATTTGATAATAAATAAATTTATTTCAAAATTAGCTCACAAAACAAAAATAAAAAAAAGGATTGTATAATTGTAAATGTATAGAGCGATAAATTATGTCAATTTTAATGTAATTTAAAAATCTAGTGACTATTCATCAAGCAATTTGAAAAAAAATTCATACCATTTAGTTATTTAATAACTCGATTGAAAATCAAAATATTTTAAAAAACAAATTTAATACATCATTTTATTCAAATTAATTGTATGTTTGACAGTGAATTGGTGAAATAGAAGTGAAGAAGAGTTCAATAGTTGTTGAACTCAATTTGAAATAGTAAAATAAAAGGTAATGATTAGGATCACATGATTAGTACAGTAATATGTCTCGTCTCTTTATAAAAAAATACAGATTCGAGTCTCACATAAAAAATTAAAAAAAAATAAATATCAGAATCTTATATATAAAAAAAAGAGCAATGATTAAAAAAAAAAGGTGCAATGAATGAAAAATAAGCAATCAAGCTAGTTCATTTTGCAATTAGCCCCTTTCTATTCCAACTCAATGGAATAATACTATCAAATTTTAATGGATGGCAAAAATGAAATTATATTATCCTTTCGAAATGATAGGGGGCATAATAAATAATTAAATATTATTTCATCGCGTTGGAAATAATCTATCTAAATTTATCCAACAGAGTTAGAGTAAATTATAAATAAACTCTATAATTCCTATTGCTAATTCCACCATCGTTCAAAACATTTTTAACGGTCTAATAAAATAACCGAGTTTGGATTTAATTAAACATTTCGAATGTGAATAAAAATAAAGTTGAGGATCCATTGACAATGGTTAATGACGATATTTTAAATAAATTTAAAATTAAAATGTATATAGATATATTATTAAATTTATACAATAATGGTGTTTCAAATTTAATACAATTTAAACATGATTTGATATTTCATAAAAAACAATCACAATTTCATAAAATTGACCCACAATCTAAATTTAATAATTTTTAATAGAATATCAAATAACAATTAAATTATATAAAATTCGAACCACACTCGTCAATCTATAAATTCAAAAATATAGTATTTTTCTAATTTTAAGAATTTTTTTAAAAAAATTTAATTTATTTCAACAAATCCGTCATTAACAAGAAATAAAATAATGCCAACTTGGTTGTAATAGAATGTTGGTTCAAGACATGAAATTGCAACTTAAAAATTTATTAGGCGCGTTATATTATTTTTTGTGACCGACCACTTGGATTCTTTTTTCTTTTTTTTTTTTTGCTTTCCCAATTAGTGCATTTGTATTGTGCTTTTGTACCAGACTTATTTCATTTCACCTCCTTTATTTATTTATTTATTTTTCATGTGAATGAATATATTATTAGTTTGGTAATTTCGGCATATTTTGATGGCACGTGAAAATATTGAAATTTCTTTATTGGAAAAAGTCCACATAATGTCAGAATATGTCAGTTAGATAATTAATTTTTCTAGTGATAAAAATATTAGTTTTTATATGGAGGAATTTTTATAATTTAAAAAAAATTAAATAAAAATTAAAAACAAATATTTTAATATTATAGACTTATAATAAATTTTGGACAATCATAAATTTAAGCTGTCGACAAATCAATTTATTTTTGGATTTTTCATGGTGAGGGTCCATAGCGAATAGTGTCATTTTTTGGAGCATTTTATTTTTAATTAGAGGATCGGAATTTGGACATAAATAGCATGTTGTTTGGTTCAATGCACGCATGATACATATTTGAAACAAAATTAACTCAAACTTTTGCTCGTCGTTTTCAAACTTTTTTAATTAAATTGATGCTAAGAAACAAAGAAAGAGAACTATACTTTCCTTGTAGCAAAAAAACAATCAAAGCATCGATTCATTTTAGCATGAAAATTTTCATAAAGCAATCGTTTTTTTTTTTCTGATAAAACCACATCCTATTTAATTCAATTTAATTCAATTTAATTCAATTCAATTATAATCATGAGAAAGAAAAGCATGACGGCGGATATAAATCATATAATCAACCAAAGTTTGCTTCTAGCAATTATAACTTCGAGTGAAAGTTAAGTATCTTGTTATAATTGATTAATGCAGCCCCCCTTTTATTTTATTTTATTTTTTGTTTTCTCATCGGTTGTTTTTTATTTTTTTAGCATCCAAAAAATTCTTTTTGCATGTAATGGGGACCAATAGGTGGGACTTTGGGAGACAAATTTAAAAATTAAAAAAAAGGAGGATGTATGTGTAAATATGGGTATTGGTCAACTCAACTCCATTATTTTAATTTAATTTAATTTTAATTTAATTTAATTTTTTAATTTTTAATTTTTTTATTTTGCTGTGCTTCTGGCTTTTGGCACTTTAATTGCTTTATAAATTCAATCATATTGGTGGCCTACCATGATATCCTCCTATCTTTTGTTTCCATTGTATTTTTTTTATAATATATGATATATATATTTATTATACATACATGGTTTTGTTGACATTTATTACAACAAAATGCATGTTACACTGCACCAGGTTCCTTGGCACTATGTCTTCTCTGAGTGTGTTTTTTTTTTATTATTAAAAGAAGAGTCATTAATTAACTTTAATAAATCCGTAAAACTGTTATAAAACTGTTATTAATTAATTATGATAATTGAGTAAAGATAATAAAATGTGTACTTATTGATTGTTTTGGTACAGTTTCAAAATCCAATGCTTTTTCAACAAGAGAGAGAGAAAGAGAGAGAGAGAGAGAGGTACATGTAACTAAGTCTGATTTATTTCACTTTTTCAGATTTGAAGTTCATGGAATAGTGCCACCTCGGAGTGAGAATCAATCTAAAATAATTATCATAACAACAATAATAATAGATAGCATTAAGTTTCAAGTAATTAATTGAGTCACTGAGTTGAATTTCAATTAGACATCTGTAATCAAGTACTAATCAGATAAAGTTAGTTAGTTAATTAATTAATTAATTAATTAATTGAGAATCAAAAACACTTTGTTAGGCACCGACGCACTTACAACATAGTGAAGATACGATGATTTATTTATGTAAAGAAAATTATTATTTAAGTTAACGACTTTATTACGCAATTTATTTCGTATGATACTTTCTTATTCAGCTAAAATACTATTAATCGGAATTGTAACTTGCTTAAATTGAATAATAAAAATAGTGTATAGATAAGTTGCATAATAAAATAGCTAATATCATAAATTACTCATTTAATCTGAAAAATAAAGTTGGTATCGACACGGTATCAATTACAATATCTGTATATCAACTCCCTTTATTTATTTATAGTACACACATAATTACTATAACTAGTTATTTATTTATCTTTTTGAGAAATTTCAATGGTGACATATCTTGTGGTCATATATATATAGTTACGGGAGGATATTTCTTGATAACTATTATCTTAATAATTAATTCTGAAATAATTTTTAGAAATTCTCAAAAAAAAATTTGACAAACATATTTTCTAACTCATATATTGATTGTATTTTAGTTTTCATATAATATCCATAAAAAATCGTTAAATATGGACTGTTATAAGTGTTATGTAATTTTGATGGTCTTTAATGGAGTATGAAATAATACTTAAATTGTATAAAATTTAAAACACAATCGATCTATAAGTAAAAAAAATATGTTTACAATTTTTTTTTATTTTTTAGAAATTTTTAGAAATTATTTAAAAATATATTATTAAAATTATCAAAATAATATTTATCAATAAATCCTCCCATATATAATTATATAATCATATACATAATTATATATATATGATATGAGTTGCCATGCATATAATTAGACAGCATTGAGACAATGGATAGTGACAGCGGAATTCATGGCACGTTAATTTGTCTATACTATCTGTCACACATATAATTTCAATTTCTATACTATCTATCATGCTTGCTCTATATAAACCTAAGTTTTAGCTTATTAATTAATCAATTAATTAATTTCACACTTTATAGCCCCTGCTGATGGAAAATTGATTGCACGTGCATGTATGTATGTACTCTGTGCGTCTTTGAATATTAAATATGAATTAAATTTTGTCAATGAAATTTCAGCTGTTCTAAATATTAATTTGTAGTCACTATATATATTGAGCAAGTGCATGTGTTAAATATAACGATTGATATCACGATTTGTGCTAGAATTACTTGGTAATTATTTACTTTGACACGAAAATGTTTAAATGTAAAATTTAATGTTATAACATAATATGTAATATCCTCATACAACATTCATACAACTTGATTTGAATTAATCTCATACAACATTTAATATTATAACCATACACCATGTAAATTAAAAAAACTAAAATATTTGAAATTAACTTCTTATGTATCATTATACTCAACTGCATAAAATTTAGTTATTAGATTATCTGTATTTCTAATAATATATCTATAAATTCTATAAATTCACTTTTTGATTTTGATTTTCAACTTGATTTGAATTGATTTTGAAAAATCGTTTTCAACATGTCAAGTAACCTATAAATTCACAAATCGATTTAAACTGTTGTCAATCTTATGCAGTTCATCTTCAACAAATTTTCTTCACATATACTACAAAAAAAAAAGTATAGTTTTGAAATTCGGATGGAGATTCTTTATAAATACTTAAAATTAGATAATTTAGACACCTCTTTTTATCTCAAAAAAAATAATATAAATATTTTCAGAAGTTGGTACATTTGAAAATAGTGACATGTAAATTAAATATTCTTTCTGTCAATGAAATATATAAGCTAACATCGCCTACTTCTGAAAAAAAATGTCAATATATAACATTTTTTATGATACAAAATTGGCTTTCAAAATAAGAGCGTTGAGCGGATCCATCATCCATGTGTTAATTAACAATTTATTTAAATTGATCCATCACTTTTCAAAATTTGACATTTTTTATTCACGTGACACTAATTTTAAATGTTGATAAGTCTCGACTTTTTATTTTTTTAAAAATATATAAATCCAAATTTTATAAAAAAATATTTAAAAATTAATAAATATCGAAACTAATTAACGAAAATTCTTACTTCAAATGAAAAAAAAAAACTGATTTCAATTGACCCACCACTATTCAAAATTTAACATTTTTAATTCCTCCACACAAACATCAAAATTCAAATTCCGGATCTCACAATATTTCAATAAACCAGTTCTTGGCGTATAATTAATTGTCCTTTTTACAAACAAAAAAATATTGCATTGGATTCATCTCTCATATCCAGTTTACCAGACAGGTTCCAGCTAACATGGCAACATTTTTCAATTTGTCACGTGTCACGAAAAATGTCATTATTTTCAACAAGCAGCACAATTAGCTCCGAATGTCACGAGTACATATTCAAGCCGTGGTTTTGGGCATTTTGATATTTCATATAGTTGTATAATTGTATAATATATAATATATTGGGGAATCTATGATTATATATGGTCCATGTGCATGAATGATTGATGATGCCTTTAAATATTTTTATTTTTCATTCGGCTTCGGAACTTACATCCACACTTATAATCCTATGTCCTTTACTAGGTAACTAGAAATATATATTATATATTATTATGAGGAGGATCAATGTTTATAGTTATTGGTATTATATTAATAATTATAAAATTAAATTTAAATAATTATATGTTAAATTTTTATATTTTGTTTAGTAAATGGAGTAAAGGTGATTTAAGTATTTCAAGATGTTTGTTTTAATACATCAAATGTAAATGATTTCAGGTGAAATAAGTTAAAAATATTTTTAAAAATGAAGTAAAATTAAATCATTAAATTTTATAGCTTTTAATATTTTTTTCCTGTCACTCCTTTATCCACTTACTTTAGTATTGCCGAACATCAATGTTTTAGAGTAATTTAACATTTATTCCGTTTTAATTTTAATTCACTTGTCAAATGGAGGATTAATAATAAAACTACATCATTTCAATTTTATTTTGATATATATCAAGCACTAACAAAAATTCTATAAAATATTATTAGTCTTTTACCGGGTATTAAGTTCCATACTATTTTTATACCGTTAAAAATTCTATTAGAATTGTTTAAAATGGAACGGTATAACTGTTATGTTAAGTTTCATTATTTTTTTTTAATTTGTATGATATGAATTCTATATAAATTGAACTCCGTATGTCGAATATTAAATTTATAAAATTATAAATTAAATTAAATCAAATTATTTCAAATTAAAATTTTACGTGACGATGGTTGAAAAAAAAACATGGATAATAAATTACCTCATCAACAATTTTACTTCTTTGGTATATAAATTAAGAAAAAATAAAAGTGTTGCTTTTATAAAGTCATATCTACTGATACCAAAATAAAATCTAGGCGACAAATCCATCATTATCACACTAAACACACTGTTTTTTGTTATTTAAGCAACATTTTAATTTGATTTCTTTTGTGGGTTTGACTTTTCCATAGTGCATATTTAACATATTAACATCCCTTCAAGTTAAAGAAATATATGTGATGGAAGATATTTAATATTTATCCTTTTTTTTTTCTATTTGCTACTCATTTATGATATAGATATATATGATCATATACATATATATTTATATATCATGACATGTCTCCTTAAAACCTTCACGAAAAGAAAATGAATCTGATCAACAAATGTTTGATTTATTCATTCACGATGTTTCTCATTGGTTGAGAATGGAATTTATCAAAACCATTTTTTCTTCATTTTAGTAAATTTGAATTTGTAATTGTACCAGCATGTAACTTAGAAGCTTGACATTTCCTTTTGGAATATTGTGAATTATAATTAATTAACCAAGCGCATTATTCTTTTGTTTAACATATATTTACTTTTACTTGTTCGTATAAAATTACTCGCTAATTAATTAATTTTAAGAAAAAGAAATTGCAACATTAATTTCCTTTCCGAAGTATAAGGAATTAAGTTAGGAAGAGCATATGAAACTAATAATAAAAAAAATATACAAAAAAAAAATTGCACAAATGTACAATTTATCCAGGGGTTTTATAATAAAAAGAGAACTGATAATTAATATTTTTTGGACATATTAGAACTCTGTTGTTGCTTGTCACAAATTTAATTTGGACAAGTTAGAATTCACTATTAATTAGTCTATAATAATTGTTTGAGAGAAAGGTGAATTAATGGTTCAAAAATAGAAATAATAATTGATGTTAGGTTATTTTAGAATATCTTTTTTGGCATGATAGTATCAATTGGGGTAAGAACATTTTTCTCTAATAAACAAAGGAATTTATTTACAACAAATTAATATTCATGCTAATATAATATGACCTAGTTAAATATGGATGTTTCTAGGATCTAGGTAGGAGGAAGTACACAATTGAGGTGATATTTTAGTTATCATTACGGAACTATATTTTTATATATTTAACATGCTTTTTTTAGAAACTAATGATTGGAACTATAAATTTTTTTAAAAAAAATGGCTAAAATAATATTTTATGTGTAAAAAGTCTGTATAAGAAGTCGAAAAATTTGATTGAAAAGTTTTTGTAGATATTAAGTTATTAATCTGACTCTATATTTATCTAAAGATAAAGCACTTTACAAACTTCAACTAAAATTAAATTCTCTTAAATTAAAAAAATAAGAAATTTGACACTTATTTCCACTCAAGCAAAATAATAATAATAATAATAATAATAATAATAATAATAATAATAATAATAATAATAATAGTACCATGATTTGCACGATCTGAAATAGACGAGCATGTCACGAAATATAAGCAAATTATTTCATACTTAATTTGTTTACTAGTGTTCTCAAAATAATGGGAGCGCACAAATATTCCAATTGCAAAGATTTCGGAAGATTATAATAAAACCATGATAATTGAGTTACATTACATGCGCTCATTATGCATGTATAGCGACTAAAATATGATTGTACACATAATTGTAGCCACGTTCGTTAAATTCCGTACACATTCTTGGAATCATTTTGTTAAAGTAATAAAAATATATTAACTTTTTAGATAAACAAGTAAATGGTTTTATAAAAATATATATATATATATATATATTTTTTATTAATGAAATATGAGAGTTTAAATCATCAAATTTTAAATTGTTCATAAGAAACTCCCATTTAGATTTCGAAACTGTGACTTCTTATACAGAGAGCATTATCTTTTATCATTAGATAAAAGACGAATTTTCCATAAAATATATTAATTTTTAGTATTGCAAGAAATTGGAATGGTAAATTAACTAGCATGTAATAAATCCATGGGCGACCTCTGTATAGCAAATTAAATTAGAGTGCAAATTAAGCAAATTCATTAAACTCAGTGACGTAATTGTAGATAGAATCTAATTATAACTATTATGTGATTGAAAATAGAATCTCAAAATGAGAGGGGGGCAATAATTGGAGGATTCCTGTGGATTGATTGAATATTGAATTGAAGGCGACACCACTTGAAACACAAAAATTAAAGAGCAAGTAGTGGATTAGCATCCAATATGAGGGGATGACATTATTTTGACAGTGACAGGATGGAACCAGTGCACCAATCAAATATAGTAGCTTAGCGGTTGTAACAAATCCAGCTCTTTTTTTTTAAACATGAAATTTTTGTCACTGTCATGACATCGACGCACGTAGCAGCAATATTGGACTGAATCTGTCATGATATATACTTGAATTAATAGGAAGGTGTGTGTATGTATGTATGTGCCATCAATTATCATTTTTTCTCTTTTTTGTTTTTTGTTCTCTGGTGATGTATTTTTAATTAAGGAGATAAATTTATCACTTTGAGAACAATGTCATCATCTATCTACAATAGATAAGAACATTATCAGCAAGATATATACCTTGTAAGGAGATGTATAAGCTATCATTGTAGTTTGTTATCATGTATCAACATCAATTTTTTTAAATAAAATTTCCGTTAATTCCAGCATTTTTTTTAAATATTTTTTTCGGAATTTGAACCTGCATATTTCCGTAGAGAGGTGGGATATATCATTATTGTGCTAGCCTTACGGTTTTTATCGACATCAATTCACAAAGCTTTTATTTTCTTTTTAAGTAATTTGCCAAGTACAAGTCCTTTTTGATTGAAACCTCCAACTAATCTGTAAAATTACTCCAATTAGCTTCTCAAGTTGTGTGGATTTGGTACGACACATGATACATCTCATATAAATAACCAAAAAGAAAAAAGAGAGAAGAACCTTGCCTTAGGAGAGCAATTTGTTTATTGGGCTTATATTATAAGGGGTTTCTACTTTAGTGTTCAAACTTCAAACCCAAGGTGCTGAAATAGGCTATAAACAAAAAACAAAGTAGCTTTTCATGTTTTGAACTTGACAGTACATGCCTTAGGCTATATCCAGGTGATGCTCATAATCTAAAGGAAACAGATGAAATGGCACAATCAATGAAAGATTGGTAAATATAACATGAAAGGGATGAAGATTCTATCGCTGTAACAAAACACACCTAATTTCATTGACTTGGCTGTCTCACAAAAATGCTGCCTTTTCTCTGCCACTCGGCAAAAGTGTGGAGACTCCATACCGGCCTCAACAATGAAGAAGAAAGCATCACACACACTGTATCAATTACCGGTATGCTTCTTTCATCACAGATATTATTTCTTTTAAAAGGATGCTGATCTACCAATTACCAGTATGCTTGTTTCATAACAGATTTTATTTCTTTTAATGACCGAAACAAAGCACAAAATACTATGTGAAAAAATTTCATTTTTGTTCCAATCATCTGAGCAATAACATATCCTCTATTTTCAGATTTATAAGCTGTTGCGAGACTTCTGTTAAAGATAAAGATGGTACAAGCAGCTTTAGAAAAGATAAAAGTATATAAAACTTCCTATGTCTCCGGTATTTGGATTTGACCATATACTGAAGAATTTAATTGCAACTTGGATTATTGCTATTCAAGAATATTTCACATGACAAATCTAACTATACAGATATACGCAACACTTACAACTATACAACTCTGCTTTGCTTAAAAAATGACTATCAGAAAGCTGTACATTCAACTAATTTCCTAGTATACAAGGGGGGACTGGTAGAGAGCTTCTTCCCACCTGTTCCATCTAATGAGATCTGCATTAGTGTCCACAAGTTTATTATTTATAATTTGTATCTATGTTTCTGCATCAGACATATCTGGTACAGCTGGAATCTGATAGACCTTGTGAAAATAATTTTGGGTTTGGTTTATTTATTCATTTATTTATTTTTTGGAAAGGAGGGGAGGGCGGGGGTGTTGGGAGGGAGTTGATTACCAAAAGAATATCCTCATCGGTGCCAAAGGATTTGCGAGCTTCATCAAAGCACTCCATGGTTACTCTTTCATACTTCCTAGAGCAAATTACAGAGTAAAATACATTCCATTTTATATATTTGCCATCTTGAAGTAATTGATCCACTCGTATAATGAGTGATTGCAAATTGTTCATTTGTTACCATTGGCAAAATTTTATGTACACCTTATGCAAAGATAAGTAAGGAGAAACATATAACACCATTAAAAACAGAAAAAAATCAATTATAACCAAACAATAAACGAGAAAAATCCATGCATCTCCCTAGATATTAGAAGAAGGAAACATATAAAATTAATGATGTATAGAGGTGGAATGGAATAATTCTTGTTTGCAGCATATCCAAAATACTCTGTTTTGTGGGTGCATACATTTAATTGAGCCCCCAGATTAACATTTTTTACATACAAGAGTTGTTGAACAAATTTCAGATGGCCTTAATGACCACAGAAGTAACACAATGGAGGTGTCCTAGAACAATATAATATCGGGTGAATTATATAAAAGTAAAGCAAGATTAGTGGGATTTACCGGGGGGAAGAAGGATCTCTAATTTCAAATTCATTGGTACCAGCATCAAAACCACATATTACAATATAATGACCTGAAATGACAGAAAGGAACTAGTAAGAATAAATAGTTCACGACTTAAATGCTATATACAGAACATAGGATAGCATTAAGCGTTAATGTACATAAAACCAAAGTTTGTGCAAAGAGAATGATCATAGTTGATGATCCTTCCTTTGGCAAGGCACTCAAGATAGAACAGGCATCCCTGAATTGCTCAGAACATAGTGCATGGGATTTTGAAAATGGGGGTATGGAGGTCATTAGCCTAGAGAATATGAATAAAGCATTCCTAGGAAGTGGTGGTTTAAATTCAAAGGTCCTACAGTGTGAAGTTATTGGAAAACTCTCCTTGCAAAGAAATACTAAAATGGGAAAAGAAATCCCTCTTATTTCAGGTAAAATGTGCTCAATTAAAGACATAAATTTAGTTCTAGTGGAATGATTGGCAATGGCCATTTGGCAGATTTCTGGCCCGACCAATGGAATGAAGGGGCTTCTTCGGCCTGTTTGTATCCCAGGCTTATAAATATATGCTGCAAGCAAGATGTTAAAGTACACTTTAGGAAGGATTTATATGGGACTTCAGCTCACAACTCACGAGTATATTGCATTGCAAGATTTGATTACTGATAAAAATCAGCTGATAGATATTGTTGACACTAAATTGGAAACGGAAACTGACAGGTTGCTTGAGAATTAAGTTTCTGTATAGTTGGCTAAACTATAGTAGGAGGACCAGAATTAATAGACTAAACAAGATTTGGAAATATAAGATTCCTTCAGGTAAGAGCTTTCTCCAGGCTTGTTATAAAACAGGAAGTTCTTAGTAAGAGAAATAAGTATAAAACGGCTGGGCTGGAGAAGCACACTGCTGCTTTTGTAGTGAGCTGGAACTTATTGACCACCCTTTTCTTAGAAAACCTAATATTCAGTTTTATGGACTGATTGGTTCAGTTCAATAGTTGCAATATCCATTCCAATACTGTTACTGAGATTTGGTGGGCAATAAGACAATTGCAAGGGCATAAAAGGAAATGCATGGAGGTTGTATTCTGTGGCATATTGCGGTGTACTTGGTTAGCAGTTTTTCTCATCTCAGTGACTAAATATTGTATTAGTAGCTTAAGTGCTACTTGGAAGAACATGACATATGAAGTTAGCCAGATAATGTGGTGCAGGTAGGTACCAGGAAATATGGACTAAGAGGAAGGTATTGGTACCGATTCTAATGTGATAGTATGAGGGAAGATAGCCAGAGATTAGCTATCTTATCAGTTTTTCTCTGTGTTGGTGCTGGTTGGATTGGATGTGGTGAGTCCTATCACTATGAGAGAGATTGGCTCATCACCGAGTATGGAAGGCAAAAGTTTGTACCGGCACTTCAGGGAATTTTGGCACAAACGTGGACCACCTTCTTTTCAGGGAAATAGGATAGAATTATGTAAAAACTGATTTAATGTACAAGCTTGCATTTTTAGTGATACTTGCATACAACATCAGACCAACTAAAAGTAGACCCTTGCACTGCCAATATGTACCAGTGATAGTCTAAAAATGTAATCAAGGAAAAGAAATTAGTTTGTTACCAAATTCCGGACAAAGAAAAATATAAGCAAATTGTGAAATTAAGGCATGGAAAAATAGTTCTGAAAAATTATAGCCACTAACCCATATACTCAGACGTCCTGTTTAAGTAGTTGACAGTTCTGTCGCCCGTCCATGAGGAACTGCCCAATAGATTCCAAATTACAACAATTCGAAAGATCTGTGAAATTCTTCTCCTTTAAACAGCAACAACAAATTTTCAGAATAAAGAAAACTAAAGATATGCTTACACTAGCTTGGTCTTGTCAACTAAAGCAACAGCAATGCAGCGACCAGAGAGCAGGAGAAGGGAAATATCATGCACACTGATTGATCTGCACTGTGAAACACAAATATATTTGTTATTTGAATATACTGTATATCGAAAAGTGTACTAAAATATTGTAAACCAGTGAAAAGTGTATACTTGTATATTAATCCCAGCATGTATTGCTTTTGCAAATAAGCCGACAACACGTCCTGTATCATCTTCTAGTTGCTCCTATGATAAGCATGACCATGTCAGAAAGAAGCAAAGTAGTTGATAACAAAGGGAAAACCAAAACCTCACCTGATAAAAGGTTTCGGCTGAGTAACTTGGGTTCACGCCAAGAGTTACTGTCAGGAAAGAGAAATTCACTGAAAATTTCTGTAACAAGTATGCCAGATCAACTGTCCATATGCTGAAAATTGAACGAACATACCGTCAAAAAATACTATTTCTTACTAATTTATAAAAAAAGAGAAAGTTGAAGACCCTAAAATTAGAGAACCAGGTTCAAATCATTGTGCAACCCCACATGACCTCAATGCAATCAATGATTAAAAAAACAAGACAAACCTAGTGGTAGAGCAGAGTTTCTCAAGATCAGTAATGTCATGGCTCTCAATTCCAAGGGTTCTTAGCACCATCAGCACACAAGCAAGTCCACAGTCCCAATTGAACATCTGCCTCACATGAGGTACCTAAACCCTTGCACAAAAACCGATCAATCAATATCATACGATACAGACACAATTTTCAAATTTGCAACTAAAAATTACGAAGGAAAAGGATCACTGACATCAACGTGATACGATTGGCGACTCGATAAATTCGAATGGTCGGAATTACACTCCGGATTGTCTTCTTCTCCGTCGCCGATCATCTTCGCAAGTTTATCTGAAATTACGCATAAAGGCCACATAACATCGTATCTGTCGGTTCCTGATTAGTTCAATTGGGGTCGCCACGATTGGGGATACAGCGAATTAATAAGTGCAAGAACGCGCCAATGGAGAAATTGGATAGGGGATTTATAAGACGTCGCACTGAAGAGAAGAGAGTAGTTTTCATTTTTCAAGACCTACCAAGTCGCCCTTCTCCGTTAAAATGTTGTTTTCTCCACCATTTTTCCCTTTCCAAAATTGATTTGATGATTTCTGGTCCGGTTTCTCCGTAACATTTCTCCGGTAACACTGTGATGAAGTACTCTGACAAGTCGGTCCCATGTTTCCTTTTGTCTCCGCACTTTGACTGAAATTATTCAAGGCCCCACACGTCAGCTGTCCCCGACAAACTTCTTTAAATAAACGTCACAGATAGTCTGGACTGTTAATATAGTGGGATTCTCAATTACTTTTTGACAACGTGGCGTGACGGCATCGGTCTCCAGTCGAGTTAAACTCTTTGAAACTTCTGTGCTGGAACCAATAAGAACCTGTCAAGAAATTCGTAAAAAAATCGTCAAATCAGTGCGTGGATAAACAACTAAGTTTCTTCACAGAGGACCTACCTGCAGCAATGTATGTACATTGTATGGGCCTCTCTCTCAAAGCTTCCAGAACAGGAGGGAATGATTTTGATTGGGTCCCAGACACAGCATCAAATTCCGGATCGAATTAATAGATCCGTGATCCGTTAAAAGACTCAAATTCCTTATTTTTTGCACAGTTTACAAATGGAAGGTTATAAAAAGTTTTTTTTATTTTATTTTATATGAATTTCAATGAATAGACTGTGTTGTATTGTATGATATACCGTAACAAATGATATGAATTCATATTTTTTATACGAAATTTTTTTCTAAATAAATAATAAAGAAAATTTACTAACACAACCCCTATGCTAGTTAGGATATACTAGCACAATCTTAATTTATGGATAACTAAAAATATCTATACAACCTTATCTTCTGTCATGATTATGAAATTTAGTTTGTGATAGAACTTATTTTTATATTTTGATAACTAGAGGGGTAGAGCATAATTATCATCTCACAAAAGAGGAATATAACTATATCCAATTAATTTCTTATTATATTTTGTAGCAGAGTTTATATTTTTTGTTACGTTATACCGTATAACTCAGCATTTTATCTGTATGATTATCTTAAAATTCGTACAAAACAAATTAAAAAAAAATCTATAATTTATCTGTCTGTACGTTATATATATATATATATATATTATGTAACAGAAAATCAGAACTCCTTATAACAACTAACAACTACTACTAATATATACCATGATATCATTTTTTCCTAACAAAAATGAGAACCTATAGAAGTCATTGTGCTCATCAATAGAACCATAAAAAAATGTTAGGAGAGTTCTAATTTAGGGGCCTATAACTTATAGGTAGTTGGGAGTTGGGACCATACTATATAGTTTTTTCTTAATGGTTGATAAAAGTTTGCAATCTTCTCATTTGCATACTTCTAAATTATTTCCATCTAATTTTATAACTGTTAAAAATTTTCATTCTAATTATAAAAAATTTCACCCTTTTATATTTTGATAAAGAAATATTTTGACTTTTTATTTAATAAAATAGTTAGAGTTTTTTTTTTGAAATAAGGATCTCGTTAACCTGACATTTTTTTTGCTTTCATACGCCTTTTGCTAAAATTAAATCATAGTTTATGACTTCAAACAATTTCTGATTATTCCTTACTAACTTTTCAAAGAAAGAAGTAAAGAAAAATGAATTATATAGTAATTGAGTATGCAATTTAGGAATACTAACCAATAATAAGTGTTGAAGTTTAAAATTTAAAACAAGTGTGCGCCTTTTTGTAATTAAGTGTGTTATTCTACAAATGATCAAATATGAACTTAAAAGATAAAAATGTGTCTTATATATTCGAAGCATCAAAATGTGTTTTAGCTTGGTCAAAATATATGATAGCTATCAATAATTACGTGTAAATTTAAATAAATGTATATTTTACAACAATAGAATTTAATTCCTTAATTGTAAAAGGTATTAAACTCGGGTGGGGATTCCTTGACAATGATAATAATTTTAAAAAATTTAAAAATTCTTAAAAATAGAATCAAACTTTAGACATATCATTAAATTGATTGTGTTTCGATTTTTATATAAGTGTCATTTGGTATTCAATCATATATCACTCAATTTAAATGGTTGCAAATTTTCATACAATTTAAATGTAATATTATATTCAATCATATATCATTAAATGTGAACCGTTGTAGATTTTATGAAATTTAAAACACAATCAATCTATAAGTTCAACAATATGTTTATAATTTTTTTCTATTTTCAAGAATTATTTTAAATTTATTTAAAAATTCATTTAGAACTATTAAAATTTCGTAAAATACATTTACAAAAATATGAAATTAACATGAACCTTTATTTAAAAAAAACTTAAGTTTAAAGTGCGTGAAAACTAAATTTTATTGTATTTACAAGATTAAAAATTGAAACCTTGAGCTATCATAATGTCTATTGATTAAGAGCAGAGAAGTTAGATAGCTCTACTGCTTAACGGATCCGGATAAGGTTGTATTAAAAATCCGATCCATTAATGTCGTTATCACTACATTATTAGATTGTCACCAGCCTATAAAAGGTACAAATCAGTGGTCGGACTTTCAAAAACAGTCCTGCAACTGCAAACTTGGTGTGTCCATACATGTACCGGGTAGTTAATGTGATGATATACAACCCGCTCAAGTGAAAACCGTACTTTAAATGTTACTGCAGATCAGATCAAACAGAAAATTGTACCGTTCGGCATTGATACTTATCCACAAACCGCCTTGTTTGGTTTTTTGAATTCCAAACGCTTATCCAATGCCTCGGTTTTAGTTTAGTTTTTAAATTGGCAACATAGAAAAAGAAATAATGATGATGTAGTAGTTGTAACAAATTTGTGCTGTCTGATAAAGAGAGAATAAAATCATTATCGTTGACTCGTTAATTTCATATACAGGGCAATAACCTAGTATGATTTTAGTTGTGAACACATTCCACCGATTTTTTTTACTTAAAAAATCAATATTTAAATTTTTTTTGGAACTAATATATAAATATTAAAATTAGTACTGATTTTATTATTCACATTAAATAAATTAGTATATAATATATTTATACAATATTTTTATTATTTAACTTAAATGAGTTATTTTTTATATTAATAGTATTTGAGTTGAATAATAAATATACTGTCAAAAATAAATGATATAATAAAATCGTTAATATGAATAATAACTTATTTAATCTGAATAATAAAATCGTATAAATTTTAGTATCTGTCAAACAATTTCCTAAATTAAATATCTAGAAAAATCATAGCTAAATTTTTTTTGGGGTATAAAATTACACATTTAATATTAATTTTCTTAAATAAAATAAAGGAACCATATTTGAGAGATACTATCATCGACTCTATTATTCATATAAACTGAGTTATTATTTATATTAAAGATTTTATTATGCAATTTATTTTGTACAGTATTTTTATCATTGAACTCAAATTCCGTTAATCTAAATAATAACTCACTTAAATTGAATAATAAAAATAATATATAAATAAATTGTATAATAAAATCATTAGCATAAATAATAACTTATTTAATCTGAATAAAAAAATTAGTTTTGACGACGATATCTGTACATCAGCTTCCTAAAATAAAATCGGCACATGCCGGAGCATTTTTAAATTGGAGGATATAAGAGTCCGTATTACAATTTAAATAATCATTAGCGCCGACTGAAATTAAAATTAATACAATGAGGAACTTTAATTAACTCAGAGGATTGTGCTAATCCAACTGTTATGGCACTGGAACTTGTATTATTAAGCATGATTATGAATCTTTTATATTATAGGTACAAGTGGTGATTAAAAAAAAGGTTCCGTGATTCGTGATTATGATGTGTCAATTTTAATTTTCGATACTCAAAAGAGCTATCCGACGGTATGTTATATAATAGAATAGAATATTAAATTCTGAAAAAAAAAATTCGGCATTAAATGCATCAAGTTTCTTAGAAAATGTCATAAATCTACACTAATTTCCAAAAAAAAATTCTAAAAAATAAAACAAATCATACGTGTTAGATCCAAATTAGACGGTCCCAATTGGGAATTTCAGACCATCAATACACGAGTGACGGGGCTATAAAATTCGTGCAACTTACAATTTCTTAGATATTAAGGTCTCTTTTTTTTTTTGTGAACAAGTGCAATTATTAATTTATTACATTTATAATAGTGTTTCTTAAATCTAAAGATTGTATCGTGAGATTTTTTGCGTCAAAATTGATTGTGTTGATTCCCTAAAGAGATTAAAATAAAACGTAAAGAAAAAAAAAAGTTAACATTAAGTGTACTCCAAGTTGTAGATCTAATTAGATAGAGATTAAAGGGAAAATAATTGCAAAACCAATTAAGCAATTAATTAACCAAAAGAAAAAAAAAGACACTAAGTTTATAATGGAGTTTTAAACAAACATGCGGGCATCACCTTCAAATAAATAATTTATATTTGTCTTTTTTTGTAACCTATCATATTTTTATGGTCTATTAAATGAAATTTGAGAATTTAAGTTTCAGTCTTTTTTACTTCCTACATTTATTATAATTTGTAACAATCTGTTGCTTGCAATTTTAAATGACATTTATCAATTATTCTCATGCATTTATATCTATACGATAATTGTCAAAACAACAAACAACTATTTGCATCAAAATAACATGAAAATTTTGAATGATTAAAAAAAAGCTAACTCGTCAAGGACCAAAGAGAAATTGAATTGTTCATCTTTTAAAATTTTTAATCGGCCATTAATTCATGACCCAAAATTTAAGTTGATTTTGTGAATGCTTGCGCGTAAGATGAGTTGGTATAATAAGTGCCGATTTAGAGAAATATATATTTTTTTAAAAGAGAAGAGATTCAATGTTCCTAATTATTATGAGTGTTATATTAATGATTATAAAATTAATTTTTGAATAATTAAATATTTTGTATATATCATTTCAATTTTATTTTGTTATGCAATAAATGCTAATAAAAATGAACGGACCAAACTTTATAATTTAATTTACTTTTTTATGACTACTAAAAAAATATTAAATTTTAATAATTTTTTATATGTATGTTATTAGAGATGAAACTTAGTGAAGACCGGAGGAGTTGCAACCCCTAAAAAACATTTGAAAATTAGTTATATGTATTAAATATTTAAAATATTTTAATATAATCATACTGCATTCAACTCCTCCATTAATTTTAGTCAAACTCCGTATGTTATCGAAATGAATTAAAATATATCTAACGATTTATATATATTAATTAAAATATAAATGATAAAATAATTCCCATGAAAATCAATAATCATTCGTGGATCATTACTCTTTCTAAAAAAATAGTTATAAACAGAAAAAGTTCATATATTACATGTAAATACTCTAAATACCTATCATTTTAGAAATTCAATTTTGATTTTTATGTTTTCTTAAAAGAAAAAAAAAATGATATGAAACGTTGAGGGTTTCTCCCAAGAAGGTCGTGTCTTATAAATTTGTTACCGCGTCTTACGTATCTCAGATATATTAAAGAAAAAGGAAACTTTTGAATCAATAAAATTAATCAAATTAATAACATTGACCTTTAGAAGAAGAAAAATAAAACACTGCCAATGCCTGTACAATAAATAAATTGATTAAATTCAAAGGGACACTGGCTCATTAATGGATCTGCAGTTGCATTTTCAACTTGGCACGTGCGTTGGAGTTTCTTTTTTTTCTTTCTTTTCAGTTCGGTGGGTTTAATCTGTGATGCAACCAAATATTGCTTTGGGTATATATCTTTATAATTTTTTATAAAATTTTGCGTATTGTAAAATGTGAAAAATATATTGTTGTTTCATTGATTGGAGTATAAGAGGTAAGGTAGTTCAATGCATGAAAACATTAGTGGATGTTTGATATCAATTGCACGGTACAGAAAAAATAGACTCAGGCATATGCACAATATTCTCTCCATTTTTTCAAATCTCTACGACAGTGGCAACTGATGACTCTCTTCTCTCGAGATGAGAATAGAATAATTCATACTTGAAATTAACATACAAATTGCTCAATAATCCATGAGTGGTATCACCAATTTCAAAATTATTCTAAAAATGTAAAATCTCGGAGAGAGTTAGATCTTCCTTTGATTATTATCCAAAATAAGATTACTCACAACTGACATTTTAGAAGCTAAACAGTGGCCCCATGCGACTGGGTGTATCATGTGCGGGCTTAACATAATGGAAACGACATATCACCTTTTCCTTGAATGCAATTACACGATGATTATTTGACATTCAGTCACATTTTAACCGAACCTTAACTCTAACTTGATTATCTACTAGTTAAAGTTATAGAGGAGTCAAGACCCGAACATTGGGGATAAATACTTTGCAGCTGTCACTTGAAATATATGGAAGAAGAGGAATGAAATAATCCTCTAAGGAAAATCAATGTTGTGCCGCCGTCGACATTGATGAGTTTAATCAAAAGAGATGTAGAAACATGAAAAAGAGAAATAAAATAACATAGCATATCATTAGACCTACTCGTACATTTTCTTTGTTTTTTTTCTCTCTCCCCCTCTCTAATATGTAACTCTTTTTCTTGATTAATAAAAGATTAAAATAAATTTTTATCCTACTTACTTCCAAAAATATAAAAGGTATTTACAAACCATTCTACTTGTTTGGATGTGCAAATCTGTGAGAAAAAAAATAATTTATTTTTCACTTTTTTGGAATTATTTTGTACCGTATTACAAAAATATTATAAGAAGTTGTTAGAACATTTTATCCATTTGAACAATATATTGCGACTGATTTAAGAATCCAAATTGACATCTTTCAGATCTCCTACATCAGTAACATTTTCATGTCATGGCTATCAGAACATTATATATCGCCTGATTTTTTTGAGAAATATTCTTATAACTTTGCTAGGAAGCCCGTAGGCAAAAAAGGATACTTGGATTGGGACAGCAAACACTGATGATATCCACTAGACGTTATCCAGCGATTTGAATACCGCTGGCGATGATGCACCAACAAAGGGAATAAACAATTTCTGTGTGGATAATTGACCAAGATCGTGCCGTCCATTTGCACTCTTCGTCAGGTGTGGTTTCGTGATACTCGACTTTTGCGTCCATTTTCACGTGACGTGTTTTCCTCCGAAATCGCCACATTGTCTCAGATTTCGATCTCAATCCCATAATAATATTCAATTCTGTGTATTCCCAGTCGCATCTACTTTCCCTTTTTCAACCAATCCATCTCTTTGTTATCGAGTAAAAGCGAAGAGAAACAGAAACACTGAGCAAAGAGGAAAAATGTCTGGAGCGAAGAAAATAGGTGTTGCATTGGATTTCTCCAAGACTAGCAAGAAGGCACTCACCTGGGCCATTGATAACCTGATCAAGAACGGAGACACTCTCGTCGTGATCCATGTCATGCCTTCCAAGCTCGTGGATGAGACGAAGCACTCTCTCTGGCTTCAATCAGGCTCCCGTTAGTTCGATCTTCTTTCCTTTTTTTTTTTCTTTTCGACTTATTAATCTTCGATTCTATTTGTCTGGTTTGTTTAATTTCTGATCGATCTGTTTGTGTATTGAAAGCTCTGATACCACTTAGCGAGTTCAGAGAACCAGAGGCGATAAAACATTACGATCTCCAGTCTGACATGGAGGTGCTTGACATGCTTGACACTGTCTCCCGTCAGAAAGAGGTAGATTAATCGATTGATCCCTTTTTCCCCTCTCAGATTTGTATCGATCTTCCTCTTTATTTTAATTTTGAATGAAATGAAATCAAATAAATAGGCGATTGTTGTGACGAAGCTGTACTGGGGCGATGCGAGGGAGAAGCTGTGTCAGGCTGTGGAGGATTTACATCTTGATTCGCTTGTCATGGGGAGCAGAGGTCTCAGTACGATCCAGAGGTAATTCTAATTTCTGGAATAATTGGTTTAAATATTTGTTATTAGAACTTCATATTTTTGGTGTTGACTGTGAATTAATGTTCTTCCTCTACAAGTTGATTCAAAAACAAAATTAGAAAGTGCTATTTTGTTTTGCATCATGGATCGGTCTATAGAATTGTGATCGATTAAGAAATGGATAATTAATAGAAAAATAATTAGTTTTCAAGGTGGGTCCAAGAAAGGGATTTGTTGTGGGGCTCCACTACTGTGTTTCTGCTTTCACAATTTGGATCGTGCACGTGTTGGTGGTGCTTGTCAATTGAAATCTGTTTTGGGATTGAATTATTAAACAATAGATTTTATAATACAAAGGATATTAGCTGTTAGAATTGAATCCTTTTGGATGATGGACATATTTCGTTTGCCTAACGTCATTTGATAATATATTTTTAGGAGCAACACAGATCCTGTAAATTTAGTCATTGCAGTTAACCCCAAACTTTACTTTTACCATTACCTCATAAATTTCCAAATTTGACAATAGCCCTGATCCAATTTTCCTGGATAACTACTAATATACACCACAACTTCTTTTAAAGTGTCATAAAAGAACTTCAGTGGTAGCAGCATGCACAATTTATTGTTTTCATCTTTTTATTTGGTATACGGTATATAATTCTCCCATCTTTTTTTTATTTCTTCAATATCAATATCAAGGAACATGGCTGATGTCTTTATTTGAAGAAATGGAAAAATCTGTCTAATTGACAGTGTTCTGGATGTTCCGTTATTTGGTGTGTTCCTTTGGTACTTCGCATTAGATCGTTCAGTTGATATGATTACAATGTCAACGACGGCACTTTTTCTGTTCTGATCTCTGAAGAGTGATTTCTCATTTTGGCCCTTAAACATCTAAATCCAGCATCTGGCTCCCATCTTATTATTCCTTTTCACAAAATGGACAGAAATTTTAAACAATGCTTGACCGGATTATTTTGGTGATTTTAATAAAGAATGGTTCACTCCATAATTTGCATATACCCTCACAATAGGAGCTTAACTTCTGAATCAAAATGAAAATAGGAACTTTTTGGACAAAGTGCAAGTAGGTAATAGTTGAATGGTCTTGTATAATTTAGTAATATAATCCGTACAAGTAGAAGCCACAGGCAAAGGATTGGGACAGGTGATTTGTCTAAATTGAAAATTAAATATGAATAAAGATTATATTTATTGAAGACTTGAGAGTTACCCGATCTAAGTCGGTGAATCTTTATGGTGGCATCTAAAATTAATAATGTTATTATCACAAGGATCATAAATGAATAACTTGTTTATCAAAAGGCTTCAAATTCAAGACCACTGGTCCCTCTAATGTCTTTTGTAGCATTACCACAATATTATTTTAGCGGTGTCCATTTTGATCATATCTTTTATGATAAGTTACACAAATAGTCCCCAATAAATTATCATTATTGGTCTTTTTAAGTTTCAAATCAAGGTACCATTTTGATCCTAAAAATTTTCATTTTAATCATGTTTTTCTTTTCAAAAGGAATAATATTTGCATCTATCTAGTGTCAATTTGAGAACTGCAAATAATGTTGATGTAGTTGCAGAAGCAATGTAGCCGACATGGTTACTATATGATTATTAACAAACATCATGTGTCAATTAATGGATACTAGCATCAATGCATGGAGTCATTATAAATAAATTTTAAAATCTACATTCATCCTTATCTTAAAAGTTATCATAACATTGATCCTAATGTGAATTTTCATTTAGTTTCAACCAATAATTGAAGTAGGACCAGTTTGGCATTAATTGAAACTTCAATGATTAATCCAAAGTGAGCAATAAGGGATACATGGAAGGACCACTTTTTTTGTATTTTACTCCATTTTTATCTATTACGCCAATGTTGTTCTGATCTTGATGGCTTTGTAATATATGCAGGATTTTGCTTGGAAGCGTGTCGAACTATGTGCTCACAAATGCTTTGTGCCCGGTGACGATCGTCAAAGATGTATCATCCTCTCATAAGTGATTTCTTGTAGATCTTCTTTGATGTCACTTAGATAATATGTTGAGAATAAATAGATAGTATCTGAATTTCCGCTTGTGCGAACTGGTTCCTTACCTGTGTGGGAACTCTTATGCTGAACTATATTATTCTGGTTTGTTTTTAGATGTGTGAAGACTTGTCAGGAAAAGAAAAAAAGAAAAAAAAACATTGATAGTATCCTTTTATGCTATTTGTTCATTATATTGCTCATTGTTGTTCTCGTCCTTCCTTTTATTTCTTCTGGCATTATCGTTGTTCTCGTCCAGAGAAAGAAATTATGGGATTGTTTTTTGTTTTTTGTTGGTGTCTCACATTTTTTCAGAGGCCGAGATTAGCAAGGCCTATGTATAGAAGGCCTTTTTTGAGACGAATCACTATGGTCTTGTTCGGTATGAAAATAAAGATAATTCAGAAATAAAATTATTATTTTTTATAAAAAATAATTTATTTTTTAATTATTTTTAATTTATTTTACTTTTAAACGGAGCTTATCGTTGAATGGACCCAGGACCCAGCATTAAAGGCTTGAACCAGCATTGTAAATTAAGTCAGAGAAAATAAATGGGAGATGATTCCAATTCCAAATTTGGGTCATGAAATATTAAAATTTACAAACTTGGTCCGTATTAAGGATTTGGATAGCACTAATTCGAGTCCCCAAATATGCTCCCCCGTCCCTTCAAAATCTGTGCCAAATATGTTTCTATAAATTGCATAATAAAAATTAATCTCACAAATTTTAATGTAATCTACCGACTACCGCCTCTCCCTCCTCCACCTGCCCAAAAATAAATGGAAGATCCGAGAGTATATATATACATACATACATACTCTTCTTTACTTAGGAGCGATATTTCTGTCCTCCTAAAACACATTCCATTTATAACAAGTGTTATCTTTAAATAGATAACCGATTTTTACTGTTCCTTTTTTATTTTCTTTTAGAAAAAACAAAGCAATCAATTGTCATTCATTGAAAGGAGCAATCAGGAATGAATAGCACGGTGCCTCTCGCATAAAACAATTAGGTATCTTATCAAGGGATTGGATATTTGATCATAAGATCATTCGTTGAACGCATCCGGGACCTGCCGGTGTTTCAGAAGTTGAAATGCAGAGGTCTGCATCGGCGAGAGAGGTTAATGATGCCCCGAACGAAGGGCCTCTGTTTGGTCCATTCATGGTGAGTCCCCTTTGTTGATCTTTCACTCTTCTTCCATCATGAATTTGGTGTTAGAATGATAAATTGAAGACTATTTCTTTATTCTAGCTAGTTTGTTACAACAACAATGCAAATTGAAATTGGAGATAGTTTGATGAATTTCCTCTGTTTGTTTGAGCATCTTTTAAACGGATTTCAAAAAATTGTGTCAGTGCCGTGTCGGACATGAACATGAACAAAAGATTTTAGGATTGTCCTGTCCATGCTTCATATTCTGATTCAATTAACAAAAAAAGAACAGAAAGAAAATATTCAACATTTAAACCTTCTTATCTGATCATACAGGATGACACATATCTTGATCACATGGAAAGAAGAAACAAACTACTCAATGAATTTTACAGAGATTACACTGAGCATGTGCTGCAGCTTAATAGCTTGAGAAAGTATCGTCTCGCCGTCTCTCCTCGAATATCAATTTATGTTTACATTCTTAACTCTCTCATTTGATTGAAAGGTTTTCTTTCCCTCTCCATCTCTACTCCTTAACAGGAGAGTAAGTAAAATAGGCAAGAGATCTAATCAAAGGATAGAGGATCTAGGAAGACGCATCCATCTTATCTCGACGATTCGTAGAATGAAACACACATTACATTACATGTGAGCAATTCTACTCTTTTCTCTATTGTTTTGACATTTCACCACATTGGTTGTGGTTTGTCATCACCATAATGTAACATGTTTCAATCTTGCAACTCTTAAAGGTCTGATATGAGACTAAAATCAGTGCAAACAAGGAGAAGGTTAAAGTGGCCAATCCCTAGAAATACTAGAATTGTATTGGAAGAAAGTCAGGATAATTTATGCCGGGCGGTTCAAGAGATGCAACTCAATTCAGAGGTTTTAGCTTATTTTGTTTCTGCCTCTGTATCTAAATTTTTGAAGACGAAAACTTCAATAATGGCAATGCATACCAGTTTTAACTCAAGTAAAATAGAAATCTTATCAGTTCACTTCTTTGTATGAATGACGAATCTGTTCTTTTCTAATTTTATTTTTATGCTTATTTCAGGTTTAACTTTCACTAAATTTCAGAATATATATTATTATATTGTTGATTATCTTCAATTGTGACCCCCCCCCTTTTTCAGAATTCTGTCCGGAGGAGAGAATGCGTGCAACCCGGTGACAATTTTCTAGCCAAAGTGGATAGCCCCTCAGATGTTGCTGAAGATCTTTCAAAGCTTTGCATGAAGGATTAAAAAAGAAAAAAAGATGAATTTAAAGATACATTTAAAGTTTTCAGTTAGCTTATACATAAATCAGATAATATGATTAAATTTGTTTCCTTAGCCTGTTTTGCTATATTGAGAAGGTAATTTATAGCTGAATTTTTGTTAGGGTAAAAATACATGAAATTCTGCCCTTTTTTTTTTTAATTATGATGTATGGTTATTTTGCTGATATTATGGTAAGTTGGTAACAACAGCTGATTTGCAAAATTGGATCAAAATATGCAACTTGATGATCTAAAGCTCTGTTTTATTTCTAATTGATATCTTCTCTACAAGTATCATATTCTTTCCAAATTGTAATTTAAAAAATTCAGATTATTTATTCAGCACATAAATTTCCTTTGGAACATGTGAACACAATTTTGATGGATATATATCATCATATGATAAATCCTGCACAATGATATGAAAAATAATGAAATTCACATTGCATTACAACAGAAATCTGAATCTTTTCAATAAGCACAAAACATCCATTGCCTCTTTAAAGGGGCCTTAAAACTATATAGTAAAATTATTAAAACACTAACGGGTTTATATGAGAAGCCCAATAATCCGGATCCGATCCGATCCGCTCCTTGCCGCCAAATCTAAAAGGGAAATAAACACACAAATTTGAGGCGGGAAAAGGAGAAAAAAACAAAAAGAAGAAAATTGGGGATTGGGGATCTGATCTCGCACCTCGCTTTTGTAGCTTTGGCATCTCTCCATTCTCCATTTCCTTCTTGCTTCGGATCATCCCTCATCTTCTTTTCTCATTTTAATTAACGAAATATCGTCACGCTACGTCCGAATCTCTCTCTTCCTGTCATCAATTAATCACTTCCAAACTCCCCCCTTTCTTCTTTGAAGAATCAAATCGATTTAAAGGAAAAAAAAGAATCCAAATCTGAAGAATCAGTCAGTCAGAAACAAGCTAGAAGGAAGAATCTGCATCACTCGAGCGGTAGGTAAGTCTTTTCTGATTCTGATTTTGATTCAAATATTCTTTTGCCCAAAACGGATCCAATTGGTTTATAAAATCGCCCAATAATGGATTGTTCGGATATTGATAGATCTCCAAACCATGGTAGTAACAATGGACTATTGATATACTACAGTAGAAGGTCCTAATTTTTTAGTTGCAATTGGTTAATCTTAAAAAAAAAAAAAGAATCATTGGCTTCTTGCTCAACTGTTACATGTTGGTCGAACAGGTTACGGGCGTTGATAACTTAATTAGAGAATGTATGCAAGAAGGGCGGCTCAGCTTTTGCAAGAGCTATCCTCCTGTGAAGAGGGACAGCTTCCTCCGTACAATGTATGTCTTTCTTTTCCTTTTCCTTTTAATTAATTTGTTGTATGATGAATTAAAAGAAGCATGAACACGTTTGTTGATTATTTTTTTTCTTATTGGTTCATATTGTCTTGCTTAAATCCCTGTGGATCTCACTGATTTTGAATGAACTCGCACTATAGAGTGACAAATTTGATCAAGTAATAAGAGAATGTGAAGAACACAGTAGGCAGTTCCAATCCTTGATACGGTAAGTCAAGTTTGTATTTTTCTCTGAAAATTTAGCAACTGATTGCCTGTGAATTGTTCTCATTTGTCAGTATTATTTTGTTTGCAACTCATAGGGAGAAGAAGGAAAAAAATTTGGATATAGATACGAAAAATGAAGATCACTATGGTTCTTTCATTCATCATCTCTCTTTAATCCGTAATAAAAGATGCCTTATGGCTTACATGTAAGCATCTAATCATGCTCTCTATGATGTTTCTTAGTCAAAACAAATTGTATTTTTGATGATTAAAGACTACATCTGAGCTTGTGATGTGCATTTCATGAAGGTATAAAAGAGCAGAAGTAATTCAAAGTTATAGATGGAATGTGGGACGAGTACTTCCCAAAGAAATTCAAGATAAACTAAATTTTTCTGAGCAAGAGTATTTCAAGAATCACTGTGCTGTCATTGATACCTATGTGAAGGACCTTGAATTAGATCTAACTGTGGTAAATGTTTTCTCTTTGTCTTTTCCTTTTAAGCATATAGAAAATGGTCACTAAAGTATCACCTACTTTGTGTAAATTATTACCCAAATTGTACTGGCATTTATAGAACTATGTATATTCTGATTTCTATATCACTCCATCTTACAATCAAGCAATCAACGGAAACCTAAATAAGTGGTGGCATGGTTTGAGCAAATATTTTGTTAAATTTATCTCGCCAATGTGGTTTGCTCCAAAGCAACACTGACTATATTCTTGTCAAAGATCTCTACCGGAAGCTGATGCTAAGGAGTAAGGACCAAAATTGTTCCAATTGAAATCATTAGAATAAAAATGGAAAGCATGAAACCTTAATGCAAACAATGTATCTTATTAATCTAGTTTTGGCCTCATCAACTTATTTCAGTTCAAATTGTTTGCCCACCATGTTAAAGCTGAAAAAAAAGAACTCTAGAAAATCTAACTTTGGTTTCTGTTTTTTTTAATTTCTTTAAAATTATAAAATTTGGTAGGATATGGTACCGCCAAAGGACCCATATATCAGAGTGCGAGTACAGAGTGAGATTGGAGAAGTTAGTCTTGGGGACCATTCGGTATCTCTCTCCAAGGACTCATTGCATTCTCTTAGGAGAACTGATGCAGAACCTTTCATTTCTCAGGTACTTTTGCCCACTATCGTGTTATGCTGAATTTTCAGTGTTTACTTTTTTTTTATTTGTCCTAATAAATAATTGACTGTTGCTTCAAATAGGGTCTGATGGAGGAATTCCTGGAGTAAAGGTCTGGATCCATGGCGGAAGGTGGTAAGCTCATCAAACAATTTTGTTTGTTAATACATATGTAGCAATGAAGCCTGAAAAAAAAAATATATATGTATTTACGCCGAAAACTATTGGTATTTATTAGTAAAATTACAGGTACTTTCACTGACATATTTTCTGGATGATTTTCCAAACTAATTTGCAGAAACTAATGTAAACTATAAGGAGTCGATGCAAATATTGAGATTGCTGAAATAACCTTATTGTCTTTATCTTCACATCCAACTAGACCACTGAGCTTGTAAGTTGCAACTTCAGCTGTCGGACAACATTTTAATTTAATTCTTTTATTCAAATTGTTGAGATATTGTGTGACATTACTTCTTTCCCTGGAAGAAAATGTTCATGTTTAGTAGACATATTTCTTTATTTGGGTCAAGCTATCCCATTGTATTTCCTCCTCTAATTGAAGAAAAATGGTGCTGGTTTGTGGTAAGAGGAATAACACAATGTTTGTTTGTGCTATAATAAGTTGAATGGATAAAATGGGCTTGGGCTTTCTTTTCAGCATGTCTTCTGGTCTTTAGAAAGAAAAGAGAACACACTTCTAATGAAGGCATGCTCCTCTTGTGTTAGTTCATTTTTTTTAGTTTATTTTGTTCAAACATCAACCTATTAACACAGGACGGAAATGCAATGAATGTAGAGTACAAACATGTAAAACTGGATAATGTTTATTATCATTGTTTTTAAGTTAGTAGCTGAAACACCAGTGAAATTGGCCTTGAACTAATAAAAACAGTTTCCGGGTTGGGTTTACAGGACGAATGAGTACAAAAAGCAAAAAAGAAAAATGCATATCTTGTTAGAAGTCATATTTGTCCCCATAAATCTTATTATTCCATAGTAGGCCTTGAATGGGTAATTATGTATGGATTATCAATAGGAAAATCTATGTCCTTGAAATTTTGCACTCTCTCGTGCTAGTTCCTTGTGGGAGCATTCATTAAAGCATCCTCAATTTTGATTCTATCCTTCACGCTTAGTTGCTATGATGGTTTCTACATCATTCCCTTATATAGTATTTTGTCACCAGTTCAGATTAAATAATCGTTAGCACCAAATCTGATGTTGTGCGATCCAAAAGAGCGAAGCCCGCACCGTGTAATTTCCACCGGAGCGTCTATTGCCAACTCCGAATGATGTTGTGCTCTCGTAGTCTCGTGTTCAGATGGGAATTATAGGTAAGATATATTAAATTGGAAGATATGCTGCCACACTCCAAATTATAGGCGAATTGAATTAAAAAGAAAATTTGAACACATTGATCGATCTCATTCTTTATCCATTGATATCCTCAAATCTAAGATCTAACCTCGAAAGCAAACCTAAGCGAGAAGTTTCTCCTCATTTTAATCCTTACACCCCCAACAATCATAGCATTTTTTGTTCCATACAACTTGTTAATCAGCTTATATGAGTTATGATACGACCATATAGAATTTGTTAAATAAACACACAATTCTGACCGTGTCATACAATGATTAGCATATATGAGGTTTTCTGAATAGCGTTTAGTTCTTATAAATGCAAACGCTATTGCAAATATCTAATTTTGTGTTTGATGTTCTTGCCTTCAAAAAAGAAAAGAAAAATAGGACTCCTACTGTTAGGGGTTTAGCTACTGTCAGAGCGTACGCAAGTCTCCTGACAAAGTTAGAATCTTCATTTATATATTGGTTGGTTTTAAATTTTTAATAACTATCAAACTTTAAAAGCACTACAGTGAACCACAGGGACTTCTCTTTCCATGGTGACACCAAACATTTCCTAAACAACACACCACTTAGTTTGGCAAATGGAGAAGGAGTGATATAAATATTTTAATGCATTAAATGAATGTGATTTAAGATAAAGTAAATTAAAATATCTATGAAGATGGAGCAAAATTAAATTATTAAATTTCATAGCTTTTAATATTTTTTACCCTCACTATTTTATTTATTTATTTTATTATTATTAAATATCAATATTTTAAAATAATTTAACACTTACACCGTTTTAATTTTACTAAAATGAAGAGATATGTTATAAACCTTCCAGTACATCTGACAAATCAGACCGTTTACATATTCTTGTCTGGACTCTGGACCACCTTTGGAAGCATCGTACATTTTGGGGAGGACAGCAGAAACCACAATTAAAACCCAACATGAGCTTGCACAGTAAGTGAACTTACATGCAATTTATTAAACAGAAGGCAGCAGCAATTGCATAAAGTGTGTGTGTGTGTGTGTGATTATCAACAACTGGGTCCCATTTTTTGTGGGGCTTCACCACTACCTGCAGCCTGGTACTGGTACCATTACCAACCAACTTTAGGTTGGTACCAGAAACAACCACAATCAATCAATTAGTTATTGTCCGTTTCTTTAATCTTTTCCCCCACTTCAGAATGAAAAAAAATAAATAGAAAAAAAGTTCATTGATTAATTTTTCAGGAGCATTATTGCTGTTGTTATAGAGTAGTAGGCATAAGTACCCTAATAAGAAAGAGAATTCCAAGTGAAGAATGCTGAATCTGAATGTTCTTCTCTTTTTGCATCCCCCTTGAAAATCAAGAAGTGATAGCTCAACGAACAAAATCTCTTCACTTTAATTAATTAATTAATTTTTTATTATGAAAAATGATAACTGTATTTTTTATATGTATCTCTTATTTATATCATATATATTTGAAACTATATAATATTGTTTCTAATTTAAAATTTAAAATATATATTTTTGAAAAATATTTATACTTAATGTTGAATGCAGTTAAAAATATAGAATTTGAGATATAAAAATAGAGGTGTGATAATTGTGTACCAATTTTATATTCTAATCTTATACCTCATAAGATTCTGGATATAAATTCTGTAGATTGGAGATGAAACGTTCAAAATTTTCAAGATTTGCATTTTTTATTTCAAATGTGTTTATACTAACACTCTAATGTATTTATATTAACATTTAAATATATTTATATTAACATTTAAATATATTTATATATAGGATAAAAATGCTTATATTAATAAATGTGTTTATGTAATGAGATACGTACAACAGACCACAATATTCGTAATAATATGTTATAATTCATAACATACACCAAACTAAATTATTATAATCCATAATATTTATTATTAATATTAAATTATGAGATACGGAAATAGCACGCAAAAGATGTGAGATAACATTACTTTCTCTTATAAAAACATTTTTTTTCCTAATTAATTACTACTACTTGTGCTGTTAAAAACGATGCATCCGCATGGGGCTGTGTTAAAATTGTTGATTAATCAACGCCGTTAAAAGAAAGAAAACCGCACCAATTTTCTTGCCTTGAAAATGGAGCTGTCAGTTGGAGAGGAAAGGGAAGGGAAGTCAGCTACCAGATAAATGCATGCAAACAAGCTAGAAATCTTGATAGCCTCTCCATTTGTTTCTTTCAAGGTGCATCCTCTCTTACTTGATTGGGCTATTATTATTTCTTGGCATTTTGCTGTTTTGTTAACTTAATAAATAATGTGTTTGGCATGAACAACTTTATTTTATTTTGTAGGTGGCTATATGATATTGATACCAAGTTGCCAGGTTACACAGATTAGAGTTGATATCATCCATTTTATTTTTCATTAGGAAAACAGACTTTCATTGTTTTTTAAATTGGATTGTGAATTAATCGTAAGTCTAGAATGATGGTGATAAGTATTATTTTTTTATAAATAGATGTAGATTCAAATTCTGTAAGAGATATTTGAAAAATAATAAATACTGAAATTAATGAGAGCTTCTTATTTAAAAAAAAAAGTTGGACAATGAATTGAAAAATAATAAATACTGAAATTAATGAGAGCTTCTTATTTTAAAAAAAAAGTTGGACAATGAATTGAAAACGAACCAAACATATTCATATAAAAGAGTCATCTTGAATTCCAAATTAAATCGATTCAATTCATTTCTTTTAAATTATACATTCCAATTAAAATAATATGACCCTATTTTTTCTTTAAAAAAAATAACAAATATAGACCCCACACATATAGATTCAATGGTTGATCATATATAAAGTTTTCAATATATGTTAGTACAAGTTACAAACTCACATGTATATATATATTTCCTGAACATAAGAGAATTTGAATTGGAAACTTACTCGTACATATGTACATAAAAAAGAGTATTTAATTATATTAATTGAATGATCGTAACAAAAAAAGGTTGCCTGTTGTACAAAATCTTCAAAATTGCAGAAAATTAAATCCCAGTTGTTTATATCACCTTCCATCCCAAGCATGAATTTTCAAAATAAAAAAATAATAATAACTGTACACTTTTAAAGTTGTAAGGAAAACATTATGATTACATTAAATTATCGCAAAGGTAACGGTAAAAAGGCATTTAAAACATTTCATTTTTGTCGACCAGTGTTTAGAATTTAGACAAAATTAGATTATATCAATCAACAAGAGTCTGCGTTTAGATTTATTACTTCCTCATGGCGTATTAATTATAATTTTGTTCTTAATTTACTGGTATTTGTTGTATTATAATTTTGTTCTTAATTTACTGGTATTTGTTGTATTATAATTTTGTTCTTAATTTACTGGTATTTGTTGTATTATAATTTTGTTCTTAATTTGCTGGTATCTGTTGTATTATAATCTTGTTCTTATTTTATTGGTGTCTGTCTGTGGTTGGCAGATAGAAACAAGAGTCACATGATAACGCTCTTCATGGAATCTTGGTTGACTAGTACTTGTTGCCAGGGAGTGAGATTTGTACGCATTTATATAATAATAACAACAACATACTTATTCGTCTATTATCAATTATGAGTAAAATATATTATATTTATTTTATGGAAAAATATATTTTATCTCTCATTAAATGTTTTAATTACTATTGATAAATGAGATCTTTTAAAAAAAACATCAACATATAGTTGTAGTGAATTAAGTGGAAAATATTATTAGAGACACTGTATCACTATTTTTATTTTATTTATTGGTTCCCAAAGCTCTTTTCTATGCATTTGTGAATTTAACTTTTATGTTCATTGAATAATTACAAAAAATATCATTTCAATTAGAAAACTAAAATTGTAAAATTGTAAATGCTTCCTTTGCATCCGTTATTAATGTTACCAATTACAAGAGCGCAGCTTTTTTCTTTAGAAAAAAAAAATTAGATTATATCAATCAACGAGATCAATTTGGTCACAAATTCCGAGTCAAACAAGGTTGCAGCTTTTTCCCACAACGTCCTTCTTCACCTTTCTCACTCACCTCATTTCAAATCTTCAATTCAATTTGAAATTAACCCCTCCATTTCCATTCCCCATCCATCTCTCGTTTTTCGCTTTCACCTTCCTTTTTTCTATCTGAAATCTGTGACCATGAGAGAACTTTCTCTTCCTCTGTTGTCCCCAAAAATAAAGAGAGCGTAGCTTCCCTTCCACGCCGACCTATCTCTCTCTCTCTCTCTCTCTTACTTAAATTACTAATTACTATCCGTTACAAGGTATAAAACAAAAATTAAGCCCCAACGGTCATCCATCCATCCTATTCCTTCCCCCTTCCTCTGTTATTACAAACCAATCTAATACTTCATGCCTTTCTTGCTTTCCCTCCTCCATTAACACCCAAAAACACAACTTATAATATATATCGTTTCAATTCTCTCATTTTGTCCCCACAATTAAACCTACTGGTACCACACACACACACACACACCATACCACAAATGAGACACTTCATATGGACTTCTCATCATTTCCTTTTCCAAAACCAGCGGATACACACAACCACTGCCTTCCGTTAACTTTCTTTGGAATATTCTGGGGTTCAAGGCCTTCCAGGAAAGATCGAAACTTTGATGCGGTTTTCGTGAAAAATCCATTTGCTGAGACTGAGAGAGATTGGGGTAAGGTTAGCGGCGCTTCTCTTTTCTGGATTTCTCCAGTGTTTGGAGAAAGATCAGTGTTGGTTAAGATGGAGAAGGATGCGGATTCGTACAGCGATTCGGAATGCCGAGGTAGTAGCTCTAGCTCAGAGACGATGACGAGCGAAGAAGGCGCACGGGGCTTCTCTGGAGAGGAAATGGAAGGGAGGAAGGAACTGGAGGTTAGTTGTCCTGGTTGGGAAGGGAAGAAGAAGAGTTTGATTTCTGATTTGAGGGAAGACAAGGAGAAAAACCAAAAAGAAGATCTTGAAATGATAATAGAGCAGCAAAAACGAGGTATCTTATATATTCTTTTAATCTATCTTTCTTTTTCTCTAGTTTAGTTATATATATCCTAATTAAGAACTTGGTTGCTAATTTGTTAATTAATTTGTGCGTGCATCTATAGAAATTGAAATGATGAAGGAGAGATTTTCAAAATTGCTACTTGGAGAAGACATGTCAGGCTCTGGAAAGGGTGTTTGCACAGCATTGGCTATCTCAAATGCTATTACTAACCTCTGTGGTATACATACATAAACTTTTTCTTGTAAAAAGAAAAAAAACCTAATTATTTAAAAGAAAAAAGAGTTCTCATTAATTTATGATGTTTTTTTCAGCAACTATATTTGGGCAATTATGGAGATTAGAACCGCTTCCTTCAGAGAAGAAATCGATGTGGCAAAGGGAAATGGAATGCATTTTGTGTGTTAGTGACCACATCGTTGAGCTGATTCCGACCTGGCAAACATTTCCTGATGGATCCAAGCTTGAGGTAATAGATACCATGCATGTCAAACTATTATAAATATTTTGAAAATTTTCTCTTCATAATTAGTAATTAGTCGGTTCGTTATGTTGTATATTTCAGGTGATGTCCTGTCGGCCGAGATGCGATATTTTCATGAACCTTCCTGCATTGCGAAAACTAGATAACATGCTTCTTGTATGTACAGTTGCAGACATTTTGTTACATTTTTTTTGTGATTGATAAATGCCGAGATGTGATATTAATGACTAATTTATTCTTAAATTGTCTTGGATTAGGAAATACTGGACAGTTTCAGCAAACCGGAATTTTGGTATGTAGACCAAGGGATAGCAGCACCTGATTGTGATGGCTCGGCCTCATTCAGGCGAACCGTGCACCGCCGTGAAGAGAAATGGTGGCTCCCTGTCCCAAGGGTCCCGCCTGGTGGTCTAAGTGAGGAGAACAGGAAGCAATTACATCACAAGCGCGAGTGCGCCAATCAGATTTTGAAGGCCGCCATGGCAATTAATGGCAATGCCTTGGCTGAGATGGATGTTCCCGAATCTTATCTTGAGTCACTTCCTAAGGTTTGCTTTGCCTCTTTTCTATTGTAATCGAAAATTTGCAAAAGGACCCTTGTAATTATAAAATTTCAGCAGCAGCTTAATTTTCATTTGTTGGTACAAAGATTATTATTGTTAAGAAGTATGATTAACAAATTTTACCATTAGTTGGCCATAGAGCAATGAGAAGAACTATCCAGTAATATCATTTTGATAAGGAAATTTCGTGCATTTGCTCTAGTATAATTTGTTGGTTGATAGCTTAATATATTTGTTTTATGTACATTATCATGTGTCCTCTTGCTCTTCTAAGTTTGACTAGCTTATCCAATGCAAATTAACAGAACGGAAGATCGAGTTTAGGTGACATAATATACCGTTACATTACATCGGATCAATTCTCACCAGAATGTCTGTTAGACTGTCTCGATCTGTCGTCAGAACACCATGCACTCGAAATCGCAAACCGGGTTGAAGCTTCAGTCTATGTGTGGCGCAAGAGGTCTTCTTCATCTAAACCGCCAAGTCATGCCAGCCGAGGTGGCACCAAGTCATCATGGGAGATGGTTAAAGATATGATAATTGATCCAGAAAAAAGGGAGCTGTTAGCTGAGAGAGCCGAGGGGCTGTTAATATGTCTGAAGCAGAGATTTCCTGGTCTTACGCAGACGACATTGGATATGTGCAAAATTCAATTCAACAAGGTTAGTTAACATTTTCAGACTTGGCTAAATTTTGCAAACAGAGTTAGTCTGTTTATTATTATTTCGCAAGCAAACAGCTGTTTTTGCCAACTTGGTTTGTTCTGTTTTTTCACATTATTTATATTTTAAAAAATAAATCATAAGTTTTCTTTTGTTATATTACAATATGTAGGATGTAGGAAAATCAATACTGGAGAGTTACTCAAGAGTGCTAGAGAGCCTTGCATCGAACATAATCGCACGAATCGATGATCTAATATATGTGGATGAGGTGAGCAGGCACACAGACCCTTTACAACCCGTAGACGGAAAGATCGGTTGCAACAGCAAGGTTCTGGTCTCATACTCTATGTCCGTCTCAGGAACTCCGTTCGCCACTGCTTATACCACACCGAGCTTCTCTCCCGCAGCACTTGTCAGCTCGGCAAATGGAGAGAGAGCCATGTTGATCGATCGCCGACTATCGACTAATCGGGGATTTGGTGTCAAAAAGGTTCTTACTGAGTACCTTGGAGGGGAGGCAAATGCCAAGAACAGCATTGCTTGATCGTGTGTGTGAATTGAAACTTTTTTTGCTCAATGATTATTGTACCATAGTGAGGATTGAGTTTGACTGATGACTAATTGTTTTCTTGTTTTTTATATCATCCTGTAATATTTGCTTTTGGTTGGATTTGGGAATTTATTACTAATGGAAATTAATGTCTGTCAACAGTGTCAATTGGGAATTTGGATTTATCATCTCTTTAGCCCAGTAAAGCTTCCAAGTAATAATAAAATAGGCCCATTAGTCCTAGAACAAACCTCCTTGCAAATCTGCTTTGCTCATAATTTAGGCCCAAAAATTTCAAAGTTGGTAGGATTAGGTCTCCCCTTAAATTAATGAAAGGAAAATAAAAAAAGCACCGACCAACCCCACACAAAGTACCGCTTGAAAACATGGCAGCTCTAAATTGATTACTGGCACTAAGTGCAGTAGTGCACCTATCACCAAACGGACAATACCATTTACTTATAGACTATGATCATCCCAACAAAAATTAAACAAAACCCTAGTGCTACACCCACTAGTAGTATCTCCCACTACATTCCCCCTCTTCAATATAAACCCCATCAATCCTCTAGCAAATCCATCCCAAAAATAGGAACAAACACTGAAACAAAAATGATGTTCACTCCTAAACCCCTTGTCCTTTTTGTGGCATTTGTTGTAATTGGCACAATTGGTGTTGATAAAGTCAATGGAGCAGGCGAGTGCGGCAGAGTCTCGCCTGACACAATGGCGTTAAGATTGGCTCCATGTGCATCGGCTGCAGAGGACCAAAATGCACGGGTGTCAAGCCAATGCTGTTCTCAGGTGCAAACATTCAGTCAGAGCCCTGGCTGCCTATGTGCTGTGCTTCTCTCTAACACAGCGAAGAGTGCTGGTATTAAGCCGGAGATCGCCATAACCATTCCCAAACGGTGCAACCTTGCCAACCGCCCAGTTGGATACAAATGTGGTGGTATGATTTTCTTTCCTTTTCTCCTTCATAAAAATTAATAGTTGTGAAAAGATAAAAATATTAATGCAAATATTAAAAATGAAAGTGGCTACTGCATTAAAAAAAATCAAATAAACCAACAAATGATAAATTTTGAGTTTTTTAAATACTATATGCACCCCCCCCCCCCCCCCCCCCCAACACACACACACAAAAAATCATGTTGTGTATATTGGTTTAAGTTAGTTTATTTATGTTGTCATTTTTGTTGATGCTGGTTTTGTGTGTTGCAGCATATACCCTGCCTTGAAGGACTGACAGCAAGAGATATACCTCTGAGAAGTGCAATATATGTATATGTGTATCTGCTTTCACGTGTGTTTAGTGTGTCCAGTTTCGCCATACTGTGATGGAATAAATTGCTCAAGATGCTTCTTGATACATATTTGGACGTTGTTATGTACTGTGAAACATTAAATAAATAATAATTGAAAGAATTGCAGCATGATTTACTTTGTATAAACACATCTTGCACTTCAAATCTAGTATCTGTTATTGATCAAAGAAAAATAGAAAAGATAAAAATATTCTGGAAATTAGATGGTATCTCCACTAACAATTGCTTAGCAGCTTAGCAGGAAGTGTGATGGCTGTTTAATTTGTGTTGACCTGGCAGGGACTGAAGCCTATATAAAAATAGTACTTTTTATAGGAGCTACTTCTCTCTGACTCCAGAAACCAACTGGCACAGAGTACCATCATGTACCAGTAAACCACATACCAGCATGAAACTCTTTCTTGCGGTCCTCAGCACACCAGGTAGGTAGTTAAATTTATTGCATACACAACACATCATATCTGATTCCAGTTAATGTCACTAATTGATGTTTTTCATAGAGAGAATTATAGAGCAATCTTGAAAGAAGGAACAACATGCAAAAACGGGAAAATTAATATAATTTTTTTAATCAAAAACAAGCAGCAACATATTATAATTAGCTGATAAGATAATACACAAGTGACCATCCATCAAATTTAGATTTTCATCAAGGATTAGTGGTGGTCTTAGACACTAGACTCTGTTTCAACATGCACAGAAAAAAAAAACTACACAAACCAAGCTCTCTCTAGCCTCTTAACATTACTTATCAAGAGAAACCTGTATGAGCTCTACTTTATTTTCTAAAGTTTACCCTGACATCAACTACACTTCTATAGATCAGATCTCAAACAAAAACAGAGATAATTCGCATCTGTTCAGATAGGGATGGCGCATCAAAATGTTGCACACACCCAAGAACAGATGCTGACAAGACTACTTTTGACATTACTTGACATGGGCAACCTAGCTTAGCTAGTTCCACCAAGTACCTGCATCATATTCAGTTATATCATCAGTAATGTAAAAGCTAACAGACAGTATACATTACAACAATTACCGTGTTCCTTTTTTTTATTGGAAACCCGTAGGCTAATTGCCGTGTTCCTATGGTCAATTAAAAGTAGAGTCCAATTTTAACATCTAATTGGCATGGTTTCACTGCCTCTTAAAAGGTCAAGAAAATACTGTGAGAAGTGCATAAATTATGATTGGACAGTTCCAACACAAATTCGATCCTTCTGTGCAGTTCCAAGTTAAAATGACATTTTGGAAAAGACCATGCAGTTATACTTTAAACTGTATCTGAACAGAGTGATAAACAATAAAGATAAATGAACTGACCTTATTATTATCTATATATGCGGAGTGCTATAAACAAGAGGCTTGCTTAGTAATAGAGTGATCCTGGTAAAACAAAAATTTTCTCTGATCAAAAAATCATCTTGAATTGATGTATACAGAAAGAATGTGCATGGAGAATAGTAAAATTAAAACAAAAGCTTAAAGTGTATTCCTAAGAATATTGTACCTTGCCACCAGTCACCTCTAGTAGCAACTGAGCCATCCTGATTGTCATCCTTATACTGAAATTAAACACACAAAATGAGTTAACAGTACTGAAAAAAAGCTTCTCTGTAACTCAAAATTATCAGTTCTTGCAATCCTCTTTTATTTTCATCTTTCTGAAATCTTGTCCTTGCACTTTCTTTCCAAAAGAAAATATAATAGGCTTTCAAGTTTCGCCTAATAGACATACAAATAACTGTTTCTGCTACCTACACTCCTAAAGATTTCTACAGTGTGCTAGTAGACAAACAAATAATTGTTTCTGTCACTCACACTTTTAGAGGTCTCTACAGTGCGCTTAGGTGGAGAGCCACCATAAAAATCACGACCTCCATAATGCACAGAAGAACCAAAATAAGTTGACTCATCATTCAAGGAATAAGGCTTCCCATCTTTAGTGTACACAGTTTGTTTCTTGGTAGGGCTGCCTTGAGATTTAACATCTGCAACAATCCAACAAATTAAAATTTTAGATTACATGCATATACATGGCTTAACTGACCTTGATTTTTTTATCAATAATTGCACAGGAGATACTTGATAGGTTGGTTACAGAAAGAACAGTACCATATAATAATACTTCTCAATGCATCTTGTTGACAAACAATCTCAATTAGCAGTGGATGCAATTTTTACTATAGATGGAGAGCATTTCATGCAGAATCTAATAATGCAATTTGTGCTGATTGTGAAAACAGAAAAGTGGGTGTCAAATCAACATGCATTATTAAAGTGAAAACTATGTTCACACAATTATACACAGATTTTGCCATTGAATATGAATAGAATCCGTAATTACCACATTTGTTTAGACTTTTCAATCATTTTTGCAATTTTCTATCATACTAAAGGTTCGGACCCGAGTCTAATAGCTTTTGGCTACAATAGTACAGTTTGATTAGGACATGATGGATCACAAATCTAAATACGAGTTGTAACAAAACTCAACTTAAGGCATGAATCAAATTAAATGACTAACTAATGTCCCAAAACATACAAGTTCTCTTTCATACATGACATATAGTTGATCAAGTAGATATAATGTCCCAAAACATACAAATTCTCTTCCATACATGACATATAGTTGATCAAGTAGATATACAGTTAACAGTTGCGATATTATTGAAAATGGCCTTTGATATTTTTTTTGATCTAAGAACTCCCGTTAACCCCGGCATTTATTTTTTTTTCAAATATCTCTTGTAATACTTGAACCTGCGTGCTAAACCTTCGGTTCAAATGGCCTTTGATATTCTCAAGCCAACATAAATAAATAAATGAATAAGAAAAAGAAAAGACAGAAAGAAGGAAGAAAAAAACCTGAGTTGTAGGCATAGCCATTCCCTGCATGAGTCTCACCTCTCTGTTTGCCCTGTATTGCTTCCTTCCCCATCCCCTATTAAAACAAAAAACACATTGCATTACATGCTCATCAAACATCAAACAATCTCAATTTCAACTCCATGATCAAATTGAGAGCGCACTAAACAAAAAAAAAGGGAGGAAAATTAGAAAAAATTACCGAATTAGGGGAAGCAGCGAAGACAGAATTGAAATAGCCAGAACCAGACGAGGCCTTATTAGTGTCCTTGCGACCGAACAAATCATCGATCGAAGCACCTCCCTTCTTGCTCTCCATCTCTAATTAACCTCCTCGATTAACCAACCGTTGCACCACTAGAATTAGAAACTCTTATCCGGATCGAATGTCCTGTCCTCTCTTTTCTCGATTGTTAAGCTCAGAAAGAGCGAGCGAAACTCGTGAAAGGAAGGGGGGGAGAGAGAGAGAGAGAGAGAGAGAGAGAGAGGGGAAGAAGAGAAGAAGAAATTAGTAGTTACTAGTTTTTGTTGAGAGGCGGTGATACGGCTCTTGCTTTGTCTCGTGCATCCTTTTAAAGACCTCTCCACCTACACAGTCACGCACACGCAAATAATAATAATAATAATAATAAATTAATTAAGAAAAATAAATAAATCTTCTTTCTTTCCTTTTTACTATTTTCTCATTTTCCCCAGTCAAAAACAAAATAAAAACCCCCGTTTTATTTGAATAAAAAATATTCCTTGCCTATTTCAAGTCCGTTCTCCTTTCCAGCGAGCGAGATTTGCACAGAAGCCCCAGACCCCAGTCCCAGTTTCCATTCATGGAACTTTCTTTCTCCCTTCCACAACTTTTTAGATTTTCTTTCTCTCTGTCTCTCTGTCTCTCTCTCTCTCTTATTATTATTATTTTATTATTTTTCTCTCTGTATTCCAATTTCGATATGTTTTTTTTTTTTATTTTTTGAGAGAGATGAGGAGGAGATCTTTTATTCGGATACGGTTGGGGTGCGGATAAGCGCCACATGGGGCCAAGGCATCTATCGACGGTGGGGTCAAGCGGCAACTTGAACCGCTTATGGTCGCACGTGCGGATCTGGATAAAGAGAAGAGACTACGGCCGCCGCAATACACTACATCTACTGTATCCCTTTGACTGCAACTCAACCACCGTGCACCGCTAGTCACTGCATCTGGGGCCCAGCGTTTGGTCTATGGACGATTTGCTTCGACTTGAGAGACCGCTAACGAGTCCAGCTTTTGATCTGGTTTTTTTTTTTTTTTGTTGTTTTGTTTTATTAGTTGAGTTAAATTTTAACTCAAGTTAAGAAAAACTTTGGAGTTTTCGAATTTTATAAATTTGACTTCGAATAAAATCCAAGAACGCCAGCTAATATTATTACTTTATTTTGGAACCTCGTCATTGTTGTCTTTTAGTTGAACGTGTTATAACATTTTTTTAAGATAATTAGATATAAAGGATATATCAAGATGACTAGATAAGCATTTCATATCATTTTCGCAGTTTAACACTTCAAATGATAAATGGAGTTATATAACAGCTTAACTGAAAAATCTTAATAACGTTTTCTCAAACTAGGTAAAAAAAAAGTTGAAAATAAAACATATAATAACATGTTTCTATTGTAGTTCAATATCAATTTGAATTTTAATGTAATTTAAATATTATATGATATCTATCAAATATAACTTAATATGAATCAATATATATTTCAAGTCAATTGATAAATGATGACCGAATTAAATTTCATTATTTCAAAAATGTGTGAGTGCGTAATGTATAGATTGCGTTTCAAATATCATATTTTCAAATTATAAATTATATTTTACGGTTATTAAAATTTTCAAATTAGATATTAATGGATTCTCGTCCAGATAAATATACATGTATATAATTATATCCGATCGAGTTTGAATGAGTAGATCAAGATGCTAAAAAGTTTCAAATTCAAGCTAGTAAAAGAAATCCAACCAAACGAATCAAATTAGATTTAAATCAAACCATAGTGAGTCATAACCAACTAAGTTTACAAAAATTTTAATGGATTAGACCAGAACATGATGTATGTAAAAGTCTTAAATCTTGAGATAGTAGATTTAGTTATTTTCTTTTTTTGAGATAGTAGTTAGTTAAAATTTATTATCAAGCAGGGAAATATGTTAGTAGAAACTTCATTTATTAGAATTATGTAATTAAATAAAATGATTTTGAGGAATCAAGTATCCAATTACGTGCACATAGATAGCATTATATTGAAACCCGCCACCTAAATGCACTAGCTATATATTATATACGTTAATCATAATTAATCATCAAAACTTACATTCTATGCATTTTATAAATTTTCATAAGCTGTTATAATATGAAGGAAAATAGCAAACATAGGGTTTTCAAATGACTTTCTTCTTCTCCTTTTTTTTTTTCCTTTTTCTCTTTTTTTAAGTTTTCTCTTCGTCAAAACAGTGAAAGGAACTTTTTTAGATTTACTGACAAGGATTGTGCGTTAAGATCCATGAATATATATTGATCCTAACAAAAGGCATCATTAATTGATGTTAAGATATGCTTCAATGTTAATGCATATTCGAATTAAGCCAACAGAAGATATCATTGTCAACGAATATATGGTACGAAATTCAAGTAGTCATGCAAAAATGTGGTGTAGTCTTGTGTAACAAGTATTATTTAATCTAATACAATTATATTATTATTGTTGTTGTAAAAATATTCCAGCATATTTTTTATTACTATTTAGCTACAGTTACTATTTCATTTAAGCCAATCTAGATTAGCACCACATTCACTTTATAAATTTATACAAACTTGGTCAGAGAGTTTTTTTAATATAATTTTAATTACTATTTTACAAATTGAGAACTGACACTTCCTTACAAATAATTGAAACCAAAGTAGCAAAATCTCTTCATCAATATTCAGTACTTGGATAGAATTATACTGTCATTATCATGTCTAAGAGGCTGACCTCTTGCTGAGCTTGTTTTTCTCCATTAATCCCTGTTGCTACAACAAACGCAGCTAATGCAATTTGATGCGTGCGCCTCTCGCTTGATGCCGTCAGGCGCACTTCCATTGGCTAACAAGGCAGACAATCAGTCATGGATATCTGTTAGATTTTATTTTATATTTTCATATCTATTCACATTAGGGATTATACCTTGATCTTATCCTACTAATTTTTACTCGTCAAGAATTGTGCTTGTTCATATTCTATCTCTGCTGGTAAAGTTAACAGGTGATTAAGTAATTACAAAGTAAAATAATTATACATCCAAGTTTAATAAGAATGATAATTTGCCTGGTGTAATAGTTAAAAGAGATGTCAATTAATGATTAAATAATAGTAAGAGAATTTTGCATGTATCATAATTGTTATCATTATAAAAGTTATATAATTATATGATTAAATGAATAGTTAAAAATATGTTGGGCGTGATTTTATATACTTATTGTGCTTGCTAATAGCATCTGTGTTTTTGCAATAGTAAAAATTAAATTTATCTATCGCATCAACAATTTGATAATTTTTTATTTTAATTTTAAAATATTTTCATCCCCATAATTTTAATTTCAATGACGTAACAAAAACAAATAATTTTCAAAATTAGCAAAGAGAAGAATCTTATGCAATTACAGAGATGAAGATGTCCGTACAACTTGGAAAGTAATTACAAAAACTTATGTTATGCTTTCAAACAAATTGATAATTTAACAAAAATATTAAATTAGTAAGTATTTTGCATTCTTATAATTAAAATTTTCAAATTACAAGCATCGCATCAGCATTAATTGTTCCTTTGCAAATGGAATAGAGATGCTCTAAACAGTTGGTAAGAAAATTTTTCTTTGATCCTTACTCTTGTCCAATATGCTAAAAGAAGGAAAATAAGTACCCATATTATCAAGTATCAACTACACAAAGAATTGAATAATAGAGTAAAGCAATTTCATATACTATAATGGGTTGGCCCTTGGAAGGAATGCATGGTCTGATGCCTCTTTGAGGCGTTCTCAGCGTCTACTTATTGTGCGGCAACAGACAGCCGTTGGATTATCGGGAGGTCCTTTTGTTTTGAATCTTAACGGAACACACCGATCCTGATGTGGCTCGCAGCTCTTGGATTTTGCACTAGCAGGGTGCGGTGCAGCACTGGTCACTGGATTTTTCGGATACTCTTCGGGTTTACTCAGCTCAACAAGGGCTGCAAAGACAACTAATCAAGCGGTATGTTAAATTGATGATTGTTGCTAAAATTGTGAGATTACAAAGGAATATCTGATCTGATCTTATCTGATCCTTTCTTTTGTTAGTTCTGTATAAAAATATGCCTAAGTTTTCACGTCTTGTTTGTTCACTGCACTGTTTGTCAATCACGTGTAATTCCTCAGATGTATACTTGACCACTAAACATTAGCTTCTTCTTTTTTTTATTATTGAATGAAGACCACTAAACATCTCTATTTTGTGATCTGATTTTTCTTTTTTCCTTCGCCAAATTTCAGTCCCTGTCCACCTTCCATCAACGAAAGAACACGCCAATGGTCCTCTTTTTAATTACATCTCTATCATATCATGTATTTCTCATATGGAATATGCTTTTTGTATTTTTTTTTTTGTTTTTTACTAATTTGTCTCTTTTTTAATCTTGATCATATAGCATCCTTTTCCCCAGAAACTTCCTCCTTATGAATCATCGGTACTGGACCATTTTTATATATTTTCATAAAGAATTAACGCAATATATACATATAAAATGAATTGAAAGAGGTTTTGAATTGAATATCAGATCCTTCAAAGGAAAGCTTTTCTCTGGAATCACACTAGCTAGCTCTACTCATGAGAAGATAATCACCTGATCAGACAGCATCTACTGATATTAATATTCTTCTTCAAAGAATCCAATTCCAAATTGAGCATAGAGTCAAAATGGTGGAATTTTGCTGTAGAGGGTCCAAGTGTTGCTCTGCTACTTGGCAACTAGAGTTGCCCCTGTGGAAGCTAATTCCAGGAAAAAATTGGTCAATCCAAGAATTTAGAATTGCACAAAGTTACCTGAGCAACATGGCAACTTACACAAGGACAGAATTTCCTTTGCTTTGCTTTGTATCATGGACTCCACCAAGAGTTAAAATAATTATTTTGGTTCATTCTCCGTACCTAATATCTGAAGCATCAATCGAAATTTTTTTCTTTTTTAAAAAAAAAGCAATACAATTTAATCATACATGGCTAGCTTTTCGTTCAGAAAAGTTGCCTATTTGGCTAACAAAATTAACTGGTTTTGAAGCAAAAAAATCAAACATCAAACACAAAAGCCTCAAAGACGATCAATTTGTAATAACTCTAGCGATTTTGAATGAGGCAAGGTTGGAGCTGCGAATGAATTTACACCATGCAAGAAGAAATACATCAAACCTTTAATTTTTCAAAAAGTGACATAGGTAATCTGATGAGATAGAATAGCAGAAGGAACAGTACACAGCATGGAATAATATATCATCACACCCCCAGACAGTGGAAGGTGAAAGATCCATTTCTTTTGGAGGATTAGAACATAAGCCAATTAATTGGTCAATGTGTGTCACACATGAATTAATTCGGTTTTTCACTTTTCAAGATTTACATTCCGATATCCGAATCTCTTGATTATTTTTCATGCACAGGAATAGGTTCAGTTTGACATGCAACTTGCTCGAAAGATACAAGTTGCTGCATGCTGCTTGTGCCGCATCGGACATAATACCTCTCAATCTCTCTGTTGACCTCCGTAACAGTCGCGAAAAATATCTTCAAGTTTGTTTGGCACATGCACTATTATAGTACTATTCACAACCTTTCTCTCCCCCCATCCCTTTCTCTCTCTAATCTTCCTTACCATCACAAAAAATATCTTCAATTTTGTACTTTTGTTTTATATATATATGTCGTTTTCTTAGTGACACCAAATTCAACAATGTCCATAAATCGGTTTTATTTGCATATACTCATCAATCGTACATATAGCAGAGTACCGGGGCAGGTTTTTATCCGCACAGGTATATTTTTCTTTCTGGCTATCATCAAAATATATAGGTTGAGGGTTGTAATCCATATCTCTCCTTTCTTTTTGGCGATGAATATATAAGATATGTTCTGAAATAAAAAAAATAGGCCTCAAGAATTATCTCTTATCTCTTCCTCTCTAGATCTATGTGCATCTTTCCATAGAATAGAAGAAATGGGACCTGAAACATGAGAATCTACTTTAGTTTTCTATTCAAGACATCATCCTTATCTCAACCCTAAATATTTTTTTATTCTCCGTGCTATGTACAGAGACATAGTGCAGATACTGGTACTAATTAACTTGGGACTAAAACCAGAGTTAGTCTTGTCTATTAACCAGTTTTGCAATTAATCATCTTAGTTGTTATATTAATTCAGATTGATTATACAGACTCCTTGTATCTGAAGCATATTGTCATTTGTTTAATGAGACCAGAATTGCTTATTATGTATTAGAAGGTTGTATAGGTGTAACCATGACAACTTTGGATAAGTCTATTCTATTCCACCAAAATCTCAAGAGGATAAAAAGGTGCTATATCATATGCACTGAGATATACATATCCTATATGAGAAATTGACAGGGGTGAATTAATTAGAGGAGAGAATTTTTCCAATGTAGGTCCATGGGACCACAATTGACAATTGTAGGCTCTTTAATGGATTAATGGGCTTTGATTGGTGGTAATGATAGGCCCATAACCGCACCTAGTGGGCCCATACTGACTGTGCTGTCTCCTAGCACTTGCAAGAGGTGGTATTGTCATTGTTGCATCATATATGGCAACTAGCCACCTCATACTTTGATCAACCAATTTGTTTAAGAAAAGATTTAATACCAATTTGGTATATATTTTGTGTTAAATAATGACTCGTCAGAACAACAAGTCTAATACAGCAGAGATATATCTCGTCTCTCTATGAAAAAACATATGATCAAATCTCACAAAAAATATTTAAAATAAAATGAATGTTAGGGCTAACAGAATCTTTATTTCAAAAAAAAAAGAATAACGATTCGCTATTTAAATTATTAACCCCTCATGTTTTCACCAGATCTTTTTTTTTTCCTTTTTTGTGCTAAGTAGCTTCAAAGAAAAATGTCGAGACATTAGTCCGAATCTTTTGTGTGGTTATAGTGACATGTAGTGTGTGTGACACGTCTAACTCAGCATGATCAATCACAATAGAAGGACCAATAAATAAAAAAAAGGAGATCTCTTTGCAAAACCTGATCTATATATCCATACATACATATATAGGATATATAGGAATTGGGTTATAGATTTAGAAACTTTTAGCCTACATACATACATACACCAGCTGTCATGAAAGCTTTGTTGGGATAGACAATCTGATCTTCAGAAAAGGAAAAGAAGAAGCTAGGCACACAAAATAATCCAATTTATATATAATTATATATGCATTCAATTATACAGTCTGGCGCAATTCCGATTATACCGGAACCACTTAAACAGGTTCAAAGAACACATTGATCTGCTTCTTGTCAAGCAAATCGATCGATGATTAAACACTTTAGGTGGTCGGTATCAGCAGTCACATTCTGGTATTTGATTCAAACATCGAAAATGGTGCGTAAGCATGCAATTGGAGATTTGATCTGCTCAGGATAACTAGATAAGGTTTAATGTCCATACTAGAGGGGTTATGTAAACCACAAGATAATGAGGATAATTGTACTAAGAATATGATAAGGTCATGATGATAACTCCATCTTGCTTTTTTGACCTTAAATCTGATAGAGAAATTTCTATTTCAGTACATATACAATAATAAGCCAGTATCCAATTAGCATTTGATGTTTCCTTCCTTGTAGGTTGCAAGTTGCAAGAAGCACATGGTTGTGTACTATCCAATTCATGAAGTTTCCATAACGCTAACAGGAATATAGCACAAAAAGCTTCCTAAAAGTTCTTTTGACTATAATAATATTAAATTATGTAAGAACAAATCTAATCAAAAAATTACATGGGTATAAATTATCTGGAATTTTTGGCTTTAACTAAAGTCTGAATTAGCTTTTACCATGATCATGATAGTTGATAAATTCACATGAAAAAAAATAAAAGTAGGCAAAAAGGTCAAAGCACAATCCTAAATTATACAAAACAATCCATGTTTAACGCAAAGGTCATTATCATAATTAAGATCTTTTGAGTCAAAAAGTTAAAGCAAAGCAGCAAATATCAAAAGTAACATGAGAAAAGTCATATCTATTTGAAACTAAAATCCCCCCTTAAAAATTTAGGAAAAATCAAAATAAACATGACGAAAAAGCATTGCATTTACCAGAAAACGTAATAATAGCCTCTCAATTGCCAAATAAAAAAAAGAAGGAAGGAAGATAATATATACTTTATACGCAGGAATTTCTCGTGTCGATTAAGGACCCGCCATTAAAGGTGATCATAGTGGTAGCACAATTCATCTTGAACAACTTGTCTGGCATCGTCATGACACATCATGTGTATTTAGGGATGAAAACAAATTGGATATTATTTGAGTAATTACAAATAAGGAGAAGGGTATAGATACAATCTAATTTATGTGAACATATACTGATATGGATGTGTTTTGAATTTGAAACCTATTGTGGATATACAAAGATTACAAATTATCCTTGTGTGCATTCATCCGTAATACAAATATCCAATTAGCAAGATATACATTTTATCACTAATTTCTTATGAAGGAAGTTATGTTATTCTTATTCACCATTATAATTGGATATATTATATGAATGTTAGTTTATTTATAACATTTTGTTTGTCCATATATAGGTGCTAATATCAAAACAAATATTTCATAATAAATTCAATGCATTGTATGAAATTGGGGAAATTTTTCTTAATACTCATATTATATTTAAATACATATTCATAGTGATATCTATCCGAATCAATTTATATCTACATATGAAAACCGGTCTTTGATCTAATGACAAAAAAAATATTCTCTATATAAGAGGTTGTGGATTCAAAATTCAAATATAAAATTCTTTATAAACATTTAAATTTGAGTAGTTTAATCCATAAGTACAATTGATACAAATCCAGTGTGACCACAATCGTCCATATTTGATTCCTTCTCATTCCTAAGAGCTAATGGTTATCAACCAAGTTGTAACAAATCAAAGGACCTACCAGCCAAACGCCCAAATCCCACCATACCACCATACCACTGTGCGTTTAGCGTTTAATTACTTGTCACTAGCGAAGAAAAGAGGTGATAAGAAGGAACTCCAAGTGGCATCGATCTTTCAAGATCCCAAACAAAATAATAGAAAGCAAATGGACTAGTAGCACAATGATAACTAACTAAGATAAAGCTAGTTATGGATTTAAGTCTCTATACGGAAATATTTTTTTATGTTGGGAAAGAAAATTATAAAATTACAAAATCATAAATAAATTTATGGAAATTGCAAAATAAGAAAAATAGGATTCTCAAAAAAACAGTCTTCAATCAGGTCAGATTCTGAGAAAATGACTTCCAAAGATCATATACTAAAATTGAATTTCTGAAAATTGACCTTCAAAGGTCAACTTTCTGAAAAATGGCCTTCACATAAAGGCCAGTTTCCTAAAAAAAATAGCCTTTAGTGGATATTTTTCTTGAAAAATTGACCTTCAGAGGTTGTTTTCTAGAAAAAAAAGCCTGAACTGAAAGGTCGGTTTTCTAGAAAACAGCCTTCAGTGGACAATTTTTCAGAACTTCTCATAAACTAATTTCCAAAGGCTGGTTTCTGGAAGGCCGTTTTCTGAGAATCCATTTGTTATTCTTATTTTACAATTTTGACTAATTTATTTCAGATTTTACAATTTCATTTTTTTCTTTTTCCTGACATAAAAAAAGTCTTCTATGGACACATAAAAAGGAGGGCCGGAGCCTTTGTGAATTAAAAAAATAATTAAAAAGAAAAAATAATTAAGTTGATTGTAGTTTCCAAAGCTATCCAGTCTATCAGGTCTTCCAAAATCATAAAAAAAGTATTAATTTTCTAAAATACTTAATCGAGTTACACAATTTACAATTTACTAGTATTGCAAAACAGACCTTGCTAAGCTGACCGAACACTGAGATATCAGATCACTAACACGTACAGTCTGATGTGATTGAGTTTATTCAAACTAGCTTTATTTATGATAGAGATGATATCAGGCAGGAAAAATAAATGTTTGTTATTGCTATTTCACCTCTAGCTCTTGAAGTTTTTGGAAAGCCGGACAACTTTTTTAGTTCATGATAGAGTATGCTGTTCAAATGGAGAAAAGAAAATAGCAACCTTATTCACCATTGCTGGTATGAACAAACTTTTCTTGTATAGCTTGCATTCGAGAAGCCTTCACATCACCATCACATTTGAAAAATCCTCTAAACTCTTTATAACAATCTTTTCTTCATGTATAGCTTGCATTTATACAAGGCGCCCAAACCAAATATATGTTGTACAACTCTCCTCGTGAAAGAGAAAGTAGCTACATTTAACATAATTTCAACACACAATGTACTATAACTGCAACAGAGATGATCGTGATGGAGATGCTGATGGTGATAATAATATTTTCTAAACAGAAAAAGATATACGGCTAAAGATATTTCAAGCAAACCGAAAGAAAAGAGGCGCGCCAGCTACAGGAGTAAACTATAGTTTGTTCCTGCAGTTTAAACTGTAGTTTGTTCGAAAACAGCTCCAGTTCTGATTGGCAGCAGATAGTCATAGAACAGCAAGTGAAAATAATCTAAGAGCAATGCTAAAACAATACAAACACAATTTAGTTGTAACAAAGGAAGCATCATACACGTACAGCCCATCTCCAAGTTTAAAAGAAAAAAAGCTAGAAACATAAAAGACCTAAAACACTACAGTGTCAAGCATGGTTCCAAGGGTCTGAATTATGTTGGAAGACATGAGGTTGGAGACATGCTCTTCGAGATGTTTCTTTGCATCTTGTCTCCCGACATTTGCAATAGCAAGCTTTTCTGGGGGTAGCTCATCTTCCTCTTGAACTGCCTTGTTGTACTTTGTTGCTAGATTCAGCATTTCCTGTAACATAAAGTTCATCAGTGGATGTATAGAAGCTTTAGAAAAATAAATTCAAGGATTTTGCAAAGAACTCCTTTCATTATTTACAGAAGTGCAATGGACTTTCTTTGTTTGCAAATTCGAGAAGTTAATTTATTAACAAACCAAAAGGAAAATCAATCTGCTAGTAGTGTTGATGTTTAACATCATTTTTTTCTTTTTTTTCAGAACATTTCCCCCTTCAACTGTTCGGTATAAGTAAAAAGGGCACCAACCTAAAGTCCTCAAAAGTTCTTTTTTTTTTCTTTCAGATGAGAAGCACATGAACTAAGCTGGGCCTCATATATATTGAATTAATCCCTTTCTCATCCACCCTCTTTAGCGGACTTGTTTTAATAAAACATGAAGCCTATTTGCAAATAGTGTGAACAATGGAATTTTCTTAATTTCATGACAATGTAGACCTCGTAAGTTACAAAATGCATGCACACACCTGTACTATCTGCTCATTAGTTTTTGAATGTGTGTCAAACGGCCGCAACACAAAGCCATCAGTCCACTTCTTCTTGTGCAAGTTCAGAAGCATCTTTTCTTCAAGTTCATTCTTCCTATAATTTATTGCTATAGAGTAGTAGTGCCTGTTCAGGCCATGAATCAATGCCTGCAATAGCAGCAACAAGAGAGAACATCATGCTCCCGCTAGCTTGGTAGCAAATTACACTGACACAAATTTGGAAGCAGAAATGGCAGACAAACCTGAATAGAAGGCTTGTTGAGGTGGCCCACATTAGATGTTGTCTGACGAGGCTCTTGCCCGAGCATCATTGTCTGAGGATTGATCAGCCGAAAGGCATCGATTACCACCTTGCCCTTCACACTCTGTATCGGGTCTATCACAACAGCCACAGCCCTTGGATTCAGTGCTTCAAAACTCTACACAATAAGAAAAGAGCAAAACTTAATTGACAGATATAGCAATGTAACTGGATTCATCTTATAAGGTACAACAAAATTTGAATAAAAATAGAAGTGATTGTGCAAACCTGCTGTGTGTTAATGTCAACACCAGAAAGCCAACATCCGAAACCAGGATGAGAGTGGTACCATCCCACCACCATCTCAGGTCTGTATAATGAGGAAAACGAATTTATAGGTAGAGTGATTAAATCGTAAATAAAAATGGAAATTGTGAGAGAATAAACAAGATGAGGGTGTTACTTTATTTCACTTGTAACTGATATTTGCTATTACAGAACAATATAAGTGGTATTGGTTGCTCGAAATGGTCATCATGGTGATCTAGTAGTTAAATTCTAATAAAAACAGTAATTGAAAGCTCGAGTACTCACTGAAGGAAACAAGCATATAAGTATGACGCAACACATATTGCTATCATACATTACTCAGAGCTCATCTTTACTCAGACAGTTCCAGGTTGTTTCCCTTTATGGTTTACAAAACATGTTTTGTTCTTTTTTTTTTGAGGGGGGAGGGGGGGCGAGATTGAGAGAGAAAGAGAGAGACCTGCCCGTCTGCTTGAGCATATCAAGCATGTTAGTCTGGAAAGCATGATCAACAGCCTCGACAGATACACCAGTACCACTCTGCGGCATTGCAAATACGTCCACCACTCGGACTGTATATTCATCTACAAACTCTCCTAGCATCAGTCCCATCACCTCCATTGGTACACCCGCTCTCCCTTAATCCTCAATCAAAATATTTCATCAGTATATACAGAATTGTATGATGTTCAGTAAAACTAGAGGACCTAGTCATAGACCGACTAATACTTCTGGCCCTTTGAAGTTTAGATTACCAAACTGTTTTACCTGATAAGTACCACAAGAACTACGCAATGAACTACAGAAGAGTCAAAAATTAAAGTAATGATCTAAGTAACAATACCTAGTTTTGATTAGGAACAAATAGAAGTAATTCACTCTCGAAAATAATGCTTTGCGTAACAGTAAAGGCTAGTATAATTCATTCCTTTCCTCATAAGAAATAAGCTTCAAAATATCCTTATTTTCAGCGGTATTTAACACTAATTCCACCAATAAATAAAGGCAGAGTGACTGGTTACAAATTGAGAAACCCGCCACAAGGGGGGAGGGATTACCAGAAGGGGGAAATTTTTCTGGATCAACAAGCTAACCTCAGCTAGGTTAAAACTACAAAGAAAAATAGGGGAACTGATCAGATCTGAGAGAGAGATGAGATGTGTAGATAGATACCGTGCTTGAGCATCTTGAGGAGAGCGAGAGATGAGATGTACACCTGCTCCGCCGTGTCGAGAAGAGGAGCGTCGCTCTGAGGATGTGCTCCCATTGATCCCGCCGCCGAGAACATTCGCTGGATCCTGTCCATGTCCTCTCTCTCTCTCTCTCTCTCTATTCTCCTCTCTCGCTCGTTGTTTCTCTCAGCTAAGCTAGGTTCTTAGTGCTGCTTGGAGGAGAAGAAAAGAAAAGAAGAGAAAAGGCGATGGATGGATTCTATTTCTATTTGTAAAAGATATTCGGTTTGGAGGAGAAGGCCACACAGAGCCCAAATATTATTGGGTTTGAATTATCTTTTTAAGAAATATGAGCCTCCAATTTTCTCGAATTGGGTGTAATTCCATAAAGAGCCCATGGAATTCGGCCTTTTTGAGATTTCAATTTTCTCTTCAAGTGAAGGTTTCTTTTCAGTAATCGCTTTGACGCTTTTTGAGTTCTCTTTTTGAGAGTTTAGCTATCCAAAATTTTTCTAAGAGGGTGATAATTATATTTTTTAATTATATTTTTTATTTATATTCTAAATATATTTATATTCTAAATATATTTATATATTATAATTATATTTATATTCTAAATATATTTATATATTCTAATTATATCTTGGGCCTAATATCATTTCCAAAAAATAACCACAATTCCGTGGCATTTCAAAATACAAAATAAGGCGCACAGACACTATGGGGATGAAAATTGAAAAAAAAAATAGCAAATTTAATTAACATGTTTTGAAAGTCACGTCTAACTTCTAAAATTATGGTCGTAATTTTAAAGTTTGAGCATAATAATATTTTCGATCTTTATGTAAAAATAATAATTTTTTCGATCAAATGATATGTTCTAACAAAAGATCATGGTGAAAAACTGAACGCGCAACTGTAAATTTAGGGGTAAAAAATCCAAATATTCAAATATTCAATCTTTTGAATTTTGTACATTTTCCACACAACAATTTGCGAATTAAACAAAAAATGGTGGGCAAATTATGGCGAGGATGGTCGAATTATTGCATTCCAAAAGATTATTTCATCTATCCCGATTTTCAAAAAGTTTAACAATATTTTTGTTTTCAAGAGTTTAAAAATAATACATCAAATTTTTTAATACATGTGTTCACATTTTATGTCAAATTCATGGCTTCATGCCACTGAAAAATTTTAGAAAAGTTTTTTAAATACCAATACAACAGATTAAACGCAAACACTTTGAATAAATGTGTCCAAAAAAACAATAGCAAATACATCCAGTTCCTGCGTTTAATTTGTTTTTTGTTATGACACTAACATTTTTTATATGTCAGAATGCTTGTGTTATATCATAACTATTAAAGTATAAGTTCAAAAGGTAAATAAAAATTTGTCAAATTTATTTAATTAAAGACATTAGTGTTAAAGATTTGTAAATTAGGAGAGTTAAAAGAAGCTGTTACAAACTGCAAACTGCACCAATAATTTATTTCAACATTTGCTTCTGTGTACGATTAAGATGGAATACAAATTTATTGAATACAGATAAAGTATCACAAAGAACGAACAAAAATATATTTTTTTTAAATAAACAAAAATAAATTTATTAAAACACGAGTTTGTATCGAGCATTTAATTGGAAATTATTTCTTAATTTTAATTTTCATTTTGAGGGCTTAAATAATAAAAAAAACAAAATTTAATAAATCTAAGATTTCGGAAAAACTAATCAAATAAAATTCAAATAATGAATAATTAATTAATTCGACATAAACTTGGTTATGTGTTTGGTACGCTGAGTGATCAAATCACGCCTGCTCTAAGGAAAGAATAACGTCCCCACGTGCGAAATTAATCGCTTATCAATCCTCAAAATTCAAACCTAGAACAATTATCTTGTATCCTCTCCGATTGCACAGTCGCGGATTAAAAAACATTCATTCTAAAAGAAATGAAATCATGCATCAAGTTCCTCCGCCAAATATAATGAAGTATTTTACATTAATTGAAAAGAGAATTGTTTAGTCTTTTTATTTCTCTGGGTACTTGAAAAAGAAAAGGAAGTGGTTTTATTAGAATTACCACAGTGTTTTTCTATTCAAGTATCTATTTATATAGATGGTAATGTAATTTTTTTTTAATGACCAGACACCATTTTTTTAATCCAATAAGCAAATCATAAAACGTTATCAACTGTTTGGATTTTGCTTCGGAAAAGAGTGATGCATAAGAGTATCTTTTGGTTAATAATTTGTGTCAAGTGTCCGGAGGAATTATCAAAGTTTGAAATTTCAGATATTATTTAGGAAATAATACAACACATTTTTGAATCCAACGGTCCACTACAACTACTGAGTTAATTTATACCTTGTTGAATAGAATCAGCTTAAGCTGACAGTGCAATGCTTCTTCTTTTTTAAGTCCCTCAATTAAGGATAAATTAGTTTGGAGATGGTGTCCCCTAATGGTAAATTCATTGTTCATTCATTGTATTTATGGTTAGAATTTGATGGCATAATTAATACTGATTTTGAAATTATTTGGTTAACTCATAATTTCACTAAAGACAAAAGTATTTTCGTGGCTAGTGAGAAGAAATAGAGTACTAACAAAACACAATCTTTCTAAAAGAGGATGAACTGGCGACACAAAATATGTCTTTTGTGGTGAAGAAGAAATTACTGATCATTTATTTGTATAATGTTTAGTAGCTAAAAAAATATGACAGTGGATTGCTCAACACAATAACTTTTCTTTTGAAGGTATAGTGTTAAATGATTTATGGTGAGTTGATTTTTGCAACTCATTTAAGGATAAAAATAGTTGTTGAAATTGTAAGGGGTTGTTTTTAAGAGCTCTAGACTGTGAAATGTAATCATGCTTTTGGTTAGATTATCTAATCTATAATTGTTTTGTTTTAGGCTCTAGGGTAGTGTTGTTGAAGTTGGTATGTTTGATTATTATATATTTTAGAATTTTAGTTTGAATTTCGGTTTTTTTGGTACCAGTTGTTTGGTACAGTAAAACCTATGATGTAATCATCGTTTCAATGAAATTGGAGTACTCTACTTTTATATATATATATAAATATATAAATATATATTTCCAGCATAAAGATTATTTCCTTTTTAGCAATTCAATAGTAAATTTTAATGATATAATCTAAGATCATGACAAATTAATTAATATCAAACACCAAAGATTTAGATGAATATTAATCCAAATAAGAAATTACACGAGGTACATATCTATTCAAACGAACTAAACTATGTCAGGAAACAAAGACATAAAATTATGGATGGAAGAAGGAATTCCGGAAGGAAATCATTAATTAAACAAGGGTCAATTGTCCACAAACAAAAATATTTCTTTAGATAAATTCCTGTTAATATCAAAAAATTAACAGGTGATTAATTTGCAGAGGAAGTCCTGTTACACTGCACATCCTCTTCAAAAAAAGAGATTCACAGTACCCCTTTGAGGCTATTCGTTTTGCCACCAATCAGAGATTTCTCAGCTAAATCAGACGGCAGCAGTCTCGTCCAGTGTGGCGCACTGCTAGCGCAACCCATACCAGTATTGGAATTCTCCATTTGATTATGAATTGGAGAGGATATTTGCGCTTCAAAGTTCAATCCTGTGGGACGACATCCCATCACTCTGATTGATGGATGATGTGACATTAATGCCATCACTGGTAGATGATACAATTTTATATAACTTTTTTTGAAACAATTATTTCTGAATCTCCTACTCTCTCTTCACATTTTTTTCTTTCTGCATTTATTATCTCACTCGCAGTAATCTTCAATTGTTCTCAGCAGCACACAACCAGCGATTAATGGATTGCAGTCTGTGCCAGTACTGATATATGCAAATACCAATAACCTTCAGCTTCAGCTTCAGCTTCAGCTTCAGTGTGTGTGTGTGTGTGTGGGTGGGTGGGGAAGTACTCAAATCTTTTATTTGTTTCTGAGAGGAGGTGAATTATGAATCATTGACTATCCGTCAGTAGTACTCTTTTCAATTAATTATTATAAATTATAACTTATGAAGGACTAATATATGTATTATTTATTTTAAAAAAAATGAAGGCCAAGAATTTTCCCAGGCAGATATTTTCTTTCTGTTTGCTTTTTTTCCTTTTTGAGGATTATAAGATTGAGAAAACCACAAATTTTGGTTGGGAGGAAAAATGTGAAAGAGATGATTGTAGTGGGGCCAGGGAAACAATACGGGCGTGCAGTATATCAATGGCCTCTTGCCTCTTTTTTGTTTTTGTTTGCGCTTTCCATTACCATCTCTTTCTCTAACCTGTCTGGACGGGGTCCCACCACCCGGGCCATGCCACGTAGACACAAACTCGCCAGACCAGACCGGAACCAGACCGGAACCAAACCCCGGACCCAACCGAGAATCCAAATCAGGCTCCCACCAGTTCAGTCCAGTCCAGTCCACCACCCACCTGCAATTAAAGGTGAGAGAGCAGTGCAACAGTGACCGTACAGTGCTCAGGTGGGCCCGGCAGATATGCCTCGTTATCTGTGAATCGACGGGAAACTCGGGCGCTCTATCCATCCCTTTCTCTCTATCTCTCTCTCTCACCTTCCTTTCATCTCGTTTCCTTTCAAGCAAAAGATCTGCTCTGTCACACCGATGCAATGCAATTACCCAAACCAGCAGAAATCCACGCACCAAAGTTTAAAACAAAACACAAAAAATAAATTAAATACAAAGGAGACGAAAAATCATTCCTCTCTCTCTCTCTCCTCAGTCTCCGCCCACAGACCCACAGTAATAACTCCAGACTAAAGCCATACACTGTTTCCTCCCACACGTGAATCGTTTGACTGCACCTGGTTTTTGTCTTCTTCATCCAAACTTTTTCTAAACTCTGCTATCTAGTTTAGAAACTATTGCCGAAAATAAACTATGTTCTTAGAACATTCCAAATAAATAATAAAAAAATTATAGAATAATTTAAATTTTTTATTTGAAATCTATTTGATAGTTTTTTTTAACTTAGAAATACGGTGAAACTCTATACTCTTAGATTTAATTGAGTTTTGATTAGATTGAGAGTTCATTGGGTTAATTTTATATTGGGAAAAGAAAAAAACAAATTGAATTATATAAAAAGAAAATTTTTGCACGAATTTATACGCCGAGAAAAATCACATTCTCACATCGAGACCTCTAGTTGGAGGATGCAGTCTGAGAGTGTGACCTTCCCGCTGGAGGCCGTTGGCTTGGTGCGGCTTTTTCTCGTGACAGACAACAATCCTTTTTTCTCCTTTTGCTTTAGTCATTTCAACGAACAAAATTATTGATAGGCCGCATTCTGAGAGTGCAGTCTTATTTTATATTCTATAAATACGCACTCGTATAATCTTTTAAAAATACATTCAATTCTCTTTTTTTTCTCCTTTCTTATAAATTGACAAAAGACCTCTCCCCTAATTCTCTCTCTTCCTCAATATTTCTTTAAAAAAATTACAATTTGGATCCTCAATCTAAAAACATTTCGAACTTTAAAGTCGAGTTAGAATTTGTTATATTGGTAAAAAAAAAATTATTAATACAAGATGTATAATTATATACAATAATTTATATTTAGGGCAAGATGATATTTTTTTTAATGTTTACGTTGGTGGATCTATATAATTTGGTCCTATGGATGCCAATTATAGACAACCGTCCAGATTTATTTTTACATTAGACATAAATATATCATTATAATTTTTAAATAAATTAATATATCGGCACCTAGGATTGTTAGAAAATCAGTGCTAAATAAAAATTTTAAGTCAAGATAGATATTGAAAAAAATGATATTATTTATTTCAGTCCGATTTTAATATCTGATAATAACAAATTAACAGTAGCAATCAAACAAATCATTAAAGGCAAGATGTCAATGATTGAACTATTTATTGATATCATTTCTCATTTTTTTAATAATGCATGTGTCCCAACATCTGATATTTATCTGGAAGTAGTACCCAAATCAATTGAAATATTTCGCAGCACCAACCGCATAACATTCCACATACCAATCATATAACATATCATCTTGGTCCTTAATGTTTCAGATATATCATTCTATTCCTTGAAGTATCACTAATTTATCATTTTGGTCCATAAAATTTTTAATTTGTAACAAATTAGTCCTACAATTATTATTGAAAAAAAATGAAAATTTATGCTCACATCTATAACATAATGATATATCGTATGCTAATTATGGAATATATATATATATATATATATATATATATGATTTTTAATTAATTTATAGATGCACATAATTAAAGCTATTGATAATTTAAATAACATTTCATGACATGGATAATTATATTTAATTTCACATTATTCGTATTATTTGTTGATTACCACTTTTCTTATATGAAAAATTATATTTATTTTAGCAAAATTAAAGTCATTGTCAGCACAAAAAAATATCATGATACATAAAATTGATATTTTTCGATGGATTTTAAATATATGACCGATCTGGTATAAATTAAAAAGTTTAAAGACTAAAATAGTATATTTGAAACTTTAAGGATCGAAACGGTATCAAAGTGATATTTTAAGGATCAAATGATATTTTTTAAATTGTAAGGACTAAAATAATAAATGAATGATACTTTAAGGACCATTCATTTAATTTACTCAAAAAAAATATAAAAAAAATTAAGTAAAAAAATTCATATCTGATTTGATAATGTGAAACTCTTCTCGTTCTTAAACCATCTTTTTTCGTAATGAGTTCATTCTTACATGTCTGTACATCTAGATCCGTTCAGAAGATATTATGCAATATAATACTCCAATATCGATCAATATCGTCCATCACAAGTAGATCGGCAATAGGAAACCCCATAAAACTGTCACATCCCGGAGTGTGACAGTAATCTCAACCGTCGGCAGATGAAATGTATGAGTCTCCGGCCTCCATCCCTTGACCAAAGCCGTAATTAGATCAGGATCGAGTTCTATTGTGCCAAGCTAATAAACTTGATATAATTTCATCTTATCAAGATGTTTGAATAACTATCATCATATGAGACCGATCATCGACTTTGCCGCATGCCCGGACAATCAATAGATTGAAATATTTTTTGTTAAAAAAATTAATCAAGACCTTAAACATCGAAAAAGTACTAATAACACTATATAAGAATTTTAAATCAAAATACCTCATTCGCGATATTACGAATGTGATGGTCACTATTAAAATCCATAAAAAGCTTGACTTAAGCACTCTTTTTTATATTGATTGTGATAATTCTGCACAATTCCACGGACACGACCGCCTTCTCATATTCTTGTCATTTTTTTGTAGTACATTATTTTAATAATATAAATTCATATAAATTATTTTTACAATATAAATATATTTTTTTATTCATCAATTATAAATATCAAATGTAACAACATTTATTTCTACCTACATATATGCATATTAATATTACCATTATATCAAATATCATTACATTTTCGTTACAATTCAATAGAAAATTCTAATTTTACATTAACGACTTACAAATTTTAAATCTATAATCAAATACTAATAATAACATACACTCAAAACCAAATTGTTAACACTCTAAATATCAAACATCTACATGCATACATAATTAAATATCAATATTAACATTATATTAAATATAATTACATTTGCATCACAATTCAACACAAATTTCTAATTTTACATTACCAATTTAACAAATTTTGCATGCATAATTAAACATCAATACTGGTATTTTATCAAATATTACATCATACATTTTTCAGGTTTCATCACAATTCAACATAATGTTTCAATTTTGCATTAACCACCCTACAATTCTATTAAAAAAATCTCAATTTACAATAATAATTTGATATTAACATTACATTAAATATTTCTAATTTTCTTTCATAATTTAATTCAACAAACTCTATTTGTTGAATTGAGAAGAGAGACAGAGGCAGAGGAGGAGAGGAAATGGTGGACAAAGAGGGAGGTAAAAGGGGAAAAAAAAAAAAGAGGTGAGTTGTGACATAACAGAAGAAGACCATACTCTCAAATGAAAATGGCTAAATCCGGATAGAAGGCCAAGCTCTGAAAAAGCCGCGTTCTAAGACTGCGATTTTTTATGTTATATAATAAAAATATTTTTTTAATTTATAATTTAATTTAATTTTTTTCTAACATAAAATTAATCCAAGTTAGTATGGACAACTTCTTCAAAGATTAAATCACCAACAGACCCTATTTCAAACCAATTTATTTTTTTATTTACGAAAAGGTTTTTGTATGTTTTACTGATAGTTAGCGACTGATCAGTTAAATTTTGATTGAAAAAGATTACAACTTTTTTCCCTGACGTAATCATTACTACTTGCACCGTTTTTACAATGTTTAGTCACAACCCTTGAAACGTAGCCTCAAATATTAGCTTCGTCTATTGAAATCCCTATTGGCCTACGGATACCAGGTTTACCTAAAAGATTGAAATCCGGCGGATATGAGAGAGAGAGAGAGAGAGAGAGAGAGAGAGAGATTGAGAGAAACCCAACCTAACCCGTTTGGTTGCTTTTGCTTGGAATTGAATCCGCACAGCGTGAAGAGTGCATGTAGTCTTCGAACAGAGCTAGCTAAGAGTAGGAGGAGGGACCTAATGAGACTAATCACTCAGCTCAGTCCGAGAAGATCTCCTACTGGATACCGACACGTGGGAATGATGACTTTGTAATAAGTTTGTATCACGCAATTAATTATTAATCCCAGGATCTCCGGACCGGACCGGACCGGACCGGACGAATCCAGCGGTTTACTGGTTTTGGTTTTAGCATCCGTTTTTCCCAGAACAATTAATGACACTCTGGCTGTAATCATGGCTGACATTGATTTACTCAAATCCTGTACTGGTACTGTGGCTGTGTTTACGGATTCTCTTTTGCGTAACGATACGAGAGGAAAGGTGATGTAATGTGTTTGGAGAAACAGGTAAAAAACCTCATTTACAATGAGTAGAAATGTTTTTTTCCTTTTCCTTTTCCTTTTCCTTTTTGTTTTTCCCGCTCGTTTTTATTTTCGGATGTTTTTAAGTCTCCTATCTTGAATTGTTTGTCATAAAATTATGGGACATGTATGATTCGAACTGTCAGTTATAAATTATGCGTGAGTTTTAAAAAAAAAGTCTTTAAAAGATTATATCATTTTATACACATTCCATTCAAATTAGACAATTGACAAAATGTGTCATAAAAACGTCATCATGACTATAACAATAAATATAATTTCATATTCAGATAAATAAACATAACGTTACCTTTATCCTTTTTCTTTGATTAATTAAACCCTCGAGTAACAAAAATCCAACTCAAACTATCGGACTGACTTAGACTTTTATCTTTCATATCGGAAACATTAACGTTAATCAAGTCAATTCTATTGTACATAATTTTCAATACTTTATTATCTCTTTATATTTTTCATGTAGTAAAATTCTAAATTACTCTAATTATTAACTTTTGCATTGCTACTAAAAAAAATTCGCTATTATACAAATAGCTATTATTAGTATGTCGAAGCTGCCAACCTTTAAAATTATATTAATTCAACTCCTCTCTAACGGTCTAGGATTGGACCTTTTTCTAACAAAATTGGATCATCTACGTAATTTTGTAAGGTTGTGATGAGGCAGTCAAGATCTATATTGTTAAATTCGAATTTCTCTATCATAAACAGCTTTTTGATTGAACTACAAGCAATATTGATTAAGATGTGGTTCCAACAATTTAATTAATGAATTTATAACAACTGAGAGTCTGGGACCCCTGAAACTGTTTGATGGTAAATGATGTCTTATTAGCAACTAGCAAGTGTCTATCATCAAATAACTTGTGTTTTGGACGGGGATCGTTGCAAATTTGCCATGCCCAATAACACATGGCACTTCTTATTTAATGTAATATATAATTAGAAATGAAGTTTAGCGGAGAATGAAAGAAACTATATATATTATTATTATTATTATAATTATGTTGTATTCATTCTTCAAAAAAATTACGACATATAATTATACTGAAGATAATATTTAAAACTCTCCGTTAAATTTCGTCGAGCTCGGCTACTATACACGACAAGAAATGTTTTTAGAGTTATCTCAATAATAAAAGCAGTGAATTTAATTGTTCTGTTTAAATTTCCCACTAGTAACTTGAATGCACTACCTATACATATCAATGAAATGAAAAGTTAATGAAGAAAAAAAGAAAAAACAATATATGATGTCTTCAATGTTTAAGTCTGAGACAAAGAAGGACCAACATACAAAGTCATGGAAAAAAGATTCTTTGACAGTGAAATTTTCCTCCTTGGGTCCCTCTGGGGCCCGCAGTTAGATAGAGGCTTTAATGTAGCGTCTTCCCCATGGACCCCACTGCATAAATTAGCAACGAAAGAGTGGGACCCGCTCACCAGAACTCGCAAATTACCAAATTCACGCAACCGCGCCGATTGATCCGTACCTGAGAAATGGACGGTGAGATATAACTCACATCACATGGGGGCGTGCTTCTGGTTGCAGGAGATTTTTCAGAGCTGTTAATTAATCGGGATGCATTATTAGTGAGGCTGTACCCGGCGCGATGTTGCGTAACGCAGTATTGGAGTGACGAAAGGGAGAGCACTCCACAGGAGAAACCTTCGCCAGTTTATACATAACTGGAATTCTCCGGTTCTAGAAATGTTGCGTTGAGACGCCCTAGTGCGCTCGCTCGAGTTGGGTGTAAAAATGGAGAGAATCGGAGATCGGAGTCATGACACCTGACACAGCTCCAGTGCTTGAGATTCTACGCTATTTTATTTGGTGCGTCATCTAGTCGCCGAATTAGTAGAGCAAGGTTTAGTCCTTGATATAATAAAATCCTTATTTAATTACTTCGGATCTTCTGCTGCGGGTCCCACGTACTGTTTGTATAAACCCAAATTTTCAAGTAATCTCTGTTTAAGGTATCGCTGAACAATAAATAGATGTGGTTTTTTTTTTTATAGGAAGCTGTTGTCGTCGGATAATTATTATATTTTAAATATTTTTTATGAAATTTTAATTTATATTTTTTTGTGGATAAATAAAATTTATCACAATTATATTAGACGTGTGGTTCGTGAAAAAATGTCTAGTCAGAAAATTAAGATAAAAACGGATGAACTAGTTCGTTGCAAGTTCATTTTGAACAGATACCGAAAATTATTAATTAAAAATATCTAGTCTGAAAACAAAAAAATGCAAATTTTCTCGAGAGATAAAAAATAATAATGAATTAACTACGCTATAAGGTTACTCAATTATTCCATAAAAAGATTCCCGAATGATTGTCTAAATTATACTAGGTATTAATTTTCAGCACTACGGAATGATGAATGGAAGAGTTCGAAATATATTTACGAGTAACCCGTCAGTTCTCTTCAGTTATTCTCGAAAACAATAAATAATATTAATATGGTTCGTGATTATACTCAATTACTTATTCGTATAATTTTAAAATTTTTTATCGATCCACAGATATAAATTCTTTGCTGAATTTGCTGTCCATTAAGAGTTATTTATTTATTTTTTATCTCGTATTCTTGTATTATTAAACTTTTTTTTTTCATTCATCCATCATATAAAATCCTTTTTGTTTGTCTAATAAAACCTCATCATAGATATTTTTTTGCTATTTTCAAATTACATCCAATGAATCTACATACGCCGACAATAAAATACAACTTGAAATACTCACGATAACCACACATATTAATCTACAAATGCGTCATCACAAATGTTAAGTAAACAATAGTTGTTATTCGGTTATATCTAAATTGATCTGATAGTAAAGAAAAGAAATATTTTTAATATTATCGATATAAATTTTATTATAAATATTAAATAAAATATTATAAAATAAAATTTTTATTTTACATAATATTTATTTTATTTAACTTAAATATCTCTAATATATATAATAAAATTTATATTAACACCGTTATGAATAAATATTCGAAAATATTTAATATCCATCTCTTTATTCTTGAATTATCCATTTTTTATTTATTAACATCAATTATATATTTTTAAATTAAAAATATATTATTATTATCTAATAAAATTTAATTATTTTATACATAAAATATATATCCACGTTCCGAGAGCGCTCGTAAGAACGTGTGTATTACCTCCCATGACCGTAAAAACTAAAAAATAAATAATAACATCTAAACAAGCTAAAGGGTCAATCAAACGAACCGTACCCGTCTCTCTCTCCCCTGTCCTTCCCGGTTCCCACACGAAAAGTACCTCCACCTCTCACTCTCTCTCTCTCTCTCTCTCTCTCTCTCTCTCTCTCTATAGCCCTAATTATACCATCTCCTCCTACCCATTATTACCCTCCTCTTCCCTTTCGCTTTCACTGGTCACCACTCCGTCTTCCCCTTAACACCCCCCCCCCCCATCCAACTCCCCACAACAAAGCCCTTTGCAGAAAGAAATGAGAAAGAAAGAACTGAACATCTCCCTCCAAAAAGCCACAGCCTTCACTCACTGTCACCGATTTGATATATAAAAAAGCAAAAGCTTCCTCCTCCCATCCATCCATCCATCCCCACTCTCTCCCTCCTCTATTAAGTAATTCACCACCTCCCCACCTTGTCCTTTACGAAAGCAAAGAACCCAGTGATAGAAGAAAGAAAGAAACAGACTTCACCCAGGAACGCCATGTCATCATCCACCACACACCCTTATCTGCCCGGTGCTGATCGCGTTCCTGACCACCAGCAGCTCCTCTTCCAGCAACAGAACCAGCATGGAAGTCACTTCTACCATGTACCGCAACACAGCCGGCGAGAGAAACTACGGTACCAGCACGAAGAAACCTCTCTTCCCGTGGCCTCTCTCTACTCACCACACTTCCTCACACAACCCCCACCAGGTGTGCTGCCAGAAGCACTCCCTCTACAGTTCCATCCAATCGGTACAAGCCAAACCGGATTCTCTCTGTCTCTCTCTCCTTCTTCCTCTAACAACCCGAGGCGCCAGGTCAGTAGTGGGGTCCCTGGTCCATATGGACCGTTCACTGGTTACGCGGCGGTACTCGGCCGGTCTAGGTTTCTTGGACCGGCCCGGATGCTACTGGATGAGGTCTGTGATGTTGGTCGCCGTGAACTTGCGCAAGAAATGGATACGGGCGGCGGCGATGACGGGTTGGTGGATTTGGATCCGAGCGAAAGGGAGTCGTTATCAGCTGTCGATCGTGGTATGGATAGCAGCCGTGAGGGCAGTGAGTTCCACTGGAAGAAAACTAGACTTCTCTCTTTGATGGAGGAGGTGATTTTAATCTCTTCTGTCAATAATTAATTGCTTCTGACGTTGTGTTTTTAATGTTTGTGCTTTATATTTTTTTTAGCTGTTTATTTTCTTTTGCACTGGGTATGATTTTGGAAATGAATGGAAAGATAGGCATGAACTTAATTATTACTATCAATGAAATTATGTGTTGGATGGATGGGTATAACATGGGAATCTGAGTTTACTGTGCATGGGAGAAATAGTGGTCACATCATTGTTGCAATCATATCGAGGATTTCTATCATTAGTATATGAAATTGCATCTTTCTTTGGCGGGGTTTGATAGTGATATATGTTTTCGTAGCGTTCTCGTTGTTGTTCTTTTTTTCTCCTTGTTGCAAGTACATGTACAATATATTATCATGTATGCACCAAATGAAGAATTATTGGAACGTAGAAACACATGCATTTTACAGAAACATTGGAAATATCTTCTTTTGGCATGGAGAGTGATTTCCACCCATCTTTTAAATGAGATTAAAATAACCTGAGTTCTTAACTACTAATTATTTTTAGTGTTGCACCTTTGTTACATGCAAAAATCTCTTGGTTTTTTTTTCCGTCTCTTAGTTAAAGCTATTAGATTGTGCACGTTCTGATTTATTTAGTCGTTCAATAAAGAGAGACATTTTTGTTTGTCTTACTTACTAGCAAAAACCAGGGATGATTAAAGACAGTTATCTCATCAAGCAGGTAGACAGTCATGAATCCGGGACAATGTATCGGAGCTAAAGCATTATTATTTATTACTTAAGTACACTTTGAGTTGCTATATCAGATGATTGGTTTTAACTTTTAACTATAAGGTGTTGTGTTCTTTTTACTGATAGCTGTCAAACTTTTTGGAGTTTATCTTTGGGGTAATAAAGTAGCACTGTACCGGCTGCAAAATCAAAGTTTATAGAATTCTTTATTTATTTAAAAGGGGAAGTCCCACTGCATGCAAAAAGTCTAAATTCCAATTAAATAATTCATAAATCATCTAATTCGACCTGCAATTCCACATGTGTGGACCTTAGCTTTGAATATATATATATATATATATATATATATATATATATATATATATATATATTTTCGAACTAATCAGTATGATGTTATTTTAATTTATCCATTCCGTCCAACTATTCTTTAATTTTATATTAAAAATTCCAACTTTGCTCGTAGGTGTGCAAAAGATACAAGCAATACTACCAGCAGGTACAAGCTGTGATCACATCGTTTGAATCTGTAGCGGGCCTTAGTAATGCAGCACCGTTTGCATCTGTGGCACTGAAGTCAATGTCGAAGCATTTCAAGTGTTTGAAGAGTATGATACTTAACCAGCTGAGGAATGCTAATAAGATGAATGGGAAGGAAACAATTAATAGAGAGGAGATGCCAAGCTTTGGGCTTTTGAGTGGTGGAGGTAGTGGTGGAAGTCAAAGGGGAAATAATATGGTGAGTTTTGGTCAACCGCATATATGGCGGCCACAGCGAGGGCTTCCAGAACGTGCGGTTTCGGTTCTTCGTGCATGGTTATTTGAGCACTTCTTGCATCCGTGAGTAATTTATTTTCCATGTTTCTGACAGTAATTATTGTCCTTGATTATCAAAATGATCCTTCTTCTAATTTAGGCAGTCCCTCGTCAACTTTCATTTAATTATTTGAATTTCCATATAGTTCAAGTTGGATGAAAAGTTTCATCATGTTGGTAGCAATTGTAGCATTTCATAGAAATGGAATTTATAGTTCTTGTTGCAACTGACAAGCACAGGCTCCTTGTCTTAGTAAAAAGTACCACGGAATGACTTAATTGTGATGTATAGTGGGGTTGTAATAATGTATGCAGCTAGAAGAAGAATATAATCCCATTAATGTGTATTTTAGTTGATAGAGCATGTCTCATTTTTTTTTTTTTAGTTATGTCTCAGCCAAGTAGGATAGAGATTTGGCAAATATATCAATCACTTGCCTATAGTATACCATGCGTCAGTTTGCTTCATATTACACACATTTATGCTCTATAGCCTCGGAAATTTCAATAACTTGGCCATCGTATTTCTGGTCTCTTCAGAGGACAACATTTTTTTCAATTAGATTTCCTTTAGTGCATGTCTTTCGATGAACAACTTTTAAAGTTTATTTCTAGTGGCTTAATGTGTTCGCATGCTTATATATTGTGTATAATAAGAGACTGTCATTCCTGGTGAGCTTGTTTTTTCTTTCCCTATTGACACAACAAACTGCTAAAAAGAGACTGACAAATGCCCACCCACATTTATAGGAAAGATCATAAAAAAGTGATTCACAGGTCAGGTTGTGAAAGACATGACTTTGTTAAAGCAACTCACTTTCTGACAACTGCTATTGCAGCAAAAACCTCCCTGAAAGTTAGTGTCCTATTCTTTGGCAGTTTTGCACATGCATCTCCTACTGTTTATACTGCCATATAAAAGCCATCTTATGTACTTCTCTTTGCTCCATCCATCTCCATTTTGTAATCTGCTAACATATCTGTTGGAGATCTTTGGCAAGGTTTTAGCTGTGACCAATTTTTGGCACTGTGTAGTCCGTAGTCTGTACTTCATTATACTGTTATGTATGATGCAGACTCACTGGTAAACCTTGTTGTTGTCATATTGTACTTTTGATGTATCATCACAAGTAGCCTTCTGAAACAAAAATTGGTGCTCCACTATCATATAATTGAACTTTAATAAAAAGTCAAGAAATGGAATCATATGTTATATCCTGCTAGCATTTGTTCACTAGTATTATTATGTATTTTGTGACATTGTAGGTATCCCACTGACACTGACAAGCAAATGTTGGCCAAGCAAACTGGTCTAACACGAAACCAGGTAAAGACATGAACTCACTTTATTTTTCTTACTGATTGTTCTCTCTTAACTCTGCTATGTTATTTCATGAAACCAAAAGTGTGACAGTTTTGATTCCCTTCAAGTTTATGTAGCATATATTGATTCTTGCTTATATTTAATGAGATTTTTGGGTGGTTCTTAATTTCATTTAAATTCAGTTTATTATGGCCATTTAATTGTTTAAAATTTATTCTTTCTTCGCAATTAGGTCTCAAACTGGTTCATCAATGCAAGAGTGAGGCTTTGGAAGCCCATGGTTGAGGAAATACACAATCTCGAAATGTGCCAATTACGCAGGCACTCAAGCAACGATAAAAACCCTAATCAAAACCCTGGTGGCATGCCATCAACACAGCAAATTTCTGAATGTAGTGGGTCTAACCCCTCAGAACTGGTACAAGGCCAAAGCAGCCATGCTAACCCTAAAAGCCCCAACACTAACACAACATCTAGAAGCATACAAGCTGTTGAGTTGTCTCAAATACCAAACAGCATACCGGAGCAAATCAACTTCTCTTACAACAGTCTCAGAGCTGGGATTGGTTTCGGTGGAGGGAGTTCAAATCCTAGTGGAGTTTCACTGACACTTGGTCTCCAGCAGAATAACCGCGTCTGTCTGACCGAAACAATTCCAGCCAACCTGGTGCACCGGTTCGGGCTTGAAGATTGTAACGACCCATACATGATGGGTTCTTTCGAGGCGCAAGGACGCCATTTCGGAAAGGATGTGAGCGGACACTTATTGCACGATTTTGTTGGATGAAACAGGGTTGGCATCAATGCTTGATGGGTTAGTTTGTATCTCGGAGTACATATGGAATGTTACGGGTTTAATTCTTGGAATTAGTATATTGGAAAGCCCTTTCCTATAACTGTATCATGGTGATGGCCATATGGTAGCTAGGTCACGTTTTGGAGAATTTTAATACCTTATAAGCATTAAAAGTATTAATTCCTTTCTGGTTTATGTCTGTTTGTTTCAATTACTGACGATCAAGATGTATATGTGTCATGAATTTGTTGTACGCTTACGTACTTGTCCTTTTTCTAATCTGCGTCTTCTCTATTCCACCTGAATTTGCTAATCAAATTAAACGATTCTTGGTCTTCAATGGTATCATATAATTCTAACCTGGTTACACTTGGGAGTTCTCGTACATATTGACTTATTAGTTATTAGTACCTAATTCGTTTTAATAAGAATTTTCATTCAAAATTCTGTCGTAAATTCTCTCAACCGAGCAACATGAGATTCTTGATGTATTAGTGATAATGATACAAATAAGATTTCTGTGTACTGTTGTCGAATATAGAGCGACATCTTTAATTTTTAAGCGGGTGGGATTTTATTTCTGTATACACTTGCGAGGATTCCTGTAATTTTGTCTTGTCAGATTGAACAGATCAAGTAGCATGATTCGATATAACGGCGATAAGCCATCTCATGTCTTTTCTATCGTGCATGTTGTCTATCTACTAATTAAAATCCTAATTAATTAATCAAATTTAGTTTCTTTGGTTTGTGCGCTTAAAATGATAGCATCACTACCACACATGCATGAGATCAATTGTTTCCTTTGTTACATTTTTTAAACTGTGAGTTTGTATGATCCCTATACAGAGGAATTGTTATTTAATTAATCGTGTTTGTTAATTATTTAATTTGATGAGTATATATTATCCAATTGGTTATTGGCCAAGTAATGAACCTATCCTATCCTTTGTCTTTGTGGCAGTCTCCTAAAGATGAGACAGGCTAAAGATGTGTTGGCTAATCAACAGATTTAATAATATTTTTAATATTTTTTTAAGGCTGTGACTTCTGAAATATTAAATTTAGAACCTGCCAATCTAGCTCAATATATATTTATATAGGTGGGTGATTGGATATTATATGTTAGTGTCTTAGTGAGCTGGACTGCAGATGGATTCAATTATTTATTCTTGCCTTTTTCGTCAACTGAATCAGCTAGCATTGCATATTTTATTTTTGGATAATTGTTTAGACTCTGATTTTAATTTAATTTAGGTCACAAGTATTGGATTGTGAATCTCAAGGATGGAAAACAGTTTTTGACTTTTTGAGGGGTTGGGGGGAGTTTGGGATTCCCACGTCTTTGGTTTGCTGATCAGTAACATATCTTGATTAAAATTAATGAAAAATTAAAATATTATCGTTCATATAATTATATATTTCAAATTAAAATATTATCGTTGATATAATTATAATAAAATATCTTCAATCCTTACCTTTTTGTTTTACAAGTAAAATAAAATTAAAAGCGAGTAAGTATTAAATAATTCTAAAGCATTGAATTTTTTTATAGTAGTGAAGTAAGTAGATTAATTAGTAAGAGCAAAAAGTATTCAAAGTTATGAATTTTAGTGATTTAATTTTACTTCATCTCTATAAGTGTTTTAACTTATTTCATCTTATATCTTTTCCGTTTGATTCATTAAAGCATTTTAAAATATTTAAATGATCTTTACTCCACTTGTCAAACAAGGACTTATATATATGTATGATATGTTTTGTTTATTAATGAATGATTTTATCATTTTGTTATTTAAGTTTTCATATTTGTGAATCATTCAAGTTGAGACCTTGAAAATTGTAGAATTTCACAACTAATAAATGTGAATACTTTGAAACATTTTTTATCTTGGTAATCGGTGGGATACACTGATTGACCATGAAAATATTAGTGTGTTGAATTAGGTGATTATCATAATTTACTGATCATATGACAATTAGCTATTAATCTAATCACACGGATATATATATCGGGATGTATAGCTCTAGACAAACCCAAAATGGAATATCAGATGGATTGTGTTATTGTTATTGATATTTTATTGTATTTAGAATTTTGAGGTTGAGATATTTATTTTTCCTAAATGAGATATACATTTTGTTAGTGCTATTCAACGCTCATTGTAATAAGGAGTTATACAAATAGTTATTGCAGAGTGTGTATTTTGTGAGAATGAACAATACGTATCAAGATACTATTTTCTCTTATATTTTATATAAATAATGATATCTATGGGCTCAATATGATTGTATTTTATATTTTATACGCATTCAATATGATTGTTGATAATCATATCATAATTAAATTGCAGGAAATCAAGAAAGAATAATTTACAAGGATGATACATTCCGACCTTGTAATTATTTGGATATCAGTTAAAAGAAATTGGGACAAAACATATTTTATGTTTCATGGATCACAAATTTGTCTAGCATTTTTATGTTCATATCATTTAGGTAATCAAAATACCATGGCTACTCGTATCATTGATTTATGAAATTAAAATATTTAATTTCATTGTCAATATGATGGGATCCCATAAAATTACACCAAGAATGATTAAAAGAGAATCCATTAATACGGTATATTTGATATACACATAATATTAAATTTCTTATAATTATTATAGTTATTTTGATATATTTACATGATATTAATATGTGAGCAATTTTATGACATGAAGATGTCATAAAAGAATTATAGTATAATTCATGATATGTTGGATATATGTATGAACTGATTCAACATATAAAATTTATATATGTATATATATTTGTTGAACAATTTTACGTCATATGGATGTCATAAAATTATTCTAGATTAATTTATAATATGTTGGACATATTAATAAATTAATTGGAATAAGTGTGTGTGTATGAGAAAAATGACGGGTCCATTTAATATTGATTGGATTAGTCTTAATATTAATTAGAGGCCCATTTAGGCCTTCTAATTAATGTATTAATAATTTAATGGCATGATTGAGGAATATCTAATTAATGTATTAATAATTTACAAATATGCCATTAGCCTCAAAATATGCCATTGCTCCTCTTTAAAAGGGAATTTTCTGAAGATTTTTCTGCTCTAGGATATAGCCACCATATCTCTCTCTTCCTCTTTCTCTCTCTCATGTGTCGAGATCCAAAATCCTCAAAATAATTTCTGAAAATTTGAAGAGGGTTAAGCTAAGATTAAGGCTTTGCTAATTGATTTTTACTAGCTAAAGAATCATTAGCATCTCTTTAATCTTGACAGATATCTTGGAGGCTTCATAGTTTTGAAGTTAGGTGCTATGATCTCATCACCGGAGGAACAACACTAAAAGAGTGTTTAGAAGCTCCTCATTTGCCCTACAAAGTTTGTTTTGAGACTAATTCAAGGTATAAGTGTATTTAATCGTTGAATTAGATCATTCAAAAATAGTTTTTAAACATTTCTAACAACTAGATCTATAATTTGTGTAAAAAAAAAAAATTACTTTATTGATGCAAATCAATTTTCTTCCATGCAGTCCCTCCGGTCTCCACTAAACTCCGCCTCTACTAATTGCTACATATCAATTGAACTTGAAGGTTTTATTTCCGATATAAGCATCTAATCATGACAACAAGCGGGACTAGTTTTGCAAGAAGAAAATTACCTCCATACAAATCATCACTTTCTAAAATGACAACCCCGCTTTGCTAAAATTGAAGGAATTATTTTATTTATTAATTAAATATCATCACATTAGTCAACTAATAATTATAAGAATGAAAATATTCTGAAATTAATATGTAAAATTGCTAAATTCATCAATCATGTGGTAAATAAATTTAATTTTTGTAATTTTAAAAATGAAGATACTCTGAAAATTGAAAAATGATAGTTACGATCACAAACAATGCATGCACTGGAATTTTGCGCTTTGAAAGTCAATCACCATCGAGTCTAATTTAACTGACCACAAATTTATTTAGTTGGTCGTCAAATTTGAATATTTGGAGCCCTTTTGGTAAATCAAGGAAAAGCAAAAAAAAATAGTACTATATTTGAATATAAAAAATAAATTAGTAATATATAAGAGTACAAATGTTATTTCATAAATTGTCATATCAAATAGTGAGAAGACAGATGACTATAATGACGATGATGATACTAATTAATAATAATGATGATATTATAAATATATATACAAATACAAATATAATAGAATGAAAATCTAATGGTAACGATTAAATAAAAAAATATTAAAAATAGAAATAAAATGTGTAGGTATATTTTTTGAATTTATTAAGGCTTAATACTACATGATATTTTCCAAATCGATGAATTTGGTTCTATAAAAAAAATTGATGAAGAGAGCATTCCTATAAGCACTGCCAATCTACCAATTATATTACGCGGTTGAACCCAACATATTTGTGTATTATGAGAAATTAATAGTTTTAATTTAATGAGGAGTTATTACTACATTATTTATCCGTAATTTTTATTTACACTCGAGTATTTTGAAACTAAGGGATGTAAAATTTGAGGTACAAAATTTAAATTTTGAAATATATATTTTTGAAAAATATTTATACTTAATATTGAGCGAATACAAAAAATTTAGAGTGTAAAAATAATTTCTCTAACTTAATGTAAAAATTGCTTAAAGAATACTTCTTAAGATATCTCCAGTCAATTTTTGTTATTTGAAAATCATAATGTTTGTCTAAATTGATGAAAAAACATGAACAAACACACATAAATCAACAAACACACGTAAACAAACAAACAAACGCACGAAGAGCACTATGGCAAAATTCATAATATATATAATTGCAACAATTGAGTAACAGAAGTTTGTGTCTACTAAATGGGTGACATCTCTTTTTTGATTTTAGGAATTTAATTTATAGGAACATGAAGTGGAACAATTTGCACAATAAGTAAATCCTACTAGTTTGGTCTTTTTTAAATTCTTAATTTTCAAGTTTAAAATTTAATTTCATAAAAATTGATGCTTTAACATCAAATCATCAATGCATCATGCGGAATACATTTTTTTAATCTCACGTCCGAGTTTGTCAAAACCTATATATAAAATTACCAAATTCACTAAAATAGAATTATAGATCTCGAATGGCGTCAAGAATGATTCAATGCATGATCCTATTAAAAATTATCATATATATATATATTATATATGCTATTTATATATTCGGCGCAGTACAGTATGCGAAGATTTCGAACAAACTGCAATATGCCTCGCGCACATTTTTTCCTATTATCTTTTACTTTCAATCATTTCAGCATCTTTTTCTTTCTTTATTGCGTACAACAATACAACACAACACAATACATTGTGTTGGCTGATTTTCTCCCCGAGTTGTTCTATCAATTTTTTGTTGATGCTACTTTTTGTCGCAGTCCTATAGCACTGTAGAGAAATAAAGAGAGAAAGAAAGAGAGGATGTTAATAGCAGATAAATGGGGGATGAAAGTGAAAAAAACAGAATCAGTCGCGCTCGCACAGGAACAGGATTTATAAAATTGTCTAGTAGCAGTTGAGTGAGTGTCATTTCCGAGAAAAGCAATTATTCTACGCAAACACAGTACCAGCTGTCATATCATTTCCCAGACAAAAGCACGTTGGGCTCAGCACCTACCTTTGGACATTTATTACTACTACTACTAATAATAAGAATAATATAATAATATACTATTACTACTACACACACACATTCGTTCGTTCGTTCGTTCAAAAACGCTTCTATTCTCTCAATTCTTCATACCAAACAACATAGATATTGATCTCTTTTCTTTCTTCTCATCTCTCTCTCTTCTGGATGGAACTTCCTTCCCTACGAGGAAGAGAGTTTATGAGGTTTCAAAGTAGCATGCATGTTTGTTAACAAGGAAGCAAGAGCTATTGATTGGACTTGTTTAATTTGATTGATTCCACTTAAACATATATGACGTCTCTCACTTTTTTTTTCCTTAATTACTGAATTGAATGTAAGAATATTATTAAGAGGAGGGATTAAACAATGATAGTCATTGATGTCTATGATGTTTGTTTTATTATTTATATTTTAATTACTATATATAAATCGTTAGGTACATTTTAATTCATCTCAATGAATTTTAACTTTATTTCGATGATCATCAGTAGAGTAATCTAAATCATAAAATTTGATTCATTGATTTTTATTAATGCTTGATGTATAATAAAATAAAGCTGAAATAATATAATTTTTGTATATCTATATAGCATGACGTATACAAAATATTCAATTGATTAATTTTATTATTTAAAAATTTAATAAATAATTATTTAACTATAAACATTGAATGCTCGTCTGTTACTGATCTAATAAATCTCTGGGCTGGGCTTTTCTTCCAGTTCCTATTTGCTCCCACAAAAATGACTTGTACAGTTGTACTGACAGAATTGTTCATGACTTGAAATTCTGACTGTTTTACCAGTAACTTTTTTGAGGAAAATAGTAGCGCTTATATTTTGCATACGATACTGACATGTATCAGATTTGAACAGAGGATTCAAAGAGAAAAAAAAACACTACTAAAGAAAGCTACATGAAAGAACAGTTTTCATTTCACAAAAAGCTTTGAGAAAGAATCTATATGTATAGATATATTTTTGTTTTTTCAAAGTTTTTGTCTTAGAGTGACTGAAAGCGTTTCTTTGTTGAACTTTCTCAAGTGCTGCTGGTAACAGAGAAACAAAACACAGAGAGAGAGAGAGAGAGAGATTCTGAAATTTTTACTTTACTTTTATTTTTTATTTTATTTTTATCTCGACTGACATAATGACGTTTCATTTTCCATGCTTCTTTATTTCTTCTCATAAAATCATGATGTCTCAGTTGTCAGTTATTACGTTGACAGGCTCAAGTTTCATTTATTTTATGTGCTTCAGACAATTTAAATCAGTACAAGCAAACCCTGATATTTTTAAATTTAAGAAGAGGGAAAATCAATCCTAAATTTTTAGAAAAATAATATGCAAAATTTGAGTAGGAATTAAACAAAAAAAATTTGGCCCTAATTGAGTAGCTCTATTAATGTCGGCTCATATTTTTTTGATCAAATAGAACTCAAAAACAAAAAAATATTATTTAATTATAGACCCATTGAACATTCACCTCTCTCTCCTCGTGATTCAGAATTGATGAGTCGTATAGAAAATATCAACACTAAAAAGTAAAATAGTGACAAATCAAAGAACAGTGTTAGAATACTGTAATTAGAATAGTAAAAATAAAATAATAATAAAATAATGCAATTGAAATAGTATAAAAGAATAGAATTATAGTTTTATTATTTGGAAAAAATGAAATATTGTTTGATAAAATATTAATTGAAATAGTGAATGAAAGGATTATATAATGATGTAATGAAAAATTCAAGATATCATTTATTTTTGCGAATCAGGATAGTTGATAAAATATTTAAAAATTTACATTTATTAGCTTTAACGTTTTATATGTTGTGTTATATGAAATATCGTAATTAATTTTTCAAATTTATTTTAATACTAAAAACACAACAACATAATATTAAAATTTAACGAATTATTTAATATAGTCCAAAAAATATAATAACAATAATAAAAATAATAACAACAACAACAACCACAATAATGATGATGATGATGATGATGATGATGATGATGATGATAAGTATAATAACAACAACAACAATAATGAAAATAATATAATATTAATGATGACAATATTAGTGCTCATAAAAATATTAATAATATAATAAATAACGAATAAAATTATTCTTTATAGTAATTATAATATAATATAATATGATATAATAAATAATATTAGATAGTAATAATTCTTATATAAAATAATATAATAACATATAAATTAATAATAAACTCTATTCCACACATTGCTAATATGCTATTTGACCCGTTTGCTAGAATACCATATTAGTAGTCTATTCTAATGCTATTCCGGACATTCTAATATATGTTTGGTAAAAAGTTTCAATCAAATGACCCTGCATTTAATGTTTTTTTTTTTCTAATGATTTTGAGAGTCAACAATTTAGCTATGCATTTTCATACTTGCCAATTGGAATGTTTATGCCAATTAATTCACTCTTGTTAGTGGCATGTATATAATAACCAATTCTTTAGGATGAATGAAAGTAAGGCAAACTTTTGTTGCTGATTTGATGATTACTTATAAGTTTCTCATCCCTTCTGATTCTCACTGCTCATCAAATGGATAATTTATTTGTATTTGAATTTATAAATATTTATAGTCAGTATTAAAAGTATTTATCATTTTTTTTCTAGATGATTATAGAAAAACTGAAGTTAAAGATTTTGTTACATAAATATAAATACAATTTATATAACTTTTAATTCTAATAATATAAGATATAAATACTTTTATCATTAAATATAAATATTTATAAAAAAATATAAATACATTTGAGATATAAATAAAGGTTACGATTATCATATTTACAAAAAGAATACACTATAGCAAAATTCAAATAAAAAAAAATAATAAAATTTTCTCTTTCAGCATTGAAGTCCTTTAGAAAGTCAAATTCTGGCAGCAGAAAATAATTAAAGAAAAATGATCAATCAAATTAAGTACAACAGTGAGAACAATAAATGCTCATCACCAGCCCAGCAGGGATGCTCAGTTCAGCTCCTGGCCCACAAAACCTAGCACCGAAGAGCAAATCAATGACATCTTCGCTTGTTAGAAACTGTACGTGACAATGAATCCATTTAATACCACATGACCTGTTTTGTTTGACTCTGTCTATCTTCCACAGTACCTAACATTAGTTTTACATTACACAAAAAGATCCAACCAGTAAAAATTAAGGGCTTTTAGATAGGGGAAGGAGCGACCCATCAGGTGTTACATGTCTAAGCAGGCTGTTTCACCTCGACCCAGTTAACACACGAACTAACCGAATTTAGATCCTTGGCAAAACAAGGATAGGTGTAGAGCTCGAACTGTTAAGGTTCGGTTCTTGGATTGACTGTTCTTCCAATTGAAAGTGCCTCCAGGTCAAACAAACCCATCACGATGTAACTAGGAGGGAATGTGATTCTCAGGTCTGTGTGGCAACGACCCTGGTTGATAGCCATAGAAAACTTGGGCTTACATTACTTTGCTGACAAAACGTTTGATGAAATGTCTGTGAGAAATTTGGTGGTGTGGAGATGGAGTGTCGTGATTGGCTGCTGCTATGTAAGCAATGAAGGTCTTTCGGCACTCGGTCAAGAACAAAATGTTGCATGGTTATGTTTTGCGAAGGAGGCTTGAACCAGTTTTCTCCGTTAACAATGCTCTAGTATTCATGTATAGCCCTACAACTTTTACATGATCAAACACACGGCACCATAAGATAATGCTACCAGATTCTGTAATGGTTTCAAGCTGGTTATGGAGTGCACAGTTTATGTGACGAAGACACAAAAGTCATTAAGGTGTTGAATGGGATGGTTCAATCAAGGGTTTAATTAAGTATTTTCTTCTTTGTCAGTGTTCCGGGAGCTTGCAACCATTATGGGTCACTAATAGAACTCCATGAAAAGACATGTCATATACCAAATACTAAAGTGGTACTTTACAATCTTCGGCAGGTTAAGGAGAGGATATTTTGTTACGGTATGGTGAGAATTGGCAATTGCATTTGGACCTATTAGCGGAAAAGGCGGGGAGTTGATTAGGATAACTAAAATCTAAAGTTATTTGAGGATCACCAATCTGTCACATAATTTGTTTCCAAGTTTGCAAAAAAGCGAGATATATGATTGTCAGGGATGTTAATTTCTTTCATCACTTCAGTGATGCGGTCTGCTCATGTCTGGATTATTGGTAAGCACAACATCTTTATTTTAGTCAGGTAGATTTTTTAAATTTGCCTTGTGCTAGTGACTTGCAGTGTAAAGATAAGCATGTAAACATCCTCTAATTCATAGAAGGTTATATTTCTTCCTCCTCTATTTTTTTTTGGGGTTCTATAGAACTTTTATAATCCAATAATCCGTACCAACCCAAGCAAAAATCGTGATCAGTTTTTAAAATACATTTTGTTTGTTTCTGAAATATATTGACATAAAAGAAAACGGAGAAGCATCATAGTCTATTCTTCTAAAATAATACTGTACTTACTTGCAAGTATGATACTCGTACATCTACTCGATATGAACATATGAAACTCCAATTCAAAAAAGGGAAAAAAAGGAATGTACAAATAAAGCTAATTATTTCTAAGATAGAACATTACATGCAGTGCAGAAATTTAAAATGACTTAAGTAACCATCTACTTAGCAGAAGTTCAATGCCTTTATTAGAAGTACCCCATCTCCGAATGTGCTTTATCTTACTTCTCATACGATAGAAGCATGTCAACAATGGAATTCATGCCAGGTCTTTCATTTCTATTTTCTTCCAAGCAAGAGAGTGCTATCTCTACCATGACTTTAGCTTGCCTTTCATCAAAGACACCGGCTAATTTTGGGTCGACAAAATTATCAGGCCATGACTCTTCTATCTGACTCCTTTCATTTAATGTATGAACCAATTGTCTCAACTCTTCATAGAACCCCCTTTTTCCTTCTATTTTCCAATCCGAGACCCGTATTCCTTTTATTATTTCCAAAAGAACAACCCCATAGCTGTACACATCAACCTTAGCAGTAATTGGCAGATTTGAAGCCCACTCGGGAGCCATGTATCCTCTCGTTCCTCTTATACGGGAAATGCTCGAACCGACCCCTTCTCTCTTTGATAACTTTGCAAGCCCAAAATCTGCAATCTTAGGTTCGAAATCACTCCCCAGGAAAATATTCTCAGGCTTTACATCGCAATGTATGACCCATTCGAGGCACTCTTCGTGGAGATAAGCTAACCCTCACGCCGTCCCCAGTGCAATTTTGAACCTCTCATTCCATCCAAGCACAATGCTAGTCGTATCTCCAGTAAAGAGGTGTTTGTCCAGTGAACCATTTTCAACGTATTCAGAAACCAAAAGCCTATGTGATCCATCAGAACAAAATCCAAGTAGTTTAACCAGATTCATGTGATAAATTCTACCTATTATACTCACTTCAGCCCAAAACTCTTCTTCTCCTTGGATCACATCCTTCAACTTCTTGACTGCTATCACTCTTTCATCTTCTAATTTCCCTTTATACACTGTCCCGGAACCACCGACTCCGATCACTTCCTTGAAATTTTGAGTTGCCTTTCTTAGCTCTTTGAATGTGAACTTTCTAAATTGACTGCCCATCAACTCATAGCCTTGTTCTATTAGTGATGCATTTCTCCCGCTTCTATGTATAAGACACCAGCCTAATGTCACAAAAAGAATCTCTATCAATCCAATTGCGGCAACAAACCCATAAAAATAGACCCATTTGATCTCTGCTCCTTTTTCTTTATACAAATGAGTTGAGCCTTTGTTATCCACTTCACCAATATTGCACAACAAGTAAAGTTCTTTAGGTTCATAAACCCTTGACATTCGAGCAACTTTTGGAACTTTAAAGTACATGGTACCCTTCATTGCTGGGTTGGATTTTCCATTTAATAAAACAGTCTTTGTATGGCAGAGGCCATTCGTGTATTGGAATGCTTGACAAGCACAATCCCTTCTGCAAAGTTTCTTGCAGTGGTATAATGATTTACCAAAGGTATTCTCAATACCATGACCCCAAAATGCAGTATTTGGAATCCGAACAAAGGCCGTGGCATTAGGTTTATGGCAACTTATTTTGAAATTGGGTTTGCAACCTTTACTCCAATCTCTAGGATTGCTTACTACATAATTAGGAGGGCAAGAGCAAGTAGCTTTAGCTCGGGTACGGAGGCATAAACCATTCTTTCCACATAGGCCGTGTATTTGGCAATGCTCATCAAGTGCTATCCAAGTCACTATCCATTTGCCTGATGAATTATTCAAGCTATACAACCTTAGATTACCATCAGAATCAAGGGTTAGCCTCCTTATGATCCCAACATTACTATCAGATGCTTCAAATGAGAACATATCACTTGCAGTGAATTGCCCGAATTCATCAAGCATTGCAAACCTGCTGCTGTTATAAATTGTTCTCCCAATCTGCCTGATGCCCTTCTGGAGATCAGGCCAATATATGCTAGAAATTTCAGGCCCATCATGTAACATACTTAGAACATTATCGTTATCGAAATAAAGGCTATAATTACCGGGAATAACCGATCCTGTATTCTTTGAGGAGAATAGCTTTATGTACCTTGTTATTGGTTGTCCTGGGAGAAGGGTATCAGTAGGAGAATCAAAGCTTTGCCATAAGGTGTTATTCTTAACATCGGTCACAACCAGGTTACCCGAGTCCAAAAGTTGCATTTGGTTGGCTTGACTCGAGCTAGTGTTTGTGCTCCACACTATGGCACCATCAAAATCAGTCAAAACCACAGCACCGTCCTTCTGAAAAGTCAAGAGCGATCCGTTGCTACTAACTAGAAGGCTCCAGTTTGGAGTCCATACCTTGGTCTTGTTAATCGAGTTTGTGAACCAGATCGAGAAGGTGTAGGCATTTGAGCCAACAAAGTAGAAGCCACAGGTGAAGACTCCGTTTGGAGAGACCAGCACATCTGACTCGTTCTCAACTGAAAGGGCAGACCCTCTTGATAACGTACTTCTAGTTTGGTGAGGGCGAGACAAGACTGACGGTAGCAAAATGATGATGACAATAAGAAGGTTGAGGTTGAATTTCATTGTCTGTTAAGAGGAGTTGCAGAGATGTGTCAGTCAGTGCGAATAAAATTGAAGTTACATACTATAAACTGCATATCTATCTTAGACAATACCAACGTGCATTAGAAGTTTACAGATAGAGCATACTTCTGACAGCTTAATTATAATCGAGTCATGTTCATCCCATTCTGCACTTGAATGTTGCAAATAACAAAACAGACTTGCATAAAGTCATTGAAATCTTTACCAAAGCATACGGATTTAAAGGGAGGTATGGAGTGAGGGTGTCTGCGGTGCGTCTGTTGGTTTGGAAAAAGGGCTATGACTTTATACTATATATGAGGAATTGCTATAAAATTCGAAACTTAAGACAGTCAAATGTGGTATATATATGTATACATGTATACTATTTGTTTAATCAGTAATCATTCTAGTCACTAAAAAAAAGATGAATAATCAAAGTTACGGAAAAAAAGTTCCATACCGCTTTCTGAATCTTAATGAACTGATACTAAGGATGAGGCAGTGAGAGAAATGAGATGGTAGATGCTACCCCCCAAAGCTTTTCTATAGCAGAGAAGATTCCATGAAAATTACATGTTATCAACTGGTATGAATTGTGCTTGGCTGGTAGTTCCTTGTGATCTAGAGGGTTCAGAAGAAGACAAAAAATAATATCTATCTGGCTATACTGATAATTCAATAGACTTTGTAGCTTGCTTTGTAGTGAAACATATAGTAAATTTGATCCACTAATATTTAATCGCATTGAACTCTATTTAGGAGCCTTCTGTGGGCACCAGCGGAGAGCAGGAAATGATGCTGGATTATGAGTTCTGATGCTTTTACCCTGGTAAAATTATGAGGTAAAGTCCTGCAGGTCAGCTTGTAAGGATGAAAATTCATTGTAGTTTCATTTCAATAAATCGAACCTTGTTTCTTTATACTTTTCACATGGGAGTTGAAATGGTAAGTTTGATCTGTTCTTGTTTTTGTATTAACGTAAAAATTATAGCACTTAACTTTTTTTAACAGTAACTTATTATTATTAATGGAAGTTGGGCGTTAAATAAATGATGGGGATCCATTGATAATGGTAAACTTGACAATCTTGAAATAATTTTTCAAATAAATCCAAAAAAGGTTTAAAAATAAAAAAAATGTCTATAGACATATTTTTTAACTTATGTAATAATTGTGTTTCAAATATTACGTAATATTAAATGATACTTAAATGACATAAATGCGAAACATAATCAATCTATGAGTTCAAAATAAGTCCGTGAACTTTTTTTTTATTCTTTTCGAAATTATTTGAAAATCCTCGTAAAAATTGCCAAATTTACCATTGTCAAGAGATCTCCATCCTAAATAAATATTAAGGGATGTAGATAATATATAGTTTGTTTGATAAATTTAAAGAGAGGGATGGGATTCTGCCTAAGATGTTTTAAAGTATTTCACTTCTCAAAACTTCGATAATTAAGGAGAACTCTATGCTGGTAATAGAAATTTATACAGAGTTGGTATTTATACAGTGTTATTTTGTGCACATGTTGAGTTTAGAGATATCATGAGCTAATTATTGTTTTAAGAGCAAGGTCTTTTTATAATTTGGATATGTGCTTAGTTTCTATGGTTTGTGTTTTGCTTGACTATCAGTTGTAGACTTGTAGTTGAGAAGAAGGTGGTCTGATACTATGAGGGATGTGTACCAGTTGGACAGGTATGTCTCCGGTTAATTGTAGGGACAAGGTCAGTATTATTTTCGTTACTGTGTATTGTTACCTGATTTCTATTACCTGATACTATGAGGGATATGTACCAGTTGCGATAACCGCTTTCTTTAAAACAAAACAAGAAAAATAAGAAAGAAAGTACATATTGGCTCAGGGATAAGCATCACCAGTTCAAGAATTGTGGCTGAGTAAAACAAAAGTCAAGTATCATATTTGCATAAATGTAAATTTCAAAGTGATTGTACTTTGTATTTATCATATGAAAATTTGAAATAGTTTATCATTTAAACGAACAATCCGAACTCCATTAACAGATATTACGAACTGAGATTTGAATATAAAGCACCTTACCGTCCCACCAACCATTTAAAGATTACCATTCTATTTTATTCTGCGTAATTAGCACTGACATAATTGTGTTGTGTGATAGATACCAGTTGGTAGCAAAATAATAATTCTATGGAATATTGGAAAGGAAGACAAATGCAAAAATTGACTGGTAAATAGAATAATAGGTACATGAGATTGCAGAGGCAGAAAACAAGTTAGGCCTGTTCTATTCAAAGAAATTTTTTAATGGCCTAAATGCATCGCCTAGCGATTGAGTTGAGCTGTTGAAGAGTTGAAGTCTTCTGTTTTATGGCGGAGGGAGATTGGAAGGTCGGTCTTCTCAAACTCCAATTTACTCACTCGGCATTTTTTTGGTTTGACTGAATTTATAGTACTATGGAGGGATTGCAAGGGTTGACCGAAATTCCAAAATTAAATGAATCTTGGGGTTTTTAAAATTCAAATGATCGATACGAACTGCTCAACTCAGTTTAGTCTATAAGTTGAAAATCTGTTTTTCTATATTTTTTTGACAAGGAGAGAATTATTTTTATTGGATGATTTAAAATTTTTGAAATAAATTATTTTCTCCTTATCTGAAAAATAATAAAACAATTTTAAGTTTTATTTGTTACTAGATTTCTATATGTATATTGAATTAGACGGTTGGATTGATTTACTTTGACACTTTATCGAAAAAATGTATTCATACTCACAAAATAATATTTAAAAAAAAATAAATGTTAAAATTCATGAGAGTTCTTTTCTCAAACAAGAAAATATATCATAATTTTTAAACACACAGCATCCAAAATTAAATTTTGTCTTGTCCATATTAGAAAATATTTTTCCTTCGCCAAATACAATTCAGCATATATTTTCAAACGTTTATAATTACCTCAAGTGTGATAATTACGCATAAAAAAATTACGTTCATATTCTTAACTAATTAATTTTTGTTTGATCAAAATATTTTTAACTAATTAATTATCAAGCGCTATAATAATGGCTATCAGAGTATTTCAAGTTGGAACGTGAATGATGAGACAATTACATCATATCCTTGACAAAATAAAGAAAAAAAATTCTTGTCGAGTAGCGAAGATGTTGTCTCGTTGCATTAATTGAAAAAAAAAAAAAATTGGTTGTGATCGGACGAAGTAAACATTACTTTTTCTGATGACATAATGAAGACAGATTCCATTTTCACGATCCTTTTCTGCCAATAGTCAATTATAAATATGTATGTTATGTATGTGTAAGTCGGACGTAACGTATTATATAAATATATATAAAAATTAATGTATATTATATTATATCGTATTTTTTTATAATAGTATTAAAAATAATATTTTTAGTGATACAATATGTTTTGATGTCTGTATGTATTTTAACATTTTAATTTTTAATTTTAATTATTAGTAATATTTAAAAATTCGAAAAAAATAAAAAGAACAAAAAAAAATAGAAAAAATTTTATAGAATAGAGAATTTTTTTTTACAATAATGTATATTTTTTTGAAATGTATTTGTAACAAGTATTAAAAGCATGTTACAACAACTACTTTATAAAATTCTATAAACGTAACTAGATGTGCTACGTATCAACTAGACACTTGAATGTATCATGTCATATTGTGTCCGGCGTCCGTATCACTCTAACATGATACTTATAAGGATATAACACATGACACATAAAATACGGTACGTCCAAATACACATATCATATTTTAACTGTATTCATATATGCCGTGCTTTTATTAAAACACTATCCGCGTGGATGAATAAAATAAATTAAAACCACTGACCACTAATGCTAACGATATTTTAAAAACATAATCACATAATCCACATAAAAATATATATGTCATATGTGGATCTCTAGTCTATGTTTAAGATAATATGCGATTTTGAATATACCATAGCATATCCGGTTATAAACTAATAATGAAATGTGCAATCTGCATGTATAATGCTTACGCAAGAGCAACGCCACTAAAACAAATTTGTCAGCTTTGATACATACAAATTTTAATTTATTATATTGACCTATAAAGTGAATGAAATGTATATTTACTAAAAACCGTTTTAATGAGTCCGTACATAAGCTGCATATGCAGATCTATTGATAATGAAATAGTTTGACAATTGTTAAAAAAAAACAATTTATAATATTTTTAAAATTCAATAAGTAAGAGTAAAGCTATCATGAATTTAAGCTTACCAATATTTTTAATGAACTTAACTTAAAAATCTATCTAAATGATTCTAAATAATAAATCCAAATTGCTCAATAAATTTTTCATATCAAAATCTTATAGGGTACTGAAATTTTCTGTTTTTAGATTTTCCTAACTATTTTTTTAGATTTTTTAAGATGATTCTAAAATAATGTTAAAATAATGAATATTTGAATATTAGAATAGGTCATTTTAAGATTTTGATATAAAGAAAATTTTTGTATCATATAAAATTTTGATATAAAGAATTTATTGGACATATTTGATTTATTGTTTGAAGTCGATTTGATAGATTTTTTAGTTAAATTCACTAAACTCCTTGATGAGGTTAAACTCACCCTAGTTTTACTCCAATAAGTAAAATGTAGTTTATATTTTGTATATTTAACATATTACATACATGAAAAATGACGATCAAATGACTTAAAATCTATAATGATATATATTTTAATAATATATGATGAAATATTAAATAAAATTTAATAATTTAAATTGTCTGAAAATTGATACATAACTAATCTATAAAAAAATAAGTATATTTTTCTTTATTTGTTTAAATTCTTCTAGCATGATTTCAGAAAAATATTGTCAATATTATTAAGACTGTGCAAGCAAACTGTTGTCAAACCACATTTTTAATTATTATATAAATAAATTTAAATTTTGTATTTCCAAAAGTCCAAACCACATAATAATAATATAATTTTAAACGAAATTGCTAATGCTAGGTATGGAGAAGATATAACTTTATATTTCTTTGGATAACCAAACTAAATTGCTCTCTCTTCCTCACAATTTTCAAAACAACTGGATAAGTGCTTTCTATTTAACCTAGTGTTATATAGGATTTATATCACTCTCATATTTTTTTTAATGATATATTGATGTCATATTTTTTTTTCTATATACTTTTTATAACTAAATCTAAATTATTTAAATTAAATAAAGTTTTTTAAATTTAATAATACAAATATATCATTATTTTCAATGACAATAAATGCTCGTCTGTATTATATATACTTGACAAACAAAATAGTAGTGATCTAAATCTTCAACACCGGAGATTTGATAATAGTATACACTATAGGGAGCTGAGATACTGATATTATCACGATATCGTTATCGGTATAGATTTTTTTATTCAGATTAAATAGATTTTTTTATTCAGATTAAATAAATTATTATTCATATCAACGATTTTATTATATAACTTATTTATACAATACTTTTATTATTCAACTAAGTAAATTTTTATTCATATTAACAATATTCAAATTAAAATAAAATAAATAATAATATCAACATCATATCTTCTAAATATTTTCCAATACTATATATTATATTATATTATATTATTGTCATCATGATCCAGTCTTTTTCTTTTCACAATTTTTCCTCAGATATGAATGAATGAATGAATGAATGAATGAATGAATATGATTGGTATGAAGTCAATTAAAGAAATGGTTCGTGTCCCACACACGAGAGCAGTGAGTAGCCTCCACGCTTTCAATTCCTCCCCTTTTTTCTTCACCTGCACACCTAAACCGCCTCTTCCATGCTCCAAAAGCTTAGTAGACCCAGGCAGGCCCAGCTATGAGCTGTCTCCTTTCAATATATTCTTTTTTATTGAGAGACGGATTTTAAAATTTATTTTTAATAAAATATTTTTAAGTGAGGAATCTATTTTAAAATTTCGTTTCATATTAAAATGTTATTTTTTATAAAAAAAATTAAAAATATATTTAGGATATTAATTTTCTTATTTATTTAATTTTAAATATTAATTTTCTTAAATAAAAAAAATCAGGTCATGTAAGCGCCTCTATTTCCCTCCAAAATAATAATTAATTAATAATATAATAATATAATAATAATAGATAATAATAGTTTAATATCTTGTAAGGTTAACTTAAGCGGAGTGGTATCACTGATTTCACAAGCTGAGAATCAGTCTTAATTAATAGTTGTTTATTAGGATAACTTATTTAAGGCTGTATAAGAACAAAATTATATAAGTATGTTACAGGAAGGATAATTGTGATGTATATTTAATTTGTATGTTGTATCTATTTTTTAGGGTATATTTTTTTTGAGAAATATTATTTAAATTAAAAACTTAAAATCGTGAATATTTTTAATTATTTATTTAAAACGTGTATTAATTTTAAGTCAATTTATAATTTGATTAGTTATTCATTATAAAATCATTAAAACTCTCCCTTCAAAATTTTAAAATCTTTTGACCGAAGGTAAATCTTTTCAAATTGACTCAAAATTAAAAAAATATTTACAATTTTCATACTTTAATTTAAATAATATTCCTAAAAAAATATATAATAAAAATTAAATATATCATAAAAATTAAATATACCTTAAAATTATCCTCACACAAAATATGTTTTGTTAAACTGGACCCAGGAGCTAAACATTAATGGCATTATTTTAAGCAGGATCAACACTAGCGAAACTTCTATCATGAATTGATAAAAAAAATTCACATCTTTTTTACATATATTTTTTTTTTTGGTTCAAGTTCATTGCTGCTTACGTCTCATACGCACCAACAACGGTTTGAATTTATAAAAACAAATTGCTTAAAAAGTGCCCCCTCTCCACTTGTTGTCCCTTCACAAATTGAAAAGGCAGTGGGGCCAAGCATTGTATTAGTAGCACTAAATAAAAAAAATTAGGCACACTAATCTAGTGATTAATTAATTTTTAATTATGGGGACTGTGTGCCCATGTTGGTTTAATATAAAATTATAACATTTGTTGTAGAAGGGCAGATCCTTTATGCACTGGTAAATATTATCATTCATATATAATTAGTAATTTAGAAGTGGATGCACGCCACAAAAATAAATGATTGTTCAATGTTATTTTTTGAATAACAATGCTTATAAAAATGCCCACATTTCTATTTATTTAAAAGCAATCTAAATCTTAATGTTTTTATTATCACCTTTTTTTAAAATCCAAATTTTTTTTTCTTCGGATATTATCAAATCCTATTTATAATAAAATTTAGATGATATTCAGTTTTTAATCTAATAAAAAAATAAAAAATTGTTTACATATAAAGTTATAGATTTGGAATTTAAATGAAATGTCCTTTATGAATATTAAAAATTTAATAATTTGACCACCATCTTTATCTAAAAACAAGATTTACACATGCTAATTTTTTTATTTTTTTTTCTCTTTTTATACATTATTGTTGTTTCTTATGAAATCATGCATTTGGTCATTTGGCGGATATTTAGTATTGATTCTTGAAATTATGAAGTATTACCAAACTTTTTATATAATAAGATGAGTGTCAAGTACTTAAATTTTATTATTAATTTTGTGACTCGAAAAAAAATACGCAATTTTCAATTTGCTTATTTAGTTGCTTAACATTTATATTCATTTTTACATCCATTCAATATAAACTATCAATAAACGTGTGGTTTGGTATGATCCATTCCATAATATTTGAAATCATTTCAATTCAATTGAAATTCCAAACGATTTAAGAACAATTTGACAGATCCATTACTAAATTTACAGAATTCAAGTAGTTAACTTATCATATATAATCATATACTATTATTCATCATAACAAAAACCAATGAGGAATAGATCACATGACATGCCACGTGGTAAAGAATAAAAATAAGAGCACACAAAAACTAATCAAATCTTTCATAATAATTAATTATGTGTTGTCTTCTATCCTAATACCGTTTTGTTGAACCTAAGGTTCAAACTAAGAAAATAACCTGCTCCAGCACAACTAAACTATCTTTGATGAGAAAATATAATACTTTAAAAATCTTCCATATGCCAAAGCGTGTGTAGGAATTTTTAATGCTTGCTTCTAGAATCGAATTTGTATGGTCTAAAATATCATCTCTCTAAGCTATATTATCATGGAAAAGCAGTGTGTGCATGTGAAAGTGCTTCAAAGAGGAATTAATTTTTATACTCTGTAATGATTTGATTTTTTAAATATACTAGTTTATAGTTTTTGTTTTTCTCTATTGTATGATTTCGGTTATTAACATGCTACCTATAACATGTGATATTTTAAACTTACAAGGAAGAAATATTTATTTTTCTTACCCATTATATATTATTCAATGTTATTATTTTGTTGAAATTTGTTAAAACCATTAACTTCCCATGCTTCTTGAAAATATATACAATACATATCCAAAAAGTTTATATAGGATGATTATATTTAATACTTATATATCAGTATAAGATATCAATTATTGTCAAAAGTTCAATTAGATAATACATGATTTATGTGAGAATTAATACGAGGTGAAAGTACATTTTTTTATCAAATAAGAAAGGAAAAGAAAAGAAATATAAGATACATCTAACAATGACTTTTTTTTGGAAATTTTTTTTTATATTTTAAAATCTAAACAACAAAAAGAAACTAATAATTTTTTTTCACCTTTAAAAGAAATTATAACATATGACATTTCTTTATTATTTCGGTAAATATAAGAGAAAATTAGTAGGTTAGCATAGTTTCTATTTTTGTTGAAAATTCCACTTTTAATCATAAGTTAAAAGTTCTTTTATGAAACATTATTTGCAATATATACTGTTCACATATTCGACCGTATATAACTAGTTATATATGTATATATCTACATAGCGTATATATATTTTGTAGTGATCAATGACCTCTTGCGCATTACAATTTACAACCAGCCTTAAATTAGCAAAAAGTTTTTAAGTGATATTTCTTCCTGTCATCAATAGGTCAAGAGTTTTAGTCTAGAAGGTTCGGTTAGAAATACTAATTAATGCATCGGACCATGATAAGCCAAACTACAGTGATCCGCAGGACCAACGCGCGCACATTTCATTCCCTCCTCTCTCTGTCTCTCTGTCTCTCTCTCTCTCTGCGTTGCTTCTGCGACCCCTCCACGATACAAAATAAAAACTAGAAGTCTCAAATTCGAATTTAGAAATTAAAATCTGGAGAAAGCAATAGAAAAATTACAAGGCACAAGCAAGTCCACATCTCTTCTCTCTCTCTCTCTCTCTCTCTCTCTCTCCCTTGATCCAGTCTCCACCTTATATAATACAACATTTCATATAGCATAGCGCTGTTTGTTTCTTCAACTACTTATTTAATCTATTACAAAAAAGAAGCAAGAAAAAGGTCTTGCCTTTTTCTCTCTCTTAACCCCCCAAGCTAGCGCTGGTACTTCGATTCCCTAGAAAGGTTCGAATTCTAGCCCGTGCTTGTGCCACGCGCTGGTTTAGATTCTTTCTCTCTCTTTTTCTTGGTCCCTTGATTCGTACGTATTATATCATAGCTAAAGATTTGATCTTTCTAGCCCGTGTTGAGATTTCTTATTGGGTGTGAGAGAGAGAGAGAGAGAGATGGGTGGTTCTGGGGGACAAAATGGATGGATTTTGGATTACGGTGTTGTCGAAGAGGAATTGCATGGATCCGAGTTTCTGTGGGCTCCTCAATTGGCCGAAGATCCAACTGTCTCAAGGTGATTTGAATTTGATGCTCTTCTCTGAGAAATTTGTTTTGAAATTCGAGTTGTTTCGGAGCATAAATTGTTCAAATTTTGCTTGGCAACTTCTGATTTGGTGATTGATTTCAACTTTTCCAGGAGAAGCTTTTTCTTTCTGTTTATTTGGAGAGTTCAGATTTAACCACTTGGAAGTATTAAATTGTCTGATTTTCTGATTAAAATTGCTGATTTCTTGATTTGTTTCCTGCCTATGGTTGCTAAATTTTCAAAATTTAATCTGATAGATCGGTGTATCTTACAAAATAGTGATTGGGACCTGATTAAATCAATACTTTGATGAGCTCAATTAATACAAGTGTTTTTATTTTTCATCTTTTTTTTCGTTGTGATGTCCATACCAAATTTTCATAATTTGGTTTAAGGCATCAATCTGATAAAATAAAACACCTTGTGCAATGAATTCTGATAATCCATTACTTGCAATTTGACAATTTTTTTGTATCTCTCTTTTTGCAGTGTGATCTTTGGTTTTGATGGTTCTCAGAAGGAGACAAACAACCAAGACAATGGCTGCACCAAGAAACGGTACATATTCCTTTTTATATCTCTTTAGATTCGTATGGAAAAATTGACTAAAATTTCTTATTTATCTGCATTATGCCAAGATTAGGCATTTTTTATGGACCTCAATTAAGCACAAAATAACAAAAAGAAATCCAAGAGAAGTCTGCAAAATGAGAGAACAATAATGATATAGCCAAAAGATAGCTGTTTTAGTATAAATGCTTGTTTTAATCTAAATTGAACTAATTTTTTGCACAGAGCAAGGCAGGAGTCATGTGCCGCACCAGGTTCAAAGGCATGTCGTGAGAAACTGAGAAGGGATCGACTTAATGAAAGGTCTCTATTACTGATTACTATGATTTGTCCATCGAGTGGTAAAATCGGTGATTTCCTTTGCATGCACTAAGGTTACTTTGTTTTTGATCCAAATGTAGGTTCAACGAGTTGTGTGCGGTTTTAGAGCCTGGCAAACCTCCGAAGGCTGATAAGATCGCTATTCTCAGTGATGCTACCCGTTTCTTGAGCCAGCTACGCACTGAGGCCGAAAAAATTAAGAAATCAAACGAATCTCTCCAAGACAATATTAAAAACCTCAAGGTATATAACAGTTGAGTTTAAATTAAGGCAGGTGTTGCCAGAGCTGTGCACAAGGAGTTGAAATTGAGCCAATCTGATCATTTTTCAATCTGTTTGTTGCTTTGTGGCAGGTCGAGAAGTCGATTTTAAGGGACGAAAAAACAAAGTTGAAGGCTGAGAAGGAGAGGATAGAACAAATGCTGAAGAGCACCAGTATCATGGCCCCACAGTTTGTACCGTGTCAACCAGTACCTGCCACCATTTCTTACCCGGCACCTGGACCTGCTCCAAACAAATACGTAGCATATCCGAACTACCAGCCAGCTGCTTTCTGGCAATGGATACCGCCGGCATCTCTTGATACAACAAAGGATCCTGTTCTCTGGCCTCCTGTTGCTTAATTGCTTTGATTGTTATGAAGTCTCTGGATGGTAGTTATCCAATTGTATTTTTTTATGGTATACCTGGCTTGTGATTCAATTTAACCATGATTAAATACTGTAAACGGCCCAATGAAGTGCTGGGTCTCTATCTATGTTGTTGTAACTTGTAACCAAGGTTTGGTCACTTCTTTTAGACAATGGAAGTGATTCATATCATGCTAATGGTGGTTTGTATTAACCAGCTTTTTTTAGTTAAAATCTTGCTAAGTGATGGTTTTCCAGCAACAAAGTACAAATTTCATTTGTTTGAAAGGATAATAATTTCATCGGAGCTAGTATGTTTTCTCAGGTGACTCTTTTAGCAGAACATTTTGGTCATTTTATTTCTAAGTACATATGTTAATTTTTTATATATTTCAGAGGGGAATATAAATTAAACTGAGTCGAGCAATTCTCGATATTTTTGTTTTTTTAGCAACAGAAATCCAAAGACAAATTTCCACAAATTTAGAGATCTAACTTAAATATGAGAAATCTGACCTACAACAGTACATAACTTTGAAAAACAACCCTTTGAATGGATCTAAGAAGAGGATTTTTTTTTTCTTTTGTAATTTGGAATGACACTATATAACTTTGAATAATAGTATACCTACCCAGAACCAGGACTGAAATTGTTATCAGATTTGAACTTGGAACCTGAGAAGGATTTTCCTTTTGGACCCTTTGAATGAAGGTGCCTCTTGTACTGCCCATTTGTCACTTAACAAGTTTGAATAGGTCTCATAGCACGCCATGATGAGCATCTCCATTCTTACAATTGTAAAAATTGAATTTCTTTATCACATTATGAATTTAACGATTCTTTTTCTAATAATGGAATGCTTTCATCATTCAATTGCTAATTTGCCGACGAAATAATTTCTAATTAATAAAGAGCAACCTTTTGCAATTATAAAGACTAAGATGTACATCCATATCACTTGCATGGGAATTAAAAGAACTGACATAACATTTCAAAAAGACTTATTAATTTAACAAGATTGTTAAATTAGTAATTGTTCTACATCTTTGAAATCGCAATTGTCACATCAAAATTAGTAAGTGATTTGCAAGTGAGACGGAAATGTTTTAACACAGCAATTTTATCTTCAAAGTTCACTCACAAATTCAGTATACAACTAAGGTGCAACATTATCTGGTCCTCCCAGAGTCGCCATCTACCAGCAGATCAATTAATAACAGAAATTTACCAGAAAAACATTATTAAACAAATTCAAAAAATTCTCAACCTTGTTAGGACTTACGACAACACCTTGCTCAGACTTCGTTTGTGTTTTTAACTTGTTATCTTTCCCCCAACAAAGCAGGATCGTGTTTTTCTAGTTCAGAATGTCCGACCGAAAACAAAGAGACCAGATCTACATCAATATTGATTTTCGGGTCATTTTAAATCACTACCCGAACCAGAAAAGTAGGATTCCAGTTATATAGGTAGAATAACAGCTATATATCGATACTAACATCTCAATACTTGCAAAACTTGCAAAAGAACCTTTGAAACAGCTCAGCATCATGTTAGCTTGCTAGCCAGTTCTCTCTCTCTCTCTCTTCCTAGAGACCAGATCTCAAGTTCATATCTCCATTTCAATGGACTCAGCTCAACTTGTGGGATGCAATTTCATCTGGCTCATACAATGTGCCTGTGCAATTGCTATTCAGCAAGCTAGAAATAGTAATGCATGATACCGTCTTAATCAACTAAATCATTAATCATCCCTTGTATAATTACTGATTACCTCAGCCCAGAATTATGGAGAGTGATTTGGTAGAGATGGAATTAACCACAATAATCTCTGCGATCATCCTTTGTATAATTATTGAAAGCCTCAGACCAGAATATATAAAGTGATATGGTAGAGATGAAGTTTACCAGAATAAGTTCTGCTTCTACTTCTACCACCAAAAAATTTTTCATTTTTTGACATGGAACACACAGCAAACTAGACAAATACTGTCATTATTGTTATATTTTTTTTTCCTTATTCTTAACTCTTGAGATATCACAACTAAACAGGACAGATGTAATTACTATTGCCTTTATTATTAATTATTATTTCATTGATGCAGGAATGAAACTATCATAATCAACATAATAAGTCAAACAACAGCCTCCTCACATTCTACATCACTCGTAAAAATAGAAAGAACATATGCGATCAATTTTGCTCCCATCCTCAAACTCGTCCTACTACAACCTTTACCCTGTCAAAGATATATAAAACAATGATGAGTCATCAAATGGCAACAGATCACCTTTAAAGAAAAATAAAGACTGATATTTCTAAAATCTGCTAATGATAATGAAAATAAACAAGAGTATGATAAGACTTGACTGTACCAAGTGGCATTACAAAGGAAGATTCTTGTGGGTGTACACAACACCTTCATCACCATCCACTACTTGCCCATTACCTTTCAAAATCCTGCACATATTTTTTTAACAGAAGTTATGATTCTTGAAAGCTCGAAGCCAGTAATAACAACACTTAATTGCCAATCAATATGCTTATATTTATTTTTAGAGCTTTTTTTTCCTTGATGCTGCTTGTTTACAATTACCCCCGTCTATTATCTAGTATCAACTTCAGTTTACAAACTTTGAGGATATTAAACATTTTTTTTTGAAAAAAGTATACAAAAGAACATAAATGAAGAAAGAAATGGATTCATAAGACCAATGTTAAACAGAAAATAAGATTACCATCTTGTTGTTAGAAGCCCCTCAACACCAACAGGTCCCCGTGCATGAATCCTACCTGTACTAATTCCAACCTGCACAACCCAGGAATCAACAAAACTGATCAGAAAACGAAAAAACTAGAAGCTACTCAACAGAGAATTAAAAGGGCATCAGGAAAATGTTCTTAATCAGCACCTCTGCACCTAGTCCAAACCGAGCTCCGTCGGAGAATCTCGTGCTTGCATTATGGAAGACAGCAGCGCTAAGAAGAGTGAGAGGAGTTGGAGAAAGAGAGAATTTAATATCCAAATTTCAAGCCATCAAGAAGCAGCAATTGATGCACAATAAAACAATAAAATGATACCTGTCAACTTGTTTGAGGAAGATATCAGCCACCTCATCATCTGAAGTTACTATGCTATCCGTATGTGCACTGAAATAGTTAAATGTGATTAAAGAATGATCAAAAGATGAAGAAAACTTCCCAAAATTCTAAGAACTGGTGTTATCATACCTCCCATAGTGGTGGATATGATCAATGGCAGCATGAACATCATCAACAAATTCAATGGTGCATGCCAATGAGCTATACTCATGACGGAAGGATTCTGCATTTGGAAGGCTCAATTCTTCACTAGCAATTGGTCCTCCAAAAATCATCACTCCTGTCACAAGTTGTCAAAATGTCAATCTTCCAAAGATAGATATGTACTATAATATAAATGTGAAGAAAGTGAAGATAAAAAACCTTTTGTTTCCAGCTCAAACATGATGTCCTTTATGCCTGATGAATTTAACAAGCTTTTATGCACAAGCAAAGTTTCCTGAAAAAAAGCAAGTAATTTAAAGAAAAGGTAAAAGAAAAAGAAAGATACTGCAGCACATGTTCTAACAGATGAGTTATCTAATAGATGAGTTAAAATAAAAATAAAAAGAACCATAGCATTGCAGGCTGCTGGATAGTCAATTTTTGCATCCAATACGATCTTCTTTGCCATGCTCAAGTCAGCTGATTTGTCAATATACACATGACATATGCCATCTGGAGAGAAAAAAATCTAGTATTTTAGTTTTCTTTAGTCAACCAATCACACGGAGTAAAAACTATTCAGTCTGTTCAGGTACGTTGACGGATCCATGAAAGGAAAACATAATAGAACAAAATTTAGCTTCAAAATCTTACCAGCATGTCCTAAAACAGGAATCTTCGTCGATGCCTTGATTTGAGACACAAGCCTATTGCTTCCTCTTGGGATGACAAGATCGATCACATCATCAAGCTACAAAATAAAAATTACAGACATTTCTAGCTTGCAACTCCTAACTAGACAAACTAACATGTTTTTGTTTGCTCATCCTTTTAGAGGGAAGTAAGGAATAATGAAACTTTAGTACACTTGCTCACCTTAAGCAGATCTGCAATCTCATTTCTTGATGTCACAAGACCAATAAGTCCTTCCCCAACTGATGCAGGAATTGCTCCAGTAATAACCTATTACAGACGAGAAGAGTCAAGCAAAGATGTCTTTCATCATTTTTTTTCCATTGGGCATTTTCTTTTACTTTTCCAATGACAACTATTAAAATTAAATTGCACACCTTGTGCAAAATTGTGTTGGATCTCATTGCCTCCTTGCCTCCTTTCAGAAGTAGCCCATTACCGCTTCGAATCGCCAAAGATGCTATCTGTAATTCCAAGAGAAACAAAAAATTATAAAAATTGTTAAGCTGCACTTAAGCAAGCACAGTGTAGTTTAGCTAAAATCCAATTGTTTCAATTTTTGAAATAATTTTAAATCATGATGCTCTACCTGCACCAAAGCATCTGGACGGGACTCAAACACAATGAGAAGAACCCCCAAAGGGCTCGATGTCTTCTCAAGAACCAACCCATCAGCAACCTGAAAGATATTAAAGGAAATTCCACACTCATCATTTTATTAAAGAAACAACAGGGTTGGTACTAAAAATAGTTGCTTCTATGAATTACAGATGAGCATACTTTTTTTCTTTTCATTCTTATTCTTACATTTTAGTAAAATAAAAGCAAAAGATAGGAAGAAAAACACAAATCTTTCTGGTCATTGGTAATATTTTTGTGGTATAGCGTGCAAACAGAAACTGAGATAGTTTAACACATTGTATTCTACCAAAACTAACAGTGTTTAATACATTGAAGTGTGACAACTGACCTCCGTTCTTTTTAGTATTTGGCCGATTGGATCATCCATGTTAGCAAGTACCCGAATGGATTTTGCTAGGCTAGATATCTGTAGAGAATGTTGGAAAACACACACAAGTATAAACAAAATTTAGTCTAACTAATCAGGTTGTGTCCAATTGGAGCAACAGCAATGAATACAGATATCGATACAATAACTACAGGATTCTCTCTTTTAAGATCTTACAAGAAAACCTTTTGTTCAAGTTTCTATTGTTTTTCTGAAACATGTAATGACAAACTGGAATAATTTACAATTACCTTTCCAGGCTTAATTGTCAACCTAGAGACTAAAGCCTTCTCATACCCAGCTTGCTGCGCAGCTGCCACATCAGCCTCATTTTCTGCTCTGATTTTAGCTTCATTTGCTTCTAATGCATCAGCTACATCAAGCAGTATCTTCTTTCTCTCCTCTGATGATATGCTCTATTTATAAATGAAGTGAAATAAGATTCAACTCTTATCCAACAAAAAGAACAAGAAGATTTAATAATGAAGGACGTACAATTATCTAAATTATATTTCTAATTTTCTCAATTTATTCAAGTATTTTGTTAATTACATACAAAACATACAAGTCAGGCCTTTCAAATCGGTTCAAGTGCCGGCATGCCACCACTCCAAAAGTATTGACAAAGGGAATATATATATAATCTTGAACAATTATATTGCAAAAGAAATACACCACACATGCCACAGTTTTGAGCTGATAAAAAACATATACATGCTGTGAGTAAATATAGTGTACATAATTGGTTAAGGCTCTACCTGGAGGCGGCGGGAGCAATCTCTCGCAGAAACTGCCATGTCACGGGGGCTAATTTCTTTAGTAGACACCACAATCTCTTTCAGCATGCTTCTTGTTGGGAACAGAGTTCCCACCTTCTTCCCTTGTAGGACTTTCAGGATACTATCTCTTGTAAAACCACTTCAACAAAGAATAACAGATCAGACTTCCAATTTTCTTTAATACCACTTGACTAAATTATACTTCACAACAAATTGAACTAGTAAGCTTCAAAATTCATATTGTTTATGGGTCATATGCAGCTTACTGGTACAGAACTAATCCAGTACTGGGTCTGACTGGTATAGTACCAGTATCCAGTACTGTAATCCTTTAGCTGCCACTGTCTATACATATGTAGTACGAAATATAACAGAAAGAAGGCATACTATTAAAAGGTACCTCGTTATCACAACAGGAATTTGAGTAGCAGCACACGCTGCGGCCTTCACTTTGGCTTGCATGCCTCCTCGGCCAACCCTCGATTTGTCTCCAAAGGTGATCTTCTCATCGTGCTTTTCTTTTATGTAGGTGTCGATGAGCTCTGACTTGCTATCACTAGGTGGCCCATTGTAAAGCCCCTCAACATCACTCAATAATACAAGGAGGTCCGCGTTTAATTCCAAAGCTAATAGCGCAGCTAAACTGTCATTGTCCCAGAAGATTCCAGAAGAATCCTGAGAGCAAAAAAAAATTATTATTCTCTAAAGAACAACTTAGTAACAGTATTATTGGTTTAAATGAAGAAGTAAATTGAACTTATTAAAGTGAATAATGCTCAAGAATAAAAGCATATTTGAGGCATGAGGGCATCAAAGGGGCTTTGAGGCAGCCTAATTGGTCCTAATTGAGAATAAGGAAATTTTAAGAAAACAATTATTTTAATTGTGCCTCCTAACGCATGGGCTCTTTTAGGTAATGTTGTTCAATATGTTGCTTATACCATATTGCAATTTTGGAGGTCAAGACACAGATGCAGTTACATTTTTTCTGCTTTTGAATGAAATAATAATATAAGACCTCATAAGGAGCCTTTCTGGTACTAACAGCATCATTCTCATTGAATACTGGTATCACTTTAAGTGATAGTAAGGAATTCACAGTATGGCAAAGTTGATTCCGAAAATCAGGATCCCTGAAATCACTATCAGTCACAAGAAGCTGAGATGATGCCACGTCAAGCTGCAATCAATTTGTATCTAACATAAGTACAGGATGAACAAAAATAAGAAAAATAAATAACATTGAAATCCAATACCTAAATAAAAGTGATTAGAGAAAAAAAAAAACTAACCTGGGTAAACAAGGCATCATAAAGAGCCATCAGGCCGCTCTGCCCAACTGCTGCACATGCCTTCCCATCAAGCTCGACTTGTGGTTTTTGCAGATCAGAAAAGCTGCAGGGAAAAAGAAAAAAAAAACAGAGAGAGAAACACAAAGAATGATGGTCAATACGACATACTACTATCACACTAAAAGGAAAAAAAAAGTACATAGAAATTGAAACAACAGGAGAGTTATCGAGGGGAAAGGACCTGCTGTTGAGAAGTTTTCTGTATCGTAGGCGCTGGCGTCCCACACCAACAGCACCTGAGGTCACCAAAATAACCTCGTACCCCTGAGTGTTCAGTTCTTGAAGCTGCATTCATATGAAATTGAATTAGATTGTAGTTGTAAAAAATTGCATGCAAAGGTTAACAGAAATGAGTATTACCTGCTCAAATAAGGAACCCAGTCGACCGACTGCCAATCTCCCATCTTGTCTCGTCACAACGGCAGTTCCAACCTGTTAAATTGCCATAAAACACAGACAAATCGATTAATTAAAGTCCATGGACTCCGTCAGGAAATTCATTCCCTTAGAGAGAGAGAAACAAAGGTACTTAAAACAACTTATTTCTACAGTCAAGATACAGTCAAGACACACACCACTCCAAATGAAAAGAAAAAAGAAAAAGAAAAACAGAAGAAAAGATGGGAAAACAGCAAAAATTAACCAAAACTAAGCAGGCGGGTCGGGACAAGGTGACCCGTGAAGGTGGCGACATACTGGTACAGTACCATCTGGTACCAAAACCTTACTTCCTTAGACCTTACCAGTTTGCTAGTAACAGTCCCGTAAGTTGACGGAGAGGAGGAAGACAAAGACAATCAGTGAAAAAACCAAAGAGGAAGATGAAGGAAACTAACTGACCTTCACAATGAGGCGCTTAACATCCTTGACGAAGTCTCTGCTCGGATCCATCGCCGCGAATTCTGAAATTTTCCCTTCGAAACGACAACTTTACAAATGACAACTGTGAGTGGCTGCTCTCTCTCTCTCTCTCTCTCTCTCTCTCTCTCTCGCACTCGCGCAGCCGCCTAACAACACCTGTACTGGGAATCCTTGTCTGGATTCTCTCTCTCTCTCTCGCTAGCTCTCTCCCCCTCTCTCTGTGTTGATAATTTGATATGGTCTCTACACTCGCTATTTTAAACCCGAATAAAATGGTTCCAATTCCATATGTGGCTATTTGTAGGCACTGATGGCAGCGAAAGAACGGGTCGGATCAGAATCGGGTTCCAATTCCATCCGCGCTTACGTCGTGGCGCAATCCAACGAATAATACTGCGGGTCGGGTTGTAGTATCAAAGCCGTGTCATAGAAGTCCACTCCAACCCCACATTTATTTATTCAATATAAATAAAACTTCGAGTTAATAATAATAATAATAATAATAATAATAAAAATAATTCATTGGTCAACTCAATAAATATTACATTTAATTATTTCGATATAGTGATTTTAGTATACATCCAATATAGTTATTATAGTATATTTCGGGTTATGGTACAATCAATTGTTGTAATCAGATTAAAATAGATATATTGAAATTTTTATTTTTGTCATGTAGCTTTGTTAAATAAGAACATATATTGGATACAGAAAAAAATATAAATAGAAAAAATCCAATAGAATTAGAATACTGAGAAAAAGAAAGGAAAATGTTTTATTTAAGACTATTTGTTATGAATCTAAATTCGGTCATTTCTTAAAATCACCGTATCTATAGTATATTTACTAAAAATTCAATTTCAAAAAATATATATTACTTTCAATAAAAATAAAAGAAAATTTTTATAAATTTGAAGTTAATTTTAGTGAAAAAGATAATATATTGGATAAATATTAATAGTTTGAAAGTTAAACATGATATTAAGAATTTTAGAACGAAAAATATATAGTTTTGAAGTTTTATAAAAATATATATGAAATTCTCTTAAAACTTCGAGTTAATTCTAGTATATATTCAATAATTAGGATATATCTCATGTTATGATACATATAATGGTTGCAATCACATTATAATAGATGTATTAAAATATCTATTTTTGTCATATAACTTTTGTTAAATAAGGAGATACTGGATACAAAAAAAATTATAAATAGGAAAAAAAAATCCAATACAATTAGAATACCATTAAAAAAGAAAGAAAAATGATTAATTTAAAACGGAGTCTACTGTTTAAAACTATTTGTTACAAATCTAAACTCGGCCATTTATTAAAACTCTGGTGCAAATAATTAATTGGGCCTCAAAGTACCCCAGTCGTTCATTAATTTAGCAAATTCGGACTCGTTGATTGTATACATTTTTAAAATTCTTTTAGTTAAATTACATTATTAATTTCATGAATATTCTTCGAATAATTTATATATATACCCTTGTATGCAGATACTTTGCATGATAAAACGGTGTCAACGATATCTAGATGCTTTAATTAATGTATGTAAATTAATTAAGAGAAATTATTATATACTTAAGTATAAATATTTTTAAAAAATATATGTTTGAAAATTTAAGATTTTAACCTCTTAATTTCAAATACTTAAAGTATAAGTAAGAGGTACGAATAAAAGGTGTAGTTATCACTACTCATTAATTAATTTGTGGATCATATTTTGAACATTCTGAAAATCGGTCTTTGATATAGTAATAAAAACAATATTTTTCTACGTTAAAAGTTGCAGATTCAAAAACAAAATAAAAAATTCTTATAAAAATTTAAATTTAAATAACTTAATCTCATCTTCATCTTAAAAAAAAAATATATTTTGAGCATTCAATAATTGAAGAAATTAAGGTTTCCGATGGAATAACATCCATTAATTCCATCGATCCAATCCATCTACCTTTCCCATTAACAAGTCCTTAAGGCGAGCAACGTGTCATGGTTTGATAACCAACAGGTTAATTAATTTTCTGAGAAAACAATTATAGTGCTTTTTGAAGTTGAATTAGAGCCAAAAACCAACTAATTAAGATGATAACAGCATGTACGTAAGCAGGAATCACATGCTAATTATCGGTATATGCTATATGCTCTTTCTTCGAAGTTGATCAAGAAATTAATTTAAGTGGATGTATACCTGACTCTGAGTTTGCCATTCAAACGGATTGGAAATAAAGAAATTGATGTTTGGTAAAGTGCACAAATTTAGACTCTGATTACTCGGTTCTTCCTCTGGATTTTGTAAACAGCATGCTCTTCTTCCACTTTTTATTTTTTGATTTTTTTTGGGACAATTTTTCATGCTCAAATCGTCCTGGGTTTTCTATTTTTAAATATCAGGTTTGCGTGATTTAAATTTGTAAGTAGTTCTAACTAAGGGTGTGATTCATTAAGAACGATTAATTTGATAATTTTAATAATATTTTTTTAAATAAATTCGAAATAATTTTGAATTTTTTTTTCAAAATAGAATAAAATTATAAATATATTTTCGAATTTATAGATTTAGTGTGTTTTAACTTTTTTTTTTCAATTTACTAGAGCAAATCTCATTATAGATACGATATATATTAGTGTCAGACTTATTTTATTTAATTATAACAAATTACATTAATTATTTCTTATAAATCTCGAAGCTAATAAATTAAATCATTTTTTCACAAGCGAGCGAAGACATCAATACGTGTGTAATTTTTACAAGATATACCGAAACACACCATATTATATATAAACTCATTCAAAATTCAACAAAAAATATCCATAGTTTCACATAAAAACATAACAACAAAAAAATAACCAGTTTTTAATCTAATAATTAAACTAACATTTTTTACATAACAAATCATAATATAAAACATTAACAATTTTTATGTATAAATAAATATCAAGTCAGAGACTCGACTCCGCCTTAATTTCGTCTTAATAAAAATAAGCAAATAAACAAAACAAACTAGTACTTATATCCTCCGTACTATTTTGGACCGCTCCTCTGCGAGCCACGTTCCCTCTGTGACTTCTGTCGACAAAAAAAAAAAGCATCCCACAAAAAACAAAACAAACTCCTCCATCCATCCCACGAAATCAGAATCTCACCAAAACACACACACACAGAGACACACACACACACACAGAGACACACACACACACATGCGAGTGCGCACAAAATGACGAAAAAGCAGCATGAGGCGTCGCCGGTAATCAAGGACGGAAATGATTTGAGCGCGTGAAGTAATGTGGCGGTTGTGCGCGACGCACGAAACAGTAATGTGACGGTCACCACTGACCGTCGGTTTCGTGCGCCGAATAAAAAAGTTGAAAACAAAGCCTGTCTGTTGTGCTCCTCGTAATCACATCCCGTGAACCTAATTCCTGTTTTATTAGATGCTGATTTATAAACCTCTGTTCCAGATTTTTAGCAGAATTAATCCTTCCGAATCATTGAACATGATTGGTGTCAGAGGATGATTAGTAGAGTAGCTAGAGAGAGAGAGAGAGAGAACATTTGTGGTAATAGTCCCTAGCTGTGGCTTATCAAGCATTGGTTATTAGATAGGGATAGATAGGTTAGTAGAAAACATTTTGTATGTTTGTCCATGACTTTTTGTTGTTGAGTTATGATTTTCTACTGCAAAGTACTACGTTGTACGTTATACGGACCAGTGAGTTATAGAGGTTTTTTTTTTTTTGAGATTTGTGTCGTGTGTATTTTGATGTGATCAGATGGATGATACGTTGTGATGCACGGTGTAACGTAGCAGAGGATATGATTCCTAATAGAGAGAATTCATGTGTTGCTTCCTGATTATATGGAAATCTTAATGGTGAGTATTGTGCGTCCACAACATTTTTGACTTTTTGAACATGTAATTAATGTTTAAGTCGATGTAACTTGATTGTCCCCAATAATATCAAATTGAATATCTTTTTACAAAAAAAAGAAATTATATTTATATTCCATATTTTGTATTATTTATCTACACATCAAAAATATTTATTAAGTAGATAATTTATTTATATCTAAATTTATAATTATTTATAGTTAGTATAGAAAATATTTATCACTTTTTTTCTTAGATGATTGTAAAAATAAAATTCAGTTAAAAATTTTGTTGCACAAGTGCAACTTACATAATTTTTAATCCTAATAACGCAGGATATAAGTTTTTTTTATAATATTTTTAAAAAAATATATAAATATATTTAATATACAATTAAGGGGTGAGCAATTATCATCCTCAAGAAAATTTTTATAGCAATCTCATTAATTAGTTAAAAATTCTCTCAAGTAATATATACAATTTTTTGTCCATCTCCTAACAAGTAAGTTGATGAAAATCGTATTCTTTTCTCTCCATTTAACAAGTGAAGTAAAATTAAAATGGAATAAGTATTAAATCACTTTAAAATATTAATGTTTGATAGTACTGAAGTAAATAGTGAGAGTAAAAATGTTAAAAACTATGAAATTTGATGATTTAACTTACTGCACCTTAAATCACCTCCATTTAACACATTAAAGCACTTTAAAATACTTAAATCACATCTACTCCACTTATCAAACGGAAAATTACATACAAAGATATTTTAAAACTTACTTCAGTAGTTGGGTCCACTATTTCTCTTTGTTTACAAGATTCAGTAGTTGTTAACGATTCCATTGTCGATCATAAAAACATTCACAATTAAAAATATCGTGTAAATTAGAGGTTTCAATTTCTAACTTGATCCGAACGAGTTGATCCGACCCATGTAAAGGTTCGGGTACAGATTCAAATAATGTACGCATCTTTAGTTAACTCGATTGTTATGACTCGTGAAACATAGATAATTATGTGCCCAAAAAAATGACACCACACGCTCATCTTTAAAACGAAAATTGTCATTAGTAAAGGACCGCAGAGACGGAGGTGGAGTTAGAGTTGAGATTAGCGTGAGGTAAAAATTTCAAGGTAGAATATATTTTTAAATTATTTATAAAATTAGGTATTTTTTTGTAAACTTTATGTTTGAAGTATAGTTTTGAAGATATATTTTATAATTTTTTTTGTGAATTAAGACATGTTTTATAAATATATTAAAATTGAAGCATATTTTAAAAAAATCAATAAAAATATAAATTTATGAGACATATTTTGACAAATAAATTTTTAGGGGGGGGGGGGGGGGGGGGGGCACTTGCCCCCCTTTGCTATAAGGTGGCTCCATCCATGCGCAAAGAATTATACCACTATCTTTTAGCATAACGAAGACTTACATTGGACGAGAGATGAAGGGTATTTTTAGAAGATGAAATTTATATTCCATAAAATTTGTTGAGTTTCAAATCTTTGTAGTTATATCATTTTACATTCAATATTGACCATTTAATTTGTTTCTTTATTTTTATTGACTATTTTATAAATCATTTCTTCTCTCTTTTTATTTAAAAGTGTGTATGTGATACCTAAAATGTTGTATACTTTTTTTAATTTGTATGTAGAAATTTTTACAACTCCACAAAAATGCTCGAGGTTCAAGTTCTTTTAGTCACACTACCTCAAAATATTTTTTGTTCAATCTACTTCTTTATCTTTACTAACCATTTATATATCATTAATTCTCTCTCTTCATTTAAAAATATATTTATTGTGTTTAAGGTATTATATAATTTTTTAAAATAATACAACTCTTTTACATTCTTGCGTATAAATTTTTATACAATTAATTATGTTGTCTTTAATTATACATAATATTATTTTTCAAAAAATATTTATTTGTTTTTAAGTTTCCCACATGTAATTTTGTGATTACATATTATTTTAATTTAAAAGTTTATTTTTAAATAAATATTTTTTGGGAAGAAGTTTGAAAAAAGACTCCTAATTTTTAGAAAAAAAAAATGAATGCATCTCTAAAGATGTTTTAAAATATGATTTTGAATACGCATGCGAAAAGACACTAAATACAAAATCTACTGCCACATATGCATGTCTATTCATGTTATATATATGTAGTCTATCTCATGTTGTGCGAAAAAGAAAAAGACATCAAATTAAATTTTGTACATATTGACTATAGTCTTATCATGATAATAGTGTCACTATCGCTTGAATACATGAAGTTCCAAATTTGAGTTTCACTTTCACACGAACCTATTTTCTTATTTGATTTTGCCCTCTAAAGTCATATGCATGGTGTCGTTCGACAACTGTCTCTTTAAATTTTTTTAATCGTTTAATTCTTTCGAATATATACTTGTTAGCGCGGATTAAGAACACTTTCTTTAACTTTCTTTTGTCCGAAATATAATTTCTGTCCGTTTCTCAAGGAACCCTTCTCTAGATTAAGTCTCATTAATTTTCACTCATATATTAAAACTATATCGAATATGAATTTCTTAATGCGGATTAAAATTTAATTCTCAACATATTGCAGAATCGCCTCATAATAAATCTTTTATATTTTTTTCGTGTGGCCCCATCATTAATTATACAGTCACGACCTTTAAAAAAATTACATAGAAAAATGATGAGATAATTTGGTTTTGCATACTAACAAGCTACAACATTAGAGTTTTCGTATTGAATTTTCATTGTTTGGTAGATGTAAATAATAATTGTATTGAAATATTTAAACTTTCGATCCAGACTCGAAAGTCTGGGTGGTGTAGTTGGTCATCACGCTAGTCTCACACACTAGAGGTCCCCGGTTCGAACCCGGGCTCAGACAATTTATTTTTTATTTCTCGATTTCATTTCTCCATCTGATTTCCTATCTGTTTCGCTTCAACACCCGCTCACGTGACTAATCAATCACTAATGTCCCTTTTTATTCTTGAAGAAAAGAACAAGAAAAATAGAAAAATCTTTCCCGGGCTGCTTAACCAAGTCCAGAGCTTGTTTCAGTAGAAGGGCCCCACTTCGTCAGTGACACTTTTTAACTTGCAAGAAACAAATTAATGGTTGGTTGTTGCTAGAGGCTAGAGCTTAGCGATTCAAATTTGATCAATCGAGAGAGAGAGAGAGAGAGAGGATGGATTGGGGGAGCGTAACGACGGAGGATCTGATCGACGCTCTTCGCGAGGTTGACTGGTCAGCGCCGCCTCGTCCCGTTTCGGAGTTCTTCTCCCGCTTCACCACACCTCGATCTCTTTCGAAATGGGAGAGTCGCCTCAAGTGCAATCTCTACTAGTATTCATCTCGCCGTCCTTTCAAATATCGAATTTGAATTCATTCATTCACTCACTCTAGTCAAAACATTTTGTAACTCTTTGTATCGCTTGTCATTGTTGCAGCTACAGGACGAATTACTTCATTATCGTCGTGTTTATTCTCGGTATGGATATGAATTTTAATTGCATTTACCTCAGAATTGTGATTGGAACGGATGAGGTTTTGATTAGCTGTATTGTTTCATTACTTATCTACAGTTGCAAACAGCTAATTAGACTAAAAAAGCTTGTCTTATAATAGATTCTAATCACTAAGGATTTCATACAGGCCTGGGATTTCTGAGGAAGCCGGTTGCTATCTTAGCCGCATTCTTGACTGGCTTGAGTATTGCATTGCTCAATGACAGGTAATGAGTGCTGATGATATAATAATACTAATTATGAGTTTTCCCCCCCAAATTTTAAATGAGTGGACATCAAAGTTGTGTCTTGGTGCTCTTAGAAGAAATGATTTCTGAAACTTTCCTTCCGGTACCAGAGATTGTTTGGTGACTACAATTTTCAAATTCATTAGAAACCTAGCATCTCTACCTCCTTTTATTCTCCTACAATTCCAATTACTAGGTAATAATACTTATAAGCTATATAAGTGAGTAACTACATTATCAATACAACAACACTATTTTGCTGCTTTCTTTCATCTTTTATTGAAAGTATATCTTAATAATTGTTCTTAAACAGCTTTGCAGTTGCATTCAGTGAGAAGGTCACTCGCACCGTCAGACAATTCTCTCCATATCTAGCTGCAAAATTAAGACCTCCTACAGCGTGAGTTCAACTTTATTTTTATTTTTTTTGCTTTTCAATTTTTATCAGATAATTTTTTTTTTCTGATTATGATATTATTGCACTAAATCATTTTATACCAATATTAGCCCTGTTGTGCGTGGAAGGAGAACTACTAAAAGAACTATCTACATATGCGGGCAACCTCGCATGGTTTTTGTAGCCCTTTTTGCTGCAGGTTTTCTCCTTTTCTCCATGTTCGCTTATTTTTGTTTTTCATTTGTAACCCATATTTTGTATCCCATGCTAGTTTGCTTGTCTACTCGAAAGAGTTTGATGGCTTTAGTTTCTGATATTTGGATGAACTGTCAGTTTCATATGCTGTACTTCCACTAGAGGATAAGTTCCTCCAAATAAATTTCCAAGACTGCATAATTGCATATGGTCTTATCAGCACAGAAGCCTCGCCTTTTTTTTTTCCAGTCCTTGAACCAAAAAAGATATTATATGACTATCTGTGACAATTTTCTCTTTTTCATTTACAGTTGGTTGTGTGCTCTGGTTCACATCCAGTAATCTTCTTACTGTTCTTTGGGCTCTACTTATTGGACTCCTCAGTAAGATAAAAATTGCTTCCTTATTAACTTTCATATAATAATGATATCGTCTTTTCAGTTGTAATGATTTGTATTTTGTCCTGTAGCCACACTGATTCATGCCAGTTTTAGAGTACCAAACCTCAAAGCACGGCTGAGCACATTCAGGGAGGAATTTCGTTCGGCATGGCGCAATTACGGCGAGTTCTAGCTGCATGTTTTACTTAGGTGCAGTCCATCTATCATAACTCACCAGTCTCTTAAATTGTCTTTTGTCATGTACAGAACTTCTTCATATGTTAAGTACTTAGATTTCTGAATGAAGAGGGTTCAAATGCCTCTATCATGCCTCCACTTTTTAGTTTTCTAATAATAAAAATTTTAAAACTAAAATAATAAAAATAAAACCATTAGATGTGATCTATATTATTTTCTCCTCACGCACATAAAAAAATATTGACTTTTCAACTTTTATTTTACACAAATTAATAAGTTAAAAAATCAAAATTCAAAAATTATCCACATCAATGTTTTTTTTTCCAAGCTCTTAATATCAAACAAAATAATGTTGAAATGTCATAATTTTTTACGTGTGCATAGAAAAAGTAACATAGATAATATCTAACAGTTTTATTTTAACATTTTGTTTAAAATTTTGAAAATGAAGACACAAAATGGAGGCATTTAAACCCTCCTCTTTGTGAATATGCAGACTGAAGGGCTCTTTAATATTTTGAGATATAGGAAGTAGAGCTAGTGCCCACTGTAAGTTTCCAAGTTAATTATATAACAAAAATCTATTTTTTAAGCCATCTCAGAATGTAACATAAACTTGAAATTATATTTCTTTAGCTCTCTGAGGTACTTTAGCTTTTGAATTTAAATGTTATCTCAGGTTTGTGGTCCAACTGAAGTTTCAGCATATGCTGGTTCACATTTAATAAAATCTCCATGGAATTTGTTTGATCAAAATTGTGCCTGATTTATTTATCTTGTATGCTGGTGATGATATTTAAGTTTTGCTTGGTCCGGGTTGTCTGCATATTGCAGGTTCTATTTTTGTGTTTTCCTATGTCTGGTAATTTGTTTGCTGCATTCGTTGAAGGCTTGAATATCATCACCAGCATTTTTCAATTAAAACATTGGATAAATCCTTCGGTGATACTTTTGCTGGAATCTTTCAATTACATCTGTTGCATTTTTAAACCTTATGTTTTCTTGATGAAGAATCCGGTTCTAGAGTTCTAGTTCTTGTAGATAGATGATAAAGTAGTTTACCATTTCAAATCTTGATGTGCTGTACAAAATTATCTTCATTGTAAATGTTCCATATTGGTTTGGTTTGTACAAATGAAAATCCTGATAGGAAATCACTCGTTTTTCCCATTATTTTTTCTTTTCTCACTTTTTTATGGTTGGAAGTCTTATTTTGAGTTAAAATGCAGCGTTACCAAATAGCAATGGATTCTGTACAATAATAGCAGGCAGCAACCTACACAGTCAAACCCACAGTGAGATTTATGAAAAGTAGTCCTGTAACACCGGATCAAAGACTTGTTACTGTGGTACTCCACACAAACTGGGAACGGACGACAAAAATGGGGAGGGGAGAAGGGGAAGAGGGGGAGGGGGCATGGTTTGTCATGCTATAATCGTTCGTCACATCTCACATATAAACATTACTTTTGTCAGATAATGCAACCACACGACTTCAACAAGACCTTCATAACTAGGATAAAATGGTTGTATTGACTATTGAGTGATATTACAAAATGTATCTCTATATGAAGCTCATTGTACTGTATATTGAAACACTATGATGTTCTCTACACTTGCTTGATATAAAGCAACAGAAATGGTTAGTATGGGGAGATGCAAGAATCTGAAATCTAGAATATACCCAGCATTCAAACAGTCAAGTCCGGAATAACTATGAAAACCTCCTGAGTACAGAGAATATTAGATGAATATCATGACTAAGGAGGAAGTAAATGGTTCATATAGTTGTCTTAAGTCCCGTAACAGCGATCACCGGCATCTCCCAATCCTGGAACTATGAACCTGAAAGAACATATCCATACACCAAGAAAAAAAATGCAGTAAAAAAATTAACCATGTCCATCATTACTGCATTGGAATTTTTCAGAAAAATTATCCATACACACATACCCTTTCTCATTCACAACTGGATCTATCATTGCAGTGTATACATGAAGCCTGAAACGTGATGTAGAAACAGTAATTAGTTTGAACAAATAATTTAATAGAAAAGAACATCTAATTTGAAGTAAAATAAGTTCCTTCAAACATACCCTGGGAACTTCCTACTGAGCTTCTCAAGAGCTGGAGGTGCTGCAACAGCAGAAATCTGCAATAAAAATAAAAGAGAATACTATTTTGCAAAAGAAAGAAATATATTTAGACTGAGAAAATGAAGAATCATATTAAAACTCACCACTTTGATTTGCTTCGGGGTGAGGCCTTTCTCCTGTAACAAGTCTAGAGCTGCAACTATTGTGCCACCTGAAAGCAAATGTGCAATTGCACCAGTCATGGCAGCCACTAGAATAAACCATATCTTCTGATAATTACAAACACCCCAACTATTATGCCACATGGACCTCGTACACTGGTTTATATGGCACACTCAGTGAGGCCAGGAGTCAAACTTATAAGGATATTGTCTTGTGAAGGACACATAACTCATGTTTGGTACTTTTGAATTAGAATTCATTGAAACATGGGAGGAGTAAAAAAAAGGAGATTTGGAAAAGAAAGATATGTTCAATGAAAGGGAGAAACAAGAAATTGGAAAAGAGTGGAGGGCCACAAGCAAATTAACCCCAACTAATTTAGTTAGACAAATGTTAAATACCATTGAGTAACGATAACTTTCCACTAATGGGCGATAAGCATAATACCATAGTGGGAAATGAATATACAAAGATTTTATTAAGAACGCTATGAGAAGAAAGTAAAAACCTTTAAAAAAAATTGTCCACTAGTACCTGTTGCAAGCATTGGGTCAATAACTAGTGCACGAGATCCCTCGGGAAATGTTTCTGGAATTCTGTGCAAAAGATAAAAGGACACACACACTTCAGTTCCATGCAAGCAGCAGTTGCAATTCATTATTCATTACTTAATTTGACTTAGCAACAGCTATCATACTTATTCAGATATGTTGATGGTTGAAGTGTTTCTTCGTCTCTAGACATGCCTTCATTTATGGGAAAAAGACAAAAAGTAAAGTTAAGTAATAGGTGAAAGTATATTACATGTATAGAAATAGAGCAAGAAAAGGAACAAAGAACAACTTTTATAGAACTTCACAGACCCAACACTTCTCAAATTTCATTTTTTATGTTGACTAGAAAAAAAATGGGTTATAGATGAGTAATATAAATCAAAATCACTAAAAGAGAAAAAAAAAAGTTCCATTACAAAATTTTGTACCAAGGTGGTATGTCTTTGTTGCTGGCAGAAATGTACCAGCATGCTCAGCAAGTGCAAGACCCGCTCTTAATATTGGAACAATCTGTTAATTACAGTTTAACAAACAGTAGAAATTATGCCCTTAACAAGCAATGTGAAATCCAATTATGAAAAGGAGAAGATATTTAACTGTTGTATAAATAACATACTGCCACAGGCTCTCTTGGATCAACGAATTCAACATTTGCAACGCCCATTGGCGATTGAATATCTCCACTTATCATAGGCTGGAATAATTCATACATTAGCTTATTTGAATTTGAATTGCCAAACATTAGAGGAAGAGATGTATATAACATCAACAAAGAAGAGGTGTACTTAGGGTTTAAGGGTCAACAAGGAAGATGTGTACTAAGAGTTTTAAGGGGAAGGCATAAATAAAGAGGTCTCAATTCTCATGACTCCGCGTACAATGAGATAAGGTTAACCTGATCTTTATACATATATTTGTTTTACATGAACTTGAATCAAGATGGCAAGGCAGCATTCAGAAGTACTGAGAGATATAACAAAGAAAGGTATTCAATGATAGTATGTTACATATTCCCTTTCATTATTAAAAATAAAAAAAATCATATGATTGAACAGTAATTGCAACAAATAAACAAATATCAAGAAAATAGTTTCCACTTACCAACCAGTCTCTACAAGCTTCATAAATAAGAAGTCTCCCGAGCTCTGCCATAGCACTCTCTAGAAAAATATAGCAAAGATAAGGACTACTTGGCTTTTGGAATACTTCCTTTCCATTTACATTGATACAAAAAAGCATAATCATATTGATGTTCGGGTCGTCAATTGGAAAAGTCACTCAAGCATTATTTGAGCTATGAATCCAATTATGAGAAGTAACAATACAAAATGCTCCTGTATACCTACTAATTAAAGAACAGATTGCATAATTAATTACTCACTGAACATTGCGGGAGGCGTCTGCTCATTCCTAAGCACAGAGGTCAAGTGCTTGATCAACGGATGTGGCGGTACTATTACCTACAAAATCCACAATGCCTTCAAACTGGAATCCGATCAAAACAGTATCTATTTATAAAATTAAGAAAAGAACAGCAAAATCTGGAAAGATAGATGCACATACGAGCATCCTGTCACCAGAAAGAGGCACTGCAGTAGCAACATTGGCCGATTCAGCACCTTTTGGGATCAGCGATCTGCTTCTCTGTTTAGGAGAGAGAGAATTAAGTCTGGAATTTGCCATGGCTGAAGCAGTGTAACTAAAAGAGCTCGTGTAGGAAGTAAAAGAGACGAATCGGAGACTCGAGCTCGTAATTTGTCGCTCAAGAAACGCTCTTGGTCGTGAACCGGAAGGACGAAACGGCGCTTGGAGCGCCATTGGAGATGCCTCTAAGATCGGATTAACAAAGTAGAGAAAAGGAAGTGAAAAGAGAAATTTTGTTAGATATGAGGGAATGAATTGGGAACGAAGAGAGCATTCAACACCTGCTTTATCTGAAGTGAAGATCCTTGGGCAACGGGGAAGGAAGAAGAGACGAGCACAGGGAAAGATGTATTTCACAGAATCGGAGGAGGTCCAATTTCCGTTGGACCTATTTTTGGTCTGATGGAAAATTAACCGTTAGATGACATTAAGATTCGCATAAAAGTTTTGCTCCACGCTTTAATAATAGTGTAAATTATCAGATTTGATGATCCAACAGTGATTTATCCATCGGACCAAAGTATGATCCAATGGCCGTTGGAACTCTCCCCGTTCCGTATTTCACCACCGATTGTTGGGCTGTGAAACGTGAACGGGCTTAGACCTTTGGATGGTTCTCAAGTTCGGATCGTAGCAAAAAATGGGCTGGAGAAACCTGGTTCATTGGTCGAACCAATACACCACGCCTTTTCAGGGTTTCACCAAACAGGGAATTGAAAAAAAAAAAGAAAAGGAAAAGGCAAATGATAGTGTTATTCGGCCAATTTAAGAATAAGCTATGTTAAATATTTTTAAAAGTAAAAAAATAAAATAAAAAGTGTTATCTGATAGAATTACATATCAAGCAAGAATTTGCTGTAATACCAATATAATTTTAATTTTCAAATTTTATCCTTATATATTCTAAATGCATAAAATCTATTTCCTCAAAAAAAAAATGCATAAAATCTGTTGAACACTCTTCTTCTGATCAGGAACGATAGAATAATATGATCCTAGACACTATTAGATAGTTGAGAAGGATTTTTATTGATACTGATTTTAATATAGTGTTAGAATAATAAAATTTATTGACAATTATTTATTTTGACTGACAACATTTCCTTGAATGACAAACAATTTTGAAAAACAGAAAACAATTATAGATATGTTGTTCTTTACAAATTAGTTTTGTACTAATTTTCATTCAATTTCAATTTTTCGTTATATATGAATCATTACAAGTTTCATATCATTTGACTAACAATGAAACTTAAATTAAATTTCAATTTCATAGATATGATTTCTATATGTTAGAATATATTTTACTTACCAAATTGCAAATTAAATTAAATTTTGTTAACAGTTGTCAAAATTTTGAACCGTAAGTCTAGTATAGATAGCGATAGAGATCGTCGTTTTATAGAGAAATATAAGTTCAAACTTCATAAAAGATATTTTAAAAGAAATACATGTCTGAATTAACGGAATCCTTATATAACAAAAAAAAGAAAAAAAGATTTCATCTTTAATATAAATAAATACATTCCGAGATGAAATGTAGTTCGTTTGATTCACGGCAGGGTATGTACGCTCCTTTTTTTTTCTTCAGAAAGAGTGAATATAAAAGTTAAAAAATCCCTCACCTAATTCCAAAAACGAAAGAAAAAAAGAGCTGATATAGGGGTATTAATTGATACTGATTTTATTATTCAAATTAAATGAGTTATTATTCATATCAATGATTTTATTATATAATTTATTTTATAATATTTTTGTTATTTAACTTAAGTGAGTTATTATTCATATTAATAATATTTGAATTAAATAATAAAATCGGTATCAATTTTGATATCTCTGATCATTTTCCTTAATATAAATAAATACATTACCTTTTTTCTCTTCAGAAAGAGTTAAAGAGTCCCTCACCTAATTCCAAAAAAAAAACAACTAATCCGAAAACGAAAGAAGAAAAAAAGGAGCACTTTTACGACTTAACCCTCCTCTCTTCTCATATTTGATATTTCCCCTGGTTTAAGCAAAGTCTGACTCTGACATCTCCGTTAAGGAAGTCTACTATTCAATTCACCAATTCCCTAGTTTAAGGTTTGGAACGAAGAAGGAAAGGTGCCACTGAGATCTGAAATTAAGGTAGAATCCACCCGATTGCGATAATCAACGACAGGGTTTCGCTTTCGCTTCTCCATTGCTGAGGTTAAATCATCATTCAGTTTCTCTCCTATGGAGGAAGAAGGCTATGGCACTCTACCTACCAGTCATTTACTCGGCTCCGTCCCGGTTCGATCACAAAACAAAATCCTTATATGTTCGTCTTAGAGATACTTTTCGGAACTAATTAGACGACATTCATAACCTGGATTTACATTTTAGTGTTTTCACCTTAATAATGAAATGTTTTCTTTTTGTTTCTATTGACTTAGTTCAAATCTTCTTTTCTATCTCTAAATCTGTACTAACTTTCCTTTTCTTACATACAGGCTGTGATTTCTGATGAGAAGAAACCTTCAGTTAGCGGAGGTGTGAAACTAACTTAAAACCTACCTAGAAATTTTGTATTAAACTAATAAAATTGGTGATTAAATTCCTCTTTGGCTATTAGGTGGAGCCTCACCATCAAATTTGAATGTATTTCCACCAGCTAGTGGAGTTCACCGAGCCCCCGGTAGCGGAAGTCCATCCGGTAATATCTTTGTTTCCTCTGTAGAAACTTCACATAATGATGTTTAACAAAATTGATCCGGATTGTCCAGGCAGAAGGTTCATTTGCCCTCGTCACAATGTTACACAAATATCCGATCTTTCTTTCTTGATAACTAGATATAGCAAACTACGTAAAATGAGATTGTATAGAGCTTAGCTGGTCACGTGTAGGTTTTTTTTTTTTTTTTTGATCCCACTTTGACAATTTATTTATCTGTTCGACAAAGTGAGAATGACAAGCTAATCTTTGATTCAAGTTTCCTTATCTTCTCCGATAAGTTAGGTGACTAATATTAGGCGATAACTAGTAAAAATGTTGTGCTGGTGTCTGTTTTTGTTGATATTTTTATCAACGTCTATTTTTTTGTTGTTGTTTTAGATGGAAATGAGCATAGTGGAACAGATTGGAAAGGTTTCTTTAGCATTTCATCATATTCTCCTTTTTTCAATGTCGATACTGATGTTGTGGTGGATAGAATAATTAGTTCGGTTTTCCCCAGAAGCAACTTCTTTAGCAAAATTGATGCTAATCCAGATCTGTAAGTGACTATTTTTTTTTTCTTTCTGTATGGTCTCTCCTGTTTGACTATTAGAAGCTGCTGGTTAATTAAAAATGTCGGTAAACACATTTAGGTACGGCCCGGTATGGATTGCAACTACACTGGTATTCGTGCTCGCTGCGTTTGGTAACACAGCAACTTATGTGATGCAAAGAAAGAGTGATCTGACCAAAGCATGGAATTTTGATGTCGGTTATGTGAATTGGGCTGCATCTGTCATATATGGCTATGCTATTCTTGTGCCTCTTGGATTTTACTTCTTGCTTCAGTATTTTGGGTCCCAACCGAGTCTAGTTCGTTTCTGGTGCATGTGGGGTTACTCTCTGTCTATCTTCATTCCAAGCTCGGTACACTTCATTTTTTTACTTCCTCTGTTATTTTCTTTCTAAGCTGGTATCAGAGATCTTCACATCTGATATCAATTATGGTTTTTTGGCACATTAGGCTGAAGTTATCTTCTATTAGTATGGGCATCCTTGCAGAACTTGAACATTGGTGCAATCTGGCTAAAACTACATAACTTAGGGTTGGGATCCATTGACAATGAATTATCTTGACAATTTTGACAATCGATAAAAATAATTTTTAATTCTGAATCTGACATCTGGAATGTGGTCCATACTATATCATGGAGATGAAAAATGATGGAAATTGATGCAAGTGTTTACTTTTCATCAAAAGACTTGAAATTTGGAAGGTCTATATTAACACTATTTGATGGAATTCTAAATAACACTTAAGTTACATGAAATTTGATACACAACCAATCTATACGGCCAAAAACATGTCTGTAAACTATTTTTCGTACTTCCACAAATTATTTGGCTTGATTTGGAAGTCATAAAGATTAACAAGTGAACTCAAGTGTATATGGATGTCAACTCCAAAATTTGAGAGTCCGGATTGTCATAAATGGATTACATTAAAATGAATTTTATCTAAGTGAGGTACTCCTTAAAAGAGTCCATGCCATCTGTGAAAATTATTCTCTAAATTTGATAAGTATATCTATTTTCTAGCTAAAACTTCCTGTTAACTCTGGCTCTTATTTTTCCCCTTTTGGTTAGCTACTATTGATAATACCAGTGGAGTTCCTCCGATGGATCATAATACTACTAGCTGGCAGCGTCTCCGCTTGGTTTGTCTCTTCAAATTTGAAGTACTATGTTGAAGGGATTGACATGGCTGCCCTAGTTGTTTGTGCACTTCTGTTGCAGTTTGCTCTAGCTGTTTTCATTAAAGTTTTCTTTTTTGCTTGAGGATGTGTTTAACCGATATTTGACTGACAATGCATGCTTTGATATTTTGGTCTTCTTCTGTGGTGTTTGGGTATTTTGAAGGCTGCAACCTTTTTGCTTCCTTTGCATAGTAGCCTTTTAGTACTTTAGATTAGGTCAAATATATTTTTCATTCACATGAGACTGTAGAGAGACTGTCAGGGTTGGAAACCATATGTGTAAAGTTTCCTTGTGGAGTTCATGCTGGGATTTAGCTAATTTTCTGTAAAACTTCTTGTAAATCTTGCATTAAATGTTGAATCTAATAGAATGTTCCTTTATCAAGTAACCAGCTATCATGCTTTTCAGTGACAAGCACTTGGTGCCTTGGCGTGTGTCTCTTGATTTCTTAATTGGAACTGCTATTGTAAAAATCTGAAATTTGTGCATGATGTTGATTTTTTTTTTTGTTTGATTCCTTTGTATTATGACCCAGCAAAAGAAAAAACTCTGCTTATGTTATATGATTATCAAATTATATCTTTTGGTTACTCTTTATATGGGAACATGGTTTTCTTTTGGATTATATTTGGTTGTGGTTGGGGAGGTATGGTATACTGATGTATCAATATTTTATGCAAGCAGTATTATAAAAGTGTCTAGGGCAGGTTTGTTAGGTTTCTCTTAGTTTTACCTTCATTTGGTACCAGTTGTGCTGGTACTATGTTTTATATAGAACCGATGCCTTCAAGAGAATGAAGGCAGATGGCTGTGTCCATTTTTTTCAAATAGAAAAAAAAAGATCTGTCGTAAGGTACTGCTGAACTGCTTTAGCTGCATGACTTGATACAAGTTTTGTGATCATGATCGTTGTCTTGCGTTCATCCTAAAAAATAAGTAATATATAAATCTTTTTGTGATTGCTTTGAGTCATTCAAGATTTACTGATAGGAATTTTGGAAGGGAACCTCTAAATTTTGATGTGCATCCAAAATCACACTACTGGACTATATAGGAAAAAGAAAATATATTTTGGAGGAGCATCTCAGCATATCTAGTTTGAGCAATTACACTATTTGCCTTTCAAATATGAAGTTACCTCTAAATATAAGCAAAATCCAAGCACATTGACCTGAACAGAATAAAATAAATGCTAATGCGAATATCCAGTTGACCTTCAGAACACAACGAAAAAAACATAACAGAAAATGTTGCATGACAGGATTATCTATTCCAATAAGAGTATCATAGTATGCTTCTAGTAAATGTCAGATTATGAGATCAGATCTCACCGTCCCATAGCTCGTCAAGGCTTTTGTAAGGTCCTGTCTCATGGATTGCAAAGTCTCCTCTAAGTAGCCTTGCCTGGAAATAGAATGTTTCACATATTAGCCGGATTTGATACATCCTATCTTGTATTTTAGGTCTGATTTGTGAGCTTTCATGTAGCGGAAGGTTCAATCCTCCTCCATGTGTAAATAAAGTAAAACTGACAAATCAGTGCTTGACAAGAGAAATAATATATAACAAAAGTCCAACATCTAGACCTGTATCTAATCCCATAATTCTTTTCCCCTCAAATCCTCAGTATTTTCTTTTGGGTACAAGAAACCATATCTGAAGTTCCCAAACAAAGAGACAGAAAAATAAAGTCAGGCCAAGTATCTGTACCTGTTTGATCTCAGAAATTTTGTCAAAGAGGTCTTTAGGAATAGACCAGCTAAACAAATCGAGGTTCTCCTTGATGCGTGCTTCAGAAGTGCTCTTAGGAAGAACACTATGGCCGCTCTGTAGCCCCCATCTCAGCGCAACCTGAGCTGGTGTCTTCTGCATCTTTTCAGCTATATCAATCAAGATCGGCTCCTTCAACACCTCTCCTTTCACCCATGAACCTGGCGATCCCAGTGGAGAGTACGCCTGTTTATAGTCATTGCATAGTCTATTTACTGTCGGAAATTTTACTATTCTTCTTTCTTTATTCAGGAAGCCTACACGTATTGTATTATGCTTATCGGATTACTGAAGATGCATTCAATTAATAAATGCATTACAAGTGTCCGGATGATTTTGAATGATTGTTATACAGAATTTCGATGCCTTATCAGTGAGAGATCAAGTAAAGGCAGAGAGTTTGTTCATACCGAAAGGTGGATTCCGGTAGATTTACAGAAGTGGTGGAGAGATGGCTGCTGCCACACAGGATGGCACTCAACTTGGTTCACAGCCGGGGGCACCTTAGCTATATCCAACAGGTTTTGTAACTTCTTGGAAGAGAAATTGCTTACTCCTATGGCCCGCGCCTGGCCTGATGCATACAGTCCCTCCATTGCATTCCATGTCTCCTTAAGGCACAGAGGGAGCATCACCTCTGATTCAAATCCACGAGAGCCTGGTTTTGTGTGTATCGGCCAGTGGATCTATGATGGTTCCAGTGGTCAAGTCTCATGATTCAGAGCAATAATATAAGATAAGTGTTGTGTGGTACTTTTTCTTTTCAGGGGAAGAGGGAGATGATGGTAAAAAAAAAGAAGATCAACCAGGTTTCAGGACATTAGAAAAATAAAAAATGTATATATATCTCCATGTCAGAAATCATGACAAGTGACAATGATAGTAGATAACAAAGAAAAAAAAAATAGAATTAAATAATATACCAAATAAAGGTCAATGTAATCCAATTGTAAGTTTTCAAGTGTCTTGCTCAGTGCCTTTGAGACATCCTCTGGAGCATGGTCGCTACACCTGTACAGTATAGCCAGAAACCAAATTACTGATCTTAATTAAATTTTAACTTTAAGGGCTTCAAGAAGTTCCTTCAAGAAACATATTATGGAAATTAAACCGAGCTTTGATACAAGTATACAACTAAGATTCTCGCAGCTTTGGCGAATTCACCTTTGTTTATTGGCTTAAAAAAATTCAAAAATCAAATTTCAATGACAAATTCCCATCAATGTTACTTTGATGCATGCATACTGAAAAATTGAATCTTTGACAATAGTTTTCAGACCAAGCTTAAAAAAATTTATAGACATGTCGTTGGCCTTGTATATCGGTTGTGTATCAAATTTCATTCAATTCAAAGGCCTATAATTAAAGACCGTTTGCCCGTTGTGGATTTTAAGTGGTTTGAGGAAAAGTAAAAGTTATATAGAAATCTACCTTTTTTATGTATATGATATAAATACTAATACAAATCATATTTCAAAATTAAAGTTCATTTTTTACCGATTGTCAAATATGGTTTCCTTTTTTCCTAGCAAAAGTCTGGTAATCTGCACTATTTTTTCTAAGTATAAAAGCAGAAGAAAAGAAATTAAATCTACCAGAGTTTGGAAGTGATCCAGATATCACTGCGCTTAACGACTCCTTCAGAAAAGAGTTTCTTTAAGGCATCTCCAACCTACATTAACAGATCTCATATCTTAAAATGAATTAAAAACAGGCAATTTGCTGCATGCAGATTCAATGGTGCCTGTAATTAATGTGTTATCAACATAAGAGCATCATATTTTTGTTTCTGTTAAGATACCATAGGTCTTCAACCTTCGTAAACAGCGATGACTAAATTGTTATTATTAAATTTAATTAATACACAATGATTCCAATAATTATGGACCTTAATATTTTATATAAGTTCTTTATTTTATAGTTTTAAGGTCATTACGGTGCAAATGCCTTTGTTATTAGAACTTCTATGACTCAAGACACACAACTCAAAAAATATCGAAACAAAAACATTATATGTGATCTATCCTCACTTTTTCTATGCACAAATAAAATATTATGATATTTTCACTTTATTTTAATTGACATCAAGAATTATAAAAAACTGATATGGAAAATGTATTTTTCAAATGATAATTTTCAAGCTCGTCATTTGCAGAAAAGAATCAAAATGCCATATTATATTTTTTTTTTATCTTAGAGTTCTAGAATTTTTGTAATTATAAATTATAAATTTAAAAAGGTGATAGACATGAAAAATGAAGATACTCCGAATAAATCACATCAGTAATGATCTAAATTCTAAACGTTAATTAATAAATAAAAAGATGTCAAATGAGAAAGAGAATAATCTTCACTTATATATACCTCCTTTTCATTCTCATACACCCTTGCACAGTCAATATGTCTATAGCCAGCCTACACAAAGGGGGGCAATACATTCACTTATTATTGAGGGCCCAAAAGCAAACACAACAACTTTTAAGGACATGAATAAATGAAATTAAAAGAATCACGTTGCAAAACTAGAGAATAATAAAAGAGGGATGAGAAGCAGGGAAGTGGGGGTGTTCCAATACTCATTGGATAAAATTTTGATTTGATGAACAAAATAATAGTTTGATAGCATCAAAATTCGCATAAAAATTTTGTTCACGTGCTTTAATAATTGTGCAAATTATTAAATTTTAAGATCCAACGATAATTTTATCCATCAGATCAATATATGATCCGATGAGCATTCGAATGCCTCCAGGTCTGAGAACTAATTTTTAATCTAATAATAAAAATAATGTTTTCTATATGAAAAATCGTATGTTCGAAACAGAATGGAATTCATTATGAACATTTAAATTTAAATGAGTTGATGCTCATATTTATCTCAAAAAATAAGAAAATAAAAATAAATGAAAGAGGGATAACCTTGATCGCTGTAATGACAGCGTCTCCAACAATACCAGAATGTGCCTTCCATGTGCCTAAACCAACGGCCGGGATCTTCGCACCCGTGTTCAGGTCGAAGTAGAGAGGCGCCAGCTCTTGGCTCTCGCTCATTGCCATCTCGATCCTTTTCTTTATCGAACAATGAACGATCTGAATGTGTTCTATTATCGACGATTAATTGGAATGAAGTCGGGAGATGAAGAGGATGCGTTGTGGCTTTTTGCATGAAACGAGATGTTTAATTAAGAGATCTGTGAGGCGGTCGCAATGAGGCCAATCGTGTCCAGAGTCACTTATAGATCAGGCGATATTTAATGATAGAATTGCTACTTTGGAGTATTTAATGATTTATTATATATTCATCGCACTTTTTTTTTCTTCTATTTATTAAAAACATCAGTCAAGCAAAAATGGGAATTTTTTCTTCTCTATTCAGTTTTTTATAAATGAATAATAATAGTATCCTTAATTTTAAATATTTAATAACTTTATATCTGTTATCTGAATGTACGCGTTCACAACTATATTTAAATGCATGTATTTATGGATTCAAATCTATTACATATCTTCATTTTTATTAAGTTCGAAACTGGATGTTTTTAACACACGCGTTTATAAATGCATGTATTTATGGATTCAAATTTACATTCCGTGCGTCTAGACTCTGTATTCAAGCATGAATCATTTCCTCCAACTAAAAACCGAGCTGAATTACCGTCTTTCATCCGGACAGTACATGTTAAGAACAGAGCTGTTTTGTCATCTGAACCTAAATAAATTCCCCGTGAGGATGCTCGTGAAGAATGCTCCCGCGCCCTTACTACGCACCAAACATGCTTTCAAAAAAAAACCTTATACATGTACTCGCTCCCTTGCTCTAAAAATGTCTAAAAACAACTCTACCTGGTTCAAAAAGACCAAGGGCCATATAGCATGAAATCTCTCCTCAAAGCCTGGGGATTAACTAAGCCGGGTGCTACACTTTCGGAGATCGGCTGTCATCCAGCGAATCTTGGCACAGATAACGGGGCAGCACCGTGTAAATATCAGGCATGGGTTGATACTCTACCTAAACATGTGAATAGCGTTGATTCATCTGATAAAAGCTACCTGCAAAAACTCCTTTTTATGCCCAAAACGTAAAAAAGTGGCGCCTAATGCCTCCATTTTTACGACGCTTCAATTGATCTCTTTTAACACATCCCGCATATAGGTGAGTCAATCCATGCACACATAAGTGTCAACACATGCATGTAGGTCAGTCAACCTGTTTACAGACTAGTGTTAGATTCATTTTGAGGCGGGGGATAATGATTGGGAATATAGGTGATGTAATTGAGTGGCTCTTAAAAAATTTTCAAATAAAAGAGACAAATTTTAAAAATCTGTCCTCAAACATATTTTTATAATTTTTAGTAAAAATAAATATTATATTATGGGACATATTTTGAAAATCCGTCCCATAATAAAATATTATTTTTTATTAAAAAATCGAAAATCGTGTTATATTTTTAAAAGTCCGATTTCGAAAAATTAGCCCATAATTTTAAAGAACGGACTCATTTACTCCAGTTATATTTTTATTTTTTTGTTGAGAAAAAAAATTCAAAATTATACACAATATTAAATTTTGATTATATAAAGTTTCAAAAAAATCAACACACATTAAAATATATGATCTAACATAGAATTAAAAAAATATATTCAATAGCTTTTGTATGTTGGATCATATATTAAAATTCCATGTTGAATCATATATTTTAACCTGTATTGATTTTTTTTTTGAAATTTAATATTATGTACAATTTTGAATTTTTTCTCAAAAAAAAAAATTAAAATATAATTGGAGTGAATAAGTATGTTCTTTAAAATTAGAACCCGATTTTTTGAAATCGGACTTTAAAAATATAACATGATTTTTCAATTTTTTTAATAAAAAAAATATTTTATTATGGGACGAATTTTAAAAATCTATCCTACAGTGAAATATTTCTTTCTATTAAAAAATTTTAAAAATACATTTGAACGGATTTTCAAACTCCGTCCCTCTTATATTTGAATATTTTCATTCTATTTTCTTATTTATTTAATTTTGAATATTACGTTTCTTAAATAAAAAAAATCGGGAAACCTAGACCGCATATCAATTGGTTGCCACGTGGCACGTAAAGAAGCACCTATAAGTTTAAAATCTATTAAACTTTAAAACTGTATTTATTATTGGGTTGTTGCTACAAGTAGGCTACAAATTACAGATTGGGCCTTTGCTTTCGATGAGAAAAAGGCAACATATATAGGCTCCATAAGCCTTTCTATCAACATGGCTAACAATATCAAGATTATTGGTACAAATAATTTCAAGAGAGCAACTCAAACTAAACAGGAATATTGGCTCCCCTGAGCAACAAATAGATTCGTCCATGAGTTACTTTTGGAAAACAATTAAAAAGAATAACAATGAGAGGGATTTCATATCAGAATATGTGTGTCTATATTTCTCCATCCCAGAGATCTTCTAAACTCTTATAGATGCTTTGCTGGTGGACGAATGGTTCCCCGCACACCAGCTTAACCTGAGAATGACAAATTCAAACTCTCAGAAAAATTATAGACAAGTTTTCTTTCTGCTCCTTATTTACAGAAGTAGTGACAGTAGAGGAAAGGGGGGATTTCAGTAAAAGCCCCTAAATCACCCCGTATACATTTTGTCTAACTAAAAAAAAATAATGCTCTATTATTGCTTGAGAAGTATCAGAATATATCCCACAGGCATCGAGTAATTGATCTCAGACAAACTATCAGAACAGCATTTTCTATTTTTTGGATAGCAGATGAAGACCCTCTGATGCGTATATTTTGCCTCAATTACAAAAGCAGAAAAATGATAAACTGAACTTGCCTGTTCAATTGCAGAGAACTTGGCAAATAGTTCTTCAGGTATAGACCAATCAAACAAACCGAGGTTTTCTTTCATCCTGGCCTTGTTCTTGGTCTTGGGCAGTACAGTATGCCCCATCTGAAGGCCCCAACGGAGAACAACTTGTGCCGGTGTTTTGCCCAGTTTCTCAGCAACCATTTGCACAATTGGGTCAGATAGCACCGAATTGTTGCCTGAAGCATATGCTGGCCGACCCAAAGGAGCATATGCCTTTGCCAACATAAGCACAAAATGTAAATGCTAGATAACCGTAATAGATTACTAACAAGACAAAAGATTGTGCTAAAAGGTGCCTGTAATTTATTTTTAGCTTCTCAGCCTTCTCATCATGTTTTTTACTCTGGTAGTTTGTTGACATGGTTATATTTCTTTTTTATTATGTTAGGAATTTACAACATTAAAAAGTAAAGCACACTGTTAAAAAAATATGAAAACTGACATTAGCTGAATAGAGAAATGTGGAGAATTAACATTTGGTATAGTGACAACAACAATGCTCTCCATATTGTAGGTTTGAAATGCCGATATAGGGTCTTTTATGGACATTTAAAGTTGGGTGGTTTGACCCCCATTTTATCTCATAAAAAAAAAATAAATAGAAAGATGTGACAGATAATTCTTGGTGTAGAAAATCTGAGCCAGACCGAAAGCATACAGAACACTCCAAAAGTAACTTCTCTCTATACTTCAGAAAATTGACGTAGTTGTTACACTATACTGTCAGTGTTTCAAGGATTCAATGGACACCAATTGTAAGATGCAAAACATGTTGAATGGCTTAAACAAAAGACTTCTGGATGGGTATAGAAAAAAATCAGGTTTTTCTTAATTATGATATTTTGAGGGGCAGAAATATTGTTTTCTTAATAATCTTGCAAAGCATGCATCAGAAACCCTACCTTCAATGTACAAATGTCCCAAAAAAAAAAAAAGTCGATTCCATGTACTTCTAGAAATAGCTAAAATGTTAGGACTCCTTTATACTATCTACAATGGTAGAATTTTAAGTGATCTTTTGAGGTTATAAATAACATGTGCACCCCTCAAAAACAAATGAGCATGGATAACACCGCGAAAATGAAATGGCATATACACCCAACATAGCAAATTTAGAAAGATTATTTGAATACTTAATGACATTTGGAAAGAGCAGTTATATCTGTGTGAACCATTCCGTAGATATGAAGATGAACTTACGGTGATGTGAACACCTTTTGACTGACAAAACTCATGCAGCTTTTTCTGTTGCCAGCCAGGATGACATTCCACCTGGTTGACAGCAGGTGGGATCCGTGCTACTTCAAGGAGATCTCCCAATTTCTTGCAAGAGAAATTGCTCACACCGATTGCACGGGCTTTTCCAGAATCATACAGCTTCTCCATTGCTTGCCATGTTGCGGGTATATCAGGTAGGAGAAAATTTTCTGGGCAAAAATTGCCTTCCTTCTTAATCCGAAATGGCCAGTGAATCTTCATTAAATGATAAAGACACAGTTACCCGTCCATATAGCATGATATATGATTCAAATAAAAAAAAAAATTCTAAATCACTGTGATTGCATCAAGGTATTTTTTTTTTCCTTTGTGAATATCGCCAAACCAGCTCCTGCGAATTCTGCTTACCACCAACTTACAGTAGTCTGCATGCCAGTATAACCAGCACCACTTAATGTCAGGAAAAAGGTTAGAACTTATAACAACTTCGAGATATAGAGAAGAAATCAAAGGATAAGAATAACAGGCCAAAGTAATATGCCAATAACTGAAACATTTTTCACTCGTACCAGCCACCACAACCTTCAAGATAACTAACTGTCACATCGCAAGTGATATTCAAAATAACTAAATAACTTACCAAATAAAGGTCTACATAATCTAAATGCAGATCCTTTAAGGTCGCATCAAGTGCAACAGGTGCATCCTCTGGTGAAAGATCACTACACCTGAAAATTCCTTTCTGGCTTTAGGCAATAGATATACCCTTTAGCTAATAAAATAGGTGCGAAATCATATTTAGAAAAAAAAGAAGTGTGATTTAAGAAAAATACCATAGCTTAGATGTGATAAATAAATCTTCACGCTTGACCACACCATCTGCAAATAGCCTTTTTAGCACAACACCAATCTATATAACGACAAGTGAACAATTGCAGAGTGGAAATCCAACCTCAGTAAAAGTGCTCAAGAACATAAGTCCAGCTAATACTTTCAAATAAATAAATTAACACACACAAGCAGAGCCATATTTTCATAAGCATGGCTGATTAATGAAACTATGACTCGAAAGAGGAGTACCTCCTTCTGATTGTTGTACATGTGCGCACAATCAATATGCCGGTAACCCGCCTGTCACATTAGAAATGAATAAGAAGAATTTAGTACCTGGACACATTCAATTAATAAATCACCTAGAATACCTAAAATATTATGAGCTCCATTTTATATAAAAAAGGAAGTAACTAGATTATTATGAAATCACTAATTGAAACTTGCATCCTCCTTTGCACGCAAAGAATTAAAATTTCAGTTGTTAATTTCGTTATTGTATCCAATTTTGTGTTAACGGATGGAACCCACTAACACCCACCGCTTAAAATGTGTACAATTTGGATGATTTTTAACTTTTTTTTATTAGTTATAGATTGAAAATGTTATAACCCGACAAGTATGGATCGCGATATCAACATGAAACCTGGCCAATCCGACCCGTTTGTACTGCTAGCATAGACCTTAAAAGTGTTGAAAGATTTCTTTTTATTATTTTGACCATAAATGTAATCTTGTACATAAAAAATTTACAGCACAGAATAATTGCTCCTCTTGGAAAGCTTTTTTTTTTCTTTGAATTGGCTCTTGGAACAAAGCAAAAGGGACCAATCTCTACATTCTCCTCCCACAAGATAAGAACAAAAACAAAAGAAATTTCCATAGTACGCCACTAAGCAGGTCGAATCAGTTAACTATCTGTTATAAGGAGAAACGAATTCTGACATCAGATGATATACAGTATGATGATAACCTTGACAGCTCTGATGACAGAATCTCCGAAATCTTCCGCGTGACGGCTATAAGTGCCAAGTGCAACCGATGGAATCTTCGCTCCGGTGTTCAGCATGAACTCTTTCGCCATGTTGTATCCTGTATATGGGAACGGGATAATAACACGAAAGAAAGAAGAAAGGAAATAGAAAGTGTCGAGTACTGGTAAGGTATGTTGCAGACTTGCACTAGGCCGGGTAATAATTTGAGTCGATTGAGAAATATTAAATTAAGACGCTATGGATTGAATTTGATGGGCTTGGCCAATATTTATTGGTTATTGGTTATTGGTTATTTGATTATCGGTGGCTTAATTTCGCTGATGCGCTCCATCTTTTTATTATTTTTAGGATAATTGACAACGGTTAATTTGAAAATGTGGATGACGGTTTTTTTTTTAAATAAATTCGAAATATTTTCAATTTTTTCTTAAAATAAGAAAATGTTTTAGATATATTTTTTTAACTAATGCATTAGTTATGATTTAATTATAATTTAAGTATAATTTATTTTAAAATAAGTAACTAAAGTTTCATAAAATTTGATTATAATTTATTATTCCGTCGGAAATCATTATTCATTGCAAATTTCATATCATTTTGATTATCTTTGATAGAATATCAATGTGATATTTAAATTATATGAAATTCAAAAAAAAATTATCTATAAGTTTAAAAATATGTCTATAAATATTTTTGTATTTTTAAGATTTTTTTTAATTTATTTGAAAAGTCATTATTAATATTATCAAGTTAATAGTTATAAATGAATCTCCATCCTTATTTTTATTATTTTTAACTCTTTTAATGATTATTAATTTCTTATCCGTCTATCCATTATTGTAAGTGTTTCTCAGTTGCCCCTTAAAATAAATTTATGAAGTGAACTATGGTTATTTTTGGAAAATTCATGATTTATTCTTTGATTAAAGAAAAAAAAATATAAAGATCCCTTACATTTGTACCCAAAACTTATGTACTCTAAAATTAAATAAATATCTCTTCTCATTTCCTATATAATTTCAAAATGTTCCATTCAATTTTTATTCAGAGATTTAAACAATTCACACATACTTCCTTCTTTTTTATATAAAATTAAACATGCTTCCTTTTTTATTCAAAACTAACCCTGCTATTAGTATTTAACTGTTTAATAATTAGCATAAAATCAATACTAGTTTAGTCGATGGCGGAGGCAGTAATTTGAACTAATGGGGTCAATATATACACAAAGTTATTGACGTTCATTTTTTCTAAAAGTATGCAGATTATTTTAGAAAATATATGAGAAAATATGAGGGTCAAATAAGTCTATTTGTAACAATTTTATCTAAAATTTAATACATCAACATGAAATTTTTAAAAAAGAATGGCGTCAACGCACCCATTCTTACTTAATGGATCCGTCCTTGTTTAATTATTTCATCAAGAAAATTAAAAACTATTAGTAAATTGCACTTCGTCACATCAAATCAGACTTATAACTAGTCCTATTACACCGCTCCAAAACTTTCAAACCGATTATTTTTCCATGAGCTCTGAAGATTCAAAACTCACACATTTATATCTCAACGACTTCAGTTGACTTACCGATGTTGTTCAAATGAATTTTTCAATAAAAGAAGAAGATATTCTTAAATTTCTCTGATTTTTAATTAAATCATGAATGCAAAAGGGGCATTTGCAACTGTTTCATAAATGCAAGAGGATATTTAATATTTATAAATATAGGAGGATGATTGAGACTTTAATTTAATTTGAAATATATTTATAAAGGGTTCTTCTACTTAATGACAACATGTCCACTTCTCTTCACTGTAATTGCATCAAGGTATTCTCTTTTTCTTCTTCTTCCAGAAAGTTATGTTTTCACCAACTCACTGTGTCCCTCTTCTTATTTTCTTCTCCTTTAGCCTTTTCTTTTAATTTAATTGTATTATACTTCTTTTCTTTTTCATTAATTTTTCTCATTTATCACGTTGTAATTTTTTTTTGAATAAAGCATCCAAAAGAATATCGGTTTTCATTACTTTCTGAAAACAAAGTACAATCAACTAGTCCAGGTATAGAAAATCTATACACAATGTATATACATATTTTTAAACAATTTAGTCTCATTTTTTATTGAAATATCATCAAAATTCACATATAAGTTGTTAGATATATTCATTTATTGTTTATATGAATTCTTGTAGCTAAATTCATGAGTTAACCTATATTTCACATCAAATTGCATTAAAATGCATTTTAAACGCTTTTGAAAATGTTTATAAATATTTTTAATAAATTTGTCATCCTTTCAGATTGAAATCTCATCAAAATTCATACTTAACTGCTAGCTATATTTATTTATTATTTATATTTATTTTTGAACCTAAATTCACGAGTTATGGGCTATATTTGACAGCAAATCGCACTAGAATTCATTTTAATCAATTTGCACTCATTTCTGATTGAAATATCATTAGAATTTACACATGAGCTGTTAGATATATTTCTTTATTCTATATATTTCTTTTTGGAGCTAAATTCAAGAGTTATGGCATATATTTCACATCAAAATTGCATTAAAATGCATTTAAAACGCTTCTGAAAATGTTTAGACACGTTTTTACTCAATTCGGACTTGTTTCTGATTGAAATATTATCCGAATTCATACATAAGTTACAGATATGTTTATTTATTGCTTTTTGGAGCTAAATTCATGAGTTATGAGCTATATTTGACCTCAAATTGCATTAAAATTTATTTTAAACGCATCTGAACATGTTTATACACGTTTTTAATATATTTGGCATCATTTCTGGTTGAAATATCGTCAAAATTCGAACCAATATGTTAGATGTGTTCTTTTATTGTAGCTAAATTCATGAGTTATGACCTATTTCATATCAAATTGCATTAAAATTATAATTTAAATGCTTCTGAACATGTTTGTACACGTTTTTAATCAATTTGTCCTTATTTCTGATTGAAATATCATCAAAGTTCACAAACAAGCAGTTTGATATGTTCATTATTGTTTATATCATTTTTTTTAACTAAATTCATGAGCTATGACCTATTTTACATCAAATAGCATTAAAATGCATTTATTTGAACATGCTCATACAAGTTTTTAAACAATTTTGACCTCATTTCTGATTGAAATATCATCAAAATTCACAGAAGCTGTTAGCTATGTTTAGTTTTTATTTATATGGGTTTTTGTGGCTACATATACAAGTTATGACCCATATTTGACCTCAAATTGTGTTAAAATGCACTTTAAATGCTTCTAAACATGTCTATAAAAGTTTTTAATCAATTTGACCTCATTTCTAATTGAAATATCATCAAAATTCACCCATAACCCGTTAGATATGTTCATTTATTGGTTATAAGAGTTTTTAGAGCTAAATTTATGAGTTATGACCTATATGACCTATATTTTACATCAAATTGCATTAAAATGTATTTAGAACCCTTTTGGACACATTTATGTAAGTTTTTAATCAATTTGACCTCGTTTCTGATTGAAATATCATAAATATTTACACCTAAGCTTTAGATATATTTATTTATCGTTTATATGTGTTTTTGATCCAAAATTCATGAGTTAAGAGCTATTTAACCTCGAATTACATTAACATGCATTTTACATGCTTCTGAATATGTTCATCCACGTTTTTAAACATTTTTACCACATTTCTGATTGAAATATTATCAAAATTCAAACATAAGCTGTTAAATATGTTCACTTACTATTTATATGAGTTTTTGTAACTAAATTCATGAGTTATGACCTATATTTGACCTCAAACTGCACTAAAATGCATTTTAAACCCTTTTGAACATGATTAAACGTTTTTAATCATTTTTTCCTCATTTATGGTTGAAATATCATCAAAATTCACAGATAAGCTGTTAAATATATTTATTTTTTTGTTTATATGTGTTTCTGGTGCTAAATGTACGAGTTATCACCCATCCTCAAATTAGATTAAAATGCATTTAAAACACCTTTAAGCTTATTTATACACATTTTTAGTCAATTTGGCCTCATTTCTGATTAAATATAATCAAAATTCACACATAATCTGTTAGATATATATATTTATTGTTTGAATATGTTTTTGGAGCTAAATTCACGAGTTGTGAGCTATACGTGACCTCAAATTGCATTAAAATGCATTTTGAAATGCTTCTGAACATGTTTATATACGTTTTTAATCAATTTGGTATCATTTTTTACTGAAATATCATCAAAATTCATAGATAAACTGTTAGATATGTTTGGTTTTTGTTGAGAAGAGTGATAATTGCACCCTTTATTTGCACCCCAAGTATTTGAAGTTATAAGGAGTGCAGCACCTGGGGCGCAGAATTTAAATTTTGAAACATGTATTTTTGAATAATGGGGTGCAGATATGAGGTTAAATATGTATTTTTGGGGTGTAAGAATAATTTCTCTTTTATTTATATGTATTTTTGGGGTTAAATATGTTAGTTATGACCTATATTAGACCTCAAATTACACTAAAATGCATCTTAAATGCTGAACATGTTTATCCCCACTTTTAATCAATTTGGCCTCATTTCTGATTGAAATATTATCAAATTCACACCTAAGCTGTTAAATATATTCATTTACTATTTATATGAGTTTTTGTAACTAAATCCATGACTTATGACCTATATTTGACCTCAAACTGCATTAAAATGCATTTTAAACGCTTTTGAACATGTTTATACACGTTTTTAATAAATTTTGGCTTCATTTCTGATTGAAATATCATCAAAATTCACAGATAAAGCTGTTATGTGTTTTTGGGGATAAATATACGAGTTATGACTCATATTTGACCTAAAATTGCATTAAAATGCATTTTAAATGCTTCTGAACTTGTCTATATACGTTTTCAATCAATTTAGCCTCATTTCTGATTGAAACATCATCAAAATTAACACATAAGCTTTATATATGCTCATTTCTTACTTATATAAGTTTTTGTAACTAAATTCATGAGTTATGACCTATATTTCACATTAAATTGCATTCAAATGGATTTAGAACGCTTTTGAATATGTTTATACACATATTTCATCAATTTTGCCTCATTTCTAATTGAAATATCATCAAAATTCACACATAAGCTATTAGTTCATTTACTATTTATACGAGTTATATTTAATCCCCAACTGCATCAAAATGCATTCGATGCTTTTGAACATGTTTATATATGTTTTTAATCAATTTGGTATCATTTCCAATTGAAATATTATCAAAATTGACAGATAAGATGTTAGATATGTCTATTTTTGTTTGTTTGTGTTTTTGCGGCCAAATATATTATTTATGACCTATATTTGACATATTACATTCAAAAGCATTTCAAATGATTCTGAACATGTTTAAATACGTTTTAATCAATTTTGTCTCATTTTTTATTGAAATTTCATCAAAATTCACACATAAGCTGTTAAATATGTTAATTTATCATTTATATGAGTTTTTATAACTAAATTCATGAGTTATGACCTATATTTCATATAAAATTGCGTTAAAATGCCTTTAGATTGTTTTTGAACATGTTGGTACACATATTTAATCAATTTTGCCTCGTTTCTGATTGAATATCATAAAAATTCACAGATAAGCTTTTAGATGTGCCTATTTATTGTTTATTTGTGTTTTTGAACCGAAATTCACGAGTTATGAGCTATGTTTGACCTCAAGTTGTATTAAAATGCATTGAAGCGCTTTTGAACATATTTATGTACGTTTTTGATCTATTTAGGATCATTTCTTATTGAAATAGCATCAAAATTCACAGATAAGCTAATAAATATGTTTATTTTTTGTTTATATGTGTTTTTAGGGCTATATATATGAGTTATGACCTACATTTGACCTCAAATTACATTAAAATGCATTTTAAATGTTTCTGAACATGTTTAAATACATTTTTAATCAATTAGGCCTCATTTATGATTGAAATAACATCAAAATTCACAGATGAAGAGTCAGATATGTTTATTTATAGTATAGATTTATTTTTGGAGCTAAATTCATTCGTTATGACCTATATTTCATATAAAATTACATTAAAATGCTTTAAAAACTCTTTTGAGCATGTTTATACACGTTTTTAATTAATTTGACCTCATTTCTGATTGAAATGAGATCAAAATTCACACATAAGCTGTTAGATATGTTCATTTATTCTTTATATGTGTGTTTGTAGTTAAATTGATTAGTTATAACTTATGCCCTATAATTTCACTTTATATTGCATTAAAATACATTTAAACGCTTTTTAACATATTTATACACGTTTTTAAACAATTTAACCTCATTTATGTTTGAAATATCAACAAAATTCACACAAAAACTGTTAGATATGGATATCTATTGTTTATATGAGTTTTTGTAGCTAAATTCTAGAGCTATGAGCAATATTAGACCTCAAATTACACTAAAATGCATTTTAAATGCTTCTGAACATGTTTATCCCCATTTTTAATCAACGTGGCCTCATTTCTGATTGAAATATAATAAAAATTCACATATAAGCTTTTAGGTATGCTTTTTATTGTTTATATGTGTTTTTGAACCGAAATTTATGAGTATGACCTATATTTGATTTTAAATTGCATTAACATGCATTTTGAACACTTTTGAACATGTCTATACACAATTTTAATAAATTTGGCCTCATTTCTGCTTAAAATAACATTAAAATTCACAGACAAAAAGAGTTAGATATGTTTATTTATTGCAGATATGTTTTTTGGGGCTAAATTCAAGTTATGACATACATTTTACATCAAATTGTATTAAAATGCATCTTGAACGCTTGTGAGCATGTATATACATCGAAATTCACACAAGTTAAATTCATGAGCTATGAGCTATATTTGACCTCAGCTTACATTAAAATGCATTTTTAACACTTCTGAATATGTTTATACATGTTTTAATCATTTTTGTATCATTTCTGATTGAAATATCATCAAAATTCACAGATAAGCTGTTAGATGTGTTTAGTTTTTGTTTATATGTGTTTTTGGGGATAAATATATGAGATATGACCTATATTTGACATCAGATTATATTAAAATGCATTTTAAATGCTTCTGAACTTTTTCATATACGTTTTTAATCAATTGGCCTCATTTCTGATTGAAATATCATCAAAATTCACACATGAGCTGTTAAATATGTTCATTTATATGAGTTTTTGTAACTAAACTCATGAGTTATGATCTATATATCACATTAAATTACATTAAAATGCATTTAGAATGCTTTTAGACAGGTTTATATACGTTTTTAATAAATTTAGCCTCATTTCTGCTTGAAATATCACAAAAATTCAAATGTACGCTTTTAGATATGCTTATTTATTGTTTATATGTGTTTTTGAACTGAAATTCATGAGTTTTGAGCTATATTTGACCTCAAATTGCATTAAAATGCATTAGAAACGCTTTTGATCAAGTTTACACACGTTTTTAATTAATTTGGCGTCATTTCTGATTTGATTATAATTTCATCAAAATTCACAAATAAGCCATGAGATATGTTTATTAAATGCTTATATATTTTTTTGAGCTAAATTAAAGATGTATGACATATATTCTGCCTAAAATTGTATTAGAATGTATTTAAAATACTTAGATTATTTTTATACATATTTTTAATCAATGTGGCCTCATTTCTTATTATAATATCAACAAAATTGACAGATAAACCATTAAATATATTTATTAAATGTTTATATGTGTTTTGAGAGGTAAATTAAAGATATTTGACCTATATATTGACTAAAATTGCATCATAATGCATTTAAAATGCATTTAATGTTTATACATGTTTTTAATTAATTTGGCCTAATTTATGATTGTAATTTCATCAAAAGTCACACATGAGGTGTTAGATATACATTAAATGTTTATATGTATTATTGGAGCTAAATTAAATAGACTCAACTTATATTGAGCCTCAAATTGCATTAGAGTGCATTTAGTACGCTTTTGATCTTGGCTGTACACGTTTTGAATAAATTTTGTCTCATTTCCGATTGTTAATATCACCAAAATTTAGACATAGACCGTTAGATTTGTTGATTAAATGTTTATATTTATTTTCAGAACTAAATTACATTTGAATGCATTTAAAATGCTTTTGATTGTGTTTATATACATAAAATATTGCACATAAATTTTTCTAAGTTGTACTTATTGTTTGTGCTGTTGATATTTATATTCAATTCTAATCATATTTATGATTCAAATATCATAATTTATTGCATGCCCTTTACATGTAGATTTATTTGTATAACAAATATATAGTGACATCAATTTTGATCACATCTACAATCCAAATTTACAATAGGTTGTGTGCGTCCATTGATGTTTTTAATCCAATTTTATCAAAATTAATGGATAGTATCGAATATGTGCCATTTAAATATTAATAAATTTATTTGCATAAAATTAAACTAATAAATCAGATATCATACGGCTTTTTTTTCTAAAAATACATTCTTGGTATAGGTACTGAGATCAATGTAGTAAAAGATTACCACGAAAAGACATTATTATTATCAATGATTAAAATATGTCAAATAATTAATATCCCCCAATCCAAAAATCAGTTAGAGAGGAATCAGATTTCGCAGACGAGACACTCTCATATGTGAGCGCTCATGCGAGATGCGACAAGCAGATAGGATGAAATCCAACTTCCTATGTTTTAAATATTAATGAAAAGTTCTTTACTTTAATTTTCGAAACTCTGAGAACGTTGCTTTAATTAATCAATAGACATGCAGATAGCACTCAATTCGGTTCGTCCTTGAAGAATTTATTCTCAACCATCGAGGCATCGAGCTTTCCAACTGGTCCATCAATTTGAGCAACTTGGTTCGAAATAATTGACGGAGTTTCATGTAATTTCACAATAGGTAATCGCCAGCATCTAGGACAGCAAAACTCCGTTCACATATGATAAACAGTCACCACTAAAATACATCTCACTGAAATGCATCTTGTATCAAGTATTTTCTACGGAATAAAGAACAAAACAGAAAAGGCCGTATCATCACCATACATAAATTCATCGTCTATTTTTGAAACCAGAGATTGAGAATCCTGTGGTTGGGTAAGAGAAGGAGCTGCTTAGATTTCGCCATCCCAAAGATCATCAACAGTCTTGTAGACACTTTGTGGACCAGTAACAAACTGTCCCCTGAGCAACCTAACCTGCATATCAAAATAGGATAAAGAAAATACTGTAAAAATTTTCATTGAAAAGAAAAGAGATTTTTGTAGTATATTTTTTTTTCAGGAATACCACATTCTAAATAATATAACAAAAATCAAAGCATATTTATCCGGTTTGAGAAAGCTTGTCACTATTTTACTTGCCTGTTCAATTTTGGAGAATTCCGCAAAGAGATCATCGGGAATAGACCAACCAAAGAGGTCCAAATTCTGCTTGATCCTTGTTTCGTTTGTGCTTTTTGGGAGTACACTATGGCCTGATTGGATCCCCCAGCGCAGGACAACTTGTGCTGGTGTTTTTCCTAATTTCTGAGCAGCTGAGGCAATAATTGGGTGCTCAAGAATATTATTGTTCTTCATCCATGTTGTCCCGGGAGAACCAAGTGGGGAGTATGCCTGCTCAAATCCCCGAAGCAACATCAAATGAACAGAAAGAATGAAAATTATTAAATTCAATACCCAATTCAAGTAATACATTCTCTTCAAACAAAATTATGCTAAGAAATTGGAAGTACCACTAGCAATATATTTCTCTTCTTATTTAGACTACTTTTGTTTGAACATTTCTAATTGTATGACTTTTAATTACAACGCCTCTCAAAACATGCCCAATTAGAAATAAATGGCAAGCAAATTGGCCATTACTCACTACAAAGTCCATTGAGGCACAAGTCTAGGGTCAATTAAACAATTTTCCAGTAATAGGAGGTACTGTTCATATCCTGATGATACCAGCAAGTGGGTTCCAGATAAATACCAACTGGCATAAACTACATCTTCTTCCAATGTAAGATATTTGTCTTCTCAAGAACTTAAGCTGAAAAATATCGTTCCTGAGTGGGGTTTAGATCAAAATGCAACAGAATTAGATATGAAGGAAAATAAATAAATGAAAGCTACTTACAGTGAGATGAACACCCGTGGATTGGCACAGTGAATGTAGCTTCTCCTGTTGCCAGACAGGGTGGCACTCAACCTGGTCGACAGCTGGCGGGACCCGTGCCACAGATAGCAAATCCTCCAGTTTCTTGGAAGAAAAGTTGCTCACACCAATTGCACGTGCTTTGCCAGAATCGTATAGCTTCTCCATGGCCCCCCATGTGGCAGGTATATCTGGGTTTATAAAGTTTTCTGGGTTGATGCTGCTGCCCTTCTTGACACTAAATGGCCAGTGGATCTTCATTAATAAAAAAAAATGTTATCATCAGATAAAGTATTCAATCAAATGGATCAAAAGAATAAGTGGTGGGCTGGTGGCTACATTTCAAATTCAAAAAGTGTCTTTTTTACTAGAATAGTTTAGATCAAGGAAGGTATATCTGGAATTTAAATGTAATTAATTATCAATTGAAGGTTAAGATACAAATCAAACACAAACCCTTGATATTCGTGTGTGCCTGCCACAGGTTACCAGCATTTAATATGCTTTGCAGCTATAGCATTGAACCACTGACCATGTGGTCTGCCCATCCATATTTTATTTACACAATCTCTTACTTAATTTCTGCTGAGTCGTTTTCTGTAGCTGGTTGCAGTTTGTGTTATCAGTTAGACAAATTAGTGGTTTTGAGCCGAACTCCATGAGACAGATACATAATGCACAAAACTAATTGATACCAGGACTTGTGCTCAGCTATCCTGGATTTAACTAAGTAGTAAAGTTAACCTGATGATTATTTGAGTTGCGTGCACTTAAAAATAATCTAACAAGTTTTGCAGATACAATAGACAGGTATCATGAACAATAAGTATATGGTCCTTTCTTCTTTTCTTTTTTTTGTTGAGAAATATTAGGTTTCAGAAGCTTACGAGATATAGGTCAACATAATCAAGCCTCAAATCAGTCAGGGTTTTATCCAACGCCTGTGGCACATCTTCTGGTGCATGGTCACTACACCTGCACATTTTTGTAACAATATCTAAGCAAAACAATACTCAGGGATTTTTACATTCTAAATGAAATTTTCTTTACATCCCGTGTGACAGGAAAAGAAAAAAAAGGCTAACCATAGTTTGGAGGTTATGAAGAGATCTTCACGCTTCACTACACCATCATTAAACAGTTTCTGAAGAGATGCCCCTATCTATAAAAAATCATGAAAACAGTATAGAATTAGGTCCTTTCGTAGAAAGAAAATGCGTTGAAATTTCTAATTGGATAGTATGAATTACCTCCTTCTCATTTTGGTATATGCTAGCACAATCAATATGACGGTAGCCAGCCTGCATTAAGACAAAAATTATAAATAACCAGATGACACTTAATTCATACCAAAATAACCTCCACCAAACTGGAAACTTCAAGCATCCATTTACCAGTTTCCTTGACTAAACTTTAATGGCAGGAGCAAATTTGGCTAGTCATGATTGACTCATAGACTATGCAAATAAACACCAACCAAACAAGGAAAGCTATGGCAAGCGCCAACAGGTATAGCATCGGTGTGTTCCCTAATGCATAAGTGGGGATCCTTATCTTCTTCTGTGCAGCGATCCAGTGGATACTTTATAGGTTTTTTATTTTTTTTGAGATTTACATTACACAGTGCAGTGCAGCGGAGGATATGGATTCCATAAGTGGTCAAGTCTCGGTCTCAGTTGATGGGTCTGTTACCAAGATTTTTAAGATGGTAACCTTGCTCCAAAAGCAAGAAATTTCACATAATTTTTTAGCCTGAAGTTAGTAAAAAGTCTAAATTACAGTGATGGTATGATAGAGTAGAGTTTTCAAATCCTGAGACGTCATGGTTTGTGGGCTTAGAAAATGATAAAAAGTCGATGAACAAAGAGGTACGCTGTCTATGAAAGATGTAGAGTAACACTGCTGCCTCTTTTCTAATAAAGGTCAAAACTTTTTAATACTACGACTAGAAGACCATACCAAGTTCTATAATCAAAATCCTCTGTATTATTATACTATACACGTCCTTCTTTTCACCAAAGTCATTGACAAGCAAGTCCGTGGCCCCACATCCACTAAGAGGGAAACCTTTTAACTCAAAAAAGATATGACATGTGGTCATAAGTGGTCCAGGAAAATGGCGTCGAGAAACAGGACACACAACACAAGTCTATTTACAAGCTAAATAAACAAACACAATTAATCCAGAAGAAAAGAAAATAAAATAGAAAAGAAAAGAGTTTCCATTTAGTAAACGAAGTAGTCCACAGATTCGGGCATAAATTCGTCAAAAGCTCGACAAAAGGTAGACCTTTTGCCGAAAATAAAATTCGTCGACAGTCAATTTCACAAGGATCATCAATTCAATTAAACCACGGCAAGATCCGTTGACAGAAATATGACAAACTCGTGGAATAGATTAGCTGTGCGCCTGTGCCAAGTGCCACAGAGGCACAGAGAAATACTAAATTAAAGCAAATAAGCGAAATTTTACGAATCAACTAGAGAGGGTGAAAGAGATGGAGAGACCTTGACGGCAGTAAAAACAGCTTCTCCGACAACACCAGGCGCGGCTTGCCATGTGCCAAGGCCAACGGAGGGGATCTTAGCGCCGGTGTTAAGCACGAAATGAGAAGCCATCGCTAGTTGCGGAGACGAGAGAGCAAAAGGGAAATAGGATTCTAGCTAGAAGGGAATAAAAGAATTGAGAAGGGATCCGATTGGAGAGAACAGCGGTGATGCTTTTTATAGGATATGTTTGTAAATGTTTGTGTGAGAGAGCTCTTTCAAGTGACAGCATGGTGTCATTGCTGAGGTAATAGGAGAGACTAAAAGGTCTCTTTCTAAATATAGCATTTTTTGTCACGTTGATTTTGTGATTTGGGACCACGACACAATAATTAGGAATTTGCTTTTGTGAGCGTCGTGATATTTAGAGCTATGAGCTGTATTATAATATTGTTCGTTTCATCGATTGATGTTGCGTGCGATTAAATGTTTGGTTTCTTTTCTTTCTTTTTTTTAAATTATCCGTACACTGTCCATACTCTTATTTACGTAAAAAAAAATATTTATACTATTTATTTATAACTTGAAAGTATTTATAGTTATTATAAAATATGTTTATTATTTTTTTCTAAATGATTATAAAAAAACTGAAGTTAAGAATTTTATTGTACAAATGAAAATATAATTTATAAAATTTATAATATCAATAATATAAGGTATAAATATTTTTATCATTAAATATAAATATTTTCTGAAAAAATATAAATATAATTAAAATACAAATAAAGAGATACAATTAAAGTATATAATTATTACTTTTCATATATTATCCACTTCATATATTATCCACTTCTGTATTTTCAATCAAGTGTCTTTTTAGTCGTTTCAATCACCTCCGTTATTTTATTTGGCAAGTCTTTCTCCTACAATCAATCTGCGTAATTGGATTATACTCGGAAAAAGACAACTGTATCCCATTCAACATGAGCGAAGTATTGTTAGAGAAGTACTTACAATAAGTAAACTAGTGAAACTAGAGTGCACGGGGTAGAACTGGAACAGGAAAATATTAAACAGACTTAATTAGGTAGTTACATATTTAATTGCGTATATTATTCATGTTGCGTGATCAAATGGTATGATAATGCCTCTGTTCTTTTCTGCTTTGATTCGTTTGAAATAGCACTTCCTTTGTTTCTTTTCTTTTGATGCGTTGCTTGAAAGGTCTCTGTAATTCAGTTACTACCTCATGGTTTACTTACAAATAAAAGAAAATAATAAATTTAGCCATTGCTAAATATTTCTCTTCTGAAAAAAATTTAACGTTCAGACCTCCTTCCGTTAACGAATCGGAGGGAGGTCTGAACGTTGGACATGAAGGCATTTACAAATTAGGATTTAGGAGTATTTCTCTTATGAAAAAAATTTAATGTCTGTGATTATTATTATTATCATTATTTTAATAATTATAAAATTAAATTTTAAATAATTATTTATTAAAATTTTAAACAATAAAATTAATGATTATAATTATTGCATTCTCTTTCTTTTTTGTATTTGTTTGTGTGGTTTGTAATCCTCTTTTCTCATCATGAAATTGTCTATGGATATGCATTGTTTAAAAAAAAAGTATAGACAATGTACATTTTGTGTAAGAATTATTCATCATATACATACTGCTGTTATAGATCAACTACATTCTTTTGAAAAAAAGAGCAATTTTTTTTTGATGCGGATACACATATTATTAGTCCATATTATTGACTAAATATAATGCTCAAAAATAATTAAATTGATTGAAAATACTTCGAGATTCTGTTCAGAAGCGAGATAAATTGAGGATAAATTAGAAATAAAATTATTTACTTTTGAGATGAAAATAATTTTACCCCTAATTATTTTTCTCCCAACGAAAGCCGAGGTGATTAGGTGATACATACCATATACGAATTGTCCTCTCTCTATTCCATATCAAATATTGTCAAATGAAATCATTTCATTTTTCTTTTGCGTTTCAAACGATCAAGGCATGCTAATGAAAAACAAATTCGAAAATGAATATTTATTTTATATTTTTTATAAGTAATGATGTAATTATCGCTTGAGCATTCGCGATTTGAGGAAAAATAGGACCTGTATTATTCCCAGGGCAGAGCATCTAGTAAGTACCTCATGCGTTCATATCGCCAGTGTAACACTTATTAATAATGAACTAATTGAGAGACGAAAACAAAAACAAAAAAACAAAAAGAAAAAAACAAAGAATATTCCCGTTTTCTCCATTCTCGCACGCGAGCGACGCCATGCCACATTGTCACGCCACCAAGTCACGGAGTGTAAAAAAAAACATTAAATTGAACACTAGCGAATCCTAAATTCCTGCTAATTCCAAACCAACCTTACCTCATCGCGACTAAACCGCCGTGTTCGCTGATCTCCGATAGACTGGTATCAACCGAACCTAACCTCTCTCTTAATCCTCGATCACCTCACCTAATCGCACCATAATCCAAGATTGGAAGTCTGAATCAGTAAAAGTAATCTGAATTTTGACTTGTAAACCCCAAACCCCCCCCCCCCCCCCCAAAATTCGATCGATCGACGAAGAGATCTGATCGATTTGGGTGGATGAGACAGCTGGTTGGGAGCCCTGGGACATGGGGAAGTCTAGTCCTGAGAGCGGCGCAGTGCGGCTTTGCTGGAGCTTCGATCGGAGTTATGGTATCTGCTATGGGGTTCGCCAATTACACTGCTTTCTGGTATTATGTTTGATACATTCCTCGCTATCCTAGTTTCTTTGCTTTTATTTTTCCTTCTGATTTATTAGGAAATGCCCAATGCTTGTTTCATTTCAGAACTAAATCTAAACAATTCCAGCGAAGTTAAAGGAACTCGAGAAATTCTATCAAATGTATTAAGTCATTACTCTATGCTAATATTGAAAAAGAATTTTGTAACAAGTGTAGCCTTTTATCTTTAATAATCAGCAAGGAAGTAGTAATTTGAGAAGCTTTGTAAAAACTGATCACAGCGCATCAGTCTGCAATGCACCTTTAGTACTTAACAGGACTTGCGGAAACATCAAATTGTACCACCTCAATTAAACCTTGGTTTTCTTTTACCAACTAAATACCAAAAGGAAAATGTTATGGAAATATCATTATTGATACCGCCGTCGATATGAGCTTTATTATACACAGTAAATGAGTTATTATGTATGTTAACAACTTTATTTTGTATAATATTTCTATTATTCAATTTAAATACTATTAATATGCATAATAACTCATTTAACGTGAATAATAAAGCTTGTATCGATAACGGTATCAACAACCGTATTTGTGTATCAGCTCCAATACCAAAAATAGAAGAAAACTGAGAAATACAAAAATAGTAAGTTTGAATTTTCTTTTTTAGCTACTTAATTGCATCAATGGGACTACAACTACTATGGAGCTTCGGCTTAGCATGCCTTGATATATATGCGCTGAGGATGAGAAAAGACCTTCATAACCCTATCCTTGTCAGCTTGTTTGTAGTTGGAGACTGGGTAAGTTTTTAGACAGCCTAGAGATAGGGTAAGTTAATTTGCTAGATATGATTCGGTATGTATCTTTGGTACTGACTTTGAATTACACCCCATATCATGAATTGGTTATACAACTTTTATTTGTTCTCAGCAGACAGTAGCCATTAAATTTTAATTTTGTCATGGTCAAGAAGATTTGTAATTCATCCAACAAATAAATTGGAAGGACATTTTCATTCATTTTCACACTTCCTTCTACTTTCCATCCCCTCCAAACTCTCTCTCTTCTCATTCTCACATATCCACTAATCCCCACCATGTTCTCTTTTCTTTCAGTTTCAACCAATTACTTTTCGTGTCCTGATCGAAGTTCTCCTTTGTTATCGATTGAAATAGGTAAAAGGGAGGGGAGGACATGGAGAATAGGAAGAGAAATGAGAGAAATGTTCATTCTATATATATATATATATATATTTTCCTTTAATAGAAGAGAGACAGAGTGACTTGATCGGGACAAAAAGGAAGTTAAATGGCTCCTGGGGAGCAAAACAAAGGAGCGTGATCAATTTTGTTATATGGGGTATAATAAATAGGTAAAATCTATTCTTAAATTGGGTTTATCTAATAGAGTATTGGAGTCTCTAGTATCAACTATTTATCAGTTAGGTTAAGACCTGTCCTGCATTGGTCCTGTAGTTGGTGAAATATGAGTTACTATTAGTCACTTGTATTCTTTTTTAATTGTCACTTTTGTGCTTAATTGATGTTTGGCTTAAGTCAATATGCTTGATTGAAGTTTAACAATTAAGTTTAGTCTATAAAGCACTGAAAGATGCTAATTTGCTCTGCACCTCAGCAAGCATGGTAATGGTACTGTTTACAAGTTGTGCTTGGGTAATTTGTGTCTCCGATCCTTCCATACAGCCATTGCAGCATACTATCTATCAGAGAACTAAAATTTCTAGTGTAACTGTTTCTAATGAGTGTGTTATGTTTACAGGTAACTGCAATTCTATCATTCGCAGCGGCATGCTCAGCAGCTGGTGTGGTTGTATTATTTGAAAAGGACGTGAACTTTTGCAGAAGGGTCCCTGGATTCCCCTGTGGCATGTTCGAGCTATCTACTGCATTAGCTTTTCTTTCTTGGACGTTAATTGCAGCCTCATCTCTTATCATGTTTTGGCTTCTCGCCTCATTGTGATTGGTATTGTACATTTGTGTGTTCTGTAATATAGTATTTTCTTTCGTTTTCTTCAGTTTATTTGTTAAGAATGTGATATATGGGCAAATAGAAAAACCACACGACACAACTCATAGGATGAGACGTTGGAATTTTACAGTAAATGGAATGTAAAGTTGAGAGAGTTTTGCACCGCGTGAATTGCTGTGTTGGCCTTCGTTAATTAATGAAGTGCATTCTTTGTACTTTTTCTTTTTGTACCACATGGATTATTATTTCGGCCCTTTGGCCTCCGTTAACGAGGTACATTCTTTTGTATTTTTGGCATTTTGTGACCTTTTTGTTCGGAGGTTTCTCCATGATGCGTTTTTGCTTTGTTAAGTGGAGCATTCTCCGTGACTTATGTTTGCTTTGTTCAGAGCAGATGTCTTTTCTGAACCCTGAGCTTCTCAACTTAAACTCGTGGTGCACGTTGTTTAGTTCGAAGGTAGGGTTATCACATAATTCGAATATAATTCGAATATAGATGGATTCGTATATAGATTTAAAAAATATATACGATAGTTTAATGGATTCACATATAGATTTTAAAAGAAATTCACTTTACTATTTAGATTCATATTTGGATTATGTATGATTCAAATTCTAATCTGCTATGAATCCGATAAAATAATTTATTTTAAGTTTTTATTATACAAGATATCATGATAATAATTTATTTTGAATTATGGTAATGATTTATGACTATAATTGTAATCTAATTAAATTAGTCTCAATGATTATCATCATTTTCTATTCTATTTATTTCTGTAAAAGAGAATTTGTTTTGTAGTTGAATGTTATATTAAAATATTTTTTATTATGATAATTATATCGTATTATTTTACAAAAAAAATTATGTCATGCAAATTAGTCGAATTAAAATTATGATATTAATTTATACTTTTATATTGTAAAATTGTACATATTATTTATGTTAAATATGCATTTTATTATTTTAAACAATAAAATAAGAAAATAGATACAAATTCGTATTTGGATTCTTAAATTCTGATTGGATATGGATCCGCATAGGGATCTTATAAATTTTTAATGGATTCGCATGCTATATCCAATCTGTATTCAAAGGGAAGTAATATGGTAACAATCAAATTTATTTAAAAATCATGAGATTATTAAAATATAATAGTTAAAATTGTAGATAGCTCCAATACAGTATGCATGGGTTGTATAAATTTTAGTGCAATTCGAAGGAGATAGCTTCAGGGGTGAGGTTAGTCTTTTAATTATTAATTGAATGCTGATAGTATTGAACATTTAATTTCTCGATTGTTTAATTAATGACTGATTGATTAAAAATATAAATAGAATCATTAAATGCATTTAAAATAAATTCAAGTAAATTTTATGCAAAAAAAATGTGTTGTATCTATTTTATTTAGTTCGAATAATTTTATAAACATGTAGAAGACACAATTTGAAATATTTTTGAGTTTAATAATTTTACGATCATAAATGAGGCATAAATATACTAAAAACAAAAATAAAATCATCAACATGAGTTTAAGATGCATTCAAGTAAAATTTTATACAAAAAAATGTGTTGTGTCTATTAGCTTGGATATATTTATAAAAGCGTAGGAGGTACAATTTGAAATATTTATGCGTGTTTTGGTGATCTTACAATCACAACTGGGCCATAAATCGATTGACAACATGAACATAATCATAAAATATGTTTAAAATACATTCAAGCAGAATTCTACGCAAAAAGAAATATTCTATCTACTTAAGTTAGATCATAATTTTATAAACCTATAGAAGACATAATTTGAAATTTTTTGTGATTTTCATGATTTTATAATAAAATGAGGCATGAATTGATTAGAAACACGAACATAATCATTAAAATACATTTAAAATACATTCAAGCATAATTTTATGCAAAAAGTTTTGTTGTATATATTCATTTTGTTTAGATATTTTATAAACCCATAAGAGACACAATTTGAAATATTTTTATCGGTTTTTTGTGATTTTGCGATAAAAAAATGAGATGTAAATTGATTAAAAAATGAATAGAATCATAAAAGTGTGTTTAAAATGCATTCAAATAGATTTTCGTGCAAAAAACGTGTTGTATCATTTAATTTATTTCGGATAATTTTATAAATACTTAGGATACAAAATTAGACACATTTTTGTGAGTTTTAATGATTTTACAATCACAAATAAGACATAAATTGATTAAAAATATGAAGATAATCATTAAAATGTGTTTAAAATGAATACAAGTAGAATTTTATGCAAAGAAATATTATATCTATTTAATTTAGCTCAAATAAATTTATAAACCTATAGGAGGCATAATATAATATATTTCTGTGAGTTTTGGTGATTTTACGATCACACATGAGACATAAATTGATTAAAAATATGAACAAAATCATTGAAATGTGTTTAAAATGCATTCAATTGGATTTTTATGAAAAAAACGTGTTCTATTTATTTAATTTAGCTCAAGTAATTCTACAAACCTATAAAAAAACACAATTTAAAATATTTTTTGTGAGTTTTAATTATTTTATGATCATAGATGAGATATAAGTCAATTAAAATTATGAACATAATTATTGAAATGCATTGGAGTAGATTTTTATGGAAACATTACGTTACATCTATTTAATTTTGTTCGTAAAGTTTTAAACACACATGAGATATGATTTGAAATATTTATTTGAGTTTTGATGATTTTACAATTACAAATGAGACGTAAACTAATTAAAAACATGAACAAAACAATTGAAATGCGTTCCAATAGAATTTTATGCAAAATGGTGTTGTATTTATTCAATTTAGCTTAAATAATTTTATAATTATTAAGTATGAATACTGTTGAAATACAGACAACAGTGCGGTAATTGAGATGTAAGAATAATTTTTTAAAAAATAAAAAAATAATTTTAATTTTTTTTCCCTATAAGAAGGATACTTCCGGCTAAACATAACCTTTACGGACGAAAGTGACTCGGGAAAATTTAGAAAATTTCGATACTCGAAAAAAAAAAAATTTAGAAAATTTCCCTGCAAATTAAGAAGCCACCTCCAGTAAGTAAACAGTATCCCTCTCGATAAATCCTGACCGTTTAGTCCTCTAGATCCGACGGTCCAAAACTTCAATGTGCTAAAAATATTGACCCAAACAAAATTCATCTCTGAGACCATCAATGCAAAACCCGAACCCGTAAACCTGGGCCTTGGCCCTTTGTATCTCCGGCCTTAATTGCAAGTGGGATGGAGATTCTCTTAGTTCATTTCCTGTGAAGCTTATCTGTGACAAGTCACTCACGTATAGAAACTAGCACAAAGTTGGTGAGAGCCCACTTGTCAGAAGAAGTTGACAGGAAAAGGATGGAGAGGTTCTGTAGAGAATCGAACTAGAAATAATCCTATACACTCCGGAGTCCGGATTCAGGTCGAACCATCTTTACCCCAAATCCTTCTCCTCTCTCTCTCTCTCTCTCGCTCGCGCTCTCTATCTCTCTCGCAAAAACCCTACAACCGATCGATCGACTTTCCCGCCATCGTCGCCGCCCGCGATGGTTGCGCTTTCGACCACCGTGTCATCTCAAATCCGCCTGCTCGTCGATTCTCTCAACGACTCCAATTTCGACACGATCTGCGGCCAGCTTTGTGAGGTTCATGACTCTCTTTTAAGCTCGTTTTTTCCTAGCTCTTCAGCGCATAAATTTAGGCGGGTTAGCTACTGTTAGCTGATCTGATATCTGCTCCTTAGGTCTGACCCTTTGCTTCTTCTAATCAGGGCTAATTTTGTGTACTTCTTTCAGCGTGGTTGGGTGCTAGAACTTTAGGAAGGAATTAGTGTCGTTTAAGATGTACGATTCGCAGTCGTTTGGTCCTGACTTTATAAGTAGAGTTCACATGAGATCAATTCTGGCTAGTACTTCAATTTCCTTGTGATTTCTAAATAAGAAACATTTTTGTTTCACTGTGCTAAGAAGTAAGAGTGTCAATTGCAAGGTTTTTAATCTCTTTATTTGGTCTGTTTGCCAAATGGTGCTTTCTATTTGGTCATCTAATTGTTACTTTCCAATGATTCAAGAATGCTACGACATTTTTCGTTGAGTTGCTAGATCCATATATATATATTTCTCATAAAGATTAACTGGCCATTATTTTTTGTCTTAAATGATCACTCCTTTCCTATCAGCATATCTATTCACTTGACCTTGGTCATTCCAGTATAGTTATTAAGCTTATCTGCTTGTTATTTCAACAGTATTCTCTTGATAAACTTTAATTTTCTTCTCTTCTCCAGGTAGCAGATTGTGAACCTGAAGGCCACGTGCTTGTGCTGAAGGCCTGTTTTGAGCAAGTGAAGTTGACTGGAGAAGGTGATGCTCAAAATGCACAAGATAAAAGAGATCTCTTCTCAAACATCTTCAGACACTTGCTAGGGAAGCCTTCTTTCAGCGCTGACTTCTGCGAGGCTTTGAAGACTGTACCGACCAATGAACAGTTTCTGCAAGATCTGTCAACTGCATTTAAGCTGTCTGGAACTGAAAAGTGCGGTGTGGGCTTGGCATTGTTGGATTCTGATAATCTTGATCTAAGGCTTAGAGGTAAAGAAACAAATGACATTTTAGTTTTTGGAAGCCGACATTTCCCTTTTTTTGCCACTGAACCCCTATTATTTTTGTGTTATTTGCAAAGAATGTCACAAGAACTAGGTTGAGTAACATTTTAATTCCATCACCTCTTCAACCAGTTCATATCATTTTGGAACCTTGTCATCTAGCCTGGCTTGTTTAGTTCAATCAGGCTTAGAGGAAATATCTCATGAAAATTAAAAACAAAGCTATCAAGATTTTAAAAAGTGTGATTACATTGATTGGACAGGAAATTTTGCCCATGACAGGGTTAACCCATTTTTTCACTCGAAAAGGCAAACCCTGTACATTTGAAGAGTGAACCCTGCATGATTTTTAGGTGAAATTTCCTGGGTGATAGTTAGCAGCTCTCTTTTAAAAACATGGTGCATCTATGCTTCTGGATATTCCGGTGCATTTGTTAGTTGATAAAATACTGATTTAATATTTGTTTTGTTGTTCCAGGGCATAATTTCATCTTATCTCAGATTGATGAGCTCTATGAAAATCCTTCTCTGGCTACATCAGATGCTTGTATCCAGGAGATTGCGGTGTTTATTCTCCAGAATAAAGAGCTCTCTAAGCATATCGACTCTTTTGAGAAAATCCTTTCTTATTTGCAACTGAATGAGAGCCCCTTTATTGTACCACGACTTAATCTGAAGGACGAGGTTTATCCTGCTGCACCCTTGCGGTTAGACACGATACTTCTATTTCTTGGTTTCACCATTGTTTTTTCTGCATGTGGTTGTTTTATATTTAAACAAACCATTTCTTTTGGGTTTATTTTATCTGATTTGCACACGGGGAAAGAGGTTAAAGTGGGGGTATCAGACTTTTTCCCCTATTCTTCACCAAACAATGGTCGGTTAAAAGATTGTGATAATGGGGTGCAAGTGACAGAAGTTTGGTAGATGAAATTGCCCTTCTTTCAGGGAAGAGATAAACTTTACTTTGAAATGCTTAATGTTTTTTTTTTCAATCATCTATATTTCCATCTGTCCCAAAAATCATGATATTCTCTATCACCAAACAAGGTTCCTTAAATTTTGTGGAAAATGCTTTATGGCACTTTCCAAATTGCTTTGTTAATCTCTAACCTTTGTAACATTATCATTGAGGTAACTTTTTGCTTTTTTATTTCTGTAGGACTTGGAATCATTATGTCAGCACCTCTGATGAGGATCTAGATGCTTATTTAGCTGAAATAGAGGAGGAGACAAGCTCGCCTGATATGATAACAGAGTTTGGCTATGGGTGTACTGCTAGCATGGATCATTGCAAATTTGTTCTGTCTCTTTTTCAGCCTCTGAATGATTCAATGGTTGCAAAGTTAGTTGGTGCTATGACCCGTAACCGTACTGGTCTTGATGATAGTAACGGTACATATGCGACTTTCCTTTCTGCTATTGGCAGTAGCCTGAATTGTGACTCGACTTCTCTAAGCACTTGGGATATTGGTATTTTTGTGGGTTCAGTCAAGCAAGTGGTGAGTTAAATTTATTTTTGGTGGATTTATTTATTTCTATTATTTTAGTTTTGTCTCATATATGTCATCTTTGTATTGTAGGCCCCTAGCACAGATTGGAAGAATGTAATGGAAAATCTTGACCATGAGGGATTTATTGTACCAGATGAGGCGGCTTTCAATTTCCTTATGTCGCTATACAGTCGTGCATGCCAGGAACTTCTCAGTTTATAATCGTTCATGTAGTTTGATATTTTTAAGTCAGTGGACTGGCAATTAACAAAATAGTGTGTTTTGCAGGATCCTTTTCCACTTCATGCTGTTTGTGGCTTGGTGTGGAAAAATACAGAAGGTCAGCTATCATTCTTGAAGTATGCTGTTACTGCTTCACCTGATGTATTCACATTTGCTCATTGTACACATCAGCTGGTAAGTATATTCTTCAACTATTGATATTCAAACTGAACTTTTAATTTTACAATGTTAATATAATAAAACCAGCCAAATAAGCACTTGCCAAAGCTGTATGTTTTTGTATTTTTGCCACGAAATAGTAATTATTCTCTTCGGAGGTCCAGTTTATGGTTGTATATAGAGTAATGATGTTATCTTTATTGAAGGCTTTTTCTGAAGTGGCATATCTGAAACAAGGAAACCAGGCATGGTTCTGCCTTGATCTCATACAAGTTCTGTGTCAGCTGGCAGAGCAAGGTCATGCAACTGCAGTTAGGGGGATTCTTAGCTCCCCGATTGGTCACTGTGCAGGAGTCCTATTACTGGGAGTTAGCCAGATCAAAGTACAGTTTTATCTCTCAATAATTTCCCTGAGGAAACATCTTTATTTCTTGTGATTCTGAAGCAAATGTTGCCTTTTCTTTTCTCAGACTGCCTACAACCTCATCCAGAATGAGGTAGTATCTTGCACATTTCCTATGGTCTTGAAGGATTCTACAAAAATGAGCATAATTGGCTGTCTCTGGAGAGTTAATCCGCAGCTAGTTGTCAAGGGATTTATTGAGGCTAACAGAGATACAAGTCATCTAATAAGAATTAGTACAGTATGCAGTGAACTGAAGGTACAATATGACAAAGCACATTACATGGACCAATCTCGTATCTGGCCTGAACCAACCAAAAATGTTTGCTATTTGGTACTGATTTAGTGTTAGAAAACTGGGTATCAGCATTGCTGGTTTACTGTGCGTCATGAATTATTTGAATTTCGGCTGTCTTTAATGGGACTGTTTTTCCATGGTGTCAGTTTTGAACTACTGCTTTTGAAGTTAGCTGGCCATATTTTGATATTTCAGCATCAGTTTAGCTCCTCAATAGAAAAGTGGCATGAAAAAAGAAAAAGGAAATTGCTCAGTGCAATCAGTATTTATTTTCCAATTGAGGAAGAATCAACCAACTGAATTGCTGGTCATTCGTCCTTGTAACTGAGGACAAGGGATTGCTTGATAGCTTAAAAAGTTGATTGTGCTTGTACTAAGCTCAGTCCGTAACTTAGTTCTCTTTTCCATTTGTTCAATTGTTATATTCATTGATAATCGATTAACTTGACAACATTGACAATGTTTCTCAAATAAAGTCAAACAAAATTTTAGATGGTTAGCCTGAAATGTATCAAATTTTATGCAACTTGTGTGTCATTTGGTGTTCCATCAAAGGTCTTAGGCAAACTTTGGATCAGAATTTGCACTACAGAGAAAGAGATCAGGTCAAGATTAATGATCGTGATTCATTCAAATACAATAACTGCTAAAAATTTTGATTTGTGGTGTAACATCTTAAGGTATTAAATAGGGACCATTGTAAATTAAGACATTTGATAGAGTATGATGTGCATAAAGTATAGATCACATTTTAACTGTCAAGTTAATCCGTTGTCAAAAGTTGATTGTGCTTGTAAACGTTTACAATAAGGTATTGTAAATGGTTGTCAAAATCGTCAAGTTAATCCGTTGTCAAGGAATCCTAACCAAAATTTTATCTATATACTTGTTAACTGAATTTTTGTTTCTGATGTATTAGATCCTGCCTGTGGTACTTGATTCAGTACCATTTTCCTTTAGCATACAGCTGGCTGCTGGTGCTGCAGCCAAAGAGCAGATCATTCTTGAGAAGTGGCTTACTGAAAATTTGGAGAAACATAAAGAAGCCTTCTGCGAGGTAATATTGATTGTTTCATACTTCCAGTTGTCAAGTGTGAACTTCTTTTTTTTTTAAAGTATTTCTGATCCTTATTTACTTTTTTCCTTGCTAATTCAGGAATGCATCAAGTTCCTTAAAGAAGCCTCTGCTGGGGTGTCAGATGGTGCAAACAGCACACAAGCTACTGTTTCTATTAGCTACAAGGAAATGCTTGCTACTTTTTTGAAGGTTCTTATATTTTTATGCCCAGCTCTCTAAACTGCTTATGCTGTGCTCCAGCAAAGTGGAGGGGAGGGGAAGGGTAGAGGAGGAGAGGGTTGGATGTTAATCCCAATTCGGGGATACAAAAACTTGGGACTTTACAGATAAAAACCTCCTCTCCCTCTGTTCCCTGTTCTATTCTTATTTAAGTTATGGAAAAAGTGAGGGATTTGGGCAGGAGAATCACCCCTCAGCTACCCTACTCTACCCTTACCTCTACCATCAATTGGAGTACATCCTAAAGAGCTTTCCTTTTTCTAACCCAAAAATTAGGACTAACAATTGGTGCTTTGAATCAAACTAATATACTGGGAGTCACCCCAAAATGATTTATTACTCCTGGCCCCTGTCAAATCTTTATTTAAGTTCCAATATTGCCTTTTCTGCTACCAAACAGCTATTGCAGACTTATTCGGGTCCACTCATGACAGAGCAACTAGTTGAGGAGATAAACAAGTTAATGAGTAGCCATCCTATATCATCTTACCGTGGCGCATCTGAAGTTGGGGCTGAGCAACCAGGAGCTACAGAAGATGTTGATGCTGAGGCCAACACATACTTCCGTCAGATGTTTTCTGGCCAGCTCAGCATAGAACAAATGGTGCAGATGCTCTCCCGTTTCAAGGAGTCTTCTGACCAAAGGCAAGCCTTTATTTCTCTCTTACAGCTTGTTGGCATTCTTGCCTCTGTCCTTGTTTTGACTTGTTTGTCGTGGATGATCGGAATTTCCTGTTCTTTAAGGTTTTTGGTTTTATCATCATCATCATCATCATCATCATCACAATTATTATTCTAAATTTTGGGTGCGGATCTCCATGCTATAATCTGTATGCTGGCATAACATGCCTTTGGTGGTTCATTATATCTCTAAGTACTGTATGGGTTGTAGATAATTCTGTTTGTCATTTCTGCAGGGAGCAGATGATATTCAATTGCATGATCGCTAATCTGTTTGAAGAGTACAAGTTCTTTCCCAAGTATCCTGATATGCAACTAAAGCTTGCTGCTGTTCTCTTTGGTGCGTGCTTTATTATTTTTTTGATCAGTTTGTAGTAAGCATCTAGTTGCCTATTGAAGGTGCCTGCTTATTTGGTCCGAGTTTTACTATAAATAAACTTTTAAAATTTATGGGTCCATATGAAAGAATGGGACAACTTTTATTAATACGTACAAAAATAATCCTTCTTTTGTTCATTTCTCTACGAATCTCTTGTCCAGGCTCCCTTATAAAACATCAGCTTGTGACTCACCTCGCGCTCGGAATAGCTCTACGTGGCGTTCTTGATGCCTTGCGGAAATCTGTTGACTCAAAAGTTAGTAAAACTTTAATTATTTGCACAAGTGAACATCACTGTCTCAAGGGTAATATTATTTTACTCAGGTGAGTTATATTCTATTGAATTTTTTTAGATGTTCATTTTCGGCACAAAGGCATTGGAGCAATTCATGGACCGCTTGGTTGAGTGGCCACAGTACTGTAACCACATACTGCAAATTTCACATTTACGTGGTACCCATCCTGAGTTGGTTGTGGTGATTGAGCGAACACTTGCGAGGGTTTCGTCCAGTCAGAATGAACCGAACAGTGGTGGGGCTTCTCTTTCCTTTGAGCAGCATGGTCCTGTACCAGCATCAATAGAAAGCATAGAGGTATGACCTTTTTAAAAAAAATGTTAGTGACGCGCCCCTTTCTGCTTCTTACTATCAAAGAAGAAAGGAAAAACCAGAACTAGACTTTAAAGTGGTGCAATTTTACAGACATCAGAACCATCATGGCAATTGGTGGGTGCGACCTCTTCTCAGCTTGGGCGCCAAGTTTCTTCATTCCAAATGCCGCAGCAGAGACCACCGCCTCAAGGTTTTCTTGGTGAAAGGATGAAGCCCACCACCCCAATACCTACAAATCAGACAAAACCGGTTATCTCAACTATCAGCCAGACAGCTGTTGGCTCCACTTCCAATGATTCTGCTCCTAATGTCTTGAAGGTATTTTTTTACATTTATATTTTTCTTCATCAATAATTAGTACTATAAGATGTTAATGTCTTATTTGAATAAGGAAACTGCCACAGCTATTTTGACTATTGACCCCTTGTAATTTTAAAAAGTATATCCGAAATCCAACACAGTACTCAGCTTTTATACTTGATCTGTATTACTGATTTTAGGAGGCTTTGGTATTTTTTTGCATTTTATCTTTGTGGCTTGTTGGCTTCATTTCCTAAGACAATTTAACTTGTCATACTGAAATAATGATAAACATTTGATTTTTCTAATGACTTGGTAGCCTGCTGTGACGTCATCTTTGCTTGCACCATCCCACTCTACTAATGTGTCATCCACTGTATCCTCCGGTGGGATTCGTATTCGAAATTTAGCAACTTCTGGTATGTTTTTGAAATTCAAACTTCGAGTGCTTGAAATTTTATATTCTAACATACATATATCTTTGTGGTTCAGTATCCATGGTTAACGCTACTAATGTACTCCATCTCTGACAGGTGTTCTCAGGCAGACTTCTTATAACACAGGATTTGGTGCTGCTTTAAACATTGAAACACTTGTAGCTGCAGCGGAACGAAGAGATACCCTAATAGAGGTTGCTTTTATATCACTTTTTTCTGATGTACTCCACTTTGACATTACCTTTCTGCGAATAAACATATCACTACTTAATTCTTGTTTTGACACCATATAAATCATGTAGACTCCTTCGACCGAAGTCCAAGATAAGATCTTGTTCATTGTCAACAACATTTCAACTTCAAATATGGAGACTAAGGCAAAGGAATTCAATGAAGTATTGCAGGAACAGTATTTCCCTTGGTTTGCACAATATATGGTCATGAAAAGGTGAGTCGAAGAGAAGAATATAAATGCTTAGGAGTGATTGTCTAATCTCCAGCTTGAATATTGCTCATTCATTAATGTTATTTTTTTCAGAGCGAGCATTGAACCGAATTTTCATGACTTGTACTTAAAGTTCCTTGACAAGGTGAATTCCAAAGCACTGAACAAGGAAATATTGAAAGCCACATATGAGAATTGCAAGGTAGCCCTTTGTTTTCACCTTATATATATTATTGTGTATCAGCTAATTAATACTGATGATACTATTAAACACGAATGTGGTATGCCAAATGCTAATTTTTCTTCTCCTCAAATCTTTGCTTATAGGTTTTGCTAAGATCTGACCTGATAAAATCAAGTTCGGAGGAAAGGTCCTTGCTGAAAAATCTGGGGAGCTGGCTGGGAAAGTTTACAATTGGCAGGAACCAGGCATTAAGAGCCAAAGAAATTGATCCAAAATCTTTAATTATAGAGGTAATGTGCTTGGATCTGTGCTACCTTTTGTCCGTTTTTATGGTGGTTCTTAGATCTTGTTGCCATACCCTCTATTGTTGATGCCCAGTGCTCTGTTTTTTAGTAGTTTAGCATTTTACTGAAAAGAATTAAAAACAATATTCTTTTTCCTTGACAGGCATATGAAAGGGGATTGATGATTGCTGTGATTCCTTTTACATCGAAGGTTTGCCTTTATTCACGATGATACATCTAATCCATGTACATAACATGTACTGAATTTTCATATGCTTGTGTTATTTGCAGATTTTGGAACCCTGTCAGTCAAGTATTGCATATCGGCCTCCTAACCCATGGACCATGAGTATCCTGAGCTTGCTTGCTGAGATATACGGTCAACCAAATCTCAAAATGAACTTGAGATTTGATATTGAGGTACATGATTTACCTAACACCTTTTTTTCTTTATCTTTTTTTTTTTCCAAATCAGAATTTACTTTCTTGGTGACTACATACATTACCAGTGTGCATCAAAACTTAAAGAGCATTAAAGAAGTTAATTTGGATCAATTGACACCTAATTAGTACTGTTAGAATTTCAGATTTATGCATATCAGAATCCAATTAGTATTGGTGCCTTTGTTGCTTCTCAAATTTATGTTGCCTCATCAAACCTCTCATGACCGTCAAAGGAAGGATCAAAGTCTTTATGTTTTTGCTTGATCTTGTTCAGGTGCTGTTTAAGAATCTTGGAGTGGATGTGAAAGAAGTGAAACCCTCCTTGCTGATCTCGTCTCGGAACCGTGAGACGGAAGGCAACCCTGATTTCTCTATCAAGGACATGACTACTGTTTCTCAGCCACCTATTGTCACAGAAGCTTCCATACCAGTTCCTGGAAACCACGTGGAATTGCCACCTGAAGTTGGTAGTATTCCTGGTCGTGCTAACCTTTCAACCATAGTGAATCAGGTTTTTCTCGGCTTCCAATTATTCTTGTTTATTCACTTAGATTTGACTTGAAATTTGTTTCCTCTCATACCAGATGAGACCAGTTGGCTGTGGTTGCCAGCAGGTGCAAATCAAACCAAAGCAATATATATTTTTACTTCTGGAACAATCTTGCCACTAAATAAATGTGACCATTGGTTTCATTCATCCTGAAAACCCTTGAATGAAAGCAAATTAATGTAGCAGCAATTGTGATATAGACTTTAGGCCCTAAACTATCTTATACTTCATAAGAATTCTGTGCTGTTTATATATTAATCCCTAGCCAGGCCTAAGTTTTTGTAAAAGCTACAGAATGAATGATTTCTTCAGTATTTCACTGCTTTCATTTTCTGCAATATGTCTGCTTGACATGATGGTCCAGATGATCTTCCTTTTGGCATAATATATGTCTGACCATCTTGTTCATCTTGCTGTTTGCATCAACCTTCAAACTCCGCTTTGTCGTGCTTTTCACTTTGTTCCTTTTCCTGCATCTTTTTCAGTTCTCTCTAGCTTATTCTCTTTAGAAATTAATCTTTTGCAAACTGAAATATGGAGTTCCGTTTACATTTTTTTTCCTTTCTTGTACATCATTTAATAGTAAAGCTAGTTTAGTGTGCTAGTTGACTGTGAGTTGATGTTGTATTTATATTATTTATGTTGTTTAGCGCTTTACTTTTCTTATGCCCTCTTTTAGCACATGCACAGGGTCTTATATCCTTTATCATAATGGTGAAGGAATTGACATTTTGTCATCTCAAAGTAATGGGTGTTTATTTTGTTGTGCTTGTTTTTTGTCTGGCCTGTTCATCAAGCATTTACTATATATTAAAGTGTATGCTTTCTGTTAGGAAAAAGGAGCATACATGAATTATTAGAACACCTAGAAAGAACAATTCAATGAAGCAAAGAGTACAATAGTACTAAGTTCAGCCTAATACCTAATCTGTGTTAAGCCATGTTATTGTTCGTATATTATCTTAATCTTATGATGTTTTTTGCTGAGCTCTTGATGTTTGGTTTTTTTCTTTCTTCTTAGTATGCAGAACCTGCTCATCACGCTGCGGTGCCTGTGCATGCTGCAGGGCCTGCTCATTATGCTGCAGGACCTGGCCATCATACTGGCACAAGGGTGAAGATCTGATCTTTTGCAAGCAGTTCTTTAACTATTTTTTTATATTAGTGGATATAATAGAAGATTCCATATAACAAAATTCTTGCTGCATTTCCAGATTGCATGCCTAAAAATATTAAAAGATCAATAATTACATTGGTCCTGATAAATGTTACCCATTTCAGATACCCAGCCATAAAAGACTCTAGCAACAATCATAAAACATAACTGAAATGATAGTGCTCAGAATGACTTGGTATTATCACCTGTTTGCAGTATACAAAATCCATGGCATATTATGATAATTGAGATTATTAAATCCTTTTGTCTTTTACAGTATGCCGGGTCTCTTCATCTTGCTCATGGTGCATTGGTGGAAGAGGACAAAGTTGGTCCTCTTGTCATGCCTGAACAGGTTCCCTCCCCTCATGGTATCCCTCAAGTGGTCACACCTTCTCCTGCTCCTTCCCCATCTCCATCTCCTTTTTCGCTTAATCAGGTCTGCTTCTTTTTCGACTTTTCAATTTTTGTTCTTTTCTGTTTGGAAAAAAGATCTGCCATTTTATTTTATGGACCGTGCATATGAACTGAAAAATCAGCATTTGGTTTGCCAGACTTATTTTCTTGTTCGTGTTGGGTGTCAGGGACACTTATATATATTAAATTGTCAACTCTTAGTAGAATGGTTCTATATTTTGCAAATAATAACAGTAATGGTACTAGTTGTTTGTTGCAACCTGAGAAGTGTTTGGTTATATCCAGAAATATGGTTCATGCTTGCTATTATTTACATAGCAGTCTTGCTTGTTTTCACTCTTTAAACGCTAACAACAGCTGTATCTCTGTGTATAAATAATGTGTTTTGCCTTTGTGCAGCTCTTGCAAGCTATTCCCAGGGCTGACACATACTTCAGAATCAATCCTAAGCTTAGTGCTGTGGGCGGTTCTCAAGTTCCCTACGGCAGGTTTAACTAATTACTTTATCTTAAGTTATAGATGCTGTTCTTCTTTTTATATTTTTTCCTAATATGGTTGAAATATTCAGGCTTATTGAAGCTGCCATGGATAAGTCTGTCAAAGAGATTATATCTCCTGTTATTCAGAGGAGTGTCACAATTGCTAGCCGGACCACAAAGGAACTTATTCTCAAGGTTCTAGTTAGTTGGGAGATGATGTTTGCATTTCTTTTCTTTTCTTAAAATTCTTTAAATCTATTCAAACCTTGTTTTTGCATTTTTGTTTCTTCCAGGATTATGCTGTGGAGCCTGATGATGGTGTAATATTTCGTGCAGCACATCTGATGGTCGGTACACTTGCAGGGAGCTTAGCCCATGTCACTTGCAAGGTCTTACAAACTCGTTTATCTCGTTCTGTCATTTTAACCTTCAATTAGTAAACTTATATAAAGTAAAAACTTAATTAATTATATGTTCCAAAAATGAACTGAAGTTATGAGATGTAAATGACACCTGATGGTAGACCATGTTTAAGGTCTAGCTCTCTCTCTGCATCCCCTCCCTTCCACCCATTCCTTCTCTCCCTCCCTCTGTATCTTTCACACACAGAGCAACTAAATAGTTGGGTCATAATGTGCATGAAAGCATTATTTTTCTCTACATGGTAAAAGAGCTTGATTTTATTTATTTATGATGTTTATTGTTAGACTGATAATGCATTCTTTCAGGAACCGCTTCGTGGGGCTTTGACAAGCAATCTAAGGACAATGCTTCAATCATTAAACAGCAATAATGATAGCAATGAGCAGGTCATTCAAATACTTATCACTGATCATCTCGATCTTGGCTGTGCATTGATTGAGAGTGTGGCAACTCGCAAGGTATTACACCTGGCTTATTTTTTTTCCTGGCATCTGAAACTATTAATTAAATTTGAAAGAGTTTGAGTTTCATATCATTTGATTGTTCTCTCTTGCTTGCTCTGTCTAGGCTGTGGAGATAATAGATGCAGATATAGGACAATCACTTGCTCAACTAAGGAAACAAAGAGAGGCAGCTGGCTCTGCATATTATGATGCCTTTACATTTGCACAAGGCTCATATTCACGTGTTCCAGATGCACTTCGCCCCAAACCTGGTCAACTCTCCAATGCTCAATTGCGCGTCTATGAGGTATATTTTGTATAGTATATTATGCAGTTAATGTTGAATGTTAGTTTCGCAAGATGCAAGAAAGACAATGCTTACTCTGGCAGACCATAGTCACTTATGTTAACATTGTGGTACTGCTGCTCTATTTCTGGATAAGTTGTAGTAAAATTATGCAAGATGGATCTGCGTTCCCAAGTTAACTAAAAGACCCTGGACTAACACATCCGCAAGTAAAAAACCAATTAAACAGCCACCAGTATCTTAAAGTGACAGGCCTGTTTGTACTGATGTCCAATGTTTCCTTACATAGTTAGAAGTTTCTGGTTCCCTGAAACATGCTTTTCCACTTTTCCAGGACTTTGTCAATGTATGGCAGACTCAAGGGGGTCAAAATTCAGGCGCAGTTCCTGGCAGCCAGGCAACTGGAACTTCTGGCGCTGGTGCTACTGTTGCTAGCTCATCGGTGGTTCCACAAGTATACTCTCCCAGTCATTCTCAGATGAGCTCTGGTGCTCACCCTACTCCTGTGCAGACTGCTGCCTTTGCACCTCAGCCTTTGGATATACCGTCTGATGAACCTGACCGTACCTCTTCACAAACACTCAAGTATGCATTTTATATACTTTTTCAGCTGTTCATTTTATTTTGGCCTTTTAGAAGTACATTCAATATATTGAACAGAGGAAAAACTTGTCTCAGTTGCTCGAACCTTTTTGTTTTGTTAATTCATCCAAATCTATCCACAATTTATTCATATAAAATTTAACCCATGACAATTTGAACAATTGGAAAAAAAAAAACAGCACATTACTTACAGGAATTAGAGTTAACCTTTTTAGAGAGTACTAGTAATTCCATCAGTGTCATCTAATAATTGATTGCCATTTGCAAATGTGAGAAATAGGTCTTGCTTACAATACAATTTCTTGTTTTGTTGTGCTACAGTATTGTGACAAGTGAGGCTGCTGTTAGTAATGCTGCAGCTCAATTCACAACCAGAGTGGCATCTCCTGATCTCCCTGTAGCTGAAAATGCACCTGCTAGTAAAGTAAGAGATGCAATGGTCTTTCTTAGTCTTTTGAGTGGGAATCACCATTTTTCTTTTTTCTTTTTTCTTAAATATGATACTTGGGCTGACATCTCTTAGGATTTGGGGCTTGTTGTGCCACCTTCCCCTATGCCGGTTGTTGAACGGCTGGGAACCATCACACCTGAGCCATTGAGTACTGGGGATGCTTTGGAGAGGTATCAGCAAGTCTCGCAAAAGGTACAAATCTTCATAGCTTGTTTGTAGAGATACTGTGATTATGATCTGTTAGACATATGGGCAGTGATTAAAATAATACTTCCATTGTTTCAGTTGGAAGCTTTGATTGCTAAAGATGGCAGGGATGCAGAAATTCAGGTATTTATTGGTCTTTACATAGTTTTGTTGTTTGAAGATATATCAAAAGTCAAGTACGAATTGGTTTTAAATAATTTAATTCTGTATAGGCGGTTGTTTCTGAGGTTCCTGATATCATACTTAGATGTGTTAGTCGGGACGAAGCTGCTCTGGCCGTGGCACAAAAGGCATATCATTTCTCCTCTCACTGTCCAAAGAAAAAGAATCTTTTATTTCTTTCATTAGCAATCCTTACAAGTTGTTTATGACAGGTGTTTAGAAGCTTATATGAGAATGCATCAAATGGTGTTCATGTTGCCTCTTACCTGGCAATACTTGTTGCGATTCGTGATGTTTGCAAACTTGCTGTTAAAGAGCTAACTAGCTGGGTATGTGTCCAATTGTCAAATGATTGAATTGTTGCTGTTAGTCTGATTATTCTTGCATGTATCTTCTTCTGTTGGAGATTTTCTATAGTATGATAATTGTTATTGTGGCAGGTGATCTACTCTGATGAGGAGAAGAAATTTAATGTAGAGATCACGATTGGGCTTATTCGTTCTGAGTTGCTGAATCTCGGCGAGTACAATCTCCATTTGGCTAAGCTCATTGATGGTGGAAGGAATAGTACGTCTCCTGTTGGAATCTAATTTTTTTTTAGAGTAAATTACACAAATAGTCCCTAAAGTATCACTCCTTTATCATTTTGGTCCTTCAAGTTTCAAAATTATCAATTTGGTCCTTCTTAGTTACCATTTTGGTCCTTAAAAGTTTTAAAGATACCAATTTAGTTCTTCAAGTTTTCAATTTATACCAAATTAGTCCTGCATTTAATATCCATTGAAAAAAATGATAATTATACCTATCATGAAAAAATGATAATTATACCTATCAAGTTTTTAATTTGTACCAAATTGGTCCTACATTTATATTTATGAAAAAATATATGTAAATTTTATTTCAATTAATTTATGATGACATCAACATGAATGTTAATATTAATTTAATTGATATTTGATATTGTGAATAATTATATTTCTTTTCATATTATTTATATTGTTTGATAGTTATGTCTAAATTAGTCTTAATACTAAAAAAGACTCTATGATAGGTATAATTATCATTTTTTTTCAATGGATATTAAATATAGGAATAATTTGGTACAAATTAAAAACTAAAGTACCAAAATGGTAATCAAGTAATACTTTGAGGACCAAATTGATAATTTTCAAACTTCAAGGACCATAATGATAAAGGAGTGATATTTTAGGGACCATTCGTGTAATTTACTCTTTTTTTTATTTGTTAGCAGGTGCTAATTTTAGTTGTATGATTTTGATGGGTTGTTTTTTTTATACAGAAGCAGCCACGGAATTTGCCATTGCACTAGTGCAGACTCTGGTCACTCAGGAATCGGGTGTTTTCATATCTGAGCTATTCAATGTTGTTGATGTGCTGTCAAAAGTAAGAACCTCTGCCAAATTGTAGCCCTGAAAAAAAAAGATCTTGGCTTGTAGCAAGAAAATTGAATGTTGTTCCTTTTCTTTTCTGGGTTCTCTGAATAATGTCTTCTCTTTTTTGGTTTTCAGATTGCAAGTAGGCCGGGCTCACCTGAATCATTGCAACACTTGATTGAGATTGTGCGCAGTAATAATGCTCCTAGCAAGGATGAAAAAGCCAGACAGTCGAAGGACAAAAAGGTCATTTAATTTAATTGGCAGTCTACTATATCTCATAACTTTAATTCTCAACTAGTTTATGAATATTTGTTTTTTGATTTGTGTCATAGCAGGTTTTATCTGGTCGTCCTGTTGGATCCAAGGAGGATGGCACTTCAAGTGAAGCCATAGCACTATTGCCTGATCCAGCTGGTTTTCAAGATCAGGTTTTATAATAGATATCAATTAAGAGCTCCTCTCTCTCTCTACTTCCCTTAGATCCTCTGTATTGATCTGTTGAGCATTTAGGTAACAATGATCATGATCTTCTGATGTATCGAGAGTTGAGTAAGGTTTGGATTTGCATACTACATGGAGAAACCTGAGATGTGCAATATCTTCCAAAGTTGAAAAAAAGAGTATATTATGTCAGGACATCTTTTTGTTTTCACCCCTTACGATTATTTTCTACCCTTTGATCCTAGGTTGCTGTTCTATTCTCTGAATGGTGTCAGTCATGCGATCTCCCAGTTGTGAATGATATGACCTACAGCCACTACATCTCTCAACTGCAACAAAATGGCTTCCTCAAGGGTGATGAGATCACCGACCGTTTCTTCCGTGTTCTCACAGTAACTTCTCATTTATATCCTGTATTTTCCTTTTGAAATAGTTTTTAGTAAAATCATTTGCTTTTTTAGGTAAAGGTTTCTCTACTTGGCTCTGTTTCAGGAACTATCAGTTGCACATTCCCTTGTTAAAGAACCAACTGCCCTTGGTTCAGTGCAAAACCACACAAATGAGCAAATTTCCTTTTTCCCGATTGATTCATATGCAAAGCTCGCTGTCGTAATTCTCAAGGTATGTTGGATTCTTGAACATTTGCTAAGTACCTCATTCTTTCGAGGTTAGAAGGTGAAAGCTTTTATCTCTATTATAGATCACTAATGTTTACTTTTGGATAATGTCTACTAAATATAAACAATTGACAAGGAACTCTGAATTTAAAAATCTAAGTGATACAATGTGCACAAGCTATTGAGAATTTTATCAGCTCTTTGCAACTCCGGAACTAGTCTAGAATTCAAGCCTTAAGGGTATATATGAGATGCATTGAATTTTTCATCTATATCCAGTTTAATCTCATTACCTAACCTATTTTTACTGTGGTCTGTAGTATGCATCTGTTGATCAAGTGCCAAATAAAGCTCTTCTACTCATGAAGGTTGGTTAATCTTCTGATGACATGAAATTTGTTAGTTTATGGACATATGTTAATAATAACTACTCTTCATTTTCTTATATCTTTGTTGCATTTTCCAGCTTCTGTCTGTGACAGCTAAAGTAATTATAAAGGATGCAGAAGAAAAGAAAACAGACTTTAATGCCAGACCATATTTTAGGCTGTTTATCAATTGGCTTTTAGATATTGTTTCTCCAGATCTTGATGGTGCTAATTATCAGGTATGTTCATTGATTGGACCATAGCATTGTAATAAATTGTAATTTTTACTGGAAGTATGGTACAGATACTACAACCTTTTGTATTTTAATGCATCTGCCAATGTAATTATGGAAATTTTAGAGGATTTTCAGGAATATAATCTGATTAACCTGAGATTCGCTTAGTTCAAATTAGATAAATGATCAAGGAAATTGAAGCCATGGTTTCTTAGTCGAGTCTTTTTGGATTAGAAACATATGCTCCTGTTGTTTTATGACATGAGGTTATTATTTCAGATATTGACTTGTTTTGCGAGTACATTACTTACATTACAACCACTCCGAGTGCCAAGCTTTAGGTTTGTCACTCTCTGCTCTTTCCATTTTATTGGTTAATTACTGTCCTTTATTTAGAATTCAAGGATGTCCCAAAAAAAAATCTAGTCTTTTTATTCATCTGTACTGGGGCTTTATTGATGACATTAATTTTTATTTCGTTCTTTTTTCCTTCAGTTTTGCTTGGCTTGAATTACTGTGCCACAAGAATTTCATGCCTAAAATTCTGACATGCAATTCTCCTAAAGGCTGGCCACATTTCCAGCGTTTGCTTGTTTGTTTATTCAAGTTTGTGGAACCTTTCTTGAGAAAATCACAGCTCCCTGAGCCGGTTTGTCTTTTGACCTCTTACATTATGCTTTCCATGGAAATATTCTCATCCGTACTGGGTTTTACATTTTTTTTTACTTTTGTTTGCACGAGGTTATCCATAGAATAGAGACATGCTTTATGTCAAACTATTGTTTAGATAAATTGAGTACATAGTATTTTTTTTCATTTAAATAAAGGCTCTTTAATCCCCAGCATCCATTTCCTTTTAGATACCTCTTGCAGAATTGACCTATGCCTCTTCACAGAGAGGTGAAGTCCGTCACCATCTGTGCTAGGCATTGCGGTCTTTAGTACGTAGTTATAAAAAACTAAGTAGGTTGTTATTGCACAGTCTGACCAATATTCGGGCAAATTTCAGCACTACTATTTTGTTTCTTTACCATGTTAGTGGTTGTTTTGTGTTATTACATAGCATGCCTCTTCACTTACTCCATGTGGTATCATTTTGTGCAGGTTGTCCTTTTGTATAAGGGCATTTTGAAAATGATGCTCGTTCTTCTGCATGATTTTCCTGAATTTCTATGTGATTATCACTTCAGTTTATGTGATGTTATTCCTGCCACCTGCATCCAATTGCGTAACTTGATTCTCAGTGCATTCCCTCGTAACATGAGGCTTCCTGATCCTTCTACCCCTAATTTAAAGGTTTGTTTTAGGTTAACAGGAATTTCTAATTTTGGGGAATTGAACTGTCACCACTCAAAAGGTGAACATATTCATTCAAAAGGTGATATTAACTTAGAAAGGCATTCTGAATTTCTATCTACCCAAAAAAGCTCGTCACCTTCTGAATCAATTACATGCATCTTTTGTGTGGTGAGTTGTGTGATTGTGCAAAATGGTGATTGAGATATTTGATTCCAGGATTACCTTAATCATAGGTAAGAGAAATACTAGCTTATTAGAATTATAGAGTAATTATTGATCTATTATGCCAAAATGCAGATTGATTTGCTGCCTGAAATCCTGCAACCACCTAGAATTCTATCCGATGTGGAGGGTGCTCTGAAAGCAAAACAGATCAAGGGTGACATTGATGAATATCTCAAGGTAAGAGTTAACTATCCATATAATTGTCTCGCTGCATGCCAACAGATGTTGATAGCTCATAGCGTTGGAGTCAATATGTTTACTTGTGCATCTTATATTTTTCCTTGTTCTATATTTGCTTCGTCTTCTCCGCCTCCATTTGTATTTGTGTATTTGTGTTGCCTCTCTATTGTTCTTTTTAACCTGAGTTGTCAACCCATTTTATTTAGCTTTCTCATAATAGTAATTTATTTGAATGTGACAGACAAGGCCAGAAGGTTCCTTCTTAGCTGAACTTAGGCAGAAGCTTCTGCTCCCTCAAAGTGAAGTGAGCCAAGCAGGAACTCGCTATAATGTCCCATTGATCAATTCCCTCGTGCTTTACATAGGCATGCAGGTAGATTTCTTTCTTGAGGTTGAAATAACTGAGTTGATGTTTGTTTTGACACCTAGAATTACTAGTCTGGTTCATGCTCCTTGTTACCAATTGAGACCAGCTAATCTTAGTTAGTTTTGTTTCATTTTATTCATCTTCTTGTTTTCTTTGTTGCTTAATTGCTTATGAATTGTAACTGTGGCTATATCTTTACCCTCTATCCAAGAATTTTTTTTTTTTTGAACAATAGTGGCACGAGTGTACCATCAAGTCCCTATTATTTGATACAATGTTTGAGATGCTACTTCAAGAATATCCTAGATGATACTGTTACAGCATCAGGCTCAAAATTTCGCATACCCTGGCTTGTTTTTGACTCTGATGTAATAACTATTTTGTACAGGCAATACAACAGCTGCAGAGTAAGAATACATCAGCCCAGCAGATGACTCACAGTCCAATGGACATATTTTTGGTGGGGGCAGCAATGGACATTTATCAGAGTCTGGTGAAGAACCTTGATACTGAGGGGCGCTACTACTTGGTCAATGCCATTTGTAACCAGCTCCGCTACCCCAACAATCACACCCATTATTTCTCATTTGTACTTCTCTATCTTTGGGCTGAAGCAAGCAGCGTAAGCACCTTTTTGATATTTAGCTGCTCTGTACCTGGTTTACTATTCTATTTGGCAAATCTTCATGCCTGTCCATACAAATCTTGTAGTATATTTCCCCTAGGAAAACGAGAAGAATTTCTCTTGTACCCGTCGAAACATAGGAATATCACCTACCTAATCAAAGAAACAGTTGTGCAAAACCGTCATTCTATTGTTTCTTCAAACGTGTTGACAAACATGATGAAGAACTGAGAATTTAGAGTTATAGAGGAAAATAGTGCTTGTAAATGATAATGACGTTTCACATGTTGTGTTTTGTAATTTTGATACTAGATTTGACAGTAATATGGATGAAATTTCCCCTGCAATATCAAACCAATTATTCATAATTATTATGTATGACATTCTTGTTGATGTGATATCAGGAATTAATTCAAGAACAAATAACAAGGGTGTTGTTGGAACGTCTGATAGTTAACAGGCCTCATCCCTGGGGACTTCTCATCACTTTTATTGAGATGATCAAGGTACGTGTTATTTTTAGTACTCCTGTTTTAACTTTTGAGAACTCGGAAGTTTCCAAAATTTTATATATTTTGTTATTTGTGCAGAATCCTCGGTACAATTTCTGGAACAGACCTTTCACACGTGTTGCCCCTGATATTGAGAAACTGTTTGAGTCGGTGTCCAGGTCTTGTGGCGCAGGGCCCATTGCTAAGGCTCTTGAGGATGCACATACATCTGCTGGGGTCCCAGATGTTAACCATTGAATTTGTTTTCTTTATTTATATGTTCATTTCTAACCTTCAATAGCTTCTGTGTATATATTTGTAGCATGAATTTTTTTTAATTAATTAGATGATCATCAACGTGTAGTAGTAAAAATTTTACTTGTAAATTCGTCTTATGGCTCTTGAATAGATAAACTTACCCGCCTGATTGTCTGTTTTTCTTTCTTTGGTATTTCAGAATCCTATCAGCTTCTTTATCAATTCTTAGTTATCAGATAGCCTGTAATTTTGTTTTGATAAGCTAGAACTCTAAATTGAGAATTTTAGTTCTACATCACATCACAATTCACAACTGATATTTGCGTACATGCAATGTGAATTTCCGTATAACAGTAATTATACTTCCCCGTTCTCGAGAAGATTCAATTTTCAGTTATGTCCAGAGCTTGTCACGATAGTTCCATTTGCAACTCTTTGGGCATTACAAAATATTGTTTAGCTTTTGTTGGGCGTGTGAACTGATTGAGGTGGATTTTATGATTTTACGTTCAACGTAAAATTATGGATGTTTGAGAATGTTTCAAAGTGGTTTCCTTTCCCTTTGATATACCGTGGATCATGATATAGTGAAGTCACGAAATTTAAACAAATTAAATAATTTTGTAAATTGTTTTGGCCCCTCGTCCGTCCAAGAATTTAAATTAGAAGTTCCGTCCTGTTTTGCTTTTTTGTGTTGTCGTATCAAATTCGTATTTTTCTCTAGGGAGAGTGAGTTTCATCCCCAAGTACTTTTCTCTGTTTCTTTAATTAGCAACCGAAATAATATGGGTTGTTCCGTTTCCAATGATATCGATGTGTAAAACTTCCTTATAAGAACCAGAACCTAGTCGGAAATCTATTCAATCTCATCTTGGTATTGCACCTGACTGCAAATACAAAAGGACCATCACTGTTTCTACTGGCTTCTGCCATGGAATCATACATTCGAACCTTGTGCTCCATGTCAAAGTAAAAATTTTATACAGCAATATCATTTAAAGAGAAGCAAGCTCTTCCATGAGGATATACAACAGCATGCCTTACTGCACACATGAATATATTATTACACTGTTCTTATTCTTAAAGAACTCAGGTCTCCCTTCGGAAAACCTGCGTTACTTACAGCTAGAATATTTTATACATCAATATCATTAAAGAGAAGCAAGCTCTTCCGGCCACGACTATATACAATAGCATGCCTTACTGCACACATGAATATATATCGTTACACTGTTCTTATTCTTAAAGAACTCGGGTCCCTTCGGGAATCCCGTGCATTATTTACACGCAGAAAAGAAAAACGAAACAAAGAAAAAGACCCTCAATAAATAACTATTTACAATTGCTTAATCATGACTTCCTTTATGATCATTTGATTTGGCGACGAGAGGTTGATCGGCGGATAGGGGATTGCTGTGGGGCCAGACTGCCAGTTGTGGTGGTGGTAGGAGGAGATGAAAGGAGCATTGATTGAAATCTGCCAGAATCACCCGGTAAGCGCATGTAGTAAGAAGGCGGCGGCTCGTCAAACAACAAACTTCCTAGAGAAACTTGTCCGCAGTTCCGGTATTGCACTATGGCCTTATATACAAACGGAATGAGACCTTCCATCGAGGAGATACAAGGGTTAATTTGTTGGTCAAGGGTCTCTTGGAGGAGAAGGTATGGTTGGTATGGAGAAATATATATAATTTGGAAATGGATTGGAGAGAAAGCTTATGCTTGAACTTAATGCTTGGTGACTCGGTCCAAGAGGAGAGAGAGCAGAGGAGTGGTTTAAAAAGAAGATAGAGAGAGGGAAAAGGGAGGACTTACATGAAGCAAAAGTAACTGTGTCCATTTCCTTGAAGTAACTCGATTACTACTTTCCTCTCCATTTTGTTCAAACATAAACGGAAAAGACAATATATATGTACGCTACTAGTGAATTGCGGCAGGAGATATATAGGGATTCTTGGATTATATACGTCCAGCAAATTTAGAAAATCTAACTGGATAGATGAAGCTATATATCTTACATGTTGACATCACCTACCGAACTGAAACATCACCTTTTTATCTTTAAGATGTGTACATATTCTGGCTAAATTCGGTATATATCAACAAAATTCAACCCATTTTACTGTAATATACTTCCTCTCTGTTTCATATTAATCTTTGTTCCTTCTTTTACTTATTTTGCACAATCGATATTAAAATATGACATAGTCAAATGAGACAAAATACTATCAGAAATTGATAACAACTCCGAGAGTTGCAAGTGAAAAATTGTACTTTATGGTTCAAATATCATGAAAGACATAAGAAATAGATGTAAACAAAGTAGTGTTTTCTTAAGAGAATATAATACATGACTGCACACATTCTTTCAAGAAAAAAGGAGAGAGAAAAAAAAAGGTTCTTTGCAATGAACTCACCAAAGAACAAAACTTCTCTTTATTGTTATTCATTTACAAATACTCACATTTATATTTATCTACAAAATCACTTTCATAAAATAATGAAATCTGGTGTTAGGGACACCTCCATTCTGTGTATAACGGAGAGAAGTTGGAGTTTGTGTGATTAGTTTTGGATAGAGACGTAAAACAAAGACAAACTTAAATTTAAACTTCAAAGGGAGTATTTATCTGAGTCACAATATATAGCTTTTCAGCCTGTGCAAAACTTCTACATCTTACCTACTCCATATGATGAATAATTGAGATATTTTTGTTTATTAATTTGCCACCTGTTGGGTTAAATGTTTTTTTCTCTGATGTAATCGCTTTGACGAAGAATAAAAAAACAATTGATTATTAAATGAAATATCAACTACTCAAATCCTGCATGCGGCCTTCTTGTTCTTTCTACCAACTAACAAAATAGAATAAGGATTGATATGAAGAAGAAGAAGAAGAAATAATCAATCAATCTATCATCTAACACCACACTCGACACTTTGATTTAATTATTTTTTTTGTTTGTTGATTAATGAATTTTAGTTCATTTTTTTCTGAGAAAAATTGACTTACTTTGAGAATTGTGATTTCGTTTTGTACAAAAGTGATCACTGATTTTATAGGACATACATGAAATTATGTCTAATTTTAATTTTGTACAAATGTTCATCATTGTAATTGGTAATTCCGATAATTGGAACAAATTCTCAGATGATGTTGCATTGATGAATAAAAAAAAGAAAGCATAAGATGCAAATTCAGAAGCTTGTAAGCATTCAAAAGTTTTGGAACTTTACATTCGTTCAAAAGAAAGAAACAAACAACAAAGGAAAGAAAGAAAGAAATAAATATTGGTTCTCCTTGTTGAATCTTTCCATTTAGAATATCAAAGTATACCTATAAAATTACAGATATTAACTTTAAAAAAATTCGTCTCATATAGTATATATAATAAACTTGAGATGATTTTTTTCCAAAATATTTCGACACATGCATTCTTTGTTTTAGTGCAACCCACATAAAAGAGCAAACTCAAATTTTATTGTAACATAGCTCAAAGAAATTATGTAAAAGATATTTTCTAAAATAATAATTTCTCTTTATTTACTCTAACAAAGTATTCAATAACGTGTATACTGTTTTCTTTTTTCTAAAAGGTCTTCACCGACCTATATTAATTTAAAACTTGAAATTAAATTAATTCTGATATTATTAATAATGATTGATTTTGGTAACCGTAAATATGCGAAAGATACTAATAAAGTCTAAAACAAATTAAAATTAAATTAGATCAAGTTAATTTTCTATCACAAAATCCAGTGGAAATTATTTCATATTTGTTATGCTTAATTACGTGCCGGGAGATTATTTTAGATTTTAAGGTACGATTTGTTTGAAAGCATAAACTTCCTGTGTTCTTTTAAATTTGCTTCCTTAAAAGCAACATTTTGGAGTTAAGAAAATAAGCTTTCTTGCCGAAGTCTTATTTTTATTTTAAGGTTAAATGAATGCTAGTGTAGTGATTTAGAAGTCAAATACATTATATATATTCATTTTGTTTTTTGAATTTTCTTTATTTATTGATATTTTGGGTTGAGGACCCGAAATCTGAAACTTAAAACTTAATAGTAGAACATAAAGATTATTCTAAATGATGTCCTGACTTCGATAATTAGAGAGGAACATTAATTGACATATACAAGTTAGTGTGTGGATTAATGTGATGGTTATGTTTCACAAATATGTGATAATTATTATCAGCTTAATCACATAGATACATACTAGATAATATGGTATTGGATATGACACCAAGGTGAAACATCATAATAATTATGTTAGTGTCGTTAATGTTTCATATGTATCTTAATTCTAAAATATTGGATGGTATATTTCCTATATGAGGAATATGTACTTGTGAGTATTATCCAACGTTGTCCATAACTGACGGCCATACGGATTCTATCTCAGTATATATCTCTTGTGCGAAGGGAATGTATTCATCAAGAATACTAGTGTCCATCATGTAAGTCAATATATGAGCAATGATATCTATTGATCACTTGATGAAATAATTTAATATCTACGCAGATATGATTAAGTGTTAATCATTATTATTAAAGTCATTTCGAATTTCAAGAAAAGAATGAATATACAAAGATAACACAAACTTACCTTAAATTCGTTTGAGATATTATGTGACAAGAAATTGACATAAGACAAATATTGCTTGATGATCGTGATATTATATGGTACGTGTCATTTATGTCATATGGATAGGTGTGACGCACATTGCTAGGTGTCGCTTGTATCTTGCAAATCGGAATAGTTCTGATTCTATTGTCAAATGATATAGATTCTGTTGAGTCACACCAAATAAAAGTGAGTTAGACCGAGAATGTGATGCTTGAGCGATGTCATGAGATAATAAATTTAACCCGATGTTTATAAGATAAATGTCAATCTCTACAGCATGCTAAATGCGACGCTAAGGGTCGCAATACTCTACCTGTGCACGCATACCTATGGTGTTATGGGCCACATCGCATTGGCTGTTCTGAATACAGTTCGGCTAGGTCGGTTGGCTGACTTCGTGGTTGAATTGGAGTGACACATGTGGGTGTTACGGGCCGCAGTACACTGGCCGACTAGGAGTGACCCATGTCATCCATGCCTTTATAAAGGGATGCATACCCCAACATTAGGGTATCCAACTGCTGATCAGACATCAATCCATAACAGTGAAATGTTGTTATACCATCATCTGAGAGTCAGTTTCGAGCGTTGAGTGACGCCGATTCAATCTCCTCTAGCAAGGAGTCAGTCGGTGTCTAGCAGCTTTCTGGTGGATATTGACGGAGAGTTTCTGCATTGAAATCCGATGATATTACATGCAACCGCTTCAACGTTAATCGCTCAAGACTCCAGCAAAACAATGGTACAAAATTGTTTGTATTTCGTATTCGGTTTGATTTTAACTGCACGAGTAGATTCTTTAGTTTATTAAAGAATTTTTGAAATTTCTATTCCGTTTATTATAAATCTTCGGGTTCTAGGTTTCCCAATAAGTTATGCTTGAGAAAAAGGAAGAGCCCAATTTATAATAATTCATAATATATGGAGTAAGACATAGTACATCATCTATTTTTTCATTCATTCATTCCTTTTTTCTTATTTATATTGATTGAATTACTCATATAGTCATATATCATTTATGTTTTTCATTGTTAAAAAAGAATGAGTTTGCTATATCTTAGATGCAATATGACTCTTAAATGGATATGTATTTTTTGTATTCCTCTACACTTTGTTACCAGTGACTAATTTTATTATTATAGTTACACATATCTTTTACAAAGTTATCTCCAATTGAAAATTATTTTTTTAATATATATTCTTTTTTCTGAGGCAAAGCTCGGACCACAATCCTACTTACTACTAATAATAATGCATAAAAAGAAGCTAAACTTTCAAGCATTCTAATTATGTCAAATAATCTATATTCTCAATTTTATCTATTTTTGATCGGATTTATGTGTCACACTTCTCTTTCATTATTTTAAAGAGAGATGAGTGCGATGAATCTAATGTATAATTTAACTTTAAAATAATGTAACTTTCTTGTGTTCTGTTACATGAATTATCTTACAGCTAATCATTTTATTATTGTACATGTTTTTATCATTTGAAAAAATAATTATCTGTATTAAAATTTGCTTAAACAAATAATTTTATACAAAAAGATTTTCTCATTTTAGATATCTAATTTTTCTTCGAGGATAAACAAACTTACTATTACACAATCTTAGTTTGATTTTTCGTACATATATATCAAATATGATTATTGCTATTATCATTGTTAGTTTTTGAATTGGTTATGACTTAAATTTTCAGGTAATCTAGATATGAGTTATTATTCAACTTAATATGAGTTAGTAATTAGGTTAATATAAATTAGTATTCAATTAGTCTAAAAATTTCTTAGTTCTTGAATCAACCTTGAACCAAAAAAATCAATATCAAAGGGGCAAAAAAAAATTAATGTGAAGAGATTTTAAACAGATTTTGACCGAACAAAATATTACATAATACTTTATTATTCAACTTAAGATTAGTTAGTCTCCAATTAAATAATTTAAGTGTTCAGGCAATACGAATAATTGCATGTACTTTAATTAATGTTAAATCAATTTAAAATTGAGTTAAAAATATCTGATCGAAGGAACTACATGAATTTTTAGTGATTTATTTTAAGAAGTGACAAGTCCGATTTTACTGAAACCATATTGTGAATTTTTTTTTTAAAAAATGCTTCTCTCAATTACACTATTCTAACGTTATTCCTTGATTTGTCAAAAAAACAAATGGACTATTTTTAGTGATTAATTTAAGAGGAGGGTTATAATATTATAATTATTATAAGTATTTGGTGCCACAATTTTTTTTATTTATATTTTAAATTTGGACAATTAAAAATCAAATCGAATCGTTGATCTTATTTATTATCATGAGAGATGCATGCGTAAAAAAATTTCATGGTTTTTTTGTACACATGAAATCTAGTATAAATTAGTATTTCAGTTAAATGACTAATTAAGTGTTTGATAAATAATTTATCCTATACTGGATTAATTAATGGTTCAAACGTTGATATATTTCGTTAACACAATGCTAGAAAATAATCAAACAAAATCTGATATATAATATTTTTTGTTGGCTTTTGTATCTTAACTTGGACGTGTTGATAGAAGCATTTGAATCATATACATATGATATAACATTCGTTTAAGAATTGCAAACTTAGCACAAATAATAATATACCTCGTCTTTTTACGAAAATAGACGGATTAAAGTTCCACAAAAATATTTAAAAAGACATAAATATCGGAATTAATGAATATCCTTATTAAAAAAAATCATTTAATTGATGGGCAACTTTACAATTATACAAACTAGAAGAATAATTAATTAATTAATTAAGGTCTCTCAATTGTTCTATTTTGCAAAAGGAACAAGTAAACTACTAAATATATGTAATATATGTAATGTTATGTTAGTCTTTACAATGATGTGACTGTTCTTCTAACAAACAATTAATTGCTTGTTGTAATCTCTTTCTAATATTTAATCTCGCCAGCTGTGCAACTTTGAATTGGTAATATATGATCGACCTCTGATTGGTCAAAATTCGTGCACTTATTTGCTACTTGGCCGAATTTTATTGACTTTATGATCATTGAATTATTCTCGCCGGGCCCACTTTGATGAACCTCACAATTCATTTATTTTGCTATTAGCATATTTTGGTAGTTGATGTTGTTTATATATTACATGCAATTCTGATAATAAGGATAGGTCTATATATAAAAGGTAATATAAGGACAGGTCTAAATTTGAAGGCATTTAATTAATTAATGCTTATGAAAAGTTATTATCGATAATTTAATTTAGAGGTGGTAAAATTTGATCCGATTCGAAGGATCCACTAGACCCGTCCGGCAAAACTCGATCTGAGATGAGTTTTTTTGAAAAATCAAACCGATCCGAGTCCGATCCAAGACGATTTGAGGCTCGAACATGATTAAAATTGGACAGCCCCAAATCTAGACCGACCTGTGACACAATGGTTCTTTGAAGTCAAATTGACCCAATCTGTCTAGACCCGACCCAAACTTGCCTTGGACCCGTCTAGTACCATTTTAGAGGTAATAAAATCTAATTTAAACCGAATGACCAGCAGACTTGCCTAACTCAAATCCGTCTTGATCTGAAATTTTTAGTAAGTCAAATTGGCTCAAACCCGACCCAACATGACCCGTCCAAAATCCAAACATAATCCAAAGCATGACGACCCAAAATCAAACCCGACTTGACTCATTATCCGATAATTTTCTAAAGTCAAATTGACCCAACCCAATCCAACCCGATCCGATCTGCTCGATTGTCACCTCTACCAATTATTATCTGTAATTAAATATAAGAGATTTCATATATTACTCTTTATAGTAAATTCTGTCAGATCAACTGCTCAAGTTCTGTTTCCAACTGGCGTTAGTAGTAAAAATAAAGCATGATAATCACATATTCACACAGGTTCAATGTACCAACCACAAAGCAGACGTATATGATTAAAACAATTAACCACCGAATATAAAAAAAAAGAACCAAGAAAACGAAATTAAGTATGAGATTAAAACCAAGAGAGATGAACCATCATTTCAATTCTGAAATTCTTGCATGAGCTTTCGTTATAGAAGGGATAACCACACAAGAATACAATAAATACCTCGGATTGTATTTTTTTTTTTTGTGACGACATAGATAGCCATCATGATCCTCTCTCCCTTTCTTTCTTTCTTCCTTCTTAAAAATTGACAGCTTCTGTCAATTATTTGATAAAAAAAAATATATGCGATGTGCAATATATATTGTTGATTGACGAGTCTTAACAAAGTGGAGTAGCTAAGAAGCTTGAAGTATATAGTTTCTTCTCTATAAATATCTATAAAAATCAATATGTGCATTTTTTTGTTAGTGAAAACTTTTTTTTGTTTCTTGTATTTCATATTCTGCACTCATTATATATGCCTGAAAAATATTTGTTGTTCATGTGAATTATTTATGTTTATCTTGTATGTATTTATAGATAATAATTATAAAAAGAAGTTCAAGGTAAAATGCTTTATCAAATAAAGAAGATACAACTTTTAAATTTTATATTTCTACTAATGTAAGGTATAAATAATTGTCATCGAATATAAATATTTTCTGAAAAATATAAACATATTTAAAATGCAGGTATGAAGTGCATTTAAAAAATGTAATTATTAGTTCTCTTTATCGAGTTAACATATAGAAAAATGAAATAAAAATTTATAAAAATCCAAAAGTCCGTTCTATAAAATAAATTTACATAGTTTAAGCATGCAAGGGGGTGTGGGCTATATTTTCAAAAGTGGCTTAGAATGCTTTAGAAATTAGAATTCAAAAAATTTCACTTTTTGGGCCGTTTTGTAAGAACGCAGCACAGATTATAAATGAAATGCTTTTTAAAAAAATGTATTTGGTATATTGCAATTCTTCACATTCAATAGCATAACACATTTTATCATATGAACACTAAGTTCAATAGTATAAATACATGTCTTAAAAGTAGAAAAATCAGGTTCTGAGTTTTAACTTGTATATTCAGTTATTTATATAATTCACATGTATGTTTGTATTGTAAATACAGTCTAAAGAAGAAGTGAATGAAAATTATACAGTCATTAAATGCAAAATCCTAAAACTCTGAAAAAAAAAAAGGAAAAGACAAAGAGAGATGATATACAAATACCATCTTCGATATCGATTTTGTTATTTATATTAAATGAGTTATTATTCATGTTACGACTTTATTATGCAATTTATTTGTACAATACTTTTATTATTCAATTTAAGTGGGTTATTATTAAAATTAGTGATATTTGAGTTGAATAATAAAGTATTATACAAAATAAATTATATAATAAAGTCACTGATATCAATAATAACTCATTTAATCTGAATAATAAAATTAGTATCGACGATGATATCTCCTAAACATTTTCCAACAAATTAAAGAATTACAACAAAAGAAAAAAAAAGGTGGTATAGTTCGAACAAAAAAAAAGGGCAAAAATGGAGAAAAAATAAATACAAGCACAATATAACACACCCAAAATCCTAACATTACTTTTGCTTTTCCATGCATGTAGGTACCAAGATTACATTACTTATAATTATGATCGCATTTTCGTCACTACATTTTCGTTTTTCATCCTCTAAAATAACATTGTTTACAAATTTAAATTTTAACAAAAAGAATTGGTCGTCAAGCCTAAAAAACATCATGTACTAGTTGAATTCTTTCCCAGATTTTCGAATAATAGACATATTGAGTCAAGAGGATTTGAATTCACATAACTGTTGTAGTTTTTCTGTCATAGAAACTATAGCATGTGATTCAAACTATCCTAAATCTATACGAATCTCAAAAAATCCCCCTAAAAAACCACAACGAATTATGAGCATTGGATTTGAATCAGACTGCATGCTATAAAATTTTTGGCATCACAACTATGACAACAGATTGAGACTCAACTCAATTTAGCAAATTAGACTGTCTAGATTGTGCGCCATAAAATTTTTGTCATCGCAACTACGACATCAGATTGAGACTCAACTTAACTTCAATCAAACGAACAAAATATTCAACTTAATTTGTTTGTTTAATTACCGCGTAAAAAGATTGTCATCTACAACATTACATAAAATTATTCTACTATTTCACTAATTGTTAAGACTTTCATGATTATCAAAAGAGAGAATTATCAAGAGGCCTCTCCTCTTTTGTCATTTCTAAAGTTTAATGGGCCATGTACAGAAAGTGGCCTTTTAAAGTGGCTTCACTGCCTGAGACTTGGAGAGTGGACGCTGAAGGAAGAAAATTAACTGGCTTTGTCTCAAGACGTGGCGACCACAAATTGGTTTGTATTCTATGTTTACCCGAGCGATCACTTAAACGCACCGTTGGACGAAAATCGAACGACGGAGATACTATCATATATTGCTGCGATCGCATCAGGATGCGCTTGTTTGAAAGTACCACGTTTTTATATGAACTTCAACTAGTGACATCTGGCACATAAACATTCCCTGAAAACCTGGGCCCACCGCGCTAGGACCCACATATCAGTGAGATATTTTGGTAAGGACGCGTACGCTCTCTCTCCCCTTTCCCGGTTTCGTCTCTATCCTGTTCGCCCCAATCCCAAACCCATCCCCCCAAATGGAGCTACTCTGCGTCGATCAACTGTAAACCCTAGCTAAATCTAGCTCTAATTCGGCTAAAATTGGAAGAGATCTTCTCTTTATAATGGCGGACAACACATCGCCATCTCCTCAGAAACCAATGCAAACGCCGACCCAGTCCAACCCCGACCAAATGCCGACTCCGATTTCGAACCCCAACTCGAACCATAACATGGCTTCTCCTGCCATGGGTTCACCTTCCATAAGTGATCTCTCTCAGCAAGGCCAGGTCGACGCGCCTCACAGCTCCGTAACCCTAGATTACGGTCAAAAGCAACCCAATCTCATGGCGCCAAATTCAGGATTTCAGATGGGCCAACAGCTGCAAAGATCGAATTCAGTACAGAGATTGAGCCAGATACAACAATTACAGCAGAATCAGCAGTTTGGTGGGACCGGAATGTCAGCTGCTGCTCTCAGGTTGTACAGTGGGTCCGGACAGATGAGTTTTGGTGGCGGAGCCCAGCAGCAGCAGCAGCAGCTGATGAGTCGGGCTGGTATGATGGGTCAGGTGGGGCAATTACCAATGCTACAGGGGCAGACTGCTGCGCATTTTGGGCTACAACCTCAGATCATGAATCAGGTAATTCAGAAATATTGATGTGTATGCTTTGTTTTAGGTATTTGTGCTGATCCCCAATTGGAATCGGATTATTAAAACTTGTATAGTTGGTTAGCAGTTACGGTCGCTCCTTTACTTGAAATTTGGGGTTCCAGGTTCTTGTGAAGATAGCAACCGAGTGAATAATTCTTTTTAGAGCTATGAATTTTGAGTTTCTAATTTTTACTCCTAGTGCTAGACATAAATTATTTTTAATTGCCTTTCTTAGGATGCACACAGCACACCACCCATGAACTAATAATATGGTACACGGTAACTGTTTAGTATATTAATCTATTAAACCATTGGAAAAAGTGAAGGATTGAATCTTGAAAATCAAAAGATGTTGAATTAAGACTAATTTTTATTTTACCAAATTCTGACAACAAGCTTTAGGGAAGCTTGAGAATGGAAAATTGAAAATGCATTGCAAACCTTAGTTTATTCACGTCATGCCTTTGTTTATATAAGATAGAACATGCAGTTTTGATGCCTAACTGAAAAATGCCTTTTGTCCTGTTCTGACATAAGAGAATTGTACTGGTATCATTTATTTCTAATTCTTTGATTAACCTTTCACAGTTTTTCTATTGAGAAGTTTCCAAACATGTAAAAGTTATGATTTTTGCTATCATATCCCTCCTAGTTGCCAATTCGTTTTTCCTTTTGTTTTTACTCTTCCTATTATTTATCAGATAAAGTTGAAGAATCTCATGATTTGTTGTCCTTTATCACAGCAAAGACAGAAGGGCATGGTCCAAGGCACACAATTCAATCCAGCAAGCGTTGGTCAGCCATTGGCTGGCATGCAAACAATGGGCATGATGGGTCAGATGGGCACTCTTGGCATGAATCAAATTAGAGCTAATGGGCCTCTCTCGTACACCCAAAACCAAAGGTTCACTCAAATGCGGCCGCAACAACAAATCTCAAATCAGACTGTACTTACTTCTCCTCAGGTACTCCTCTAGTACATATTAATAATACTTTTTGGATTTAGTAGTTTATCTAAATGATATGAATCAAATCGAAAAATAAAAAAACTGGGAAGGATGAAAATAACATTAACGTCTACTGTGATGCTGACAAAGACCACGTACACTGGACATGAACAGAACTAATGTCACTTTTCCAGTGCTACATTGCCCAACAGCGGTGCATGCTTATGGTTTTTATTTCTGAAAATTGTCTGTTTAAGTGTTTGTCTTATTCTAAGAAAAAAACAGTGGTCATTTGTTGTAAACATCCTCTGGACTATTAATTACTGTTAAAAGCGCAAGAGGAATATTAATTACCATTAGAAGTGTGAGGAGAAAATTAATTAATGCCAGAGGAATATTTATCAAAATTAAGAGGGTGTTGTTAAAAAACTAATAAAACAAAAACGGAGAGCAGACAGATTGGCACCCACATCTGTGGGGCCACGAGAAGCGTTAATGGGCCTTCCACAATAGTGGATCTTGCCTTCTTACCAAATCTTAAATCTATGATGAACTGGAATAGAATTATTTTCCTTTCTATTTTTTTGCAAACGAAAAGAAACAATAATGGAAAAATTCAGAATTGTTAATCAGAACTCATAATGCAAGTGACCCGCTACACTATCGTCCCACCGACTAGGATTCGGAGTTTCTTTTACCCCACTCGGACTAAATATTCCGACTGACATATGCACCTCCAAAGGAGGAGCTGAAGATTATGCAGGATTGACAAACTATGCATGCAGAACTATGCAAAGTTTGTGGGGTCCACCTGGCAACATCTGTAGCACTGGAGAATTGGAAACGAAGGATTTGTAAGATCTCAGAGGTTGTTTTGAGAAGGAAGTAGAAAGGGAAAGTCCGTTTTTTGGAAGAGGAGCCGGAAAGGGTTCTAACTTGTTGAAAATGAAAGGAATTATATGTTTACTTCTACTTTAATTTATTTTAGGACAACTAAAAAGCTTTTTCCATGAAACAAACTCAAATTCTTCAAAGATAGTTCCTGCAGCTCATGTGCTTATTTCTTTTGCAAATAGTTCTCAAATCACAAACGCTTACTCCATCTTTTAGCCGGAATTGCATGTGCTTTAGTTGTAATGTCTAGTCTAATGTTTTTCTACTTTTAAATTGCTGGTAAAAAGTTCCGGGGTTTGTGAACTGAAACCTATTAGTTTTTTTGGATGAATTTTGCAGTTTGTTAAACGGAATCTTTGAATGGAATGTAGTCAAAGATAAGGTTCTAAAATAGTAAACTTGGGCCTTAAGGACATTGAAGAACACAACATTGGATAAATCTGGCTAAATACCGTCTGATGTCTTGTATTCTTATTTATTATTTACACAGAATGTACTTGCCTGTGAGAGAAACTGGTTTTTGTTGGAGGAAGTGCATATGTATGACTTGTAAGGAAAGAATATCTGCTGTCACCTATTGAGTGGATCGTATTGCTTGATCAGATAGTGATACTCCCAATAGGCCAATACTGTTTTATGGTCATAGCCGTAAGGTAGTTGTACTGAGATGGATCAGTGGCTATCATTTTACGGACCATTATATTTGATTCAAAGAAAAAGATATAACCTATAAAATTATCATAACACAGAAATTGGCTGGGCAAAGCTTGACACGAGCATCTTCTCTTGGTGGAATGAGTCAGCAGATAACTGGTTTATCTCAGAGCGGACAGCCTATTCAAATGACTCTCCCCCAACAACAACAGCAACATCAACTACAGTCCCAGCAACTCCAGGCCCAACAAATGCAGCCGCAACAGCAGCAATTGCTGAAGCAAATTCAACAGCAGCAGCAGGCATTTCTTTTTCAGCAACTCTCCCAGAAGCAGCAGCAACTCCAACAGCAGCATCAGCAGCAGCAGCAGCAGCAGCAACAATCCCCCAGAGTGGTGGGGTCCCCTCTGCAGAGGGCTGCAAGTCTTACAGGTTCCCAGCAGGAGAATAATCCTGGCACATCTGGAAACGCTGCCACTGGATTAGCAAACCAAGCCCCAGAATCCTCAAATCATGTCCCGGCAAAAAGAAAGATAAGTGAGATTGTATCTCAGGTAATTTATTAGTTCTCAACAGTCAAGATCGATACCTAAACATATTGCATTTTTCTGTGTTGTACATCTAAGTTATTCTCAGCTACTTCTATGCTTAGTAAATATGGAATGTGTGAGTGCAGGTGGATCCATTAATTAAGGTAGATTCTTATGCTGAAGACTTCCTCTTGGACGTCGCTGATGGCTTCCTTGAATCGGTGATTGTTCTTTTTTCTGATCTTTTATATAACGCATATCCTTCTCTTAAAATTTCTTGATATGCTATGACTACATTCCTATATTAAGCAAGATCAGGCTACTTGTATTTACTTGACCTTTTTATCACTTGCAGGTTGCATCTTTTGCTTGTAATCTTGCAAAACATAGAAAATCGACAACACTAGAGCCCAAGGACCTTTTGCTTCCTCTAGGTATGTTTTTTACTGGACGTCTCTATTAATATAATTCTGGACTCGCTGGCACACCCCCTTGGAGTCATTGACCTGTGGTTGAATGATTTCAGCACGAGTTACTTATGCCAGCCCACTCCAATTTGTTTCTTAATCTAATCAAAATATTCTGTTTTAATTTCCAGAGAAAACTTGGCAATTAACTGTTCCTGGTTATTCAAGGGAGGAAAAGAAGCAGAAGACTTCAGTGAGTATTCCCCTTTTAAAACTATTTTATATGTTAACTGGCTTGCTCTTTTCTGTTTTCTCCTTTCTAGTACTATGTTAAGATAATACCTTATAAAGGTGTGCAGTCAGTTCATTCAACTTTTAATGTTGTAGCATTTTTAACACACCAGTAGTGTAATAGGAAGAGCAATTTGTTTCTCATAGGTGTTTTTACTACTGATTCTAGAAAGTCGTCATGACCTTGATCATAACTGTTCTGCTTAAGTTTATCCCTCTACACCTGGCCCAGCAGAAGACCATGTGATCTTGAATTTTGAATTTAGATGCTTCCTTTGTCCAAATGAAGCCGTCAGTCCCGGACTATGTAGAGATAGAAATGTGGTTGGAATGGCCTCTTGAAGATTGGATTCATGTCTTATATCATCAAGGAGGATTTGGAGGTTGATCAACCCTAATAGATTATAATCCTGGCACATCCTAATTTAGTTGGATACTGTTATCAAACTAACCTTATTTAATATATGAAAGGTTTTGATTGGTGAAGTTCTATATACCATAAAAGATTGTACACAATGGAGCCAGCTGACTGACTCTCAAGATTTTACCCTTGCAGGTACCTACTGATACCCACAAAAGACGGATGGAATTGGTAAAACCAACTTCTCTTTTGTTTAGTAACTTTTTCTCATGCGTTAACTTTCTTCTGCTGTTTAGATCTAGGATTAAAGCCTAAATAAGGTATGGGAAAATAAATGAACTCACTGATGAACAAATAACCAACAGGTAAGAGCATTAGTGGATCAAGGTGGTGTGAGATCCATGCCTTTGATGAATAAGCCAATTGCGATAGTCGATGATATGGCAAGTGAGCACAGTATGTTAAGGACTTCAGCCAGTGCTGAGGCACAGTTTTCTATGCCTACTGTTGGAGTAATGCAAAAAGTTACCCGTTTCTAGATGCTCTTTGTTTGACCAGTTAAGTTCCTCATATCTTACTAGTGTTAGCTCTTGGCAGATACAGAACTTAGTATATGTGTACCTGTAAATGAGCAGGATTCAAATGCCTTCATATTTAATGTCTTTGTGCCTCCACTGTTTAAGAGCTTAATAATTAAAATATAAAACTCAAAATAAAGAAATAAATAAAAGCATTTTGCGTGATATATCCCACTTATTCTGTGTACACATAACAAATTTACTATTTTGGATTTCATTTTGACGGGCATCAAGAATTTTGTAAAAACCTACTGTTCTTGGCCCTTTCTGTACTCTCAGATTTTATGCTTTTAATGTGCAGCAACAATAACCCTGAAATGCTTATATAGCGATTGTAGATTATATATTAGAATGCTATCTTCTTTTTAGTTGACTTTCAGATTTTATTCCATTAATCCTTTAAGTGAGCAGCATGGAAATGAAAAATGAAGGCATTTTGAACTCCTCTTATGTTGTCCCATATGCAGCAGTTTTTTTTTTTAAGGGTGTCTCTGAAAACAAAATAGTTGTGTAATTGCAACACCAACAAACTTGGAGCAATAGATTTTCTGACTTGTCCTTGTGTCTTTGTTTTTATCTTGAACTGTTTTGTCTTGCTTTCTGCAGGTTAGATGAAGCTAGGTTGTTGTCAATGTACAAAAGCTCAGAGAACTTGTTGGCTGCCCTTATTTAGACTCGAAAGTAGAGAATAAGTTATGCAAGATGTACATAATTGTTGAGCATCAGAGCCCAAGCACATGATTTAAGAGAGCTTACCTGCATTTATCTGCGTACAGCGTCGTTATGGGATTTGATGTAAATTAATTTATTGTAACTGTTGGATTTTACCATCTATCTCCCCCTTTTCCCTCCAGTTCTTTTATAAAACCTAATTGTGACTTGTTCAGTGTAATTAATTTGTAATTTTGTACCAATGTATGAAATTGCAGATGACATGGTTTATTTAAAGCCTTGGGTGAAGTATGTCGGAGTCCACTAGATGATTTTACATCACAAGTCAGTATTTTTTTTATTTTTATTTTTGCAAGTCTCAGAATCTTCCCATTCAGCCCGTCAATTACCCCGTCTTTCTAAATAGCAGGCAAACAAGGTGTAGTGAGAGGATTTGTGTGTTAATCTCATTCTCTTTTTTCGTCTCTTTAGCGAAACTCTCCCGTGCTGTAGTGAGAGGAATTGTGTTGTTCTTTTCTTTCCTGTTAAATTGTTATTATGAGGCGTACTAGTGCTAATCTACTAAAAGCTGGACTACCACAGTCATCTCACTTGAATCACACCGTATAATCCTTATCCTACACAGCTGAAAACTACCTGCGTTTTGCGCTGCTGCATGGAAATAAAGAAAACTGGAACGAATCAATTAGGCGCTAGGGACGCCACAAAAATGATGTCGAATTCTCGTGACAATGCTCGAACGCGTGAACAACAAAACCTTGAGGATAATAATTAAAGACCGTACAAGTCTCCGAGTAACTACTGTAGTTGATCATTTGTTACCTTTTCTCGGATTTTTAAAAGCGCAACAGTAACATAACATACATATATATAAAATAAATTAGTTGTACTAAAGGTACAAGCTAGAGCTAATAACATGCACTACGGAGGAGACTAATCCAAATCCTGAGTGTGCACAAATTCATGGTTAAAACCTGAGGAAAAGAATTGAATGCTAATTCATGCATGTGCCTTTGTGTGCATCATGTATATACATATGATAAATATCACTGCATTCCTCTCGGCCAGAACCTAAGAAACCCTAACAAAATCGCCAACTAGAAGATGTCATTGTTTTCCTAGAAGAACCACAAAATTAACTAGGAGATTCAGCAAGCACCAATGTATGCCACCATCCACACGAGACATTTAATGGCTTGTATGACTCAATCTGTACTTGAGAGGGAATGTTCCGATCAATTGCATCGCCCAAGCCAAGCTGCACATCAGAAATTCAAGTTGTAACAAATAGAGTCCTCTGGACGACATTTATTTCTCAAAAAAAAAAAAAGACGATCATACCTGACCATACTTATTCCATCCCCAGCAGAACACTACACCATCCTCTACATAAGTGGAAGAAAAAAGGTTAATAACGTGGTCTAAACACAAATAACATTAAGTGTGCTGCTATCACCAAACACCGATGCAATAAGTTGTCAGTTCAGCAATAATAGTTCAAAGTCCAGGCTAAACAACAAGGCCATTATTTATTTATTTTTTTTGTTACATCATCTGGTAAGCATGCATATCCAAATTGTGTATATCTTCTGATTTGTTCTACAAACTCAGAGGGCAATATATCGAACCTGCTGAAGTATATTTTGAATTAAAGAATGAGATCAGGGTCAAAGCCCTCAAATCAAAGATGTGCCTCCCACACTGATAATAAGCATAACTTAGCCAATTGAACTCACAAATTTGATTAGAATAGGCAAAATTTTAATGCATGCAACATAGACTATCTCACATTTCATTCAGAGGGAATTCAAAATATACACAAGTTGTACTTGTGTGTACAAAGCTCATGATGTAGACCCAATCATCAAATCACATTCTTTTCTTGGTATGATTTTAAAATATTAATGCAGAAGATAAGTCCCAACTTGTGGCACCGATATTCTGTAGCAACAGAATGATTTTCATTTATGAGTACATTGGATAATTTCATGTGTACCTAGTGCCTAAGATATTAAGCATACTCCTGCAAAGCAAGATGCATGCCCAACAAAGTATAGATTGCTAAATACCCTGAACATAAGCTCTGCAGTAATTTAATAGATGTCCAAACTGCCATATCTTCCTCCCAACTACACAAGTAGTGAAAAAAAGGAAGGCTAACCTTAAATTTGAAACAAATAGGGGAACTTACAATCTTCACGATCTTAAGAGGCATGTATAATTTTTTTTTTCTCTTGTTTCTTTTGCAAGGACAGATTAAAAATATCCATGCTTGATGGGGACAATGCTAATTAATTGAGATGACAAATCTTAAGGATAATTAAACGGGTGAAGAACAATGCTAAGTAATTGAGATGACAAGTCTCAAGGATAATTAAGTACCAGTAATCATTGCACTATGCCGCGCTCCACAAGAAACAGCCCTTGCGTTCTTATTCTCCAAGCATGATGCTTCAACCAGCTTTGGAACAGTCTGCACGACAGAGGAACATCAATAATGATAACTTGTCGGAACTCTTGTTTAGAGTTGCAAATTAGGAAACCAGACATAAGAATCACAAGTCCATCATCCATTAAGAAATGTACCTCAGCCTGATCAGAACCAGTGCCGAGCTGGCCAAATTGATTACCACCGAAAGAATATACATCTCCGTCTACAGATGTGCATACAGTATGCCATAGACCGGCAGCAATCTCTCTCATTTTTACCCCTAGAATAGATTGCACACAAGTTGGGCTTAACAAGTCATCTGTGCTTCCTTGCCCACACTACCACATAGGAACAGAATCTAATTAGTGCAAATATTCATAAAAATGGCAGAAAAATAGCACGTTCATGTTGGTGCATAGGAAAGTGCTATATATTTTTCTTTTTGACTGAATAACATATGCCTAGGGACCTCGTGTTCATAAAACCCAGTTAAACATAAAACAAGGAAAAAGAGGGTAAGAAATGGAAATTTGTTTCAGTAGTGGGCCGCCTATTTTGTAGACCAAGCTGGTTGTCTTGCTAAAATCAGAGTTGTTCTTGGTATGATTATTTTTGTACAGAAAACAACAGGATGGCATAATAGATGCTTCTAGATATAAACCTTACATATTTAAAAATCTTTATGAAATCATGAAGCAAATGTCACTACTTACTTGTCCATATAGACCCCATCCAAAGGTAAGCAGTGCCCCTGAGTCTGAATAAAGGGAAAATTATCAGTATTCTTTTTCTTGACAATTGCAAATAGCAACAAATAGTGATACTGACTACTACAAAAGGAGGTAAATAAGAACAAGGATAGTAATACCTGTGACGACAGCACTGTGCCGGCCGCCACATGCAATTGCCTTCACACAAGTCCCAGTAACTTTACTTAAAGCCCCTTCTGAATTTCTATTATTGGCTCGCATACTTGATGCTCGGTCCTTGCCATAAAATGCCGTATCAATGCAAGGAATTGGGTGAGGAGATGAGACAGTACGAATTCTAGAACCAAGGCCTAGTTGCCCTTCACCTCCATAGCCCCAACCCCAAACTTGTCCCAAATCTGATGCTTTGGGGAAGATAAAACAGATATAAATCAGAATTAACAGATTTATTAAGCTTCTGTTTTGTGCTGTACCAACTTTGTAGCATGCTTCTTTTTGTTAGGTTTCTTCGAATTTTAAGAACTTTATTTTTATACATATGCATATAGATTTAGTAGGGCACCAAAATGTACCTGATAAAGCAAGGGTGTGGCGGCCACCGGCAGCTACTTTTACAATCCTAACCCCGGTATTAAATGTCACCAAGCAAGGAGGAGCTGATAGGGTTTCCTCACTTGATGTAGAGCTTTCTGATCCATGTTTAGATGTAGAAGAAGAAGTCACTTTTCTTCGTTTTATTCCTTCTTCAGCTGCACCTCGGTTTTCACTTGATTTTGAGATCTGAGACCTAGGGCTCACTATAGAAAAGATGTTGTATTATATACATATAAATGTATTTTTGACTAAAACTTTGCATTTTAAATAATAAGAGAAACTGCAGAAACCTTGGTCAATGTCTCTATCAGACGTCCCGGCTGGCGATTGATCTGATACAAGTCTCCCAGTTGGAACACATTCTTTCCACCCCCATGTATATACTTCTCCTCTATCTGATAAAAAGATATAGTTTTAATTATTATCAAAAAAATTAATATTTGAGTATATTTATAGACAAGGTCAGCAAATAACCTGTCACAGCAGCACAGTGGGCCCAGCCCGCATCTGCCTCTACTACCCGGATGTCGCTTGGGAGAGGAAAAGCCTCTGGCATTTCCTGTAAAAGGATAGAAACAACTAAATAGTAAAACGAGTGAACTAAACAAAGAGTCCTCAAGCCATTTAACTTTCAAAGCGCCATTCTGGTCATAACAATTCCAGTCCTACATATTCTTATAATCTTTTTGGTACCATTCTGGTCTTGTACTTTTCATTCCAAGAAAGTATTCTAATTGGAAGCAACTAAGTGACAAAATGGCAGCTTCAATACTTGGCATAAAAATGGCAATGACAGAACTGCAAACCCAATCAATATAAAGAAAAAATTCAGACATGCCAGAACTTTATCAGGGTTTTCCAACCTCTAGTCATATTGCATCAAGTGAACAATCAACAAAGACAATGTTAATATAATTACATTCAAACTAAAGAAAAGAGTATAGGTCAAATCTTAAACATAAATGCATAGAAAAAGAAAATGCATGTACCTCATGCTTTCCTGAAGTAACATAACTTTGGCCCATGTCATCAATCGAGCCCCAAGTAAGGATCTTTCCAGTTTCTGATGCAAAATGAACAGAGGAATAAGGCTTACCTTTTTCCAATTGATGAAAAACGTTCTTGTACTGCAAATGATTAGAATTGAACTACATTTCTAATAGCTAAAAAAAAGGTCTCCTCAATAACAATATCGATTCAGTAAATTTCAAATCATTACACAAATTTAACAATATAATTATGATTAGCAACATTCTTTCCCACCAAGATAGTATATATTATATGGTTCCCACTCTTTAACGAAACACGGCCGTAAACTTCATTCCCAATTTTCTTTTCTAAATATGACTTACCACCAACTGCAGTCTTTATCCCTCTAATAGGAAGCATGTGATAATTTATAAAAGAAGTTATTTTGTTCTCCTTGAGAATTTGCAACAGATTAGAATAAAACAGTTGAAAATCCCTTAACTTTAGTGGAACTTCTAATAATGTTACTTATCCTCCAATAAGATCCCTCACTTTAGTGGAACTTCTATGTTACTTCTCCTCTAAATTTGGTACTTTGTTCCAATTGGTTATGCCACTCAAATAAATGAGACAATGCCAATAATCTCTCGTGAATTTGACCTCCTCCAAAACAACTATCATTTCAACTGTTTACATTCTAGCTTGTGGAATTTGGAAAAAGAAAAAAAAACTTTACAGAAATAATATATGATTAACAAAAATAGTTGTTTTATGCACAAATATAATGCTTCAGAAATTAATGTAAATGCAACAAATAAAAATAATGTAAAAACAAAACATAATTTCAAAATCAGGAAATCTCCCGATACAATAATCACTTGTAAACAATTCAAACAACGCCATCTAATTTTCACAAACTACAGCCAGCGGAGAAGGATCTGTCTGCCAGAGAAAGCGGTCGAGATTACAAATAGGAGCACATTTTGAAAGGGTACGAGCAGATAAGGGACTTCAAAAGTAGAGAGAGATCTACCAGATAGAGCCATGGCGAAGCCACAACCTCCTCCACACACATCTCGCCACGTGTCACCAGCAGAGGAATCAGGCAGCCTTACAGGAGCCGGGTGAAGCAAAGGGGATCTCTGAGGCGTAACTCCTGGCAAGTAGCCCCACATCATCACAACCTTCTCCTTCTCTTTCTCCTTCTCCTCTTCTCCAGTCCGCTCCCTTCCATCCTCCTCCATTTCTTCGCCTCCTTCTCCACCTCCACCGTTCATCACTTCAGCTAGCTCGGAATTGCTCTTTGAGTTCCTTCTTTCTTTCTTTGATCTCGAATTCTTTACTTTACTTTACTTGTATCGAGAGCACCAGAAACTTATCTATCAATTTGTCGATTTGTGAGACAATTTGGAAGTCCTCTTTTGTAGCAGTTGCAATAGCCGCCCAAACGAAGAAAGAAACGAGAGGACTGCGTTGGGAGTGCAAGAAGAGGAGAGGAGAAACAGCAAGGGGAACGGGATTTTTTTGCATTTATATCCCTCGCTTTCCTGCTTATCCCTCTCAACTGAAAGGTCTGTTTAGATGCATGAGAAAAAGGCATTTTTTTTAATAAAGCTCCAATGATATTTTTTTTTAAAATATTTTTTATATGATTTGAACATGTGTATTTTCGTAAAGAGACGAGACATATAATCACTGTGTTAAGTTTGTAGTTCTGCATGAAAAAAAAAACATAGTAATTCGGAATTACTTTTTTTCCTCATTCAAACTAAATGTATATTTTTTACCTTTTCGGAGTAAGTGCTTATTCCACTAATTTGATATTTTTTATATAAATAATATATTAGATTTACTAGCATTATTTTAAAAAGTATAATTTAAATGACATTTACATTATTTTATAAATAATTAACACTTCTATAATATGAAAATTAACATTCTCACATTATTATTCACATACTTATCTAAATAGTACTGCATTTTATATCCAACGCACCATGCGAAATAATTTGAGTGTTTTTTCATCATGTTTCGAAATAATCGATCAATTAATCATACATTCAAAAGTATGTATTTAACATCTAATTTATTTATGAATTCCTGAATAATACATAATTCATACTTAGATCATTTATAGAATTTATGATTTTTTTTATCTCTTAAAAATGTCTATAGTATGGTATAATGTTTCACTCAAAACTATAGTTTTGTATGATATTCTCATAATAAAAAAAAAACAAACTAATTTCAAATTATCCTCCTCCTATTATGCTAGAAAGTAGTAATTAAAGAAAATTTTAGAACGCCCGAAATTACTTTTCAAAATTCCAAAATTATTACCATGGTTAGCTTTGGAAGCCAAACTATTTTATGGTGGTAAACCCAATTTATTACTAGGAGTGATTCACTTACAACATTTTTAGTAGTACGTAGTGAACATAATTTGTTGAAGTAATAATTTAAGCTCTAAAATTTTGAAATGACAAAACAACTTATCTTGTTCCATTTTCACAAGCGATATATATGTGCACCAAATATTGATAAATTTAAAATTCATTTAGTATAACATACAATGTCAAAATCAACAGCCGACTGAAATTAATTTTATGCATTGATCTTAATACAAAATGAGCTCTAAATTCAATCATTATTGAAACGCTTATATAAAAAAAAAGGATAAGCTCAATAATTTGAGTTCGTCATTTAAATTTTAAATTCAATTAGTATTGAATAATTACTTTCTTAATAAATTAAATAGAAAGAATTCTGAATCCATCTGTTCTAACTTATTACAACCAGGGTGTTATAAATTCTATACAATAACATTTTTAAAAAGGTTGTTCCTCTTTTATAGTTTTAACTCTCTTATTTTGGTAAATGTACCTTACTTAAGTATTTTTTTTGGATAAATTTACCTTATTTAAGTATCGTAATTATATTATAATTTAAATATAACATTAGAGCTATGGTTGGTTCTTTTTTGTCAACATGTTTTTAAATAACAGACAAAGGAGGAGATCATATATGAGCGAAAAAGGTACTTTTGTAACTTCTCTTTCTTTTCTAGTCATTGAGATCCTGCTCCTCGGGCCTAAAATCATTTATTTTCGCTATTATATCTTCTATTTAAATTTTATATATTTTTCACTAAAATATACTATATTTATGTACTGAATTTTCTATTTTTTATATGAAAAGAACAATATTTGAAGTTTCCATTTGTAAATGAGGTTCTCGGGACTATCTGCAAGAATATTAATTTCACGGGGATATATGGGCAAAAAAGCACAAAGCGGAGTACAGGGCAGAGAGAGAGAGAGAGAGAGAGAGAGAGAGCGAGGCGTATCAATTGTTGGTGCATAAGGACGCCACGTTGGATGTCCACGTGGTAGAGAGGGTACACGTGGCATGATGGTGACCGGTCGATCAGCTCGAGAATTCCTGGCCAGCAGTTCACCGGAAGCTTCTGGAAGTGTTCGGTGGGTCAGAGCCCCACCCCCTCTCGGGCAGACGAACGGGCACCTCTGGTTTGCGTGTCCGACAATAAAACGAGCCACGTCGTGACGTTTGATTAAAACACTCCTCTCTTCTCCAGTTTGAAATGAACAGGATATGTCCTTTACCGATGCTTCTATTACTTCTTCTCGAAAGGTCATGATGCAGCTATTGGCCTGTTGCTGCTGCGTTAAACTATTAATATTGCCTGTATTATTATAATATCAAGTTTTCATACTGATGATTTTAAATTTTATTGTGAAGATTCAGAATCAAATTCGGACGGCGATTCAGCGAGTTTGATCAAAATGGATGGGGAATTAAAATATTATTTTTATTATAATTATATATATTATTTTTTTAAAAAGATTAAATGTAATATATTTATAATAATTTTTTTAAAATTTTTAATATATAATGTATAATTAGTTTTAATTTTTTTGAAAAGGATACAGTTCTTTTGATCTTCATTAAATTCCGTCTCTAATTTAGAATATATAGAGTGGATGAACCTACATTATTTTATTTGAAAAAGTAATAAGGATCATATATAGAATAAAAGAAAAAAATGCTGGCTTTTGTTTTAAAATTAAAAATGTCTTAATTTTATTCAAGAAAAAACCGTCATTCGAGTATTCATGTTTCGACTTTAAAATTGAATAACGTTCGATAATGCAGAACTAATATTTTTAGTTCTTTCTCTGAAACAAATTATTCTCATGTTTGATAGCCGTAGTAAAACTGATTTAACTTTTTAAATCATCTTACTTTTTTCAAATAGCAGTGAAGTAAAATGAAATAAGGTGAAGTTAGAAGAGAGTTTACATCATTGAACTTAAAGTATTTATTTAGATGCTGTAACACTTTTTACTCTCCCTATTTTATTTATTTTATTATTACTAAACACTAATATTTTAAAATAATTTAATATTTATTTCGTTTTAATCTTACTTCACTTAACAAACGGAAGATATGATCATTGAAATTTACAGGTTTTGTTATTCCATGTTCATCCTTTTTCTAATTGAAGGACTTTACTCTTTAAAAAGGAGGGCATCACTGTTGACTGTTAGGTTTCTTTTTTATTCAAAATTGAATCTACTAAAGGAAATGGAATTTTAAAAAAAGGAAAAAAGTCGTTTGTTTCCTTATAAGCGATCATTATTCAGGTTGTATTCTGACACGGTCAATTTTTCGCCAACGAATAATTGAACTGGGCCTGAACGTCATTTTCAGTTGGTTTTGAAGTTGGATGCTGATGGTTTCACTATTTCAATCTTCATTGCTATTTTTGATATTATTCTTTAGAATAACACGTATTTTTCTTTGACTATAGTTGTTACACAAGCCTCATTATGGAAGTTGTTATACAAGCTTCATTATGGAAGGAATAATTGAAGAAAGAATTAAAAGATAAGTAGTAACTGTATTTTTTTTTAATTGTATCTCTTATTTATATTTTGAATATATCTGTATTCTTTTTTAAAAAATATTTATATTTAATGATAAAAATATTTATATTTTATATTATTAAAATTATAAATTTTATTAAATATATTTTTATTTATGTAATAAAATTTTTAATTGGAATTTTTCTATAATCATTTAGAAATGAAAATTACAAACACTTTCTATACTAATGATAAATGTTTATAATTACAATTATAAAAAAATATTTTACTTAACATAAATATTTTATATATATAGATAATTAATGCATGAACAATTTCTTCTAAAATATATACAAGTCTTATGACCGTTATAAGAGTGCTGCTTATATATCATCCTCTCTCTATAGAAATTCATTGGCCTCTAGTGTTAATTAACAACAAATTCTAAATAAAGATCAAGCAAGCAAAATAAAATAAAGTTAAAGAAGCGAAATTATGAGGAGTCTTTTTATGTAAAAGAAAACCAATTGAATTTCATGCTTGAGTGGCATAACACTAAAAATCTCAAGAGACCAACTATAAATCCAAGCCCAAGGGAAGAATCTAATCAAGACGACCCACAACATGGTTGCTAGCACGAATCGCGGAGTAGAAGATCTCGATAGGAGATTTATAAACGGTTAATAACTGTGGCAGTGTGGCACAATGTCGGTCTTGTGTTGGTGTTTTTGATAGAACGAACGCGACTTGGAATTTGGAAAAGAAGTTATTTATTTATTTATTCGGAAGCGGAGCATTATACGTGTCAGCGTCGAGGGGGTACGTACGAGAATTTTTCACCTTGGCTTGTCTACTTCTTTTAACGGAACAAGTAACACGTGTTAACTAAAGAGACAACAAAAGTTGGCATTTCCTCATTGCATCTCTCTTTTTTCTTTTTTCCAGTTTTGACCTTTGTTTCCTTTTATGGTTGGACAAAGTTCAAACTTGAAAAGGTACTGTATGGCTGGGAATTTTATTTATGACATAGTTTTTTTTTTGCTTAATTCAATATTTTTCTTAGTACAAGAATTTTCAATAATTTTAATATTTTATTTTTTAGATGCTTTTATGAGAATTAAATATGTATATTTTTATAGAGATGTAAGGGATCTATCATCATTTATGTTAAATCTTTAATTTAAGTTTTCTAAGATTTTTAAGGATAATTTTTTTAAACAAAGTAAACAAAATGAAACTTGTTCGATCTCTCTATTTTTTATCTATTGATTTCAATTGATAAAAGTATAAAACATGCAGCGAGTCGATCGAAACAATTTTGGGTTCTCTACCATCCTCATTTTCATCACATTTTGCTACTTTTTTTTTCTTTTGGTTCTTTGGATTGAGCAAAAATATGAGAAGCGACATCGAAGTAATGGATAATCGCAGATGTATCAATAAGATAAGCTAGAATGAGAAGGAAAATAATCGAAGTTAATCTTTCTTAGCTCCATGATCATCAAGCTTCTCTCTCTCTCTCTCTCGCTTTTTAAAGATTCATGGCTATTTCTTTTTCAAAATTTCAACAAAATAATAAGGTAAGAGCCTTGAAAGCTATCTTACTTTCAACTGGTACAGCACTAACCTATCTAGCTATCAGAGATGCTGACACGCCATCATCCATACATGTCCTAGCACCATGTTCTCTGACTGTACCACTGTACCAGTTCAGCAAAATGAAAAGAGTAATCAGTCGGCAACCTGAGAGTAGAAGTAAAAATGCTCACCAGACCAAGCTCTATCGGGAAAGGAGCTACTTTGAGTAACCACTATATAGCAGTAGGTAATTAAAGCATTGATTATCACGCGTGTATAGTCGCTTTATAAATTTTGTCACTGCAGTGAGAATGACAGACGCTGTACAAGCTAATTTTGGTTATCACTAATCAATCACTCTCAATCTTTTTTCCCCTTTTATTACCGACTTTCTAGTAGAGTCTGATAGTGATATGTGTTGACGAACATAGGTATATTTATGGGGTTAATTAACGGACATTGGCATATCGACCTCCAATTAGTGTTTACTTTTGGATTTGGGCCGTGATTGCAATGGGCCGATAAGACCGCGTGGTTTTACTGTCAGGTGCCGAGAGAGAGAGAGAGAGAGAGAGAGAGAGAGAGAGAGAGAGGTGGCAGCAGCAGCAGCACGTGCGTCTCACTCATCTCTAGTGAGTTTCAGCTCTCAAGCGATCGATCACACTCGGCCAGATGGGAAGCACCGCCGAGGTGGAATCCTCTACGTACGCTTCCCAGAGAAGAAACATGAAATCATTTTCCAGCCCTCGTCTCGTCCGTTTAACCTTCGTCGCATCAGCTTGCGTCGCCGCTTTCTTTCTAGGCAAGCACTGGTCTTCTAACCCTTCTCTCCCAATCTCCTTTTATTCCTTCTCCAATGCTCCTCGCGCTTCCCACTCAATCGCCATTTCCCCCAATTTTAACCTCTCTTTCGATATCTCTTCTCTCGTAAACCAAACCGTAGACGAGTCTTCCCCTCCATTGCCTTCTTCGAGTTCATCTCAATCCTTGCCACCTCCCCCAGCAACCCCTTCGCTACCTCCTCCGACTCCATCCCAACCCTTGCCACCTCCCTCAGCAACCCCTTCGCTACCTCCTCCGCCTCCTTCACCGCCGCCTCCGCCATTCAGATTCGGGATCGTGGATGAAAATGGCGCAATGCGTGATGATTTCGAAACCGGCATGTCGGATTTGGATCAGGAGGCGGAGAACAGTACGGAGTCCGAGGTTAGTGTTAGTGTTGGTGCAGAGAGTAGAGGGAGTACTAGGATTAGTGTGAAGAAGTTTAGGGTCTGTGAAGAGAGATTTAGGGAATACATTCCTTGCTTGGATAATGAAGAGGAGATCAAGAAGCTGGTATCGACTGAGCGGGGAGAGAGGTTCGAGAGGCATTGTCCCAAAGAAGGGAAGGGGTTGAACTGTTTGATACCTATACCGAAGGGGTATAAGTCTCCAATTCCTTGGCCTCAGAGCAGAGATGAGGTTTGTCCATGTTTAATTTTTGCAAGCTAATTAGCTCTTCATGCAAGTACAAATTAGCATTGTCTCATCCAGTACAATGTTCATGCATATACAAATTATCCATGTTGGTCACATTTATAACCTGACCCTTAATTTCTCATTTGTGACACCTCAATCTAAGCAGAAAATTGCTATAAGCCCCTGTTGTATTTGAGCATTTGATTTCTAAGTTTCCATTGTATTTGAGTATTTTATTTCTGATTGAAGCTAGAAAAGTTATGCTCCACTAATCCTTAAATTTTAACCTTCAGGATAAATATCTCATTCTAGTTGATTGATGTTTAGTATAGTGCAGCATATTTTGATAAAGGATAATGGCATCAGGGACACTCCAATATTCATATTTCATTGAAGAAAAAGCTAATTTAATACAAGCAGATAAACACTGAAATTGAGGATCAATTAACCATTCAAATGAAGCTAAGAGCTCAAATTACGAGATATCTTGGATTGGACTCCTTTTTGCCATAGGTATGGTTCAGCAATGTACCTCATACAAGATTGGTTGAAGACAAAGGAGGCCAGAATTGGATTACACAAGTCAAGGATAAATTCCAATTTCCAGGTGGTGGGACCCAGTTTATACATGGTGCAAACGAGTACCTGGATCAGATATCTCAGGTTTCATTCTTAAAACATCATTTATAGTTTGTGTATCTTCCATATATATACTGAACAATTCTCATCTTATTACTTCAGCAGTATGAAAGTACACAGGAGATCATGTAATATAAGTTTTGAAAATTTGGGCAAAAGAGAGAGTTTATTACAATGAGCTAGTTTAGCAGCTCTAGCTAGACTCCAACAGTCAATGAAGCAAATCAAATTGATGCATCTGGTTTTGGTCTGCATTTACTTGTACTATTGTATTGGTCCTCATTCAGTTGTTTAAACTCCAGATTTATCCTTTTCTCTGACTGTAGATGGTTCCAGACATTGCATTTGGCTCGCACACAAGAGTTGTACTTGATGTTGGATGTGGTGTTGCGAGTTTTGGGGCTTATCTACTCTCTCGAAATGTCTTAACCATGTCGATTGCACCTAAAGATGTGCATGAGAATCAGATCCAATTTGCTCTTGAGCGTGGAGTGCCTGCCATGGTAGCAGCCTTTGCAACTCACCGGCTGATGTACCCAAGCCAGGCTTTTGACTTAATCCATTGTTCACGCTGCCGCATAAATTGGACCCGTGATGGTACTTATGCTTTACTGTTAACATAGTGGTTTTCTATTCTCAATTCTTTTTAATCTTTACCATCAACTTTTGTTAATATCTTGTTGTGACGGAGAATTGATTTCTTGAACTTTTTTAAAGACGGAATCCTGCTTTTGGAGGTTAATAGAATGTTGAGGGCAGGTGGCTACTTTGCTTGGGCAGCACAGCCTGTTTATAAGCATGAAGAGGCCCAACAGAAGGTCTGGAAAGGTAATTTCTCAGATTTTCTGTCAAACAAACTTTCTCAACTTTTTTTGTCTGGAGATGCTGAGCTGATCTGATAGAATGTGAAATTTAAATAGAGATGGAAGACCTTACTGCTCGGCTATGCTGGGAGCTTGTGAAAAAAGAAGGATACATTGCTATATGGAGGAAGCCTATGAATAATACATGTTATTTAAGCCGCTCCACTGGGGCCCGACCACCAATATGTGAAGAAGAAGATGATCCTAACAGTGTGTGGTAAGTTTTCCTCCACTACATTTTTCCTAATCTTTTTCCTTGGGACATTGTTTCATGTCACTAAATGCTTCTTCTTTCTTCTTGTTTGTTGGAGTTAGGTCGACTTGAAAGCATGCATAAGTCACTAAATGTTCCTTCTTTCTTCTTGTTTGTTTCAGGTATGTCAACTTGAAAGCATGCATAAACCGACTGCCAGAAAATGCAGAGGGATCCAACCTAGTGGCATGGCCTGCTCGCTTAAATGAGCCACCAAAGAGGCTGCAAAGCGTAGAGATGGATGCATACATGGCAAAAAATGAGCTTTTCAAGGCAGAGACACGGTTCTGGGATGAAATCATCTCAGGCTATGTCCGTGTTTATCGATGGAAAAAGATGCGACTGCGTAATATGATGGATATGCGTGCTGGTTTTGGAGGGTAATTTTGTCCCCTAGTTTTGATGATTTAATTTAAGTCATGCCTTTTGTTTGTCCCATCAATCATGTTAGTGTAATTTATCAGTATTATATCTATTACTTCTGTAGTGTGTAAAGATGGTCGTGGGTTATCAATCAACTGTTGTACCATCAGTTAACAAGTGCCATGGAACTTTTATGTCAAGGTTATCAGAGTCGTACCTTGATTGCAAGTTATCATACAAATATCGTTATGGCCCACATCATATTCAAATATGACTTTTTTCCAATAAGCGTTTTCCTTTAACAAGGAAAATATGAAAATGTCATTTTCATGCGAGATGTTATAGCATTTGAGTTGTGATTACAAAATTACACTTAATTTGTTATTAGGGCCATTTTAATTAAGATTGCCTAACTTCCCTTGTGCTGGTTTTTTCCTTTTGTCTTTTACAGATTTGCTGCTGCATTAATCAATCAAAAGCTTGATTGCTGGGTGATGAATGTGGTCCCTATAAGTGGACCCAACACATTGCCTGTGATTTATGATCGAGGTCTTATTGGTGCTGCTCATGACTGGTAAGAGACATCTTTTTGTACTTTTAAGTGCTATTTATTCCGAGTCCAACTGCAATTGGTGGTATGCAGTTTTTATCAAAAGATGTCTTAATTCTTTAGTCAATTGTTTTAAGCTTGCTCCTTCGGAGAGCATTACCAATTACCTGTTCTTTGCAATGACAGGTGTGAACCATTTGATACTTATCCAAGAACTTACGATCTGTTGCATGCATCTGGCCTATTCTCTGCAGAGGAAAAGAGGTAGACAACTCTCTGTCATTTTGTTTTGTATATTGTTCGTTATTCCACTCTCGGTGGTAAATACAGCCTTCTTCTTTCTTCAGGTGTAACATCACAAGCATATTGCTGGAGATGGACCGGATCCTACGACCCGGTGGCAAGGCCTATATTCGTGATAAGAAAAACATTATATATGACATGAAAGAAGTTACTAAGGCCATGGGATGGAGGGTCACTGTGCGTGACACTCCAGAAGGTCCATACGCAAGCAGGAAGATCTTGATGTGTGACAAACCGATGCCTCGCTCTTAGTTACCTTGCTATACCCCCCCACTGCCTGTAAAAAAAGATGATTTTCCTATAGCAACTTGTATAGTTTAAGGTTTGAATTAAGTTCAATTTTGTCATTCTTTGCTCATTGCATAGTACATTTCACTGTGTTAGCTAACTTTTCTTGTTCTTGAGGTACAATTAAAAGCTCACAGATCAGTGTAGTGTTAATTTGACAACTGTAGTGCTACGTTAAAGTTGATTTGTTCATTTTTTTGTCAATCTATGAGCAACTCTGCTGAGAGGCTGACAGCCCTAAACATTGGGTTTGTGTGCTGAGCAGTCAGGGAACAGCAGCCTCCAGCGCCTATGCGCTGTTTTAGGTGAAAATGTGATATGTTAGTTTTCAACGACTGTAATACCAAAAAAAAAATAATAGAACCGCAGGCTTAATATCATGGTGATAGATTTCTTTTTTTTTTTACAGAAAGATATAGGTTTAAATTTCATAAAAAAACATTTGAAAAAGAATAGATGCTTAGCTAATGGGAGTTTTTATTTCAAAAAAAAAATACTAACAAAAATAATGTATTTTGTTAATAAAATATATTCTTTTGTTCCATTAGACTGAAATATTTTTGCATTATTCGTATTTGGCGTGGGCAAATATTCTATAAGTACATTTATTTGTATTGATTTTTGACTGGGGTGACAGGTTCAATCTATATAATGGGATCTTGTAGGAAATCAAATATTCTTTTATATGTTATTATTGTATTTTTACATACAGAGGATACCATCCTTTGTGGTATGGTTCAAAGTTTTTAAAAAATAACAGTTTTATCTTTTTATTCAAAAATAGAAAAAATGTACCAAAAAAATACATAATTTGATTTTTCTAAAAGACTATTACGTAGTATCATATACATGTGTGTGCGTGTAGAAAACTCATTCTATTGGATGGTTTATAAATTTTTTAAAAATTTTCTAGATTGTTTTACTAATTCTTTTTTTGATATATATAAGGATTTTTATTAGTTCTGATATTTATTTTTTTAGATGTCTTTGTGAAATTTAAACATATATTTTTTTCATAAAGAAGTGAGACTCATCATCATCTATGCTAAATTTATAGTTTGGATTGTTTTACTGACAATGACATTATCTATGTTCAAACTCTTGTTTTTCTTTGTTGGCATTTAATATATAAATTACAACGAAATTCTAAATTATTGTCCTGGACGAATGAATTATTCCTTCAGTTTTCTTTCCTACGAGCATGATTTTTTTTTTTAAATAAACAAGTTCATATAGATCTACGACATTGGTCGTTTTACACCTTGCTTTTCTCAGGACACGAGCCTAGCCCCTAATATACTGGTACCCATCCAGGTGCCAACATGTAATTTTCACAATAAATTTTCACAAAATTTATTGTGAAAATTTGACTGCTGCATTTTTTTTAAGCCATAATCTCGTTTAAAACCAGAATTTTTGTTTCTAGAATAGTAAGCTATAAAAATTATTGACTGCTTCATTGTTGCAATAAATTTTGAAGGCGAAGGCAGAAAACAATTGGTTCTCAGTATAGTTTGGAAGGAAACAAAGCTTGTTACACGTATTTCCCTTCAGTAACCTTGTAAATTTGGCACTGAAAATTTACCAATTATCTCATCATATACCAAAATTCCTTCAGATTTCCACAGAATTAACTCTAAGTTTAGAATTGAAGAGACATCAAACAAAAATCGAGTTGACATTTACAACTTTGGCACCATTAATGGTGAAAAAGCATCAACCAGTCTTACACATTTGATCTTATTTGATCTGCCTGGATATCATCATATTGACCAAATATGAAAGAACTACCCTAGCTCCACCAAATTCTCAAAAAAGAAACAAAATTATGAACTAATAACAGAAGCAAAGTCTAGAAATGCAAAGAAGACTGCTCTTCATGCAGAGTTATCCATGGATCATGGTTCACTATAGCAAAACTTGGTTGCTTCCAACTTTTTGCTGCCAAATCTGTTTACCCTTCTGAGACCTAGATCCATAACTTTGTCCATTCAATTTCAAACTGTGACTTAATTGTTCTGTAATGGGTTCAGCAATTGCTAACCCTGACCTATGCATCCTGTTCGTTCCTTTTGTACCAGCATCACAAGTCTGAGCAATACTTCCAGGTGGTGTGGTGCTGTACATGACCAGTGGATGGCTCTGATGGCTTCTGATCAGGCTAGGATCATTAGTTGGCTTTCCACTTGTCATTCCTGTTTTGCACACTCCACGAGAACCTGGATCCTGACGACCGTCAAATCTTTCAGGAGTTTGTCCAGCAAACCTTATCCGAATGTTTCTTTGATTTCTTGCCCAGTTATCATGCTTTGGCTCAACAATTGTTGACCTTGTCCTGTGAGATTCATTCAGATTCACAACATAATCCTGGCTGGCTCTATTCAAATGTTGTGCAGAATAATGGACTTGGTGATTTCTATTGTTATGGTTTGGCATTGAATCATGCGAATCCCTGGCTACTTGAAATGATGGTACACAATACTCAACTAATTTCTCACCCAGTTTGCTTTTACTTGGATTACTGGTGTTGGCTTGTTGAGATAAATGGTTCAGATCAGAAATCCCAATCCTATAATCACTGTGATTGCTTTTTTTACTTAAACTACTACCAGTAGCCAGCTGAGTCAACTGATTTGGATCAGCATACACTTTTCCAGTAGTTCTCACCCTTGTAGTTCTATCCTGGCTAAGACTTGGTTCAGCAAATGCCGATACACAATATCCAACACGCTCATCACCTTGTTGGTTCCCATTCATGTTGCGGTATTGGCGCAGATTTGCTTGTTGGTGAGTATATATTGGTGCACAGAGTTGTAAGGAGACGATAGGGCGAGACAAGATCTGAAGTAGGGAGTTGCGATCACAGAGAACTGACGACGAAGAGAGAAGCTGATGAGTCACATGAAAAGCCCTTGTTATAGTTCTTAAATTATGCGGGGTTACAGCACGTGCTGTGTTGTCAGGTTGCTCAAATGGGTCTTCAATCTGCATATTAGGATAATTATAGTTGTTAATTTTCATGATTTTGCTTTGGAAATGTGCATAGATGTGCACATGCACTGAGTGAAGAGTTAAGATGAAGCCTCACGTATAAACTGTAGGATTTCTCAGTCCATCTTGGGTTGCTTGCAGTTCTTTCCCAACGACCTGTGAAAGTGCTGATTACAAATTCTGAAGAGAGTGTCTCAATTTCAGAGAACTGCAGGTAGAAGGAAAAAGATGAAGCTTTAAATCATTTTTGACAAAAATCCTTTTTGGTTTATAATATGAGTACCTTGTCAAAGAAAGACACCAAAAGGTCAGCGAGAGAGCTCTGGTTTCTATGGCTGGAAATGTGAGATATAATATTCTGAACATTCAGAGCACAAACATCCTCTATTGCTCTCTGTCTTTCAGTATCCACCCCTACAAGCCACAATTTGCATTCGTAAATGACAACAAAGATGTTACACAACAGGTATAAAGATACTACAGAAGCCACAATTTTGTTTTTTTAGAATTATCTAAAGATTGTCCCATATGATCTTGAACAAGTCTCAATATTTATTTGGGCATGAGAATGACTTGCATCATTTGGTCATTTTTTTTTCTCAGTTTCTAAATCCTGCATTCATCAGTAACTAGATTGTTGTTGCAGCAGAAGCTGATTCATTCACAAAAGGTGCAGATGAGCAAAGTTATCTAATGGTTTTGGTGGCTTGTGAGAACTAAAAATTTGAAATCTTAAATAAAAGTCTCAAAGTAATTCATATGGTTGTGACAAGGCACCTTTCACATCATCAGAAATATTTCCATCGTATATCTCCTTTAGAGGGGGTAAAATGGCAGGCTTGCATGTCTGCGAGAAGCACATCAAACAAAAAAAAAATAATATCATCTACAAACAGTTGAGAGGACCAAGAAATTATGTTCCAAGACCATTTAGAATCTTTGTAGAAATGATATTATTTTTACTGCAAACTTGAGATCCTATAAAATCATTCATCCTGCTTGCCACAGTTGAAACAATCTCAAGTAACTCAACTGTAGCAAGCAGGGTGAATGATTTCATAGGATCTCAAATTTGCAGCAACAATTTAGAATCTTTGTAACTCTGGGAGATTCAAAACTTATTGTAAGGTTCCATGATAGAAACTTCTTACATAAATCAAAATCTCCTAAATAAGTGCCACATACTGCTACAGTAAGGTACCAATACATATTATGGTATCCCTATGGGAAAAGAATACATTGCTTCCGTAAGGTTTCTCTATTGAAATTTCAGCTGGAAATTTGACAGTTAGGCTCAGACAATACTAAGTCATAGGAATATATCAGTTTTAATTGAAAGAAAACCTGAAGATGGAAGATAACAAGCAAGCAGAGTGAGTATGAGTTCATGGTTCCTTTTTTTGGATCATTTATATTTTGTGCCTTGGCCCACTCCTTGATCTGTATGAACAATTGCAGTAAGCAAAAATAAAATAAAATAAAATAAAGAAAAAGGAAACGGAAGTACAAGTAAAGCAAGTGATTGGTAGATAATTTCAAGTGAACATTAAGGATTAGAAACCCAACAAATTCATATACAAATGACATACCACCTCCAATTCATGAAATGAAACTGCACAAAGCAATTCACTATTACTCGTGCTGTTATTATTAGCAGAACATAGAAGCAGTGATATGGAAGAATTTACCAGTAAAACCATGTCAGAAAACCGTTCATCAAAGCTGGTAACAAGTTGTACCATTTTGGACTTGGCTCGACCCTGATGGTTATCAACTGACACGTCACAGGAAATACCATACAAGCTACTCTCATACACAAGCAGTGGCACTCTCGCCTGGGGTATAAATTGGATTTTTTGGCTAATTCCTGAAAAAGTTCGGAGGAAACAAATATAAATAAGAGGAGATTACTTTTATGGCGAATGAGGAGTATTAATAAATATATGTTCAGGATCTCAAAATATGTAAAATTCCACATGTATCATGTGTTCAGATTATAAATGAAATAAAGTACCTTTTTTCCGCAGAGTTTTCATAATCTCTCGCAAAACATTTAGCTTCTTCGTACGGCTGGCAGAGGAGTTGAAGTGTTGATCAAGAGTGATTGAAATGTCCAAATCACCCCACTTTGAATAGAGGTTTGAAACAAAGGATCCAAACGGCTTGACAGTGGTGCCTAACAAAACAACACGGAGAAATAAGGAACCTACCAAGCTTTGGTTCTAGTTTAATAAAAGATATTCACCATATACCTAACTATTAAGTATAGGTATGGATTAACAAAGGACCTAAATTGGCAATATCGACAATAAATCATCAATGAAGCTCAAATTTGAAAATCCAATATTTTGAATGCGACCTTTATGATTGAAGTACCATGAGTATAGAAACCAATAAGATTGGTCTGTTATGCGTGTTTTACAGTTTCTCTAGAGATTTGAAATTTTGCAACAATTGAAACTAAAAAGTAATTCGAGGGACCATCAAACAACGGTTGGATCAAATCACATAGACTGTTGCCTACCTTTCAAGGTTCCAATGGACTGAACAGAACGCACAATCTCATCAATGGTTTTTAATCGTTTATTTCGGTCACTTTCCAAAGGTTTAATAAAAGAGAGCACATCTTCAATACACCGCTCCAATACAGTGTATAACACCCCACTAGTGGATCTTGAGTCATAGTAATCCATTTTTTCCAAAATATTAACTACATTGAAAGGAAAACAAAACAACCAGAAAAGGGTCAAATTATTAAACTTCAGAGTTCAGAACATAACAAAAAAGTAATCTCACGATCAGGTCAAAGCACTGTTGCCCCTTATCAGCAACTCAAGAGAGGAAAAGGTCAGGTTGAAATATTGAAATACAACTGGAGAGAGAGACGCACAGCAAAGCAAAGAGGGAAGAAACCCTAAAATGTAAAAAGTCTACGTTGACCGATTGAGAGAGAGAGAGAGAGTGGGGAAAGCTTACCAAGAGAAATTGGGAAAGCAAAGCAAAAGCCTCTTCTACGCGTCAGTGGAAGGAAGAATTTCGATTTCGCGCCTCCGTTACCAACATCTTTATATGTCGCTTGGGCTTTTATTGAAGAACACACAAGAGTTCCTATTAGAATAAAGCGCAGCAGCGTAGCGTTTCTCTGACTCGATTCTCCTCTCCTAGTATGGGCCCACTGTACTAATACGTGCTTGCTTTCGGTGCCAAATGGAAATGGTCGTCAGTTACTTGGCTCCAAACTTGGAACAAGATATCTTAGAGGATAAAATTATTGTATGTAAAATATAGTGATAATTTTATACCGGTTTTTTTTTATTTAAGAAATTTATTATTTAAAATAAAATAAACAAAAAAAGAAATGTATATTTTGAAAAATGGGAGGGATAAGTTTCAAACTCACGTTCACAACATCTATCACTCAACTCTTTATAATTTTTTAACGGAGAATATTTTTTTAATGGAGATGGCATTTTATTATCCGTCTCAAGAATTGAGTTTATCCAAACCATACGAAGGGCAAAGAAATACAATCGCGGTCCATAATTTTTCTTGGATCAACTATAAAAAACAATCCCTCTTTGGTTTAATATTTTGTTATGTTCGGATGAGAAATTTGTTCTCCGTCTCTTACTATGTATATTCTCCCCCCACCTATATTATATATGATTATTAATATACTTTATAGTAAAAATAATTTAAATATGATTTATAATTTATTAGAAATATTTTTTTGGTTGTATAATTAAGTAGTAATATGTTTATTTAAGTTTCACGATCAATGTCATTATTAAAAAATAGTTAATGTAATATTTGTCTTATTTGGCTTGGAATGAAAAAACATATTCATATTACATATTTATTTTAATAATGAAGTTATTAATTATTGGTACTAATATTCATATCATATGAGTAAATAATTCTTTACCCAAAGATAGGAAGGAGATAATGTGCTATACGGGACGGAGAGCAATTCCCCATCCGAACTTAAAAAAAATATTAAATTGAAGAGGGATGGGCTTCTATAATTGATCCAAGAAAAATTATGGACCGCGATTTTATTTCTCTGCCTTGCGTATGGGTTGGAAAAACCCAGTTCCTGGGACGAGGAACGAAGTACTGCCCCCATTGAAAAATTATAAAAGGTTGGACCATAGATGTTGTGGACGTGGGTTTGAAACCCGTCCCTCTCATTTTTCAAAATACACATCTTCTTTTCCTATTTATTTTATTTTAAATAATAAATTTCTTCAATAAAAAAATCGGAGTTTTATCCCTTAATTATTTTTACATTAAAAAAAACTTTGGAGGGTTCGACTGCTAGGTGAATTTTATGTTGGGAAAAAAATCGTAAAAAAAATATTTTGATAAATTTAGAAAATAAGAAAACCTCACTCTGAGAATACGGTCTTTTGTAAAAAGATTATTTTTTAGAGTGCGGTCTACTCTGAAAAGACGTTTTTTCAGAGTACGGCAACAGCTCGAGAATAAAGACAAAGAGAAGAGAAAAACGATAGAGAGAAAAAGAGGACGAGATAAATAAAACGCGAAAATACTGCAGTCTAAAAGTACAATTTTTTTATTTTTTTAAATTTTCTCAAAATATTTTCTTATTTATTTTCTGTTTTTTCCGACACAAAAATCATCCTCAACTGCTTACAATCATATGGAATGGAGAATCTAGGAAGATCTTACCCGTCCTTTCAAATCACCACTACCTTTACAAAGAGACAAGGCCCCTTTCGATTGCGAACTAATTAGAGGTTTTAATCAAAAAAGAAAGATCTACACCGTTCATTTCAATCTACTGATTATATTAGATCGGATTGAATAACTACTTAATATATTTTTTAATCAATAACTGCTGATATTAGCAATAATAAATAACTACTCGAATAAATTTGGATTAGTGTTAAAGATACACGAAATAGAAAAAAAAATCGCAACTAGCAATAAAAAATTATTCTTTCCTTTAATTTCTGCACATCATTCTTACACTTCACTAAGTTCATTGTAAATTTTCTCCTCTGTTTTTGACAATGTGTTCTTTCTTTCTCTCTTTCTCTTCTTCAGAAATTCTATTTTCCTCTCAGCTTCTCCTCCGATCTCTCCTTTCTCCCCCTCCAACGATCTCATCTCCCTCTCCTTCGACAATCTCGTATCCGTCCCCTCCTTTGATTTCTCCTTTCTTTTCTGATCTCAGTTTCCTCCCTCCTCTGATGTTTCCTCCCTTCTCGATCTCACGTCCCCCTTCCTTAATTTTGTCTTTCTCTCATCTTTCATTTCCTTCTCGCTTTCCAAATTTATTCTCTTTCTTCTATCGATATTTTTTAAACATTTTGCATCGTAAGATATCTCTTTGTGATCTTAAATTTTCTTACGATTTACATAAATATTTTATTTACATATTTGACTGTTAATGTAAACACATTAAATATTAATATAAATATTTTTATTCTGCATATAAATACATTTGAATTTTAGTATAAACATTTTTGTTCCGTATATAAACACATTCTAATGTTAGTTTGAACACATTTTAAATGTTAGTATAAATATATTTGAATTTTAATATAAATATTTTCATCCAGGTGTATACGTGAAATTTTAAACACTTTCAACTTCATGTTTAGACACTTTTAAAATTTTGTATAAACCCTGCCGAACTTTTGTATAAATATTTTTTTTCTGTTTGAGCACGAAGTGCTTGAGCACTTTGCGTATAGAAAGCACGTGGGAAATTCAGGGGTTCACCCGCATGTCAGAGAATATTCACCTAAATTTATTAAAATGCAAAATTAATGTACAAAAGTAAAATATAATTATCACACACCTCTGTTAAAATATACTGACTTGTATTTGAAAAATTGGATCTGTGTTAGAAATTGTGGTTTCAAAAGAGAAAACAAACAACAAAATTGATATTTCTTTAAGGATCCTTTTTCTTATCATTCTAATTCTTTTGTTGATCTCTTTCATACATCTTTTCGACCAGCCTACTTTTTTTTTTTTGCTTTGTTAAGCTACTTAGTAAGTAAGGAAGAGAGGAATCGAACTATAGACCCCCCCCCCCCCCCCCCCTTTTCCCTCCCCATTATTATAATACCTTTTTAGCTCTTTTCTTTGAATGATAAATTTATAAATTAGTACTCAAATATTTATATTTCACATTTGCACGATTAAAAAAACGATAAATGATGATACTTAGATAATCGTATTTTTTTTAATACATGATACATGCTGAATGAAATTTCATGAATCATTTTAATTTATTAAATACAATTTAATGCATTATTTTGAACTTGCGGATTAATATTTATATAATTTTAGAACCTTTCAATATGTAAACTTTTTAACTTGTTTAACATATAAAAATAGAGTTTTGTTAATGTGATTTCATAAGCATTTCAGCCGAAATGCTTACAGATCAAATTTCAAAATCTAGCATTTGAAATATCGATCTAAATAGTTCAATAAATTTTTCATATCAAACTCTTATAGAATACTAAAATTTATCTTTTTAAAATTTTTTACTATTTTGAATATAAAAATATCGCACATTAAGATTTAAAATATTTTGAATTAGATTATTTTTTAAATTATGCGATGGCTACAATATGTTAATAAATGATGCATGTTTATTCATGAATCATTTAATTTACGCAATACAACTTAATATTCATCTAATTTTAGAAACTTTCAATATATAATTTTTTTTTCATTTTATAATAAATTCATAATATATATTCTAATGATAACTTATTAATGATTTAGTGACCTCAATGATAACTTTTGAATAAATTAGTGACCTCAATAGTAACTTTTGAATATATCGGAGTTAATAAATTAATCCGTTTCAATTGGGTTTAGTGGAAAAAGTGGGGCCGCATTTTGATTTTCCTACCCAAAAATAAAACCGGGCCAACCAAAAAAAGAGGCCATCATTTGATTCTCCTACCCAATTAAGGGCCGCTTTATTATATCCCTGCGCATATTTATGGACAGAAATCCCTTCAACAAATGTCGATCTTTCAAACGCCGGCCCATTTAAAATATTATTTAAAGTATAAATTATTGCGATCCGTACACTGACGGGTCGGTTATTTGTTCTCCGACCTTCTCATTTGTCAAAAATTATCTCTCATTTTTGTATTTATTTAATGGGAGCTGATATACAGATATTAACGTCAATATCATAGTAGAGTTAATCGAGTTGACTCTTTTTTCGCGAATTATGTTCCGCCTCACACGAATTACATTTTTCATTTTAACCAATTTATGCATTTCTCCGCACTCTGAACACCAATGCAATTAACTTAATAATAAAGCAAACAACATGAATAATAAACAACCTAATATGAATAAAATAATATAGCCATTAACTTATATAATAAAGCTGATAAGCTAAATAATAAATCAATTAAAGCGAAACATAAAATAACAAAAATAAGTACGTCAATCTGATAATGAATATAATTTCATATTGTATTGGTATCAAATTACTAATGACCTCTAAACTTATTTTCATCGATCTAAGGTGCTTTCTTCAAATATATATCTTTCAGATGTTCAAATTAAGCAAAATAAAAAAAAAAATGATACTGACATATGTCAAGTGAAATAAATTTTCTTCTTTTTCAAGGTCCAAATTAATAGTAGAACTATACTATTGATTGTTCGTAGTACATCAAGTAACAAACTTTTGAAAAAGAGAAAAATGTCAGCATTACTTAAAAATAATAAATCGATTGACTTGAATAACAAAGAAAATAACTTGAATAGCAAAACGATTAACATGAATAATTAATAAAACAAAGAGATCAATTTGAATAACTTGAATAACTTAAAGCAACATGTTACATAATAAATTGATTAACTTGAATAACAAACGAAATAACTTAAATAATAAAGCATCTTATATGAATAATAAAACATAGTAATCAATTTGAATAATAAAGCCAACAATTTGAATAATAAAACAATTAATGTGAACAATAAAAATAAACCGAAACAAAGTAATTATTTTGAAAACAAAGGCGAGAGAGATGAGAAAAATGAGAAACGAGAGTGAGAATTGAGAAATAAGAGCGAGAGAGAGAGGAAGAGGAGTGCAGTGTTAAAGAGAGGGAGGGAGAACAGAGAGAAATGAATGAATCGATCGTGAACCGATTCTAAATCAAAATTTAAACCGGATCGATCTAATAGTATCGACGTTCGTATTGATCACAATATCGCTGAAATATTTTTCTTATTTAATTTCGAATATTGATTTTCTTAAATAAAAAAATTGGTTAAATATATGCACGCAGCCTAAGCCATGCTAATTCAAACAAATTATAAGATCAAATTTAAGTGATTCACTGATGATGAAATAGCATGAATTATTAAATTATCAATTATGTGCATTCATTTAACAATATTACAAGACTGCGTGTGACTTTTGGACTTGTTGTATGTTGTATATATGACTCAAACAAATGTTTAAATAACGTCTATTATGTATATTATATTATATCCCATTCTCTCTCAACTCCATTTGGCAAAACGTATTTACACCAAGATTTAATTTAACATAAAGTAGTATAAATCATATTGTTTGCTGTAAAAAAAAATATAATACCAAAAATACACACAAGTTGAAATACATGGAATTAAAAAATGTGATTTCATGTGATTTAATGCCGAAATTTAAAATTACGAAATTATGCCCAATTTCGTAATTCACCACATACGAAATTTATTTCTTGGAATTAAGAAACAATTCCATGAAATAATCATGCTAAATATTAAATCATGAAATTATGCTCAATTTCATGATTTATCACATATGAAATTTATCTCTTAAAATTAAGAAATAATTTCATGAAATAATTATTATGTGAGATTAATGCCTAATCTCATATGATACGCGATGATGAAATGAAATTAATGCCTAATTTCATTCCAAAAATACCAAAAACATTCTTAAAAATCATAGAAAAGCATTCTATGATTTTACAATAATTTTCATGATTTTATTATAAACAATTTCATGAAAAATAATTTAGAAATGAGAAAAGACAAATAAAATAGCAGCTGGGGAAAATTTTGTGTGCAATTTGGGAGCATAGAACATACTTGGGTACAATTTGGAGAGCCAAAGCATGGCTCCCCACTTCTCTCCAGCGAAAAACAGAGGGTAGTCTCGGTTCATGTACACCCACACTCAATGTAATGCTTCGGCTCACGTGAATCGAGCCCACACAAAAGGAAGAAAGAGCATGTGTCTCATTTAATATGACATATGGGACCCCAACCCACTCTCCCACTTACATTGGACCCCACATGGATTTTTAAAACAAAAAATATATAAAAAACAGAGGAGGGGGCTGTGTCACTGTGGGTGGGACCCACTTGACAGGATCTCCTCCCTCCTCTCCTCCCTCCTCCCTTTCTTCCCTGCTCGAACTAAGTTCGGCCAAGGGCCGGCCAGCAGCGGGGGCAGCGACTCCGGGGCGTTTCACGGCGATTCCTCTTAGCCCCGGGTAGAGATCGACGAGGAGAATTCGGGGGAAGCCATCAATTTCAAAAATAGATGAATGAACGAGGGAGAAATCGGGTACGAAAGTTATCTCGGTGAAGAGGCCAAATGAGCAAATTGGCGACCAAGAGCTCAAATTGAATGGTCTTAGAGCATCTCAATGGTGTCACGATGATGTTCAAAGTGTATATTTGAGGTTTGGAACGCTCAATTAATGGGACCACCGATTGACATTCGGGTGTAAACCAAAAAAATTTTAAATTGGCAAAATTAAGATGTGAGAGTTTGGAAAATGCATAAAACATGTAAATACAACATGTTTGAGACCGGTTGACACGATAAACAAGTGTTAGAGAGGCTTCAATTTAATTGGAACACGTTAAGCCTCAAACCGCCACCGGGAGCCAGCGCACCAATACACGTGTTAGGCTATGATAGGTGAAGCATCTCTGTGATTTTATATGAATTTTTAAAGTCGGGTCTGTCAAAAGGAAAAAACTGGGTTGGTTCTATTTTTTTTCCTTTCTGTTTTTTTCTCGTTTTTTTTCCAGAAATAAAAAAATGGTGAAATGGACCACTCAAATATACCGGAACATGGTTAAATATGTTTTTAGAAGAATCAATTGAAGAGAAAAACAAGGATAGATGCATGAATTTCCAATCGGTACCAAATCCGTTTGAGCCCATTCGATACCGGTCAGTGAAACTCACATATTCAGAGATTTAAATTAAAATTAAACTTCAAAACTTGTTTGTCATGTTCTAACGACGCTACAGCTCGAAGGAATTGAACCAATTTGACAAAACGAGCTCAAAATCGACAAAAAATCGATTCTCCACGAGTTTCCAGCCCTAGCCGAACTGGTGATGCTATTTCCAGCGATCGCCGGAGCTAGTGGCCCCGAGACCAGGACAATAGTGTTCTCCTCCCCGAGACGACTCCGGTGGTTCCCTCCGATCGACGATCCGACGCCGGCAGAGCTGCGATCAAGCAAGAGTACGAATATTGATGTATATGAAAGTGTGAATATTGATGAAATTTGAACTCAAGCATATGAGAGGGAAATTGCACGGATCTTGATGCCATCCGACAGCTCAGAAAAATTCAGAGTTTGGATCTTGATGATCTAGCTTTAAATCAAAGGCTCACATTAATCTGTTTAAAAAAACAGACTTTAAACATTAAATAAAAATAATTCTTTAAGACCAAAAATCATGAAAAATACATCAAAAATCATGGTTTCATTTGAATATATTTTTGAAACAATAAAAAGTCAATTTTGATTTTATTTTTATTTTATGAAAAATTCAAAACTTATAATATGCATATCATCTTGTACAAATATTTTTCTTATATTTTGATAAAACAAATCAAAATGTTCAAAATAACCAAATTATGTTATATTTTAATAAAACAAGTCAAAATATTCAAAATAACCAAATTATGTTATATTTTTATAAAACAAATCAAAAATATTCAAAATAATCAAATTATGTTATATTTTGATAAAACAAATCAAAATATTCAAAATGATCAATTTATGTTATATTTTGATAAAACAAATCAAAATATCCAAAAATGATTAAATTATATAATATTTTGATAAAACAAATCAAAATATTCCAAAAATGATTAAAATATGTTATATGTTGATAAAAACAAATCAAAATTTGCAAAATAATCAAATCATGTTATATTTTGATAAAACAAATCAAAATATTCAAAGATAATCAAATTATGTTATATTTTGATAAAACAAATCAAAATATTCAAAATGATCAATTTATGTTATATTTTGATAAAACAAATCAAAATATTCAAAAATGATTGAAATATGTTATATGTTGATAAAATAAATCAAAATTTGCAAAATAATCAAATTATGTTATATTTTGATAAAACAAATCAAAATATTCAAAGATAATCAAATTATGTTATATTTTGATAAAACAAATCAAAATATTCAAAATGACCAAATTATGTTATATTTTGATAAAGCAAATCAAAATATTCAAAATGACCAAATTATGTTATATTTTGATAAAACAAATCAAAATATTCAAAATAGTCAAATCATGTTATATTTTGATAAAACAAATCAAAATATTCAAAATAATCAAATTATATTATATTTTGATAAAACAAATCGAAATATTCAGAATAATCAAATCATGTTATATTTTGATAAAACAAATCAAAATATTCAAAAATGATTGAATTAGGTTATAAAACAAATCAAAATATTCAAAGTAATCAAATTATATTATGTCTTGGTAAAACAAGACAAAATATTCGAAATAACCAAATTTTGTCATATTTTGATAAAACAAATAAAAAATATTTAAAATATGCAAATATGTCTAATCTTTGACCAAACACGTCAAAAACCCAAATATTTGACCAAATATGTCAAAAATACAATTATGTCCAAATATTTGACCAAACATGTCAAATATGCAAATATGCCAAAACCTTTGACCAAACATGTCAAATATGCAAATATGCCCAAACTTCTGATCAAGCATGTCAAATATGCAAATATGCCCAAACTTTTGACCAAACATGTCAAATATGCAAATATGCCCAAACTTTTGACCAAACATGTCAAATATGCAAATATGCCCAAACTTTTGACCAAACATGTCAAATATGCAAATATGTCTAAATCTTTGACCAAATATGTCAAATATACAAATATGTCCAAACTCTTGACAAAATATGTCAAATATGCAAATATGTCCAAATCTTTGGCCAAATATGCCAAATATGCAGATAAGTCCAAAACTTGGTAAAACATACCAACATATCAAATCATATCAAATCATGTTTCGAGAACGTTAAACTGGCAGTGCGCTTCAGGTTTAACGTACCTCATTTTGGAAGAGATTCTCGAGGCGAGAGCCGGGGTAATTAACGGCGAGGGCTTGTGCCCGTCGGAAAATAAAAGTTCCCACAATCACCTAAATAATAAGTCTTTGAGCGCAGAAACACGCGCAGGGATGTACCTGCACCTTCTTCCCTCGTGAGCGAGGACGCCGATGCCTCGCGCGTGGGCCGCGAAAAAGGGCCGCATAGGTTCTGGCACGCCCGGTGGGACATATCTTTCTCCTCTCATCTCTTGGGCTAAAATAATTAAATATATGGATCAAAAAAATTTATATATATTAAATTTTGCATGAAATCTGGCTAATTGATTTGTGGAGTCTATATTTTTTCAGGAAATGATGACAGGAGTGAACTCTCCGTTTGCGATCGTCGTCCTTGTCTCTCTCAACGAGGCGGGCCACATGGTGTTCTCGTTTGGGGACTTTCCCCAAATGATCGTTCTTCCTCCTACTCCACCATCACCGACACCAACTCTAGTCAAGGACGAAGACCATGAAGTCTCCTTCAGGATTACCCAGAAGGGGATTAACAACAAGATCATGGCGCTCCCTCCAAAACCTCAACGCCCCAGAAGACACCGTTCAGAGAAGAAAGTCTCCTCGACCCTTCCAACACAGGTGGCCCCAAAGGTCACCAAGAAACGAGCCCTCCAAGTCTACCAAGATGAATTGGTGGCTAAGCCAAATCTTCCTGTCTCCAACCCCTTCACATCCCTAAGGATTGTGAAAAAGAACTCTCCAACCGCTCGTATCCGGAGCGTTTGGGAGGTTCCGCAGCCAGAACCTCTCCCAAACCAAAACTTCTCGACTGGGTCGGGAAGACCCTCATGCCTCAGACAGGCCAACTTTGGTAAGTCTCTATATGAAACTCACCGAGCTCTCAAGGCGCGTAAACAACAGCACCTAAACAAACCTCAAGCTTCTGCCTCTCAGAGATAGATCCACTTCCCCCGGGAATTGGGGAACCGCCCATATGAACGGGCACCAGGGACCAAACAAACATGGATCTCAAAATCTCGTCTGACCCAAACAAGCCAGACACCATCCACCCATATACAGGTGGCTAAGCCCAAAACACGGGCTACGGTCAAAACCACCGCTCTCTCGAAAGATATCGAGAGTGATAGTGTGTTTAATAGGCTAGGATCAAAGACAAATCCCCGGGCCTCGAACACGACTGTGTTTGATGGGTTAGGGCCAAAACTAAATCCTAAACCATTAAGGTCAAACAAATGGCTGGTTATCACTGTCCCCGACCAGGCCCGAAAGAAAAGACGGGTCTCTCGTTCAGCGCCATATGCCAATGATGAAGAAGAACACTTCACAATTTATACTATGGGGGTCTATGACGAGAGCTCCTCTGACGAGCAAGAAGAACGTCACGCCACATACATGGCTGATGATGAAGAAGCGGGCCCGTCCAATGACCCACCGCCTAGTCGAGACGTTAAAAATGCCTATGCAGCCAGAACTAGGGCCAGGACTAAGAGAGGGCAAAAGGGAGGCCCTCCAACTGACGACGAGTCAGCCTACAATGAAGCGGAGATGGAAGACACTGGTGGCTCCGCGAATGATTTCGTCACTCAATTAAAATGACAACTGTCTATACGAGAACGAGAAATGAAGGAGTATAGACAGAAGAATGAGCAAGAAATGGGAGAGCTCAGGAAACAAAATCAAGAAGCCTTAAGCCTGATTAAATCTTTAAGTGACTTTTTGACCAAGAAGGGGATCACAAATGAGAGGGTGGAAGATGAAGGACCCTCCAAACATACGGGGCCCCAACCATCACAACATCCAAGCTTTAGAGACCCCGACGGTCATAAAGAAGACCTCCCATGTGGAGGAGAGAGCTCTCGAGTCAACATTGCTCGGGGCTCCAACACTCGTATATATACTAACGAGAACCAAGGATTGACTAAGAAGGAGATCCAGGAGATAATTAGTCAACAACTCCAAATAGCGGGCGCAGGATTTACCGTCTCACCCTTGAAACGAACGGGGAGGCCGTATCCAACCGATTACGACGCTATACCTTACCCAAAGAGGTATATAGTCTCGAAGTTTAAATCCTTTTCGGGAGAGGGTGTAAAAGACACCAACCCAGATCAACACTTGGCCCATTTCATGGCCTCATGTGGGAATACAAGGAGCAATGACGCCTTGTTGCTGCGTCAATTCCCGCAAAGTCTGACGGGTCCTGCTTTTGAATGGTACTACTCATTAGAAAATGGGAGTATTAAAACGTGGGATGATATGACTGATGCCTTCAGGGCAAAGTTCGCGGTCATGACTGATAAAATCAGCATTGCGGACTTGGCCAATACTAGGCCCCAGAAGAATGAAAAAGTTCTGGAATACATTAGTCGCTGGCGAAACCTCAGCATCAGGTGTGATCGCCCGATAACCCAAAGGGAGGCGGTCGAACTAATACTCAGGAACGTTGACAACTGGATGACACCGTTCTTAGGGATAGCCAAAATTACGACATATCAGGATTTGATAAACTGTGTCCAGGCTGGAAAATGCACCTCCAAATTCATGGCCCAACTACTCGGGTCAGAGATTCCAAAGAGGAGGGAAGGCCGAGGCCAAGGTAGCCAATACAAGCAAATCTAGCGGCAAAAACACGGCCACTAATGTCAACATTGTGAACAATGGTGGCTCGTCAAATAAAAATGACGGCGGCAGTAGTGCAAAACCCGTATATGGAAGCGGGCAGTCTCTTAAAAGTTTGGAGGAATTGAAAGGCAAGCCTTATTCATTTAAAAGGGATAAGGTCGTGCGACTTTTCAAAGATGCCTTGAAGGACGGGCTCCAATTACCTAAATGTAAACGGTCCGCTGATATGGAGAAATCCAGTGACCCAAACTACTGTCCATATCACAGAGTGCTTGGGCACCCTATAGAAGATTGTTGGGTGTTAAAGGATTGGATAGAAAGGAGGTACAAGAATGGCGAGATAACTCTGGTTGATAGTATCCTCCAAACACCAGCCCCGCATGAGCAGGTGAACGTGATCTCTCATATAGAGATCAATATTGCGGATTCCTTGACAGAACCTTAGAGTATCCATCTGTCCTGGAAAGCGAAAAAGCTCCTCAAATCCATCCAGAAAGAACCAGGTATTTTGTGGAAGAATGATGTAACTCCCATTATCCCTGAACCACCAAGAAAACCGGTGGCTTTCTACAAAAAGGCGAACAAAAATGGCAGCCGTAAATGGGATAAGAAGCCGGTAAAACCAAAGGAGTTCCCGGAAAAGTCGGAACTCCAGAAGTACATTGATGCGCTCGAAGAATATAAGCAAGGTCAAACGATACCGGCCATGCTTCGGGACTTCATTCCTAAACGAATTCTTAACAAATTGTTGGGTATAGTCGATGAAGACGAAACCACAGATGAAGGAGATGAGTTCTGGGATGAAGAATGTTGTGTCATCACCCACGTAGAAACTCATGAGGTGAGTGAATCAGAAGACTCTGATACTCTTCCTTGTCGGGAGGAGCTTTATCTCAACGAACTTCTTGGGCAAGTTCATCATTTCATGGATGGTCACAAAAGGACGACCGGCCTAGACTCAAAGTCGACAATTCGAAAGTTCAAACCTGAAGGCATAAAAGGGGTAGTGGAAGACATGCCCTGTCGAATGAGAAAAGAATGTGAGAAGGGACCTGAAATGAATGGGTTCCTTAGAGTTGGATTTACCCGAGACGAGAGAAACTCATCTTCAGGACGCCCGAAAGAAGACATGGTGATCATAGTTTCTCACGGGCATCAATCTAGAAGCGAAGCATTTCGGTCGGGTCAAGCCCGAAGGAAACCTCCCAGTGTCTTTTTAGTAAATATAGAAGACAAAGAAACACTGGAAAGCATAGCATGGCAAGATTGCGGCCACGAAGAAAGGCTGACGATTGAAACCACAAGTGAAGAAAGGGGTGGCGAATCTCAGGCCGTTTCTACTCAAGCCGGGAATTTCTCCGTTGTAAACCCAAGGAGAGGGTCAATAAACCCTGAATCAAGGAAAGAGGGTAGGCCCGTCGACGGCCGAAAGTGCTCTTTTAAAATAGAGAATGGGGAGGAAGGGCAGTCAAGCCCTCACAAATACACCCGTTCCGCACCTAATAAAAAAGAATGGTGCCATGCAATTCAACATGATAGCGACTCGGAAGAATACGCAAGCTTCCCCGGGAATCTATTCTATCCTGAAGAAGGTAGTGAGGCCACTACCCCCGAAAAGGAAAAGACAGAGTGTCAAGTTGTTCTGCGTTCGGGCACCTATATCCCTGAACGTCAATCTCCAAAAGAGTTTGACCGAAATGTCGCAAAGACTAAAAATACAGGCAAAGAGCCAGAAAATGGCCTACCCACCCGTGAAAAGTCAAAACTCACAGTAGGAGATTACAATGTGCTGGCACATCTCCGTAAGATCCCAGCTTTGCTTAGTGTTTTCGATGCGTTAATGATGTCGAAAGATATGTGCGATATACTAATATATGCGCTCCAAAATCCTGAGCAATTTCAAGCCTACTTTGCCGAAAAACAATCACATGAGACGGCATACGTCAACAGCCGTTCAACAGGTATCCACTTCACTGATGAAGACTTGTTAACTGGCACCGTCGATCACAACCGGCCGCTATATGTGACTGGCGACTGTGAAGGACAAAGATTGAATCGCATTCTGGTTGATTCAGGGTCATCGATAAATATTATGCCCTTGAGGATCCTGAAGACCTTAATGCTGGACACCAAGCCATTGTCGAATGAGAAAGTGACCATTCATGGGTTCAATCAACATTCCCAGAAAGCCATGGGTGCGGTGACCTTAACACTCCAATTCGGGGGCCTGATAACCTCGACCAAATTTTATGTCATTGACGCCGATACGTCATATAAGGCCTTACTCGGCCGCCCTTGGTTGCATGAAAACTGGGTAGTGCCATCAACCCTCCACCAATGCATGAAATACATAAAAAACGGAAAGCAAAAAAGGATAAATGGGGACATCAAATCGTTTGGGGTCCACAAAATAGGCCTTAGCGACGCCCGTTATTTCCTAACACAAGAAGAGAAGGACCAGCATAAATCACTGATGGAGTCTCTGAGTTCCGTCTTGAAAGAAAATGGCTTGGAGATGCAAATAAGTCAAGCCAAATCCATGCCCGGTCTGGTGTCATCGCATGATAAAGAGGCACCAACTTTGAGCAATAAACCCATTTATGGGTTGTCCTCTGATGAATAGGAAGACAAGAAAGAACGAGTGTATGGTATCACTCCTTTATTTGGCGCCTCTTCTGATGAAGAAGATGAGAAGATCTCAACGCGCCGGGTTATCTCGCTATACGGGGCCTCAACAGATGATGAGTCAGAAGAGGAAGCTCTTATAGATGGAGAGGCATATGAATCGGAAAGTGGGTAAGAAGAAGAAATTCTGTTTCATGTCAAGCCGACATACAACTTCGAAACTGACGAGAGCCATGAATCGTCTTTAAGGGTTGAAAAGGTACCAAAAAAACATTATAAGGACCTTTCTCCTAAAGAAGTAAATCAAATCCAGAAGTTGCAGACGTTCATCGTTCCTTCTAAAGTCGAATGCTTACTAGGAAAGATGGTCACTCATAAACCAATCAGATTCTACAAAACTGATGCGATCAATCCTAGTGATAATGCACTGATCCATGAGTGGAGTGGCTTACTATCAGAAGACTCCGATGACGGGGAAGCCAACATCGAGGCGTCCCGATATTTCGGGAAGAATCGGGGTCAACTGATGAAAAAGGCCCATTGTCCTCAAACCATATCAAAATTCAAGATGTACTACTTTGAAAAACTATGGAATGGCTCAACTAATACGGTCAGGGGCCTTGACGACAAGATCAAATACATTCGCGGTTTGGGATACAACTCTGAGTCAGAAGAAGACGGGGATCCCAACGAACATTTCGAAGTTTCTTCAAGAACCGCAGAGTTGCCTGTCATATGGTATCCGAGGAGCCAGAAGAAGAAGACTTCATCTTGGTGGCTAAAAACGCACCAAAGAAGTTGGAGGACGACGCGCCAAACACCATTGACGAGTTGGTGGAAGTTAACCTCGGGGCAGATGAAGACCCCAGGCCAACCTTCATAAGTGCATCCCTCACTCAGGAAAAATGGGAACCTTTGAGGGCCTTGCTCCAAGAATATGTTGATTGCTTCGCATGGAGCTATGAAGAAATGCCAGGTTTGGATCCCAAAGTTGCGGTCCACAAACTCAAAATTGACCCAAGTATATAGCTGGTCAAACAAGCACCACGACGAATGAGAATAGAACTCGAGGAAAAAGTCGTGGTCAAAACCAAGAAGCTTATCGATGCAGGCTTTGTGCGGGAAGAAGAAACTCCCGATTGGGTGGCTAGCATCGTCCCTGTAAAGAAGAAGAACGGGCAAATACGCGTATGCGTCGACTTTCGGGACATGAATAAAACTTGTTCCATAGATGACTTTCCTTTACCTGTGACGGAAATCATTATCGACCATACCTCGTCCTATGAGGTATTCTCTTTTATGGATGGGTACGCAGGGTATAACCAAATCAAAATGGATGAAGAAGACCAAAAGCATACGGCCTTCCGCACTCCGATGGGCATTTATTGTTACAAGGTTATGCCTTTTGGCCTCAAAAACGCCGGGGCCACCTACCAGCGAGCCATGACAAAAATATTCGATGATCTCATTTATAAGATTGTCGAATGCTACGTGGACAATTTGGTCGTAAAGGCGACGTCCTATGACGAGCATCTCAGAAATCTCAAAGTCGTGTTCGACCGTCTGAGGCAACATGCGCTTAAGTTAAACCCATTGAAGTGCGCTTTTATGGTTTCATCGGGGAAATTTCTTGGGTTTGTCATACGACACCGGGGAATAGAAATAGACTCGAGTAAAATCAAAGCAATACAAGAATTGCCGCCACCCAAAAACCTCAAAGAACTTCGTTCGCTTCAAGGCCGCTTGGCATATATCAGGCGATTCATAGCCAATCTATCAGGTAGAATACAACCTTTCACCCGATTGACCAAGAATGATGTCCCGTTTAAATGGGACGAAACCTGCCAACAAGCCTTGAACGACATCAAGGGCTATCTCCTCAAACCACCAGTGCTAGTCGCTCCAATACCGGGAAAAGAGCTGATACTGTACACGACGGCCTTGGATGGATCTCTCGGGGCCTTGTTAGCACAAGAAAATGAACAAGGGAAGGAAAACACCCTCTATTACTTGAGCCGTATGCTAGTGGGGGCGGAATACGCCTATACGCCGATTGAGAAGCATTACCTGGCATTGGTGTTTGCCGTGAAGAAGCTACGACACTATATGATAACCCACAAGGTCATCCTCATCTCCAAGATTGATCCTTTAAAATATCTCATGACGAGACCCATGCTTACAGGCAGGTTGGCAAGATGGGCCATAATCCTGACCGAGTTTGATATAACCTTTGCTCCACAAAACGCTATAAAGGGGCAAGCCATGGCCGATTTTCTCGCGGCCCATCCAATACCCGACAACTCTCCTTTGGCATGCGAATTTCCAGACGAAGAAGTATTTCACATCAAAGATGAAACCCCGAGTTGGGAAATGTATTTTGATGGGGCATCATCAATACGGCCCACCACGGGCCCAAACATCCCGCAAATACGGGCCGAGATAGGCCTACTCTTCGTAACACCAGAAGGAGGGATCATGCGTCATGCATTGGCATTGCGCTCATAGCCGGTTAGAGCTTGCGCTGGACATGGAGATTAGAAAACTCCATGTATTTGGAGACTCCCAATTGATAATAAATCAAATCACTGGAGCATACAAAGTGCTAAAACTAGAATTGGTGAAGTATCACGCTAGGGTTTTGGAATTAATGGATGAAATTCTCGAAATCCTATTCAAGAAAATCTCGAGAGCCACAAATGGCAAAGCTGACGCACTTGCTCGGGTGGCTAAAGAATTAGACGAGCCTGGCGACGAAAATGTGCAAATTACTGTCAAAAACCGACGTCCCCTGTCCTCGTTATTTTACGGGGACCAAAGATAAAATCCAGGTGGCTATGGCCGAAGAAATGGAAGGTGACTTGGAAGATGTCATGGTGGCCCGGTCAAATGACTATTGGCGCCAACCTTTTGTCGAATACTTCAAATACGGGATTCTCCCGAATGAGAAATCGGCGCAAGAGCAACTCAAAAAGAGAGCGCTTCGCTACGCCTATGTCAATGACACCTTATATAGGCGATCGTACGACCAAATGTGGCTTCGTTGTGTGTCAGACCCAGAAGTCCATCAAATCATGAAAGAAGTTCATTCGGGTCTATGTGGAGCACATCAACCGGGACCCAAAATGCGACTTAAGATAAAGCGCATGGGCTATTATTGGCCCACCATGGCACGCGATTGTATCGAGCATGCCAAGAAATGTAATATGTGCCAAATACATGGTACGTTCATACATCAACACCCAAACCCGTTACACCCGACTATGTCATCCTGGCCGTTTAATGCATGGGGTACCAATGTGGTTGGGCCCATTGACCCACCTTCCTCCAAAGGCCATAAGTTTATTCTAGCCGCGACTGATCACTTCACCAAATGGGCTGAGGCGGTCCCGCTTAGGGAAGTGAAGGCAATTGATGTCGTAAATTTCTTCAAAAACCATATCCTATACCGATTTAGGACCCCGAGGAGAATCATTTCCGATAACGGGGCCGCATTCAAAAGTGCCAAAGTATACGCACTTGCGGAAAAGTTCAAGATTGATTGGAAATATTCTTCCATATATAATCCCAGGACAAATGGTTTAGCAGAGGCCTTTAATAAGACCTTGATAAAAATCATGAAAAGGACGTTGAAAGGAAATCAATGCGATTGGCACGAAAGGCTACAAGAAGCGCTTTGGACATATCGAACCACATGTCGAACCCCCACTCAAGCGACACCATATTCCCTGATGTTTGGTGTCGAAGCTATTTTACCGCTTGAGGTGGAAATCCCGTCCTTAAGGATGGCGCTCCAGAACGAAATGTCGTTAGATGAGCATAAGCGACTCAGGCTCGACGAACTCGATGCTATGGACGAAAGGAGAATCATAGCCCAACAAAACTTGAAAATATACCAAGCAAAGATAGCACGGGTCTATGACAAAATGGCCCGCTCAAGAACTTTTCGCCAAGGAGAATTGGTGCTTGTTCTCCGAAGGCCCATAATTGGCCGGCATGTCGGCCCAAAATTTTCACCTAACTGGGAAGGCCCATATGTGATTGAGAAGGTATTTGATAGAGGAGCATACCAACTCATAGATCATAAAGGCAAAAGACCATTACCTCCTATAAACGGGCGGTATCTCGAGAAATACCATGCATAAATCCGTACACCAAGAAGAAAGGTGACTAAACCCATACACCAAGAAGAAAGGTGGTTAAACCCATACACCAAGAAGAAAGGTGGCCAAATCCATACACCAAGAAGAAAGGTGACTAAACCCATACACTAAGAAAAAAGGTGGTTAAACCTATACACCAAGAAGAAAGGTGGCTAAATCCATACACCAAGAAGAAAAGTGGCTAAATCCATACACCAAGAAGAAAGGTGGCTAAACCTATACACCCAAAAGAATGGTGGCTTAAGTCTCGGGATAAAAGGATTCTTATCCATGTCCCGCCGGGTACAAATCGGCCTTGTCGCCTTGAGCCGTTAATCAAGGGGCGTGGATGGTGTCCATTGAAGAAATACCACAAACAAAGATGTCCCATTGGGCATAAATTGGCCTTGTCGCCTTGAGCCGTTAATCAAGGGACGTGGATGGAGTCCACTGAAGAAATACCACAAACAAAGATGTCCCATTGGGCATAAATCGGCCTTGTCGCATTGAGCCATTAATCAAGGGACGTGGATGGTGTCCACTGAAGAAATACCACAAACAAAGCTGTCTCATCGGGCATAAATCGGCCTTGTCGCCTTGAGCCGTTAATCAAGGGACGTGGATGGTGTCCACTGAAGAAATACCACAAACCAAAATGCCCCCCCCCCCCCCCCCGGGCATAAATCGGCCTTGTTGCCTTGAGCCGTTAATCAAGGAACACATGTGGTGGCTAATATAAAAGCCACCAAAATCTCTGGCAAGCCAAAAAGAAAGGCTTTGTCCACATCGTCGGATGAAGTCGGCACCCAGACTTTGGGGTCACTAAAGCGGGGTAAAATGGTTTTGGTATTTGTGCCTCTAATACAATTACCAGTGTGTTTGCCCGTTTGATACAGAATAAATATGAAAATGGGCAGCATTACGATTTGTCGTTATAAACAAATCATTGCTGAATAAAACATTGCCTTATTAATTAATAGTAAGGCAGAATATTGAAGGCATAAATAAAAAAGCCCTATGATGAATGAAACCGTCTTATCCCTATGGTAAGGTTGGATAATTTGTCAGGGCAAAATTCCACCCCAAATACATAAATATGCGTGGAGAATGTGTGAAACGTGAGGATTCCACACTTAATAATGAGTGGAGAGCATGGAGAGAGTCCATATTTAAAATGGTTTTGCCAATTTGTACCATAAACAATTGACACTGGTATGTTCATCTGACCAGTTATAAAGAGATGAACATGCTTTTTATTTTGTGTCTAACAAAATATCAAAAATACTGATAATAATATAAACTTTCCCAAAACACATATCCAATCCATACACCATACTAGAAAGCATAAATTTCTCAAAATAAGTGACTAAAGTCATGTCCAAAACAAACGAAATACACAAAAAAATATATAATAAATACAAACAAACCCACCCAAATAAATGAATAAATAAGAGAAGAGCGATGCAAGGTTCCACCAAATAAATAAATAGAGGAGAGAGAATGTAAGGTTCTTTCAAATAAAATGACTTTGGTATTTGTGTATTTAATACAATTATCACTGGATTCGTCCATTTGATACAGAATAAATATAAAAATGGACAAGTGTTTGCAATTTGTCCCTTTAAAACAAATTGCTGCCTAACGAAAGGATTATTTCATTTTTTATGATGAGATAGACCTTTGAAGGCGATTCCACCAAATAAATTTGAGTGGAGAATGAGCGAAAGTAAGGATTCCACACCAAACCTATAAAATGAGCGGAAAGAATGCGAGAATCCACTTCAAAATGATTTTGCCAATTTATACCATAAATAATTGACACTGGTTCGTTCATCCGACCAGTCATAAAGGGATGAACATGTTTTATATTTTTGTGCTGAACAAAATAGATTGTAGCATTTTGCACGGATCAACTGCGAAAACCTCGACAAATCATGCTACAATCAAAACCAAGCCAAACATGCTAAAATCAAAACAAACCTTGGGTTTTGAAAGCTGATGAAATTCATGTAAGCCCCAACCATTTAAACCAAATTCCAAATTATGCTTCAACCTGGGCTTTGAAAGTTGATAAAATTCATGTAAGCCCCAACATTTTATATCAAACCAAAACCAGACCTACATATGCCAAACATACTGAAGTAAAACCAAATTTGTGGAAGCCAAACATGCCGAAGCAACCAAACCCGTGAAAGTCAAAAATGCTGAAGCAGAACCAAACCTCTGAAAACCAAAATTGCCGAAGCAACCAAACCTGCGAAGGCCAAATATGTTGAAGCAAAACCAAATATCAAAGATAAACCAATCAAATTAGAAGGCTTCCATGCTGTAAACTAATTTGGTGCACCAGAGCAGGCCCTTCAATCTCTACGGTCTTCATGACCTGCTCTGGTGGGTAGCTCTTTGTTTGCTGTAAAAAAAAAATATAATACCAAAAATACACACAAGTTGAAATACATGGAATTAACAAATGTGATTTCATGTGATTTAATGCCGAAATTTAAAATTATGAAATTATGCCCAATTTCGTAATTCACCACATACGAATTTTATTTCTTGGAATTAAGAAACAATTCCATGAAATAATCATGCCAAATATTAAATCATGAAATTATGCTCAATTTCATGATTTATCACATATGAAATTTATCTCTTAAAATTAAGAAATAATTTCATGAAATAATTATTATGTGAGATTAATGTCTAATCTCATATGATGCGCAATGATGAAATGAAATTAATGCCTAATTTCATTCCAAAAATACCAAAAACATTCTTAAAAATCATAGAAAAACATTCTATGATTTTACAATAATTTTCATGATTTTAGTATAAACAATTTCATGAAAAATAATTTAGAAATGAGAAAAGACAAATAAAATAGCAGCCGGGGAAAATTTTGTGTGCAATTTGGGAGCATAGAACGTACTTGGGTACAATTTGGAGAGTCAAAGCACGGCTCCCCACTTCTCTCCAGCGAAAAACAGAGGGTGGTCTCGGTTCATGTACACCCACACTCAATGTAATGCTTCGGCTCACGTGAACCGAGCCCACACAAAAGGAAGAAAGAGTATGTGTCTCATTTAATATGACATATGGGACCCCAACCCACTCTCCCACTTACATTGGACCCTACATGGATTTTTAAACAAAAAATATATAAAAAACAGAGGGGGCTGTGTCACTGTGGGTGGGACCCACTTGACAGGATCTCCTCCCTCCTCTCTTTCTTCCCTGCTCGAACTGAGTTTTGTTGGCAATAATCACTCACAGAAACTCACTTGATCAAGAAGAAAGAAAACAAGAACTAGTTTATCTCTGTAATATATTTCTCTCGATGGATCCAATTATTACAGAACATACATATATATAGAGTTCGGAAAAATAAAAAGAAAACTAACTCTGACATTTCCCTCATTTTCTAAAAATAACCGCTATTCCCTCCATTACTCAATTAAACATGCTATAATTAAAAACACACACCTATTCGTAGTAAATAAAAACACTGGCTAAAAATAAAACAGACTATGACTAAAATACCCCTGCATATTTGAATTACATCTCAACACCCTCCCTTAATTCAAACTTTGTAACACCCAATTTTCTTCTCAGATTCTCCAATGCTGGTAAACACAAAGCTTTGGTTAAAATATCTGCCTTTTGCTCTTCAGTTGTAATGTATTCCAAGCATATTTCTTTTTCTGCCACTAGATCTCTGATGAAATGAAGCTTGATATCAATATGCTTGCATCTTCTATGCTGAACTGGATTCTTGGACATTGCAATAGTTGATTTATTGTCACAAAAAATCACAGTGGCCTCCTCTTGCTTCTATTCAACATCAGCTAGAACCCTTCTTATCCAAACTGCCTGACATGCTGCTGACCCAACTGCTGCATACTCAGCTTCAGCTGTAGACAAGGCCACAGTGGGTTGTTTTTTCGTGTTCCAGCTTACAGGTGCGGTACCAATAAAGAACAAATACCCTGATGTACTTCTTCTATCATCTTGACATCCAGCCCAGTCACTATCACTAAAACCAACAAGGCTTGTTGCTTTTGTTCTTCCATACCAGATTCCCAACTCAACTGTGCCTGCTACATATCTCAATACCCTTTTTGCAGCCCCCATGTGATGTTTGCTTGGATTTTGCATGAATCTTGAAATCACACTAACTGAAAAAATGATGTCAGGTCTAGAGTGAGTTAAATAAATCAAACCTCCAACTAGACTTCTGAATTTCAAACCATCAGCTGCACCAGTACCATCTTCTTTTACCAGTTTCTCTTTGACGTTCATTGGAGTTGTGCAAGGATTGCAGTTTACCATTTCAAACTTTTTAAGCAGGTCTCTTGCATACTTCTGCTGTGATAGGAATATGCCATTTTCTCTCTGGATTATCTCTAAGCCCAGAAAATATTTAAGAAGACCAAGATCGGTCATCTCAAACTGTTTCTTCATCCTTCTTCTAAATTCGGCCACCATTTCTTGATTTGTACCCAGATAGATCATGTCATCTACATAGAGACAAACCATCATGAGTGTGTCATCCTGCTTTTTCTTGACATAAAGACTTGGTTCACTTTTGCTTCTTGAGAAACCTGTATCAGAAAAAAACTGGTCAATTTTACTGTACCAGGCTCTAGGAGCCTGTTTGAGCCCATACAACGCCTTGTGCAGTTTGTACACATGACCTTCTTTTCCCTTGATTTTAAAACCTTCTGGCTGCTCCACAAATACTTCCTCAACAATCTCACCATTTAAAAAAGCAGACTTCACATCAAATTGATATACTAGCACACTCCATACAGCTGCAACTGCTAACAAGATTCTAACTGTTTCAAACCTTGCAACAGGGGAAAAAGTCTCCTCATAATTAATTCTTGGCTGCTGCTTATACCCCTTTGCCACTAATCTAGCTTTGTGCTTGATAATTTCTCCATCATGCCCAAATTTTGTTCTAAACACCCATTTCACTCCAACGACATTTTTACCCTTAGGAGCTTCAACTAAGCTCCATGTCTGATTCCTTTCTATTGAATCAATTTCCTCTTTCATAGCTACTCTCCATTCTTCTTCAATCACTGCTTCTTCATAATTTTCAGGATCAACTACTAATAGCATCTGTGTTGCATTATAGAGATCATCTAATGTTCTGGTTTTCCTACCAGCAACATCAGAAAACTGGCTTCTGTTGCGCCTCATGTACACCCTTACAGGTGTCTGCTCTACTTCATTTCTTTCCTCCTCATCACTCTCAGATTCACTCTCATCATCCTCTTCAATTGTCTCCACCACTTCATTTTCTTCTGACTTTTCTTTCACATCATCCCAAATCCATCTGGCCTTCTCATCAAATTTCACATTTCTTGACACTACTACCTTCTCACTCAAGGGATCAAACAATCTGTAGCCTTTGGTTTGAAGACAATACCCAATAAAAATATACTTTATGGACTTGTCATCAAGCTTGGATCTCTTGTGCTGCTCAACAAAACCATACCCAATGCACTCAAATATTCTGAGATGTGACACACTTGGTTTCGATCCTGTCCAGACCTCAAAAGGTGTTATGTCAATAAGTGCTTTGGTTGGTGAAACATTTAGAATGTACACTGCTGTAGCAACAATTTCAGCCCAAAAACGATTTGGCAGCCTCTTATACTTTAACATACTCCTCCCTAACTCAACCACTGATCTGTTTTTCCTCTCAGCCACTCCATTTTGCTCTGAAGTGTATGGAGTGGTCAACTCATGATGAATTCCCTCCATTTCACAGAAATTAATAAATTCTTTAGACAAAAACTCACCCCCTCTGTCAGTTCTAAGAGTTTTGATATTCTTCCCTGACTGCTTCTCCACTACAGCTTTGAATTTCTTGAAATTCTGAAACGTTTCAGACTTGTGATGCAGGAAAAAAATCCAACTCATTCTGCTGAAGTCATCTGTGAATAACAAAAAATATTTGCTTCCACCAATTGATTCAGTTTGCATTGGTCCACATAGGTCTGCATGAACCAATTCCAACACATTTTCTGCCCTTTTTGCTTGCCCTTTTGGAAATGAACTTCTGGACTGTTTACCAAACACACAACTCTCACAGAATTCAACTTCTCCAATTTCAGGTAAACCAACAACCATCCTTTTTTTGCTTAATTGTTTCAGGCATGTTGAACTCAGATGCCCAAATCTACAATGCCAAAGGTCTGAGATACTGGTTTCTTGTACTGTTAAGGCTTTAACACTGGTTGTAACTAAGGGAAAGAGCTTATTACCTGACATTTTCACTTCTGCTACAGATTGAGATGTGTTTTCATCTATGATTTTACATAAGCCTTCTTTAAATACAACTGAGTAACCATTTTTGGTCAACTGTCCCACACTCAGCAGATTGTGAGATAAACTTGGAACAAAATACACATCTTTTATCCTTTTCAAACCAATTGATGTTTTGACATTTACAATATCTTTTCCTTCTACTTGAATTGCTTTGTCATCACCCAGCTTCACTTTCAATCTGTGAGTCTCATCCAAATCCTCAAAGAACTCTTTTTGTCCTGACATATGGTTTGAACACCCACTATCAACAAACCAAATGTCATTAGTTGCTGTTTGACAGTCAGTATAAGCCATGAACATACTTGCTTCACCTTCATCCCTCTCACTTTCTTCTTCTTTGGCATAACTGGCTTGTTCTTCTTCCCTCATCTTCTTGTAACACTCAGACTGATAGTGACCAAATTTACCACAATGAAAACATTCTACATGCTTCTTGGTTGAAGTAGGACATTCAGACTGGTAATGTCCAACCTGATTGCAATTGTAACATCTCACCTTTCTACTATTTTCATCAATCGACTTATATCCTGAAGAATCTGAATTTCTTCCTCCTGCACTTGTCCCTCTTCCTCTTCTTCCTCTACCAAATACACTTGATGTTCCTCTACTTCTGCCTCTTCCTCTTCCTCTAAAAAACTGACTCTGTGTATAAAATGCCTTCTCTTCTGATTTCTCTTCTGCTTTCATCAGTCTGGATTCATGGGTCATCAGAGAGCCCATGAGTTCATCAAGGATGTAAGTTGTAAGATCTTTGGATTCCTCAATGGCTGCAACTACATGGTTGAAATTATCAGTCAGACTTCTCAGTACTTTGCACACTACTGTCTGATCTGACAATTGATCTCCATAGATCTTCATCTAATTCACAATCTTTTGCACTCTTGTCAGAAATTGCTGCATTTTTTCATCTCTCCCCATCTGTAGAGTTTCAAACTCTCTTCTCAGATTTTGTAGTTTGATAACCATTACCTTTGCAGTCCCTTGAAAGGAGTTTTGCAGAATCACCCACGCATCTTTTGCTTTAGTGCACGATGCAATTTTAGGAAAGATGGAGTCATCCATGGCTTGTTGAATCAACATCAGGGCTTTGGCATCACGTTTGTTGGTTTCATCAGGATTTGGATTTGGATTTGGAGTATCACTCTCAACTATATCCCATAACCCCTGCGATTTGAATACAGTGGTCATTTTGATCTTCCAGAAATCATAATTGTCACCATTGAACGAAGGAACTGACAATTGATTAGAACTACTCATTCTTGGCCCTCAATCCCTCGCTCTGATACCACAATGTTGGCAATAATCACTCACAGAAACTCACTTGATCAAGAAGAAAGAAAACAAGAACTAGTTTATCTCTGTAATATATTTCTCTCGATGGATCCAATTATTACAGAACATACATATATATAGAGTTCGGAAAAATAAAAAGAAAACTAAATCTGGCATTTCCCTCCTTTTCTAAAAATAACTGTTATTCCCTCCATTACTCAATTAAATATGCTGTAATTAAAAACACACACCTATTCGTAGTAAATAAAAACACTGGCTAAAAATAAAACAGACTATGACTAAAATACCCATGCATATTTGAATTACATCTCAACAAGTTTGGCCAAGGGCTGGCCAGCGGCGGGGCAGCGACTCCGGGGCGTTTCACGGCGATTCCTCTTAGCCCCGGGTAGAGATCGACGAGGAGAATTCGGGGAAGCCATCAATTTCAAAAATAAATGAATGAACGAGGGAGAAATCAGGTACGAAAGTTATCTCGGTGAAGAGGCCAAATGAGCAAATTGGCGACCAAGAGCTCAAATTGAATGGTCTTAGAGCATCTCAATGGTGTCACGATGATGTTCAAAGTGTATATTTGAGGTTTGGAACGCTCAATTAATGGGACCACCGATTGACATTCGGGTGTAAACCAAAAAAATTTTAAATTGGCAAAATTAAGATGTGAGAGTTTGGAAAATGCATAAAACATGTAAATACAACATGTTTGAGACCGGTTGACACGATAAACAAGTGTTAGAGAGGCTTCGATTTAATTGGAACACGTTAAGCCTCAAACCGCCACCGGGAGACACCAAACCATACCTTGGATGCTCATTTCCGAGAGCCAGCACACCAATACACGTGTTAGGCTATGATAGGTGAAGCATCTCTGCGAAAGAAACAGAAGAAATCTTCCAGAAATGAGCTGTTACACCTCTTGAGCCCGGCTGGCTCAATTTCGGCCATACGATTAATTCAGCGCTCTAGATCAAATTAGAGTTTCCCTGAAGTGTTGCCCTAGCTCTTGGGTTATAAATAGACCCCCAGAGAAGAGAAATCAGGAGCCAATACCCCCCCATAAGCTCAAGCTTGGCCAAAGCCTTGCCAAACCGAAATCAAGCCTTAAACCCTATTCTCTCCAAATAAAGCTCTGTTAGAATAGAGAAAGAAAGTTGTTGTAATTGAGTGAGACACAAAGGGGCCAAGCCTTGAGCTTGGCTTGGTGTCAATTGAGCTCTAGGGGCTAGTCTCACCTTGATGGGTGAGATGGTCAAGCTTTCGGGTTCGAATCTCATCAGTCCAAAAAAGATCAAAAGTCAACTGATAGTCAAACACCAAACTCAACATCAAAAAAAAAACTGATTTAAATAAAAAAATATAGCCTGATAAAGGGTGATTATTTATTTGATTTGGTAAAGGGTGATTATTTATTTGATTTGGATTTTTTTAAGTTGATTAGGATGTGTGAATTGCTTGGAAAAATTAAAAAAAAAGAAAAAAACAGAAAACAGAACTGGCACAGATCTGGCTTGTGCCTTATCTGGCCAGTTCAAAGATTAGCTAATATATCTCGATTTACTCACCCATTTGATCTGAAATTTTTCAAGAATATAGAGTATATTTTCGTAGACATGTTCCCAAAATTTCATATTTTTTTGAATTTGCTGTGATTTTATATGAATTTTTAAAGTCGGGTCTGTCAAAAGGAAAAAACTGGGTTGGTTCTGTTTTTCCTTTTCTGTTTTTTTTTTCTTTCTGTTTTTTTCTCGTTTTTTTTTCCAGAAATAAAAAAATGGTGAAATAGGATTATACGTCCTTGATCTCTGATTTATGAGAAATTATACGTTTCTCTGACTTTAGATCATACGTCTTTAGTCTTATTATCAAAAGTTATATCTTTTGGTTATTTTAAACGTATATTATAAAAAAAAAGGAAGGAAGAAATAAAGCCACAAATCTGATCCATATATTTTAATTAGTTTAGCCCATTAATCAGAGGTTCCTGATGCGAGAGCCGGGGTAATTAACGGCGGGGGCTTGCGCCTGTCGGAAAATAAAAGTTCCCACAATCACCTAAATAATAAGTCCTTGAGCGCAGAAACACGCGCAGGGATGTACCTGCACCTTCTTCCCCCGTGAGCGAGGACGCCGATGCCTCGCGCGTGGGCCGCGAAAAAGGGCCGCACACATATATTATGGATGCAACTAATAGACTTCGAGTAAATTTATTAGTTTTTGACTTTTTTTTTAGAACCAACTTTTTATTTATTAATAAAGACAATATTTTCTGTATAAAAGTCAAATCTTGAAAATCTGAATGGAATGTTTTTTATAAATATTTAAATTTAAATGATTTAATACTCATTTTATCTAAAAAAAAGTTCTTTTATTTTTTGTCAGTGTTACTTCTATGAATTGACTAGATACTCCAATTCACACAAGCGACATGCTATATATGCACTTCAAGTTCAAACTATGCAAATTTCGTGTATATAACTAAGCACTTTAAGGTCAAACCATGCAAATTTTGTGTATATAACTAAGATTTGGAGCATTGCGTTGCTTTAATTCATTTTGCAGTTATTTGTGTGTTTTTTTTTTCAAATAAAGAGTTAAAATGCATTATAAGAATGCAGGAAAAATTGTATGTGATAGTATTCAAACCATTGTGAATGTTTAAGTTTTACTTTACTTAAAAAAAAGATGATAAATTATGAATAGAATAAAAAAATTAATTTAATTGTTACATGATTAGATATTGAAAGTTGAAGGTTTAACACATGTTTGAAAATTTAAGAAGGAACTTCGCAAGATTTTTTTAGGTACTTTTTTCAATTAAAATAAATAAAAGCAAAATATATACATAATATCAATATCAACATTGAATCATACGATCAATATAAGATGGTGACCATAATTTTTCTATTTTATAATGTAAAACATAGAGCAATTACATTTTTTTTAACATAAACAACAATACCTATGGATGCCAGAAAATAAAATTATTGTGTACCTTTCATTTTTTAAGATTATTCAGAGAAATTTAAAAAAAAGAAAACAAATTGTTTTCATTAAGCATCAATAAAATTTACCTCCATTCCTGTAGTTGATTAAGCAATTTTTTAAAATAGTTATATTGTTAAAGGAAATTAAATAAACTAACAACATTTTTTCATCATAAAGTTCTCTGGCATCCACCCGTTACATATGAGGCTGTTGAGTTAGCGTCACAATAGATCCGACTGTGAAATTTCAGGAAAATAGAGTATAGGATTAATTGATAACATTTTAATCCATAATTTCTATAATTGGTGTAGATATATATTCAGCTGATAATAAAAAACTTTATATTACAATACTAACTTGCTATAAAGTTTGAGTGCCTTTACCGAGGATAAGTCTACGCAAACTTTGAAACTCTCTCCTTAAATTAACGCAATTATATTTTGTGGATGTAGTGCATATCATTTCAAGCAAATCTATTAGCTTCTTTTCTAATTGTTAGTTTTATAAATTGAAGTTGAAGAGAAAGGGAAAAGAAGAGAGGAAAGGAATGAGAAGCAGACGCTATTTTTATACTCACTCAAGAGGTTAAAAATTGGGAAAAAAGAATGATGTTCACTTTATGTCTTTATTTTCCTTCTCTCTTCTCTCTTCTCTCTTCTAAAAAATTTTGGAGAACAAATAAATATTAGTTAAACAACTCAATAAATTACTTCTCCCCCATTCTTTTTCTTTCTCCTCCTAACATATCTGAATCAGATCATTATGTTCTTATTTGAAATGTTTTTATTTGAAATTAAGATAAATAAAAAATAAAATTTTCACCTTTTCTTACAAAAAATAACTTTATCTTCAAATTATCTCTAATTTATCTCGTTCTCAAATGAAACCTATAAGTTTTTGTGGGGCCTCCAAAATTGACACTCAAAAGGCACATCTTTGATTAAAGGGCAATTTTTGTGCATCAAACATTACAAAATTTTAAATTCTACTTGATACAAGATTAAGACGTTGAAAATTCTTGGGTCCTTTGCAAGTATAAGGTTATAATTTGATTCTTGTGGTTTGAATCTCAAGAGTTATCTGCTTGTTTATATGTAGGCACCTTCTTCTTTTCTACTGTTTATATGTAGGCACCATGTGATGATCAATTTCTCTCTTTTCTTTAATCTTCTATCCAAAGAATAGTTGATAATTTTCTTTTATGTACAAAAAATGCTTTGACAATTTCTATTGGTACCAATAACATGCTCCGATAATTAGCAAGTTCTGAACTCAAATGGCATATTTTTCTCATTAGCACATTTAGGAAAAGGCTTCTTCACCCAAAAAAAAATAGCAGCATACAAATTCGTCATGCAATATAAATAATGATGAGAAAATTTTATTTTCCCACTGATAAAAAGTAAAAAAGAAAAGAAGAAAAGGGGAAAAAAAAGATGCTAAAGGTTCCTGCGTAGATCGACAACTACTACACTGACGTTATCAGAGCTTTGTCTTGCAAGTGCGAGCTTCGTCAGCAGCAATGCCGCATCTGAGCATGCCTTATCTGATGCTCCAGCCATCTCGCCTTCTCCACCTCTAACAGGTTCGTTGCTTTGAAGGCATGTTCTGACAACTTCACACGCCATCTCGTTTGTTACCACGTCCCAAAGCCCATCGCTCGCCAGAATCAGACATTCGTCCCCTTCTTCCCTCTCAGTCACAGTCACCTCTGGTTCTGCCATCACGAATGGCTTCAAGTGACTGTCCCCTGTTATCCATGAAAGATTATAACTAAGAAAAAGAAAAGATTTGAATTAGGGGGTTGTATATTTGTTAAAATGAATAGAAATTTACCGATAGCTCTGGACATTGCAAGAACACCTAGAACTCTTGCGCCATCCCAATAGATCACCCGGCCACCAGCTGATTGGATCCTCTCTAACTCATCAGGCCGATCGGGCTGATTCAAAACAAGATCAAAACATTAATTCCATTCCAAATTCAACCTAATATGTGAACATTTGGAACTATACAGTTTTGCATTTGATCCGACACCACTGACCAAATTACACTATGAATAGATGTGAAGTACCTTGTGGTCCAACGAGAGGGGAAATGGCGCACCATTCCTAGACAAGACAGCACGTGAGTCACCACAGTTAGCAACAATGATGCGCATAGGATCCACAACAGCCACAACTGCTGTGGACCCCACATGCTCAGACCTCGCTAATCGGCCTTGCTGGCACCGACATGTCGGGACACGGCCTTGACCGCTCCAATTCACAGCCTCTCCATCCATCCTGTGAAAACTCTGCTTCATCACCTCCGTCCACCTGTTACCGTCACTGATCGGTGCATCTTTCAATTCGATCTTCTCCCACTCCTCCACGACAAGCTCATGCATACGGTCCCGGCATGTTGCAGCCACCTAAATATTGTATTCCAACTGGAATGTCACAACATTGTTGGAAAGTAACTGGCTTAAGATTTGGGATATTTGAATGTACTAGAAGTACTTTTTCCACCCCCACCACCCTCCGCCCCACCCGTCCCCCTAAGAAGAATGAAAAAGGAAAAAATTAACAACCAAACAGGTAAAACTGGAAGCTAATAACCTAAAATTGATCTCCCATTAGGCCTTGAGATGACTCGTGTGTGCCAAAACAGGAAATGTCTTTAACAGTATGTCTCCGTTAATCCTTTTCCATAACTGGTTCAATTCCCAGACAAAGAAACAAACCGGATAGATAGAAATCTAATTATCCGTTTGCTTATTCCTAGTCACTTCACCAATACATGAAAAGGTCACTCCTAAACCTTAATGGAGGGAAATAAACAAAGCAAATTTGATATACATGTGAACAGCCATGGCCATCGAAGACTCCAAAGAAATGGCGATTTTGGATAATATCTGGTCGGATTGAAACAGCATCCTCCATATCTCGCCTCCGGCCACACACCGACGTCGTCCCATACCTCGGGCGCTGGTCCACAGTCTCCGACCTAACCGATTTCTCTTTCGGGTTAACAGGTTTCTGATCCGATCCAACCGAAGGGCCCTGCTCTCGTCGCGTTATCTGAGAGCTTTTAGTCTTTCTCCTCTTCGGAGTTGGCTCTGTCTCAGAGCAGTTGGATCCGGTTCTCTCGGCGAATTTGAGCCGTCGGATCTCGATCTCACAGGTCGTAGATGGAATAGAGCTCGCTTCGCATATGGCAGAGGTGGTGACGGATGACACCTCAGTCCCTTCGCAAAGGACTTCCGCCATGAAAATTAACAGGTACGAACGAGAAAAGAAAACCTTGGAATTTGAAATAGAAAAGGATTTGCGTCTCTTTTCTCCAACGAGTTGTTGTAGAAGTATATTAAGTATTTGTTCTCGACTTAGCGGGCGAGGGGTGTAATGTAATGCAACTGTGGAAGACCAGTGAAGGGGAGAGAGCAGCTGGCGCGCCTAGAGAGGGAGAGAGAAGGAGAGAGAGGCGAAGAGAAGGACCCGGGAAGAGAAGGATAATATCGTGTTGTGGTCCAGCTGTAATTTGCTTTGAGCCCAGAGAACAAGTTGACTAGACGTGGCGTACTTCCGTTAAGCGTAGTCCGTGCACTCAAATCAATCAAAATGGAAAAAGAACAAACAATTTATCTTATGGAAATTTCTGTATATTCTGAAAATATCGCTTATTTCTATGAAAGTTTCGCCTTTTGAAATAAACATAAGGGAACTGATATACTGATTATTAAAATTATATACGGACTTAATTATATATATATTAAATGAGTTATTATATATATTACTGATATTTAAATTAAATAATAAAATATTCTATATAATAAAATCATTAATATACATAATAATTTATTTAATATATATAATAAAATTCACATCGACGATTACACATTTTTTCTTATTCATAATTTTTAATTTTATATTGGAATTCCAATTGTTTTGTCAAAAAAAATATATAATTATGATATTTTTTAATCTATACATTTTGAATATGATTTAGTTCAGAGAACAACCATTTCACTTGTACAATGTTAAAATTTGAAATTATGCAAAGTAATTTTTAAAGCGAGGTACACTATTTATTGGGCCGACAAATTTATGATGAAATTTAATTGAAACATTAGTGTGGAAAAACTAAATTCAAATGTACCCAAAACTAAAAAAACATGTTTATGTAAGGTAATAAAATTTTGAAATTAATTTCAAAATATTATTTAAAGTAATTTTTCCAAAGTGAGATATATTGTTTGTTGATTTGTGAAATATATGATCGAGTTTAATAAAGAAATTAGTGCAAGAAAATTAAATTCAAATACTCACCATTAACAAAGCTGAAATAATCAAATTATTATTTAGAAAATCCAAAAAATTATTATAAATCATAAATTATTTTGTAGCCACATAAAAATAAAAATAGATATAAAAGATTGATCCTAGAAATTCCCCAAGTAAAAGTGGTCATGGCACCGGTCTATGAAGCACGGTTCGTGAGTATCAATCACCTGCCCGCACCGCCACGGGCAGCCCAGACAGATACATTGTCTTGACGCACGTTCTCTACAAGTAAAATCAGAACCGCCAATTTTAGCCGTGTACTTTTCTTTTTCTCCCTTTGATCGGGACACGTGGAGACCAGCTCAGGCGCCTGGCCACGTGCATCAACCGAATTGGACGCATGTGAGATGTTCGTCTCCTTAAAGCAATTGCTCTCATTACCTTTTTTTTTTCTTTTCCTTTCTTTATTTAAGACAAACAGCAACTTGGGTAGTTAACGGAAGAAACTTCAATTTCGTTTGCTCGTTAATTAATTAAATTAATCATCTTTATTGTTGCTTCAATTATCTTTTTAATTGACAGAACTTCCTGCGAGACGCGTGGCCATCTGATGCAACGCAAGTTTTACACAGTTTCATATGTATCCGAAAAGAAAAAAAATCTGGAGTAGGTATTTTTCTATACTGACCCTTCTAAATATCAATAATTGAACTGCTAGTACTTGGGAGCATTCAAGATAATTGTTTGGGGATATATTTTTTTTATATCTAATTTTATTCATTCTCTTTCAATGATTAGAAATATATTTACAAATCTTATATATAAATTTATATCAAGTTTAGCTCTTACGATTTTAGACAATAATTTTTATTGGTGATAGAATTCATTTTAGAAATTTTATGTGATAAAAGTGTTGCAAAATGAAATACTAAAAAGTTCTTTATTTTAAAGATCAATCCTTCTTTTAAAAATTTCTAAAATATCAATACTATGTACAAAATTATTTCAAATACATAATTTAAAGAGGAATTAAGACATATCATATAAGTTTTTATAATTGAAAAATTCTTAAGAATGAATTAAATAAATTCTATATTTATTGAATAAAATAAATTAAATAAATTAAGTCGCGACAAATTCTTGATTATTTTGATATGCTAATATAATGAAGTCCTTATGTGCATAGTTTATTATTCATTTATTTGTAAAATTATAAAATTGTTACTTTTATTACAATAATTCTACATATTATGCATCTCCTATAACAAAGATTTCCAGAGAGGTTATCACTTCTCACAAAAAAAAAAAAGTGAAATCCAAAATATTTTACTTCATACATGGAACATTGCAAATACCGAATTTTGTAGGGGCATATTTGAAGTTTGAAGAGTTTCATTCATGACTCATGAGAGGAGAGCCCACAACATGTATGGTATTTTATAGACCTTTATCCTAGTCCCTAGATAAGATCTCGAGAATATAAAAAGCTGATTTTGCTAACATCCTCCAGTTTCAGACTACTGTATAATCACACACGTAGCAGGTCACAGTGCACCTGTGAGTAAGCCATGTGGGAACCACATTTCAAACCATGCTACACGGATGTCCCATTGCAGTCGCCGCAGAAAACTCAGGCGAGAGAAAAAAGAGTAATTATTTGTTGCTTAAGAATGGATTATGATAATGATAGCTTAATTGTGATATTTTAATAAGTAAATGTTGAGACAGGTATCTTGGACTAGGGAGAGCGGAGGGGAGATGAGAAGTCGGCCATATATTGTCACAAGAAGACAAACAGCAGACAGCGGTCGGTCAAACGAGGTTCTGACGCGTGGCAGTGCTTGCGTTGCGTGTGGTCTATGTCGGATTTCTTTTTTTTCAATGCTTCCAGCTGCTGGACACGTTTCTCCTCTTCTCCCAAAAATGTGCGACTAAAGAAGATCAACTCGGAAGGCGTTGATTGATTGATTGATTGTCGCTGCCTCCGTTAGCGGATTGGATTCTCTACCTCCGTTTCTATGATTCTATTCGTACAACGAGTCACCACCACGGTATCATCTTAGAAGCATTGCTAAACAATTGTGAGGTTTTGGAAAACTTCCCATAAACGAAACTAATTCATTTCATACTAATTTCTCTCCTGTGAAATGACCTCATTAATTACACCACCAACAACCCTATTACAAGAGATGATATGATATCTCTTCCTTGTTGGCTATCATATCAAAGAGATTCGAGTTATTGGAGGTACTATGCATGATCAGGCAATTAATCACCGATCACTTGTGAAATTAGCAAAGAAACTGAGAATATATATCACTCTTAACCACCGCAATTGATTGAGGTGAGAGCAGAGCAGCTTTTCTTTTCTTTTCTTTTCTTTTCGTTCCTACAATCTCGGATCATTTATTTTGGTGGTTCATGAATCATGATGCCTTTGACATGAATACATACATACATACATACATGATTTCTTGTAGTGTTGTGAGTTTCGTCTTCTGCGTGTGCCACTGGCGATATCTTTTCTTGTCCCCAAAATTTCTGAGATAAAATATAAGAATTTAAAATTATTTAAAGTTAAATATTTATAAAAAAAATATATATGAATTTTAAATATTTAATTTTTCACATACAAAATATTATTTTTTTTATTATTAGATTAGAAGTTAGTTATTAAATTATCTGAAAATTGATTATACAAAATACCTATGACTTCACAATGCTGCAATTAATTGAAATGCTTTTTCCTTGAGTAATTTCCTAAATATGGTTCTTCTTCTGGCGTGATTAGTTTTGACTTGACTATCTTTTTGTATTAATAAAAGCGAGAATTCAGATTCAATTATTCATATTTACTATTATATTTTTTTTATGACATGAATATGTGAGTTTTATTAAAATATAAATAAAAAAATATTTTTTATTAATTAAATTTTGACTATATAAATTAAATCGAACAGTCTAAAATCTATGACAATAAATATATCATAAATTTTAATGACAACAAATATGAAACTCAGATTCAATATACTATATGATCCTACTAGATAAATATTCTAAAAGATGTACCCAATCATGTAGATTTGATTATTAACATTACTAAACAAGCACACATAATCCCAAAATGGATCTCCTATTATCACCACGAATTAATAAACTATAGATCATGTATGTTTGTCAATCAATGACCTATTATTATTATTATTATTATTATTATTATTATTCATGTTATAAACTAGAGATATCGTTGAAGCCACGCCGAGTAATTAAATCATAGCAGCCTGTTAATTTCTCAATCATGACCAAGATTTTTTTAATTTATTAATTAAAAACAATGACCAAGTTTGTGCACAACATTTATATTTTAATGTTTAATTTCATATATAATCATACTAAAAATCGCTGGTCATAATCATGACACATCATCATTGCAAAAGGATAAGATCTGTAAATTAATTAAGCCACGTTGCAATTTTTGGTATGGTATCAGCCGAAAGTTTGTTTGTTTGTTACAACAATTAATATATCTGTATGCTATTAAAAATCAAAAGATACAAAAAAATTGTGAATTTGATGCAAGTTGAAAATTATTGACAAATGCATCTCTTTCAAGGAAAAGAAATTAATTAAAGCGAAATGACAGGTTCTTTCGTTTTCACATTGAGCATCTATCTATCTTTTGATAGCTACCATGTTTAATTTGTTGCTGAGTCAGATATGATAATTTCTAAGAAAATAAAAAAAATACAAGCTCAATGATTGTGCTGACGTGGTTGCTGCCATCAGAAGAATTATAGTAGGGTGAGGTGTTGAGAATTATTATTTTGATAATTTTGATAATAAATTTTTTAAATAATTTAATTTTTTTTAAAAATATAAAAAAATTATAAATATATTTTTTAACTCATAGATTGATTGTGTTTAAATTTTATATAATTTAAGTGTTATTTGATACTCGATTAAAGATCATTAAAATTATATATTTACAACGGTTCATATTTAACGGTTTTTGATGGAATATCTAATGACTCTTAAATTATACAAAATTTAAAATACAATCAATTTATAAGTTAAAGAATATGTTTATCAACTTTTTTTATTTTTGAGAATTTTAAAAATTATTTAAAAATTAGTTGTCAAAATTATTAAGATAATAGTTGTTAAATGATCATCTCCCAAAAAATCTCCATGGAAATCAAGAAAATAATACACTTGTTGAATTTACATTTTGATCTGATGGGATTGAAACCTGAAATTCCAGATAATATTAGTATACTACAATGTTTTAATACCTTTTAGTGCTACATATCATATTATCATATATGTTTAATGAATTTTTTTTGGATCATTTTTTTATGAAATTTAATTGAATTAGTCGTATAAGTTAATTTAATTTACATCATTCTTAATAGGTATTTTTAGGTTGAATATCCGAATTATGATCCAAATTCAAACAAAATATGCTATGATAATGAATACTAATTCACTTTTTAATCCTTAAACTTTTCTCGAATATGAATAAATATGTACATTTTGTGACATTTTGACGGATTTGAATTTAAATCTTGCCAAAATTCGGTTCAATCACAAACTTAACTGTTCAACTATGGTTTGATCCTGTTAATTAATCGAGTACCATGTTGAATTAATTAATTGCTTTTTATCTAGATTTTCAATCCGTGGTTTAATTAATCAAGTAATATGAGTTCTTTTATGTAAATTAGGCCTCATGAATTTCATGTGTACCAAACTCAATCGTCAACTATTTCGATTAAGTTTGTTATAATATCATCATTATACTTTAAAATACGAAAAAGATTAAAACTCAATCAAAAGTCCATGGTCAAATACATATTTGATAATGATCGAGCTACAAGTGGGATTATTAAAAGAATCATTGTATGTATTTTTTTATTAACTAACAAGGAAACAAGACTCTAACGGTCCCAAGAAAAGCAAGAAAGAAAGAGACAAAAAAATGTGACAAAGAGCACTCACTATTTTAGGATTGAATCAAACGTAAAAGGAGGTGGTCCACTAACACTAAGTTCACAACAAAATTTATTATTATTATTATGGGTGAAGATTCATTGATGTTTTTCAATTTAATAATTTTAATAATATTTTTTCAAATAATTTAAAAAAAATTTAAAAATAGAAAAAAATTTATAGATATATTATTTAATTTATATATCGACTGTATTTTAAATTTCATACAATTTAAATATTATGTGGTATTTCATTAAAGATCATAAAAAGTACATGATATTTATAACGGTATATATTTAACGATCTTTAATGAAATATCAAATGATTTTTAATTATATGAAATTTAAAATACAATTAATCTATAAGTTAAAAAATATGTTTGTCAAATTTTTTTCTACTTTTAAAAATTTATAAAAATTATATTAAAATTATTTAAAAATCAATTATTAAAATTATTAAAATAATAATTATTAAGAAAAACCCTCCTACTATTATACCGGGTTCCAATAAATTTCTACCCGTCCGTGTCCGGCTCAACATATAAAAAATTTGAACCGGTTTTCCCTGGTTGGGTCAGTAATCTGACACGTGCGACACGTGTCCGTACAGGACTATTGCTGACACTGACACGCCACTGGGTCAGGCTGTGCATTTATATACTCCTGGACCAGTGGGCCGGCCTAGAAATTTTGATCCAGGCTTAAACATCATTCAATCAATATTCAATACCCCATCTGCTCTCTCACTAACAAAATCAGATATGGGCCCATTCTTCAAAGGGAAGTACCGAATATGTTGCAGTTATAAATTCTTGTCGCCTTTTATTTACTACTCGTCAGGTTATATAACAACAGCATCACAGAGAACATGCTATTTTCAACAACCACAAAAGGATGAGTTAAATTTCATATTTTAAAATTTCTCACACCAAGCAATGCATATACTTTTAATTATTCAATAGTTCATCTCCTAAACAAGAAAATATGTTCTTACTACTAATACATATGGTTTTCACTCAAAATAATTAATCAGGTAATTTTGCTACTTCACGTTGCCATAACTGGAGCGACCGCCATCAACGGCAATGATTTGTCCGGTGATGTAAGAAGCTGCCGGCATGCAAAGGAACGCCACAAGTGTTGCGACCTCCTCAGGCTGGCCGGCGCGATTTTGCGGAATAAGAGCAAGTTGTTTTGCCTTGTGTTTCTCATCATCAAGCACCTACACATCATATAATTAATGTAATTTTCAATTGAAGTGATTAATTAATTGGTGCAAAATAGGAATTGACGACTTAATTGAATATTAATTTGCATATACACTGTATCAGAGGTAAGAAATTAGAAAGCCTAACAGACTGAAGGAAAAGGCATTACTGGTTTCAGGAGAGGGGTGTCGATCGCGCCGGGTGAGACGGCGTTGCATCTGATGTTTTGTTCGGCCCATTCACAGGCTAGGCTCTTTGTCAGTTGGTTCATGGCTCCTGACACAAAATTGAGCCTATACTTTTAGAATAACTCAAATTTTGAATTAAGCTTTTATTTTTTTATTCATCCGGTGAAGCCGGGATCCGGATGTGAATAATTTTGATTCATTTTGAGCAGTACCATATTCAATCGCAAACTTCTGTTCACAAAATAAAATATGGCATCATGCAAAAACTAATTCAACGTAAAGAATTAAAATAAAATGAAAAGAAAAAAATATGATCAGATTCAGACCTGTTCTAAGCTAATCTAACCAACTCACTGGTACAGGACCTAAACCAATTACAGAATTTCATTGATTAACATGTTACAGTATCCAATTTTCTAATAGCATCGTGTATCAGAATTGCGGTATACACCGCATTATCAAATATAGTTTGCAAAATGTTGCATGTACTCATTTGGAAAGATATTTAGGAGCAATAACTAGCTAGGAATACACTACTACCTTTAGTAGCACAATAGAGAGAGAGGTACTCGAAGCCGAATAAACTGGCCAAAGAAGAGATGAAAACAACGCTGCCACCACCAGAGGCCTTGAGAAGAGGATGCGCGAGTTGGGTTAAGTGGAATGCGGATTCAAGATTTGTTGCCATCAGAAATGAGTATTCCTTTTCTGTTATTTGCTCTGCGGCTTTCACGAAACTCGCCCCTGCATTATTCACCTACACGTAGGATCGAGAAACTTAATTAGGCATTGATTCTAATGAAAAAAAAGAAAGGACAAGATGCAAAACTTGCAAATATAAAGAGAAATGATATTTTCCCTTCAGAACCATTTTAATCAACCAAACTTGCAACTTATACAAAATCACTCATTTGAAACGGGAAAAGAATATCTCTAGTATTGAGCAAACCGTAGCCTGATTTATCGACTTACAAGGATTGTGAGCCTTCCCTGGAAAGCTGATTTCACGGTCTCCATTAGCTTTTCTCTTTCGGCTCGAGACGACACATCGCAGACTGAACCAGTGACCTTCAATTTCTTGTCCTTCCATTCTTGCAAACACTTGTTTAGCTCTTCTCCATTCCTAGAACAAGTGTGCACAGATGCTCCTAACGCTGCTAGTTCTTCTACTATTGCGTACCTGCACAATAACAGATTTGTTGTTATTCAAAGAAAATAAAGATAAACTAAAATTACATAGTTCATGATACACAACCTAACTGGCATGACAGGTGATGTCAGGTTTAGTACCGACCCAATTGGTCCTTTTTGGTGGTTTTCGCTATAAACAGTGCGTAAATCATTGCAAATTTGCAATTAATCCCAAAAGAGAGATGAGAAAGAGGCTGATTTTGATGTATAAGTACATTGTAATTTGAAACAAGTAACCATTCAAGCCCAATTACAAAAAAAGGGGATAGTTTTGATATATCCCTTTTCCGTTGTTGACTCGAAAGAGCGGGGAACAGCATATCATACCCGATTCCTTTGGAACCACCTGTGACCAAAGCTGTTTCATTGGCAAGTAACCATTTGTTGGACCTCTCTCTATTTTCCATGTTTTTCAATTTTTTGAAACAGAACTTCTGGTGATTCCTTTCTCTGTTTTTATGAAGATATGAGAACTCTACTTGAGGTGGTATTTATAATTTACCCATAACATAGGTGTATTACATATATATGTATCCTTCTGGTAACGGCATTTCTGGGAAATTGCAACTGTTAGACTTGACCACTGAATCAAGTTAAAATTATTTTTGGTCCCATAAAACAGGGTCACTATGTGGCTACTGATGACTCACATAACATGATCATGTTATATTTGCAATATTGTCTTCTACAATTTGTTGGAGATTTTCAAAATAAAATTTTGTTTTTAAAATAATCGGGTGTATTTTATTTTGGAAAATTAACAATGAATATTGAGACTTGTATGGTGTCATAAACTTGACACATGAATGATCACAAAGTTATTTACATAAAAATGCATGCTAACGAAAGCCTCCACGAATGGAGAAGACAACAAAGTAAAATTCAAATTGGAATTTTGCTCTGTGTACACTGACGTGAATATTATTGGTTACATTTGTTCAACGCCAAACTGGAATTTGGTTTCAATTAAGCTGATCGATTACGCTTGTTGTACAAGGTTAGTAAACCTGTACCGGTTTTGCCTTGTATTCATTTGATTCCGTCAAATACCGTATGGGATTGAAATCGGAACATACAAGATTTCTATTCTTCATTAAATTTCTATCAAATCTACAATATTCAATAGTTCTATCAAATCTCCAGTGAGATCTGATTTTATTTGTGCAAATGCTATCAAATAAGTTTTAGTATTCCGAAAGGCTATTAGTTGTATCCGTTGCACATTAGCTAATATTTGGTTGGGACAATTAAGTTTTAAAGAAATCAATACTGTAACGCACATTTGAAACCATTAAATTTCTTACAAAAATTTATCTAACCGACCCACCAACACCAACACAATTTTGAAAGATTTAGCATATGCAATATTAATAATTATTTGTCATCCATTGTGCGCTAATTATATATACAAAATAATTTCTAAAATATGAGCACTAATATACCAAATTAAGTTGAAATTACATAATGCTGTTTGTTAATCAAAACGCCTCAAATTGGGGAAGTTAGTCATGACTCATCACTGGCCCAAATGGGGTGTAAGATAAAGAAGCCATGATGCATTTGCCATGGTGAAAAATGAAATTAAATCTCCCCCCTCTTAGTTTGAGACTCATGAAATGTTTGGTCATTTACTGAGGTTGCAGGGTACCAAAGTTGTGTGACCCACCTAACTCATAAACTGGTCATAACTTTTTACCCTCCTAATCTTCCTATAATTCATGGCGCATTCAAATTTCTGACATCATTTCCTTGGGTGTGTTGGACAGTTCATTTAAAGGCGCATTATTTGAGGAGAAATATAAACTGAGGGAATTGGGAAAACAAGCTATTTTTTTGAGTCCAAATCATTTCTTTCTGATGGATTGTTATAGCATTTTATTGAAATTCTCAAGCAATACAAATTTTAATATCCAACGGAATAACTTGACCATGTTGGAATGGTTTCTAAAAGAAGCTATAATGGAGCCGAACCATAGAACAAAATAAATAAAACTTCAAACCTCTTCCCAATGGGGAGGGATTCTGATTTTCCGCCGCGCTATACAGCGTACAGATGGATAAATTATAAAGAGATTTTTTTAAATATTTTTTTTGATATAAATCTTAACACAATCGAATAGATAACATGCTGTATGGATAGGTCAAGCTCAGCAGAGGATATGAATCTGTCGCAATGGTAGTCTAAATCCTTGAATTGATTGATAGATCAGGCCCATTGGATCTGAATAGTTGGATTTGAGTAAATTAATATTGGGCCTTTCTCACTGTCAGGAAAGAAACCAGCATATGAAAAGCATTTGATGTACCGGGTAAAAGGAATCCGTGAATTGTCATTAAACTATTTTGTTGGGTTTTAATGTTCTCTCACTGTGTAATAATAACTACAGCTTCATTGCTATGATAGGCCCAGATTTAGTTAATTACAGATCGTATTGTATCAGTGTTATCATTTATTTCTTGAAGAAAATATTATCATTTTTTTGCTAATGTAGATTTGTGGTCTTGATTCCGCTGGAACTTTAATTAGAGATCAAGTGGGAAGATAATATATACTATGGACATTAGCTCTTTACTTTTTTCTACTATATAGATTTGTGCACCAATTGATTAAATAGCAATTCATCATTAGTTAGATCATGACATCAGCATTAGCAGCTTAGTGCCAATGGTACAATCATTGGTCTGATACCATTTATATCATTATTTCATAAAGTCATCTTTTTGTTTCTGACATTATATTCTTCTTCCAACTTTGAAACAAACAAAATAAATAATTAAGCATGAAACAAGTAAACCAGGAGTTACACAAAATAATAAAGCTTTTTCATGTCGCCCGATTCTCTTGGGCCAATATATATAAATCATTGAATAATACACATGCTCTTAGAAATATTGTGCTTTTTTATCATTTAATTGTTCCGAACAGTTCGTACTATTGCATATGGAGATCACGGATGAGATGAGACGATGGTTTTAGACGCACTACGCTAGCAACAATACAATTTTTTTTTGTACATATCTTCAACACCACTGGTGTCATAATAAATAAAATTTGAGAGATTAACCTTCATCTTTTTATCAAAAAATAAAATCTTATACATCTAAACTCCACATGATACACCAAATGTGTTCTAAGTCAATCTAAATCTTTTGCCATGCATAATTATGATAACAAGAATTTCATGATGCACAATCTCGAACGGATCTATTATCATAGTTGCTATAATTATATCATGTGATTTTTAGAGAGCTTCATTGATATTCATATATATTTTTTTAATGGACAATCAAAATTGAGTATCAAATTTTACAACGAAAATTATGGCAGTTAAAAGGACTTCGACATGTCATATGCCACACAAAGTAATACATAGATGCGGCCACTTCCAACCACAAGAACGGGTCTCTCTGTTCCTATTTTGCCTGCCTTTAAGCTATCTAACTGAAATGTGGGTCCATCTGGCATCTGCCAATAATGCAAATGATATACGCATTTATCGTGTCTTACCAGCTGTGTTGAAATCGAACTACATAGACTTCCCTCTCCTTAGTACTTACCAAGGTGAATGCCGTGCTTTAAACTAGTTTATACTTATTTTGAAGACCATCTAAAAAGTAACCGCGTGTTACTGAATTTTTGTAGAAGTAATGATCCAAAGCCACGGATTGCGCAGCGATTTGCGAATTGCTAGCCAGTGGTCAGTGGAGCGCAACCTAAAACTCACTCATTTCGGCGCTAGCTGCAACATTAATTCCACGCGCCATATCAGAGTTTTTTATTGTGATTTTCCATGGTTTGGTTGGTTGTTCTGCATGCGAGCACACTCTCCGAGTTGAATATATATCTCGCTATTGGGATATCTGGTATTCCGAATTCATATCCTTTATTATATTATAATGTACAGCGTAGTGTATTGTCCGTCTGATTATTGTATATTGTAAATCTTAAAAAAAAATCCCGATAAAATATTATTCGATCGTATTGCAACACGGTATCACACAACAAAAGATAAGAATCCTGATAATTGAGAGACCGCGGAGATAACTGAATAGAAACAAGAAGATAGAAAGAAAGAACAAGTGGGTTACTATTCATCTTTTGGTGTTGATCTGGTACACCAAGGCAACATAGAACAATAAAAACAAAGAGGAATACTAATTTACTATCTATTGCCACTGTATTAACGCGTCAAGGCTTAATTTTTTTTATTCCAGGTGTAGATATAAGATTGTAGATAGTAGATAGTGTTCTATTTGAAGTGGTACAATATATATATTCTGTAGGTGCGAGAACATTTTAAAAATTACCCTCAGACATGACCAAATCTTTGGAATTGGGAAAGCCTCCAGATTGGCTCCAATTTGATTCATGGCTCAATGAACCTTAAATATGCAAATTTGCCTTCAATTTATATTTAATTTAGCAATATTTCTTTTGAATTAGAAGTCCAAAGTATTAATTAAGCAAAATTGCTAGTGCATGACAGTACAACAAAATTGTTATATTTTTTAAGTACTCATGATAGACCTTAATTACACTCTTCTTTTATTTGGCTATTTTAAAATTTGTAAGTGAGAAAAACCGATAATGAAATTTAAATAATTTAAACCTATAAAGTTCACAATTTTTATATGTGAACTCCTTTTTTTGTTCGCAAACAATGTGCAGAATTATGTTACACACAATATAATATAATTATATTTGTTAATATTATCTATTAATGGGCAAGACGGTTCGCATTCATTGTCAGCAAACTTATCAGTTTTCAAAAATTTGCACATTTCCTTATTATATTTTTATTTCATTTCTACTTTTCACTTTATCAGATGGAAACAATTTATATACTATATTGGCCCATAACCCTGCATTGTACAATTAAGTGCTGCTTAACGAAGGCTAACTCTATTTGCATATGGAGTAAACCTTTAACCTAGGTTAATAACTCAGATATTCATTATATTTAAGTTGTTCTTTTTTATTTAATTTTAAGACAATTGATTTATAGTGGATTCATATAGATGCGGAGGAGTTAGCTAGATGTATAAATCGATCTAGTCAATATCTTTTTGAAGAAAGAGGCTTTACTTGTTTTTGTGATTTTATTCATATAAAAGAGAAAAATTACAGAATCATATTTACAAAAAATAAAAACAAAAAAAAGAAGAAGAAAAGTAAACTAAACCCTCAAATTAAATTAATATTGTTACAAATTCATCACCCAATTATCTATCTCTTTAACGATTTCAATTGTCACTAGACGTGAGATCCTTGCAACATCCGAAAAAATTCTTTAGTTTCGCTCTTTTCATAGATTTCAAAGAATTATCATGCATCAATTATCTCAGATTTGATGAGAGTACGCATCCCTCCTTGATCTATTCTTAAGCTATAAATATTTCACTTTATCATGATAAATAGATGGATTCCTTGGAAAGCAAAATAGCCACATTTGTGTTACGAAGAGACAAATAACAAAGAGTGTATCATCATTTCTTGGGTCCTCCATTGTGCATAAAACACAAACTGTATGGAGCCACCCTCGTTTTCCTAAAATTTGACCTATCAATAATTTGTCTTATATGTTCCACATGAAGATATATTATACATATGATATATATATCACTTATAATTAAAGAAGATTAAAGTCAGAAATACCAAATTAATGAATCCATTTGGTGTTGACGTGTACCAAGTCATTTTATGTGTGAAATTTTGCCTACATGATGCGCGTAAGTATATATTCTGCTACTTGGACTTATATATACATGCTCTGTATATATTTTTTGATTGCCCAATTAATGCAAAAAATACTTTAATCCAATAGTTCTTCTTTTCCAAATCAACTTTGGATGGAATGAATTTAATTATGGACTATAAGTAAAATTCTTGATTGTGATTATGAAAAAAAATCATAAATAGAAGATTTGGTTATCATTTGAGAATGACGATATATATAATATCGAGTACATAAATTAAAAAGACGAATTATAAAATTATACTTATGAGAAAGAGTCCGGCTCCTTTGTATTACTTCAAGTATGAAGTGGGTAATTCAACCGATCTGGACCGCTGAATGTTATTCACGTGGTAGATTTAATAGAGCAAATAGTATCAAGATTTATGTTAAATGGTTCAAATTTTGCCTACTTTATCTGTAGTACTATAGAGGATGTGAAGTCTATGAAAAAAACATAGAATACGACGCACTAGTGTTAGCATATAGTAAAAAAAAAAAGCCTTTTTTTTCTGAAGTAAATATATAGAAAAAGGAAAACTCGAAGGTACAAAATCAGGTCTAAATAGAAAAAAAATCTGTAATTGAAAAATCCGACAGTACGAGAATCAGGTGTTTTTGTACATCTAGTTGGGACCATAGAATTATTAGAGACGGTGCACAAGGTACATTTTAACGAATATCAAGTTTATAAAATACATAATAAATTGATGATATTTCATCATTTCTGATATAAGAAACCAAACAGATGTACAGTTCTTATACAAAGAGGAGTAGTCACGGGTGATACATCTATTCATAGTCCTATATATACTGCCATTGAATTAATTGACAACTTATTGACAAGTGAGAAACAAACATAATATAGGTTTCTATTGATGAGGTTTTTACTAGGAATAATTATTGAATGTTTAGATAAAAACATCTTAGTTAATTTAAGACTTAACAGCAATTAATCCAATTCCAAGGGAGGACAAAAAGCATCATGACCAGAAATGAAGAAAATTTAGAAAAATAGAGACGATAGAAATGGCAGTTGATGTTGGCTTTTCTTCAATATCAATCTATATCAAATCAAATCATATAAATAGTTTAAACTAAATTCCAAATATGTACACGTTAATTAATATTCTTTATTATCAGTCCTGTCGGTAAATGATGTGAAATTTAAGTTCTGGGACCAGACAGAAATATATATATATATATATATATATATATATATATATATATATATATATATAAACAAACTAGGTGAGTTTAAACTCATTAATATTTTTGATGAGTTTAACTCAAAAATCTATCGAATCGATTTAAATTTTCAAATTCAAGTTGTTCAAAATAAATTCTTTAATTATATTAGAATCTTGTAGAATACAAAATTTTTCTATTTTTAGAGTTTTTTAAGTATTTGTTTCAGATTTTTTTTTTCAAAATGACTGATTCTAATATATAAACATTTATTATTTTATTATTATTTTGGAACTATCTTAAAAAATTCAAAATCTCATAGAATATCAAAATTTACCATTTTTAGAAATTTTTAACTATTTTTTTCGAATTTTCAAAGATGACTTTAATTGGCATACAAATATTTTTTATTTTTATTTATTTTTGAGCCAAACAAAGCCATCTTTGAAAATAAAAAAAATAGTTAAAAAAATTCTAAAAATAAAAAAATTTCAGTATCCTATAAGATTTTGATACGAAGAATTTATTGAGTTACTCAGATTTGTAAGCCGTTTCAATAGTTTTTTGAGTTAAGCTCACGCTAGCTTTACTAATATATATATATATATATATATATATATATATATATATATATATATATATATATAGTCCAAATTTTAAGTTTTCGCACTCGAAATTTCGATTTAAGTAGCCCAATAAAATTTTCATATCAAAATCTCATAGAATACCAAAATTTACCATTTTTTAGAATTTTTTAACTATTTTTTAATTTTCAAAGATGGTTTTATTTGGCTCAAAAATAAATAAAAATAAAAAAATATTTATATGCCAATTAAAGTCATCTTTGGAAATTCGAAAAAAATAGTTAAAAAATTCTAAAAATGGTAAATTTTGGTATTCTACAAGATTTTGATATGGAGAATTTATTGAGCTACTTAATCAAAATTTCGAACACGAAAACTTAAAATTTGAATCGTTAGCATTTCAACCAAAATGCTAACGATAGCACATTAGCAAAATTATGTATATATATATATAGTAAAGTTAATGTGAGTTTAAGCTCACCAATACTTTTAGTAAACTTAATTAAAAAAAAACTATTGAAACGGCTCTAAACGATAAATCTAAATTACTTAATAAATTTTTCATATTAAAATCTTATAGGATACTGAAATTTTTCATTTTTCGCGTTTTCTAACTATTTTTTTCAGATTTTTTAAGATGATTCTAAAATAATAATAAAATAATGAATATTTGAATATTAGAATAGGTCATTCTAAAAAAAATCTGAAATAAATACTTAAAAAACTCTAAAAATAGAAAATTTTGTATCTTATAAGATTTTGATATAAATAATCTATTGAGAAATTTTGATTTATCATTTAAAATCAATTTAATAGATTATTGAGTTAAGTTCACTAAATTCCTTGATGAGTTTAAGCCCACGTTAACTTTACTTTTATATATATATATATATATATATATATATATAGTTAAATTATTGTACTATATGTATTTAGTGAAAAATCGTGCTATGAATTTTAGAACAATTTCATCCGTTTAAAGATTCGCACAAAATATTTTAAATACTAGTTTTAAAATCTCTACATGATTCTTGAGTTATCACTAAATATGCGTATTACGTTAGTCAAATTCATATATAGTTATATATGATCATGCTAGAATGTCAGGAGCAGATCGATCAAAGGAATCTTTTTTTTTTTTTTTTTTTGGGGGGGGGGGGGGAGTGGTAGTTAGGTGTGGGACCCACCTGCAGCTGTCTGACTCTTTGAAATACAGCTTCCCAACTAATTATTTCCAAGGGGACCTTTTGGATTTTATATGTGCCTGTTGCCTACTGATTGATTGATCAGATCAGATGAGAATGAGAACACACTAGCTAGCTAGTTGCAATTTGTCCAAGTTGAATTGGATTTTTCGACAAGGAATAATAAACGAGATGTTTTCTTTCCTGGTGACAAAGATAACCCTAGGTTTCAAAACCTAATAGATGAAATTAATGAGATATCAATTATGCAGTCTTTCATGAATAAAGGTTTAGAAGCTTCTGAGCACCTCAATTTCAGAGCAACAAACCTATGTCCATTAACCTAATTAGGTCAAGGAGGTTCTCTTTTCTTTTCTTTTTGTATTTTTTTGTGAATAAAGAATATATATATGTGAATTAAATTCCTTCATATGAATTTAAATTCACTGAACAATCCCTTGTAAGCTCTCTAGTTCACACTTAAGGGACCTGAAATAAAAAACAAAAATGTTTGGTTGGAGCTCCTTCATTGGATACTTTAATTTCCCTAATGTACTGTGTTCATATATACTCCAATTTCATTTTTTTTTGGCAATTAATTGTAATATAATATATGAACTGTCATGCAATGTTTAATTATATGACATCATCAGGTGAGGCCTACAGGCTACAGTTTTATTAAGGAGAGAATAAAAGTAGGAGGAGAATTCCAAATTCTTTGCTGAGATTGTCTCTCCATGTACTGTACTGATCTACTGGTGCATGTGAGGATATTCTCTAAGGCTAACTAATTCCATACCCTTCTCATTTCTCAAAACTCAGAAGAAGCTTTCTCCTCTCTCTCCTGTTACAAACACTTGATCCAAAAACGATGAATCAAGATAAACACCTTCTTCCAAGAAGGTTAGCTTACAACAAAGATGATCTTGCTTTATCATATGATAGAATCTTCACATCCAAATTGCTAAACAGATCGTGGAAAGACGACGGCAGTACGGAGCAAGAACCCTTTGCCGATAATTACAACTGTCTCTTTGTTTGGCCGCCGAGGATTTATTCATGCAATTTCTGTGACCGTGAATTCCGTTCGGCACAAGCGTTAGGTGGACACATGAATGTACACCGAAGAGACCGTGCAAGGCTTCGGCAAGGACTACATCCTGATGAAAATGAAAGTCATACTACAACACTTCATGCATCGACATTTGAAAGAAGCAACTTGAGCAGTATACATGGTCTTAAGAGAGCACCTATCTCTCCTAGGGTTTGTACTCTATCTCCTAATCCATCTGCTATTAGCGAAAATTCTGTGGGGTTTCTCATGACAGATCAGATGAAAGATGATCTGGCGATTACAAGTGCCAAGCGAAGGCGTGTAAACTGTCTGATCGAGCCACAACAGCAAGATGTCGATCTTGAGCTTCGGCTATAGATCGATCACCATTGAGACTAGGAGTAATTAAGTAGAAAAAGGGATATTTCTGAAAACAAGACAATTAAATGATTTTGTCTTTTTGTTTTTTTTTTATGTTCTTGGAGTATGTCTTATGATTTTTAAATCCAAAATCAAAGCCGTTCAATCTTCTTTCCGTTTTAATTACTTGATGATGTATGCTAAACAATTTGGTAAATTTAAAGGTTGATCATTTTAGGAATATATATTTGTTGTTGTTTTGCAAGAGCAAGAACGCTATTGTTTTCTCTTCTTCTTTTTTTTTTCTTTTTTTTTTTAATGGTGAACGCTATTGTTTTCTCGCTATCTCCATCTGAATTCTGAGGAGTCTGATAATGCGGAAATGCAGATATATTATTGGGGTGAGTCTTCAGTACATCATTTTTTTTTGTGAAAAAAATTGAATTGATTTGGACCATATTATGAAGCAAGGGTATTATGAGAAAGAACAAATATACTTTTATGGTAACAAATCTATGATTTGAAATGACATGATTAACAACACCTTCCATTTTAATTCATTCCTCTGTCTCTCTCTCAATTCTTTAACGTCACCTCCCATTTTAATCCATTCCTTTGTCTCTCTCTCTCTCTCTAATACATCTGGTTTTATTGCAACCATTTTAATTGTGTACTTTGAACCTTTAAAATTATAAAAAATGAAGGTGGTTCCCTCAAATTACTTACTACACAGAGAAAGAATTTTTTTTTTTTCAGTGGTTACCATCAGATATGGTACAAAGCTTTGCTTTAGAGATGGCCAAATTGAAAAGAACAATAAGCTATAGAGATGGCCATATTGAAAAGAACAATAAGCTATAGAGATGGCCAAATTGAAAAGAACAATAAGCTATAGAGATGGACAAATTGAAAAGAACAATAAGCTATATTTGAACATTATTTCATAAAAATTTTAGTCTCAAGTAATGCTAAAATTGTTGTACCACTTTGCTGGCATAATCATCTTTTTTTCTGGATTAAATCATTGTTCCACTTTTTGATCAAAGGATATTGCTTCTAATTGTCATAGTTAAATTTATTGCCTTACAACCAACTTCTTCTTTTTTTTCTTGGGCTCAAAAATTGTATAATCATTTCTTATTTTCTCTACGAGATTTCCCTTGACTGATATAGCAAGCAATTACGTTTCGTAAGGCACACCTAATTGCTTTTCTTTCATGAACTATATGATTTCTAAGCAAGGGAGACAATTATTTGAGAGAGCATTTAGTAGGATCCTTGATTCACTCCTTTAATTTTACATTCTTTAATCTTCAAGGATTTCTCTCTCTTACAAAAGTACTCGAATGACCCTGTACGACTTCAACGATAATTTTCTTAATTAATCCTAAACCGTTTGATTAAATTAATTAATACCGTCCAACTTTTTTTCAATGTACAGGAGCAAATCTCATATTATTTTACTTTGAATTTCCTTTGAAATATACATTGTACTTTAGTTTGAAAAAGCACAAATGATCGTCTTTTTTCCTTGGTGTAATATTAGAAATTTAGAATGATGACTGTTAGTGCAAATTAATAATTAGTTTCTACAATGAAATATGTATGTATGGCTTAAAGAAATTAACATTTGATGATAGCCTTCTTCTTTCTAGTTTTTTTTTCTCTTTTTCCTGTCTTCCCTTTTCTTATCTTTGTTTATTATTATTTATTTTTTTCTTTTGCAAACAGAATGTTTGAATATTTGATCAAAGTCCGGAGTCTGACTTGCTGAACATATCTATCTAATACATCAGTATCATATGTCATCATAGGATGTCAATAGTACTCAATTAATCATGTGAATTTTGATTAATTAATTTACGAATGATGTGACGATGTCTTAAAGAAGCTTGCAAGCTCTGAAAGAGACAAGCTAGCTAGCTTTCTCAAATGTGAAACCATGAGCTAGTTTTAGGGACGTGAATTAAAATTAACAGTAACTAGATGTTGATCTTCTGCACCACATGTAAGAACGGATGGATTATATATATGGGGTTCTTTTGAGATTGTTTTGTATGAATCTTGATACGATGAGAAAAGATGAATAACACGTTGTGTTGTACGGTAAACCGTAACAGAGGATATGAATTCTAGTAAACTCTTAGGTTGGTTTAGCGCATTAAGGCAAGATTTGATGCCTAAGTTTGGCAACTAGGTAGATGCTTTGTGGGGTCCCCTGGGAAAGAGACTCGGGGCCTATATCTGTTTAAAATAAAAGATAGCGAAATTGACGAAGAAACATATTTCTGTTACAAATTAAATGCTGATAGTCCATTTCTGGACTGCATCTGTGCAACTAAACAGTTCTCGAGTTTATTACCACTTTTTGGGGCTGATTCTGGCCTTTAGACAGTCATTCTGATAGGGTAAATTCTATTTATTTTTTATTAATTCTTTATGTTACTTCTATTTTTTTGCTTTTTTTCTTTCTATTTTTGCCGAAATGCCATTTCTCGTTGTGCCCTATACAATGTACTTGGGTCTTTTTCTGTGCTCAATGCGTGTTGTTGATTGCATTTTTTGTTATTGGTTTGTTTGTTCTAATTTATCTAGTTGTATTTGTTTGGAGTCGTTTGGTTAAACTTGGGCATAGTTGGCAGTCCAAAATTGTGGTAAATATGGGCTCAGATAAGACTCAAAGCTCTCAGGGCCGAAAAAAATCAGTCTGCACGCCTAGAGAGAGTGAAAGCTTCCTTTTTTTTTCTGAAAAAAGGTGCAAGCACCCATTTTCATTAAAAATGAAAAATAACCTTACATGACATGAGTATTAAAAGAAAAAAATCCTACATATTGAAACCCTAGTAGCTAGGCTCAGTATTATTATAGCTTTCTAGGCAGTGGCACAGTCTCTAACCATCAGTAAACTAGGTGTGTGGTATCTGGGACTGAAGAAGAGACAGATTGCCAGACTCTGCCCGAAAAATCATCATTGACTAAGCTACAAACAAAACACAACCAACTAATAGTGTAGTACTAGACCACTAGCAAGACTTTCAAACAGCATTCATCCACACAACATACAAAATAAAGATACTGGCAACATGTCAGTAAAAATGTAAGTCTCTCAGGCAGTTAATGTCAGCATCCCTAACTACAGCTCCGGTACCAGCACATAGATGGGTATTTCATCCAAATTATGTGGCAGCCATTTCTTCACCAGCACTTGCACCTCTTCTTTGCAAGTACTTGTCCAATATTTGACAGTAGAACAAATTACCACTATCAGTTGTCTGACAGAAAAAGGAGTATGCTGAGAAAATCAGATTTCATTCTCGTGTTTCCACAAACACCAACAGATAGCACTGAAAACAATGAAAAAAAAAAGCATGCCTCTCCAATGAACTCGACAAATAGCCATATGTTAATATATCAGAAATAGAATGCCAAATCTAAAAAATATTCTGACAAAGACCCATCCAGAACCAAATACTACTGGCAAAGGGGCATAATAAAAAGAGGTGATCAATACTCTCTCCATCAGCACAAAATGTGCATGAATCCTCACCCTGCCAACCTTTTTTTATAAGATTATCTCTGGTAAGGATCTTATTCTGTTGTACCAACCACATAAATATTTTTATTTTTGGAGGTATTGGCAATTGCCATCAAACCATGACATGTTGTACCAGCACCCCTCTAAACATAAGCCAATTATATAAAGAATGTGTGGTAAACTCCCTTTTATGTTCCCATCATCCATTGAATAGTATCATGCTCAGTAAGATTAAGAGAAACCCCTTTGATTATGTGTAGAAGATCTTGCCACTCTTGGTGGACGATACCAGTCAAGGATCTGGTAAAAGATAGTATGGAGCCCTGTGATTGAATCACTGTCTGTAATGAGACATGAGGATCAGTACATAACTGGAATAGAAAAGGAAAAGTGGACGAAACAGCACATTCTTGGTACCATCTATCAGTTCAAAACTTGATAGATTGTCCATTCCCCACTTTGAAAGTAATACTCACTGTGCCAATATCATGTAATTTGATAACATCTTTAAAATAAAGAGAGATCAAATGTACCTCATTTTTAGCCAGGATAACTGATTTTCACAAACTAGTATAGTGAGGATTATGCAATTTCCGCCACCACTTATGCAACAAGGAAATGTTCATTATTTCTAAATTCATAACCCCCATCCCTCCATGTTCTTTTTTCATACAAACTCTTGTCCAGTTAGGCAAGGAATATTTCTTCCTATTTTGATGTGTCCCTTGCCACAGGAACCGACATCTTGCACTGTCAATTTTCTTAATTACTTTCTTGGGTGCTCTAAACAAGGAAACAGATACAAAGGTATAGCTGAGAGAACTGAATTAATCAGTGTGACTCTACCCCAATAGACAGTAGAGAACCAGTCCAATTTTGAAGTTTTTAGTGACTTTATCAGTTATTGCACCTCATTCAGTCATGGTCAATTTCTTATCACCAAGAGATATACCTAAATATTTAAGAGATAATTGAGAAAGCTTCTGTCATCTCAGGAGTATGGAAATACTTGCTTCCAACATAAGGAGCCGAAGAGAGATAGGAATCCAACACCAACAGAACTTCTCAAGTCAGCCTCACAAAAGATAGATAGAAATCCGCTTTGTTGGCTTTCTTATTAGCAGGGATCTGTGCTTTCGCACAATCTGTGGATGATGAATCCTTTTATAGCCTTTTCAAAAGCTTTCCATACCAAGATATAGGGTCTGTATCTGCTGCCATTTAAATGACCCAATTTGATTTAAATGATTTATATTTAGTTATAAGTGATATTTTTTTATTTATATTTTAGGAGAATGTACTGTTTATCCACATTTGTTAGCAATAGTGAATCAATACTTACTCTCTGTTAAATTTTCTCTGATTCTGCACCCCTAGAATTTCACATTTTTACCTCAAGTGCATCAGTAGAGATAATTTGTGGGGATAAAGATTCTCTGTGTTGCTGCTCTGCAAGACATTCGTATGGAAGCACAAAATCTATTGTATTTGCAAAAGCTTTCTGAAAAGTAACAGGAATTAAGTAGCAGAGATTTCATTGAATTGTTAACTTTGTTTTTTCTATGTTCTTATCTATGATGTCTCTGAAAACAAACGGGTCATTTGAGGGACTTAAAAGGAGTCCATTACACATCATATTGTGTGAAAAGTTGCTATAGAACATTGAACCAAAAAAATATGTTATATTTTGTTAGCGGACCCCACAAACACAGTTACATACACCACTGGGGTTTTGATGCATTGCATGAACCGCCTACACCACTGTTGTATTAAAAGGATGTTCTCGACCACTTCCAACAAATCAAAAGGAATTGGGAGTTTGTTTCTGGTCAGATGAATTTAAAAAATAGGATATATACAAGGCTTTCTATCACTTGCTAAAATAAATAAAGCACATTACATGCCATTTTATATTAAGAGTGTGGATCTATTAACAATGTTAATGGTAAATTTGATTATTTTGACGATATTTTTTTTGAATAAGTTCAAAAAAATTAAAAAAATAGAAAAGACTTATAATTATAAACATATTATTGAGCTTCTAGATTCATTGTGTTTAAAATATCATATAATTTAAATATCAGTTAATATTTCATCAAAGATCATATTTATAAATATAGATTGATATAAATTTTAAAACTTTTGATGAATGGTATAATTTGCATTAAATACTATCATTTTTACGTATATGGTATACATATAATACAATTTCTATTTTAAATGTTTGATTCCAAAATTAGTAATAATTTTTCATGATTGTCAAAATCATCAAGTCACTCCATTGACACCCTTGTATTAATTGCAGATAAAATTAACAAAGAACGTTATTAGCCATTTGTCCTAAATTTACAAATTTCAAAGTAGGAAAAAAATATTATTTTACTGTCCTTTTATATAAAGCAAAAGAAATATATATATATTTTTCGCTACTTAATGTTGATTGGAGGGTCCAACAAATAACATGCATGGAAAGTATTTAAATTTTCTATTATATTTTATTCTAAACTTTATTGTTAAATATTTGTGTATAAGTTCTTCATTTTTGTGGTTGTACATATTCTAAAATAGAAGAAGAAAAAAGTTATTATCATTTCATGTTTATTACAAGGGATAAATTAAATACAATAATGTAAAAGGATTTTTGTTTTTATCAAGATTGTGTGTTTCGGAAACGAAATATATTATTTCATTTCATATAACTTAGTTATTTCAAAATATAGTTAGTCGCGGCGGAGGGCATTTTATAAATCTCTATCTTTTATCTCTACTTTTATTAAACGTATAGTCGTTATGTTCCTACAACGGTTCTGATTAATTAATCAATTTTTGGAGTTAATTTCAACTATTTATTGCGTCGTCTTGATCCTAAAATGGTTGAGATTTACTCATTTAATTTCGCTCATCAACACAGATTCTTACACAAACTTTTGTCATAGATTTATACTTTCCTAATTTCAATCATTGATTGGATCTTGTTTTGCTTTCTTTTCATTTGTTGTTATGTCATTTAAGAATTTTTTTTAATTGATTGATAATTGATATAGTTATAATTATAAAGTTATAAATATTATATAGAAATACATTAAAATAATATTATTTGACATTTAATGAGCTGATTAAATATAATAAAGATGAAACTAAGGTAAATATTTTGCCAAATAAAAAATAAACACGTTTTTATATCTATTTTTAGACACACAAGTGCATATAAAACTTAGGAAGAGGAGATAGCTCTTACAACTTCTAATATGTGAAGAAGAATCTTTGCTTGATCAAAGAAGTATTTTTTTCAAAATTATTATTGTAGCAAAACATGAGTATTTAAGCAAAACAAAAATAATTAAGTAAAAAATGATGCAGTAAATAAAATAAAATAAGAAAAACACTAAGAGCGAAAGAAATAAAAAATGAATTAGTATGCAACAAAAGAGAAAAGATATGATGCAATTTTAAAATTATTTCAGGGTATACTTAAAGAAATAATTGTTACCTGAATGATGATAAGATTCTTATTTAATATATTTTAATTCTTAATTTCTCTATTATCTTCTTGTTAATCTTTCAATTTTGTGAATAACTTTACATATTAAATAAAATTAGATAGCATTAATTTATTTATTTTTTTGTCAAAATAACTTTACAATATCTTAAAAACATTTTTATATTTAAAAAATCAATCACCCATAACAAAATACAAACATAACACTAATAATATATTATAGTTCTTAAAAAATATTGTGTCATAAAAAAAAAGAAGCGAATGTGAATCCGGAAGTTACCTTCCATTCTTTGAGGTTGGTACATGAGGTATGAAATTTGAAATGGGTACCTTCCATTCTCTGTGTACCAAGAGAGGTACAGGAGGAAGATACTTTTGTCTCTTCTAAGCCCAACATTTAATTACATCATCCATATTTACTTGGTCCTGACTTCAGTCCTAAGTTTCAAACTCATCTATGTGACTTGCTCTTAAAAGTTTGGTACACTCTTTTGACCTTTTCAGAGGGAAGAAGAAGAGATGGTTCTAAAGAATTCTTCTTTTGCTTTATTTTAACTTTTTATTGTAAAAGTTTTGATATTTTTATTTGAGTAGAAGAAATATGAATATTTATTCTTAATAAATATTGTAAAAAAGAATTATGTTTTTCATATAGATTCTTTTGTGGTAATTAAAATTATGTTAAGGAATAATAATAATAATTGTTAGTATTATTATTATTATTAATTATTTCCATAAAATTTTTACATTAAGTTTTAAAATGTTCAAACTAGTTGTAACTAATTTGTGACCATGCTATCAACAGTGGCGAATTTAGAGAACCATACAAGCAATTGCACAAGGTTAAAGAAGGATATTTTTTATTTAATACTAAATATTTAAGTTTAAGCAAATCTAACATTTAGACTTAAATTTATGAAATTAGCACAAAAAAAATTATATAATTGCTATTGATATTAAAAATTAAGACGGACACAGACCTGAATTTGCTCTAATATAAATCTCTTTAGCTATCAATAATGAGACAATATTTGTTCAAAGTACAAATCTTATAGACGAATAAGTGGTTAGCTCTTCATATAAAGACAAAACTTAACTAGACTCGTTTCAAACTCAATTCACATTTGATATTTTATGACTTAATTATGTGATCCAATTTCTTCTCATATTATTAAAGTAAATTCATCTTTAATTTTAATGCCTTCTTGAATAATGATTTTGAACGCAAAAATTTCCAACATGCTTTTGCCAAAAGAGGAAGCAAACTACTAATAATTAGATCAGCTTTGACAATGCCGTGTCAAGAAGTGCTACATAGTGATTGCCAACAATGTAACAATTACTATTAAGAAACAACAAAAAAGGGAGAAATTGACTCACAAGATCGAAATGGTAGCAACGCGCATTTTGTAGAGAAAAAAAATAATGATAAATTTTAACTTTAAGCAATTTCTTTGTGGTTTAATTCGTCGTCTTGACTACGAGAGAGAGAGAGAGAGAGAGAGAGAGAGAGTTGACTCTGTGACCAATCTCTCCATGATTCTATTCTAAAGTTCTAATCTTTTCATGTTCTTGTTTTCTCTATCTGAGCTTTTTCTAAAACTTATTCGCACCTGCTGGTACGATTGCGTCTCAACCTTTCTTTTTTCTCATGCTCAGAAATTGTATAGAACAAATAAAGCGATGTGAAATTAAAGTAGTGTTGTAGAGAATTAAGAATATATGTTCAAAGAGAGTTTTATGTCCGTGCATTTACGTAAAAGTAGTCAATTCAATATGACGATAACGATGGAATCCGGCTTTTTTATAGTATTCTACGCGTGAAGAAGTGAACTGACTCATCTGAATAATTGAATGCTATTTATGAGACATATTTAATAAAGGGGGTAATATCAAAATTTATATTGAACGGTTTAGATTGTCCACTCTACCTATATTATTATAGAGAATGTGAATTACTCCATTTGATATGATGATGACGACGGAGTCCGGCTTCTCTATAGTACTCTACGTATGAAGTGGACAATCGAATCAATTCGGATTATTGAATGTTATTTATGAGATATGTTTAATAGAGCTAATAATAGCAAAATTAATGCTAAACAGTCCAAATTTTACTCACTCTATTTGTATTGCTACAGAGGATGTGAAATCATGATGATAATGGTATAAATTCTACTTCCATTAAAAATACATTAATTTCTTTCTCTCTTGTCTCTATGTATATGTATATTCATAATCTATAAAAAAAAATTAATAAAGGTTGGGTTTTTATCTCTTTAGTTATATATCATCACATTTTTGTCTATTTGATTATATTCTTCTGTATTGATATATATATAATCTAACTATTCAAATTTTTTGATGTATTATAAAAAAACATACATTTATTTTTTTATGGGCAGTGTATTATTTTGTGTGGCGTGTTATTATTATGGGATTCTCTACTAAAACTTAAAATTCATTTTTTAATTATATATTTCTGTTCCAAAATGAAATTCAAAAAATAACTCTAATATATGCAATTTAGAAACATAACCAATCATTATATGAGATTTCTAATAACAGACACATCATTTGTCTTTGAAAAATTAAAAATCAGTCGTCGATCTAATGATAAAAATAATATTTTCTATATAAGAGATTATAATTTAAAAAACCGAATAATTTTTTTTAATAAATATTTAAAATTAAATGACTTAATCCTATTTTTATCTAAGAAACTAGTAACTGGGGAGGCCACAGTCTTCCATAATCAATTAATCAGATAAGAAACTAGTAATTGGTTATCTCATACATTAATTAATTGAATTGAATTCATCTAATTGATTGAGATAGCTATAACATCAGTGGTGGAGCCCACACGCATAGAAGCCAAGTTGATCCAGGCAATACAACACAATGTTTGCATCAGCTATTCATAAATCATAATCATAGGTTCACACGGTAGCAAGTAGTAGCAAGTAGTAGCAAGCAAAGCAAAGTCAAATCCTTGCTTTAATTTAATTTGGTTAACTTAGTTATTTTAATTTGTATACTTTCTAGTGTCAAGTCTACCGTGTGTACACTCGGAAATTCCTGACGGCTAGATGTTGACATGATGACATGTATCATAGTGTTAATGTTAAGTTTTGTCTTTGTTTTTGTCTTTGTATTTGGTTCCATGAAAATTTTATTGGGAATTCTCTCTTTCTATTCTAGAATTCTAATTCTAATTATCATATCATTAGATAAAGATCAATATAAATAACTATAAGGGATGAGATTTCTGATCAGGAATAATTCAAGAGTGCTTTGATAATTTGCTGATGACCTTTTTTCCACTCAATTCTAAAAGACTTTAAATCAAAATAGCTAATGAGAGAAAATGACTTGACAATTTTTTATCGTAACAATTTTTAGAAAATGATTTAATATTTGAAATCTATTATTATAGATATTGATGAGATTTTTATTGTTATCGTAATAATTTTTCACCGTATATCAAATGATTTGAAATTTTTTAAGGAAATTATATCAAACAATACTTAAAATTATTTGAAATTTTGATTGTTATATTATTTATATATCCACTAACATGTTTTGTGATTTTATTTTTAATTTATGATTTTATTGGAACATTTTTTTTAAAATCCATTGTTAACGTAATGAAAACGACCATTGTCGAGTGATCCCCTCCTTATTGTAAATTGATTGAAAATATATTTTGGTGATAGTGCATCCAATTAATATAACAACCATTTGATGCATATTAATTAGGGGTAGGGCCCCATATTTAAGTTGAAAACACTAATATGTTTTAATTGTTCGATGAATGATAAAACATGAAGCATTTTGGTTGTTTCTTTTAGCATGATATATTTAAGTATATGTTATCTAAAACAGAAGTAATAATTACACTCGTTATTCACACCTCTAGTTTATTTGCACCTCAAAGTACTTATATATATTTTTTTTAAAATATTTATGCTTAATAGAAAAAAATATTTATATTCTTTATTGATAGGATTAAAAATTAATGTTTACACCTTATATTGGTAGAATTAAAAATTTTGAAACATATATTTAAACTATTAAATGTAGCTAATTTATAACTTTAATTTTTTATATGATCATTCAAAAAACAGAAAATAATAAATACTTTATATACTATATATAAACACATTTGATAACAAATATAACTTATAGTATTTCTTAATAAAACTTTATTTTTAGCAATTACCAAAGTTTGAATAAAACCAATTATGCTGTGCTGAGGTGGCATTTAATTTGAGAAGATTAATTAAATTAGGTCATCTTCAGATCTTGACCATTAGTTTTTTTTTTCCCATGAAATTGATAATTGGTGTTTGAATTCGAATTGTCCCGTGATAAAATTGCTCCAAAGATTCTTTCAGATCAGAATTTGTTCATACTAGTTTGAATCAAAAAATGAGTTCACACTCGTGCTAGTTTGAATCATTCAATCATTCAGATGTGAATTATCTCTTATCTGGGATCTAAAATCATGAAATTTAGGTTCATATTGTATCTGGTCAAGAGCTATGTTTCTCAGTAGAATTCCAACAGTTTGATGCCAGTAATGATACTCGTACGTAAATGTTTGGCACTATGAATAATTTGTGGTGTTTCATAAAGGACATGAAAGTTAAGAAAATCAATAACTGAGAACTGGATTGTATGATGAAATTAGAGCATACCAAAAAAATTTTGTATGTATTTTTTTTAATTTAAATGTGCTCCACGTTGGTACATACCAGATTCATTATATTATAACAGTAAAGTCATTTTTTGCTGAATTTTATCTCTTATGTTGCTTGTAACGTATTAAACATTTTTGGTTAACTTGTATGCAGTTTAATTTGATCTTTTACTTACTTGTGTATAGTATAGCATACTTTTTATTCACATTCATCATACAATCTTAATCTTTATACTTTGCTGAACATGAGCTCCTTAAAAGAGCTTAAATTCTTAATCCTCAACTCCTTAATTCATGCTGCCAAACAAGCCCATCAGGCTGTATTTTATAAAATATGGCACCCCTTTATATGTATCATTATTGCAATAATTACATCTGTATATTAGGATCCTCCTCGGTTTGGTCACTGTTTGTCTTATTCTACACTAAAATCCATTCAATCTCAGTTAGACTGTTTGAAAATTGTAATCAATAAATATGACCCATGAGGATATTATTAGTTGGAGCTGAGACCTGATATGATGTGTATATATTTAATTATTTCGTTTTATTAATTTGGGTAGTTTGGTATGTGTATTAATTAAAATCTAAAAATGAAAGCCTACATCACTGTTTGCGCCTACTATTTGGTCTCATGCTTTGCTGCTCCTTTCCTACTTCTACTAACTTTCTTACCATGATATCATGTAGCCACTACAATGCTATTATTGATTATTGCTATGCTAGTTGTAGAGACAAGGAAACATTGTGGATATATATATTTTATCCAGTATCCATGTTTCCTATTTTTCACAACTCAGGGGTTTGGTTCTTTTTTTTTTTGTATTTACTTTATGAAAAAGAGAAATTCTTACTTTTTTGTTTGATCAGTTCCAGCTACATTAAAATTACAAAAACACCCCGTTCACAATAAAGAGAAATTATTTTTGTACCTCAAGTTTTACACTATTTATATACATCTTAAAAAATATTCATACTTAGTACAATTGTTATTTATATTTACTATTAAAAATATTTATATGTAATATATAAATTTTTTATTATTTTTTGAATGATCATATAAAAATTAAAATTAGAAACTATAAAAATATCAAAAATTTTAAGCCTCCAATATAAGATATAAACACTTTCGTGATTAAACATAAATATTTTTTTTTAATTATATGAATATATATGAGATGTAAATAGATGGTGCAATTATCACTTATTTTCTTGAGCAACTTAAATTTATTATAAGAGATGTTGATATAAATAATTTTGAATAACTTAAATTTATCATTTGAAACCGATTTGATTCAGTATATTTTGAGTAAAACCAGCAAGACGCGTGATGCTTTACTCTAAAAACACTGGATGCAATATATATTTCGTAATTAAACTCCTCATGTTCTCCTAGCTAACCTTGTAAGATTGAATCATGTGAACTGCAAATAATAAAATAAAAATAAAAAGACAGTCCAAAACAGGTTAATTGCAAGGTAGGAGCGGCAAGTAAACCAGTTGACCAAAACAAAATGGACAACAGAGAATCGACAACAGTCAATCCAAGTTCCCTTTTCAAACGCTTCAAATCGTGCATAGAGACCTAACAGTATAACCAACGCGCTTAGCCGAAACCACTAAGAAAATATTCTAAGCATGCGTTACTCGTGGCCCTCTTATACCTCCCTCCTCCCCCTTTAGACCTCATGAGCCCACCTCTCACTTAACACACTCTTCTCTTCCTCTTCTCTTTCTCTTCTCCTCTCCTCTTTCTTTATGACCAACGGCCAACTCTGTCACTGAATCCCTAATTTCTATGATCAAACTAAACAAACAAGCAATGGTTATGTTCCCCAAATCATGGCTCGTGTCATCCTCTCCGGCGAGTCATAATAAGCCGGCCAGTGCAATGGACTGGGACGTCCAACCGAGGGATAAACTCGGTATACTCTCCTTTGAGGTGGCCGGTACCATGTCCCGACTTGTCTCGCTGCATCAATCTTTATCGGATGTACAGATATCTAAGCTGCGTTCTGACGTCATGCGGTCGCAAGGTGTGGCGTACTTGAATTCCAAAGACCAAGCGTTTCTGCTCAGGCTAGCTTGTGCTGAGTTGATGGAGGAATTGGAGCGTGCCGCCAATACGATCTCCCGATTCTCGCTCCGGTGCAACGGGAGTGCTTCTCTAGCTCGTGATTTCGCACGTGTGTACGCAAACTTGAAGTCCGGTTTGACCGATTTAGGAAAATTGGAGCATCCGAAAGTTAAGAAGATGGAGAAATTGATAGTTATTACAGCAAAATTAAGTGCAGAGATGGAGGCACTTGAAGAACTGGAAGCATCTGAGAGAAAAATGGAGAAGCGGTGGAGCCGGCTTAGCGGCCCGATACCAAAGCAACCGCAACTGCAAATTGCACATGACGAATGTCAACTCGAGCTCAAGTCACAACGCCAGATCGTACACCGACTCAAGGAGGAATCTCTATGGAATAAGACCTTTGACAAGGTAGTTACACTGATGGCCAAGTCAGCTTGCGCTAATTTCATTCGGATATGCACTGTTTTCGGTCCTTACGTATCGGGTCTACCCCCTGTGTTTCATTCCATGGACCGTGGCCGTCCGCTGTCCCGGTTTCGGGGTAAATTTTCCTCGGGCCCAATCATACAGCAGCGACATATCCCGATCAATATACCAATGAGTAGCTCTTGTCCAATTTTTGGTCCAACGGACTTAAAATCGCAAACGAATTGGAAGAAAATACTAGAAGCTCCTCCTGAAACTATAGGAGCTGCCGGTCTCGCTTTACGATACGCAAATGTGATATTATCAGCAGAGAGGTTGCTACGAATGGAAGCAGAAGGGAGGGAGGATGAGATGGCAGCTGAGAGAGAGGAGATGTACGAGATGCTTCCTGTTGCGCTGAGATCAATTGTACGATCGAAACTCAGAGATTGGTGGAGGGATCCCGGGCCATTGGATCAAAGCCTGGCAGAGGGGTGGAAAGAAGCAGCAGGCCGCATTTTGGCATGGCTGGGCCCGGTGGCGAGAGACACCGAAAGGTGGCACAATGAGAGGAGTATGGACCGGAAGTGGCGTTACGAGACCGGGCCACGGGTGTTAATGCTGCACACATTACACCTGTCTAATAAAGTGAAGGTGGAGGCAGCAATTGCCGAAGTTCTTGTCGGGCTTAGCTGCCTGTGCTGGTACGAAGAGCGCCGGCAGGGTTCGTTTCATGTGTTCTGAAAGTTCCTTTCTTTTTCTTTTTTTGGTTTAATTGAGAGTTGTTTGTACAAATTTAAATTTCAATTTGCAGGATAGGGGGATAAAGAAGATGCAATTCTTTGTAGTTTTAGATGCCATTTGGCCATTATTTGGGGGTAATATTTTTCAAAAAAAAGAAAACAATAGGTTTTGTGGCCAATTAGCCAATATTATATCTGAAAGTAAATAGACATTTCCAATATTACTAGTTGCTTCTATTACAATTACACTGTCATATACTAAATGTATTGTTTAGTTGATGGATTGTAAGCTTAATTCGTCAAATTAGAGAGTCCCATATTGTCATTTTTAAACAGAGGATTAATACATGTGTGCATGTTGATGATGTACTTGACTATGATTGATGATGTCACATGTATGGTTGAAGAAAAAGATATATTAATTTGATGATGTGGCAAAAGGTGTACTTATATATTAATTTGATAATTGTAAAATTGAATGGAATCCCATCTGCAAATCCGTAATTGACACTTTTTAAATTTTAAAGAAAAAGTAGTTGAACCCAAATAACTTATATAGGAAAATCATTGTACTTTTCCCCAATATTCAAAATAATAGGTTGCTTAATTTGAAAATGTTTACTGAATTACTTAATAAATATGCTTAACCTTCAAAGAATAGTCATAAATATATATATATATATATATAAATATATATATATATATATATGTTTACTAAAACATTGAACTTCACAATGTTTTTCAACAAAGACAGTCTAAAATCAAATATAAACGCATTAATTATTTGCTTGAAGAAAAAGTAAAAAACAGAGGCGCTTGCAAACTGTATTATTTATTGTGTGTGAAAGTTTTATCAAGACTGGACATGTGATCTCTTTTACTTGCGCCTAATTTGGTGGAAATTTGTTACGTAACAATTAATTATCATCAAAGAATAGCTATAAAACAATTAGCTAGAACTGTCATTAATCCAAAAAAGAGGGATTTTGTTGATCTTCTCACGTGACCATGGTCAAATTGCCATCCATTCAAAACCAATATTTTGTTGAATCTATTACAACCTAGAGCAATAGATAATATAGAGGTGTTTTGTTTTGAATTTTTGATCCATAAGAGGAGGCACTTTTTTTTTAATATTTTTTTCAGTTTGTTGATAGAGAAATTTTGACTCTTATAATAAAATTAAAAAAAAAATCAATTCTCCAACGCATCAATTTTAATATTAAAATAAAAATAACCAAAAAAAATCTAAAATGGTCCACATTTAATATTTTCTACTATGAAGCTAATATACATATATCATCATTAATACTATCATCGATACCGATTTTATTATTCAGATTAAATGAGTTATTATTCATGTTAATAATTTTATTATACAACTTATTTATACAGTACTTCTATTGTTCAATTTAAATGAATTATTATTCAAATTAGTGATATTTGAGTTAAATAATAAAGTACTATACAAAATAAATTCTATAATAAAATCGCTAATATTAATAATAACTCATTTAATTTAAATAATAAAATCAATATCTATAATATATTAATGATAATATCTCTCTAACATTTTCCTTTCTACTAAAACCTCGTTCTCCTCTCATGTGACACGTGCCGCATGTGCTGGTTTTCCTCTTTATATTGTAATCTCAGTGTGATCAGATCAGATGCATTAGAGCGAGAAATAAATTTGACTTCAAAATGTGCTTCAATTTTTTCTTTTGTTTTCCACAAATATGACAATTGCCAAGAGGCAAGAGGATATCATTTGGAGGAAAACAAAAACAAACAAAATACAATTTGTATGTGGGCTGTGAACATTTCCACTAATTCATACTTCATATATACATAATAAATAGAGTAAAGTTAAGGTGAGTTTAACTCAAAAAATAATCGAAATGGTCTCAAACGACAAAATTCTAATAGCTTAATAAATTCTTCATATCAAAATCTTCGATTCAATAATTTTTTTAATTAAACTCATCAAAAAAATTTAGTAAATTTAAACTCACGCTAATTTTACTCACAATATATATTGTGATACAGTCAATGACCTAACACTTAAAACAGAGCTTAAGAGTAAAGAGCCTGTCATATGGGCCCCATTAACGGCCTGTTTCAAATTGAGGTATATAGACTATTATTGGATTTTTACCATGGACCCGTTATTATCTATTGTAATTCGATCCACCAGTAGCAAGGAGATTGTGGGCCGTCCGATTAGATTCCCCAATTTCAGATCCAAAGTTTTATGAACAGCTTAACCTTAAATCTTTCAACAAATTACGAAATGGTCCAAAATAATTTAAATATGTACAGAAATAGGCCCTGTTGAGCCCAGTAAAGCATGAATTTTGAAAACAGAGACTGATTTAGTAGTGTGTCTGGCACAGAATATCAGATCAGAAACAAAATAAAAAAGGGATCTGAAATTTTAAATCCTTTTCATTTTTTAAACATAAGTTTCAATTAATTTCGATATTTATTTTTTTTATATATTTTTTTATGAGATTTGAACTTATATATATACCATAAAGAAACGAAATTTATTATCATTTATGTTAAGTTTATGGTTTTGAAATTTTGAGTTATAACAAGACAGATGTAGTCCTCGCTAAGAGTTCTAAAAATTTGAAAGTAGTTCAACTATTACATTTTGATTTTGTTAAAACTCTTTCATATGGTTCTAAATATTCAATTTTAATAATAATATGAAAAATTGAGGACGTTCACCACTTCATTTTTTTTATCCAAGCTCCTCAATCTGAAATCTGAAATGCACAGATTTAGATTGATTTTCCATCATAATTCTGGAGACAAATTTGTACATACCTAGATCTCATCTGATCATACTATTTTAAATCCAAAAACATCATAAATTATAACAGCTCACTATCCACCTCTCAATCCCATAAACAAATCCCTGTTTAGAAAATTCCAGAAGGAAAAGAAATTCTAGAATAATAATAAATTCCTTTCAACAAGAAAGGCCCCCACATCTCACGTGCTTCTCTTCTTCTGCTGCTGAGTGCGTTCGTACCAAAATATTATGCTTCCGCCGTTGCAGACGAACCCCACATTCCCCTGTTGGTTGTCACAATCCGGATGAGGTCTTTCGGTGGCATTTAATAGGATTAAAATTTAATCTATCTTAGAATATGATACTCGTTTTAATATATGAGTGGGGGTTCTATGAAGAGGCAGATATAATTAAAAGGAGTCAAATTGATGAGGAGAACAAACTTAATTTATATACATAGTGTTATTAATATTATCATTGATATCAATTTTACTGTTGTTATTATTTATATTAATAATTTTATTATATAATTTATTTTTTATAATATTTTTTATTTAAATTAAGTGAGTTATTATTCAAATTAGTGGCAGCTAAGTTAAATAATAAAAAAACACTGAACACAATAAATTACATAATAAAATTATTAATATAAATAATAACTCATTAAACTTGAATAATAAAATCAGTATTGATTATAATATCAATGATAATATCACTATGATACTTTTCATTAAGAAAATTGTGTTTGGTGGAATCAGTGTACACAACATAAATTTTCCTTATTAAATTCAAAGACTAATTTAATATTTTTGAAAAAAAAATTTGAGAATCAAAACATAAAATCTCCCCATTAAATTCGACCCAATTGGAGAGGAGCCGAACCAACCGGCAAGAATTCTGCCTTTTTTTAATCTTTTGATTACACATACATGGGCGCCATCCTGTGACCTGTGATCCTCTCCAATCAAATAATTGGGACTTGGATTCCATCTTGGCAGCTCTTGTACCAAATCAAATCAAATCAAATCAAATCAAATCAAATGAGTCCATCTCGGCAGCTTGATATCTCACTCACAGTGACTCACTGTTTCTTGTCCAAGTAGAAAACCTAATTAGTGGTGGTTGGTACAATTGACAATGCTATTAAAACAGAATTTTATGTAATAAATTCATGATCTCAACTCATGTGTCTTTCAAGTAGTTTTTAGTCTAATGAAAAAAAATTAATAATATTTTTTGTTTATAAGAAAAATCAGAGATTCAAAATTCAAATAAAAATTATTTATATATATTTAAAATTGAATGATTTAATTTTATGTGACATTCCTTAATTTGTTATCATGAAATTGACCTTCACATATTCTCCTTCTCTATCCTTCCAACCAATTTTTCTCTCTTTGTTAAGTTCCAACAAAAAGTTGATCATTAAATTAATGAGGAGTGATAACTGCTGTCTTTATCTACATCCGTTATTTGCATCTCAGGTTTTAAAACTAAGGGATGTAAAATTTGAAGTACAAAATTTAAAATTTTAAAACATATATTTTTAAAAAATATTTATACTTAACACTAGATACAAAAATAAATACAAAATTTGAGATACAAAAATAATTTCTTTAAATTAATATGCGCCTCCTCTAGGTAGGTGTATAGAATTGAATTATAGTTGTGAGTTGGAAAATTAGGAGAGAAATGAGCTTGACAGCAATATTTGGGATTTCCACGAAAAGAAGTTATTCTCATCCGGAAATTAAATTGAATTGGTGAAGCTTTTTTCTTTGTTGTGGGTTTGAAATAGAAATATATGCAAGGTAGACTAATGGTGTTGGAACTTAGAAGGCGCATATAAAGAAGGGAGTTTATATATATATGTATATTGTCATTAATAATTATTTTATTATTCATATTAAATGAATTATTGTATAGTTTATTTTATATAATATTTTTATTATTTAATTTAAGTGAATTATTATTTAGATTAATAATATTTGAATTGAATAATAAAAATATTATATAAAATAAGTTAAATAATATAATCATTAATATAAATATTAACTTATTTATTGAATATGAATAATAAAATTTATATCTATAATGATATCAATTGATGACCTAACATCTCGCATAAAATTTCTCATTAAGAAAATAGAGCATTTGTTTGACCTAATTTCTCCTGTTAGAAACGAGAACCATTACTCTTTTTTTAACTTAAAAAAAAGAAAGGAAAAAAAAAACAAATACGCAACCACCTTAACAAATGTGAAAAAAAATATTAGTTGTGAAAAATGTGCACCGTGAAAATATTCAAAAATTGAAAATTTGGATTTAATCTTTATCTAGAATAATTTATACTGAAAATATTTAATTCAGAGGTGGATTTAAGGAGAAGCACATAATTAAATTAATTTATGTATGGATTAGCATGAAATATATGGATTTTTGGAGATACTTAATTAAGTCTTAACCAAGGGGAGATCAATTTTAAGGGGGTATGCAACTCAATGTTCCAAAAAAAAAATATGCAATTTGTTCATTTAAAAAATTCAATATTTGTCCATTCCTAATTAAGAATTTATTTAATTTAAACAATAAAATATTTTGCCAAAAAAAAGATTTCTTATCAAAATTTTGCCATTTATAATAAATTTCTAGTTCCGCCAAATTGATACCATATATGTCTCACATAATCAAATAAGCACTAAGAGATAATATTATGTTTCGTTAGTAATTTCTCTATGGTATAAAAAGCATATCATTACATTATATGGACCTAGTAGATTGCTAGAATTGCAAATATAATAAATATAAATTAGTAGATGTATTTCAATAATTAGCCACAAAAGATGAATATCTATAATCAAGAACAGTTTTTAATGTAAGTCACTTATTTGTCAAAGCTATTCCATTCCAAGTTAATTATTACGACAAGAGATCGTTTTGTTATCTTGACAATCATAGGGAAAATTAAATTTCAACAACATTATAAACATTATTCACATGCGTATACTTATAAAATAATGAGATTCCATTCATATTTTGTCAATTATTGAATTTTTCTCACGGTCTTGATTCATATACCAAAACAAAACTAGCAATCTACAATCTATATCTCTTTGTTTGACAAATGAAATGAAGTAAAATTAAAACGAAATAAATATTAGATTACTCTAAATTATTGATGTTTGGTAGTAGTAAATCACTCTAAATCATATAGCGTGTTTGGTAAGTGAAGTAATGGTGGCGTAAGTGTTTTAAAACATTTTAAAGTATCAAACAAAAGTGATTTAAAGTGAAGTAAATTAAACTATCTATGGAGTTAGAGTAAAGTTAAATCATCAAATTTCGTAATTTTTAATACATTTTACTATTATTATTTCATTTATTTATTTTACTACTATCAAATATCAATATTTTAAAATAATTTAATATTTACTCCGTTTTAATTTTATTTCACTTATCAAACGGAACATATATATGTACAACAACACCTCAAACTTATTATCAAAATTATTTTCAATAATTCCTTCGTTCATTTTTATCTAAAAAAATAATAATAATAATAATAATAATAATATAATTCCACCTCAGACTTAGATGTTCCTCTCTAACACTCAATAACTTATCTCACAGAATGAAATCACCTATTATTTCAAATATGAATTGCTTTTCTATCATTTTAATCTGAGCCGTTGAATTAAAATAAACAAATTTATTTATTTAAAAAAAAACCTCATAAATTTCAAATAGAATCGATCTTATCTGTTTATTTTGATCCAAGGATTTGAATTGAAATAATAAGTATACTTCATCATTTGAAATAACAGCAGATATGGCCTCTTTAGTCACCGCAGCCATAGGTTCCCCACTCCCACATGTCTTAGTCGCTATTACCTAATCACCAATTCCCCAGCAAAGAAGCGAAGCGAAAAATATCAACCAAAACCTTAAAAACCAACAAACCAAAAACCAACAAACCAAAAACCAAAAACCAAAAACCAAAAACCAAGAACATGAAGAGTACCTCCACAACAACAATGCTTAGATCTCACCTCACTCTCGCCTTCCTCCTCTTCAATTCCTTTCTCTTTGCATCATCTCAGCAAGATGAGTTCGTCTACCATGGTTTCAGTTCTGATGGCACCAATCAAGCCCCCTCCTTGAAGCTCAATGGCGTCTCTGAGATATCAAATGCTGGTTTCCTGAAACTAACAAACGATACAAGTCGACTAATAGGTCGTGCATTTTATCCATCACCTCTGCAATTCCGGAGCACTGATACTGGTACAGCTTTCTCCTTCTCTACGGCCTTTGCATTCACCAATGTACCGGAGTTTGCGAAGCTAGGAGGCCATGGCCTTGCCTTCACCATTGCTCCTTCCATGGAGCTCGGAGGTCTACCCAGCCAGTATCTTGGGTTGCTCAATGCCAGTGATCTAGGCAACAGAACCAACCATTTATTCGCTGTGGAGTTCGACACGGTACAAGATTTCGAGTTCGGTGACATAAATGATAACCATGTTGGGATTGATTTGAACAGCCTGATCTCCAATGCTTCTGCTAATGCCTCCTACTATGGAGATGACGGTTCAAAGATTGATATAGTTCTAAAAAGTGGCATTACAATTCAAGCTTGGGTTGATTATGATGGAGTTCAGAAGCTGATAACAGTGAGTCTTTCGCCTCATTCCTCAAAACCTAAGAAACCAACTCTATCCTACTCAGTTGATCTATCCCCAATTTTTATGGACAAAATGTATGTCGGCTTCTCCGCCTCAACCGGCCTTCTTGCAAGCTCACATTACCTTTTCGGATGGAGTTTTAAAATGAATGGAGTTGCGAAATCGCTGGATCTATCCTCTCTGCCTTCTCTTCCCAAACCAAAAATCAAACACACCTCACTTGCTCTAGCGATTGCATTTGTAGTATTTGCAATTGTTGTATTTGTAGCTGCAATTGGTGGTTATTTCTTCTACAAGATAAGAAACGCTGATATCATAGAGCCTTGGGAACTCAAGTACGGTCCCCGCCGCTTTTCGTATGACGATCTGAAACGGGCTACAAGGGGTTTTCGAGATAGTAATTTGTTGGGGTTTGGTGGATTTGGAAAGGTGTACAAGGGGGTGCTTCCTAGCTCTAAGGTCGAAGTAGCGGTGAAACGTATCTCACATGGATCACGGCAGGGATTGCCGGAATTCGTTGCAGAGATTTCAAGTATTGGCCGGTTGCGCCACCGTAATTTGGTACAGCTCCAGGGGTGGTGCCGTCGCCGTAATGACCTTTTGCTTGTGTACGATTACATGCCTAATGGAAGCCTTGATCGGTTTCTTTTCTGCAATGATTCAGCCTCACCTGACAAAACAAAGCTGCACCTAAGTTGGTCTCAGAGGTTTCACATCTTACGAGGGATTGCGTCGGCTCTTTTGTATTTGCACGAAGAGTGGGAGCATGTGGTTCTGCACCGTGATGTTAAAGCGAGTAACGTGCTGTTAGATGCCGATTTCAATGGCCGGCTTGGCGATTTTGGCCTAGCCAAGTTACACGAACATGGGGTCAATCCTAGCACCACACGTGTCGTTGGGACTATTGGTTATCTCGCACCAGAGATGACCCGAACTGGCCGTGCCACTACTGGGTCAGATGTATTTGCTTTTGGAGCAATGGTGCTTGAGGTGGTGTGTGGCCGCCGGCCAATAGAACCAAAAGAAGTACAGGAAGAGGCGGTATTGGTCGATTGGGTACGGGACCGGTGGACAGCTGGTAGCTGGGCTGATGTGGTGGACCCCAAATTAGAAGGAGAGTATAACAGGTTATAGAAGTAATTTTAGACACATTTTATTTCTTTTAGATCAGTTTGTTTGGATTTAGCATACTACCAGAACCAATCTTAGAACTCTCAAGCAACCCAAATACATTGTTTTCTTTTCTTTGGAAAATATAGATTTAGTAGTATTGATTCCTAATTTTCCAACAATCTGTTAACTGAAACGATTTGTTTATCCAGAAATTCTCAACCTGTGTAAATTCAATTAACAAGATTATGAATTTGTAAGTTTGTTAATACTTTTTGTTAACAAACAGGAATGAAGTTGCGGTGGCACTAAAGGTGGGTCTAATGTGCTCGCACCCGGACCAGGCTGCACGACCCACCATGAGGGAGGTGGTGAAGTATCTAGAATGCGACGATGCATCAGAAGTGCCGAAAGTGGCAACACCAAAGCAATTGCAGGATTACGAGAAAAAGAGCAATGTCGGGTTCGACGCCTTTGTGCATTCTTATCCTTCGTCATCTTTTGACAAGGTTTCAACTTGGTCCGTTTCCACTGGCAGCAAGGGAGAAAGATCAGAGGTGGATGTGGGACCCAATGGTTACACCCCAGTGTCGCAGTTTTCACGAGGAAGCATGTAGAATTTGAACTTTAGTTGTGTTGATAGCATTAGTGTTTGTGAGATGGTAAGCACATAGAAAAAGGGTTAGAATATCTGATACTGGATTCGCTAATCAGTTCTCCAGATTATGCTGAGTTACTGCACGAGCTGGAGAAGAATTTTTAAAAGTATTGTTTATTATGATAATTAATTTTTGCTTTGGAAAAAGAGTACGTAATTATTGGGATCATTGCTGTCTTTTTTTATTCTCTTGTACAATCAATGGCTCCAAGGGGCAAAGCAGCATCGCTATAATCAAGGTCACTTTGTGGTTGTTGAGATTAGAACTTACGCACTAATTATACCACTGGAAAACAAAATGCGGTACTGCTGAAAAGCATATAAATTTATTTCGGTCATTAAAAGGTCACTGTGCATAATGTAGGCAGGGTACAAGAAAAGTTAACATAAAGTGAATGTTTTGGTATAGTGCCATTCAGGACAGAACATTAAATTTTTCTTTCTTTGAGGAAACAGAACATTAAATTTTCAAGATAAACATAAGGTACCGACAGGTTGGTTGGCATCAACATCACGTGTTGACATGCTTTACTCACTGGAATATGTCGAGTAAATTTGTTTGGAGGATACCCAAATATACCTAGGGTAAATTTCTTTGACTATATTAAACGCCTGGTCAACAAACTGGTCTGCTCCTCGGTGCCATCACATGTTAATATGTTATACCAATTTGCATGTCTATAAAAAGGAAATGACATGTTCTTCAAGGCCTCGAATTACTTTTTTGTTTTTTCCTCCCAATTCTCCACTCGGCCAATCCGAAATTGCTTCTTCATAGACATTGGAGTACAAATCAAGAAGTGGAGAAGATGGGAAAGAGGTATGGGGGCTAATAAAGAAATGTGAAACAAGAGGTAGTGGGGAATCCACCTTATTCAAAGAAGGAATTTCATATTCCTTTTTTCTTCTTTTATATGAGACAGCTACAGTCATGTAACTGGAACAAGCCTTGCAACCCCAGAAAGTGGAACCAAAATTTATCGACTAATTTGTAAGTGGGGCATAATTAGTGACTTCTAAAGAAATCTTCTATTATTTCCTTAATCCTTGAAAAGCACTGACCCAATGCAAAACCAACAAGAAGTAATGTATTAAGCAAATTAAATCTGACCAAAACAACAATTACCAAAGTCCAATGAACTCAAAAGCAATTGACATACCATGACAGGGATTGACCTGAATAAATAAACTTAGTTGACTCGTCATTACAACAACTGGAAAAGTAACTGCCAGATTGCAAGCCTAACATAACTGAACAACCTGACTGAAATCCAAAATTAATTCAAGTACAAAAATGACCTTGACCAGACATGCATTGAGCTGACATTGACCAGACACATTGAGACAATAACCTGTGACCAAAAATGATTTGATCCAAATGGCATCTCAGTTTGATTAACTTAATTCAATCCAGCTTGCCTGTTGGCCACCTAAGAACATCCAAAGGGACAGTAAAGCTAACAAATTTCACTTTTACTAAACATATAGTGCAAGAAAATTTTGGTCTGAAAATTATCTTCAGCTTCTTATTCATAAAACTTTGCATGACTCGAGAGAGTGGAATAAAATTTATATTCATATCTGACTATCTTTTTGAAAAAAAAAAACTCTCCAACAACATTTGTGACAGAAAAAAAAAAAGATTACGAACTAACAAAAATATACATAAGCAAATACACTCTTCGTAGGTTGTAGGGCAGTCTCGTGAAATTCCCACCACTAAAATTCTGTATTACTGTAATCAAGGTATTGAACACTAATTATTACAGAATTCAAAATGAAGTCCAAGGTACACTAATTAAACAAAAAAAAAACTGTAAATTGTAATACCTCATAGAAAAAGCTATATGATTCGACAGATACGAGTGTCAATAACAGCCAGCTTTGAAGATTCAGAGAAATCTAGTGCTTCGGCTAAAGTTAACCTGTGGTTTCTCCACACAGACTCAGCCCATCTCTTCATTTTCTCTCCTTCTTCTTTCCTGTTTTGTTGTATCAGCAGTAACTCCGCGTATCCCCCTGTATACATCATCAATTAATCATGTCCTGGTCAATAACATCACAGTATTTTGCTTCTTTATCAACAATTAGTCAATGACTGAGGTAGTATAGAAGTATAAATTACGAAGAAAGAAAATAGGTAGAGTAGAACCTCTAGCAAAAGCGACTATGTCCCTCTTATTGACCGGCATATCATCAGCTAAGAAAAACAAGACCATAGAAGTTAATTCAACTAAATAAAAGATGCTAGAGAGAGATTTTTTTTTCCATAGATCTTCTTTCAAAGGTTCCCATATTCTATACAGCAATACCTTGAGAATTTAGATCAGGAGCTTTCAAAAGATCCAGAGCCCTCCTGTACAACCCCTACCATCATGGACATATGTTTAATATTTTTGTTTGTGACAGCACATACTTTTAATATGAAAATTGAAGATTAGATAACAAACCTCTTGGACTAAGATAGAACTAGAACCTTCCAACCTAGCTTTCTCTTTGAACATCTTAGCTATGCACATCAGCACAACCCCAACTTTTGGATGAGTTGAACCTGAATGATTAAACCATAATCCAATTAGCATATTCTGCTTTCCAGGTGTCAGCAAATTGGAAACAAAGAAGAGGTACAAACCAAAATGGGCTTCAGCTTTAGTCAGTGCCTTTGTCAGGAGCTCTTCCGCTTTGTCAGTTTTTCTGATAAAAACATTCAACCAGATGACAACATTTCATTTCATTTCACATATTTATGAAGATTGAAAGCATACAAAAGACTAAGAAATTTTAGGTATACGTACCCAGTATGAGACAAAATCTGGCCAAGAGCACAAGTGCCAGCAAGTGAGACCTCTTCAGGAACCATATTTGCAGCTGTTAAAAAGTATTCCCTTGAAATATCTTTTGTATTAGATGCGTTGACAGCCAATTCATACATATCTTTTGCTGAAGTGAAATTCCCATTACAGTGTAAATATTCACCATAAGACAATAGTACATTTCCTGCACGCATATTTATTGATGAATCTGTTATGCATCAAAAAATTAGATTAAAGCAAATCAACTAGTTAGACAAATATGATGCATAAGAATCATCATGTGCATGATGCCACCACCAAAATCTAGAATGCTGATTACATGTGGAAGGAAAGGAGCAGAAAGAAACATCTTTCCATCAAGACGCAGAATGCAGAAAGCTATTTAGGAACCAAGCTTATGAAACCTAATTTTCCTTTTTTTTTTTTTGCTTATAATTATTAAAAACCAAAAGGGAAAAACTCCAAAAAGAAAATTCATACCAGTTGGTACAGACAACTATCTTCACAGGTTATTTTGTAAAATAAAAGAAAAGGTTCGACCATGAAAATGATAAATCATTATTATGCGTCATGACGTACCTATATGTTCTTCAGCAGTTTCAGCATTGCAATCCTGACAACCATCAAAGAAGGATTTGGCTGAGATACAGAATCTTTCAGTCACATCATTCATAATTTTCTATCTCCTATGATTTTCTGTCAAAGTAGAAGAGAAATTCCAACCTGATTCAATCTCCCCATTGATGAGAGAAGTGAGTCCTCTTACACCATTAGCACGTAATTTTATAAGACTTTGACTGTATTGGTTTCCCTTTGTTGATTGCTCCAATGAATCATCTGGTTCCACTGAGTTAATCTCCTACATCTCGAGTCAAAATAAATTCCCCATCAGATAAACATCAACAACAAATAAATTTTCCTCTTAGTATTACCTAATGGAGACCATTAAGCAAATTAGCTCAGTTCAGTAAACTGTTACATCATACAAACTATTAAACTAGACCAATTGGAAGTACCAAACTATCAGAACATGTACCTGTCCCATCTCCATTCGCAAACCCATCAAGCCTTCTAAGGAAGCAACTGAAATAGATATGTCTAATAGTAAATATCATTCATATGACAGTATTTAATTACTTATGTACATCTATAGTCATAGTAGCACAGGAAACCAAATATAAGTTCTGTCCCAGAGGTTATGATAACTGCTCCTTTTGGACATACCAGTAAACAATTGAAACTCTTACACAGTTATACACCAAGTGACACCTCATAACCATTAAAAAAATAATTAAACCAGTAACATCAACCAATCAGCAAAAATATTGCAATACACACAATGCACTTATGCACATACAACAAAAATACCTCTAAAGGCCAGAGAAGGAGCAAGGTGATAAACTGCCTCAAGCTTCTCCATAGAATCTTGAAACCTACCCCTGCACAATGCCAGAATTCCATTTTTCTTATTAATTTTGTAACTCAAACTAAATTCTGTGAAATTTCAGCAAGAATTATTTGAAACAGAATAAAAGGACAAAACCTCTCATATAGTAAAGTAGACATAGCCAGATTAAGCATCCCAACAGCTTGAACGCTCCCCTCTCCTCCCTGCTCCAAATTAGAAATACCTTGCTCCAATATCCTCATTGCTTCCTCACGCCAATCAGCTTTGAACAAAAATGACAAGTTCAAATTAAACTCGAGAACATGCTATCTGATCAAATGCTACACCTAATTCACACAAAAAAACAAAAAGAAAGATTCGGAAGAAGACGAAGAGAGAATCACCTGATGGACGGGTCCGAGCGTCGACAAGAGCATAGCGGATCATCTCGGTTGCGATCCGATCCGCATGGCTCTTAGTATCTGTGTTGGTTCCGTAGAGACGCAGTGGCAAATCTGACCAGATAACGGGTTTCGGATCTCGGATTCTTTGACTTTGCGCTAGCGCACTTCTGAGAACTGAGCGGAGCATACTGTCGTCCTTCTGGCAAGAACGAGAAGAGAAGAAGAGAGAGAGAGAGAGAGAGAGAGAGAGAGAGTCCTTGACAGCTCCTGTCAAGTTTTCAAAAAAGGAAGAAGCAGAGAGAGAGAGAGAGAGAGAGGAAACTAGCAAAGTGTGCTCCTGTGCTTACACGTGTCCGATTGGGAAGGGCTTCCATGGGCTTCTAGAAAATAATAATATTGTTATCAGCATATATGGGCTCTTCTCTGTTTAAAGATTTGATTGTTCAAGGAAAACAAAAGGAGAGAATTAATGGGCCTATGTGTTCCCTCAAAAGGGAACTAGTTTCCGGAAATTATGTTTCTTGTATTATTATTATTATTATTATTATTATTATTATTATTATTATATGGCACAAGTACGTTTGAGATTGACCTATAACAGAAAAAAAAAAATGAAACATTTGAAATTTAAATTGACCTTAAATATTCTTGCATGATTATTTTTATGTTGTTTTGTTTGAAATTGGTTTGCTTTATATTGGTACTATAAACTGACTCGGTCTCTCTACGTACAAATAAGCTCAGATAATTTGTATCTGTTTTAAATTTAGGTGAGTTCCGTTGACAACTATTAATTTAATAATTTTAATAATAAATTTTAAAAAAAATTTAAAAATAAAAAAATATATTCATATTTTTTTAACTTATAAATTTGTTATGTTTCAAATTTCATGTAATTTAAATGTCATTTGATATTCCATCAAAATTGGATTACATTTGCGACGGTCTATATACAATGATCTTTGATGAAATATCAATTGATATTTAAATTGCATAAAATTTGAAACACACTCATTTATAAATTTAAGAATATGTCTATAATTTTTTTTCTATATTTAAGAATCTTTAAAAAAATATTTTGAAATTATTTAAAAATTTATTGTCAAAATTGTCAAGTTAACAATTGTCAAAAATTCCACCTTTAAATTTTAGTTCAACTAGAATATAAATCATAAATTAGGTAAACACAAAAGATTGCATGAATATGTTGGAAAGAAACAAAGAGCTGCTCTCTGGCTTACCATTTCTGTGGTCATACAACAACCAAAAGGTCGCTTAAGAAAAGGAGTTGGATCAAGCATCACTCTCTTGATTGGATACTTGACATGAGAATGCACAAAAAACATATGTTAAAAATAATATATACATTACATGGAGAAAGAGACAATTGTCACAATTCCCTCTCAATCACACCCAAAATTCCAGTGAGTTGGTTAAAAGCTCAAGTCAATGAGGATTCAAACAAGTAACTATAGATGTACTATATTGCATATGTCAAAAAGAAAATTATTTTGGTTTAATTTGGCCATGCCTTAATTATCTCTTTTGGCACTTGACAAGGTGTCACCTTAAAGCAGATGATCATCCCTTTCTTAAGTTACCATAGGACCAATTTTCTGGCATTAGAAAAAATAAATCAGTTGACACTAACATGTCTAACAAACTTAAAATATGTGAGATAAGGACTTCATGCTAGAATTAAGGAGAAAAAGTAGTTAATGAAATTCAAAAATTAGTGATTATTGAGAAGAACATTAATTAATCTTTATAAGTTGAACCTTAATTTTGGCAACAAGATTTTTGTCTCAAACCAACAACATTAAATCCAATTAATATGTAATAACTCGTAAGTAAATTTGAAGTTTCAAGAACCTTTTCAAGCACGTACAAACAATTTAATTTCAAGGGCAATGCAAACATTATAATTAATCATGATATATAAAGAATGCATTCCCTGTATTAAAATATAGTCAAATTTAGCTGGGATTGACTTTAGCAACACTCTAAGCTATTCTTAGTCTAGACCAACTTAAAGTTTAAGTTGACACTTCTCATTTCACCAAACAGATATATACCTCCATTTAAAAAATTAATATGTAGCCTTATATATACTCATCTCTATTCTCATGTCATGCATCCAGTAAACATTCTCCTCTTGATCCCTCCTCTATCTACAAAGCAATGGCTGTCTCTCAATCGCCTTCGTCTCTTCCCGTCACAGCAGCACTTGCATTTTCATGCATCATTCTGTTTATCTTTCCAGTCATGACAGAATCTCAGCAAACTGGCATTACAAGACACTATCAGTTTGATGTGAGTTAATACATTCCTAACCTTCAAAGCAAAAATGTCTCATCTTCTACTGTGCTTTTAATATGAAAGTTTATTAATCATCATTGCAGATTGAAATGGCAAATGTGACGCGTCTTTGTGAAACCAAGAGCATTGTGACGGTGAATGGCCAGCTTCCAGGACCTAAGATTGTAGCGAGGGAAGGTGATCGGGTCGTAGTCAGAGTGGTTAACCATGTTCCCTACAATGTCACCTTGCATTGGTACGACATGTTATTTCGTAAAAAAATTTAAATTTATTCAGCGGTCAAAGTAGCTTGTTTTGAAAGCTTATTCAAGTTAACCAAACATGGTGAATGCTCGGCATGATTATCTTTACGATTAACTGGAAAAATGTAGGCACGGTGTGCGGCAGCTAAGAAGTGCATGGGCCGATGGTCCAGCTTACATTACGCAATGCCCAATCCAGAAAGGTCATACCTATGTTTACAACTTCACAATTGTGGGCCAAAGAGGTACTCTTTGGTGGCATGCACATATCTCATGGCTCCGTGCAACTCTGTATGGCGCCATCGTCATCCTTCCGAAACTCAGTGTTCCTTACCCATTTGTAAAGCCTTACAAGGAAGTCCCTGTCGTTTTCGGTACATACATACATTCAATGATTTTTTCAAATATTGTTCAAATGTTGTTAATTTGAATTTTATTTTATTTTACATTTTGTGAATTAACGAAACACATTGCTTAAAATGTGGAAGGTGAATGGTGGAAAGCCGATACGGAAGCAGTCATCAGGCAGGCTCTACAGACCGGTGGAGGCCCGAATGTTTCTGATGCATATACTATCAATGGTCTTCCTGGTCCACTATACAATTGCTCATCGAAAGGTTCCGAAAATATGTTACAGAAAGATCAAATGCCATCAAAATTTTCAAATCCCCTGCATCTCAAAGAAGAATTATATTAAAATATTCCTCCATGCACAAAAAATCAAAAACAAAATGAAATATATAGTAAAACCAGGAGATATTTGGATTCTATATTACAAACAATCTTACCAGTAGGCCATATGGAGAAGTGATGCAGAGCAGTCTAACCCAAATAGTTAATATCAATAGTTTTTAGATTTAAACTGGCTTTTATTGCTAAAGAATTGTAAATATATTAATCTATTTTGTGCCTTCTTATATTCTAATTGACAATGAGAGAGTTCAAATCAACTGCAGACACATTCAAGCTCAAAGTGAGATCTGGCAAGACGTATCTCCTTCGCATCATCAATGCTGCACTTAACGACGAGCTTTTCTTCTCAATAGCCAATCATTCCCTTACAGTTGTCGAAGTTGATGCCGTCTATGTGAAACCATTTGCTACCAAAACATTGTTGGTAAGCCCCGGCCAAACCACGAATGTCCTTCTTACTACACATGCACAATATCCGAATGCAAATTTCTTCATGGAGGCAAGGCCTTACGTCACCGGTCAAGGAACCTTTGACAACTCAACCGTTGCAGGAATTCTTGAGTACCAGAACCCGAAAAGTTTGTCTACATCTAGCTTTAACAAGAACCTACCACTTTATAAGCCCACACTACCGGCTTTGAATGACACTTCATTTGCAACAAACTTCACTAAGAAGCTAAGAAGTTTGGCAAATACTCAATATCCTGCAAATGTCCCCCAAATCGTTGACCGGCAATTCTTCTTTACAGTCGGGCTCGGAACAAACCCATGTCCAAAGAATGGAACATGCCAGGTCAGCATTCTTACAATCTAATTAAGATGGATATTTTTTATAGTAAATTATAATATGGATAATATTTATGAAATTTCTATTTCAGTTTGAAATGCTTACAAAATGTGTCATATAGAAAAAACTACTATTAAATTTAAAGATCAATATCAATCCTGAAATGCTACTATTGCAAAACTAGTACTGGTAAACTCCTTCCAATACTGAAATGCTACATATGTATTTCTGTGAAATCAGGGCCCAAATGGAACACAGTTTGCAGCTTCAATAAACAATGTATCCTTCGTTCTTCCAACTAAAGCACTCCTCCAATCCCACTTCTCCGGAAAATCAAAAGGGGTGTATGCATCAAACTTCCCAATTATGCCCCTCGTGCCATTCAACTACACCGGAACTCCTCCAAACAACACATTCGTAACCAATGACACCAAACTTTTGGTTGTTCCCTTCAATACAAGTGTGGAGTTGGTGATGCAAGACACGAGCATTTTGGGTACCGAAAGCCACCCCTTGCATATCCATGGTTTCAATTTCTTTGTTGTCGGACAAGGTTTTGGCAACTACAATCCAGCTAAAGATCCTGCAAGGTTCAACTTAGTAGATCCGGTTGAGAGAAACACAGTCGGGGTTCCACCTGGCGGATGGGTAGCTGTCCGTTTCCTTGCGGATAATCCAGGTGATATAACTTTTCTTAAATACATATATATTTTTTCTGTTTGAATTGTTAAATTCATGATTTCATTAATACAATTTGCTTTATGTTTTATCAATCTCGAATTCTTCATCTTAAATTGGTTGGAACTTTGATATACACAGGTGTCTGGTTCATGCATTGTCACTTGGAAGTGCACACCAGTTGGGGTCTCAGAATGGCATGGCTTGTCTTAGATGGAAACCTTCCTAATCAGAAGCTGCCTCCACCACCTTCTGATCTTCCCAAATGCTAAATTGCAGAAACACTGAAAGATTTAGGTTCGTTTTGGTAGAAGATCAATAATTGATGGATGCTTTAGAGTGCTTTTGAGTGTCTTTTTTTTTTTTGGTGATTTTGTTGAGATAAGATGTTGAACTTACTGACTGGATGTTGTTAAAGAAATATCTTAACAACAAATATCTTAGCCTTCACGTTTTCATGAATGTGACTGATGTAATATCCTTAATCCTTTAACAGAAAAATAATTACTCTGTTTCATATATATGGTTTACTCCAATCTGTGAACAAGTGAAGTTGATATTACATGTGGACATGTGGTCTTGTAGCAATAGAAGGATGAAGCAACAAATGAAAAAAAATGATGTCCATGTTACGTCCTATTCTTTGGGTTACTTCCAAGTCTTCAATCCAACTCTAAAAAAATCTCTCTTTTTTAATATGATTTTGATTACATTTGCATCATATAAACAACGCTGAGCAAGCATACAAGCACAAATCACTAGGACCATGAAGTCGACTCGTAAAAATATAGATATCTTAATATTATTTTGATTGCATTCGGATCATATAAACAACGCTGAGCAAGCAAACAAGCACAAATCACTACGTCCTATTATTCAGGCCAGCCTCCTATCTTAATTTATTTCCCTTCTTCAATGTACCAAACAAGCACCCGAATTATAAAATTGAACCTACCATAAAATAGTCATCTAGTCCCTTATCCATGCATCCAGGTACACATGATCGAACTCTCCCCACTTAGAATTGTAGCAAAAGAACAATGGTGGCATCTCTGTTGCCCTCTCTTTCTCTTCTCTACAATAACTGGCACCGAGGAATTACTTGAAGCTTTTTCAAGAATCACAGGCATGTCATTTTTTTAAGATAAAAAGATATTATTTTAATGAAAAGCTGAAATCCTCATTTATCATTAAGTCTAATACTTAAAAATAACATGAAAGCAACACATTAGTCCCCTCCTAAAACAACAACGACAACAACAGACAAGCTCTCCGCATGACCAAATTTGTACAGTCTCGCCATACTCCCGTAACTTGAACTTTCTCTCTACTATGATCTCTCTTTACATATCTAAAGCTTGTACAGAAAACCTAAGTCTCTTCTGCAGGGGCATCAGTTATAAAATTACTCTCTGAGCCTCAGCCTCATCTCTTTCTCTCTCGCATAATTATCTATTATATTCAGACTACAGAAATGTACAAGTTTTTTTAGTACAAAAAACTACAACTTTATTTCTGAAGACCAACCTAATAAACAGTACATAAAAAGGACAGATCTCAGTCTCTCCCACACTAGCCTCTGAGGTTAGCTGTACATGGTCATCCCCTTGCGCCTCCTAAGAGGGATACGGAGCGGCCTGCTGCCCCAGCCTCCTCTCTACAATTTAATAATGTGTCATTTTCTCAAAATTAGAAGAAAATATCGTTAAGAAAAACAGCGGAAATATCAAAAGAAGAATGGCATACCTCCAGCTGCAACAAGCTTCTCTACACGAGCAACTATATGCTTGCCGTAAGTGTATTTCTTTAGTGCATTTAAATGGACTTTAATTCTTGACAGGATTAGCTCACGCTGTTCATCATTGCACGTCTCCAGTACCTTCTGTACTACATAATTAGCAAATTGGTCCTTCATCATCGCCTGAAAAGAGAAGGCCATTAGTTTTCTGGATAAACTTAAACATACTTGGGCTCTAAAATGTCTCTAAAATGTCCTTGTGCAACTTCAGATCAAGCACTCCCAACAATAGTGATCAAGTTTGTCTTAGCATCAGACAGACTATGGATAACCTAATTAAAAAATTTTACTTGTTCCTGATTAAACTCGGTTCAAAAAACAAATGTTAATACTCTTGAAAGCATGACTCCGTTACTGCTTGGTATTTTCAGACCCAAGTAAGGGAATCAAAAACTGGAACTAGATACCATGCCCGGAGAGACATCGGATCATCATCTTTTGTTGGTAGGTTGAGATATCTGGAATAACAATCTACAACACTACAATTATGAACAATCCCACAAAACTGAACCAAGGTATTGTGCAACCCATCAAAATGAGACTTTGTTCCTATTCTGTTCTTCCAAACCATGGTAGGGGAATTGGTAAATAATAACGAGATATCACTTTCTGAAAGAAATTGGCACATCTTCTTTCTTGTTAAGTTAGGATATCCGGATTAGTAACTACAGGTACGACCCAAATCATTTTTTTACAAAAAAACAATCCCACAAAGTTACCAAGGCATTGTGAATTTCATCAAAACAGAAAACCTGATGCAGGAATAAAGTAGGAATATAGGTATTATTTATGGCTCACGAACAGATTAACTTGAACAACCTTAACAATGTCTCACAAAAAAAGACAAAAAAATTTACAAGAAAAAAATTTTAGACATGTCAGCAGTTTTTTGGGATTTGTTGTTATCAAATTTCATGTGATTTAAGTGTCATTTGATATTCCATGAAAGGCCATCACAAATACAGATCCTTGCAAGTTTCAAGTTATTTAAATTTAATCAATGTTACAACTTGCATCAAATTTCACATTTTTCATATATATGATATGCATAAAGTACAGATCAAATTCTAACTATTGTATTTCAAAATCACAAGTCATTATTTACAGTTGTAAATGTTGTCTAGTTAATCTGTTGTCCGCAGATCCCCAACCATTATTTACGCCAAATTCCAAAGAACACCAAAGCAAAAGAAAGAATAGAAGCAAATAATCAATAATTACCTGGAGAGGCTCATTCTCATCAGTGGTCCCAAGCATCTCATTGATAAGGTGTTGGCGTTCCGCGGGCCCACCAAAAGTGAGACACTTCTCAACTACATTAGATGCAAACTTCTGCTGACTCATCTGCACTATCTGCCCCGCTAACTTTTCTATTATCAGTGATCTCTCATCAGGCTTCCCATGTTCCAACACATGCTACTCAAACAACAAAAAAAGTTGTTAAGGAACTAAGCGACACCAACAAATAAAAATAACCACAAGAAAGACAACCAGATCTGACACACTTAATACCAACATAGTGGATTGATCAGTTTTGTTATGGTCAGTATGCCAATCCAAATCGGTTTATTTTAATTTTATGCTAACACAAATGCCTCAACTTAAATTAACCCATACTTCTCATCAAGAAATAAATTATGTACAATGAATACTTAATTAAGACTAAATATATGTACAGACCTGGACCACATAATTCCCATATTGGTCCTGTGCCAGGGAGCAGACAGACTGTAAAATCTCATCCATCACAATTTTCTGTGTTTTGGGGTCATCACAGTGCTCCAAAACTCTCTGTCACAAAACAAAAGCAATTTCAACTATTAAGCGTGGTGTGTATATAAGCAACAAAAGGAACAATAATGTAAATTATTTCATCTTTTCATAACGAAATTCAAACAAAGACCATTTGCATAAGAAACCTGAATGACACGACAGCCATAGGGGTGCATGGACAAGGAAACAACTTGATCATAGAAAGTGGAGACAATGAAAACAATGTTCTCCTGTGGCACACACTCTATGCACTTCTGTATGACATGGTTCCCGTTCTGGTCCCTAACACATCTCATCACATTCCCTTCCAGCTCTGCTACCATCTTTATCTTCTGGTCCAGGTCCACCACCTCTATTGCCTGAAAGACAAAATTCATCAGTGAGCAAAAAGGAATAGGGTGTTCAAAAACAAATTGCAAAATGAACTCCTTGAATATGGAGAATACCTTCTGGATTACACGACATCCATACATTTGAAGACTAAGAGCTAAGACATGCCCAAACAACTGATCAGCTAATTCTCTCCTCTGAGCGGAACTACCGTGCTCAAAAAACTGCATTTCATACAAATTCATACAAAAAGGTGAATATTGGATCACATATCCAAAAAATAGCTTCTGAAGCACCAATTTATTTTCAGTGTTAGTGTAGAACAAAATACCTTTTGAACGACATAGTTGCCAAAAACATCAGTCATGAGTGAGAGAGCATGAGGCATTATTTCTTCATAAACCATATCCTTTTCTTCAACTGTTGCTGTCTCCAGCTTCTGTTGGATGAAGCGACTCCCATACTGATCAGCACTGAGATCAATTTTGCAGCAACAGTTAAATAAGATGCTTGATCTTTTTTTTAAGCAAATACAAGAGATATCATCACTTTCGTTGGGTTGAACTAAAGAATACACCTTACCTGAACTCGACAACATGACCAGCAATCTCAGCAAGCTCAAAGCACCTTGTTTTGTTGCTCTTAAACTCCTCCAAAAGCGAAGATGGGAAATTTCCATTCACAGCCCCGGTTATATCAGAAGGCCAAACACTCCCAGACAAGTTCCTCAACCCGAAAGGATACCTCAGGTTCCTCTCCCCAATCCTAAGTGGGCTTCCAGTCCCACCAGGTGCAATTGGGCTAGCTAAAGGGCTACCTGGGAAAGTAATCCCGGTACTATAACTTGGGCTCCCATAATTATACCCACCAGTTAAACCTATATTTTTACCCATTAATGGCAGGCCATACTGCTTCTGAGATTGTAATAAGGACTCAAGATAACCTTTCTGGCCCCCGGTTAAATCAGTATATGATCCCTGGCCCATGTACTGTGCCGCTTTGAAATACTGGACGTAAAGCGGATCAGAAAAGGCAGCTGCATTACCAACCAGGTTGAAATTTTGAATATCAGAAAGGGTAGGACTCGGTGGTGAAAATACATTAGTGTTGACGTTGTTTGCAAGGTTATTAGCCCCAAGAAGGTTCATCTTATTTGATGGTACACTCGGGCTCAGAGAATAGCCGCCGCCAAGTCCATACCCCAGAAAAGCTGTGTTTAATCCATCAAGGCTCTGGTACTGACTGGGGGAACCACCAGGACTAGCATTAGAAGATGCAGGAGGTGAGTTATGGTATGACTTTCTCAAATCAGCAAGGCTTGTGGTACTTCTATTGGAGTCTCTGAATGAGTTAGACTTTGCTGGCTTTGCATGTACAGGTGGTACACCCAAGTAGTCAGATTCATTCTTTTGTAAGAAAGAGTGGGGTTTAGCATGAACTTGACTAGAGGCCAGGTCCAAATGGAGATTTAGATTCAAATTGTTCAAATTATTCAAATTATTGAGAACTTGGTGGTTATTCATTTCTCCCTGGACTTGGTCTGTTGTGCCAATGGATGAGATGTTCATGCTAGAAAGAGCAGCCAGGATGTCATCAGACTCAAGCATTTTAGAGGAAGAGCTAAAAGAGGTCTGACCACTATTGACTTTCTTATCGGTGGTGCCAATTCTGACACCAACAGGTGGCAGACCAGGACTGGGTGCACGTGCAGCAAGCTGGGGGTCCGGTGTGCTGCTTCTAGAGAGAGAGGAACCAACAACCGAGGCAAAAGTTTGAGATTGAGAAGATGGACCAAGTTTAGGCCCAGTTAGGGTTTCTAAGTGGGCACCACCAGATGGCATCAAGGGTTCCTGACCCTCAATAAATGCATTGCGGCTGGGTGTGCGAGATGGGTGGTCTGAGGAGGGAGTTCGACGGCCCAGATTATCCTGAAAAGAGAATAGTAATGTAAAAGCATGTCAAGTTCTATTATATACAGCATCATTGGATGTACTTAGAGTAATTTATACTAATCAAGAAAAGAATTTCTGGACACATCTGTCTTAAATAAACAATAGCCAAGTAGACAGAGATTATTTCTTCCAATAAAATCCATAAACAAACACAGCAAACTGCTGAAAAATACTAAGATACAGGATGCAATATTCTTTGATATGTGCATGAAAATGTTAGAGACACTAGATTCACCCTCTAACAAACTGATCCTTTATTAGAAGCATAAATCAGACAGAAACAACACTATTTTTTCACATTGTTCAAATCACTGAAACCTTTTATTCTATAAAATCACAAGTTGTTTATACTCCTGCCGTAGAGCAACACAATGCACACTACATCCGCTACAACGAGATAGAGTCAACAATTAAAATATAGAGCAGATCACCATTTCAGAACTTTTTTTAAATGCAAGCATCAAGTAGAACATCTAAAAAACAATTCAATTGAGACAAAATGAAGATCACCTGAAGAATATCAGCAAAGCTCTTTTGACGGCCAAGCGACAGCCCGATTAAGCCATCCCCGCCTTTATCAACCCATTCACCGGCCCCACTCATCAGTCTCGCATCCCCTTCACTCTCCTCTCTCAAAGCAAAACCCACTTGCTGAGAAAAAAGTGATTCCCCAGCTAAGAACTCATCTCCTTCCCTATTCTGCTTCCTCCTATCCCCAATCCCTCCAAAACCTGAACCCCCTGCTGTTTTCAACCTCTGTGTAGACCTCCAGTCCTCTTTAGACAGCACTGGAGGGGGCAATCGAGGGTTCAGGTTTACATGAGAGTAGTAATAGGAGAGATACTCCGGGTCCGCGCGGAGCTCCTCTTCCGTCAAGAACCCGTTATTGCCATTGTTTGAGGCCAACAGCTCAGGCAATATGTTGCCAACAGCTGACAATGAACCCTCTATGGTAGGTGGAGCTGAACCACTTCGATACATGTTAAGTTCTCTCTCTCTCTCTCGATCACTAACCTCTTGTCTCAGCCTTTCTTGACGCAGAAGTAGGTCTAGATCATCATCTAACAGATCACCTCCGTTAAAACCTTCCATACTCATCTCTGGCATCATTGTAAGGGGTCTCTCACTGATCATTTCTCTGAAAAAAGAAGAAAAACTCAAGATAAATAAAGAGAGACTACAAGTAGAGTAGCGCAAGAAAAGTTCTCGGAAGAACGATAACTTACACCAAAAGTATGCAGCTTTTAAGTTAAGAACAAGTGATTAGCATATGTAAAGACCATCACTTCGCCATTAAAGTTCCGATTAAGCAAAAGGAACAAAATCTATGAGAGATCGAAGCAAATAGTCACGATCTTCGCAAGTTCTAAGCCATTTACGCGGCGATCGACGATCGATTTCGCCATTTCCTGTGCGCTTTAGTGAAATCCATGGTAGATAGCTAGCCAGATATAGATTGATGGAAAGAGAGAGAGAGAGAGAGAGAGACAAAGAAAGCGACAGTAGCTGCTAGTGAGAAGAGAGGAAAAGAGAGAGAGAGAAGGGAGAAAGGAAAACAGTAGAGAAAGGAACAGGCCCGGCGGAGTGATAAGCACGAAGACTTGTCAGATCTGGACCGTCGGATTGAGAAATGAAGGGACGAGATTGGTCCAGACAAGGGGTTTCTCTTTTGCGAGAGAAGAGGCCTTAGGGTTTATTGCACGTATTTATTGTGAGTTCCATTTGTTTTGTTTATACTTCTTTATATTTATATTTACACTAATGAAATACATGTTTATTAAAAACTATTTCCATCGTTAGTGACTGCATCGAGCTCTTAATATTTTGTTTTAATTATCCGTGATATTTAGAAACCGTCTGTCTACACATGGAGTAGAACTACAGCTTAAGCCAATGTTCTCGCCATTGGTTTGTGGGTCCACTTGCAGTGAGAATCGAAGGTACATGTAGAGATGAACCAGGAGCAGCCAGAAATGTATTGTGGAGAAGGTCGAAGGAAGTAAAGCGAAGTCAAAAGGAAATTAGAGGGGGTCTTTGTCTGGCTCGTGCCACGTAGGCAGCACAGGATTCGCTCGTGCAAGAGGCACGTGATTGGTGGAACTTCTTTTTTCTGTTTTTTTTTTTTGGCCAATTTCGGTTTATTGGTGGATGATATAAAAAATTAGAGAAAAACATATATTTCTAGCATTAACTTCTTAATTACTACCGGTTACAAAATTATTTTTATTACTTTATTGTCGACAATTAATGAACCATTTAACTTCTTAGTTGTTTTTAGTTAAAATATCATTTTTTACTTATTCTTTAATTTAAATAAAATAATATTTTCGTTTTTGTACTGTACTTTTTCTTTATATTAATTCATGGAGAATGGTATTCTCATGATAAATTTTTTTCCGTTATAATTTATCCGTTAAAAGCAGGTTATATCTCTTTTTCTTTTAATCTATGCTTTTCTCCCTTCTGATTTTAGTGTGCCTATTCAAATTATGATCCATTCTACTTTTTAAACAAAAAAAAAAGGATAAAGATGTTGTCAAAGGGAATAAAGGAGTTTTTTTTTTTAAATAAGGACTCCCATTAACCTCGGTATTTATTATAAGAGAGATTTATTAATCATACACTTCTAACACGAATTTACTTTTAGATGTTTTCTTTTGTTCCGATTATTATTATCTACTGCAATTATTATTTCTTAATGTTATTATATTTATTTATTACTTAGTGAAAATTTATTGATAAAAAATTAATTTGGTAATATAGATAGTTATAAAGAATAATTTATATTACTCAATTTGATATGTATAATGTATGTAATTTATGCTTTACATTCATATATGTGAAAAATTATAAGATTTTACACAAGCATTATTTTTTTATTAAGAGTAAATTATATAAAAGATCCTTAAAGTATCACATCTTTATTATTTTAATTCTTAAAGTTTTAAAAATATTAATTTTATCCTTAAAGTATCATTTCATTACTATTTTGATTCTTATTGTTCCAGAAATATAATTTTAGTCCTTAAATATCACTAGTTTATCATTTTAGTCCATACAATTTTCAATTTGTAACAAATTAGTCCTATAATTATTATCAGTCATAAATAAATAAATGAAGATCCACGTTCATACCTACATCATAATTTTGATACTTATGGCAACATATATGTACGTATTATCTTTAATTAATTTATAATTTAACATAATTAAAACTATTGATAATTTAAGATGATACAAATAATTATATTTGTTTTCACATTATTGGTATTATTTGATGACTATCATTTTTATGGCATGAATAATTATACTGTTTCCACAAAATTAAGCTATTGTTGCACCAAATAACGTCAGGTTAGATGAAATTATCATTATTTTAAGTGGATTTTAAATATAGGACCAATTTGATATAAATTAATAAGTTTAAGGACTAAAATAATATCTCTGAAACCTTTAAGGACACAATGGTATTAAAGTGATATTTTAAGAATCAAATTGACATTTTAAAAATTTTAAGGACCAAAAATATATTTGAATTATAGTTTAGAGGTCATTCACATAATTTACTCTTTTATTAAAATTACATAAAATTTATATCGGTTCACTTTTAGTGACATTTAGTGAAATATCAAATTATCTCAAAATTATATGAAAATTGATATATTATTAACATAAAGAAAACAAAATATCTATAGGTATATTTCATTTTTTTTGTCATAACTTAAAAAAACATTTAAGTTTTATTTAAATAATAAGGTCAAAACAGCAATACAACAATAGCAACTCGGCATATAAACTACAAAAACACAAAATAAATAACACAACATGCCGAAGAAATTCGAGATCTCATACCTAGTTATTTATGTAATTTCAATGGAAGTTGAAGAAAAGAAATAGTTTATACAATTTGATGAAAAATTTTGTTAAATTATAACTTTAGTTGGAAAGGGACATGAGAATTAGCTTGACAAGATTCTATAGAAAAGACATAAAAATTCAATTGATTCAAACTTTTCACGGAACAACATGTGTCATAAATTCGATTAGAGAACAATGACATTAACCTAACTTATCAAAAGATGCACCAAAGTATGCCAAATTGATTGATTTATACCGAAAACAAAATAAGGAGATTAGGGATCATTCGATTTTGACAAAGAGGGATTATCATTCGAAAGTTTGGTTTTTTCTCTGACCATGCTTGTGACTATGGTGGTGCATAAGGAAAATGATATGAAAATTCAATATAATTAAAGACAGAGAAGAAGACATATGTCTTTGTGTGTGTGTGTGTGTGTGTGTTTGTTTGTGTGTTTTATTTGAGCTTGATTTTTTAGCATGATGAAGCATTCTCTGATTTTGAAAGCAAAATTGAAAAGGGAAACAAAATGATGGCTCCTAGAAAAAAAATTAAGTTTGAAATGATTCTCTCTTTTTTTTTAAAAGAACTTAAGTTTTTCATAAGTTTTTTTAATTTTTTTAAACATATGTGTTTACTCTTTTAATACTTTGTTGCCTTCCTTTCAACTCTTTATCTATATATTATGAAAAATTATGAAAGTTTTTGCATAACTCATAACCAACTAAAAAATAATGTGAATTTAATAGCATTGTATTTTTTTTTTCCGGTACACGCCTAAGAAATGTTCAACCTTACTCTTGCATTTTATGTGAGTGGGACCACAAACACATAAATCATGCATTGATAATAGCAAAAATCTAAGTTTATGATCATCTTACCAATGAACAAATGAAAAATATGTTTTTTGACCTATAACGCTCAATTAGAGAGCATATAAGTGAATCATCTCAAAATAACTTCCTAATTTGTATAAATCTAGATTCATGTATATATAATTCAAAGAACTGATCTATAATATTTTCTGTATGAGAGATTATAAGTTTCAAATTCGGATGGAGGGATATTTATGGATATTTAAATTTGAGTGGTTTGACTCTCATCTTTATCTCAAAAAAAAATTATATATAATTCATACCTGTCATTCCGTGGAATCAGATAGTTGGGATGACGTACCACCATATGCGAAATCCGTTGTCTATCTATCAATGATTGTCGCGTATGGTTAGTTGGCAAGGTAAGAAAAGAATTTAAATTGGATTTTGCCTTAATCCTATGTGTCGATGGTTTGTTTGATTTTTGTGCATCGCTGCCTCCGTTACGGCTTCTCCCTCCTCTACGGCCTCGTCTAAGGTTACAACCTCGCTCCCCATAACTATCTCGTCCAACACCCGTAGTATGTATCATTGCTGCTCAAATCTACATACAAGAAACAATTTAGATATCTTAAATAAGTATCTTAATTAGATAAGATATTGTAAGAATCCATGCTTTAAAAGCAAATAATTAACCTATGAAGGCTTTTAAAAATTAGAACTAGTTTCATATTTTTCAACAAAATCCTAATTTGATCATATATTCTCCACAAAATAACAATTAAGGCATTTTTAATGAAAACATAATATCAGAAATTGGTAGCAAAATTCTAATTGTAATAAAACATTTGACTACATATATATCAAGTATCGTCAAAAAAGAAAATTAAAAAAAAATTGATTATAATGCTGATTTAACCAAATTCAACAAATTCTTATACAACGACGTCAAAATCAGCCATCTTATCATATAAAAATTCCATAATTAATACATCAATACTAACTCAATTTTCATCACAAACCAAAAAACAGAGCATATATCATAAACCCTAGTTTAATCACAAATTATATATTATCACAAACTCTTACAAACCAATACCTAAGTCCATTCAATATTACAAATCATAATCTCCAATAATATTACTTCAAATCAATCACAATAAAGAGAAATCAAAGGAAAAATTAACCAAAAAAGGATGTATTTTAGGCAGAAAAGAGAAAAGAAGTTGTGCAACTAAGTAGAGAGAAAGAGAGGAGAGAACCATACATGCAAAAAAATAAAAATTCTAATTAGCAAAAACTTTGGAGTACAAATTATATTTTTGCACCCCTAAAGCATATATACCAATAAACCAAATGCTTATATATAAGCACAAATGAGCTTTGAGATTCTAAACCTCTCTATTTTTAGTTAGTCTTAAGATATACATAGATAATTTTTTTTTCATTTATTAATTTTGCCGAGATTTTATAAATTGAAAATAAGTGTATAATGCACTTTAATAGGATTTCATAAATATAGTCAAATGTTTAACACTTGGATACATATTATTCGGTTAGGTGACTATTTGAAGGTTATAACAAAATTTTATAAGATTTTAGATATTCAGAAGGAACTAATTCGAATAAAAATTTGCTATTTCTAAAATATATTTTCTCTTTCTTAGGAGGAAAACCTCAATTTTAAGAAAATCAGCTGAATTTACCAATTTTATCCAAAATTTGAAAGAACTTTGTGCAAAGAAAAAACATTGTGCAAGTTATTTTTAATTATTATTTTATCTTCTTCTTTTTTAAAATAAAAATGAGGGTTAAGTCACTCAAATTTAAATTCAATTTTATCTTTTAAAAAAAGTGATATATGCAAAGATGTAAAACTAGCCTTTACAAGGGTTTTCTCCAAAAATCTACTAATTTGCTTCTTGGACAAAATTAATAGCTTTACCATGATCCACTTAGAGAATAATTTCTTCTCAAAAAAAAAAAAATCTCACAAACACCTTGAAGTGGAGAACAGTTGTAACATATTATTTGTGAGGACAATGATGAATTCAAAGAGTCAGATAAATATAGATACAAAATAAAAATATGAATATTATAACAAAGTATGAAGTCTATATAAATATAATATTATTATAATAAATTTTATTTAATCTTAAAAAAATATATAACAAATATTATTGAAATTGAAAATTAAGGATACGTATATGTCTAAAATTGCCTCTCAGTGAATCCGCTATTGTGTGAGGAAACGAATTTGACAAAAACTGTAACAGAAGAAAATATGTAATTTTTTTTTATCAGTGAATTGGATTAATACAATTCTACAAAGACGAAATAATGTGAGTTTTGAGAAAAGTGAATATATTTTTTTTATTTTTCTTCAATATATAATTTATGGGAAAAATTTTCAATGATGATTGAAAAAAAAAATTAACAATTATTTTATAACTGACATCTTTTATTAATCAGAAGCACAATTTAGTCTACATAATTCTAGGCTCCAGAATTAGGCATTTTTATTCAATTATATGGACTCAATTTCTATATATGCCATTTCAATAAAACCCATTACTTTTTTTAATTTACCTTCGTTGTCAATATATAATTAATTAACCAAAATTAACAAAAAAAACTCAACCATTTGTCAAAGTACAAATTTGGTACAGCACTCAACAATCATAAAAGGAACTTCTTTAGCTTTTTTTTTTTTTTTTACTTTTGTTGCCAAACTATATTAAATGCAAAAGGCAACTAAGTAATTTATCTCCTAATCTAATTATAATATTTGTCATGTTGTTTTTGTTTGTCAACTTTCCAGTACAATAGTAAAAAAAAAAATTTGGTCTGGTTAATTAATTAATTAATCATGAAATTTTTTTCTGTTTTTGCACTAATAGACCTAAAAAAAATGAGTTATTTTAAGCCCAATTTGACTATAAAGTATATATATTCTTAGCATTGGAATAACCTAGAATAGAATATTCTAATAAAAAAAAGACTTGTTAAATAATCTTAGAAATTTCCAAACTATCAACTTCTGCCAATTGAATTTTTGCAATTGATCAATGATAAAATTAATTGAAGCCTCTTTTTCTCTGGAAAAAGAAGTTTCTGGAAGCTCCTTTACCTTTCTAGACTGAGAATCAGAACTGGACACGTGGCATACAAACTTTTCCAGCTTTTTAGCTTTTTTTTTTTTTATCTAGCAAATTTTTTCTTTAAGCATATATTATAAGATCAAGATATAAGTTCTGAAAATAATTGTATTGGTGTATATCTCTGTTTTTATTTTATGTCTCCCATTTGGGGAATAGCATGGACAACAATACATAGATAAGGGAGAATCTCTTAATAAATTATTATTTCGATAAATTTGTTAATGAATTTTTAAATGATTTTTAAAAAAATTTAAAATAGAAAAAATTATAAACATATTTTTGAATTTATAGATCGATCGTATTTCAAATTTCATATAATTCAAGTATTATTTAATATTTTATCAAAGACAATCAAAATTACATGATATTTATAATGGTTTATATTTAACGGTCTTTGATGGAAATATCAAATGATCCTTAAATTGCATGAAATTTGAAACATAATCAATCTATAAGTTAAAAAAATATGTTTGTCATTTTTTTCTATTTTTGATAATTTCAAAAAATTATTTTAAAATTATTTCAAAATTAATTGACAAGATTGTCAAAATAATAGTTATCCGAATCTCCATCAGATTACGCAGAGTAATCCAAATTAATTATCCATTAATTGGGCCATGAAGGATTATATGAGAAATTAAGAAACCAATAAGAGGGAAATGGGAATAACATTTAACAGGCTCCAATGTCAGATGTTACAAAATTAAAACTTAATTATGAAAATATTAATTGCTAGAAATAATTTGCAAGTTTAGTTCAATTAACCTATGGTTGGAGATGTAAAAGTAAACTGATATGGATCAAAAGAAAGAGATACATATTGCTTTGACCATAATTTATTATTCTTTTATAATTAAAGCCGAATATATCAATGAGTTAATTTTAAGCTAGAAAAATTAAGAAAATATATTTTTAAGGATATTTTGAGTTTTTGTCTAAATATATATATCATACTCCTTTATATAGTCAGATATTTATATCACACTCCTTTAATTAGTAGGCATGAAGGACTAAGTATTAATTTAAAATATATTCTAAACATAACTTATTACATATAATAAATTGCATAATTGCCACTGCCATATCAGCTGTCACATTTTTTATGACTCAAGCAAAGATGAATCATTAACTGCCAGGAATTAATCAAAATCACTTAGTCTTAAATCTAAACCATGCATTAATTAATCAAACTTAGTCTTAAATCTAAACCATGCATTAATTAATCAAACTTAGTCTTAAATCTAAACCATGCATTAATTAATCAAGGAAGCCAACTACAATTCCAATTTTTTCTCTAGCTACCTAAATTAAGATCTTAATTAATTACAAAGAAAGATATCAACTCAAATAAAAGCCCAAATATATATATAATCAGGCCCAATTTTTAAAGTTAATTAACGCTAACAAGCCACTTGTGCTAAATGCAACTTGTATGTGTTCATGTATCTAAATAAATCCCCAACAAAAATCATATATGCACATTAATTATTATTGTTGAAGCCATCACAATAATCGATTTATTTATTTTTTAAATCTTATTTGATATTATGACTACCAAAATTATATCCATAACAACAAAAATTTCAATTCTTGATCAAACATGGATACAATATAAAAACAGATCCCTCATCTTTTTTTTTTTTGATATAACATATCCCTCATCTTTTCATAAAAATAAAAACAAAAACAATATAAAACATATCAAGTTTAGGCCTAAAATGTTAAAAAGGAGGGATCTAATAACCATGATCATCGATGTTCATTTTTTTTTTGTTGAGAAAATGTGATCATTGGTGTTCATAACATCTACTTTATCATTCATGCTTTAATTAATATATGTAAACCGTTAGATATATTCTAATCCATCTCAATAATATACATATAAAAAATTATTGAATTTTAATTTTATTTTGGTAGTCACCAAGTGAATGAATTAAATCTCAAAATTTGATCCGTTGATTTTTGTTTGCATTTGATGCATATTAAAATAAAGTTGAAATTATATAATTTGTTTATGTATCTATATAACATGATATATATATACAATATTCAATTACTTAGTTTTATTATTTAAAAATTTAACAAATAGTTATTTAAAATTTAATTTTATAATATTGATGTAGCACTAATGACCATGAGTATTGGATCCCTCATCTTTTCATCAAAATTTTTTTTTAAAAAAAAACAATATAAAAACATTTCAATTTTAGGCCTAAAATATTAAATTTTGAAACAAGATTTATTTGTTCTTGTGGTGTTTGACCTCGGTATTGCTTCGGTATAATTAAAACTCAAGTTCAGATTCGCTGGTACGTAGTAGGATTCATTACTTGATGGCAAATTCTCACATCCAAATTCATAAAATATTCTTTCAAAAATTTAAATGAGTGTGGCTAGTATGAACACAAATTTACAACTAATTACTGGAATTGAATCAATTTCTTTTTTTTTTTTTACATTATAAGCAATGCATACATATCAAAAAGTATAACATTTTAAGTTGGTGGCAAAATTGTCGTTGTAGAAAAATTAACACACTAACTTTATTAGAGAAAAACTAATAATATATTATAGAGTAATTTTATTATGAATAAAAAATTTTAATAATTAATAAATTCTCATCATAACTAATGGTTTTCAACATCCAGTCATTCTTTTTTGTGTAGAAAATAAGCCTCGAAATCCGAGTTTGTCATTTCAAATTCTGATTTTGAATCATGACTCGTGATCCAAAATTTGTGTGATCTACTTGAAAATGTCTCTGCCATGCACTTGTGTTGTGTTGTGTTGCTTTCTTTTACTTTTTCTCGGAGGATTACTTGAAAATGTGTCTGTCACTTCTATTAATTGTTTGAATTGAAATTCTACTGGTTACATGAAATTGTTCGAAAGCAGGAATCTTTCTCAAAAAAAACTTGAAAGCAGTACGAATTCGACCTGAGATCGATGCTTAGATTATGAGGTTTCCATTCCACCTGACCAACCCTACCAACACCAAAAGCTGGTATGAAGATAGAAAGAGAGAGAGAAAGCAAAAACAGAGGAAGAGAATTTAGTATTATTGTTCTCTAGAAACTACTTAGTACATATTAATCTATTTAGAACTGTAGGTTTAACACGGTGATGATAGATTCCGTCTCTTTACAGAGAAATGCGGGTTCAAGTTCCATAAAAGACATTTAAAAAAAAATAAATGTTAGAATTATTAAAAACTGAGGAAGAGAATTTAGTACTATTATTCTCTAGAAACTACTTAGTACATATTAACTTCTTTAGAATTATAGGTTTAATACAGTGATGATAGATTTCATCTCTCTATAGAGAGACGCGGGTTCAAGTTCCGTAAAAAATATTTAAAAATAAATAAATATCGGGATTAACGAGAGTTCTTATATCAAAGAAAAAAAATATTAACCTCTTTGACTAATTCAACAAGGATAACACAAAACAAAATTAGAATGATTAGCTTGATATATACTAATTAAGCTGGATATATATATCATATATCATATTTGCTGAAGAAACAAAGAATTAGCAAACATAATATAACACACAAGTGGCTGGCATCAGTTGGTGTGAGTTAGGTCTCTCAACTCAAACACTTCTCTTCAACTGTACCGGTGTACCGTTCTCTCTCTGTTTTTCTCATTGGTTGGTGTGTATTGTTAAACCTCCTAATCCAACTAGTCAAACCCACTATTTTATTTTATTCTCATTTTCATATATCCATCAATCTCCTAAACCTATATAAAAATTTGTACAAACATGTCTATACACAAAAATATCAACCCAGTATCATCATCAACCATGATCATGCCGAACCTTACCGAATCGGAGCGGGTCCACGGCACCACTGATCACCCAGGTACGGTTGTAGCGGAGCTCGAGGGCACACTTCTCAAAGACCCGGATCCATTTCCGTATTTCATGCTAGTAGCATTCGAGCGAAACTTCGGTCTGGTAAGATTCACTGTATTGCTGCTCCTCTGGCCGGTACTGAAATTACTCGAGCTCATCAGTCAACCCAACCTCCGGTTACGTATAATGGTGCTCATTGCACTTTCCGGTGCAAGGAAATCAGAGATCGAGGCAGTGTCGCGCGCGGTGCTCCCTAAGTTTTTGTTAGACGACATTGACTCGTCAGCATGGAATGTCTTTAGATCATACAAAAGAAGGGTTGTCGTGACAACGTGGCCGAGGGTTCTGGTCGAGACTTTTGCTAGGATGCACCTCGGTGCAGATGAGGTGGTAGGTTGTGAACTTGAAATGGTACCGTGTGGTTACGCTACCGGGTTCATCATATCGGATACCCCAATCGAGAACCGGGTACACGCATTTTTCGAAGGTGATGATGTCCCGGATGCCGGTTTGGGCAGGCCGGAGACGGCTAAATCTTTCATATCTATTTGCAAGGTAAGTTCAATATGTTTATTGACATTATTCAGTAATATTTTTATTTTGAGAAATTTATTTTAAATTAGTAATACTAAATTTGATAAGTAATTGAAAAAGCTTTTATCATCATATATTCATATGGTACAATAGTACAAAACCTCTGAAACATGAGTTATTCTATAACAGACTATGTTGTGTTCCAAGGCACATGAGCCGTACGATTAAGTTAACATCTTGATTTATTGGTTGATCGAAATTTGTAATTTATTATCTCTATTGCAGTCCAGTTTTGAATTTTAAAAAAAAAATTTTCTGTTGCTGAAATTGTAACAGAGGGGAACAAAAGACAAAAAATATATATTTTAAAAAAATAAAAATAAAAGATAACAGGATTTTATTCGCTCATTTTACCTATAAAAATCATGTGTCCATTATTTATTTATTTTTTGTTTTGAGAAGTATACTTTCTGTACACTACCAAACCTTATAAAATGCATTTCTTCATTATCCTTAAATCTTTGAGCAAAATAAAGTTTTTTTTTAAATCTAAAATACATTTGAGTTAATCAATCTTGCATCCTAGGTGGATAAACCTTATCAATAGTACGATCAATTAAACCGAATTTTTATGTAAACAAAATTAATTCTAAAATAAAATATTGAGAATTTTAAAGAGCAATTTGGAGAAATAGACATATTGATAATATTTTCACGTTTGGGTATCCATTTCCCAAAATTCCATATAAAAATTTCATAAGATACATTGGAAAAAAAATAGATATCGGAACTAAAAATAATCCTTCTAAAAATTAGTACTCTTCACCCAATAATTAATGCGCTGATGCTTTGCACACTACAAAATATTTGTGGGAAAGAGATATGGTTGTGGTGGCATCTATATTTTGTTAGTCCATAATAAATTAATAATCAATATAATTTTCGTCAAAATAACTACAAAATAATTCATCAAAATAAGTAATAATTATATTACATAACATTTTCTAACAATGTTATCTAAAAGGAAAAAAAACAGTTTCTAACAATGGATATTTTTGTAACAGGAGCAACTGAATCCACCATTCACACCAAACATTGATTCGAATGTAGACTCGCAACACCGCCCCGTACCGGTCATATTTCATGATGGCCGATTGGTGCCCCGGCCGACCCCTCTAACGTCACTTTTCATAATCTTCTGGATTCCGTTCGGCCTAGTAATGGCCTTCATTCGCATAGCGGTTGGCCTATCGGTCCCAATTGGGATCATACCTCTTATTGCCCCGATATTTGGTGGTGCAGTGATAATTCGTGGCCGCCCCCCTCCACCGGCCCGCTCAAACAACAACAAAGGAGTCTTGTTTGTCTGCACACACCGTACCTTAATGGACCCAGTTGTGCTAGCAACAATACTCGGCCGGAAGGTCACGGCCGTCACGTATTCCCTCTCTCGATTTTCTGAAATTCTCTCGCCCATCCCTACAGTGCGGTTGACTCGTGACCGGACTGCAGACGGTGACAAAATTAAAGAGCTACTGGCTGATGGTGACCTAGTCGTGTGCCCCGAGGGGACCACTTGTCGGGAACCATTCTTATTGAGATTTAGCGCATTATTCGCCGAGCTTACCGATCGAATTGTACCGGTTGCAACGAACTACAGAGTCAAGTTGTTCCACCCGACAACTGCGCGTAAGTCCAAGGCAATGGACCCCATATTCTTCTTCATGGATCCGAACCCGGTGTATGAGGTAACATTTCTGAACCAGCTGCCGGAAGAAGAGACTTGTGCAGCCGGTAAAAGCGCGCATGACGTGGCAAACTATGTACAGCATATGCTTGCAGCGACATTAGGTTTTGAATGTACAAATTTCACTCGGAAGGATAAGTACCGTGTTCTAGCCGGTACCGACGGTACGGTGAATGCGAAACCGGCAAAGAACAGCAACTGGATTGATTGGGTCAAGGAGGCAGTTGGATTTCTTCTGCATTAGAGTAGATTAATTAAGATTAGCATTTGATATAATTTGGTGAGCTGTTCTGCAAAATGCTGTACATTATTTGTTTGCTTTAATTTGTCTGGTATAAATTAAGTGACAAATGTGTTGATTTAATCAATGTTTATTTCATTAAATATTCATTTGATTAAACAATAATAAAGATGCCTCAAACCCAACATAGGATTGATGTGTTGCAACTGTTGTGCTACATTAATTTAGTTTGCATTTTGCAGGGAAATTAGAGAAGGCCTTTTTCTTTGTTTTCCAGTTTTTTTAAGCCTATGTAAACTGAAATTCTATGTAATAATAGTACCAGTGTTGTTGAAACGCAGGGTTTAGCACAGTGGTGATGGTTATTATCTCTTTACGGAGAGATACAGATTCAAATTTTGTAAAGGACATTTAAAAATAAATAAATGTCGGAATTAACACGAGCCTTATATTAAAAAAATAATAATATCAGTTTATTCCTACTTTTTGCTCCTTTTTTCTTTATTTTAGTACATTTGTCCTTTTGAAATTCTGGTAATTTGATAGGACTGAAAAATAAAATGGGCTGGGGAAAGCCTAAGAAAATATCTTGATTAATTAGGCCTTAGGTGTTTTGTTTGAGGCCTTTTACATGGGATTTTTGCAATATCTCACCATTTTTGGGCCTATATTTGGAAAATAGGTGCCTATTTGGAGCAATTTCTCAAATACCTGGAGGCTTTTATGCTTCTTTTCATGAAGTATAATCCAATTTTCTCTACCTCAATCTTGCAAATTTTTATTGTTTAGCACTTCCCAATTCAAAACTCCATCTATTGTTCCTATTTGTTCTTACTTAAAAAACTTGATATACAAAAAGGCTCAAAACAATTCAACAATAAATACTCTCAGCAGCGCCTTTGGGCAAAATTAGTTGTGGTTCTATCATGGAAGATTTGATTGAAAATTCCAACAAATGGAGTCTAATTTTTAGTAAAATTTAAAATTGAGCTTGCATGAACACGAATAGAAAGTACAATGATGAATTTTATGATCCATTAATAATAATGATTATTTTAACAATATTTTTTTCAAATTAAGCTAAAAGATTTTCAAAAAAATTTAAAAATAAAGATATTAACAATCAGTCTAATATATAGGTTGGTTATATATAAAAGAAACTGATATAATATACTGTCATTAATTCCGCCATCAATACTGACTTCATTACTTATATTTACTAAAACAAAACTTGATTACACGGATGGTCAATTAAGTATCGATAAATTTTATATCAATGATCGTATCTCTCTAACATTTTTCGTATGCAAAATTTCATACAATTTCGCATTGCATGAAAAACTTAAAAACATATTGTCAGTCAATCTAATGAATTGGTTACGTATAAATTTTCACACATCCATTTTTGTTAATTTTATAAACAGATTATAACAGTGACTTCCGTTCCAACGGACAGGGAAAAAAACTAAGTATATAAATAAAAATTATACTCTAATGAGAGAAATTCCAAGTGTGTTGTCAAGAATGGGATTCGAACCCATGCCCTTTCGGACCAGTACCTGAAACTGGCGCCTTAGACCAACTCGGCCATCTTGACTATTAGTTTTGAAAGCTCACACAAAATTATTTTATGATAACTAATTATTAACAAGCCGAATTTAAACTCAAAATAATAAAAAGTTAATTTAATTAAAGAAGAAAAATTATAATGTAAAATTGATTTGGATTTTTTTTTTTGGGGGGGGGGGGGTGTGAGAGCATTTCATAACTCAAATAATAACTGATTCAAAAAAATATATTATCTCTGTATAAAATTTTGGATGAAAAAGGAGGCTGTGGTCAAAGCTAAACTCTGCCCCTGACTAGACCCAATTTTATTAGTTTGACTGATAATCCTTATTTTTGTTTTGTTATTAATGTGGACCAAAATAAATTTATAAAAATAAGCACTTAACTTATTATATAATTGCGTTTAAGAAGTGTTTGGCACATTATTATCCTTCATTTTTGTTGGCATCGCATAGTTGTTACATCTGACGTTGTCACATATGAGTTATAATTTGATAATCTTGATAATGATCTTTTAAATTAATATGCAAATAAGATTGAAAATAAAAAAAATTTATAGATATATTATTGGATTGATGTATGGTGTTAGCTTAACAACTCTGTTTTATATATTTTCAATATCGTTCAACGATTCATAAAGGATCATTGCATATTAAAGCCACTTAATGTACGATTAAACATACATAAAATTTCGTTATATTTTATGACATGATATTATATTATACAAATCATTTTTGTTACGTTGGATTTTATGAAATTAAAGTTTATATCCGAAGATCGTCAAGATAGTCAAAATAAATAATCATCAAGTGATTCCTCGTCGAGATATATATTATGTTCTAAAATTTTCTTTTAATTGTTTACACTCTACAAATTATAAAAATAATAGTTGAAAAATATAATAAAAATTGGTTATTAATATCTGTAGATTTAATCTAATTTTGTTTTTTTTTTGTTGTTTTTTGTATTTGATTGAAGAATAGCTATGTTGTACTTTGGCCTTTATGTACCCTCTACTTTGGAAATATAATAAAAATTGGTCCCCTTCTCAGATATTTGTCTCAAAAAAAAAATTTCTATAGACAAAAATAAAAGAAAAAAATTGTATTTTTGTTATCTTGCAAAAAAAATCAAACACGTTTCATCTAAAATGAATAAAAAAAATAATATAAAATCCGGGTCAATTTAGGTGGCGTGTGGACATGAAAAAGGAAATAATTAATTTGACATGAATAAAATAAGATTGATTCAATATTTAACTCTTATTTATGAAGGAACAGATCCGATGCAATCTATTTCTCTTCTCCACTAATTGCAAAATTAGTCGGTGGTTAACTTTTCTTAATTCTGATGGGGAAATCAATCGTAGTCGTACACGTGTCCATCGCTTCAAGATGTGGTCAATTGTGTGCTGCTCCATGTGACCATTTTGTCGACCTTTCGTGTGCATATTTGTGTAACGGGTCAGTATTCGTATTTTCGATATAGTTTCTCGAAAATTTTAAAAATTAATTATATATATTAATAATTTGAGATATTTTATCAAAATTATAGCGTAATTAATCTTCTCAAAAAAATTTGAAATGTGATTTTAAGATGACTATATGTCAATAACTCTTTTATAGAATAAAAGATAATTTTTATCATGAAAGGTAGAACATAATATACTACTATCCTTTCTATTTAGATTTTTATTTCGTATTTTCGTTGATTTGTCACGGAGAAAAGTGGGTATGATTTTTGTTTAGTATATGATATGTTACAAGGATGGGGACTCATTTAAATTGATAAATTTGACAATCATCGTAATGATATTTTAAATACATTTAAAAATTTAAGAAAAGGGGAAAAGATATACTTGACGACTGACGATTAGTGTTGTATGAAAGTATTGTGCCGACATGTGTTAGTTTATCCGCGTGTCGGTCGAACGTATCATACCGTATAAGCACGTGTAAAAGTGAGCATGTGTCATGTCGTATTATGTTTTTTGTAAAGATGTTAAAAACGATATTTGTAACGGCATAATATATACCAGCACGTTGTGCCTGCACGTACTTACACATGTCTGCATGTGTTTGAATTATTTTTAAAAATATTCAAATTTTAATTGTTAATAACAATAAAATTTATAAAAAAATAAAAAGTTAAGAAAAAAATTATAAAATGGGATAAAATATACTCAATAATTAAATATTTAATATTTAATTAAAGAGAGAGATCAATTTATGTCGAAATATTTTCAAAAAAAGAAAGAAAGAAACATGTCTACTTATATGTACATGCTACATGAATTTGAACGTATCTATATATATCACGTGTTTATTAGATACATAGGCACACAGTGTTATGCCCATCCAATACATTTATCACATAATATGACATTTTTAAATATACAATATATGATATATGAATACAACACATATAAATACATATGTTGTATTTGAATAATATATATCATATCGTGCAAGGCCGGATCCAAAATCATAAGCAAACATGAACACACAAATAAATATATATATATATATATATATATTTCTTTCAGTCCAAAATCCCAATCAACCTCAAATACAACACAAATTCAAACTATATTTCTACAAATCTTAAAAAAAAACATCTACTACATTAATAACTACTTTCAAAATATAAATTCAGACATCCATCTAAACTTACCTACACATAAATCCATCTCTAACATCACACACACACACACACATCATATATTTTTATTAACATATTATATTATAACAACTACCTAATTAAGCAGAAAGAAACGTAGAATAATACAATTAGAAGCAAAGAGACACACACACACACGTTTGAAAAAGGGAGACATGAGTGTCAATGCTACATCCATCCAATTGCAATGATTGAAAAACCCCCAATCATCATCCTCCAGCTGTCAAACGTGGAAATTTGAAAAAATAAAATCATTCTCTCGAATGTCCTTTCCGACGACTTCAAACTTCAAATTTCAAATATTAAATGTGAGAAAATGTACTAGCTCTACTTTATTATCAAAAACACATCTTGATTTTGTGCATTTTTACGATACATGAAGATTGAAAGAACAATATCTTTGTTATGTACCTCCTCTCCTCGTAAGATCTGTTAACAAATAATTAACAGAGCTCTCATGTTATAGTTCTTATTTAGTTTAATTTAGTTTAGAGAGCTGATATATATATATATATATATAATATAGATACTGTTATTGATATTATCATTGATATGAATTTAATTATATATATTAAATGAGTTATGATGTATATTAATGATTTTATTATGCAAACTCATTTTATACAGTATTATTGTTATGCAACTTAAATGAATTATTATGTACATTAATAATTTTATTATATAAATTCATTTTATATAATATTATCGTTATGCAACTTAAATGAGTTATTATACATATTAATGATATTTAAATTAAAAAATAGAAATATTATACATAATAAATCCATTAACATACATAATAATTTATGTATTATATATAAATACTTCCGTATCAACAATGATATCAATAATAATATCTCCGTAACATTTTCCTTTAGTTTATTCCAATGCAGAATGCTACTCGATTAATTATTCTTTCGACTTTTTAAAATCTAACCATAATTATCATTTTTAATTATTAAGGCTCGTGTCAACGTAACTTTCTACAATGGTGGGACGTCCACTAACTGACACGTTTATGCCTCGTCTCTATCCACTATAAATCTAACAATTAACATTTATTCGACCTTACAATTATGAAAATTGAAATTTTTTATATTACATCATCATTTTTTTAATTTATTATATATTAATTTTAGAATGTTTTCAACGTTGCAATCGTTTATTTTTTGTCGTAATAATTTATAATTTATTAGAAAATGATTTTTCATAATTATAGAGATAAAAGTAATGAACTTACCGATGAATTACATATGTTGATTTGACATTTAAGAAAAAAATTGTTAATTTAGTAAGGTTATTAAATTGTTGAATGATGTATAACAAATGTTACATGTCTTTAAAATTATAATTGCAAATTTTATGTTATAATTAATAAGTCATTTATAAATGAAATAAAAATAATTTTCGAACATTTATATCTTACTTATGAATAATTTAGTAATTATGATGTAGTATTTATAATTATAATTTTAGGATTATAGAGCATTTTTTTATTAATTTAGCCATCTTGTCAAATTAGTAAGTCTTTTTAAAATTTATCACTCAATATTTGTAATTTCTTTGCATAGGTACATTTTCATCCCTACAATTGTAAAAAAATATTTTCTTTACCAATTAAAAATTGACACGTCAATAAATTAGCAATTACATAAATAGAAACATTATAAAATTAATTTACAAAATTTTATAAATTGATAATGTATCAAATTTATTATAAAGTAATTTTTTCAGTACTATGATCTATAAATAAATATATACATATATATAAAAAAAATTAAAATTCATATTATATATCTAATATGAAAACATAAGTTTTTTTATAATAAATATTAAATTACGATAAAAATTCATAATCGAACAAATTCTATAATCAAGTAATAGGGATACAAACAATAAAAATTACAAGCTGTTCCTCAGTGGATAGGCAAAATTCCATAAAACAAAAAATGACTTGTTATGACCTCGATTACTTGATTTCTGATTAAGAAAACAAAATATTTTAATTTCTTCTTATAGACAACGATTTAATTTGGTTGGTTGTCTCCAAACTGCTGTCCACGGCACTATCTCGAACATTGTTATATATAAATATAATAATATAATATAATGAGTAAAATTAGCGTGTTTTGAGGAGCACCGGATTCCTTGATGCTCTTAATTTAAAATTCGCCGAATCGGTTTTAAACGATAAATTTTTAATTGCTCAATAAATTTTTTATATTAAAAATCTTGTATATTAAAATTTTCTATTTTTAATTTTTTTTTAATTTTTTATTTCATGTTTTTAAAAATAATCTATTTTATATGAAAAAAATTATTATTACATTAATCATCTTAAAAAATCTTAAAAAATAATTACAAAACTCTAAAAATAAATTTTTTATACGAAAAATTTATTAAATAATTTAAATCGTTCATTTAAAATTAATTTAATGAATTTTTAAATTAATAATACCGAGAGAGTCTATATTTTTTAAAACACGTTAACTCTACTCTAATATAAATATATGTAACACTTAATTTAAACCCCCACAAATGCCTAAATGCATGTGTAGAAAAATCTAGAGGAGACAGCTGTAAGGCGACCTTTTTTTACTTTACTTTCGTCGCTGTTCTCTTTCATTTGTTTACTTCTCCTCGTCTGGTCGCCACTTTGGAATTGCTTTTTGTGACAACCCATGTTTTGAAACTCGGAAAAAAATTACAATCTAGGTAACTTGGCGACTTATAACTGGTCGAAAACGCTGTTCGCTGTTACATGTTGGATTTGGAGGAACAACAACACCGCCGCACGGATGCCTCCATCATCTCGTGAAATGAAAATGGAAGCACTCGTTCTCTCATTTATTTATTACCTTCTGTCAAAAAAATTTTCTTTTCTTTTTCTACCTCGTTAGTGTTAATGTGTAACAGTGTAAGTGTAACTGAAGCCAAGCTGTATCTCACTAACCTGACTCTGCCATGCATTAACTCGAAATAAATACACCTTGTCGCTAACAAAATCAATCTGATTTGCATTTTGTACTGTATGTATATCTATCTATCTGATCTAGTTGCTGTCTCTGTGTTAATAAGATTTAAGAAAGAGTTTCTGCTTGTCAGTAACTCATAGACTGTTTCAAACAGAATGTGAAACAAAGAATTGTTTATTGTTGCTTCATATGAAAATGACAACGTACCATCTTTCTTTATGGCTAATTCAATCATCAATTAATTAATGTAATAATAAATAAATAAATAAGTAAAAAGTTTGACTGGTCTTGACCAAAATGTGAAGAAATTCAAAAACAGGAAATGAATACAGTGGCATACGCATACATACTGGTACTGAATTGAATCAGAGACAAGGGGGTTGATTGAAGAGAGAGAAAAATGGAGAGATGATGAAAGCTACAAAACGACAACGGCGAGGACGGTGATGGAGACGGCGATATTTTCTCCTCTCCTCTCCTCTGTTTTTTTGTGGCATTCCATTCCGTTACGTTCCGTTCCGTTCCGCTTTGCGTTGCCTTTGCTCACGTTCTCTTGTGGCGGCTTCCTTCTATCTGTTACGCACCTAATTATATCTTTATTCATTCATTGGTTTCTGAGAAGTTCTTCTCTTCTTCTTCTTCTTCTTCTTCTTCTTCTTTTTTTGACGATTGTTTAATTTCATGGGTTGATGGTATTTAAAAATGACTTGTTAATTGGTAAAACGTGAAACTGTAAATTTGATTTGTATAATAATCTGTATATTTCGTTTGAGATTTAAGCTGTTTTTGCTATTTTTTTTTCAAATTATTTAGAACTTCAATAATCAGAAATTAAGTGTCTTTAATAAATCATTGAATAATGCTCTGAATTACATTACATTTTGTTGAGAGTTGGTTTATCTGTCTAATAACATACCCATATTTTTTTTGTTTGCTAACTTATTTTAATTTATTTGAATATATTATAAGATTATCCCTGTTCTAATTTCATGACCTTGAGATATGTCACATGTTAAAGCATGGATGTCTCTCTAGACTCAAGATTGTGAAGTTGCCTTATCCATATAGTCACAAATGTGATTATTTCAGAGAACAATAACTATACATATATAAATAAATCCATCTGTTACGTAAAAAAAAATTCAGAAATTGAAGTACTTGTGAAATTAAATAAAAAGAAAAAACAGATACATTATAAAAGACAACATTTTCAGTCATTTTAATTTTTTGTTGATATTGAACGTATAAACGATCAGCAAGACTTTGAGCACAAAAGAACAAAAACAGTACGTCTTCCTATCACCTTACCTCAAACCCATCACGTCCCCGAAGCAACACACACACACACACACACACACACACACACACACACACACACACACACACACACACACACACACACACACACACAGCTCCACTACCAAGTTCCAAGTTCCAAAATCCCTCGCTCGTATAAATCCATCCCCATTATCCCCCCTGCATAAATTCGAACTACCAACACACAATCATGGCATCTCCCTTTCTCATCATCCTCTCCATTCTCCTCTTCCAATCTACCTTTTCTCTTTCTATCAGAGCCAGAAATCACCTCAAACCTCTCATCTTTCCTCTCAAAACCCAAGCCATCCCACCTTCTTCCCTCCCGAGCGCTCCCAACAAGCTCCGGTTCCACCACAACGTCACCTTGACAGTCTCTCTTTCGGTTGGCACGCCGCCTCAAAACGCCACGGTGGTTCTCGATACGGGAAGCGAGCTCTCATGGCTACGCTGCGCCACGTCGACGTCACCTCTCTCGTTTAACGCTCGTGCCTCCTCTTCCTTCTCTTACATCCCCTGTTCGTCCCCAACTTGCGTCTCGCAAGCCCGAGACTTGCCGATACCCGCCACGTGCGAACAATCGTCCCACCTGTGTCATGTGGCGCTTTCGTATTCCGATGCATCGACCTCAGAGGGGTCTCTCTCGTCCGATTTGTTTCGGTTAGGTGACACGACAGCATCTCCTTCGCCTATCCGTACAACCTTTGGTTGCATGGCATCCACCTTTGACTCGGCGGTTGACCCGACGGCAACCACTGGTTTACTGGGTATGAACCGTGGGGCCCTCTCTTTTGTGACACAGACCGCGACGCGTCGATTCTCGTATTGCATATCGGACCGTGATTCGTCGGGTGTTCTACTAATAGGAAGCACTAATTTACCATTCATGCTGCCACTGAATTACACTCCATTCGTTCAAATCTCTCTCCCTCTGCCGTATTTCGACCGAGTCGCCTATTCGGTACAATTAGACGGCATTCGTGTCGGATCGACTCAGTTACCAATACCAAAATCTCTCCTCTTGCCCGACCATACTGGTGCCGGACAAACCATGGTCGATTCCGGTACTCAGTTCACATTTCTCTTAGGCGAACCGTACGACATACTCAAAACCGAGTTCCTTCGCCAAACAAGAGGAATGTTGACGCCATTGAACGAACCGGATTATGTCTTTCAAGGAGCTTTCGATCTATGTTTCAGAGTACCGGAAGGGAAATCGGTACCGGGTTATATACCGTCGGTGGCGCTGGTGTTTAAAGGGGCTGAGATGGTGGTGGCGGGAGAGAGGCTGTTGTACAAGGTGCCAGGAGAAAAGAGAGCTGGAGATGGCATTTGGTGCTTCACATTCGGGAATTCGGATCTTGTACCGATATCCGCTTACGTAATCGGGCATCACCATCAACAGAATGTTTGGGTCGAATACGATTTAGAGAACGGTCGGGTCGGGTTCGCGCCCGTTAAGTGTGATGTCGCCAGCCAGAAGTTGGGTCTAATTTTGTGAGCAAGGATCCGGGCTTCTTTGTTGGTTTGGAAAATTTGCAAGGGGTTATTAAGATTTTTGTTTTGGGAGGTAATCTTAGCCCTTGATTTCCGCTTGATCTGAGATCAACGGCTAAGATTCGCTTCGCTGATTCAGGCACTGAGGAGATGATCTTAACCCTTTGCAAATGTGTATATAGAGGGGTTAATTGAAGTTTGTGTTTTGAGTTCTTCAGTAAAACAGTAAAATGTGTACTTGTAAATCTATTAGGACATTGTAAATTATTTAGCAAAGTATTAATTTGGTACTGACTAATGAATCATCACTATGATTTTTCCTTTTCTTTTTTGATAGAAAAAATTAAAATAACCTATAGAATTGTACTGTTGCACTGGATTTATACATTGTTATTCAAGTATTAACTTGTGCAAACTATTAACGGTGTAATGAAATAATGGAAAAAACTCTGTGAAATTGTTGTTTTTTTGGGTATCAATTTAGCCCAATAAAGCCCAAAATATTGGATGTTTAATGGACCTATGACTTCCAGAAATAAATAAATAAAAAACTAATTTTAAATATTTTTTTTTCTAGTACTTCTTCTCATGAAGAACAACCATGTTGCTTCACCTTTTTTTTCCTTAAAAAATAAGATACACAACTCCTACTCCACTAACCATTTTAGTTTTTCCAAGTCTAAAAGCTGATGGAAGAGAAAACCACTTGATCAATTAATCAATTAAATTCTAGTTTGGATGAGTTATATCGGTGTAGCGTACTAATCACATATTGACTAAACCAAACAATGACTATTCAACCACAATGGCAACAAATATATGGTTTGATATGACATTTTGTGGGGGTAGCTAGAGATGGAGATGCTTAAAGGCATGATTATTCCGTGTTTATTAATTAAGATGTAAGCAACATTCTCGGATTTGTTTTTAATTTTTATAATATATATATATATATATGTGTGGTGGAACCCAATATTATGTACTAGTATAAATTCATGCATCTAATTTTAATTTTAATTTTTTTTGAAAAAAGATTAGACTGTGCTAACAGAAATGGTATGAGTTTGACGAACGATTAATCTTTTATTGGCAGATAATTTATCGTTTGTATTAATATTCATCCAAATATTCATAATTCAAATAAAAGTAAATTATTTATATATATTTTTTGAGGTAAAGATGAGAGTCAAAATCAATTAGCATTAAATGTCCGTAAAAAAATATCCAAATTTAAAAAAAGACGAAACCTAAATTTAAATGTATGAACTGACGATATTTTACACTTCTTGAATATATATATTTTATATTTTAGCCGATATTTAATGAAATTCTCTTTTCACTTCTGATGTTCTTTTTATGAGATAGGAACATCTCAACGGTAACAAATTCTAAAACTAGAAATTTTGCATCTAATTTTAATTTGTTTGATGGTTTCTTCCATCTCATTTATAGTCAAATAATTTTCTTTTCTGTCTAGGATGTAAAGTTGAAACTTAGAACAATTAGAATTTGTTCGACTATTTAACAATAATGAAATTTGAAGTCTAGATCTTCATCTTTTATTAAAAAAAAGCTACTTAAGAATTTAGTATCTATGATTGTTTAAGGGTTTTATATAAAGATGCTTGTAGATTTAATTTAGTATATATGATTGTTTAAGAGTTTAATTAATATCATTCTAAGAGTCAAATTAATATTTCATCTTTGCAAAATTAATGGTATGGTTTAAAAAAGTTCACAAATTATTACTCGGAATGTGTTTTATTAGGCTGAAAAAAATATCATCAGAGGAACACCCATTAGAAAAAAACTTTATAAACATATACTCGAACTTAGATCGTGTTTCAAATTTCATATAAATTAAAGTATATTTGATATTTCATTAAAGACTATAAAAAATATAAATCATTGTAAATTACGTAAATTTTAATGACTTTTGATGAACTACTAAATGAAATTTAAATTTTATGAAATTTGAAACACAATCAATATATATAAGTCTATAAAAATGTCTATAATTTTTTCTATTTTTAGTTTTTTTTTAATTTATTTGAAAATTCATGGTAAAATACTTATCAAAATAACCTTTATCAAGTGATTCCTTCTCCATAACTTGTTATGAAATAATAAACCCAAACAAGTTATTATTTAATCAATGAGGTTTTTGTTTGTTTCCTCTTTATGCTCCAATTGGAAACCGTTCTATTTTTCAAGGTGGGAGATTGTTGAAACTCTCTGAAAATTTTCTATCTTATAGTTTGATCAGAAAGTTGAGACCTTTAACTATTTTAAATCTCGCAATATGATTTTTTTTTGTAACTAGTAATAAATAGAGTTGTTTTCCATTTGCATTTTTCTGTTTTCAAAATAGCAACTTGTTTTTATTTTAAGACCACTAGTAAAAAAATAAAAAAAGGAAAGTGGAATGAAAGAGTTGGTAATGATCACACTTCAGAAAAAAAAAATATACCAAACAAAATTAAAAGGAAAAAAAAATGTCAACTGATTAATAAATAAGTCGTAACAATGTAAATATAATAATATAATGGGTACAAAAGTACAAAGTACAAAGTACAAACGCAACAAATTACGTAAACAAAATTATTAATAACACTTACAAGGACTCACGTGCAAATATCCCCTCATTTCTTCCTTCCCCTCCCTTCCAGCGAGCTCTGCTCTTCTCTTCTCCCTTCGCTTGCGCTAAGTAATACAAACCCTCGGAGAGAGAGAGAGACCATCGTCGTCTCTCCACTCCGGCGCCATCTCGCGCCGCCACATGTCAATTCCCCATCCAGCGCTAGTATAAACCCCCACTGTATCAGATGAGTCGTCCAGGCTACATCACTCTACCAATCATCACTGTTCTCTTTTGCATATGTTACGTCTACTACACGACAGTGTTTGTCGCAATAGAGGGTTGGCTCCGTCTCTCAACGGCGGCAGGACTCGCCAATGCCGCCGTCTTCACGGCGCTCGCCGTGATTTGCATCGCTACCTACACGACGGCGGTCGTAAAGGATCCTGGTCGCGTACCAGCGCCGTTTGTGCCAGACTTGGAGAGACCTTATACTGCAATTCATGAGATCAAGAGGAAGGTCAGTGCCTTTGCGATCCTCAATTTCAGATCTATGGATTAATTGTGTTGTGTTGATTGGTTTTGGGGGCGTTTTTTAGAAAGGTGGATTCTTTGTTACTGTGAGGATGAGAAACTTTCCGGCTGCATGTGCAAAATTACAACCAAGTGCTGATTTCTATCTATCACTGCCGTGAGCCTGTGAATGCTGTGATCCACTTGATAATTTGGAATTTTCTTTACCTGATAATAAGCAATTAAACAAGTTTTGTTCTAGTTTGTTTAGATTAGGCACTGCTAAAAACTAGAAAGACATGGCTTCTGTAGTAGGGTATTTTAGTTTTCATTTAGAAGTGTGTATGGTGGGAATTTTGACGGAGAATTGATATATACAAAGCTTTTTCATGGAATTCAATGGTGTTAGATATAGACAATTAGTCTCTCAGCTGACCTCTGAATATAAGGTGAATATATTAGTATGATTGATTCAAGTATAATGTTTTCGGGTGTCATTATTAGCTGAATTGGTTTACCTCCATGTAAATTCAAGGTGTATTATCAATTCAGTAGAGGAGCAACCGGTATTATTTAATCAGATAAATATTTTGTTATTTTTTTGTTGCATGCAGGGTGGTGATTTAAGATACTGCCAAAAATGCTGTCACTATAAGCCTCCACGTGCGCACCATTGTCGGGTTTGCAAAAGATGTGTGCTTAGAATGGTAGATGCAGTGCAATCTTGTATTTATTTATATTTATTCTTTTCAAGGGTGTTGCACTAAGTAACCTGCGAGCTAAATTTTTGGTTTTGATACAGGATCACCATTGTATATGGATAAATAATTGTGTGGGGCATGAGAATTATAAGGTGTTCCTCATTTTTGTGTTTTATGCCGTTATTGCATGCATCCATTCATTGGTATGTATTTCCCATTTATCCTTCTTTTCTTTTTTACCTTTCTTTTCTGTTTAGCAAATTACATCGAATATTTAAAAATCTTCACCACCCTCATTATGTGGCTATCTCCAGACAACATGCCCTAAATTCATTGTCACTTTGTTTGAACTCCTAATGATGATTTGTTCGGTTTATCTTATTATGTCCCATGAAGGAAATTGCAAAGTTACAAAAATTATCATTCAAATCGTCTTGAAGAGGGACTGGATTGTACTAGAGTTTTTCATTTTATGATCTAATACTAACTTGTCTAGATGTTATTTATATGGTTCACACAAGTAGCAATGCCCATTGTTGGGCGAGCCTAGGGCAAAAATGCCCGGGGCTCCCCTAAGCGACAAAAAAATTATACGTTTGTCTAATAGTCTTACACAAAAGGAGGAAATTGTTGTCCATTGCAGTTTGATTAAAGCCAAAAATACAATTTAATGACACATACCTTTTTCCATCAGACCATCCCAGAGTGTAATGACCAGGTCTTATTTGCAAGAATAGAAAACAAAATGGTCTATGTCTAATGCCAAATGAAAATGTTGGGTCATATTTGCTAATGCACTAAAATGTTGCTGTTATTTTAGATGTTGAAAGTGCTGTAGTGATTTTGTAGTGGTCCTTCTCAAAATCTAATTACTTGAATTGAAATGAGTGTGCAGAGCAAAAATTGCTGATAACCTCAGTATCAGGTCATCACCAAATAAGACATTAATATAAATTTAATATTCTAACAAAACTCCTTCCAGGTTCTTATAATAGGAAGTGCTACACAGAACGTACCCAATAAAGAGGATGTACCAAGCAACGATTCTAGAACATCAATAGTAAGTGCACAAAATTCTTCTTTCGATACTTATAGGCTTTCATCATTTAATTCTTTCTTTTGGACTCGTGCAATTGCAGATAATTTGTGCAGTTCTCCTCTGTCCTCTGTCATTGGCATTGGCTGTTTTATTAGGTTGGCATATATACCTCATCTTGCAAAATAAAACGACTATCGAGGTATGGAGAAGCCTAACTAAAGGATTTACTATACAGAATTTGTTATATTGTCAGTGTAATAATTTTATTCTTAATTTACAGTATCATGAAGGCGTAAGAGCAACATGGTTGGCAGAGAAAGCCGGTAATATTTACCGGCATCCATACGACCTTGGTGCATTTGAGAATATTGTTTCGGTAATTTTTTTGTTCTTTTGCTTTGTACTTGTACTACTGAAATTCTTTGTCAGCCAACTGTAACCTAGAAATGTTCCTATCTGGCCCTGCAAATAAGAAGTTTGGTGTACACTTTCTCTATACCCGTCTCCTTTATATGCAAAATGTGATAATGTATGTTTTTAAGGAGTAACAAGTAGTGCATGTAACCCTTTAATATCCTGTGAAACCAATCAGATATGAATTGAACTCGAGCCAGATCCGAAACCAGTAACTAGAACATAATGGGTATAAATGGTGGCTCCAAATTAAATAAAAATTGGGATCCAAATGAACCCCGAAACAAACTCAGCGGGTTTCGGACTGAGTTTCAGATATTGTAGTCGAGTTCTCTTGAATCAAACATCCAAAATAATTGTTAGGTATATGCATGTAGAAGTAATACTCTCAGCTGGAAGCAACACCACAACATTAATCTTTATCATTAGATTAAACTTTGAAGTTGATTATCATGAAATATAACTTCTAGTGGATGATAGCATATATCTTTGGGAGTTAAGATAGCATATATCTTTAGGAGTTAAGTAGAAGCAATACAACAAAGTTTGGTAATACAATCAGGTTTTGTTTAGTTTTATCACAATTGAAATGTGCATGTACATATTGTTTCTGGATTTCTAAATCCAACAAAATATTGCATTCATTTTGAATATCAATATGGTTCCGTTTTATTTAGTTCTCTTTGAAAATCACTTCCTACATAAGTCGATGGATGCTTTTTGAAAATCCACATGTGAGTACATCTGGATAAATATCAAATTCTAGATATGCTTTAGTGGTATTTACAAAATTTCAGTTTTAGAGCTTATGCATTATTTATACCTTAATTACACTTTATTCTTCCAAGAATTGTATATGAATTTCAGCATCTTTTGATGAACAGGTTCTGGGACCAAATATATGTTGTTGGGCATGTCCCACATCAGGTCACATAGGATCAGGTCTGCGATTTCGCACATCATATGACCTCTCACCAGCTTCTACACCAATCTGATTTCCATGTTTGTACATTTTTGTTTCATACAACAAGAATACTCAGGCATAATTGAGTCTACTTCAGGAAATATATGGCCTGATAAGAGAACACCTAACCGTACTTGGAGCTCATTGTCATTAGCAACTGTGATTAAGGATATTAGTTCCCGGGGGGGGGGGGGGGTGCAGTTTTTTTAATGTAAAGTATGACAATGTTTGTTTTGTTTAGGTAGGAAATGAATCAAGTGGATTTAATTAGTTTGCAGGGGGGTTTCAATCTTATGTTTGCATAGTTGTAATTCAAAAGTTACATTCTTGCTGAACATTGATCATCAATTCATCATTGCAGAAATTCCTCCTCTCTTCTCTCCTTCTCTATTCTGTTTTTGTTTTTGTTTTGTTTTTTTCTCTCCTCTCTGTTCTCCTATCCGGAAGGTTATAAGTGGAATGATTTTGTTCTTCTGTAGTCTGCTTACCTCCAAATCAACCATCAATGACGTGGTGTTGTGAGTGTTAGAGCATCTTCATTTTTTACGAATTTATTTGTTACATCATCAATTTAATAGTTTTTTTTATATATTACTTTTATAGTATTTTTATCTTTGCAATTGTTAATTTGTTAATAGGGGTAATTTATAATTAGTAAATAAAACAAGTGTTTTGCGATTGTATGAATGAAAATGTTCATACTATTTGCAATAGAATTGTAAATGGTAATGTGACATTTGAAAAAATTTGTTAGTTTAATAAGATTGTTAAATTAATAAGTATTTTATTTGAAATTATGATTAATCATTTCAATCGGAATGTAAATGCTCCTATCTTGTCAGTAATTGTCAACCATACTTTGTGTTACGACTGTGATGTTGTCAGTAAGTGTCAATTCTACTTTTTGTTATGTTAACTTTATGTAGAACTTTTGAAATTCTACATTCTTCACATACTAACAAGAACGAGATTGACAATTGCGAAGGACATGGCAGTCACTTGTGTTGACTTGTGTATAAATTTTGAAATTCTACATTGTTTGCATATTAACACTAACGAGATTGACAATTGTGAACGAACATGACTGCCACGTCATCAATGGACAGCTTGGGATAGGTCTATCCTACTTTTGTTAAATGGAAATATGTAAATTATAAAATTGTTAAAAATCAACATTGAATACAATCAAGATTAGCATTATGACATGACAAACAAGAGAGCCCGGTTATTACAAGTTAGAACCCCTTGTATTTTTTTGTTCCATTATAGGTGTTAATTCAAACTTGTTCAATCCTCTTTTCTATTTCAAATCATATTGCCTAATTGTATTGGAGTGGTTGAAGTAATGATTATCTATCTCCTTTGGGAAGGAATCTTTTCAAAATTATTATTTTGATGATAATAAATTTTTAAATAATTTCGAAAAAATCTTAAAAATATTTTTGAGCTTATAAATTAATTATGTTTTAAATTTCATATAATTAAATGTCAATTAATATTTAATCAAAACCGTTAAATATTGAATCGTTATAAATATTATATAGTTTTGATAGTCTTTAATGAAATGTCAAATAATATTTAAATTGTATGAAATTTGAAACCCAATCAATCTATAAATTAAAGAATATGTTTATAAATTTTTTTCTATTTTTTAATTTTTTTTTGAACATTATTTTAAAATTCATTTTCAAAGTTAGCTTGAATAATTGTCAAGACTCCTCACCCATCTTCTTTTGCTTTAAAGATATTTGGGAAGAAGCAAACGAAGGTTTTCCCCCCTGAAGCTGATAAAAAGTGCAATTAATTTTCAGATGTGTTACAAATGAAACAAAAAGGTAATTTTGCAAGAAACTAGAGCATACATGTATGTACTCTCTCATCAGGATGAATTTGCACCATAAAGTGCAAATCAACCGAATTTATCATAGGCCAAGAAGGAGCAACTTGAAATTTATTCTCAGTAACTACCAGTAACTAAGTTACAGATTTCTTCAGTTATTCTAGCAGAAATATACATTAACAGATGTGTTGTCTCAGATTATTGAAAGTAGAGAAGAAATCATTTGGCTTTGGCCTTGCCTTTCCCCTGGTTCTTTTTCGCATCTAATTTGGCTTGAACACGAGCAGCTGCGGCTGCTTTTGCTTCCTCTCTCTTTTTCTTCTCTTCTTCTTTGCTCTTAGCCACCATCTCTCTTTGCTTCTTCAACTCCCTTTTCAATTTTGCAAATATATAATAGATTTAGGATACTTGTAATAGGATATTTATTCTTAACAGTTTTGTCAAAAACACACCCACAATTGATTCTCTCTTTACCTGCATATTATGGAAAATTTGACGGAGAAAGGGATTAATTTTTAAATTAAAAGGAAATGGCTACTATAAGATGTTGGAGCCGCATAGATCTTGTGTGTTTTACAGGGTTTATGGTTTGGAGGTTCACAGAAATACAGACTTTCTAGCCTAAATTTAAGTTCCAAACAAACCAGATTACATTCTAAGGTTGAAGTTGGTGTAAATTTTCAATATTTGCATCATAAACTATATGCAAACTATTTAATAACATAGATAGACTTACTCAAGCCTAGCCTTCTCATCAGTTACTGTGCTAATACTTGAACCCTTTCTTGGTCGGCATGCCACCAATTCTACCTCAAACACTAATGTAGCACTGTAAAGAAAGAAATAATCACAAAATTAATGCAAAAAAAAAGAAAAAAAAATTGGTATTCTTTTAAAAAAAAAAGCATATTGATTACTCTGGGGGTATTTCAGGAGGAGAACCCGCACTTCCATAAGCATACTCAGGCTTGCATGTAATTTTGGCAACCTCTCCGATCTTTGTAGATGGCAAAGTGATTAAACATTTTGATCAGGACAAAGATGCAATGATGAATAAAACACAAGTAATACATGATATGGATGAAATACCTTCATGGTTTTTAATGCTATATCCCATGCCTTAATAACAGACCCTTGGCCTACTTCAAAGGAGAAAATAGTGTTGTCTTCATGTGTAGTATCAAACACCTCACCAGTCTCAGCAAGTGTTCCTTCATAGTGCACTATCAAAAGGAAAATATATTTCTTTTTTTTTAACTTCCTGGTACTTAACACAAGTTTCAATCAACAAAAGAAACGAATTGCTACATTTTAGAAAGTGAAAAGAATAAGAATAGTACCATCGACCAGAGGCAAGCTGTCGGATGGTGCTATTGCATCAGCTTTGGGTTTTGTTATTACAGTCTTTAGCACACCACCATCACCCGTCAGATCTAACGTCTCAGCCATGATTTCTAATGAACAATAAGAAGATACTCTTCAATTTCTTTATCTAATGAGAAACTCATTATAAACAACTCATAATCAGACATCTAATTCAATAGAATATTCAAGCAGTTCAACAATTTTGAAATATAGTTTTCTTCCAATTTCCCAAAATAGGTTTTTAAACACCACTTCAATTCATAGGACAAACATTTTTCACTTATATTTAGCAGAAAAATTGATTTCAGGACCAACATCTCACCTCTTTCGGGCAAAATAAATTTGCCAATCAAGATTCCAGAGACACTGAAATAACTTAATAAATTGAAGCAGCTTCTGACCATAATAACTCAATACTTCCCCATAATAACAGGCAATCAATGCTTAACTAGATCCAGAGATGGAGTGAGGGGTTAGCCAGGGATCCAAACCCTACCTGATCCTATTGTTTATGAAGTACCTTACTTAAAAATTACAACCTTCTACAATAGCAAAGCACTAGTAGTCTAGTCCATTGGTGCTACCATGGCTTAAAGAACCTACTATCGGACGATTTTCCAACCCGATTAAACGCGTTCTAGTTTTGGGAGAAAGATGAAACGACGCTTGAATTGAATCGGAAGATAATCACCTCACCTAATCACCTTCGATTTCACGCCGATGCTTCTAGTGATGAGTCTTCAGATTGATTCTTGTTTCCGATTCTTTGATAGTTGGATGTGGGATTTGACTGATTGCTATCGGAAGAGAGGAGAGAAAAATGGTGTACTAGCTAGCCTGTATGAATCGTCAAGTCACACGCGTAAAGAGAAAATAAAAAAGAAAGAAAGAGGAGGAGATATTCTTGGGCTGTGTGATTAGAGATTTATTGGGCCATCTATTACTTGCAAAAATTAACATATAAATAATTTATTAAGGGTAAATATACGCAATAATTTATTTTCTCTTTGATTATAAACAACAACTTGCAATAATTTATTTTCTTGAGGGTAAATATATGAAATATTTTATGTATCTTCTGAGCTAGTGGGCTACCAAGCTACCATACACATATTCCATGTGTACGAAGAAATGTTAGGAGGCCCAATTATCTTTGTTTATATCAAGATTTGAGATTTCGTTGAATTGACAAAATTGGGCTTTGTAAATGAGTAGTTCATAGGTTTGGGTTTTAATTTCCGTACAAAGTTTTAAGTGGCAATTTTGCAAATCTTCCATTTTGGATGATGAGATGCACGTATGTTTTGAGAGCTAATATACAAATATCGTCATCAATACTAATTTTATTATTCATATTAAACGAATTATTATTCATGTTAGTAACTTTATTATGTAACTTATCTGTATAATATTTTTACTATTCAACTTAAGTGAGTGATTATTCAGACTAGTGATATTCGAGTTGAATAATAAAATATCGCACAAAATAAATTACATAATAAACTCATTAATATGAATAATAACTCATTTTACATCAATAATAAAGTCTATACTAATACGTATCGATGATGATACCAACGACGATATCTCTCATAAATTTTTCAATACTTTTTTCAAGGAGAACAAAAGAAAGAAAGCAAAAAAAAAAAAAAAAAGAGCAGTGAGTGGCCTACCACAAGAAAAAGGCAGTGGGTTTTTGCGAGTGTGCAGAGAAGAGATGATTAAATTAGATTAGATATGATATGAGACATTGAAAGGAGTAGATTGTAGGCCATCGCATCAGCATATCTATTATCTGCTCTTACTTTTTTACACCATAAAATGCACACACCACTTGTTTTTGTGTTGGTAAAAAACCCAATCATGTTTCCTTTTCATATCTCATATCTAATCTTGTTTCCTTGCATCATTCAATTTAATGAACCCAATTCCATGAGCAAACTAATTACAAGTTGGAAAACAAGGAGCTCCGAAATTTAGACAACTCAAATAAGAAACTAATTGAAATTAATTCGAGTTCGAGTTGTGTCTAGCTCGCTGGAGTTTTAACGGAGAGCTTTAATTGTTAGAATTTTAGATCCAAATTGGGTTTAGAAAGAGCCAAAATGTGGCATGACTTAGTATTTATTGATTATAAGCTCAATATAGTATGTGCATGTGCATCCACACCTTCGTGTGATGGTGTGTGCATGTGTTGTGTGTGGGTGCGCTGGTATTTATCTATGTGTATGTAAGAAATCAAGTTTTATTATTGTTACATTTTTTTACCATTAAAAATATACATTTTTTTACCATTACAAAAATATTTTTTTTAATGGTAAAAAAATATATTTTTTTATTTTTATATTCTGAAAAATATTGTTAAAATATTTAGAAATACAAATATATGCATATCAAATAAGATCATTTAAAAAATTGGAAGTGGTAAAAAAATATAAATAGTAAAACTTTTTTCTTATTAATTTAATATGTAAATTAAACTATTATATCTTGTAAACATAACAAGTTATAGTTATATCTAAAATAAAAAAGGGAGCTGATATGCAGATATCAAAATTGATACCGACTTTGTTATTCAGATTAAATGAGTTGGTATTCATATTAATGATCTTATTATGTAATTTTTTTGTACAGTAATTTTGTTATTCAACTTAAGTGAGTTATTATTCATATTAGTGTTATTTGAGTTGAATAATAAAAATATTATAAAAAAATAAGTTGTATAAATAAAATAGTTAATATAAATAATAAAGTCGGTGTGGATTTTGATATTGATTTTGATATCTCTCACACATTTTTCAATAAAAAAAATGAATCCTTCCACATATTATTGCCTCTTTAATTTAAACAATAAATATCTCTTAAATAAGAGCATTTGCTTCTCCTTGGACAATTCTGAACAGTACATCAATTATGCACACGTGACTTTGCCCAAATTTATTGTGCATTTACAAATTTGTTCATACATACATTACCATTAAATTTTTTTATTACTTACCCATAGGTAAATTTCAAATTTAATCATCATAAAAAAAAATTACTGATATCCTACAGCAACAGTGCCTATTTGGGTAACCAAAAATTCAACACATATTTATTCCTGAGGAGTAAAAAAATTAAATTAAATTAAATTAAAGCCACACAACAAAAGTATCAAATTGTCCCATTTTTCAAGTACTATTTTTTTATTGATGACAACGTGGTTACACTGTTCAACAGATCTCGTTCTACTTTTTTCAAACAAACAAAACCACACACCAATTAAAATTGAATTGAGCAAGTGGTAAAAGAAAAATGCTGGTTTAATTTCTCAGATCCTCACTCAATTAATTCATTCTGTGATTCTTGGCAACAATTAATTAATGCCATGGAGATCAGAGAACTAATTATAAAAATTAGATAAATAGAGGGGTTGTAATTAACTGTCAGGTAGTAAAAAAAAAAAAAGCAACCGACCACTATTTGATTCGACCTGATTTTGATCTAAAAAACACAAGTTGCAAATTAATATTACTTCACCATTAATTTGTCTTGCTATTTGCGTCTCATTTTGCATCAAAATGTAAAGCAAATTGCATGAAATTAACCAAAATATTTCCTCTTGGAAAAATAGAGAGCAAAAAAATACTACATGCTTTATACATTCATTCTCAAGAAAAACAAATAAGAAAGAAAAAAACTATATTAATTCTCTCCTAGCTAGCTACCATGTATGCTGGATCTAGTTACGAATAATCTCTCCAACAAACAAGCATGGTGACGCATCGCCGCATGATGTAGAACCGGGCTCGTTGCTCCTTCACTAACCGGGCACACCGACCGGAGAACGATCGACCCGTGGAAGTAGCGGCGCCTTGTCTCTCTTTCAATGTCATGGATCTCTTCAAACACAAACCGTTCTCTCCAGCAAATGCTTTGTTGTAGCTTCTACCATTGTAACTCCTACTTTCTTTCTTTGATAGCTTCCATTTTTCATCCATGTAGGGCTCCATTTTGACCGTGTATGTGTTTGTGTGCGCGTGAGGAAGAGAGAGGGGGGGGGGGGGGGGGTTATGTCTTGTTGTGTGAATAAAATCGAATTAATAATGTATTAGACCAGGGGGTATTTGGTTTATATAGAGAAGAAAGGAGATGAATTGAAGGGATTTTTTGAAATTAGTCCTTCAACTCCCCAGTTTTGTGAAACAAGGCTCCTTCAATTTAATTTGTTTGTTGAATTAAATTACAAGTATATTTTTAGTTTTATTCAATTTTCCTTTTCCTTCCATTGATTGAAAGGATGATAAGAACTAGACATAATGCCATCTTTAATTTTTTTTTTGTGAGTTTATATATAGAACATATAAATAGAAAAAAAAATGAATAATGAAACTAACTAATGATGTTAAATTTGTTGGTCTTAACTCTTAACCAAGCACATCTAAAATTTTCAAAATTGTAATTAAATATCACAATGAGAACAAAAATGTTTGTCTTGTTTGACAAAAAATATACATAATTTAGATAACTTATACAAATAGAACTGATCAGTGTTCAATTGAATAATACTAAAATTGACAACTTCAGAATAGAAAATGAGTGTGATAATTGAGGGATGAATAATAAAATAATATATTAAAAAGGAACAGTATTATGAGCCTATCAGGCAGGGCCCCTTTTTAATTTGTCATGGTGGAAAGGCCCAAATCTCCTTGCTTTTTATTTACATTATTTTTTTTAGTAAGCTGGAGATATTTTATCATTTATTAAATTACTGATTAGATTTCCACTGGTAGGAAAACAAAACCAGAACAGAGAATAAAATGGTAGAATAATAATACTATTCCTCTGTATCTTTTAGTCTTACTATGTTTTTTCAATACTTAAACAAAATAAACAAAGGGGTTTTGTTTCTCTGACAGGGCTACGTCAGGTGGGCCCTTTTGGGTTTTGGAAGTGATTGTGATTTGTGAGTAAATGGTGGCTTTTCATTCAAGCTACTTGTGGGATTGTGGCTACCAAAAGTAGCATGAGAGAGAAAAAAAAAAGGAGAGGTGAGAATGTGGATCTATTCATAATTATTATTTTTGACAAATTTAATAATGAATTTATAAATAATTTAAAAAAAATTAAAAAAATTATAAATATATTCTTTATCAGATTGTGTTTTAAATTTGATATGGTTTAGCTATTATTTGTTATCACATCAAAGACTATCGAAATTATATGATATTTACAATAATTTATATTTAACGGTCGTTGATGGAATATTAAATGATCTTTAAATTGCATAAAATTGAAACGCAATCAATTTATAAGTTCAAAAATATATTTGTCAATTTTTTCTATTTTTGGGAATTTTTAAAAATTATTTAAAAATTAGTTGTCAAGATTGTCAAAATACTAGTTATCAAAGTACCCCTCCCAAAAAAACAATTGGGTGGTAAAAGTGAAAAACAGCTGTAAAAAAAAAGTTAATATATACAAGTTTTTGTTAAGAATTAAAGAGGGTTGTAACAGCTGCTAAAGTAATTAATCAAAATTGTTCATCCAGGATTATTAAGATAAAACTGGAGGTATAGTTCTTCCACAATTTATTTTATTTCATTTGACTGAAATTTTATCCAATGGTTGTCAAACGGGTTGAAGTAGTTTATTTAAGATTACCCGAATCCGACAAGGAATCACTGTTGAATTGAACTGTACTGGTGGTGCATTGTGGACCGGGCTTGGATACATGGTACCTCGGCCACCCTGGCAACAGCCCAGCATTCCTACCTAATAACCCTGGTTTATTTGCGTGAACCTGGTTTTTTATCTAGATTTATTTGCCCTTTTCTTTCAAATAAAAACAAAGACAATCATTTGGATTTAATTTGTTTGTCTAGATGTCCTCTAGAACCAAATTTGAAAACCAACAAATGAAAAAATTCTACAAATCACCAATTAAATGATATATTTTTCACTCTTTGTTCATGAATTGTCACAAATATTATCAATAAAGAAATTATATGAAATTATATTTCTAAACCGTTTCTTACATCATAAAATATCTTTTACATTATAATGAGATGACCTATTTTATAATGATAAAATTTTACATTTTTTTTTGTTAAAAGATAATAACACATGTAAACACGTGTGTAATTAATTCACTCTTATAATATATAAACGTCCTCTCAACATAATAATAAAATATTTATAGAGAAATTACTTTACCACTAAGCGGTGTAAGCATTTAATGCTGGACATGGTGCAAGCACTAGCAATCCACAATGTAGCCGTGCAGGTGGTAAACAGAAAAGCCAAGATGGTGTGGTCAAAATCAAGAAGAAAAGGGACTGCGGAGAGAGGGAAGAACAAGATTCCCTCCTGCTTCTAGATCCCCTACAAACATCCAAGCACCAAACACCAGCGCTCGAGCGTGAAAAGCTCTTGTGTGAGTGCGCGGACACGTAGTAGGTCGCAGTTCGGAACGGCCCGTGGCAGCAGCTGATTCAGACATGTTTTCTTGTCGTTTTGTGAATCTTTTCACGGAGATCCCGGAACACCGTGGGCCCACTCTAATGGGACTCCCAGTTGGCATTTTGTCCACACTTGGAGCTATTTATTTGTATGGCTTTCAACTTTTCTTTATTTTCTTTGTTTTTTTTTTCATACTTTTTCTGTAAATTAAGTTGTTGTGTCTGGTGGGTATGAAGAAATTTTTTTAATAGATTTTAATCGTTTCTTTTGTTTTTAGTTGATCTCAAAATAATATCATATAAAATGTTAAAATTCATACAATAGTGCCACAGCATTCGTATGATATTGTAACGGATATTTTATAAAAAAAAAATTAATGAATTCTAACGTACGTATAATTTTTATGATATATATATTTTTTAAAAAATATTTAAATTAAAAAAATAAAATTGTAGATATATTTCTAATAATTTAAATCAAACGTGTATCAAATTTGAGTCAATTTAGAATTTAATTGATCATTCATTAGATCACTACTTTAAAATTTTAAAATTATTTGAGAGAAAGATAAAACCTCATTAAAATTGACCCAATCCTCCGAAATTGTAGTTTGGATTTTTATTTTCTTTTTTTAAAAAAAATACAATGTTAGCATGATAAACAGACATTGGGTGTATTTGATTTCCTATGAGACAGTCAAATCAAATTATATTTTGCATGATTCAGACCAAAAATCCATGTGTTGAGACTAGTGCATGTGCGCCAGCATAACACATCCCTTTTCAATTTGGATGATTTCATTTAAAGATACACCAGGATTGGTACTACCAAAATGGACCCAAAATATACAATGATTACTTTGATGCATTAGTAGACAAAATACCTTCAATTCACCAAACTATCTATCATCAGTCAAAAAAATAAATAGCCAAAAGATCAGCACGTGCCGCAGCAACTGGCACGTGTCAATCATGAATTGAGCCAAGTAATTAGTGGCCTAATACGCCGCATATATAAGGTCAACGGTCAACGGTGATAGGTGGCTGGTGGCCTTGTTTCCTTAATTGATGATAGATAACTAACTAAACACAATCTAATAATAAATACAAGTAATTAAGGTGCATGCTCAATTAGGTACCATTCACATTTAATTTGCTCCATCCATCCATCAAACCATTTTAAAAGCACAATGGTGTACTATCTCTCTCGTCACATGTTTATTCTTATTTTTTTTATATAATGTATCTATACTTTCGGCGTGATATGGAAAAGGATAATTTATATTGTTTGCATTATCTAATGTTTTTTTTTTCTTGTAACATAGGAAACAATCGGTTCAAGTTAATAATTTTCTTTTGGGTCTTTCTAAATTTAGATGCTTTATCTAATCAAATTATTGGGGTTTTACACTGTATGATTATGTGGCTGACAACCAATTCACTATTACATTATGAGATTTGTACGTCATTATTTTTTACATTATTGTCTGATCATATAGATCTAAATACACAAATTTAAATCAAAATGAAGATTATTGATGTACATATTACAGTTAGATATATCATTAATATTTATATATATGTTCATATTGTAAATTCTAGTTGTGTTAGTACGTACATATGAGTTAAAATTATCTGTTGAATATATCGTTTAATATATAGTTTGCTAAATTACATTTTATTGAAATTTATAGTGAGTTGTTCAGATTTGCATAAAGAAAAACCTCCTCATAATATAAACCTTATACCAACTGCTGACAAGTATATATATTCAGAAATAATTCAACAAAAAAAGATTCCAATTACATCATGTAAATTTTAACATTTTGAAGCTTATCTATCAATCTATGACTTTGTTATTCATGTTCGGTTTGGCTTTTGCTTGTTTGGTTCAAACCAAAAACTGAAGAATTCCACATGGTTGGTACTGTTAATTAATACAAATTATATACATAAATAAAGTAATAAAGTATAAATCTCCATTTAATATCTAGAAAGGAAATCAGTTATAGTCACCATTAGTTTGTCTGCCATGTGACTTTCTTTTCATTCAACATATTCCATTAAATTAAATAACTGACTAATTAATTAGATCTATGAAGAAACCTAACAAGCAAACAAACACAAAATAAAAGAGTATTTGCCAAAATAAAATAATAATAATATAAAAAGGAGAAACATAGTACTGTGGTCTTAGGATTCGGTAGAGTTTAATTAAACAGAATAGTTAAGAGATGTAAATTAAATAGTACTATAGGACAGTATAATTAATGATGAATTAAGTTGTAGCATCTTTGACCAATATATATACAAATTTACTTTAACATAGTTAACTTTAATAAAAGGGCCTTTATTTATCACAGTTTCTCTTAACATAAACTCAAATTAATTATGGTGGTTCATAAGATTTTGTTTTGGGATTTGGGATTGTGATATCACAATTTATTATTGATAAATAATTTCTTTTTTTGTTAAGTTAATATTTTCACTAGCCAACATTATATCTTCGACAAATTTCCGACACAACACCGACGAATTTCGACAAAATTCCAACGTTGTTTTGCATAATAAAACACACAACATAAAACACTATTTATTATTCACATAATTTTTTTGTTAACAAAGTTCCAATGAACTTCAAAGAACTTTGGACGGAGACATTTAATGTGAATAAAAAAATAAATAATGTGAAATGACAGTGAATCAGTCACACGCCTGTGTTTACCAGTTGCTCAGTTTAACAGGTAGGGAGGTATACTGGTATAAGCTTTGGTAATGTTTTATAAGTGTAGTAAAGTTAGAGGAAGTGTTTTAAAACGTTTTATTGCATTAAATGAAAATGATTTAATATAGAGTAAGTTAAATATTTATGGAGGTGAATTAAAATTAAATCATCAAATTTCATACCTTTTAATACATTTTACTCTCATTGCTTCGTATATTTACTATACTATTATTAAATATCAATATTTTAGAGTGATTTAATATTTACTCCGCTTTAATTTTATTTTATTTATCAAACAAAAGGTTTGATTACATTAACTCATTATGGGCTTTTAGATTTTTGACAAACACATATAGAGTTCAGGTGGGCCTCATCATGTTGTCTTTCAGTTTTTGTAATATTGACATTATTAATCTCGCACCACCAGCTTATTCAAAAATATTAGCATGGTTTTCATATATAATTTTATTAATTTAGATTAAACAAAGAAAGAAATTAGCATGTAACATGTTTAACTTACCGGGATTATTAGCTAGAAAACGGATCGCGAACCCAGCCACCGGAAGGCATACTAACAATGTTTCTCTCATTTGCATCGATAAACCTTGCCGGATCCTTGTTTGGGTCATAGTTGTCGAAACCTCGGCCGACTATAAAAAAGTTGTAACCGTGTAGGCGCAACGGGTCGGTCGATCAGCCCCTTGAATGCTGGTATCCTGCATAACAATATCCACACTCGTGTTGATTGTTGAACTTGAGTTTGACAACGTTCAGCCCATGGGTCACAAATGCTGGCCTAATTGGATCGGGTATTGGGTGGTCACATATGCTGGCCCATCAGCCCATTAACTCTGCATGCAACTGACGCACTCCATGCCTAGCTATACTCTCTTTCTCTCTATATATATATATATGAATAAAATTGTTGTGAGTTTAAGCTCACTAAAGTTATTGATGAGTTTAACTAAAAAATCTATCAAAACGGCTCCAAACGATAAATCCGAGTAGCTCAATAAATTCTTCATATTAAAATTTTATGGGATACTATTTTTTCTTTTTTTGGATTTTTTAACTATTTATTTCATATTTTTTAAAATGCCCTACTTTTATATGCAAAAATCTATTATTTTATTACTATTATTATTATTAAAGCCGTCTTAAAAAAATCTGAAAAAAATAGTTAGAAAACCTTAAAAATAGAAAATTTCGGTATCCTCGATAAATTATTCATATCAAAATCTCGTAGAATACCAAAATTTTCTATTTTTAGGATTTTTTAACTATTTTTTTAGATTTTTTTTAAAATAACCTATTCTCATATAAAAACATTCATTATTTTATTATATTTTAGAACTATTTTAGAAAATCCCCAAAAAATAGTTAGAAAATCCTAAAAATAGAAAATTTCGGTATCCTATGAGATTTTGATATGAATAATTTATCGAGCAACTCGGATTTATCATTTGGAAACGTTTCGATGGATTTTTTAGTTAAGATTACTAAAAGATTTGATAAGTTTAAGCTCATGCCAGATTTACTATATATACAAAGAAAGAGAGGGAAACTAAAATGCTACGCATTGCGCAAATGGATCCGTGCAACGGCTTAAAGTCTCAAATTTAGAAATAAAAATGATCGATCTAAACCATTCAATATAATCTTCATATCAAGATATTATTGAATACAAAATTTTACATTTTTTAGAAACTTTTTCTATTTTTTCTGATGAAAAGAAAATCAACTGATTTGAGAATTTTAGAGCATTCAATAACAATAATTTTCTCTCTATCCGAGAAATAGCAAAAAATTCTAAAAAAATATAAAATTTGATATTCTACAAGAATTTAATATAGAGATTAAATTGAGCGGCTCGGATTGATCCTTTTTTTGTTCCAAATATGTGATTTGAAACCGTTGTATGGGTCCATCTATACAACATGTTGCATTTAGCTCCTCTCTCTCTCTCTCTCTCTCTATATATATATATATATATATATATATATATGGGAGGGAACCATTTGACAATTATTATCTTGATAATTAATTTTAAAATAATTTCTCAAAAATAGAAAAAAATTGACAAATATATTTTTTTAACTTATAGATTGATTGTGTTTTAAATTTCATGTAATTTAAGAGTCATTTGATATTCTATTAAAAACCGTTAAATATGGATCGTTGTAAATATCATATAATTTTGATGGTCTTTGATGAGGTATCAAATAATGTTTAAATTGTATGAAATTTGAAATACAATCGATCTATAAGTTAAAAAATATATTTATAAATTTTTTTCTATTTTTAAAATTATTTTTAAATTATTTGAAATCTATTATCAAAGTTGTTCAAATATGTAGTTATCCACATATCCCTACCCTATATATATATATATAGTTCGTGCTTCGTACCTGTGAAATGGTACGTTATGTTTCAGGTGGTTGATTACATGTACTATAATCCTATCTTCTTCTCTTGCAGAGTGTTCTGCGTCTCCAGATATTTTCTAAACTCGCCTATAAAATATCAAAGAGAAAAGAAGAATTTATGTAAAAAAAAATAAAATAAAACGGATTATATATAGTTAGATGTCGATTTTTTTTTAAATAACAGCTCATGTTAGTTTTACTTTTGATATTTATTTTTTTTAAATATATTTTGTGAAATTTGAATCTATATATCTTTTCGTAGAGAGACATGAATTATCATTATTATGTTAGGTTTGCGGTTTTAAACGCCAATTAATATAGCCATAGGTTGGGGCCTTCACATATGCATCTTTTTTTTCATTGAAATTGCAAAATGCACAAACATAATTTTTATTTTTTGATCGTAAAGATGAGAATTTAACCCATCCAAATTTAATTATTCATAAAAAAAATCTCCCATCCTATTTTAAAATTTACTATCTCTCATATAAAAAATACCATCTTTATTATTAAATCAAAATGAACACAATCAACCTACATACATGGAACTTGTACCGTCTTATTAGACTGGCTAATTTGTACCGTGAACAATACAAGTGCGAGAACACACATAAAATATGTAAGACAGAATTTGAGGTGGGAAATTTGAAATGAAGAGAGAGAGAGCACCGCCCCATTTTATGATAACTGTGTTCTCTGTCTCTGTTTTGGAGGCAAATGATGGATGGTATATACTGGTAACGAGACAAATGATTTTTTGGGGGGACCAAACTGGTTCTTGTACAGGGAAGCCATGCTTCAATGCCCATGCTGTTTGTTTAGTGCTACTACTACAGCAACTCAGCAAGGTTGTGTTAATTGAGGGGAATGAAATCACCTGTTATTATTCTAAATAGAAATGTTGGGTTTTGTTATTTAAATTCGGATCGTTAGATTGAAATGAATAGATTAAATTTGTTTTAAAAAAAATCCCTAAATTTCAAATAGAACTAATCCGATCTGTCCTAAATAGAAATGTAGAGTTATGTTATTCAAATTTGGACCATTAGATTGAAATGAATAAATTAGATTTGTTTTAAAAAAAATCCCTAAATTTCAAATAGAACTAATCTGATCTGTCCATTTTGATCCGATGATCGGGATTGAAATAGTAGGATACTATCTTTTCATTTGAAATTAATTCATGTTTGGTCAAGCTGAAGTTTAGAGACTGGAGATGTATTTAACCGTTTAATGGATCATATTGTAATTTTTCTCTTTAAAATGATTTTAATATATAATATAATTTTTTTAATTAAAGACTTTTTTGCTCTACATTACTTTAATTTATAATTCAACGTCTTTAATTATCATTTTTTTTAATAGGAGGCGTTGCTTGTAGAATGGCCTGAAGGTTATTAATGTGTGCCACTTATTATTTTCATGGAAGCATAATGGTTAGTCATATTCAAAATAATATTATCGACAATGATTTGTAATTCGATCTTGGTCATTAATTAATCAGCTAAAATAAATTTTTGAGTTTTCTTCCATAAAAATAATTTCTATAAATATTTAGATATTCAAGTTTTGCATTTTTGCCCTATTAGACTTTTATGTGAAGATTTATATACAACTTTGACATGACCAATGGCACAAAAGAGGACAAAAATATATCAAGGCTGAATTGAAATGTTGGCAGGTGTCTGATTTCATTTCATTATCGTTGTAATTATATGAACTACAATGCAAAATTAAAAATTAATCTTATTTTAAAATGGAATGGTATTTTGATCTAACGTAAACTAATTTCGATCAAATGGCTCTCAGCCATTAATTACCGTGTAAAAACAAAGAAGCTGAAAAAAAAAACAAATATTAATACAAGGTTTAGTTTGCAAAATTCAGCAATATTGGTTTTTACTTTTCCAATTATTTGTTGCCTTTGTGGTTGTTACAGTGCATGTAATTGTGGAGACGACTGGTATTTACCTACTATAGACATCTTTTTTACTATTTGATACTTAGTGATCAAGGGAAAATACATTAGTTTACTAAAAAAAAAAACAGCTCTTTAGCTGGTGTGTTCAATAATTTTGTTGTAATCATATGGCGTATCAAATATTTATCCTAATTTAATATTTAATAAAAATTTGGTTTGGATGAAGAATGAAGGTTGGTGCCATTTTACAAACTGGCCCTTTATAACTTCAATATTTTACTTTCACAAAAAGGTAATTTAACTAAGATAAAATACATAATACCCTACATTTTAATTTTTACTTTGACAGTGTTTACTGTTTGGTCTAAGATACAGTGATAAATCCTTCTCTTCTAGCCTTATCAGATTGACATGTTTGCATATAGTCACAAAAGAATACAGCCAATATACTATTTTCATATAAAGTTTATAAACTTATCTAGAACAGCCTCTTAGAACCTACATAAGTAGCATACTTTTAAAAGGATGAATTAATTATTACTTTTTTAGATATAGCACAGGTGTTCTCATTTTCCACAAGTTAGTTTTTCCATTTCTAGACCAATCAAACAAGAATAGTCACTTTTTAAGAATTTATTTATTAGACTAAAATTTGAAGTTTTGAACAAACCAAATGCATGAAGAAAAAGAAAAGAATAAAGTATCTAGCTCCAGTGCTCACGGATCAAATAAAAAAGAATTTATAAATCAATGGCGATGATCGATTTTATCTCATGTATAGTACCTCTTTCTGCCATTAATGCTGACAATTGCATCATCAACTCCCTTCCTACTCCTAATTCCTAAACCTAATTACTAATCTCCATAACCTGCCAATTGAAACAAAAATACATACATACAAGCAAACCACGCATCGTTCGATCTCTCTCTTCTCCGAGCTAGTCTCTGTTTCTTCCTAATCAAGCACAAGCCTCTCTCCTAGGCATGCGCACGAACAGCGTCTCTAGATCAGACGGGGGTTGGAAGTATCCATTCTTCGGTGGATCCCTTTTCTTCTTGCTGAGAACAGCCGGTATCTTCTTCCTCGGTGCCGCGGGGCACTGGAGAGGGATTCTATTGCTCTCTCTCTTTGGCGTCTCACACCCCTGGTTCTCTCTCTCGTCTCTTCTCTTCTCCATTGGCGATCGCGAAGGGTTTTGGCGAAGGGTTTAATTTGGAGGTGAGGTGAGGTGAATGGGAGAGATGTATTTCAATTTGAAAAATGGGAGGGAAGAGATTTTTACAGAGAGCAAAAGCGTGTGTACTGTTCTTATAAACGGGTTGCGGGTCGGCGGGCTTATTGACGAAGCCACGAGGAGGCATCTTGCAGTGGAAGCCAGATAGGGATAAGAGATGTGGCGCGATTCAATTGGCAGTTACTGGAATTCATGGAAAAACCGTAGGTACACAAAATGGTTTCTCTGAATAGTGGGGCCTACGTCTTTCTGAAGTGCAGGGCCTACTTGTCAGTGAAATCCGGTGTTAGAATGGAAGATAGACCCGGTCCAGGACCAGTTCGTTCGAAATAAAAAAGGAGCGGGAAGCTCGCTGCAATGAGCGGGAAGGAAGAAGGGGAGTCGTGTTGATTTAAAACTCCGCCTCTCATTATTTTTTATTAATATCCTGTTTTACGTGGCGCTTTCTCTTATGGATAAAATGTAACGGGTTGCGTTTCACTACGTTCTCCGTCAATCAAACCATTCGCCACACCATTTCATTTGAGAAAAAATTGCATTAGATCAGAATTTCGTCAAGTTAGGAACTTGTAAGGAAGTTCTCGAGGTGGGGCATGCGCATGATGCACAAAAATCTCATTGGATTCTGTTTTGACGGTGCTCACTTCGTGGGGGGGTGGAAATTATAAGAGCTCTTTTTATTGACACGTGTGCGGCTTAGAAAATTGGGATATAAATTATGGACGGTGTATGATCAAATTAGCTCAGAATCATGACGCAGCACTCGGTTCTCAAGTTTTCAACTGTGGTGGGACCCACCGGAGTGGATCATGCAATGCTAACACTAACAGCCGAACATTGGATTCCCCTGACTGTGGGACCCAGATACCGATTTCAAGTTTTCAACAAAGAGGCGTGGGTTCGATTCATACCTGACACCGTGTGGGCCCCACAGAGTCAATCTCTGTCAGGACTGCCACGTAGGCATATAGGTTCCGATAGAGCATCCCAAGTTCCGAATTTGTTGATTTTATTTTTTTAAATAAGAGAGACTGGATCTTGTGTTATTAATTATCAGCTTATCTAAAATAATCACATGTAGAGAAAGAAACAAACAACAACACAGAGCCTAATTAATTGATTTTGATTTTCACTGGGTCAATCGTGTAGATACAAAATTCATGTTTTTTTTTTCCTTTTTTTTTGTCGTGTGCTATTAGGCAAAGTACTATACGATGAGATGAGTTCTGCATTTATTTAGTCACATGTCATGTCCTTTGGATTGCTTCTGATGCAATTATGTAAGAGATCAGTTGCTATTTTAACAATCTTAATAAATAATAATGAAATTTCAAAAAAAATGAGAAAAAATTTAAAAAATTTAAAAAATATTTTATAGACGTATTTTTAAATTTATAATTTAATTGTGTTTCAAATTTCATACAATTTAAGTTATATTTGATATTTCATCAAAGATCGTTAAATATGGATTATTATAAATTAAATTAATTTTAATGATTTTTTAAGATAAAAAAAGACTTGGTCTATTTATACTGCATTGATAAAATTATTCTGAATTTTTATATGCTTGTATATTATTAATGAACTTTGCTTCAAACTATTCCAATCAATTGAACTCCATATTGCTTAAATTTCATAAATTTCTTTCAGATTTTTTTTCTTTGCAGAAAGAGAGGTCAGTACTATGCATAGAGATTTTTCTATTGAAATCAGGATTCAGAAGAAACAAAATTCATAATATTCTTTATTTGATCTTTTCTCGTGATCTATATTATTTTTGGAATGAAAAATGGGAGAATGTTTGGGTTTTTGTTGCTAAATTCTTGGAAATGATTGTTGCTTCGTTATCTTCACCAAAAAAAAAAACCAATCAAAATTTGCATAATATTTGTCAAATATGTCGTCTTATGGTTTTTTCTTTTTTTTAAAAAAGGAAGGTACATCTACTTCTTTTTAAGTCTGTCTAATTTTGTGTGATAGACAAGCTTAGACTCACATTCAGACTTAATTTTCAACTGTTATCATAATCTTTTGATTTTTAATTATAATTTTAATGTATATAATTTAATAATTTGAATGTGTGCATCCTTTTTTTGAAAATAGGTTCACTTTTTTAAAGTTTGCGCTCATTCTTTTTTGACATCTTGGATCTGCCACTGGATACTGATATCAACCAATGGATGATGCTTATTAGATCCTGACTACAAGTTAATTATTATCATTTATCTATAATCATATTAACTATTAGTTTGTCAAATTATTGATAATAGCTGTATTGTCTTTATTATATATATATATATATATATATATATATATATTTAACTAATATTGATATTTTGTACCATAAGGCTTTAAAGATTCATATATTAAAAGTTAATATAGATCAACGTACATAAAAAAATTGAAAATATCCGTTACAATGTATAGGTATTATGCTAGTAATCTATAATAAACAAATGAAATAAGAGTAGATTCAATGTTCATTGGACTAATTTTTATATTTAATGAACAAAATAACATTTGATAGCTTTAAGATTTGCATAATTTTTATATTTAATGAACAAAATAACATTTGATATCATATAAAATATCGGATTTAACAATCGAACGATTAGAACAGCTCATCGAACCAAATTCATCTCCTCCCATTCCTAAACAAATACGTCCTTAATCTTTTGCAATTACAACATGCTCTAACAATCAACCCCTCTCCTTTCTCTTCTTTTCCTTTCATCCTTTTAATTCACCCATGACTAGATCTAAAAGCACATCTTAACTCTCCTCTCTTATTCTGATTAATCAGCACCTTCTCTCTCTTGGCCAAGGATGGATAGACTACTTGGAGGTCGGCGTCGCCATGGTTGGGTTAGCGATGGATGAACTGATGCTAGATTGCGTGGAGGATTCATGGCATGGCAGTGGTCAAGTGGGGACAAGAAGTACAAGAAAAAACCAAGTGCCTAATCAGATACAGACCCAAATATGCTCAGGTCAATTTTTTTATCTATCTAACTTTTCCTAATAAAATGTTCTGTATTGGATTTTCATAATATTTCCTGATAATTTCTTCGAACCGCGGTGACTCAATTGTCCTGTGTGTAGACTGTATTTCAGAACCATCATTTTCATCTGCATATTACTTATCATGAGTTCTAAATTATTAAATGTACATATGCAGACTAAACACAGAGCATTGGATGCGTATATATGTAATGTATTCCTATATATGTTGTATAGTTTCTTTTTTAGTGATAACCTAAATACTGATAAGATGAATTTTCTTTTACTGAGAAACCTGTACCCTTTTTTTTTTTGTTTTACTTGCTAGTTTTGTTTTCATGGATAATACTTGCATTATTTTCCCCTGATTTTATAAGGTTCATGTTCTGATTGATTGATTTTATAGATAAGTTCTTCTACCAGGTCGGATTAATCTGACATCGATTAGTAAGTTACAGGAGTTCACTATGAATTGTGGACATCTGAATCACAATAGCAAGGGATCCCAGTCTATTAACAATGAGCATCTCCGGTCTTTTCCGGAACAAATCAGCTCTTCTCCTTTTACCGAGGCAATTATCAGCTTTTTGGCGAGGAAGTGGGGGAGTTCCAACGCTCGTCGGACTAAAATTTGATCTGAAGGACAAAATAACCGTTCAATAGCATTAAGATTTGCACAAAAATTCCGCTATAATAATCGTGCGATTTATCAGATTTGGTGATCTAACAATGATTTTGTCCATCGGACTAAAATTTGGTCTGATGGGCATTGGAACGCCTCCCGTTTCTTTTGGCAAAAAGAATCATGCTTGATGGTTTTTTTTCTCATTTTTGTTTTCTCTTGGGTGCATCGAATTTGATTGAACCTATTCACAAATAAAGAAATTTGGTTTTTTTTTTTTTTGCATCTTGTAGCAATATCAAGCAATTTTGTAAATTAGCATGATTCTGACATAATTGTGCTGGAAATTTACAAAATTTTAATTGTAACATGCAATGTTTTTGATAAGTATTCGTTATATTGTATTTCGTTATCCATACCTGATCAGGATCTGTTAGGCAAGCTTACATTTCTTTTTAACATACTGATACGGATAAAAACTAGAAAATCTGACAAGAAAGCTAATCTTGCAACATATAAGCTAGTGGAGGCCAGACCTGAGGAGTTCTGGTTTGAAAGATTGAGTCAAATGGGTAATCCATGACAACAGCCTGGTAAGCTTTGCTGATGTTGTACCAGCAACAGCTCTGATTATACCTCCTATGGGTGATTTGAACTGGACCAAGGCCAGTGTTATTTTATCCCAATTTCCCTTCAAATAAACTATCATAATATATAACACAATAATTTGAATCTGATCTTGATTGAAGGAACAGAAATAGAAAATTGAAAATGAATAAAGAGCAATCTGTATATATGAATGCAATTATATAGTTTGAAACAAACAAAGTTTATAAAAAAAATGCTAGGACTTCAAAACTACTATGTATAAATTTTTCATAACTTTACTCCTAGAAAGCAAGAAAAAAAAAAGAAGATAATTGAATTGTTGTTCCAAAAATTCTTTACTTGCACTGGTTTTCACTAAATGCCTTAGACCTAACTATTATATCCATCAACTGGGCCAACCTCCCTGCTCCCGGTCCAGGAGTTAGAAGCATCGCATCTCCCACTTCGGAACAAGTCGGTGTTCCCTTACACCAACCACCCGGCACAAAACCATTAGTCCCATTTGTGCTTCTTCCGAGCAACTCGGCATCAATTGCATCCAGAACTGGATCACTGTGTTTGAACTTGCGTGCAAATGGTGCATTGCTCAAGATCATTCTCTCTTTGTCAGCCATGGTGAGTGAGTGTGGGTGTTGTTTTGGTGGGTTGTCCCATGAGATGAAATGCAGATCATGGTTTGCAACAGTGTGTGAGAATTTTTGTGCATTGCAAATTACGGTTTGGAAGTAACCCTCAGGAGATGACAGAAAGTTAGTATAGTACATGAGAAGAGTTCTTGGCAGGTTGTCCCAGCCCCATATACAGTATTCTACGAACTCGCGTGTTAAAGCTACCCACGCGGATCCTGAAGAAGCAAAATGGATGGTTCAGAAAAAAAAAGGAAGGAAATTGAGATTTCGGTCAAATTCATGGCAAGTTATATGGATTCTATGACTTGAACTGGATGAATATCTGGTAAAAGTTCCACCATTGCGAAATACAAGCGAGTAACAGAGGTTAACCAAAATTTAACTAATTTTGTTGGTAAACATTTGCAAAAACAAATGGTAGTATTCAGACTGGTACATACTGGTACAATTGAATTTATCTCAATCACTGAATGGTCTCTAATTTTATGGTCTGAATACTGAAATTAGTACCGGTAAAGAGCTTAAATGCTGTCGGTAGTTCACGTTCAGGACCAGCCCAGTAGATATCTTTCTTTTTTGTCATATAAAGCCCTGGGTCTACAATTATTGGCTTTGCTCTTTGTCCTCTGAGAACAGTAAAAAGAAGAAGAAGAATGTAAGTACCAGTGCAATTAGTGTAAAAATATGATTTTGCAAAAACAATGTCCTTTGAGTTTATTGTATCAGAATAGGAGCGTTCTAACAAAAATTATTCCTGGAAGAATGGTTTGTGTATTCAATAATGACAAAAGAAACAAAAAAAACCATTATATTGTTGTTCATTGGATTTAATAACAAGCATCTGGAGCTGTTTATTATTGTATCGTACCAATTTCAATCGAGATTAATGTTGCACATTAAAAGGTCTTTATCCTACTGTAGTTACCCGAATTTGTTATAAGAAAGACCTTAACAAAAAGTAAATGAAAAATTTCTTCAAATATACTTGTAATTCAAATTCAGCAGTTGTGTGCCGAAATTCAACTTACGCTTTCCATCCTAGTCGACTCGTGTACTCTACGAAATTGATATTTCTCGACAGGGAAGAGAAAGCATGTAGTATATCTGCAAACATAAATGTAATGTGATCATTACAGGAAAGAAATTGAAAGACTTTGTTTAATGTTCAAATTTAGTAGAACAACATTAATCAAACTAACCATCTTGTGTCATCAAGGGATAATCCGAGGCGCTGAGATTGATAAACCAATCCCAATTCTTTTTTTTCTTGAGAAGAACAGCACACGCATGCAATGTGTTAGCCACCATTGTGGGTCCCCGGTACGTGATGAGATTTGCCTTTCTTATCACATAGACATTCTTTACTTGCTTAAATGTAGAAGAATTACCAACACGTGAGACCAATTCCGTTCTTTCGAGGATCGGTGATTCCAAATCCAAATGCAATACGTAGTAGTTGTTCGGGTGGTACAACGCATGCAGTGTTCTCCAGAGTCTGTCTAGATCACCCTTAGAACCGGAGATCAGGTACGCTAACCGTGGTATCGGAGAAGGAGACGGTGAATTAGAGGTCTTTTGATGAGAGAAGAAAGAATGTACCGAAGGGACGAGACCGAGATTAGCGGATGTGATTAGGAGAAGGGCAAAACAAGCAAGGGTAAGAGCCCATCTTGGATCCATTATGGGGAGGTTTAGAAGAGATCTTTGTTTTGATGAAGCGCTCTCTGCATGCATGGCTAGCTGCTATCAATGAGAGGAAATGCAATGCAATGGATTTAAGAACAGGGTTTGTGGAGTTTCATAGTTTTCTTCATTTAAAGAGGAGTTTCAAATTCAATCAAACCTTTTTTTATTTTTTTTTCTAGTCAGACATTTATGATATGGAGAAAATACATGAAAAAAAGAAGAAGATAAAAAGCATGAGATTGATAATCTATCAGGAGGAAATAACAGGTCTAAGGATTCCAAGAGCAAAAAAGAAAAAAAATTAATGGAAGAGAAAGGAAATAGAAAAAAATTTCTCTCTCATTTTCTGTCTCTTTAATTCATATAGGATCAACTAAATCCAGCATAGCTGAAAATAAAAGGCTGGAAAAAAAGGGATTAAATGGAGGGAAAATCACCAAAAGACCCCACCAATACAGACCAGCATTTTTTTTTTTCTAATTTTATGCTATTTTTTTATTCTATGTTTAGATCCTTTTATAAATTCCCCTTTGAAAATAAATTAAATTAATCAATTTAAAACCCTCAAAACAGGTGCGCAGCCAAAAAAATTTCATAGAAGAGCTGGAATTTGTCAATAGACTTAAGTTTAATTAAGAAGATAAAAAAATATTAATTTAGCAATATATTTTATAAGTGGACATATTTATTGTTTAAATGAAGCAAATTCTTATATATCTAATTTGGAGCCAGCTATAGATTTTTTTAAATGAAAAAAAAACATACATGAAAAATACAACTTCTGCCACGTCTTCTAAGCGCGCCGAGCCTAATTAAAAACAATATATTTTTTTTGAAAATTAGAACTAAAAAATAACTGGCTTTATTAATTATTATGCTTACATGTATATTAGGCTTGCAATTAATGCTGATTTTAATCTTTTCTATGGTAAAAAAAAAACATTCACATTTTCTCATTCCTATATATATATATATGCATGAATTTATTTTTGTACCACAGGAACTGATGCAAACTTTGCTTATTATAGCAAACCTCCTCATGTTTTATGTGAATAAAACCGATTTAACATCTTAAATAACCTAACCTGCCAAATAATAGCAGAGCAAGATGTTTCTAAAGCTGTTTTTCATGCAAGTAAAAATAGAAATAACTTTGTAGGTGCTTTTTGTGGAGATAAGCCCAATAAAGACATTTATTGGCCCATTAACTATATATAAACATTTTTCTTCTTAATAAACCCAATAGAGAACTCAGTCTATTATGAAACTTGGTAGAGTGTTTAGAGACCTTCAATACTAGATCTCAATTTTAAAAAGAAGGTATTAGATGTCATGTCGTCATTGCTGACATGGTTTAATTTGGGTCACGAGATGTGGCCTAATCAGTGTAAAGCAATGGATGTTAGTTGTTAGAGCAGTAAGTACCGGTTTCTTGCGAAACAAGACATGGAGAAGCAAAGAGAGAGTTTAAAACCTTAGAAAATAGTACAATCAGATATAAGTAACATATAAGCAGATATCTATACCTATTTGTAAATATAAAATATACATTGTTTGTCCAAGCTTTATATATACACTTTGCAACGCTTCTGCACAGAAAAGTTACCACCATTTCAACCGTCAGATTTCGATCAGACGGTGGTGACAATAATTACATACACGTTACACCAGAGCAGCCGACACGAATTGGTTCCCTCCATGTCGGCATTTCCTACTCTAGACAATTTACGTTCATTTACGAATGATGACGACGTGGTTTCCTATTGGTTGAATACTATCTTGTTGCGCCATCTCATCACCAAAAGTCAAATTTTGCCTATGATTATACTGAGAATATATTTCTATCTATTAAATGATCTCGCAAATACACCGGAGAGGAATTAGGGGAAAAAACCATGGTCTGGTAGAGATATTTTCATACCGCCTCCTCCCTCTTCTTCACCTTCGATCAGAATAAAAGATAAAAAAAAGTAGAATAACTCATCCCCTATCCGATTCTATAACTGAAATCCTTCTCTCTTTTTCTTTCTTGTTGTTTCTTTTATTCTCGTTCTTATTCCATAGCTTTATCCGCTCAATCGATGCGATAAGAGCAGCTATTCTCCCGAACTAATGGCCTTCTCTTCTCTCGCTCGCGCTCTCTCCCGATCCGCTCGCTCCCGATCGCCTTCTGTAAGTTCTCGTTTAGTTCCTTCACTATGCTTAAAGCGAGATTTCTTTTTCATTCTCAACCTTTTTTTACTTCCGAGTATGTTAGAAGGTAGGTCTTGTCGTCGGAATGTTCAATCGGCATATGTTTTTCTTGAACTGTGAATACAATCGGCTCCGATGATTACTAATTAAGCAACATGAGAGTCATAGCGCGATTTTCTTTAGGAAGTAATCTATTTTCTCCTAATGTTGGTATACTTTTATCTGATTAGGGTTCGATTGTTGGTGGATACCACTCGAGGCTTGGCGGCCTGATTGAAAATCCATTGATTTCTCCAAATTCTTGTTATGAAAATGTGGGATTAGGGTTTGTTAGAAGCTATCTAACTTCTCTTGGAGCTAAAAACGCTTCCCTACAAGGGAGTAAGCTCAGTGAATGGAGATTTTTGCTTTCCAGACCAGAGTTCAGGCGATTATTCTCCAGTGAATCACCTAAGTCTAAGAAGAGTATGATTTAATTTTAGTTAACTAGCTGATTATTGGGGTACCCGCAGAAAATTTGATATCTCCTCTCCAAATTTTTTGTAGATTATGAGAACTATTATCCAAAGGATAAGAAGGAGATCCCAAAAGGGGAAGAGAATTCCAACAAGTCTGATTCAAAGCGTATACATTCTCCCCCTCTTTTATGTAGAATTTCTAGTTCAAATTACTTTTATCTATATTATTAATTAATATAATTTTGCATAATAATTTGACAATTCTATAATTACACATGATCCTTTTGCTTTAACCAGAGGAGGCTGGTACTGAGGATCAAGGGAATTATGGTGAGGCTTTTGCACAGCAATTACAAAATTACATTGCCCCTATCTTATTCATTGGTTTACTCCTCTCATCCATCTCCACCGGTTCACCAGAGCAGAAAGAGGTTAGATTGTTCTTCCCCTTTTCCTTTTCTTTCTCGAGACTTGAAAAAATACAATAAAAGCATTAAGGTTTTGCCAATTTCTTTTTTCAGATAAGCTTTCAAGAGTTCAAGAACAAGCTTTTGGAATCTGGTTTGGTTGACCGTATTGTTGTTGCAAATAAATCAGTTGCAAAGGTTTATGTCAGAAGCATACCAGCGGGCTCTACAAATGGTGATACATTCGACTCAGATATGCATTCTACTCAAGCAGATAATATTAATTCCAGACGAGCCCCTGGACGCTACAAATACTATTTTAACATTGGTAGTGTTGAATCATTTGAGGAGAAACTAGAGGAGGCACAAGAGGCATTGGGTATAGACCCTCATGATTATGTACCTGTCACATACACATCTGAGGTTAACTGGGCTCAGGAGGTTATGAGATTTGCTCCCACGGCTTTCCTTGTTGGTCTTCTTTACTTTATGGGTCGGAGGATGCAAAGCGGGTTGAACATTGGTGGTGGGCCCGGGAGAGGAAGCAGGGGCATTTTTAATATTGGAAAGGCTCAAGTTACTAAGCTGGATAAGAACTCCAAAAATAAGGTTAGCACTTACATTTTTTAAAATTACTTCATATCCTTGTATGCAAAATTTGACTTTGCGTAGTGCTCTGAATGAATGTTGTATTGGTATTAATTAAGACTTCTGAGTAGGTCAATTCCTCCAGCATTTAGCAGCTCAAACAGAGCTCCTGGAACAGAGATAAATATCAATGTAGTACACAATTTTGAAGGCCCTATCTTCTATGACTGTGTAAACTATACCTGTTCTCTGTTTTGTTTTCTAGCTTCTTAGTGGGTGGTTCAATTGCTTATCTTATATCTTGTATCCAGGTGTTCTTCAAAGATGTGGCCGGGTGTGACGAGGCCAAGCAAGAAATAATGGAGTTTGTGCATTTCCTTAAAAATCCAAAGAAGTATGAAGAACTGGGTGCTAAAATACCAAAAGGTGCCTTACTTGTGGGACCACCTGGTACTGGAAAGACCCTCCTTGCAAAAGCCACGGCTGGTGAATCTGGTGTTCCTTTTTATTCTATCTCTGGTTCTGACTTCATGGAAATGTTTGTGGGTGTGGGCCCTTCCAGGGTTAGAAACCTGTTCCAAGAAGCAAGACAGAGTGCACCTAGCATAATCTTCATAGATGAAATAGATGCTATTGGCCGTGCTAGAGGCCGTGGTGGCTTCTCTGGTGCCAATGATGAGCGTGAGAGCACCTTAAACCAGTTGCTGGTTGAAATGGACGGGTTCAGTACGACAGCAGGCGTGGTTGTGCTAGCGGGTACAAACCGTCCTGATATTCTGGACAAAGCTTTGCTTAGGCCAGGGAGGTTTGACCGTCAAATAACAATTGACAAGCCAGATATTAAGGGGCGGGAGCAGATATTCAGGATTTATTTGAAGAAGATTAAACTGGATAATGAGCCATCCTTCTACTCCCAGAGATTGGCTGCACTCACACCTGGTTTTGCTGGGGCTGACATAGCAAATGTGTGTAATGAGGCCGCTTTGATAGCTGCACGCAATGAGAGTACTGTGGTCAATATGGATCATTTCGAGAGTGCTATTGATAGGATTATTGGCGGCTTGGAGAAGAAAAACAAGGTTATTAATTTTTAATTTTGATTCATTTTTTAGTGTGAAATCCTGATTTTCTGGCATTATACCTTGTTCAGTTCCATGTGGGGGAGAAAAAACTATTTTCAAGAAATTGCAAAAAAGGAACAAAGATCAAACTTTTTCCTGATTTTTCCTGGCATCATACTTTGTTTAGGGGATTGTGTAGAACAGAGATTAAATTTTCTTAACAAAGAAGTAATTCAATGGTTCTGTTGCAGTGGCTAATTTTTTTAGTTTCCGCGCCTGTGATTTTAGGTGATAAGCAAACTTGAGCGTAGAACAGTGGCCTATCATGAGTCGGGCCATGCAGTTGCTGGTTGGTTCTTGGAGCATGCAGAGCCTTTACTGAAGGTCACAATTGTACCACGTGGGACTGCTGCTTTGGGATTTGCTCAGTATGTCCCCAGTGAAAATCTTCTTATGACAAAGGAGCAGCTCTTTGACATGACTTGCATGACCCTTGGTGGCCGTGCTGCTGAGGAGGTACTTATTGATTATGTTTCAGAAGGCTTTTCTTTGTACAATTAGCAAATGCTGAAATTTTTTGCTTTCTTTATTAAGCTTCAGAGATGGATTATTATACCGCAAGGGGATGATAAATTTTGGAATGTTATATATGCTGGTATTGGACTGTAGCTGGTACCATTATGCCAATCTACATCAGTAATCAATTAATTGTTCACATAACATATGATACTTCTGTCCTGTTATTAAATTTTAATTATTAATTAAATCTTGATCATTACATAAGACCTCAAGCAATCTCAAAATAACAAAAAAAAAAGAAAAACGATACCAAATAATATTTGTGATCAGATAAAGTAACCATCCTGCATGGGCTGTATTTTCTGGTACATTTTTGCACCAGGTCAATTTGTGTTGGTACCAGTATAAGCTGTTCAGATTAAACTTCTTTTCCTCTATAGGATAAGTGATTATTACACATGTTACAGTAGCAAAAGAAAACCTGCTTTTTAATAAAAGCATTAAAATTCTTACGATTGTTGAAGTTCATCTCGTGCCGTGTTATGTAAATGCTTACTTTCCTGGTGAAAGGGCTTATATAACTGAACCAAATGGGGAGCCTAACTTAAATATCAAATAATTCTTTTCTCAGGTACTATTAGGTAAGATCTCAACTGGCGCACAAAATGACCTGGAGAAGGTGACAAAGATGACCTATGCGCAAGTTGCAGTATATGGGTTCAGTGAGAAGGTGGGTCTCCTTTCCTTCCCTCAGAGGGAGGATGGCTTTGAAATGTCAAAACCATATAGCAACAAAACAGCCTCCATAATAGACACAGAGGTGCGTGAGTGGGTCTCCAAAGCGTACCGAAAGACTATTGATCTAATCACTGAGCACAAGGATCATGTAAGTCAGCTAGCGGAGTTATTGCTTGAGAAGGAGGTCTTGCACCAGGATGATTTGCTTCAGATTTTGGGTAAGCGCCCGTTTAAGGCTAGTGAGCCCACTAACTATGATCGGTTCAAGCTTGGTTTCCAAGAGGAAGAGCAGAAAAGTAGCGACAAGGGACAGAGTGAGAGCCCCACTCTTGATGGTGAGGTGGTCCCAACATAACATCTCATGTATGTAGTAGCTACCCATTTTCTTTAGTCTTTTTCTTTTTTTTCAAAACAAATTATCTTTTCTATAAATTGTACTTGTATATTGGGATGCTCTTTATTTAGGTCGTTGCTCTTCTGATGTTGTACCATGGTCTCATAAATCAAAATTCCCATCTTTTTTTTGGGGGAAAAGAAAATGGGAACACTGACTTGATTATTCAGGTTTGACCAATTTTATGTTTTTCATTGCATTAATTTTGCATATGGTACCATGATTAGAACTCGTGCTTCTTGACTTCCACAACATAATAACATTTATTGTTTATCCTTCTGTTGCTTTTACTGGTACAGAATATTTAACGGCTGATGTATTATATCCTCGAGTGCACAGACTAGTGTAGTATGTGTAGTCCTTGTTCTGTGGTGCGAGTGTCGGAGAACACTGGAAAAGAAGTATTTGAATCAATTATGTCAAAGCTAGTCTTTTCTAATAGCAATTTAAACTATCTATAGCCTTTTAACCTATATCTATTAAAGGACTACTTTGTTGTAGAAATACACAAAAAACCAAAAACTCTTTTATTTGGTTTTGTTTGATAAAACTTCCTTTCCAATAGAAAATGATTTTGCTATAGAGAGAGTTCACAATACTAAGCCAGGCCATGCTAAACCTCCATCTTGTATTCCTGCGAGCAACGATACATTGTCTAGATTTTAGCCCCTATGTTACCTTTCATAAGCCCAAAGAATTACAAAAAGTAAAAAGTGTCATTTACGAACCCACCAACGCCAAGGCACCAACTCACATTCCAAATAGCTTCAACACAGTTTTCATGCATCAACAGAATATTCATTTGACTATTGCCAAATATATATTCGTTTTTTTGTAGTATATAAGTTTATCTATTGCATTTAGACACAACTGTTGGCAGCTATTAAGTATTTTCGTTGAATTAAAATGTATTTTGACAGCAAATAGATAATTTCTCTTGAACTTCCAAACTCATTTTTTGAAATTTAAAAATGCATGCTCAACAATTGCAGCATCCACACTTAGCAATGCATAATACATGCTTTTTTTTATTGTAAAATGTACACTTGTTGTAAAACTAGACCAGATGCTTCAAAAGTAAACAATTATCTCTTGGAATAAAAAAATTAATTCCTAAGATCCAGAGTTAAACATCTGGCATGTTTGGTTCTCATACAATTTTTAGTTTTCACGAAGCCCAAATGTAAAAATGAACTGTCAGACGATACTTTTAAGCAAAGTTTGACAGGATATGAATAATTTGTTGGACTTCTCAACTGAGGTGTGAATTTTGTTAGTAGTTTTCTACAATTAATTACAAAAGAGAGATGGCACGTGGTGTGAGTTCAAAGAAAGGATATGAAAAAACCTTTGGGGATTTCATACTCTAAGAATTTATGAAAAATGTATAGTAAAAGGTTCATCATCGGTTAATTAAATACAGCGTCGCCTTTATTAAGAAAACCAATAAATTTGAAGTAAAATTTACAAAAGATGAGAAGCACTTCTTAGGAAGAAGTATAGTATATATCTCTATGCAAACAAATATAGGAGCCATTTTAAATTTTGATCAGAAACTTGGAGCAAGTCACCTTCTTAGCATCAAAATTATACTATTGTTTATCATTCTGTAACAATTTTCTTGTACCATTTTCCGACTGATTTTATCTCCATGTTTGCGAATGAATTAAGCAACGTTTTTCACCTAATAATCCATCTAATCATAATTAGTACAACTAAATACAATGCTTCATCTTGCAAAAGATTTACTTTCTTTTTGGAAATATGACATCTCTGCACTTACCACCTTATGTTGAAGATATGACCTCTCTGTGCACATCAAAGAGAAAGATGAAGCAACACCTACTAGCACAATGTAGGTTTTAGCCTTTTAGAGAATATATATATATATAGTTAATCATTTTTATTTTTTGAGAAAAATGATATAGTTAAGGGGAAGTCTTCAATGCACTATTGTAATTATATATGGGCGTTCATTATTAATTTGATTGAATATTTGTTTATTTGATGAAAGAAATTATCTCACAAGGATACTATTATAATTGTATATATCTGGTGAGAATGAAGATGGGTAAAATAGAAAATATTTGCTTTTTTTAATTCTATTTATAAGATTTTTTTTATCTAAAAAGTGTTACTGATTATATTAGTTTTCAAATATTGTCCTTAGTTTATCAAATGGTCAAAATCAAATTTAAAATTTCTTACACATTTTATGATATACTAAGGTTGTTTTCTAGACTTCGTCCTGGAGGAAAAAATATTGGTCGCAAAATCTAAATATTTGGAAGGATATAATTCTGTAGGATAAATTTTATATGTAACAATAGTTTTTCAAAACACTAAAGATGTGTATAATAGTAGCAATATAATTAGCCACAAAAAATTTGAGAAACACAAAAAAAAGTCAGTGTCATTTAAAATTAAATTTCATCTTAAATATACCAAACAAATCTGTCTTTAATGAGAAAAATATGCATAACAATTGAGCTATTCAATTAATATAAATGAGAAGAGAGAAATAATAACGTAGCCTATCTAAAAGGAAAAACAAAGTTCTATTGTTTCAGTCAATGAAACGTGCATTTATGTCTTTTGTTCAAAAAAAAAAGAGCATATCTAAAAAATTCAAGACTTATTTCTCTTTATGTATTATGAATATGAATTAATCACGTTGATGGAGAAGCGGTTACTTGGTAATACTGCAATCTTAAAACGTCAAAAAATAATAATTATCTTGTCTGATGTAGTCCCATCATCTTTGCTATTTTTATGTGCCTAGTTCTAGTCATATGCAAGATGATGCATGATCAAGTTAATTAGTCCTATGCACATACAAATAAATGCTCCAAATATTAGGCTAAAAATATATGTTAGGAATACGATAACTGCAAAATAAGATAATAATGAGATACATGAAAAATTAAAGAATTAATAAAATAAAGAATTCTATCATCTCTGCACCACACATGCAAAGAACCCTAAACCCTTAATTATCGCAGAGGTTAATTAATCGTCATTATCATTATTATCATTATTTATTTATTTATTTATTATTTATTATTATTATTATTATTATTATTATTATTATTATTATTATTATTATTTTTGCATCTGCAATAAAACACCAAGCAGACCTCTCTTTCTAGAAGTAGAGGCTAAATTAATTACACAATTACATGCCACTATCATCGTAAGGATTTCAATAGAAGCACAGAACAAAAAGAAAAAAGAAAAAAAGATGTTGATCAATGTTTGGTGGAATGAGGAATGTTACATCAATTTGACTACTTGAGAGACAAGGTTTGAGCTTGTTGTTTGATGATTTGGAGTAAAACTCAAATTATGCTAAGATTTTTAGGTCATTAACAAAGGCACAAATTTTGTAGGGGAATCAATGTATCTCAAATAGTTGCGCAAGGTTCAATTATATAATGACAAGATTTATGTTGGTTAAGGTGTGACAACGTTTTTTTAACCTCCTAACTAAATTTTTTTTAGCTTCCTTAATTGTTTAATCTTTCTGAAAACATGCTTCTTATTTGCGGATTAAGAATGTCTCTTTCAATCTCGTTTTGTTTGAGATCTTTTTTAATGTAACAACAAAAGGCCTACTATATACTTTTCACTGAAAATTTAAAAAAGAAGAGTTTATATGAGAATAGAGTACAAAAGTTGGAAGATAGCAGTCAAATTACAACATGACTATATTTTATATTCAAAGCTACCCAAGTGTAATGTAGGCATTACTATATTTTTTTAATTAAGTTTTCTTATCTTTCAGTTACGAATTAAAATAACAAAATATGAGCTCCTCAATATAAATTAAAATTTATTCCTAATCATTGTTGCCCAACCACAAATCAATCAAAAAAGAAAAAGAAAAAAAGAAATCAGTGGATGTTTGACCGGTTCGCATTAAATGGCATGGTAACAACTGTGTCTTATTAGAACCCGTTTTCTTTTGTATTGAATTTGCATATGATAGGTCAAAGGACATTTCAAAGATATTGAGAAAAACACACACAGAGAGTACAATTATTGGAGCACATTTCTTAAAAAATAAAACTCTCAAATGACAACAAATCAATCATTAGCTAGGATAAACAGTCAACATGGTAAACTAGTTATTAAACCATCTTGTCTTTTTTGTTAGCTTGAGTTTTACAATTAATCAATCTCCAAAACAACCATCAAAGCAAAACCAAACAACATAGCACTCAACCAAATAAAGTATGGGAAAAAAAATACAAAAAGGGAAATCCCTTCTAGACCTTCTACAAAAGTCTTATTTTCATCTCTTATTAAATCTCTAGCATTTGGGAAGATCAGACGGTGGTGGAGGCAGCTTCTGATTTGGAAGGCTACCATCTAACACAAGCCATGCCATTTTTAACCCCCAACTGGTGTGCACCTCCAAGTGACAATGCATGAACCATACCCCTACATATGTATAAATAAAAGCATTATCAATTCACAATATAATTATGTGGAGAACTAACATTTGATCTAGTAGTAAAGATAATACTCTCCATACGAAAGATTATAAATTCAAAATCCGGATAAAGTGGTTTTTAAGAACATTTAAATTTGAGTGACCTGACCCTTATTTTTATTTTAAAAACAATATAATTATGTGATTAAGAAATTAAGAATAATTAAAAAGATCACCTGGATTATCGGCAAGGAAACGGACAGCCACCCAGCCGCCAGCTGGGACCCCGATTGTATTCCTCTCAACTGGGTCTACTAGATTGAACCCCGCCGGATCTTTATCTGGGTTGTAGTTGCCGAAACCTATTCCAACCACAAAGAAGTTGAAACCGTGGAGATGAAACGGGTGGCTTTCAGCACCTAAAATGCTTGTGTCTTGCATCACAAACTCCACACTTGTATTAAAGGGGACCACAAGAACTTTGGTGCCATTGGTTACAAAAGTGTTGTTTGGAGGAGTGCCAGTATAGTTGAATGGCATGAGGGGCATTATTGGAAAATCAGATGTGTACACGCCATTTGACATCCCGGTAAAGTGGGATTGGAGGAGGGCCTTTGTCGGAAGAACGAAGGACATGTTATTCACTGAAGCTGAGAACTTCGTCCCGTTTGGGCCCTGATTTTACAGACAGTAATAGTAGTTTTTTAAGTAGTAATTATATATTGAAATAAAATATATCAGAACAGACATCAATCTTTTCTATTACCAGTTGTTTCTCTCTCTGTTGTAGAATTATCTCTTCTGGCACAATTCATTAGTTCAGCATTTCAAATGTAGCACTTAAAATTGAATTAATTTGTGATGAGAGAATTTAAGATTTAAGATGACAAACCTGGCATGACTGATTCTTTGGACATGGGTTTGCTCCTAGCCCAACAGTAAAGAAGAATTGCCGGTCAGCCGTTTGAGGAACATTTGCCGGATACTGAGCATTTGCCAGACTCCTGAGCTTATTAGTGAAATTGGCTGCAAAAGAGGTGTCATTAAAAGCGGGCAGTGTGGGCTTAAGTAATGGCAAGTTTCTGTTAAAGCTAGATGAAGAGAAACTATTTGGGTTCTCATATTCAAGAATTCCTGCGACAGTTGTATTGTCGAAGGTCCCTTGGCCAGTAGCATATGGCCTCGCCTCCATGAGGAAGTTTGCACCGGGATATACTGCATTAGTTGTTAATAGAACATTTGTGGTCTGGCCAGGGGTTATCAGAAGTGTTTTTGTACAGAAGGGTTTCACGTAAACGGCATCAACATCCACAATTGTGAGAGAATGATTGGCTATGGAGAAAAAGAGCTCATCATTGAGTGCGGCGTTGATAAGGCGGAGGAGATATGTCTTGCCGGGTTTCACCTTAAGCTTGAATGTGTCTGCAACAAATAATTAAGTATAATAAATGATATCATGGAATAAATTATTAACAATAAATGAACATACCAATCTTTTTCAAAATTAATCAGTTATAATATGAATTTGTGTAAAAAGTGGTTTATGCTTTTTTTTTTTTTTTTTACTAGTATTCGCTAAATTTTTGTGTTGTTATTATGTTCTCTGACCTTTTGCTGAGCAGTTGTACAGCGGACCGGGAAGGCCGTTAATGGTGTATGCATCGGAGACATTGGGCCCTCCACCCGTTTGTAAAGCCTGGTTGATGACAGCTTCTGAATCAGCCTTCCACCATTCCCCTAGCAAATTCAAAACAAAGTACAATTTTGTCAAATCATGATATGGAAAAGAAGATAATAGTCTTACAATTCATCTCAAATTAAGAATATTCATGTATAATTTAGATCGACGTTATATTAAATGTACCAAAGATGATTGGCACTTCCTTGTATGGTTTTGCAAACGGATAAGGGACACCAATCTTCGGAAGGATGATGATCGGTCCGTGGACGGTGGCGCGTAGCCACGAGATGTGTGCGTGCCACCATAAAGTGCCTCTCTGGCCTATGATTGTGAAGTTGTAAACATAGCTCTGGCCTGATTGGATTGGGCATTGAGTTATGTACGCTGGCCCGTCGTACCATCCGCTAAACAACTGTCTGACGCCATGCCTGTATTTATATTTTTTTCATGTGAAACTTACTCAGAATTGATCTAAATAGTAAGGTATTGTTCTATAATTATTAATGGCAACTTTTGATCAAACTTGTTATATTTTTTTCTCTATTAATTTATTAACGGGTTAATTGATTTCCAATTTAAAGTATCTTCATAAAATTAAAACGGTATATATAATGCCAAAGCAGATCTTTTCACTCCGTTAGCTAGCCAACTAACTAATCTACAACAAACAACAATGCTTCAATTTGCAAAAGATTTATTTGACTTTAATAAAAATAAAGCGACATATGCAAGCTGACCTACCAGTGCAAGGAGATGTTGTACGGTACATGATTAACAACCCTGACAACCACTCGATCACCTTCTCTTGCTACAATCTTAGGCCCCGGAAACCGGCCGTTTACCGTCACGATGCTCTTTGTTTGACACAGTCTGGTCACATTTTTCATTTGTATCTGCATGCCATGTTTGCATATATAAGCATATGTATATATATATATGCATGCAATATGATTAAGTTACAATTCATATAAAGAGAGATTAATGAAAACAAACTCAAATTAATGCTATATATATATATATATATAGAACAAATAGATCGATCAATGCACATACATCGAACTGGTAGTGCCGTGTAACGCCGGTTTGCTGAGACACAGTCATGGTAGGGAATTGGAGGAGGAGTGCAACGCATATGCATGAGAGCATGATAAGAGAAGGCAATAGAGCTGAAGCAGCCATGGGTTTTAATTAACTAAGACAATTACAGAAGAAGACTATGCTGCTCTGATGCATGGCATGGTGGCTAGCTTGAGATGTGTATATATATTGATAGAGATAATATTTTTTAGAGAAATTATTGTTATCCCTCATCTTCTGCACCCTTTGATTTAATGTTAATAATGAGTGTTATGAATCATAACAATGTGGTCTGATATATGTTACGGACTGTAACATTATGGTCTACTGTGGTTATCCCGTACATAAACACATTTAAATATTAATATAACTACTTTTATCTCATATATAAACACATTTGAACGTTAGTATAAATACATTTAAATAACATTACAAACGCATTGGAGTGTTAGTATAAACACATTTAAATAATAGTACAAATACATTGGGTGTTGGTATAAACACATTTGAATATTGTATAAACATATTTAAATATTAATATAAATATTTTTATCTCATATATAAGCATGAAATGAGGAGTACGAGTCTTGAAAATTTTGAACATTTCATTTCTGATTTACAAAATCTACATCTAGAATATTAAAAATCTGCGTTCAGAATCTTATGGGGTGCAAAATTGATGTGTAATTATCATACCTCTATTTTTTTAATATATATGGAGATTGTTGTTTGGTGGAATGAAGATGAACAGAGTTACGTCAAGAGGTAGAGCTGGCCTTAGATAGCTTAGAGTGTTGCTAAAGTCAACCCCAAATTATAGTTTGACCACTACTTTTTCATGCAAATAATGAATTTATTTATTTTGGAGTTCGGATTCAATTAATTAGGGTACAGAACCATTACCCATTATTCAAGTCAAATGTTATTTCTCTTATATACTTGAGTCATGTTAGGCCTGCCCATTATCTGTTATTAATTATATTACCAACAAGGAATATATAACAGTACATATGAGTGCTAATTAATTTGGTCCATCAATATATATAAGTTGCACCTATATATTCATATGCAATTTTATTTACTTTTAGTTAAATATATTGAAATATGTTGATCACCATGTTTAGTATTCACTACTCAGAAGCAGACACAAGACTTAACTTTAATTAATTAATTAATTATGTTCCAGCTGTTTTCCGTAAAAATCAAGAAAAATGTATTATTTTCACCACACAATTTAATGTCAGAGGTCTTTTTCTAATGTTAAAGAGACATCGACATGCAAAAGTGAAAAAGGTTTAATATTGGTGCCTTCATATTGTAAGATTCAAATTGAGGGTAGGTGAAAAAGCTATCTTGTGTGTGTGTGTGTGTGTGTGTAATCTTATTCTCACTTAATTTGTTTTTGATATTTCTTCAATATTTCTCCAAATAAGAAAAGGATACCTGACCCAACTTACTTTAATTCTTAGAAGTTGCCCCTTAATTAATTATTTGTTTTCCACACAAAGTTTTCAGCATCTGATAATTTTTATAGTAAATTAAAAGAAAAAGAAACAAATATTAATTCCGCTACTGCTAATCAGTATATTAGTTTACTGAAATATATACAATTATAAGGTGCAAATGATATATACGAATTTGCATGTACAAACACTTACAAGGGCGGATAGTAAATGCATAATAAATGTAAAAAATTAAAGTATTATATATTAGTATCATACCAAAACGATTAATGATCACACCAAATAGATAAACATTTACCAAGAATATAAATTGTAATTATAGGAACTAATAAAAACATAATACCCATTTTATAGAGGTCAAGTATAAATTTTCTTGAAATAAATACCAATATATCCTAAAAAATATAGAATAAATACAATCAAGGAAAAAAATTCGAGGACATTGAACTGACTTAAATCCGCTAACATCTGCTTAGTAATGATAATATGTGATACATAATGTAGTTTATTTACTAATCTGCATTTGCTGCATGTGATTTTAAAGGGAAGAATTTTAGTGTCATAAGTTTTTAATATCACCAAATGTATTTGATACAATTTCTTTTTTATATTTATATTTCAAAATTCTAAATTGCCTAATCGACCAATTAATATTGTTTTTTTTTCACGAGATATGCATAGGATTTTATATTTTGAATTCGTTTAACATGTTCAAGAATTCATAGATTAATTTTTGTGCATTTATTTTTATCTTTTTAATGTAGAATAAGATTTAATCAAAAAATTATAACATTTGATGTGAATCATCTCTTACAAAAAAGAATAAATCAACTATTCGAATTCAATTATATTTTAAAATTCTAAATAATAAATATAAAAGGAATTTTGTGAAATTCAGTTATTCAAAAGCTTATGACACTACCCCCTCTTTGATTTCAAAAAAAAAAATGTTACATTTAGGTAAAGGTTATCGTCTTGGGACAATTTATGACATATTCGATTTAGTTTTGTTTTCAAAATATATAATTGTAGTTTCTAGTCACCTCGGATAAAGTCATATTTCATATCATTTGGCTTAAATTCATTTTCATGTTTCAAATCATCCCTTTTTAATGTAACCTCAAGAATGAATCGGATCCATTGGACTTTTCTACTTTTATATCAAGCATGGATCGAATCATTTTCAAGTTTCAAATCGTCCCTTTTTAAATTTCAAATCTTCTCAAGTTATATTGGGCGAATTTTTTGAATTGGATTGAATTTTGTCACCTTCACTTTTAGTACTTTCAAGTCTTAATTGGTTGTGCATGTTATTATTATAATTTATTGTTGTATAGTACTTAGTTAAATTTCAACTACCAAACCTTTTTTTAAAATAAAAATTAGAATCTAAGCTATCTAATTTAATATTTATAAAAAATCTCTCATTCAGATTTCGAACATGTAACCTCCTATACAGAAAACATTATTTTTATTATTAGACCAAAGACTGAGTTTTAATTTCAACTACCAAACTTGCAAAAAGTTTCTAAAATATGCACCATTAAAAAGATATACTCAAGAATTATGCATTTATTACTATAGGATACACATGAACTATGCATTTATTTATGATCATATTTTATCAATATATTCAATTACAAAAGTCATATACGCACAGTGTGCATGATGGCAAACAATTCAGAAGAAATGTAGCAATTTATCATGTAGCTGTATGTTGATGTTATCTCTCCAACAGCTACGTTAGGTTAAAGCATTTTTTTTATTCGCTAGATTGATTCAAATTTTCTATGGCGTAAATGCAAGCTAACTGGTGAGAAGTCGTAGAATGTGTAGAACTTAAAAGGTTAACTTTTAAGGTAGCTACTGATGACAGATGGCAGTGGGTTATTAGTTGAGCATGCGCTTTATGGGTTTATGAAATATAATATACCTTTTGTTGTTGTAGTTAGTAGAGATCCGCATATTGCATGCATGCAAAGAATAACATAAACGATGACAGTGCTCAGTTTTTTTATAGTGAGTAGAGATGTATATTTAAATTTTGGTAAAAGTATTTAAAAATAAATAAATGTTAGAATTAATAAAAAAAATTATAAAAAAATTGTAGAGCACATGCAAATGCAGAAGTCAAAATGCTGAAATTTATTTAGGTTTATTTTTTTTATATGAATTTAATTAGATTTATGATTTTTTTAATAAAATTTCTCTGCCATTTTTGGTATAATTATATTAAATTATATATCAAGTGGACATCACTTGAGAATTATTGACTTTTTACCGCCTTGACAATCTTCAAAAATAAAATTTAAATTTAAATCCAACATCATAGCATTATCTATATATTTTTTTTCACATATTATATTTATAAAATATGATGAGATTTTGTGTATTTTTCACCATATATCAAGTAACTTGAAATTTCACTAATCAAGAAACTATACTAAATGCACCATCAAATAATATTTAATTAAATTACAATAACAATCAAATTGAGTTCTAATTTCCAGTCTTGTCTAATCAGTAAATTTACTATTTGTACTTATCCTACACAGCCTTGTGTAGATCTGTGCCATATACACCGAATTTGGTAGAGGACCTATCGCTCTGTTTTTTTCGTGGAGTTCCTTTTCTTGGATTTATATTCTGAAATCTTAATTTGAAAACATCTATCTTTATAGTTTATAGTGGATGTATTCTTCATTGAACAGTATATGAAATAATAATGAATAGTTTGCAACACTTATCCTCTGTCTATATGTGATAAAATGGACGCCTCCATTATTAACAAAGGAGTATATATACAATAGTAGTAGTACCTAATTAAAACTTTTATTGCCAATCCAAAAAAAATTGATGAATAATTTTAGCGTACATCCAACTTTTATGATATATTTAACTCTTACGGTACATATTTTTAAAAAAATATTGCTCAAATTAAAAAAAACTAAAATATAGACGTATTTTTAATTATTTAGATATAATATGTATCAATTTGAGTCACTTTCCAGCATCTTATTCTTTTCTTATTTTAATTTTCAGATTTAATTTTCTCTGTTTAGTTGATTCTATTTTCAGCCTTTCATTCTTTTCTTATTTTAATTTTCAGATTTAATTTTCTTTGTTTAGTTGATTCTATTTTCAGCCTTTTATTCTTTTCTTATTTTAATTTTCAGATTTAATTTTCTTTGTTTATTGGATTCTATTTTCAGCCTCTCTACCTAAATGTATACATCTTGAAAGTTAGAAACATGTCAAAAACTGTCCGGTACAATCGGATGATATGCGAAAATAACAACAACAAATATATGATCACTTTTTTCATTTGTCATCTAATATATTAGAATTATGTGATAGAACTGCGTCATAATATTTTCCCCACGTTGCAAACATTATGTTGTCCAAAAGAAAAAGAAACATTGAACTTTGTTTGTTGCTCTATGATTTTTCCACAAGGCACTTAAAGTTAAAATGCCATTAATTTTGTAATGAATAGGAGACTTCTAAACATTTCATTTGTAGTTGTTAAATATTTGCTAAGGCTGTGTGGAATTTGGGTCCTTACTTTTAGGGGCATCACTTTCCGACAGTCTAATACTTATTTGTGTGTGTGTGAGATAAGGAGATGAAAATGTAAATTTCAAGAATTCTTTCCTGTGTTTTACTCAGTGCTGTTTGTTGGGAGATTTTGAAAGAATGCGACATCGTGTTTTAAATTTTTTGTTAAAAATTAAATACATCTAAATAGAAGTTAAACGTTAACTCATTAGATATGTTGCATCTGTCATTATCTTATTATGTGCTTACTGGACAGGTTCGCTGATTAATCTCCTGTACTGGTAAATCTGAAAAGGTGGGTCCCACCCTTCTCAGGTGATACCAGTATCTTGCTGGACCAACTGATTGGCTTGCTATGCGTGCATCAAAGTTCATGCGTGATTGATTGCCAGGATGTATTTGCAAAAACATGAAGGGTTGAAAGTACAAATTTCATGCGTGATTGCTGGGACTTCTCAGTTTCTGTTGTTTCAATGGAAACTGACATTTTTTTTGTTTCTTTCAGAACAAAGCAAATGAGTTCCCTTTTGTGTATACAGCCTAACAAAAGCAATTTTGTGCTTTTTAGGCCCAGCTCTGTTAAAATTCTAGTAATAAACTAGTAAATATAATTTGTATTTTTTGAGCCCAACCCTGATTTACAAGGTTTTAACTTTGAGTACAGTTTATGAGTTCTTTGTTGCAAATTACTATTAATTATAAATGAAACTTGACCCGTAAGTATAAGCTAAGGATATATGTTATTCTAGTAGACATAATGCTGTCTCTCTGGTTTGCCTCTGCATGTATCAAGAGATATTATAAATATATATACGGATACAAGTTATTTAACTTCCATAGTTTTCATTGGAGGATGGCAACCTATGTGTATTCAGCTACGTTTTTTCTCTCTACCTTGATTTGTCAGATTTTGTTGTATACACTGAGAAATTACTGGCTAAAAGTGTATATGATATCTTAAACATTCGTATATTCGTGCAGCTCAGGATTGTTGTTTGTTGAGCCACAGTTCATATGTTGTGCGGTTGTGTTTCAGAGTTCAGACAATAGTCAAGTCCATTGAAGAAAGGTATGGAATCAGTGTATTTTGCACCAAATTTATCGATTTAGATGCATGGTGCTTGGTGACACTTATACAGATGCAGGGAATGAACATGGATGAATGCCGTGCCAGGTTGGGGACGGGGAGGTTGATGCCAAGCTAATGATCCGTCATGTCGCCTCGGTAAGGTGACTTTGTCAGTTGTTGGTCTTGTCTCAATCTCTAATCTCTTTTTGAAGAAACTCGGTCTCTAATCTCTTGTATCATTATTCCAAGTTTTCAAATTCAGTGGGAAATAAATATTCAATTAGATGTAGTGGTATGGTGTGGGGTTACTGGTACGCATGGCAGGTGCTTTTAATGAATTCAAATAATGACCATTTTTCGACTTTCCGGCATGTATTTTCCTATACTGATAGTACTCTTCCAAGTCATCAAGATGAAGGTGGAAGTAAACTAAGAAAAATATATTAATTCCCATTCAATTTATGGACATAGTTCAGGTGTTTTAGACAATTCAAGTATTATTATTTCGATGCTACCTTCTTCTTAGTAATAATTAATGCAAAACTTGAGCAACCCCCACATGTTCTAAAGTCCTTTCATACTTGGTTCTTTTGCTTTTCTTCTCATTTAGCATAATTTAATTGTCAACATAGGTTAAGCTTGAGAAGAGATGCATACCCTGGGGCAATGGAGGGAGAGAATGATGAGAGAATTGCATTGCTTGTGTGTTGGAAAGCAACTGTGAAGAACTTTGGATGCTTGTTCTGATACCTATAGCTCTTCATCGTTTATTCGCTTACCAGATTATTTTATTTTGCTGATTCTCTGTATGTTTATTCCTTCAGTTACGTTCTTATATACAAACAAGTTTGAAAGGTCGATGTTAATTTCATCAGATGGTTATGGTTTAATTAGGAAGTTAATGATTAGGGTTACTAAAATAATTTTGGTCCTTAGAAATCAATAGAGAGAATATAAATTGGGACAAACAAATTCATGTATAGCTCTCAATTATCACAATTACCAGAAGAGTAAAATTGAATATTTAATTTGTCTATATTTTCCTTTGTTAGTCGAACAATTAATCAATTCAAATAATTTTTTCCTACCAAAATTTGGGTCTATTATATCTAGGATCTAAATTTTTTTCCTACCAAAATTTAGATCGCTTTCCATCTGTTATATCTAGGATCTTCATTCTAATTGAACTATTTATGGTTTTTCTATGCATTAGTTGAAAGCATTGTACTTATATTTATTTATCACCTAGTTGTTAATTGAAGTAATAAGTGTTATTATTTATATCAATAATCTGATGTTAATTAACTATTTGTTACATTGTGGTATCGCATACTCATTAGTTAGGTTGAATATATTTCTACGAATAACTGGCACCAATAATGTTGATTTTAAAACCCACTTTTTTCTTGCTGAAACTATGCCAAAAGGACACAATTAGGTGACCAATCATTAAGGGAAACCATGTCCAATTAAGGTGCCTAATTAAACTCCCTGTTGCTATATATATATATTTCATTTCATTTCATTTATTCATAATCACGTCATCTTCACCATTCCTGTTTGGTAAGTGTGACCCATTGCTACTTTGCTAGGCTGTCTTATGAATTCTTTTTCATATAATTTCGACTGAGATATATTAAACTAACAAGAAATAATTCCCCACTTTCAAATTTTTTAATGATTTACCCGGGACCCTCTTTAGTCTTTTCTTTTTCCCCCCCTTATCTGTGAATGGTCCTCTCTAGTATTTCAAGATATGTTTTTTCCTCATCTGTGACAGGTCATGTACCTGAGGATATACCATGATATCCAGTCTGGTATTTCAAGATATGCATGCATCTGATGAGACCAATCTTTTCCTTACCTCAGCATATACCTACAAAGACGTACCTGAGAATACCAATCACCAACTCTTACCTTACCTCAGCCTACAAGATGCGTATCTGAGAGGGTACCAATTGCTGATTATTATTTTTATTTTCCTTTTTTTTTTTCTTTTTTCCTGATATCACAAGGGTATCAATTCCCATCCCTTACCTCAGCTACCAGAGCATTCTTTAAAGGAAAGTTGTACATGTAAGAAACCAACCTCCTCATCTTATATTCACAATTGGCTCACATAATTCACTGGTAATTTGTCAGAGAAAAAATCCATTCACAAACTGTTGTTGATAGTTAGATGCGCAGTTGGTCAATACTCAATACTAAACAGAATGTCAAAACTCTTCAAGAGAGAGCATATATAAAATAAAGAAAAAAAAAGCTGCAACTTGCCAATTGAAACAGAAATCTATAGGGTAAGATCTAACAGATAAAAAGCCAATTCAATAAATTCATCTCAGTATCCTGGAAATTGCAGTCCGAAGCACCCAACAAGATACAAAGTTGCAAGATATGCATTAAGACCTAACATATCTTCCCATTTCTTTATTTTACAAACTCGTTGTTCTACAAACTGCTTTCAACTACTTCCAGAGCTAAATTACAATAAAATGGGAGGATTGAGAGAACAAGAGGAAGCCTACTACCTACAAATAAAATTATCAACATCTGTACAAGCAGAACTAAGAAAATGAAAATCCAAAATCCAACATTGATGAAACGTTAGAGCATCATGGATATAAATTCTTGCTTAAAACATTGATAACAGTACAGCTAAATCTCAAATATAACTGGTCTTTCTTCGTAATCAGAATATGCTTAAAGATTTGAATCATCAAGCTTAATGCCACCTGCAGAACCAGATAACATAAATTAATACAATTAATGACACGATAAGGAAATGAATTAATCAAGTAAGAGGGCAACTTACAATATAACTCACTATTGCTAAAGAGTACCAACAATGCACCGCCTACTGTACACGATGGCTCGGTCTCCACGTCGAAAGTGCAAACAAGATTCGACCCTTCCAGCCTTGCAACAGCCACTTGTTATCTTCATCTATTATAAAATCTTTATGGTAACAAGACTGAACTTTTTCCCTTGCCTTCTTCATTATTTCTGGATTAAGCGGTAGTTGCTTAAACCCAGCTCTGATGTTTCTCACTTGCCACTGTTTGTACGCCTCAGGCCTCTCTACCCTCTCTAATCCCTCGCATGAAATTACATTTATAGCCTCCCGACCAAAAAGTGCCTTTTCAAGCAACTGTCTATGTGCATCCTCTTTTGGCACATTTGTTTCCAACATGTCAAAAAGTGCAGAGAAATGGAACATTGCTTCCCTAAACCGGGTCACAAAAAAAGGCGTGTTATATGACCCATTAACAACACCATGAATAAATACGTCCGGGTTCATTTTTCTTATGGTCTTCAAAACAGTATCTCTTGGGCTATCAGCCACCACACTCTCATCCATTAGGGTTTTGAAGCGATAAAGGCTGTTAACTATGAGCAACTCATCTTTCCTTATTTCAAGATCCTCTATTCTTATACTCTCCCATCTTGCAGCAATTGCTTTGAATTCAAACGGGACATTGAATGTACGGGCATAATCAGCTAAACGGGCACCAGTTTCCTCTATCCGCTCAGCTGGGCGGAAACCCGACTGTGGCAAGTCAATACCCGTAATCCGCAATTTGGGGGGACCCCCGAGCCGTTTAGACAGCCGTTGGATAAGACATGGCCACTGAAACCCATGATAAATCCCATAATCTATAATATGAACTGCTGTGGCCTTTTGCGCAACATCTAGTGAAGTTTGGTTAGAGAAGAAGTGAGAGATTTTTTTGAAAGGACTTGCAGCAAGATAGAGCTGATATGCTTTTAGGATATCAGTTGAGGGAATCGGCCTCATGGTAAAAGATTGGTAAACCTGACTTCCAGTCCCTGCCAGGCGCGCCTCCAGTCCGTCAGCAAAATAATGTGCCAGCCTCTGATCCGCATCTCCTTTCATTGAAGAATACTGTCTCAGCTGTTTTAATAAATCTGCAGCACACCTACGATCGTCAGTTGCAACTGCTTGAGCGCAATACGAGAGCAGTGTTGTGAGATCCACTACATCCTTCTTCGACTGCCTGTTTCTGCGGCCTTTGGTGTGGCCATTCGACTTAGAGTGGCTGCAGTGCTTGCCTGTCTCACTTTGCAGTGCTTCACGCAATTCTTTAACACCTCTTGCACAAGTTTCACCATTACATAGAAGGACTTTGTCAAGCATGTCACGGGCAAGTACCGCTTCTACTGGGTTTCCTGCTGATTGTTTGTTAACTCTAGTTTCTTCAGAATCCAGTGCATCTTCAATGTACACATGCTTCTTGCCTCTATGGATTGCGCATTCTTTTTCTCTTTCTCTTTCCTTTTCCTTTTCCTTTTCTTTCTCTTTTTCTTTTTCTTTTGCTATTTCTTTTTCTTTTTCAGATCTGATCTTAACAGGTGGAGAATTACAAATTCCATTAGCCTCTAAGTCAATAATCAACTTATCTCCATTCGGTAGGAATTTGCTAGCCTCTTCAAAACCCTTGTTGAACTGCCAAACAGGTTGCCTTTGCAGTGATTCGTCAAAATAATCCAGCACATCCAAGGCAGTATTACTACTGTTTGCAGAAGAAACGGAAGACTGAGAAGAATAGTCTATGGAAATTGTGTTTAGATTTGTTTCTAGTGAGAAAAACTGATCCAAATCAAAAGATGCTGAATTGGTGTCATCCAAGAAGGGGCTATTATCACAGCAGTTGCATTCATAATTAATTAAACTATCTACAAAGCTGTCATCTGGGCTTTCTGAGCTGTTGATAGAAGGCAAAGGAGGTTGATCAGGTGATGGTACAGAATCCAATTCGAGGATTTTAAGAAGTTGGTCTTCTGTCGCCAAAAGAGCAGGGATTTTTTCTGGATATTGCTCGAATTTTTCATCAATATCCTCTTCCAACAGCATATTGCTAATGTAATTGAGATCAATATCAGAGAACATCAGTGGGTCCTCTGACGAATCCGATTGTGGTGTCGCGTCTTGCTTCAGATCCATTACAGGGTTTTGCACAGGAGGGGCTGCTGTGACAAAGGGTGTTGTAATGGGAATTGTGGTCCGGTCACAGAACCCGTTTTGGTAAGGCAGTACTGGTAAGAACGCTGTGTTCAGATCTTCCGAGAAATATAATTCGTTGCTACAGACAGAAATTTGCGGAGACATTGGAGAAGTTGAGGGGAAATATCTAAAATCCGAGTTGACATGTATGAAATCGTAGATGCTAGTATCCATGGTCATGGATTTTGAAACTTCTCCCAAAATTAGAAAAAGGTTCCAAAAATTGGACCCTGGACAAAGCGCATGGAAGTAGAACCTTTCTGATTTAAACAGCAAACCAGTTAAGGAAAAGAAAAGTCAAGAGAAATGGATTGGTGACCCCTAACAGGTACAAACAAGGTAAGAAATACAGATCTGCAAGTGGTATTGTCTTTTTACACACAAATTGAGGGAAACTATCAATTCCTAAGAGGAAAACGCCGCTAGATTACCAAGCTATTGATAGAAACGATATCAAATTAGCGTACCTTGGAGGAAAACCTAGAGGCTGTCTTAGAGAAGAGAGAGAGAAAGGTGAAGAGAATGAGAGGAGAGAGTAGTTGTACTAGTTTTTTGAGGCGGAGGTACCTTGTACTTTTTAATAGCCACTAACAAGCTGTTGATAGAATATGTTATATGTTCAATGAATCAAGCAGACAAAATGCAACAAGAGGGCTGAGTGCTGATGCTAACACAATTACTATTTTATTAACATAACAACTTCAGCATTTTCAAGTGTATGGGCGATTTTGCCCCTACTTTTGTTGCAGCTTTAGCTTGCTTATTTTATTATGCAATCAGCAGTTCAGCACTTGTTTATATTTTATATTAATGGGGGTTGTTTATACAGAAATATATTATGATATCAATTTTATTATTTATATTAAATGAATTATTATTTATATTAATGATTTTATTATAAATTTTATTTTATATATTATTTTTATTATTTAAATTAAGTGAATTATTCTGAATAATAAAAATATTGTATAAAATAAATTACATAATAAAATCATTAATATAAATAATAATTCATTTAATATGTATGAATATCACTATTTATGATTCATTTTATTTCCATAAATAAAACTTCTTTCCAGAACCACAAGAAGACAAAAACGAAAACCCATTTGTTAACAAGATGAAAGGATATCAATCTACCAATAAAAAAAATTAATAAAATTAGTTTTTTTTCTTAAAAAATTAACAAGGCACAATTATCATGTGATTTTTCTTTTTTAGTAATTTACATGGCCATGAAAAGTTACTTGTACCATCCGTCCAGCGGCCGTCCTGATAAGTGTAGAATACTGAATACCAATCAAACAATTCTCCACGTGGCATTTGACCATTTCGAATTGTCGATTCTGACCTGGCCTTCTACGGCTATTTACGCGTTCCCAGGTGTAGGTGTCAAGCTGATCCATATGTACTGGTAAAGAAGTACATATTCATTAATGGTGACAGGTGAGCAACTGAATATCTTCATTATAGTACGCGAAGCTTCATACGACTATCTACTACCTAGTCGCTAGTGGCTCGGGGCCATCCATCCATCCATCCATCCATCCATCCATCCGTACCGTCCATTTCCAATATTCCATTGATCGTCGATTATTTTATCTCCTTGGACTGTGTGGTCGGTTGAGGTTGTTTCTCTCTAGTCATTATTTTGTGCCGGGTCAAATAACGGCTCATCTTAATATAACAGTAATTTTCTACACATTTGTTCACTGAAATATGTTACAGACAATCTTTTCTACACATTTGTTCATTGACGCTCGAGTTTGAGTTTTACTCATTAATTTGGGTTTCAATTGGGCCAACTGGCTCCAACTCCCTTCAACTTCTGCAAAAACCAGGTCCAACGTCTTTAGTATGGACCAGAGATTCTAAGCCTGGTAACTTTCTAGAAACTTATCTCAATCGGTCTAAGAATTAAATCTTTATACATTTGCTGAAGTGGAGATTGATGTCAAATTTTGATCATTAGTGGTTACTGGTTAGTGGACATCTTTAATGGGTAGTGTCAAGTGTGTATCAATCATAAGTTCACTAAAACTAGTTGACGTGGTACAAAATATTCGATAGCTTGACATCTGTACACGTTTTGTTGATTGTAACAATTAATGGTGGAGACCCATGTGGTTGGCTGATTGTTTAATAATAATTTTATCATATTTGTTTTTACCATAGTTGGTTTTTAAAGGATTTAAGACAACATGGCAAGACTCGGAAGGAATCTCATGGCAGATTATTTTATGTATGTTAACTTTGTTCTTTTGTTTTTACCAAAGAGTGTTATTATGCCGATCATAAGATAATTTTGCATGGGCGCCACACTACTCTTTTTAAAATTTTAATATATAAAGAGAGTTAAATTTTTAAATTTTGTAGATATATTATATTATTTTTTTTATTATCCGTTTGATTTGTTTCTCTCTCTTTATTTATATTGATCGGACGATTCAAGTGTTTTGTTTATCTATTTTCTTAAAAAGAAATGTCTTTTATATACCCAAGATATAATTTAACTTTTTTAAATTAAATCAAAATTTTTAAATTTTTATCGTGTGATTAATGATATTGTTATCATTATACACATCTTTAATGTTTCAACTTTCAAGAATTATTAGTTAAATATAAATTTTTTTCTTTATTTTTTCAATGAATATGTTTTTATAAGACGAAATCCGAAGAACAATTCTAATATAATGCAATTACTTTTAATTGGCATTAAGCAAACATTGTTTACTTTGTTTTTTTCACAACTAAGATTTATTTAACAATGTTCAACTTTGGTCATAATGAACATCATTGTCCTTAAAATTTTGACAACAATCATCATCTATTTCAACTTAATACTTTATTGTGATTTGCTGTAATTATTTACATATTATTATATTTTGTATTTAACATACAAGTTTTTTGTCTAAAAAAACACATATACGTCTTTTGAATTTATATGCTTTAATTAGAGAAACTAGAAGCAGAAAATAATCTTTGTTCTGCTTTTTTTTTACCAAACATCTTATATTAATTATCAGTATCTTTTATGCAGTTTTTTTTAATCTTTTACTATATAGATTTTTATTTATAAATACCTATTAATGATTGATGTACTGTCAGTTTGTTACTGTTAGAAAAATAAAGCCTAAAATAAATAAATAAAAGAATAAAATAAAATAGGAAAATCAAATAATAGTTGGAGAATTCTTGTCGGTCGTGCATTCTTCATGCTAGCACTCCAAATTGTCGTCGGTATTATCCATTGTAAAAAATCGAAGCATACCCGTGAAATCACGAGTACTATCTTTAGAGAAGTATTCGTCCCACAGATGCAGTAGACTCGCGGAGATCTTCTCCCAAGAAACTTCAACCCCTGTTTCCTTTGATATGATGCACCCCGCATAAGGAGCAAATCCGAATTTAATTGCATCAATAGCTCAAAAAGAATTATATTGAAATTGGGTGCTTTAAATTTCTCAAACAAAATTCTCAATGTGGAGTATGTGCATTTCTTCCTTTTATTTCAATTTCTTACTGTGTACTATTCGCATATATATAGACAAATATTAGCTGACTTGGTCAAAGAGATTTATAGAAATCCTTATAGTTATCTCTCACGTTTCTTTTAACAAAATCAATAACGTAAGAATTAACTACTCCGTATATTCAAGTTATTTTGACCCAGTCAAATAGGTTATTGTAATTAAGTTATTAAGACACAAAAAGTTGTGACCAATTGTCACATTACGCATAATCGAAGTTATTTTAGAATAATCAGTATAAATAAAACGGTGATATATTAAAATAAGACATTCATTATATGATATGGTCCTAATTATATTATTACTAAAATCTTAAAACAATTAAAATTTAATATATCAACAAATATTATTAAATTTTCTAACAGTTACCATCATCATCTTTATTCCCAATTACCTCTACTTTTAGTATTACTTGTGAATCATCTATACATTTTTACTCTTCTTGTCATTATGTTATTATTTATTAACTGTTGTACTGAAACTATATCACACATTTGTAACTAAAATTCGTTGCCATCTCCCCATTAATAATGAGTAAAATGGCTTTTCTTATGCGTGATAATTTTGTACCCGTCTCGGTTTCAACTATGTTGTTTCAAGTGCGAACTTTATTTGGTCGGTTATTTGGCAGAATCAGTACCAAGGGTGAGGTTGTTTCTATGAAAAGTATGTACTGGTACTGCAACGCTGGCTACAAGGATTTTTGCAGTTGTGGCTCAAGCGGTGTGGTTTGGTTTTACACAGAATCACCTTTTACACCTTTTACACAGAATCACCTTTTACACCCTTTACGCTGGCTACAAGGATTTAATATTACCACAGTATAATACCTAAGTTGATATTGCCGATGCCAGGGGAGGAAATCCGGATTGATGGAGACACCGCCGTCAGATGCAAGAACAGTTTTCGGTGGAGAGGAAGCTGAAAAGAATCTTGACAGATTAAAACCATGGAGGATAGGTAAGATTTGGGATTTCCAGGTCAAGTAATTGGAGTGACTGAGCTTTGTAGAGATCGGTAGAGTTAAAGGAATGATATCAGAGGTGGAATTGTGAAAGGGATTAGCTGGAGACATCGCCGGAGAAGGGAGAGGCGATGGAGAAAAAGGTGGGAGAAAAACGGAGGGAATAGAGGATGTAGAAAGTCCTAAAGCAAGTACCAGCTACGGGGCTTTGAATTTCGGCCCACCACATCAAGGTGACAGGATTCGAACCTATGGCCCTCTGTACCCAAGACAGATGCGCTGACCAGACTGCGCTACACCTCGTCTCAACCCAACCTAAAAAGAAGACTCGAACGGGCCCCCGGGCACAGGGAGGCGAGAACCTCCGCTTTTTGGAAAGAAGCCAACAACCCAACGAGTTCTTTCAGTTAAACCCGCCCGGGGCCCCGCCAATCAAACTCTCATTTCTTCCTTCAGTAGGCTCGCTCTCGGTGGACCAAAAGCCCACTTAGAAGTGGATTCGAACCACTGACAAGGATTTTCAGTCCTTTGCTCTAACCGAGTTGTTCGCCAAAGAAATATACCTTTTTTATTATTGGTGAAATCTCATTGACGACAAAAGGGTTACCTAAGTTGAATATGACGGGATTTATAAAATCTCATTCGGATGATCAGCCACACTGGGACTGAGACACGGCCCCGACTCCCACGGGGGGCAGCAGTGGGGAATCTTGGACAATGGGCGAAAGCCCGATCCAGCAATATGGCGTGAGTGAAGAAGGGCAATGCCGCTTGTAAAGCTCTTTCGTCGAGTGCCCGATCATGACAGGACTCGAAGAAGAAGCCCCGGCTAACTCCGTGCCAGCAGTTCTTCGGAATGACTTATAACCCGCTGCTTCTTTAACCAGCTATAAGAAACTATATCACAATCGACCACTTTATGTCACTGGGATGTGCGAAGGAACCATGATCAATCGAATCCTTGTGGATCCCGGATCCTAAGTAAACCTCATGCCGATAAAGACATTGAAGAATCTAGCTCTTAGCATAAAACACTTGTCAACCGATAAGATCTCTATGAAAGTGACCATAATTACTCAGGGCAATAACCTTGCTTATTTCATTGGGAATATTCAATACCCAGGCTAAGTTCTATGTTATTAATGTCGAGACATCCAATAAGGCCTTATTTGGAAGACCATGGCTGCACGAAAAATTGTGTAGTTCTGTCCACGCTACATCAATGCTTAAAGTATGTGAAAGACGGCCAGCAATACCAAGTGGGTGGAGAAAGAAAGCCGTTCGGAATTCATGAGATCAAACACTGTGATGCTAAATATTACCTCAACTCGGGAGATAGCCCAGACTCAGACGAGGCTAAGATCCAACCACAACGAAGTACCAAGAGAAATGTACCGCACTGGGGCAGTGATTAAGAATCTGATGAATATGCTCAAGAGGTCGAGAAGGTCTACACCGATGATCAAAATAAACGCTCCACTGCAGTCGTTGATGATCGTTACCATTCCTGAAGGGCATATTAAGGATTTGCCCCCACGGATGGCAGAGTTAGAGACATTCTTCATCCCACCCACAATCAAGCATAAAGATGGTAGGAGGGTAGTACATAGAGGGATTTTGTTTGAAAAATCCGCGATTTCTCGGAAATGAAGGTATTTGCTATCTAGAACAGGAAATTTTTTATCTCAGTAAAGAATTGGCATCCCATACTGATTGTAGGAAGTAGTAGGAAGTGAAAGGCCACTTCTCGAGGATAGCTCGGTGGTGTTCAGTCAGTAACTTCTCATACCTCTGGTGATATGCATCGAAAAACTTCTTCGGATGGAAAGAAAGAATGCCAAACTTATTGAAAGACGAAAAAAGGCAGGGAGTCGAGAAAAGTCAATATCATATCATATAGAGTCTCACTTCCAGCTTATATAAAGAAACGCTCGCTTCCAAATAAGAAAAACCGCTCTACTTTTTTTGCTCTTTATAGAAAATCGCTGTTTATAAAAAAGGACCGGATTTGACTGAGTGTAAAAGGTGCACCATATCCTTTTCGGTTGCAATGTGGCTCAAGCGGTGTGGTTTGCTTCTTCAGCTGGTATCAGATCACTCCATCTCACAGGTACCGTACCGGAAATTCGCAGCACCTACACATGGTACTCGGTAATGAAAGTTTTGCTTTGTGTGCTAACATAATGTAGTCTCTTTGGAACTTCCCAGGCAGCAGATAGGCTACAAAGGCTCACCAAGGAAAAAGTAACAACAGAGAGAGATGGAACTGAGGTCTATATATATTGATGGATCCTGGAATCTCAATGATGCGGGTTGGGTCTACTTGATTTTCACTGACAAGGTACTGCTGGAATATGGCCTTGGGCCGACACAATATGCATCTCCCTTCCAGGCCGAGACTTTAGCCCTTGTCACGGTGCTCGCAAGGTTGCAACAAATTCAACGGCATATATCGGCAGTGACGGAGCTTAGTATTGGTTATGGTGGATTATGACCCCCCTTTTATTTAAAAATTTATATAGAGATAATATATTTTCTGAATTATTTGTTGTTTGGACTACAAAATGACATCCTTTAATCAATCTCACACCATAATTTTTCTTCTTTAATTGAGTTGATCTTTTTTTATTTTGAGTTTAAGCCCCGCTATTATATATTGGATACAAATTTCACAGACTGTAAGCAGCTGGCTGATCTGTTTGAGATAAATGAGGAAGGAGAAACCATGAATCTCAGCAGACTACCTGACTGGCGAGCGGGCCTACAGAGAACTCATGCACTGTTGCGCCTTGTTGCACGACATGCCTACAGTGATGCTATCCTTCATACCAAGAGATTATAATGCAGAGGCAGACATGCTAGCAAAAATCGGAAGAACATCGCTGAAGACACTACTTGGTGTTACTTTTCCTTACTCTATAGCCACCTTAGGTTGTGCTCCAAAATTTGTGGGAAAAAGGAGGGGAAGAGATGAGGATGAAAGTGAGAGTTAAAGTTTTGACCCTTAAAATTAGATGTTATTAAATCTACAATAAATGAATAGAGAATTCATTCTCTTTCACCTTTATTCACCTTTATTCACCTCATTTAATTAAAATTTAAGAGCAGAATTAAACTCCACTCTTTCTTCCCCTCCTCCTCATTCACCTCCTCTAACATTTTGGAGCACACCCTTACGCATAAGGAGTATAATAATTAGTTCTCAAGAGCTTATCCAACACTAACCATGATCCATTACTGTTAGGTTTTTACATTCTGAAGTATTAGGTAGAGAATTTTAGAAAATGAAGTTTTTCAGATTGCTCGAGAAAAAGGTAGGAATTTTGGGTTTAAAAAAGAAAGGTAGTAGGCTTTTATAATTTTTGTTTCAATTAGATCATAGTAGTCTCTGCTAGGCAGACAAGGGACCAAGGTTTTTGTTATCAATTGTAATTGCAAGTTTGTTCTAATGGAATGCAAGCCAATTTAAAAAAAAAACTTTATTTTGTCAAGTACAAATTTAAATGTAACTCAGTAAATTGTTTTGCAAAAAATGTGAATTTTATGTAAGTTAAAATTTTCACACTTTTTCAAGAAAAAAAATTTTAGAATCAAATTTAATGACAAAAAACAATGCTTTCTGGACATAAGGTCAGATTCAAAATTCGAATGAAAGATTTTTCATGAACATTTAAAATTAAATAGCTTAAATTTTCATCTTTATCTAAAAAAAAAAAAGCTTGTTTTGCTCTCCAATTTTAGACAACTACAATTCAATTTCCTTGTCAAGAAGAAAGCACTAAAGTTTTTTTTTCCCCTTCCCTTTTGAGTAAGATATTTTCTTGACTTATAAACCGGATGCGAAGAAGATTACTCATATATTTCTTTTCAATTTATTTTAAAATGTTGTTATTAAACTATAACCCTTCAATAAAGTTAATATCAAGTGTTCACAAAAATGTAGTGCATCAAAGCAATTCTCATCATATTAGTTTTGGTTTAGATATTAAGATTCAATAAATGAAGAAGATGATATGCTAAACTTCCTGTCTAATAAAAAAATCCATTTTATTACACCATTTAATTTTAAGTCACTAAGAATTATATATGTGTTCTACATTAAATATTCTAGGAGAATAAAGTGGTTTGGTTATCAAAATAAAGAATGAATTATGTGATAAATTAATAGTGAAAGAGTGCTTACGTGGAAAATATATGTAACAAAATGAAGAATTGATTATTGGGAAAGAAAGGAGAGGCCAGCTCCGGTGATGCGAAAGAAATCTCGTTCTTGGGTCAGAGTCAAACGGTCAGATCACAGACGGATGGTTCGGATGCTGATTTCCAACAACGGATCCAAATTCATCCTCCTCAAAACCAAATCCGACTTGTTTTACCCCCTTCTTCCCTCCGTCCCATCATACCTCATCCACTGTCTAATCACCTTCTTCACTAAACCCTTACCCAGGGTTTTTTTTGTTATCTGATCTCCATACAACCTTAGAAGAATTCCTACTTGCATTCAGGGCCTCAGGCCATCGTCTTTCTCAAGAGAGCTCTCATGGCAACCCGTGCCATGAGCTTATGCTCCATCTTTGGTTTCTTCCATCATCGCTCCTTAACTAGGTGTAACAGCCTCCGATTTGTTCATCCTGATTCAAGGTTTTGGTCTGCTAACCCGAGATTGAATTTCATCGGTGGTGACCAGACCCGGTTCCATCGTAATCTCGTGGATTTACTTACGGAGGAATTGGTGCGCCAGAGAGGGAGAACTCGGGCTTCATCCAAGTATGTGTATCTCTTCCCTTAGTTAACTTCTGTAAAACTTTTTGGTGAATATAGAAATTGTAAGCAGAAAATGTATTCTCATATTGATGTCAGTTTAGAAAAAAAAATGTTGATTTAGTTCTATCTGATCAAGTTTAGTTCAAAATTATTACCAATGACCAATCAATTTTCACAGAACTGGATTAACAAGCGTAAAGGATGAGCCAGAGACAAAAGTAGAGAAGAAAACCTTGCAAAAGGGTGTATTACTCGAATTTGAAAAGGAAAATTCAAAGAAACTAGTTTTGGCAGTGGCACGTAGACCTGATGGAAAGAAAAATTGGATGGTCTATGATCAGGTTTCTGCTTAATTTTGGATTAAATTCCTTATTATTGTGTTTGTCATACATAATTGACCTTCATCATAATTACTACCTTTTCTGTGCACAGAATGGTTTTGGATCCTCAATAAAGCCACAGCAGATCAAATATATTGTACCTGGCATTGAAATAATTGAACACTCTGATATCACTGATTTCGCAAAGAAAGCTGAAGAAATATTGGTATGCACTAGGTATGATCCTACTTTAGCTTCTAGTTGGATTATGATATGCTAACTTATTTCCTTGCTTCTTTTCACAAAAGGACCCATCAATCTTGGAGTGTGCTTGGTTGGAGGTTTTGGAAAGGAACCAATGGGTAACTGTGGAGGAAATAGCTGAGGTAATTTTATATCATAATGTTTTTCTTGCGTTTTTTTTTTAATGTTAGTCCTATATATAAACCCAATATGCACCTATGCTTCAGATCATATATGGTAGTACTGGTCCTGTGGAGTGCTACTGTACGCATGTGATTTTATCAAGAAATGACATCTATTTTGACGCGATAGAGACTAGAGATTATTTTGTTTATGAACCCAGGTCTACTGATAAGGTATGATTTCTTCGTTTCACTTAATGCTTTTTGGGGGGATTATATTGCTTGGGCCATGCCACTGTTGTTGTCATAATAAAGTCATATTTCCATGCCTTGCAAAATCTTGAAATGTATTTACCTCCAGAAACTCCCTCTGTAACTTGTGAACCAAGTGCAAATACATTAATGTTCCTATTATTTGCAAATTGGTTGTTCGACCTAGCAAAAATGTGGATGAATCCATCAAAAGTTTTCATGTTCAGGGGTGTGTGTGTGAGAGAGAGAAAGAGAGAGAGGTGTTAATACGAGTAAGCTTGAACATACTATTTAAATGGCAAGACTGACATGATACTTGTTTCGAGTGAGTCTGAAGTTGCACATGAAATTTCTCTTTTTGCAGATCATGTATGATATTTTGAGATTTTTTAGGGTGGAAAAAATCATGTAATATCCTGGAGTTGAAGATATTACTCAATGAATTCATAGATTTTTTGTAAAATCAATGTGTGTGCTGTTTCATTTTACAGACTAATCATAGTAACACCCAAGAAATTTGAAAGGAATAATAGATGATAAATTGGAAACTAAAGTTTAAGAGAAGAGAAATGTCTAAATTTCATTCATAGCTTACTGGTCCTTACAATGCTTTAGCTATTTATAGCAATTTAGAGAAACAAAACTTATTACATAATGGCCCTTTGCAGTATCAGTTAGCAAAACAACCTGTTTTTTCTTTCCATCCTGTCTCCAATTTGGTTTTAAAAGGAGGCCTCCATGTAATTTGCCTATACTCCTGTTGTTGGCCCCTCTATGTCGATTTATTTGAATATGAAGCTCATTCAGTGCCCCAACAGTCAACAGCCTTCCGTTTTCCCCCTTTCTTCATCTGTTGCCCATCACAAGTTTTGTCTTGGGCACATGAAAATCTAGTATTAGAGAAAGATGACTCTTTGCTTTACAAATGATAGTAGGTGGAGGAGCTTATGAAGAGAAAGACAATAGAGGAAGTATCAAAGAAGGAGCTTGAAGATTTTGTGCAGACTCTGATCTCTGCCAAGGCATTGCCACATGGCTCCAAGCCAGCCAAAAGCTCATGGCTGGTCGAGGCTAATGTTAGAGAGAGGATTGAATCACTTGTGGCATTTGCTACTGACAACTGTAAGAGCGAAGAACAAAGAAAACTAGCCAAAAGTGTAATTTTCTTATTTGTACTCTTTCTTTTTCTTTCATATCTTTTCGCAATTTAGATCGAATGATTTCTGCTAGAACTTGATACCTAACATTCAAGCCAGTTACATTTGACCAAATTGCCCTGGAATGTTCATTATATAGAGAAGGATTGGCTTTTAACCAGTTTGTGCTAACTTCAATGTTGGAAACCAACAACGTCAAATGACCTAACACTAGAGTTTCGAGATTCAACTTGTTGCTATATTCATAGAAATGATCTTTTCTGCTACAAGTGTGACTAATGTTGAATGGTCATCTGCTGCAAGTACATTAACAGCTTTATGTGGAAAATTTGCATAAAGCCCCTCTTTTTACCTGTAAATGTCTAAATATCAACTGTACCTGATAAAAACAAAATTAAATGACAGATACTAAGCGTGATGAGAATGGCTCAAACGAGTTATGCTGCAGTTGGGCTTCTCATGGATATTGGATATTTCCCGGTTCATGTAAATCTCGATGTATTAAAGCTTAATATACGAACTGAGCATAATTACAAATCTCTATTGGCTGCCGAACAAGTACTGGGGCGCACTTCTGATCCTGACGAGGTAATTACTAATCCAGAATCTCTACTATAGTGGCCATCACCATGTAAAATTTTCTTTTATGTTTGATTTTTTTTCTTTCTTTCAGCGTATCAGGACTGATCTCACATCATTAAAGGTTTATGCAATTGATGTTGATGAGGCTGATGAGGTATCATGTAGTTGTTTGAGTTCTCCTTTCTTTGGTAGGGAATTGAGCATTTGAAGTAATTCATTCTAAAAATGATTTCAAAATCCAGCTAGATGATGCATTAAGTGCAATGAGGCTATCAGATGGTACAATTAGGGTTTGGATTCATGTTGCTGATCCAGCAAGCTGGGTGGAGCCTTTCGGCACATTGGACAAGTATTACCTTCTCCTACCGAGCCTCCATCTCTTTTCTTTTTACCCTCAACCTGACACCAAGCAAATCTCTTATTTCTAATTGTTGAACAGGGAGGCACTTCACAGAGGAACATCTGTATATCTACCAACTGCTACCTTCTCAATGTTCCCAGAAAAACTGGCCTTGGAGAAGATGAGCTTACGTCAAGGCGAGCTCTGCCGGGCTGTCAGTGTCTCAGTTATTTTGGACCATGGAGGACGGTAAGGGTAATATCAGATTTTATTGTTATTGATTTACTACTGTCTACTTGTATTAGGGTTGTTTACCTACTTGTACTTTTGTGCAGTATTGTCGAATATACTGTAGAGAATTCTACAATTAGGCCAACCTACATGCTAACGTATGAGAGTGCAACAGAGCTGTTGTATCTAAAGCTAGAAGAAGAGGAGGAACTACAGATTCTCTCTGAAGCCGCTAGCCTGCGGTACAGGTGGCGCCATAATCAGGCACTAATTATATTATTTTGTAAACAAATAACTTTGAGGAAGCTATCGCAATGTTAATAAAAATGTTCTCCTGCTCACGATTTCAAATAAAAGGAGATATCCAATTATGCAGGGTGCAATAGACGCAACCATGCCAGATCCACGTATCAAGGTGTCAGACCTTGACAGTCCAGAACCCAAGATTTCTCTCTACATAGAAGGAGACAATGCGGCAAAGCGTCTTGTGTCAGAGATGATGATTCTCTGTAATGAGGTCATTGCAGACTTTGGCTCATCAAATGACATCCCGTTACCATATCGCGGTCAGCCCCCGCCAAATATTTCAGACCCCTCAGCCTTTGAAAGGCTGCCTGTGGGGCCCGCCAGGAGTTTAGCCTATATCAGGGTTATGCGGGCTGCTGAAATGGATTTTAGGGGACCATTGCCACATGATACCCTGGGAGTTAATGGATATGTCCAGTTTACTTCACCAATTCGGAGATATGTTGACCTCCTTGCTCATTTTCAGGTATGGTTCTAACCATGATTTTTCATTAATTGGGAAGAATTGACTTGCGTTCCTATAAAACCTATGATGTCAATATTCGTTGATAGTATGTCCCAGCAAAAGAATATTATTTATCATTTTTCTCCAAGTAGATATACTTCAGCTTCTTTCTTTCTTTGTAATTTTTTTTTTTTGGGGCTCAGGTAAAGGCTTTTCTTAGAAGTCATATTCTACCATTCTCATCTGGGGAGCTAGAAAAGCGAACATTTACTGCAGGCATGCACATGAAGATTGCAAGGCGGCTTCAATCAACCAGTTTACGATACTGGATATTGGAATATTTGAGGCGACAACCTGAAGATAAAATGTACCGAGCTATAATTCTTTGTTTCATCAAAGATCGAACTGCCACTTTGCTATTATTAGAGGTATGTCTCATCTTTCAAGTGTTTATATACTTATTTTTTTTAATTCTTTACTCGTTTTCTTTATTTTATTTTATTTTTTCTTTTCACTGGGAGGAGGGTGGGAGGTGTGTTTTAGGCTTTGGCTGGCGTGCATATGTATGTGAGTTCTATAACAATATATTATGATGTATTTCAGATACATTACAGGTAAATCCATAAACCCTGATAAATTGTATATGAAAAAAGTAGGTATCCTTGAAACTATTGTTGCTGTTGCAACCTATCAAGGTGTAATGAATTGGTTAAAGTTTTCTCAAGGGCGATATATGATATTTCCTTTTTTTACATATTTGTTTTAAGAGAAGTGGATGTATCGACATTCCTCTGTGGAAATTCTAAATCTATGATATAACAGGTTGCATTACAAGCGACATGCGAGGTGTCAGAAGGGAGTGTAGGGGATCAAATTAGAGTCGTTGTTAGAATGGCTCATCCCCGTAAAGATATCCTTCTATTAGAGGAGGTATAAGAGAAAAGATGCATAACAGAACCATTCATACCACGACGGGGTTGTGTTAGATCTGCAGAATGAAATTTGGATTCAAGAAATACATGATTATGGAAGAAAAGAAAGGATTTCTTTTTGATGGTTTGTTGAGAAGTGAAAACAGATGCGACCTCACAGGTACAAACTATACAAGGAATGGCCTAAAATTTTGTAAGGATGTTCGTATATTCAACTGTAGAGATGAGACAGAATGCAGAACATGTGTTTTATAACTTTTAGTTTCTGTAAATTGATTTATATCTTTTTGTTGGCAATTTGTGGCCAAAGTTGGAATTATATTCTTTGGTTAATATGGAACTTCTAGAATTACAAAGTGCTTGTGTACCGTAGCTCCACACTGCTGGGTAATTAATGGATGTGACTACAGTTCAATGATATAGGTTGTTGGTTATGTCATTCTTTAAGGTAAATTATAATGAAACTTGCCAGAATTAAAACAGAACTGTAGAATAGAAAATAAATAAATAAACATGATATCAACACAAAGTACTTCTATGAATTTATAGTACAATGTCGAGAACTTCCCTAAGCTAGCTAATTACTTAATCAACCAATAAGATGCATATAAAATATAAATCGTTCTACCTATAAGGAAAAAAAGAAAAACCTGTTGAATCTAAAGGAGTGTGAAACTCACTTTGCTCCGTCTAACATACAAACAAATTTACAAACAACTAGTTGATAATGGAAGATTAATCCCCATGAATTGTTGCTGATAACTGTGTTTTTCTTAGTCAACTTGATCTACTTGAATTCTGAAACCAGAAAAAAATAATGGGGAAAAGGATATTAATAAGTTTGTAATATAAAAGAGCCAAAATTTAAGAAAACGGTGAATTGTCATTGTACCTTAGTTATTGCTAGCCCGGAAAGTTACACCAACTCTGATTTCACCGCAGTATGATTTATCGGCAAGCACAACGCTGTATTTGGATGGATGTTGCTCCAGGAATCCCTTCTCCATGCCAATAGCAATTAGATCTGTCAAATTTATCCTGGATTTTGTAATAAAAAAATTAGCCCTTTTGAATTTTTTTTATAAAATTTTATTACACTTTAGATAATTTCTTCTATCCTGATGAAAACACATCTAACAAAAGAAATTAAATAAATGTATACACAACTGGTGCTTGAAAGGACTAGTGTGGTCACATTAGTGAGTTTACTGGTACAGAACAGAAATCAAATCACCATATAGTTAGAACCAGAATATCATGTACTCACGTAGCTTCGCCAATGTAGTCATCACGGGAGAAGGTGTCATGGTCCATAAGCTTCAAAACCAGCTTGTGTTGCGAGTCTGATGTGTTCACTGAGAACTTGAATGTTTCATTCCATACCGGATTTCTTCCTCCCTCTGCATTTTCAGTAATATATTGCTCATGACAAATATTCTTTCAATCTGTTAAGCCTATTATTTGCTACTAAAATGGATAAAATTGAGTTGGATCAGTTTCTTGATAGATTTAATATTTTAAAATTCGTTAAGTAATTGCTCTCCTTGCAAGTTGGATCCCTAAATACTAAACATGTTATGCCGTAAACGAAAACAAAAATGATATTTTGCTTGAGAAATCTGACATGACTAAACACAGCGAAACAAGGTCGACTACGATTTAAATATAATTACCCACTATTTCTTCAATTCAAATCCTTTAATAAATCGATGGTTATTAACAAAACCGATAGTACCATTTATAAATATAAACATATGATACCTCGCTTGATGCTGCTCTTGCGCTCTTGGCTCCTATACTGTATCATAACATAAGGATCTATCTTTCCTGCTGTCACAATTTTAAACATGAACATAGAATTAGAAGTACTTAGGTTTATGTTTTTAGTTAACAAAAGGAACACTAATTGCAGCCATGAAATTACAAAAGAAGATTAATTACAGCTTACCTAGAAAATCAGTATCAGCTAGGCCCTTTGCATCTACAAGCAACACCTCTAATGTACCCTTTCCCATCTCTCGTCTCTCTCCTTCCTTCTTTTCTTTCTTTCTTTCTTTTTTGTTGGATATTGTCTTTGCTTCTTGATTTCTCAATCTAATTCTCCCCTAGATACACCTCTTGAAGAGGATAGAGTGTTATAAACGACTCAACCATACGAACAAGTCGTCGATGTGGAACATGTGGAACTTAATTTGTACACACATGGACCAAAATAATCCTCCTCTGCTTAAGGCGAAAAGGTCTTGGTCTAAAGGAGAAAATATTAGGTGTACCAAGCCTATCATTAAATGTACATGTTGGGAGGAACTTTTTTTCTGTCTAACCCTAAAAAAAAATAATTAACAACTATATCCCTAATTTCAAAAGTTTGACAAATCTGTACCTACTTTATAAACGCATACATTTATCGTTCAATTTAAACGTACGTGTTCAGAAAACTGAAATTTATTTTTTCTTTCTAAACACAGTAACTGAATGTAGAGTTCAAATGCAAGCATTCATAATTAAAAATTTTTAACTTATCCGCAAATACTCACTTTTGATTGCAACATTTGGACGCTATGTCCGAGATGGTTGCATTTAGGAAAGGAGGGGCAACACGTTTAACGGTGGATAAATTCAACACAAGACCCAATAAAATCTCAGAAGCATGTATAACAATGAATAAATATATTATTGCACATGGAGAAGAATGAACCATCAGGATTTACTCATCCTCATATCTTATTTCTCGGCACCATTCTTATCCTCCAGTAGACATCATTGTTTGCTTTTTCATTAGTTTTTTTTTATTTTTATAAGAAAAAAAGGGAGAAAAAACTAAATTTGTTCTCATCTTTTTTTTCATAGATGAGTTTCCTCTTTTTAGTCTTTGCTCAACTATTATTATATTATTTTTAATAAAGACATCTACAACTACATTACTCTATTCTTAAGATCTTCATATTCTATTTCTTTAGTAACTCGATTGAAAAAGGAGATAATTGAAACTAATATTTAATTTGAGAAATGAGATAAATTGGAGATTACAGATATGAGAGGAAGTTAAAAGAGATAAAGTAAAAAAAAAAAAACCCTCATTAGTGCTAGGAGAAATAAAAGAAAAAAGAAAAAAAATTGTGTTGGGAGAGAGGTGTTTGAAAGGGCAGGAGATTCAAACAAAGTTATTATACATTATAAGATAACATTATTAAGAATGCTCAGAGTGGTTAGTTATTATGATTTATTTTATTTGAGATAAAAATATTATTTTTAGTCTCAAGTGGTTAGTCATGTTTCATTATTATTAGTGAAAGATCATGTCATTCTATGCTTCCGAGCTTATTTTTTTCGACGTAAATATAGCCCCTCCTTTTCCAATGTGAATCTATTTAAACTTAACGTTTAAACGTGATTGCGTTCAGAAAGAAAAAATTGCCCATCTCAGTTTTTGAACGCGTGCATTTGAATTAAACACTAAATGCATGTGTTTATAAAGTAAGGATTTATTTGTCAAATTTTTGAAATCAAAGATATTATTGTTAATTATATTTTTTAGGATTAGACAAAAAATTCTGTTGGTAGAAGATCTTTTGGTCTAAAAGATTAATTAGACAATACAATTATACTATGATATATTACATCATCTTTATTTCATTGTACTCTATAAATTATATTGGCTTTACATAAATGAAATATTGTTTTCCTCTCAAATAATATTTAGCGAGTTTTATGGCATTCACAATAAATTATACTAACAAGATTAGGAGTGTCCTTTGCTGATTTAGCAAAAATAGTTCTGTCTTGTGGAATTTAGTATTTTTAGTCTCTGATTGAAATGTAAAGAAAACCTCACATTTAATGGTGGTCCAAGCCCATGGAAGCTCAGAATCTGAAGTCAGTACAACGTTACAGGTCTCCTCTCATCATGTCTCAAATCTCATTTCATCATCTTAAAACGGGTATCTAACAATTAAATATTTAGTCCGGACTTGGGTTGTGAGCCACCAACCCAAAAAATCTTGGTCCAACCTGGACAAATAGTAGCTAATAATATTCCAAAATTTGACCCTTCTTCCCTGGGTCAATAAACATTCACGCGCGTATACATAATAAATAAATATCTGGGGATTAATTTTGTTGGTGGAGACAACTAATTAAGGAATGCACATGAGTAGTCATAGCCGGTTTGTCGATAATTCTATCTCTGTCCTCCTCTCGGATGTTTTACCAGTATCAGGCAAATCAAATGCTTGAATTTACAGATCTTGAGGCAGATTAAAGGTTGTGATTTGTTCAAATAGCGGTCCAATAGCTTAGAAAATGTAATTCATAAATAATTCTTTAGAACAAAAATATTTGTTTTTGATGTACATACATTTTTTTTATGGTATGTATATAAAAAAAATATTATTCAAATTAAAAAAATTAAAATTGAGGATGTATTTTTAATTACTTTGATATATGTTCTATTGAAATATTAAAAATACATCTAACGATTTTAATTTTATATAATTTAATTAATATTTTTCAAATTTGATACACGAAATATTAAGATTGTACCCACCACAGAGAGAATTCACATCCAGTGTCAATTGTGTTATAGTTGACAACGATAATTTGTTATTATTATTTCTATGATAAATGAAACCCTACAAAATAAAAATAAAAAAACACCTCCTATAATTTAAATTTGAACCATTTAAAAATTGAATTGAATTTAAAATTAATGACGCTTTACTACCATTAGATAACTATATAACAACAGATATAGACCCCACAAATAATCTAGAGACATGCACAATTTGGTTGAATATTGTACATCTCGCGTGACTTTGACTGAGATTGAAAGTATTCTGCACTTCGTGTGACATTTAAGTTTGAAATCTTGGTCCAAAAATGTTAACAGGATTTAAAATGTTTACAAGACTTTAAGATTGAAGCTTTATTCACCAGACCCAATCCTTCTCCATCCAAAAAAAAAAAATTGAGAACTGGTTATATTTAATAGAAGATTTAAGACATCATGACATGATTGTGCTATAAAGATTATCATTTTATCCTTTCAAACTCTATATATAAGGAAGCTGATATGATTTATTTAAGAAAAGATCAAATTATATTCCAACACTCCTCTTTATTTATTATTTAGTTAAAGTTTCTCCAGTGATCATATGCAATCACTCTGTAGGGCCACCATGTGTGTGATTGCTTCTGACAATTCTGTATAGACGCCATGATCAATAATGCACATGATAATATAAAGAGGAGGGGTCACTTGAATGATTATTTGACAATTTTGACAATATTTCTTTCAAAAAATAAAATAAAATAAGCTGTTAATTTAGTGATATAAATAATATTCTTCATATGAGAAGTCACTGGTCATAGGTTTCAAATTCGAAAAGGAGTCATTTTATAGACATTTAAAAAGTCTCATTTTATCTTAAAAAAATATTTTTTCAAATAAAACTTAAAAGTTAAATTTATAGATATATTATTAGAACCCGCTAAGTTTGAGATAATGCAAAACAACACACTGAGTTGAGCAAAACTGGAAAAAGACTGGTTCTAATATTAAACCCATTAGGTCTGAGATAAAATTAAAAACAGCATTTGAAATCCACAAGTCCATTACTGATAATATTTACATAACTTGATCTTAATTAAGCAGAGGACTTGACAGTGGCAGATCTAATGATCTCCACAAATTCAGGCTGCAATATTCAAATCAAAGGAGTCAAAAGCAAAGTATTAATGTACTAAACTATTGTTTTAGAAATAAAGAAAAAAAGGGAGTAAAAATTGCAACCTTGAGAGAAGCACCACCAACGAGAAATCCATCAACGTCAGGTTGCACAGCAAGTTCTTTGCAGTTAGCCGCATTCACAGAACCTGATTTGTTAAGAACTTACTACTGGTAAGATGTATACCAGCTTCAAATTGCCGAAAAGGCCTTAAAACTGTCTTGAAAAGTTACCATTAATAGTTAGCGGACAAGGGAAGTTCAGATTTATTTCAGAGAATAACCAAAATATCCCCTTCAAACTTGATGCAGGATTTTGTCTTTGTTATAATACAGATTTGCTAAGTTGAGCTGAAAAGTTAGTACTCCAAGTGTAGCTTCAAACTGTATTTGATAGTTTGATAGACAGCAAGGATACCAAATATTTTACTACACACTTTAACTGCTTGGTACCAGTACAAACTAGCCGTACTGAGACAGCAAGTAGTCTCAATAAGCTAGCAAATCTATCTAAAACCAAGGAATCAATCAAAGTTGGATATGGATTTTGTTCTTATCGAAGCCCACAATACTGAAATTTAAATAAAGTGAAAAAAGGGATACCTCCATAGATGATGCGGGTAGATGAAGCAACTTCCGCACTGACATTCACACTAAGCCATTTCCTCAGCCCAATGTGAACCTATTCATTGAAAAACATTCAAATAAATGAAATAAAGAAAAACCTCACATGAGCAACTTGCAAAGTTGCAATAAAGATATTTTTTGAATTATAACAACAATTATATCACTGTCTGTGATCTTCTCACATTAATTTACTTGTGCTTTCCTTTCTGCTCTTCTAATTCAAAATCCTCAATTCAACTTACAACTATATCTGATTGCTATATCCAATTTCCGAAGTCTACTAGACAAGTAATTAATAGTAGAGTATTAGATCCAAGAAAGAGAAAAGGAAAGAGAACTAACTTCCTGAGCCTGAGCAGGGGTTGCAACTTTTCCAGTGCCAATAGCCCAAACCGGCTCATATGCCAGTACAACATTTGTCCAATATGTTATCTTTTCTGCATTATTACATAGGAAAGAAAGGAGGAGAAACACATCTTGGTGGTCAGATGTAGAGTATAAGGCAACAAAAACATTCAACAATTATGTTTTTATTGGTTGTTGATACCTTAATCATGGGAGTTACAATTATCCTGATACTGGACTAACCTATATAGTTCATAGGAACAGGCTGGACAGATACCAATCCAAGTTGGATCTTTTTATGTTCTTTAAATCTGAAAGATAACATTCAGGGCTAAATCAAGTGTGTATTAACCCTCAATAATCCAATAAAAATGCGAAGCAAGAAAAAGCCGTCACAAAATATTAAGCTCAGCTGCTACTTAATTCTAGCATCAGTTTGAATAGTCTAAATAGGCTGAACACAGATATTCTTTCTCACTTCATACTGAATGGGGTCATAAGAAACAAATCCTAACAGATTTTAAGACTTTTATATATACATATGAATAAAACATTTGAATCAGAAGTAGATAAAAAACCTGCAATAGCCTTGGTTTGTGCAGCAACAACATCCATTGTAGACCCAGCTTCACGCTGCTCAAGAGTCTCACCGACACAGGCTATTACCTTTAAGCCTTGCGAAAGTGCATACCCCACTTTATCAGCTACAAACTGCCATTACAAACATAAGTGGTACTGGAAAAAAAAAATTAGGATGGGTGGTTATCTTTTCTTATTTGAGAATGTGGATGGTTATCTTTTCATTAAAAACCAATAAGAAGTACTATATGTGATACTTTGCTTAAATTTCTCAGATAATTGATGCAACTACAAATAAGATTGGATAGTTAATTGAGATCAAGTTTTATCATATCAGATGAAAGCACCGCAACAGTAACAAAGCGTGCAGAGATCAGTGTGAATCTGTATCTGTTTGTTACATATTGAATAGTGTTTGCTAGTTGTGTACATAATAGAGGCTCAAACGATCAAGCTTGGATGAAAAATTAGCTTCTATTCCTAATGAACCAGCATGATTGTATCTGTGTATGCCACCAATATTGGTACCACATAACACCACTGTGCTATATCAAGTGTAACCTATTATTTATCCTTCTTTTCCGTACACGAGTAAATTTAAAAACACAATCCAATGGTACTCACATCATTTGATTCGCCTAAGAGATTTCTCCTCTCAGAATGGCCCAGAATAACCCAAGGGATGCCTAGATTAACCAGCATCTCTGCACTACAATTGCAGAAGGATAAATGACATTCCTCAGTCTTAATTTAATTGCTATTTCGAGAAAATCAAGAGAGAGAGACATTTGGTTTCTGTGTAAACTTCGATAGGATAAAATATAAATACCTGATTTCACCAGTAAAGGCACCACCTTTTCTGACCCAGCAATTTTGTGCTGCTATAGCAAAATCGGATCTCAACAAAGCTTTTACCAGAGGTAGAAAGACAAAAGGAGGACTCACTACTACCTCTGAAAAAAAAAAATGCAACCTTTTTTCAAATAAGCATCTTATACATAGGAATGCTAATTGAATGGCCCTTTAATAATAAAGGGAATCATCACTTTTATGACAGATTATGAGAAAAAGGAATGACAAAATTAAATGGTCCTAGGATGTTATGTTCAACGATAGATTTCAATTCAAGCTAAAAGGAATGACAAAAAGTGTTTTTTTTAGCAAAAAAAGATGAGTTCTTTTTGGAATTAAATGAAAAGCTGTTTAGGTTGGAGGGGACAAATCTAACAAAGGTAACAAGACCAAGACCAAGGAATTATGACAACACACACCGACAACATCCTCTGATGGCACCTCTGCCTCATTAAGCGTTGTTACAATCTTCTTCACGTCATCAATCGTTCCATTCTGAAGTTCAAAGAAAATCATAATTACAACAAGCACACTTCATACAATTACTTAATTTGGGGGTTAAAATGATGAGAGAGGGAGAGAGAGAAGGAGAGTATACGCATTTCCAGTTGCCTCCGACGAAGAACTTTCTCGCCATGCTTACAAATAGTGAGAGAAGCTTCGATCAGTTGCTGGGCAGCATCTGTGGATCCCACCTGTGCATTTATAAAAGCATAAGCGCAACAGGAAAGATCTGGAAGGGAAGATTTCTCATTTCTTCTGGTCCCACCTGTACAATATAATTTTACGGGCTGCTGATGGATCTCTCTCCAGCCCGCGGGCGGACAAGGGTGTTATTTTCTGAGACGAATTTCCCTCGAAGTCTGAACATAAACATAATGGCCGCTTGACTTAGTCTGACCGAGGAGGAATCCATGGATTCAATCTGGCTATCGTTCGAAGCATCTCAGCCGTTCATTCATCTGCGTCCGAAAAGAACCTTTGCGTGGATCTTGATGCAGACGAATGACTTCAGTATCAAGTTTCCTGGTAATTCCAATAATGTACACCATCACAATTCCTATTTTTCGCTATTCGTCTCCCAACCATCCAAAACAAGGCGAGCAAATCCTTAATTAGTCGTTAATCTTGATTAGTCATAGCTTTAAGAGATTCGAACAGAATTAATACCGAAATCGCATTACAACAATACGCCTAGACGCGGTCTACATATTTTTCACGGTAACTTAAATATCCTCAGTAGCCGAGTAGGGAATTCTCCCTCTTGCGATCAAAATAATAATAAATAAAAAAACAACAAAATGTGCAATGAGCTAATAAACATAGTAAAAATGGTGCCTTGCGCTAAAAAAAAGTAAACACAAGTTAATTAAGTAAACCACTAAATCAAAAAAATGAGAAATAATTGACCACACTGCCTAAGCAAAGCTCTAGTTTAGCCTACTAGAGATCCTAGATTGACCATTTTATGTACAACAACAATAATATTGCAACAAATATACTTTCCGCAAAAAGAAGAATAGAAAAGCCACAAAAAGGTCTACAACAATCAAGTGACCATTCATTCTTTTGGTTTTTCTTCTTTCTTTCCTTTTCTATTCTTTTTACTATATTTCTTCTTTCTTTTTCTACTTATTGGTGAAATCAATTTTTGCAGTTGCTTTTCAACAAGTCCCATCTACAGACCAACACTGATCTTCATACCTGAATAAAACAATATGCACGATTAAATTATTTGAAAAGATACTCGCACTTGACAGGAGATGCTTTGCCTATTCAGATAAAAATGCTAGTCGCAACTTGTCAAGAAATTTGCTTTGCAAAAAGATAAACTCAAACAATAAGAGGACTTGATACACAGGCATCTGAAACAGCACCAATCAAGGTTTGACCACATTAATATCAAGGCAGTACCGCAGCATAAGGACAGATGTATTAGATTTCAGTGCAGTGAAACAGCAACACAGAACTCTGATATGAAGTTTCTCTTATTCTTGTTTGTCTTTCTACTACATATGTATCAGATTTTCTTTTTCTAAATGCCCCCACTAATGACCTTTCAGTATAACAGTGTTGTAGCAGTCTCAGTGCCTAACCTACGCAAAAGATTTAATTATTCCAGAAAGTACCTGAGAACAACACATTATTAGCTCACGTCCATAACTGCCTCATTAGTAGCACATGGACCAGTATCAACATCATTATTGTTAGCCTGGTCAGATGAAAAATCAAGCATCTTCTCCACCGATCTTATCACCACCCTCCGTTTTGTGCCTCGTAACCTATAAGGAGGCGACACAAATTTACCCTCATTATCCTCCCCGTCCTCCAATTCACCTTCTCCTGGAGTACCACACGGCTTATCAGATACAGGCGTATTTGATGTGGGTGTATTCTCCCTTCTCCTTTTCCGAAGAATCGAGGGTGTATGTGGAAATGTCTTAGCTGCGCTACGCAGAATGGAGTGAATTGTTATTAGGGTTTCGTCTGGGGAGGCCTCATGCAGTGGAACCACTTCTGAAAAGAGATGAAATTGTGTAGTTCCCATGAGAGGTGGTTCATAGCATAGAGAACCTAGTGTAGCAGGGTCATCATAACAATAGTTTTGTGCACTTTTTGTTGTAACCTCTGGATCCGTACCAGTCTCATCTCTTTTGGTACCATCTGAGGAGTCATTTTGGTTTTCCTCTAGATCCATGCTGTGGGATTTGCATGATGCGGTAGAATTGAGTGCTCCAAACGGCTCAATTGGTGACGTGACTGGTGCTTTGGGTGGTAGGAGGTGATTGGATGCAGGCGTGGCAGAGGATGTGGGGTTTGAGATGGGTTTGGGGGTGTCTTGTGTGGTGAAAACCAAAGACGGTTTTGAGGATGGAGTTGACCTAGGAATGTCTTTTGTAGAAATAGCAGAAGATGGTTTGGCAAGAGGGGTGGGAGGGAGTTCCCCGGTTTTTTCAAATATCTCTATCCTTTTCTTCAAGGAGCTGTTCCAGTGGTTCTTTATTGCATTGTCAGTCCTGGAATTATTAATTCGAATGCCATGTAAGAAAAATCAATCACAGTTATGAAATTATTGGATGGCTTTGCACAAACTGACCTTAAAAAATCAATTGCTGTTATTGCAAATATTAATATCTTATTGTCATAAGTCATGTGCTCAGGTTGTCTAATTGCTTTTGTCTAAAACAAGTTATTTATCGTCTTCATCTGTGTTTTAAGAATAATATCTGCTGCCTGTACTGGTACTGGTACAAACCAAAAAATGTAGCTATCCTTCTCAGTAACTTGTGGTCTCTGTAATTTCTATCTAGCTAACATGTACAAAATTTGGCACTTTGATGATCAGAGAGAGCAGACCTCCCAGGCATAAGCTTAGCAATTTCGGCCCATTTATTGCCATGCAACCGATGAGCATTAATCAATTGAACCTCTTCTTCGGCAGTCCAAGCATCTTTCCTTATCTCAGGATTTAAGTGATTGTGCCATCTAAAAGTTCCAACAAAAATGGAAATTAAACATCTTATTTTACTAACACTTCACAGTAAAACATAATTTATTTTCCCCTAGATGAAGAAAAGGCTAACCAGAATATAGCAAGATTCCTACCTCTCACGGCACTGCTTTCCAATTCGTCCAGGCAATTGCTTTGCTATAACTGACCATTTTGTAGGGCCGTACTTCTCCACAAGCTCTATTATTTTTTCATCTTCCTAATAAAAAGCATGAAAAACAAAAAGATCAAACAGAGATTTATAGTAACAGCTTTTGAAACAAAAAGATCAAACAGAGATTTATAGTAACAGCTTTTGAAACAAAAAGGAAAGGCAAGAACAAACAAGAAACTACAATCAAGGTTGAATTTTTAATAAGAAACAGACCTCACGATTCCAAGGGCCTTTTATAAGATCAGGATTGAGAACCTTTTGCCAGCGATGAAGGCATTGCACCTCTGTTCTGTCAGGGAAATGTGATGCTGCAAGCAAAAAAAAAAGTTACATAGAATGAACCTCAATAATTCAACACTACATGTTTCCTAAAGAAAAAAAAAACAAATTTGCAGAACTGATTTCAGGTCTCTTTTAGTAAGTCTTCTTCCAGTATGTACTTGCAGATTTAAGTCTGAATTGCATAATTCATATTTGTGGCTAAACTCAGGTTCAGCTTCATTTAGTTTTCACTTGCACAAGTGAGGATGATTGAGCCTAATTTGCATAAACTAATTAGGAGACCAGTACATTACCAAACCAACACCTATTACTTGAGGTTGGAATTATACCAATTACCAGAACTTAGCATTCACAAGTGAGAGTCAAGTCAGGCTCAACTTAATAGAGCATCAATTGTAGAAGTTAAAAGTAATTGAACCTAATCTGTACAGAGTAACAACATTAGGAACCCACATATTACTGTAAATCACATATACCTTGAGGTTTCAGATTATTACCAGACCTCAATATTCATTGTCCAAATGCCTACCTAAGTGTAAAAGGCAACAAAAATTGAAGTTTGTCAAAAAGGGTATTACCTATTTTCTTCCAACATTTTCCCTTGTGAAATTCAACTGCTTGTCTCAAGGTCGCATCCTGGGTTAATTAATGAAAGATTAATTGGCAGTAGAACAAGACATGACCATTTACTGGGGCCAAATACATGCATTATAAAAATAAAAATCAAATACAAAAAAGTGTAATACTAACCTCAGCAGGTGTCCATCCACCCTTAGCTCGCCTAATTGGCCCGCTCGTTCGCCTACAAGATTAGAATTAGATATTCTAATTAATGACAAGCTCTAATAAAACCGAGCTCATACTGAAATTTGAGTATAGATTTTGCATACACAGCCAAATACAGGTTGATTGACCATCAAGACAATACATATGGGAAATCAAAGAAGCAAGAAAAGGTCATCAAACTCTGTTTTAAAATTTTCTTCTTTCTTTTTGTCATGTACTCCAACTAAACCATACATAGGATGCAGCTTTCTAACTGAAAATTTGCATTTATGAGTAACACGGATACAAAACAAGAACCCAATGAAAAAGATAAATCTATTGAGCTTCATTGATCAGATAAATTATAACTAAGACTACAAAGACTGAGTGATATTTCATATTTAATCAATTATTCAGTAAAACCCTTATCAAACTTGACCAGTGCCCTGCCCGGCATCATAAATAGAAGATTGGGACATTATTAATTAATTATTAATTAAACAAAATTAGCTATCAGCCTACCACTCTGGTAAGCATAATCCAGTGACAAATCTAAAAGGGGCAAAAAAGGATAATTGGAACAAATTAAGCAAGACTAGAAATTACTTGTGGGAAGGGGTCGAATTTACAGGGCTAGAAACAGCTGGAGACATCTTTGCAAATCCGTAGCTACCCTCAGATAGAGAGGAGCTCGAAGCAGCTGTTAGTTGCTTGTTCTCCACGCAACTGCTTTCTAATCTCGGAGTATCCATCAATAAAACCTACTATTAAACTTTAGAAAGCTACAAGTCCATGCCCCCTAAACCCTACAATCAGATCCAGAACAAATTGGTAGAACAACACGTCAGAAGGAAATATTCTAACGGCTATCTCGAGAGAGATTAAATAACTGCTCCAAAACAAAAATCAAAGATAAAAGAGAATAGAGCTTACACTTGAACAACTGTAGATCGAGAGAAAGAAACCGAACCGAGTAGAAAGAGAGCGAGAGAGAGAGAGAGAGCAAATCAAGAATCCAGCGGCGGTCGAAAGAGACGAGATCTCGAGAAACGAACAAATTCGACCGATTAAGGGAGCAAATCGACAGATCAATCGTAGTTATGGCGCGAATCGGAGAGGAAAAGAATTGAAACCCTAGAATTGAAGAAAGGTGTATTTCCTCTCTCTTTTTCCTCGCTTATTGCTTTCTCTCTGTCGATAGAGAAGGAGGCGTTCAAATAACCTCGCCCGTTGAAGGAAAGGGTAGAATAGAGATGGGAGAGCGTGTTATTATTTTTCTTTTTTCTTTTTTTCCTGTTTTTATTATTTTTGGTTTTTGTTTTTATAGGGAAGGAACGATGCCATTATGGAAAAGGACACTATGACGGCGCGAAACGGAAGAGTAGATTTCATGTGGCATAGTCTATTAATATTCGTTTCTGTGGCTGGTGAAGTATTCTACATTTACGACCCGCCTCACAGGTTTATATTTAGAGATAACACATTGGATAAGGGTTGGCGAAGGGGTGACTCGTCAGCGTTGTCCCTTGGGAAAGAGGGGAACAAATTCGGTAGACCAGGTTTAATTTTTAAGTTTTTGCACCCTAGTAACTGTTTTGATAAATATAATGTCTGATTTAATATATGATGGTGTTTCTAAATTCCGATCAAGTATTGACATACACTATTATTTATCAGTTATCAAGAGATTCATCATTAATCTATGTGATATGATATATATTGTCATTTCGATTAAATAAAAATTCTTATTAAAAAATAATCATTTAGCTTAAATTTTAACATTTAAGTCATACAGATAAGTTATAAATTATAAGTTAATGACACATGCTATTTTACAATTCGTCAACTCTTTTGGTTAAAAAAAAAAAAGAAGTATAAAGGTGTACAATTTAATGATGATCCAAGTTCAGTCAAGAAGGTCTATTAGAACAGGTGGAGAAGGTGGCGAAACGGTCACTAACGGCGCATCTAAAATTTTGCACACGGAAAAGAGGTTTTGAACCTCAAACGGCACTCTTCGGCACTTTTGTTATGGCGAGGCGTTGCCAACCGTTGATCCTTTGGCGGTTTTACACCAACCGTCAGATCGGAGACGAGGGTTTTAATGTAACGTCATTCATTTTCTATAAGGGAAGGGATTAAGGGAAGTGAAGTGGGTTTGTAGACTCGGCGACAGCGACTAATTAGCTAACTGCTAAATACGGCTTGAATTGATCAAGACTCAGCGTTGGACGGTTATATGATGCATTGATGCTCGTGCTGAATTTATATTCTCTCGAGCGGATAGCTGCTCTAAAAAATATAATGGACATAAATTATACATGATCACTGTAGTTATTACTGTAGCAACAGCATCAAAATCACATAGAATGCTTTATGAGGAGGGATTTTTGTCCACTACACGTAAAGTGCTATAGATGATATGGATCTGCTTGTGCTGTATTTTGGCCGGATGCTTTGAAATAGGGAAATTCTTTTTTATTTAGGATGGGATGTATTGAGAATTATTAATTTGATTATTTTGTTAATATTTTTTAAAATAAATTTAAAATACATTTTAAAAGAAAAAAAATATATATATATATATATGTTCCTAAACTTATAGATTAATTATGTTTTAAGTTTCATATAATTTAAACGATCTTTGATGTTCATTAAAAATAAATAAAATTATATGAAATTTGTAATGGTCTAAGTTTAATGGTCTTCGATTAAATATCAAATTATTTTTAAATTATATGAAAATTGAAACACAGCCAATCTATAAGTTAATAATATGTTTTCAACTTTTTTCTATTTTTAAAATTTTTAAAAATTATTTTAAAACTATTTAAAAATTCATTATCAAGATTGTTAAGGATCACTACCCTTTTATTTATTGGTTTAGTTTCTTCAAATCTTCTTACGTTTTATTTCTGTCTCCAAATTTTAAAATGTATTTTAGTTGTTATGGCATGGGAGCGGGAAGAATTAAGCTTTGGAAGAGAAAAGGATATTTTAGTCCATAAAATTCTTAAGTAGTCTTAACCACAAATAAACAATGAAGTCATCCTTTTTTTTTATTCCTAGTTATATAAACTATGAAGAAATTATTTATTAATAGAGTGCGACTAAATCGGTAGCTCTTTAATAAATATTAATCATTTATAATAGTTAAAGGAGAAATATGATTATTATAATATATGAAAGTGCTAAAAAAAATAAATATAGAACGAGTTGAGAAAATCCTTGTTCTTTATTTTTGAATGTGTATCGGCACGAGTTTATCAATTTTTTTTTTATGATTTGATATGAATTTTGACGTGAAATTATATATTTGCCGATATGTTTATGTCATTTCTTGTAAAAGTTACCAAATAGCGGATAAATTATAGTGGCAAAACAAATTAAGTTCATTTGTTATATGTTACACTCCTTAATATTGCGACAAAAAAATTCCACAACAAAAAGTTGTGTTAATCCTAATTGTTTATTTCAATCTTTTTTTTTGGTAATAATAGTGCAACAACTAAATTGAATTGCTAAAATAGTTCAAAACTCACCAGAGACATGAAAAGTTATACAAAATGAGAGCAAATGCTATAAAATCAAACTGTGCAATTTTATCCAATTTTAAAATCTTATTTTAGTAAATTAGCTCTGTTTTTTAAACTTATATATCATTTCTTGCCCATTTCAAAATGCAATAATTTTTTTTAGAATGTTTATTTTGTTATTTCGGGAGAAACAAGTTCAACATTGGATATATTTAGGATGTTTTTTATTTTTTGAGATGGACCCTAAAAGTTTGCAAATTTTATTTGTTCTTAAAATATGATCTAAATAAATTCTCTTCTTAAAGATTTCAAATATTTCATTTCTTCATTTTGATGATTGTATTTTTTGCTTTTCAGACTGGACCCTAAAAGTTTACTGATTGATTTGGTTTAAAGTTTTCCTAAATTGAACGGTTTTAACATTTTTGTTCTATTCATTGCAGTATGTTTAAATTCCTTAACGGTAGATCATGATAATCTATATAAAAAATTCTAAATACACCTCAATTCTAAAAATATATGATTTTGATCCTTTTTTACTTCGGCCCATTCTAAAAATAGACTTCAGATTTGGTGCTTTTTTGGACCGAAAGATCTCAATCAGAGAAATATCTTTTTATTTGATGCCTATTCGGTTGCAACTTGCATCTGAATCCATGAAGAACTATGGAATTTTTAAGCCCGTTTGATACATTTCTTCTATACCTGTTCGGTAAGTTGTTTTCAAAAAATAAAATTCCCGTAGACACATATTTCTAACTCAAACAACATAAACTGTTTAGAACTAAAGGTAGCATAGTTAAATCTAAATAAATTCAATTCATGCGCACAGTAGATCCATATATTTTCTATTATTTTCTTAATGCACATGCTAATTTAAACAAAACATTTGGTGCAGACGGGCAGTACTCGACTAAAATTATATATAATCATCGCCTCAGTTTAGCAAACTATTTCCAAAGACTCGAATTTTCTAAGAATACTGGAATTTTGCCTAAAATTTGAATAACTACACCCGCCCGCCCACAAAAAACAATGTTGATCAGCCAGTACTGATCAGGAGTTTGTTGAGCTGGTAAAAATAAAAGAAAAAAAATGCCAAGAACCGCATCAGTACATTGAAGGCTATACATCTCAGCAAAATTGTAATCTATCCTCGCGCGCAGATTCGTGAGAGATCACACTCCTCCAGTATTTCTAAGAGTCGTTGATCAGCTGTGATTCTGTTCCCTCTGAAAATTTTGCTGAACCTCTCTTTCCAAATGGAAAAATATATGTACGACCCGTGATATGACAAACTGCTCAGGAATCATAGAGAGGTGGATAGTATGTTGAGTGAAAGCAGAGAAGAGGTGTACCAGTATGACAAACTGCTCAGGAATCATTACGAGGTCTGTACAAGTGGTACTTGGCCTACAGAGATCCTTAGTTTTGCATCAGATACTGCTTTCCTAACTGAGCCGCATGGTTCTAAGCCACATGCTACCATGTCATCAAGTATGAACTCACCTTCTTGTGCCTTCCCATCGTTACATAAGGTACAAATGGTTAGACCATAACTAGCAGCACTTGGTACCAATCCTTTTTTTCTCATCTCCTTTAGTAATCTTTGAGCTCTATGTGAACTTCCTTCCCTACAATAGCCACAAATCATGGTATCATAAATCAGATTGTTTGGTTTCAATCCCTTCTCAAGCATTTCATCAAACAGTTTATGTGCATCCTTCATATTTCCATCAGCACACAATCCATGGATCAAAGCAGTAAAAGTATAAGTATCCGGTTCTATACCATCTCTTTTCATCGAACGATAGACTCTGAAAGCACTCTCCATGTCATTTCCCTTTACAAAAGCATCAATTAAGATAGTACACGTCACTTTATTAGGAGTCAAACCTCTTTCTTTCATCTCTCTAAATGTACTTGCAGTTTTTACTAAATCTCTGGCATGAGAAAATCCAGTAAGGAGCGTGTTGTAAGTTACCACGCTTGGTAAAATTCCATTGGTTCTCATCTTCTCTAACATCTCCAGAGCTTTTGACATCATACTTGCTTTACCATATCCATCAATAAGGAGATTATATGTAACCAACGTCGGTTTCATTCCTTCTCTATTCATGCTATCCAACAATCCAATTGCATCTTTCATCCTTTTGCATCGGCAAAAACCGCCAATCAATATATTATACGTAACAACATTACGAGTAACACCTCTCTCAAGCATTTCATCGAACAGCTTACGAGCAAGGTCTAAATCACCACTTCTGCACCACTCATTCAACAAGACATTATATGTATGGAGAGTAGGCATGAGACCCTTTCTCAGCATTTCCTCATAAAATTCAAATGCTTCTTCCCTATAACCAAATTTGAAGCAACCATTTATCATGACAGTATAAGTAAATTCATTCGGAACCAACCCTAGTTGCACCATCTGATCAAATAAAAACCTAGCCGACTCCGAGTTGTCGTCCTTAAAACACCCATGAATCAAACTCGTCAAAACAACAACATTCAATCCATAACCAGATTTCTGCATCCGACCCAACAAAGACATGGCATTTGCAATCAACCCATTTTCACAAAATGCACGAACCATTATGCCGAAAGTGTGCTGATCCATCGGATTGTTGAATTCGAGGGCTGTGGTGAAGAGATGGTGAGATTCTGAGAAGAGGCCTGAATGGAGAAGAGATCGGAGGAGAGTGTTTAACGTGGTGGGGTCTGGATTGAAATTCGATTGAAGAGTGCGGTGCATGTAAAACAAAGAGGGAACTAAGCGATGGCGTTGGATGTATGCTGAGGTGAGATGGCCGAGAAATGAGGCTGGATTTTGGATGGGTTGGGTTTTGATCGTTCGTTGCATCAGATCGAACATTTTGGTCATCGTAGGTCAAGAGAATAATGGTATGGATGAATTGATTTATTTTCTTCCTTTTCGGTTTGTTTGTTTGTAAATGGTTAGTTGCTGAGTCTACAACAACAGAGGTGTAGCGGGTAAGAATGAACCAAGAATTGTCTCTAGTTGACCTTTATCTCCTAGTCCAACGCGTATATTAAAAGAGTGAAAACTGTACTAATCATTATTGATATTAATTTTATTATTAAATTTTAAATTAATGATTTTATTATGTAATTTATTTTATATAATATTTTATAGTGGGTAATCATGCACCAAGATGTTCATGTGTTTAAACATTTTGGGGTAATTTATCTATTCTTGTCAATTTAAGCGGTCAGTCATTTAATTATACCTTATAGGAGGCTTATAGATGTGCAACCTGATTAGTACAGTTTTCACAAAATTTGGTGCTTTTTTTTGGATTAAATCAATCAAGATACTATTTGTTCTGTAATGTGGAATGGTAAGAGTAGTTAAAAAAAAAAATCAAAGATTTTATTTGTCATTTGTTGAGAGACTCAATTTTTGTAGTCAAATCCTCCAAGAAGTTGATTCAATTTGAAGTCTTAACAGCTGGAATTCTACTTAAGACAATCCCTGGCAGGTGTGGCGTCTCTTTTGCAAATGATTCTTTTTTCAGAAACAGATAATTCTTTTAAGTCAAGAAAGATGTTTGTGTTTGAAACATTTTGGGTGTTTTTGTTTATCTGTTCTTGTCAATCTAAGTGGTCAGTCATTTAATTATACCATATTAGGCTTATTGCTGATACTGGTATACACACATACCTTGTGCCAGTATCACTGGTACTAAGATTTGTGCCTTCCATCAGCTGCAAGTTGTACCAAACAAAAAAAAGTACTGATAGAGTGTGTGCTTTTCTGATGTGTTAATGGTAGAAAGAGTTGAGGGAGGGGAGGGGGGGGGGGTACTTTTAAAATAGGCTAATTGGTAAGTTCCCTACCTTGATGTTTGTATTCGCTCCATACTATTAAAATAATTTACATAGAATAGTTATATATATATAGGGCTCACATGTGGGTGTATAACATGTTTCTCAAAATTAGCCTGTGTTTTCTCAAAGGGAAAAAAGAAGAAGAAATTACCCTGAGTAAATTGAGAAATATTGTACGGGAAGAAAAGAAGTTGGTGAAGTAGTAGCCGACACATTACCAATCTGGAAATTTATTACTTTTAAAACAGTAAACCTCTTGCCACAGTCTGGATTATATTTATTTCCGAAAACAGAACCTTATAAAGTCTCTAAGCATTAACCCAATTTTATTACTTCTATAAACCTGGTGAGTATATAAATTTAATCTTTGACTCCTTTTTCCCAATAGCTATCTGAAAAAAAAAACATAGGAAAGATGGATAAACAAAAGATTAAACAAGTAGATGAGATCATTCCTTCTGATTCTACCTCTGCCTCCTTCCACTGTCAATATCATACGAGCAGAGTTTATCTTTACTGTCTCTTTATCTATTCGCCTCTTATTTATTAACGTCAATTATATATTTATTAATTAAAAAATATCACTACTGATTAATAAAATATAATCATTTTATATACAAAATATATATAATTTATATAAATTTTATACATAAAATAATTAAATTTTATCGATAAACAGTAATATATTTTTAATTAATAAATATATAATTGAATAAGAGATGGAAAATGAATGGACACTGAGACAGTGGACCTAAACATTTCTGATATCATATTCACCACTAATAAAAAGACCCACTGTCACACACAAACACACACACAGAGACCTAGTTAGTTGGTTCTGACAATCCACCTCATATTTCTCTCTCTCCAGCCTCCCACCCAGCTGTCTCTCTCTCTCTCTCTCTCTCTAGACCCCTTAAAGACTTGATCCTCTCCAACCACCACCCTTTCCCACTATTTTCTTCTCTCACATCCCCTTAACAAAACCACAAAAGCCATGTCAGAACAGAGCTCCAAGAGCCAAACTAAAATTCAGAAACAAAAACCAAAACCCAAATCAAGCACAGATCCTCACTTCAAGCCCAGCAAAGAGGTGAAAGGAATCAGGTTCGGAGGCCAATTCATCGTCAAATCCTTCACGGTGCGGCGGGCCACCCCTCTGGACCTGTTTCGCCTCCTCGACATCCAACCTTCTTATCTCTCTCAATGCTCCAGTCTCCCCTTCCCCTCTACCACAACATACCTTCCCACCAATTTCACAATTCTCGCGCATAACGCATGGCACACGTTGACTCTCGGCCTCGGTACCAAGAAATCAAAAGTGGTGCTATTCGTTTTCGAATCGGAGTCGATGAAGTCGGCCGTGGATCAACTTTGGCCGAACATGATACCACTTGGAGATGTGAACAAGAAATTGATCCGCGGATTGACCGGTAGCGAAATGGCCCGGTTCAAGTTTCGAAAGGGGTGTTTGACTATCTATGTGTATGCGGTGAGGCGAGTCGGTGCAGCCGGGTTCTTGTGTGCCGATGATTTACGAAGGATCTTAGAAGCCGTCGTAGAATTGAAGGATTTTCTGGATCACACTGCCATGCTTGCTTTGCCATGTCAGAAGAGCATCTCATTTCCAAATCCTGTTGGAGTTGCATAGACATTGATGCTTTTGGATTGGTACCAGAGATTGAGATTGCTCAAAGTTCAAATTTGTTTTATTTTGTGTTATTTTCTTTGTTAGAAGAATAGGTAATTAATTAACTTCAGATGTGATCTGCATTGAGCATTTTTGTAAGTGTATAGTAGTAAAAAAAAGTAAATCCTTTTTGAAGGGATATTTGTTCTTTTTTTTTCTTTTTTAGATGTTTGTTAGGATTGACAATTCTTTGAATTGGGTTATAAATTGTAATAATTGTTTGGTTTTTCTTAATAACTTGTGTAAATTAAACTTCTTACCATACAATTTCTCTCCTTTTTGCATTATTGTTACTAAACTTGTCAATTTAGACCGACAAAATTTATGATTTTCAATATAGATTATAGAGTTTCAGAACAAGTTAAATTATTGTTATTAATTGATGGCAGCTTAGCTTCTAAAGGCAAGTGAAAGTGACCTATGCGTAATGCCTTTTTTGACAAAGTGGGCTGCTTTTTGATGCTGATAAATATCATGGAAAGAGAAATCAGACTATATATTTCGGATTTAATTGCTTTTGTCGCCGTATGTTTTGTTTATTAATTACGGATGTATAATGCGTACATGAGCTGGTGGCATCTGGAATTGAAAGTAGGTGAATCATGATTCTTAATTAATAAATGTTGGGGGGTGTGTGTGTGTGGTTGGTGGGGGGGGGGGGGGGGGGGGGGGGCGTACGTTATATGAGACGGATATATATAGGAATTTTTTCATTAATTTATTAGGATGTAAATATTATAAGGGAAATTTTTTTATATTTAGTAATTTATAGAATAAATAATATATAAAATATGATATGTAATATAATTATTCATATATTTAACTATGTACAATATTTTATATAGTTGTATTTAATTAGTATTCTATTATTACATTAATTTATATGATAGTTATGTGATTTTATTTACTTAGAAATTTATATTCTTTTAAAAACAACGAGACCAATAATTTATATTTTTATTATTTTATTATATTATGTACGCGATGTATCTAAAATAATATACTTATTTGTTTGATATATTTTTGAATTAAATTATACAATTTATCAATTTATTCAACAATTATAAATTATTTAGATGTTTCTTGTTAACTTTAACGGGCAAGCATATAATATGAATAAAATTACTTTAATAATTAATAAATAAAATTGAATATGGATAATATTAATATTAGATGGATAAAATTCGGAGTGTAATCCTCAATATTTCTATATATAGTACGTATTTTATCTTTTATTTTTTAAATATAACGTGAGGTTTTAGGTCTCTTGTTTTTAATATCAAGTCAAAATTATGCAATCGTTATCTCTAAACGGATAATTTGAGCCATTGAATTATGTGTGATACTCCTCTCTTAGAGCTTTTGATATTTCATTATCTTATTTTATTTGTTTTAATTGTTATGTCATATGTAAAAGGTATCACATACATCTACAGATATTTAGAAGTATATATGCTTGCACAAGTTATATCCTTGATCTTATTTAGCTCTTTTCATATCAGTAAAGTGTGAAAATTATGATATGGAACAATACAACTTTGTTAAGAGAAAATTATTGTTATTTTAATACTCTATTAAAAATTAATAAAAAAATCAACAAAGTAATCTCAATTTTATGTGCGAGGACAACCATTAAAATTAAAAATTATTAATTGTGATATTAATTGATATAAAATTCATTATTTGGAGAATATTTTTTCTTTACGAAAAATATATTTTGTGTGAGAAAACTATATGTCTAATATAGAGACATATAAATGATGATATATTTTTTCTCTCTTTATCAAGAGATGCGTATTCAATTCATATAAGAGACATCTACAAAGAATTATATGTCAGCGAATTCATAACAATATTCTTTTTGAAAAAATAATTTTAGTACGAGTGTATAAACTCAAAACTTATTCTCATTTTTTGAATTGCATGTCTACTCGATCTATGAAAGTTAAGGCGTTTAGTAACATATTTGAAAGTTTTTAAAATCTTTTGTAGATGTCTTGTTTTACGAAATATTTTAAATTCTAAGGATATTTTGCGAAATATTTCTTCATATATTCCCTTAACTCCAAGGAAAGTAGTTTCAAAAAATAAAAAAAATAAACAGAAAGAAAGAGAGAAAGAAGAAGTAGAAAAAAGAAAAAAAAAGTTTTGATAACCACTGTCAAAATTATAAAAAAAAAGAAAAAACAAGGACGATCTCTAATATTAAAAAAAAGAAAAAGAAAAAAAAGGGGAAAAAAAAAAGAAAAAAAAAACAAGGACGATCTCTAATAAAGGGAGGAAGTGGGACCACTCTTTCCCAAAAATAAATAATTCTAAAAAAAAAGAAGGAAGAAGTGGGGCTTAAATACAGAGGGATGGTTATGATGGCAAGAGGTGGAGATTTTGACAGGTCTACGATTTTCTGTGGAGGCAAATTGTGTGGTCCTGCATGTGGTTTGAAATATTGTTTTAGTTATATACTTATATTTATGCCCCCCCCCCCCCCCCCCCCCCCCCCCCTTTTTATTTTTTTACAAACAAATTCCCACATGACTGGCTATATGCGCCTTTTTAATGTGAGTTAAAAACAAATTGGATGTATGTAGTTGGTTATTCACTCTGATTTAAGTCATTTTCAGAGAGGGGACATTTATTATTTGACATGTGCATTATCCAATATTTTTGTTATTGAGGATGGATTTTTTTTTATAATTTTTGTTTTGACAATTTTAAGTTTTTAGCGGTGAATTTTTGGAAAAAAATCAAATGAAATTAAAACTGAAATTATAAATATGTTAGTGGACATATATGCAAATTTAATAATTAAATTTCATATAATTTTGTATTGAAGTTAATATGTTAAAATAATTGAAGTTTCAAATCAGTGATGTATAATGAAACATATATCAAAGTTTATATTATTAATTTATTGTTATAGATGTACTTATAGCATTGGATTTCAAATTTAGTTTTTTTTTTAAGATGATCAAGACAAGATTGCTTCAACATTATTGGAGTGTTGTCTTTGAGTGTTTATACAATGTTTCTTATCATTATATTCAATTATTCATGTAGGTCCGTTATGCATTATACATATATATATATATATATATGTGTTTGAAATAAATAGCATTGTGCAGTTTATTAGATGAAACCTAACCGAAATTTATTTAATTCAACTTGGATAATTTATGCAATATTCTACTAAATTTGATCTAAGGAATATTACACTTCTAATTATATAACCGATGTAATTGTGGTTTTATTTTGCTTTTAACTATACTGGATGGATTTGGTACAGAACTCGTATACCAATTCGACATTTTTTGTAAATCTTAATTTTATAAAGTAATGAAAGCCGGTATTTCCTTTGAGATATTTTTATCCAAACAAAAAAAATTCCACTTTTCAAAAATCCTCTAATTAATTAATACTACTTGCATTTCATACCCATTTTTAATTCACCGAATTAAATCTATACTAGGACCCACCTATTTTCATTGATTGCAATTATGTAAATTATTTTCAATTAAATTTAAAAGTTTGCATAGCCCAGAAAAAAAAAGGGGGACAATCCTGGTACAACCTATGTATCTTTAGTCATTTCTGGGGCCCATTTGGGGTCCCCAATCAGAAAACAATAGTGCGTTCCACAGCTTTTAATTTACAGGCTCATGTGCAACCAGACGCTTGCGTTTGTGTACACTGTACACAGCGCTGTTACCTTCAGCGCTTCATGTTTTGTCATGGTTTTGTCTATTGTTATTTACAATCAAGTCTCATGTCATGTGCAATCAGACGCTTGCGTTTGTGTACACAACGCTGTTACCTTCAGCGCTTCATGTTTTGCCATGATTTTGTCTACTGTTGTCTACAACTAAGCCTGTTTGGTCGTTTATAACCGCAGCGACGGAGGGAAGAAAAATATTTAATACAGCGTTATATATATTTTATACTAATTTCAAAAGTTACATATATATATATATATATTATACTAACTTAAAAAAAGAAATAGTGATTAAATATATGTATAATTGAAAGATAAATTTGTAAATTGTTTTTTTTGGAGTGAAAAATGGAGGTTAAGCCATCGGATTCCATTAATCAGACATGAGAAGTGTCAAAATGCAAAATAAAAAGTAAAAAAATTAAAAAAATTAAATTGTAAAAATTACCGGGTTCATTTGCATTTAGAAGCTAACATGTAGTTTCGCCATTGTGTAATGAATTGATTTGAATAATAAAAGTATTGTACAAATAAGCTGTATAGTAAAATCGTTAATATGAATAAAGTTGATATCGATTATGCTCTCTTTAATTTTAAGTTGAATGATTTATAACAAACGGATTGGATCAGTCATGATTTAAAATTCAAGTGAACTCTTTTTATGTGAATCTAATTCGTTTGTTTTTCAATTTGTACAATTTGATGTGAAATAGTAAAATTTAGTTTTCTAACAAGAAAAGTACATGACACCAACTTGTGCATATAGTTGACAATTTTGGGATTTTGAATCCCACCTCCTCTTGTTAAATTTACAATTTGATTTAAATAGTAATATCTTAGTTTGCTAACAAGAAAAGTACATGATACCAACTTATGCATATAGTGAACAATTATGGATTTTGAATCCCACCAGAAATTATAATTAATCTTATAATTTAAAAGCTAACCTTAACTTTTTTCAAAACCAAAAATTTTAATCCCATCTCCCACCTATTATAGTTCAATTTTAATCCCTCTTTTCATATTTTCTCTCCCAAAATTGACAAAACATGGTACTGAATTTCTTCTTGGAAAAAAATGGGAAACAACAAAAGACTAATTCTAGTACATGTTTTTGAAGTCTTTGACGCCTAATGTTAAAGGTTGTCAAAAAAATAATGAAATTAAAGAAGCATTACAATTCAATAACCATTAACCATATTTGTACCAATTTGAAAATTTGACGATTTAAATTTGTTCAAATGATTTGTAGACGAATGAGCAAATAATTTTAAATTGGACCGACATATATACATGTCCAAGTAATGTAGAATCTATATTTTAGATCTTTTTATCTAGATGGCTGATCATAAAAATAAATTCAAGCTAGAAATAAACATTGTTGAGATTAATTATTAAAAGAACAAGGGTTAAATATGTAAATTTTTTATGAACCTTGTAGAATTTATTTCTCAGTACAAAGAAAAAAAAAATACAATATAAGACTTGTTTATGCCGTATAAAATAAAACCTAGTACGTTCAAACAATCAATATTCTTAAACCATAACAATACATATAAAAAATATTACAAAAAAAAGGAAAAAAATAATATTAACTAATTTATAAATATCTTCAAATCTAAAACAATTCCAGATCCAGTTGATGGAGGCACCTAGCTAATGATTAGTTGGATTCTTCACAAATACCCGTGCAAATAATTTAACAATTCCACTGCTCACTACTTTCTGTATGTCACATAACATATAGTATATATTATTTTGATTGTATATATCATATTCATGACCAAACTTGAGAACAGATGTAGCACACCAAAGATAATATATAGTCCAACAAATAAGCTCCGAAATCAAAGCCTCATACAACCCATACAACAAAGGGAAGATAGTTGATATCAATATAAAACGGTACACACATAAACCGATTTTTTTTATTTAAGATAAAAGATAATAAAAATTAAAAAAAAAAGTAAGAAAATAGAAAATCTTTTTTAAAAATGAGATGGACGGATTATCATTTCCCGTCCCTAGTGTTTTTTTTAGGAAAAAAAATTAAAAAATTAAAAAAAGTAGGAAAATAGAAATTTTTTTAAAATAGGAAGAACAGATTTCTATTCCCCGTCCGCCACCCTTGAACAAATTTTTTTCTTTTCGAATTTTTTTCGGATTTTTTTCGAATTTTTTTCTTTGTTTTTTTTCTCGGATTTTTTTTTCGAATTTTTTTCTTTTCAAACTTTTTTCGGATTTTTTTTCGAATTTTTTTCTTTGTTTTTTTTCGTTGTGTAATCTCTAATTTTTTTCTGTGTTTTTTTGTCCTGTGTAATTTCGAAATTTTTTTAATGATAATTAATAATTTCCAAATAGTAATTAATAATTTCTTACAAAATCGTAAATATTACATAGCAATAACAACAGAAGCAATAACAACATAATCGTAAATATTATATAGCAATAACAACAGAAGCAATAACAACATAATCGTAAATATTACACAGCAATAACAACAAAAGCAATAAATAAAGATCAAAAATAAAATCGGAAGCACACATAATCATCGTAATAAATACATAACAATAACTCTAACAAATATACTCCTAAGAAATACTCCTACGGGCACGATCCCAGAGCCTTCGTAATCGTGAGTTACTGGCCATGCTCGAACCTACAAGAAATATAAAATTTTATGATGCATTACTAATTATTGTATAAAATTTGTTATAAATAATCACAAACAAAATGAATGAAAACCTGATTGCATGTTGCGTTGCGTGCAATAAGTTGTTTGATGGTTAATGGAGACACAACCCTCACAAGGTGGAGGACCTCTTCTACCTTCCATGCGATATATCATCATTGGAATACGCGTGTGCTTTCTTCTACCTTTTTGCACTAATGTTTTGTTAGGAATAATTTTCTCGTCGTCATATTCTGGCCAATCTTCTTCCTTCTTAAAAATTTCAAATTGACCTTGCCATGTGTTCACCAGCGCTTCAGTGCTATAAAATCGATGAGTGTACTCATTTGGATTATAACCACGTACCGCACATACTTTCAAGATAATACAACATGCAATAAATGTATTATCTGATTTACGACACTTACATTTAGGTTTCCTTCCTTCCGCTAAATCAACCTTGTAGCTTCTATCTTCTCTACCATTTGGCGTAACTCGTTCGTCTTTAGCGACAACCTCATATCGACCTCTCACCACATCGTATTCGTTGACTTCAAGATTTTGTGTTTGTATTACCGCTTCCTCAAGTTTGGCAGTAAACATATCATAGAATAATTGCCCTTTACGCGCTAGCTCTGCTACTTCTATCCTTCTTTTAGCAAACCAAGCAACGCACTTATAGTAAGTCGTTTCCACAATAACACACACTGGAAGGCCCTGACATACTTTGAACACCCGATTAAGCGATTATGCACCATTGCTTGTCATTATGTCCCAACGATATCCTCCATCGTAGCATTGGGACCATTTATGAGGGCACCATTCTGTTTCTTTGTCTGTTTCATCTAATTTTCCAACATGTTTTAAATATTCATCTGCCTCGCGACTCCAGTTTTTTATTTCATTCATACCTTATTTGAATTCACGCAGACTATGTTTTCTGCATGTCGCTTTGAAATTGTCGGTTGCATTTTGATTTCTACAAACTTTTAGCAAGTTTTCGGCGATATGTTATGCACATAAACGATGGACGACTTGATTTTGCTCTTCGTACCACCCGAATTGAGGATTATGAAATACATGCTTAATGCCTGCATTACGATCAGAAATAACACATAGTCGTCTGTCTCCGACAACCTCACGTCGCAACCATCTCATAAACCATCCCCAGTTGTCACCATTTTCTTTTTCAACAAGTCCGAATGCAAGAGGTAACAAATGGTTTTCAGCATCATAAGCGACAACTACCAGTAACCTCCCGCTATATCGTCCGTGCAGAAAAGAGGCATCTATACTTATAACAGGACATAAGAATCGAAATGCTTGAATGCACGGAGCAAATGCCCAAGCACATCGTGTGAATTGACGCACAGCAGGATCTGCCGTGGGATTAGACCACAACTCTATTTTAGTACCGGGATTAGACATACGTATAACATTAAATAACCGAGGTAAAAGTGCATACGACCCATTCCATGACCCGAATAATTGCGCCATTGCGATCTCTCTTCCTCGCCACAACTTGTTATACTTCAGATTTACTCCTGGAAATACTTTTATTACCATTCCATGGACAGTTCTAACTGACATTCCTAAATCATCGTTCAATTCATCTTTAATAATGTCAGCTATCAACCGAGAAGTGAACTGAGCATGGTCAACTCTAGCGGCTGTGGTGGTACATGAGTGCAAAAATCTACAGATCTTAATAGCCCAAATATCGTCTACTTTGGTTGGTGTTGCATATAAACTCCAATTGCAATTTGGATCCTTACATTTCACCTTATATTTTTTCGTATTGCTATCGGTTACAACTATTTCTTTATTTTTTTCAATATGAAATTTTTGAACTGCGAGAATAAGATGTTGTTTCGAGAGAAATGTTTTTTTTCTCTACGAGAGAACCCTCCAATCGAGCACGTGCACCGATAAAATCAATATCAGCACGTGCAAAACCCGACACATCATTAATTATCCTAGCTGGATGTTCTACTCCTCTATTAATAAATGAGATATGTTCTTTTTTACGTTGTAATAAATTTCTATCTGCGCGAACCTCCTCCTCATCGTCATCATCATTATCATCCTTATCCTCACTGTCAGAATCACACTCTTCATCATCATCAGACCCAATCTGATAATCAGAATCTTTTTCCTCATGGTCTTCTTCTTGGAGATCTACGGATGAACTAACATTCATCACGGCATATGAAAGAGGTCCAGCATGATCTGAGGAGCTAGTAACCGCTAAATTACTCGAAAATAGCTCCTCATTCCAAAAGCTTAACACGGATTTCAGATTTACATACAGTTCAATCATTACCATTTGGGAAGTAACTAGTTCATGAAAGGTTTTCCATGATATCTCATTGTTAATTAATAGTACGGTAAACCACCAACATCTGGATGCTCCGCTATTTACTTTACCATAAATTTCAAGAGAGTACTGACTCTCTGATACTCGTAATCCGGTATATAGTTTATTTAATATATTTTGAAAGGTAGTGGACTCATTGACAGAGAATGTAAATCGAGGACCGATAGTGTACTCGACTCCATATCGGCCATAAAACACCTCAACCCCAAAATAAACACTTATAGGTGGCATTTTTAATTTTATCTGCAAATTTTTACACAAAATACTTGATTTAAAAAAAATTAATGTATATATGCCTTTTGATATTTAAGAAAAATAATAAAAAAAATTAATCAAGTACAGAAAGATAAATTGTTATTTTCCCCGCTATTTTCTTACTATGTAATTTTTATTATTTATTTTCTTAAATAAAAAAATTGATATATATGTGTGTGTAAATATAAAATAAATAATTATATTAATATGGAATAAAATCGTAATTATACGAGTGGTCCCAAATGTATCACTCCTTTATAATTTTAGTTTGTAATATTTGAAAATTTTGCATTTGGTCCTTCAAGTAATTTTTTTTCCATTTTAGTCCTTAAAGTTTCAAACGTACCATTTTAGTCCATGTTATGTTCTTCTTTATTTAGTTTTTATTATTTATTTTCTTAAATAAAATAAATCGGCCTTTAATATAAGTGTCCGTTCAAAAAATGATAATTACATTTATCGTAGAAATATAAGTATCAAACACAACAAATAATACAAAATAATAAGAAACAATATAAACAATATTAAATTAATAATTATTATGATTGATCTAGACATAATTATTAAAAAAATATTATTCACCACATCACATATCAATTAACTTAATATTAACATTTATGTTGGTGCCATTTAATGAATAACATTTACATATTTTTTTCCAAAAATATAAATGTAGGGGTGATTATAATTTTTCATTTTTATTATTTATTTTCTTAAATAAAAAAAATCGGGACCAATTTGATATAAATTAAAAACTTGATAGGTATAATTATCATTTTTTCATGATAGATGTGATTATAATTTTTTAAATGAATAACAAATGTAGGATCAATTTGGTATAAATTTAAAACTTCAGGGACTAAATTTGTACATTTAAAATTTTAAAGAATAAAATGATAACTAAGTGATAAATGATAAATTAGTGATGTTTTAAGGACTATTGGTATAATTTATTATAAAATAATAAATTAAATTTAAAAACTAACCGATTTGTGAGACTCTGAGGACCTTCAAGTTAGCCAACTTATTTTTCTTTTATTTTCTTGATGAATGAGTTTGTATATAAGATTTTACGTCTATCAGGCTATTTATAGTGGTGTTTCAAAAAAAAGGACGTTAAAAAAAAATCCGTCCAACATAATTGAGGGTGGGCGCCGGTAAAATTCGGAGGTGGGACGGGAAATACTTTACCGTGTATTGTTAAAAAAATATTAAATTAAAGTTGGACGAAGTTTAGAAAAAAAAACCCAGAGGGACGAAGCCGCCGTGGTGGACGGACGGGGGTAGGGAACCCGTCCAGTGTCTTGGACGGGGTCATAAATCCGTCCGTCTTATTTTTTAAAAAAACGTTTTCTATTTTCCTACTTTTTTTTTATTTTTATTATTATTTTTAAATAAAAAAAATCGGCACATAAAACAGGTACAAACACACAAAAGGCAGTATTATAGTAGTGGAGTTTGAGGTGACAAATTTTGTACCACTAATTATTAGTTGTGTACTATAGAATAAAATTGGAATGTTCTCTGCTGACATGTTGCATAGCCAAATTTGTTCTCAAAATTATTAGTGCAATTGAAGAATTAATCAAGATTGAAAAAATAAGTTGAATAGTAAAATTATCAATTTAAATAATAAAATTGATGTTAATATATATTTTTTCTTTTTGAGAATAGGTATTGAATACTGTTATGATAATGTTTTTTTAACATTCTCCTTATTCCAATATATCATATATGAGTCAGTATTTATTGCTATTAAAATTTATGACATAATTATTATCATAGGTTTTAAACGATCTGATTTGATTTATACGGTTCAAATCTAACAATAAGAGCTATTTTTTTATGTATATTTTAGTGAATATTACATATCATAAATTAAAAAAAAATCATAACACAATTATAACATAGAAAATATATGAGTCCTTAGAGGAGTCCACCCCATTACTGTTCACTCATCTGTTTATCATTTATTTGTTAACGTCAATTATGTATTTATTAATTAAAAATATATTATTATTAACTAATAAAGTTTAATCATTTTATATACATTTTTATATATAAAATAATTAAATATTATTAGTTAATAATAATAATATATTTTTAATTAATAGATAAATAAATAAATAGATGAATGAATAATATTTAATATTTTCAAAGCGTACCTTTTTTCTGATCCTATGTTTCAAGATACTTTCTGATTCTGCAGTTGACCCATAGTTCTGATGCATCTCACGAGGAGAAGGCTACCATCAAATGAACTTCATTTTTTCACCCACTAAGTTTACAATTGCTAACTTACTACTCACAAAAAAGTCTGATATCTGATGCATCGCGGTTCAGCAGACCACATCTGTTCAAATTCAAACCCCTTCCCACCAACGGCCATTTCTCAACTCATCACGCGACCCATCCGATATTCTCTTTTTTTTCTCTCCATTTCGCTTCCCTTCAACAAGAACCGATTTCTTTGAATTCTTTCCCTAGTCTTTAATGGCGAATCAGGTCTCATCTTCTCATGTTAGGGTTGTGCTTAGGGTTCGTCCTTTTCTTCCTTCGGAGGTCAATCCAATTTCCGATCAGAAAATCTCTCAGATCCCTTGTATATCGATCCTCGATCAGCAGCAAACAGGTGGTGAAGTTGCGGTTCTTCTTAAAGATCAATTCTCCAGGTACTATCTGATCCGAACAATCTCTGAAATCGGTGATTTGTTTTAGTTCCCTAAACGTAATTCCCTTTTAAAATTTCTTTGCTAGCCGAAACGAATGCTATAAATTGGATTCATTCTTCGGTCAAGAGGGTCGAGTGGGGCATATTTTCGAGCAGGAGGTGAGCGTGCTTATTCCTGATATTTTTCAAGGAATAAACGCGACTATATTTGCTTACGGTGCGACCGGAAGTGGCAAAACCTACACAATGCAGGTAGTAAATTGAATTATTTGATAAACTTTTTTTAACATTAAAGGAATGTTTAAGGGCGCTCTGTCATATAAATCCACTAATTAATGCCATGGAAAGATTTGGGAGACTATTAGCAATTGAAATACAGATCCAAGTGCCTGAGGTGTCCAATTACTACTCCTATAACAGTTAATTTAATAATCAGGTGCAGAGCCAATAACATTTTCAATGGGGTTAATGATTTCAGGAGAGGAATGAACAATTGGGTTGGGAACCATTGACACCAATCAATTCGACATGTTCACGACAGTAAAAAGTAACCTATAGTTTTGAAATCTGACACTTGGAATGTGATTTATACTTTATGCACATCATGCACATAAAAGTTAATGAAATTTGATGAAAGTTCTTTTTGTTATCAATTTGATTTATACTCACATCCTCCCTTTTTTTTGGGATCAACCATGAGTTCTTTTATTTACTTGACAATGATCCATTTATTTGCATCTCATTTATTAGGGTACAGATGCAGAGCCTGGTATCATACCTTTGGTCATGTCAGCGATATTTTCTATGTGCGAGAACACAAAATACTCGATTCAAATTTCATACTATGAGGTTTATCTGGATAGATGCTATGATTTGTTGGAGCCTAAGACGAAAGAAATAATGGCTTTAGATGATAAGGATGGAAACGTGCAACTTAAAGGTTTATCTTGGGTAAGATATCTTTTATTTAAAGCCACTTTTATTTCTCTTAAATTCAACAAGGTGCAGATTGCCACAGCATTGGAGATCAGGATGTCATGATTTTACTGGATATGGTGTCAACTTTAACTTTCGTAAACAATATCTTTGCTAATTGCTATCTTTTGTTTCTTTGTTAATGAAGAAAAGTTATTTTTGCTATAATGATCATCACAAATGCTAAATGAGAATTAAAATAAATTAATAGCATTGGAAACAATAATGTGTTATATGTATGAGTTGTGATTCATAATTGGCTCTCTTATTTTGTTCGTCTATAATCATACAAATGTGATTTCTTGTTTTTTTCAAAAGGTTCAGTAATCATAAATATAATCTTATTATAATTTGCTAGGTCTCTGTTGAATCAATGGATGATTTTTCACAAATTTATACAACTGGAGTTCAAAGAAGAAAGGTGGCTCATACTGGTCTAAATGATGTATCTAGTAGGAGCCATGCAGTACTTTCCATCTCTGTAACTAATGGTTCTTCTAAAGGAAAGCTTAACCTTATTGACCTTGCTGGTTAGTTTATGTTTTTCTTTTTCCTTTTTTTAGGATCATCAACAAGTTCTTATATTAGACATAGTAGGTTCAAGTTTAAGAATATACTTGTACATCCTTAGAATTTAATTGAAAATATATTTAGTCAAGATCTGTAAGAGCACGACCCTTTTACAATTCTATTAGAAGGAAAAAGGCAAGAAGAAGAATTAAACATGATAACAGAGTTCAAATGTTATTGGGGGCATGTTAAGATGGCAAGTCATGGGATTATAAAGGTTGTAAATTCAAAAGCTTTTCGATCACTTATTTAGTTTATCTTCCACTGATTAATCTAAACTTTGATTCATGATAGGGAATGAGGATAACAGGAGAACTCAAAATGAAGGGATACGCATGCAAGAGAGTGCCAAGATAAACGAATCCTTATTTGCTCTGTCAAATGTCATTTCTGCCCTTAACAACAGGAGGTCGTACGTACCATACCGGGAAAGCAAACTCACACGTATTCTTCAGGACTCGCTAGGTGGTACCAGCCGGGCACTTATGGTTGCTTGTCTTGTAAGTGTTGAGGATATGTTCATATGTTGATTTAACAATGATGAAAGGCTTTGAAACAATACAAATTGCTTACTGTTGTTGTCATGTGACAAGACAAACAAATATGAGAAATAAATGAAGTCAAGGTTTGGACGGGATAATAATTGACTTTGTCACAAAGTTAGTACCCTGAAAATTCTGGTAATGATTTTTATGGCCCCAATTACTCAAGATTATTATTATCAGCTTCTACCTCATAATTGTTTCAAATGTTACTATTCAGTTTCACTTAAACCTTTGTATAAACCATAAAATTTTACTAACCAATATTTTTGTTTCAGAATCCAATGTCATACCAGGAGGCAGTACACACGGTCAGTTTGGCAGCACGATCACGTCAAATAACAAACCACATGGGTTCTGCCACAAAGCAGGAGACACCAAAAATAAAGGTTGATATGGAGGCAAAATTACGTGCTTGGCTTGAGTCAAAAGGGAAGACTAAAAGTATACAACGATTGAATGGGCTCTTTTCTCCGACTAGGCAAGCTAAAACACCATCTTCAGTTAGCACGGCAAAAGCACAAGGTCCGCTACGGTCATCTATTAAGAAACTAGACATGGCAGAACAAGAGGGGACGAAAACTAAGAAGAAGTGAGTTTTACTTTGATGTGCTCTTCTTAAGTGTGTCAATTGCCTAAATCTAATTACTATTTCTTTTGGATTGTAGGATTTCATTTGATTTAAGCATTGAGGATTCCTCTAACCATATGGAAAAGGTACTTTCTCAGCTGGCCATTTGTTCTGAATTTTCACTTTTTGATTCAAACATATTAATTGAGATAAATTGAATGAAATATAGTATGGACAGGGAACAAACCTATGTGAAAGAGAAGAAGATGTAGCTCTAAATGGCAAAACTCAGAATAAGGATAGTTTTGTTTCCAATGCTATCTGTAAGTTAGCTTCTGTGTGTGTAAAAACAATGTCAATTCTTCAGAACTTCAAACAAGAAACTAATATCTTTTTGCAGCTTCCGAATGTTTCCTTCATTATTTTTCAGGTGTAACTACCCCTTGTAGCAAGGAAAATTTACAATTGGCCCCCTCAAGCCCACAAAAATCACCAAAGCCTGACAACTCTGCTATGAGGAAGGCCCTGTCTCCAATTTCTGCAAACTGTGATCCAAAAGAGAGCACAACTCCACTTATCAAATTCAATCAGAAAAGTTCGAACCTCAAGGTACTTATTGGTACCGGCACTTTCTTGTCATGTACTTGGTGCATTATCTATTTCCGTTTTATTTTACGCCAACATCTTCTCATATGATAGGAATCGCTCGTTCAAGATTACTTGGCATTTTTGAATGCTGCTAGCAAGTGAGTACTCAACCTTTGTCAATTTTGATTCGAATGTATCCTTGGAAAGAGCAAAGTTTCTTTTTTATCCTGTCAAAATGGGTATAAGTAACATTTACATTTTCTTGTTTGCTCCGATGATCAGTGCCTGTTGGTCTTGTGCATTTGATGGGACAAGTCCAAAGTTAGTTTCTTAGATTCATAGAACCTAGCAAGGTTATTCGTATATAATGGATGCTTTTGCGAGGGTAGTATGACAATAAGATTTCCCTTTCCATCATTTGCAACATAAGTCTAACTTAATATATCTTTGTCTCAATGACTACAGGGAAGAGCTTATGCAAATAAAGGTACAAGAATTAAATTTTTTTTATAAAGATTCTCTCAAGCCCCTCATCCCACCCCAAGCTTAAATATAATGTCAAGATTAGTTGCATTTGATTATTTTCTCATTCCTTTTACTTTTTAGGGCATAGGAGAAAAACGTGCCGAATACATACTTGAAGAGCGGGAGAAATCACCAGCACCTTTCAAATCGGTAAGGCAGTACAATTTTCAGCTTGAAGCTTCGTATTATCCTTGATGCTTGAAACAACCCCAGTTCTCATGTCTTGAAAATACCTTCAATGTTACAGCTCCTAGACTTGGAGAGGATTGGATTGAGTTCAAAACAGGTACTGCTTCAGTTTTTTTTTTTTTTGCCCTTTGAGATCTAGAAACATGCAGCTTGAATTCTTGAAGTGCATAGGTTGGATTCAATTATTGAAGGACATTGAAATCTAAGCCGTTAATTGATAAGAATAATGAAATATGGTTTCTAAACTCCCATATGGCCCATATGTTTATATTTGATAGTTAAAATTTGGATTTGGATCTGTCCTTGATTTGATCTCTAGACAGTTATCAATAGCTGGTATCTATGGTTGGCCTCAAAAGTACTATGCATAACTGATCTGCTAATTGTATGTACCAGGTTAAGGATCTGTTTCAGCGGGCTGCTCAGGGGATATTTTCTTGAGAAAATGAGACGACCATGCTTCCGGTCTTTTTTATTACGAGTCGCACCTCGCCACTTGGTCTGATTTAAGTTATTGTATTGTACTATTTAAATTCATTTATTCAAACCTGTGTGTGATTATAAACTTCCATGTTTTTGCGTGTATGTTTCCAAACTATCTGAACTCCTTAACTTATTTCTAGTTACTATTTATAATCATTTATTGTTCATGTCTGTAGTAAGTTATATTTGTATCTGTACTGATGAACTTAATTGTAGATTTGTATCCCATTTGCATTTAACAAGCCTGTGAACGAAAGGACTCCGGTTCTCACTTAAATGAGAAATGGATTTGGATTTTGATGAGAATTTATTATTCATCCATGCAAAGATCTCCTTGCCTTTCTCTTCGTTCTTGTTCATTGAGAAAATTAGTTTTGGGTTAGTTGATGACCTGGAACGATGACGAAATTATAGATTTTTTTTTCCTTTGCATTTCTCATCCAATTTTCACAATTTTTAAATTAAGTTGTTTTTTCACAAATTGACTTATTTAATCTTATTGCAATTGCAATGGACATATAAGATTAAATAAGTCAATTTGAAAGTGGAATAGAGATGCTCTTAATAAATTTCAAATAGAAACGTTACTGTATTTGCTTATAAATAGCTATAAGATTAAATAAGTCAATTTGAAAGTGGAATAGAGATGCTCTTAATAAATTTCAAATAGAAACGTTACTGTATTTGCTTATAAATAGCTATATGCTCATTATGCTTGAGACTACTACGGAATACTTCAAACTATTTTGTTATTTCATTTGACTATTGCTAATATCATCTAATTAAATTTCCCCACATATATTTCAAATAAAAAAAATATATTTTTATTATTTTGCAACCATGGTTGATGCTACATCAACCTTTGTCATGGACATACCTGCAGATGGAGAAGTCTTAGCGTAATTTGAGGTCATCTCGTCAGATTATTACTGTACGTAAAGATGAAGAATCACCCTAAGTCCGCTAATGCAACTCCGGATAATTTTATTCTATTATTTTAATTTTATTAATGTAATTTATTTGATCAAATTTCATATTTGAAGATCAATTTTTCCAACAAAATCAACTTTCAAAATTTATATTGGGTGAAGATAAATTTAACGATTTAGCTGATGAAGAATCCAATATAAATCGCTATATGAATCCAAGAGACAAAAAGAATCCACAAGACGAGTTCAAATATATATAAGAAAATCGCCCACCGTGGGGCTCGAACCCACGACCACAAGGTTAAGAGCCTTGCGCTCTACCAACTGAGCTAGACGGGCTTTGTTGAACAAATTTCTGTTCAAGATACTATCTATAAACTTTGATGAAATTGAATTGCTATTATTTGACGTCGATAGCACAGACATGGTCTTAAAAAAAGTTTTGATGTTGGTTTAATTTATTTTAAATTGAATTTGTACTATTAGAAAAATAGACAATATTTTTTAAGTTCTTTGAATACATGACATTGAAAAATTAATGACTAGATGGCCGAGCGACGGAAAGTTCCGATCCTAATTTAATTTTAATTTCATTTTCATCATAGTATTAATAACTTAACTAACAGTACCACCACTACACCGTCCTCTCCAATTCAAACGCACTGGAGAGAAACTGAACAGCTAGCGGTCTCTCTTCTATCATTCCTCAACTATTTTCTTTCAGTTTAGAAGGAGACGTTCTAACACCCATCATATCACAATGAATAAAATTATTATTAAATTATTAAATTTGATAATTTTTATAATTATTAAAATATGAGAGTGAAATTTTTATATAAATTTTGATGTTATCTAAGATTATTTTATCCATTAAATTAAATTTTAATTTAATAGACATTACAAATGTGTTTTTCTTTTTCAACAAAGGAGGGTTTTACAGCCGCATGCCCAAAAACTATTCAACAATCTAATGATAAGTCATAAGGCTAAAATTCGTTGAATACTGTCTCCTTTTATCCGGCTCTCCAGTTGGAGCACTGGAGAGGATTTGAACTGTTAGCTTCCTCCCCCTGTCCCTCTTCTTCGGTGCTTCCTTTCCTTCCTCTCTCTCTCAATTCTCGAACCCAGTGTCGCCATTTCTCAACAAAAGAAGCAAAAGAAAGAGGGGGTTGCACAGCCGCGTATCCAAACCATTCAATGAACCGATCAAGTTGCTAAAATTTTGCGAATAACTGAAATAACAAGCCGAAAAACCCTAACCCTCGATTCATTCCAGCTCCGATATTTACACTTTACATAGGCAAATCAACGAACACTCTCCTCTCCAGCTCATCCGATGCAACCTAAGTTCATTCGCCTCGGATTGGGTGGGAGCACCACGCCATCTCCTCCTTCCTCGCCGCGACGCTCCTCGCCGAGAGTTCACCGGAGAACAGCCAAGCTAGGTGGCGCCGTACGCCCTCCTCCACCTCGGAGTCTGGTACAGAGGGTGGCAGGGGCTGTGCTCTCGCTGCTACTGAGAAGACAAGCGGTGTTTCTCTTTGCCCCCTTGATCTATGTGGGAATGATGATTTTCTGTGTGGGGACGATCTCGCTTGAGAGTATGCCCCGGATTATCTCCAGACCAGCGCCGGGTTCGCTGTATCGGAGCCCACAGCTGTTCCGCCGATTGAAGGCTGACATGGATGCTGATAATTCCACTGATGCAGTATGTTTGTGTGTGATCCCTTTAAAATTATTTAAATTTCTTGATAAAATTATTTGCATTTTTATTTGTTGTTTAGATTTAAGTAGTCTTAGGTTGATTTGGTCTTCTTTAATAAAAAAGATTGCATCTTTAAAATAGCAATGTGTTGATCCTTCCATGCCATTAGGTCAACAAGATGCCTTTTGATACATAGAAAATTGCTCAACATGGTGTTTTGGTGAATAGATATTTCTCTATATGAACCCTTTATTGGCTGCCAATTTTTAATAATTAAGGTAAGATCGTGATTGCGGGATGCATATCTGTTTAAATTAGTAAATTTGATTTAAGTGAAAAAACAATCTATGCTGGTAGAGAAATGCAATGTGAATAATTTTATATTCTTTTGGAAATTAAATAATGAACAGTGCCAATACCTTTCTCCAATTGGGTCAAAGGGGAAATGGTACTACTTCCACCGCAAGGTAGGATAGAATCACAAAACTCACTGATTCAGGATAACACAACTCATGTTTTATTTTCTTTTGGTTTTGTCATTTACAGTAATGTATTTATGTAATCGTGCTTTTTTCATGAGTACAACTTCTGTTTTTTATTAAGCTTTGAAATTTGTGTAGATAGAAACTATATGGAAGCATTCTTACAAAGGTGGTAGCTGGCAACCATGCATCAATATGAGCACCGATGGTATTATTATTGCTTTCGCCTATTATATATTATATATTTTCTGTTATTTTTTATTGACAATAACAAGGTACATGATGTAACATTCTGGTTTTTCAATCTTAACAGAACTGCCTGAATCAAATGGTTACATATACATAGAGGCAAATGGAGGCTTGAATCAGCAAAGGACTTCGGTGTGTTTATTTTGCCCCTTCCTCGCTTCTTAGCTGTTAATGTTCTTTCTTTTTTACTATGTTGGATAATAAAAATTGTTCTGATTTATATTTGCATTTCTTTATCCAGATATGTAATGCTGTAGCAGTAGCTGGCTTTCTCAACGCAACCCTTGTAATCCCAAATTTCCACTATCACAGCATCTGGAGGGATCCTAGGTTCAGCATTTTTTTTTTTACTCAGTTATTAGTTTTCTATGTAGCAATCTTGTTGGTTAGTCTGATACCAGATATTATGTGCTCGGACATTAATGGTTTAGTTTTGAATAAGCAATAATTATATTGTCATTAATATTTTAATGTTGATCTATTGTGATTATTTGTTGAAACAGCAAATTTAGGGATATCTATAATGAGGAGTACTTCATCCAATCTCTGAAAAATGATGTTCGAATAGTCAATAAAGTGCCTGAGTTTATAATGGAGAGATTCGGCCACAATATGAGCAATGTATTCAATTTCAAAATCAAAGCTTGGTCTTCCGTGGAATTCTACACCAATTTTGTTCTCCCCAAGCTAATTGAAGAAAAGTAAGTTTAGATCTGAGACCCATCTTTCCAAGGTGGCTGATTACATTCTTCCATCCTAGCTTTGTATCTTAGCTACTTATTCGCTTATAAAACGCAGGCTGGTAAGGATATCTCCGTTCGCGAATAGGCTTTCATTTGATGTGCCTTATCCTGTTCAGAGGCTGAGATGCCTTGCAAATTTTGAGGCTCTAAAGTTTTCAAATCCCATTTCTACATTGGCTGACAAATTGATTTCTCGTATGATAGAGAAGAGTGCCAATGGCAAATATGTGGCTGTGCATCTTCGTTTTGAAGAGGTAAATAAATCGTTGTTCTTTTATCATTTCATTTTTCTTTTAATTTCTTTTCATCTAATTAGGTGGTGGATCTATTTCCTTGTGAACTCATATAGGATATGGTGGCATTTTCATGTTGTATATTTGATGGAGGCGAAGAGGAAAGAGAAGAGATGAACGCAGCTAGAGAAAGGGGCTGGAGAGGGAAATTTACTAAACGGGGCCGCGTCATTCGACCAGGTGCAATACGTTTAAATGGAAAATGCCCTCTCACGCCTTTGGAGGTAAATTATATGATTTCATGTAGTGGATTTCCAATCTACTGATATCGAAATGTTCTCTTTTGTCCTTAACATTACCTCTTGTTTATGGTTCTTTAGGTTGGTTTGATGCTTCGTGGTATGGGATTTAGTAACAATACTGCAATTTATCTTGCTTCTGGAAAGATCTATAAAGCTGAGAAGACAATGGGTCCCCTTTTAGAGATGTTCCCTTTTTTGCAAACGAAAGAGTCTTTGGCTTCAGTTGAGGAGCTTGCCCCTTTCAAGGTATAATTTGCTTGAGTCTAGGGGATGACAATGGCCTGTTCAAATATGTTTCCTTAAAATACTGTATCCCAACCCAATTAAATGACTTGGTATGTTTTCAAATCAACCCATCCATAAACTTTCACAACCAAAAGCCTTGCCAAGCGATGATCAACATGAGGGGGAGAAAAAAGAGAAGAGGACAATACAACTGGAAACTTAACAATTGGTAGTACGAGGAAAGTGTTTTTTTCTGGATAAATGAACCATATTCCCCTCATGTTCTGTATGATCCTTAATTGAAAAGAAATCAATGTAGATGGCCTAATCTTTGTGAAGTTGCAGTGTTGATGCCTCCATTGCTGTTCGTGCTGATATTGATATTGTCTCAAAGCCTGTTTGAGTAAACCTAATATTTGTTATACATCTCTTTCTAATGGGCAATATCTCTCTAACACCTGGCTCTATACAAGAAAAAAAAATCATCGTACTAATGGCAGTTATCCATGACAATTTTGTCTCTGATAAGAAATATTCTGCGCATCTAACACTTCCGAGAAGTTCTATGAGAGTCTACTATCCCAATAAATCATGCATCTCTAATGTTTTTAAATTTCTGACACAGAATTTCTCATCAAGAATGGCGGCTATAGACTATAGCGTGTGTCTACACAGTGAAGTTTTTGTGACTACTCAAGGCGGTAACTTCCCTCAATTTCTAATAGGCCACAGGAGATACTTGTATGGGGGCCATTCTAAAACTATCAAGCCTGACAAGAGAAAATTGGCTCTCTTGTTTGACAATCGAAATATCGGGTTTGCTTCACTTTTTATCTCTTTTTCTGTTTTCCTAGTAGAATTAATTAAGACCGATCTTTCTGTTTGAGATGGCCTTTCAATGTGATGCCCTTGTAAGAGACCATATTCTGTAACATACCTGACGCAACATCTGGATTTGAGCAGTTGATCTGCATCCAGGTCGAATTTTGCATGGATTTCAACGCAGACAGATGGCCCAGATTTTGTCTAATAATGTCATAGTTCGTAGGGTATCCCTACCCTTTGGAGTTTGTTAATAAATGTGAAACCAGGACTTGGTCTAAACTCTAAACTTCCAATTTATAATAATTTACTACCTTCTGAAACCTCATTGCATATTGAAAATTTTGAAGCCCGAATGAAGCATAGGATCATCAATTGCTTCATCTAATTCTTTAGATCATTATAGAAATTTTGTTTTCTATTGTGATAAGCAGATGGAAGGCACTTAAACGGCAGTTGCTAAGCATGAGAACACACAGCGACTCAAAGGGAATAGAGATAAAGAGGCCTAACGACTCAATATACTCCTACCCCTGTCCTGATTGCATGTGCCGGTACAACAAGACCGAAATCCTAAGACCACTACAAAACAGATAGCATCAGTTCTGCAAAACTCCAAGCTGACTTAACCTAATTTCTCCATTCAATTCATTCTTTGTGAAAGGTGCATGCCAAATTTGATGCTATCTCATCTCTGCTGAGGTGCAATTCAAATTCATATGCAAATTGGATCTGACATCCCAGCTATTACTGGTTTGTACAGAAGGAAAGAGATTAACAAGTTAACAGAAGCTCATGCTTTTAAAGCAGTGATCAGATGTTTATTCATATACAGTTCGATGGATAGCCATACTAGGAGCCATGCCACTAGAGCCTTTTTCATTTTTTTTCCCTGTATTTTTGTGTTGTCGCAGGTAGGTTCTCCATGATTTATTTTATCCTGTTTGGCTATCTTTTATTCTTTTTTTTTTAATTATTTTTATCTTGTTTCTAGGTGTACCATTCTCATTCTTTGATGTAATGCAGTTTGCAGAATTATAAAGGTGCAAGAGAGAATTAGAAATTTAGATATGAACTCTGCATGACTGCATGTACTGTTGTTATCCTGATGCAGTATTACTGACACTGACACGCCCTGCAAAACCCTTGATGATTTTTTAGGTGCCATTTCCGAAAGAACTCAATTTTGAATACTTCTTATTCATTAATTGCATCAGGTTATGTCTTTAGTACATCATTGTTTATTTTATATCATGGGTCATCCATTCTTTATTTAGTTTTTTTATTATTATTTTTCTTTCAAGGTGCTTAATAACAACTAGGCATTTGATCAACTCAAGTAGTTCAGTTTGTCTCTAATTTAAGAATGTTTTTGTCTGCATGTTTAATCAGTTTCATTTCAATTTGTACTAATTAATGGGTATTTCATTATGTATGTGTCAAATGTTTAAACTTCATCTCTGTTAGAGCAGTAGTTTTTAATTAACATACCTGGGCTGACTCGTTCATACTGTGTTTAATTTTGTTGTTTATGATGCAGAGGATACTCCAAATCAGTACACAGATAATGAGAGAATATATTAACAGAGTATAATATCAACAAAAATGTTAAGCGTTCATTTCTTTATTGTCCATCTATTTATATGTTTTATTTATTTATTAACATTAATTATGTATCTGTTAAAATGATTAAAATTTATTAATTAATAATAATATATTTTTAATTAATAAATATATAATTAACGTTAATAAATAAATGATGAATGGATGATTGAATAATAAGAGGTTATATGTAGTTATATGAAACAAAAACAGCTTATTTTAGTGATTATCTAATTCTGATCTGACCAGTCAAGTTGACCTCTTGTCCTTGTAGTTCTATTTTAAAATAAAATTGGAGAATTTAATATTTTGCTCTTTTATTTTTACCGAAATAAAAATAAAGTGACACAGCCTTCAATTCGACCCTGATTCAGACAATTTGCCACCTCAGCACCATGTTGAAATTTTAAACTTGCGTATTGTTGCGCGTCTACTTTTAAAAGGCGGGGACTTTGTTGTAAAAAAAATTAGATAGATTTGTGACTTAATTAATGTTTATAACAGATTGTAATTGGGCCGCTCCGCAATATACTGAAAATTAAATTTTAATTTATATTAAAAAGATTTATATTCAGTAATTTTAATCCGCACATAAAAACTAAAAAAAATTAATTTGGGAGAGCTTTTTTAAGGAGTGGACAAAAAATCAAAGTTCAGGTAAAAGAAAGTTAAATGAGGGGTTTTTAATCCGCACTATGTTCGAAAAAATTAAACAATTAAGGAAGTTAAATAAAATTTAAAGAGACTAAAGGAAAGGGACGCCGAACGGCACCAATAGATTGAGATATTTTCTTCTTTTCTTTCCTTTACACCGTCTCAGAATTCAGAATATCATGAAAAAATAGCCATCATTATATCCATTTAAGTTTTAACATTTGTATTGTGAATTTGTGATATATAAATAATAATATAATGTACTAGCAGCGTACATGTGCAATAAGGCAAATATTAATTTATTTAAAATTAGTGTAATAATAAGAATGAATTATAATCTTTATTTGAAAATAAAAATATTAAAATTTATTCTTCACTTAGTATTTTTTAATATTCCATAATTTAGTTAGTGTAATTAAATTTTGTCAATGCTATCACTTATATTGGGAAATAATCATGAGAATATATATCTTTTCTCTGGTAACAACAATTGGATGGAACGAAGAAAATCGCAAAATTCTTCAATAATCTCAACCTTTCAAATAAGTCAAATAAATCACATCCGCTTGATAAAGAACATTTGATTATATGAATTTTGAAGAAAATGAAAAAAAAAATGAAAGGATTTATTCATTAGCTGTTTCATTATAATAGGTGGGGATCTAGTAACAATTATTAATTTGACAATCTTAACAATGACTCTTTGAATAGATTAAAAAAAATCTTAAAAATGGAAAAAAACATATAGATGCATTCTTAAACTTAGAGATTTATTGTGTTTCAAATTTAATGTAATTTAAGTATTATTTTATATTCTATTAAAAACTATTAAATTTGAATTATTGTTCTAAATTTCATGCAAATATAATAATTTTTGATAATATTAAATAACATTTAGCTTACAAAAAAAATTGAAACACAATCAATTATATGTTTAAGAACACACCAACAAATTATTTTCTCCTAATTTTAAGTTTTTTTTAGAATTTATTAAAAAATTATTATCAAAATTATCAAGTTAACTATTTTCATTGGATCTCCGTTCTTATATAATAATACTCATATAATAGTAAAATATAACTATATATTTCTCTCCAAGTTTTCCATGCAACAAGCATCGATCTCTGCGTTTGTAAATTTTTCGATCGGTGTTGCTACACACCATGTTGGTTGTTGAAAATGATATAATATATATGGAAATTTTAATTCAATTTATACATCTCTGTGAAGTCCTTTTTTCCCCACATTCTATGTGAATTCTACATAAATCATTGCTTTTGTTTAAATTGATTAATTAATCTAATAAATTTGTCATCAAATAACAAACCGTATCCTTTTTTTCGTTAGGAGGAAAAAAAAAGCATAATCCTGTATTTATGGAAGGGAGTTGATATACATATACGTTTATTGATACTGTCATCTATACGGATTTAATTATACACATTAAATAAATTATTATACATATTAATGACTTTATTATACAAACTCATTTTATATGATATTATTATTGTATAACTTAAATGGATTATAATGTATATTAATGACTTTATTACGTAAATTCATTTTATACAATATTATCATTATATAATTTAAATGAATTATTATGCGTATTAATAATATTTAAATTAAATAATAAAAATATTATATATAATAAAATCATTAACATATATAATAATTCATTTAATATATATAAATAAATTCATATTAATAACTATATGTCCGTTACATTTTTTTTTCTTTATGAAAAGCAAACAGCTCCGAATCAAATATTACATCAAGGAACCAGAATAGAATGTAAAAAAGTAAGCGCTTTCTTCTCCATGAAATTATTACCTTTACACTGACACAATGACACATCTCTCTTTTATCAATTTTTGACTTTGATGACGCAAATTATTAAACGGTTTTCTTTTTATATGCAGGGGTAAAAATTTTGACCAATAAATTTAGTCCAGATAGAGGTTCTTCTCACGAGGCGTACGTACTAAAAATTATTTTAAAATTCATTCTATTTAATTTAAAATTTGTGAACATTTGTTGGGTCTATCTAATTCTATCCATTATCTACCCTGCTTAACTATTTTACTTGTAATATATTTTTTATAATATTTTTATTATTCAACTCAAATATTATTAATATTATTAATATGAATAATAACTCACTTAAATTAAATAATAAAATTATTAATAAAAAATAAAAGCTCATTTAATATGAATAATAAAATTACTGTTAATTATGATATATATATATATATATAAAAGCTCCCTTCAAATATTTATTTATCTGGCTGAGAAAGGGCTACATCACTGAGTGGGAGAAATAGTGATTTTGCATTTCTTATTTAAATTATTGTTAAGGTTTATTCTCCATATTATTCTCATCACCGAAGTACAACTCTCCTTAACCTCAATTTCACCAAACCATAATAAATTTATTTCTAGAAAGAAAGCAAAAAAGAATTACTTAATTAAATCGGACAAAAAACAATAAGCTCCCCCACATCTTCTTCTTCCCCACCTCCTCTCTCTCTCTGTCTCTCTCTCTGTCTCCCACCGCACTCTCTCACACTCACACTTCAAGTGAGAGAGAGAAGCAGCAGCAGCACAAGAATCCACAAAAATGCAACAACATTTCCTCCAATTTCGCCATTTCACCCCTGTGCTTTTCCTTATTTGCCTCCTCCTCCCCTTCGCCACATCAGCGATCAACATCACCTCTCTCCTCTCCACCTTCCCCGATCTCTCCGGCTTTAACCGCCTCCTCACCACCACCTCCGTCGCTGGCGAGCTCGCAAGACGCTCCTCTGTCACCCTTCTCGCTGTACCTGATCGGTACCTGTACCAGTCCGAGATCGCCGCGCGCTCTGCCTCAGTTGACATCGCTGATGTGTTGCGGTACCACATTCTCTTACAGTACCTGTCTCCAACCGACCTTCGCTCTGTACCAGCTGCTGGTAAGCTGATCACCACTCTGTACCAGACCACTGGCCGTGCCACCGCCAATTTCGGCTCTGTTAATCTCACCTCCATTGATGGAAAGCCTATGCTGAAATCCCCTGCTCCTTTTGCTCCTTCCAATACCACTATCCTTTCTCTCATCACTACTGTACCGTACAACATCAGCATTTTCACTGTCGATTCCCTGCTTTTACCGTACGGCTTTGATTTGACGGCGTCTGGCTACATGCACCCGCCGCTGTCGGCAATGAACATCACGAGAATTCTGATCGAGGCGCGTGGATTCAATGTAGCAGCTTCCATGCTTGAGGCCTCTGGTGTGGCTGCTGAGCTGGAAGGAGATGAGCATGGGGCCGGGATAACTGCATTCGTGCCGACTGATGAGGCATTTGCTGGTCTACCTACCACTGAACGCCTCCAGTCCTTGCCGGCCGAACGAAAAGCTGCCGTGCTCCGGTTCCACGTACTCCATTCCTATTATCCACTTGGTTCACTCGAGTCGATTGTGAACCCAGTCCAGCCGACTTTGGCTACCGAAGATACAGAGGCAGGTAGATTCACATTAAATATTACCCGGGTTAATGGGTCGGTAGCAATTGACACCGGTGTGGTGCAAGCATGGATAACCCGGACTGTGTTCGATCAAAATCCTGTGGCGGTCTTTGCAGTATCAAAGGTGTTGCTTCCTCGGGAGATGTTCGGGAATAAACAGGGACAAGGGGTGGTAGCTGCGGTGGCCCCAACAGCTGGTGCTGGGCCGGGGTTTGTTGGATTGCCTCCGCAAGTGGCCGAGATGCCGCCGACCAGAATTTCATCTCCACCGGGGATGAGAAGTGGAATTGTATCCATTGCTGGTACTAGGAGACACAGCTGTGGATGGATGATTTGGTGTACAGGAATTTTGCTATGTTTGCTGGTATGAAAAATAGGTGCTTCTTTTTTTTCCCCTTTCTTTCAATCTGGTAAAGTTTTGTTTGGATGTTATTATTATTATTTTTTTAATTTTCTGTTTTCTTTTCTTTTTGTTTTTAATTTGGTCGGTATGTATGTTTATTGGTGGGCAAACTGTACAAGAGAAATGGGAGAAAATTGGTGCTGCAAAGCAGCTGTAATTTCCCTTTTTATTTTGGTTTTCTGATAATTTTTAGGGGGGAGGCAAAATATGTAACACATTATTGGATCTAGGTGGAAATAAAATTCCTTACGTATAGAACAGAAGTGTTCTTTTTATTTTATTTTTCGGTATCACTATTTCAAAATTAAATGTACTTTGTTGGGGCTACTCCAATTATTTATTTGGTTTTCATGGAATATATTATTTGTCAACTTGTGATGTACCACAGAAAAAAAGAAGAATTCTTCTTCAATCTTTCATGCTTCTAGTGCAGGAACTTTTTGTTCTCCTTTTACCTTTGCTAGATCTTTTCTGGTAACACCTACGGCTAAGAAAACAAAAAAGGGGAAAGGTTTTCAATTATTAATGGATAAATAGTTCTTTTCTTCTTTGCTGGTTCAGGTCAAGATTCCAGAAATTTTCAAGTTTTAAAACCCAAAAGTTAAACATAAATTTAATTACGTATCTAAATATCTAATTAAGATATCGATCATTAAACTAATGCAATTGGGTCCTTTTAATATTTGGATAAAATATCAGGAAGCCGCCAATCTTTCAGTAGTTTTGTTTTTTACTGCTTGGCTTGCTCCTGTCAGCGGTAACCTCACCGGCGAGTGAGCGTACCGCAGCGTGTGAGTGTGAGTTTAGTGAGCTGGCCGAGAGATTGGTGCCACCTGTCCGCGTCCTTTGTGACAAATACTCCCATGCACCTGGAGTATACATGGTGTTGGTACTCTCTCTTTTGTTAATTGGCGGGACCTGCTCTTTCAGAGTTCCAGTTCGTCAAACAGTCTTTGGCGTACGCAGTGCACCAGGCGCACGGTGCATTCTTCGATCTCAATCTATTTATTAACTTACTTTCCTCTCCAGTAATTTCGCCACCGTAGGGGTTCCTTTGCTCCGACTTCGAAAACAAAATCAGATTCCGAAACTCAGAGGAATTTATTTTTAATTAATAATTGCGATCAAAGAAGAATTTCTCGTACTTGCCAGAATTTTGACAAGTCAAGTCGAATTAATTAGATATCCAGTCTTAGATTTTAATACTTTATAATTCGCACGTGTGGAAACCACGAATTATATTGTTCTCTTCTTTTTGGGCTATGACACCATGGAAAAACTGTGAAGCAAAATTACCTTTGTTAATTAAAAGAAAAGGAGGCGTCCAGCCCGTTCCTAATGGAGAATTCGGTCATTCCTTTTTTTCCTTCAATCAATCTGCTACTACTCATCTATTGTTGATGTCGTCGTTACTACACTGATACATATCATTGGGTCTACGCATGAGCTGGATTCTGCACAATAATTTTCTGCCAATTTGCCACGTCATCATTTCTAGCACTTGCTCTTCTTCTTCTTCCATCATCTCGGCCTCTTGGGACTGCAGAGGCTTTCAATTCAAGCCTGATTCTCTGAGGCGTTCAGAAAAATTACCAACTTATATTACCAGGTGTGGAGGCTCTGACAGGTGGGTCCCAAAGAGAAGAAGCTAGGTTGTGGGACCTGCCTGTTAAAAAGTTCTCCAAAGAGAAGTCAGAAATCTCTCAAGGCATGTCCGTACTAGTCGGGGGTGGCTTCTAGTTCTAGGCTTCAAGCATTTTTGTGGTGGGGCCATGGAGTAATGGGCCCACACCTCGGATAGCGGCCTAATTTGCAAGTTTTTAGGCAAGATGTGGGCCCAATGGACCCAGTAGCCCAGCTGGATATTGTTTAGGTCGTTGCGCTTGAAATGAAATGATCATGCTTTGATTTTATATTCCCTTGCCATGACTTGTGGGCCCCGGGCACATAAAGGCCACTGTCCATAGGGGGGAACATTGTGCTTGACAAAAATTGTGTAGTTCAATGTTCACGCAAAGACATATGCTGGAAGTGTTTCACAGCATGTTGCCTAATTTTCATGTTCTGGGTACCACAGGTCTAGAACAAATGGATACCATATGTCTGAAATAAATAAATGGTGATAGATTTCGTCTCTTTATGAAAAGATATATGTTCAAATTTTACCAAAAATATTTAAAAAATAATAAATGTCAGAATTAATAGAAATATTTATTTCAAAAGAAAAAAAATCTAGTTTTTGTTAAAATAAGAGTTTCAATACTAATGGTCTCTTGTATGAAACAGTACCAACTTTCATATTTATGTCTTAATTAACAAATTCAAATCATTAGATGTGTTTTATCATCACAATTATATACATATAAAACTTTCATATTTGATCTTAGTTTGATAGCAATCAAGAAACGAAGTTTACACATTATATTTTTGACAATTGATTTTCTTAGCTTTTTTTATCGAAATTAAGTTGAAATGATATATTTTTTTATGTACATATAGTCTGTGATATATAAAATATTATCCAACCAATTAGTTTTATTATTTATATATTTTAAAAATATTTATTTGGATTATAATTTCATTGACATAATTTGACCAAAAATTTTTGACATTCAATCCCTTCTTAAATAATATAAAAAAGGTTAAATAAAGTTAAATACCTATTGTTGGCATGTGCCAACACAAGATCTCTCTCTTTTCTTTTTTTTTTCCCTGAAAAAGAAGATGCTTCACAAAACAGTAAAACAAGATTGAAAACCAACTCTTCATTGCTTCAATTGGGCCTCTAAGAGGGCTTCAGACAGGACTACCTAATGGTCAAATCTGACTCAATTAATGTAGGAAATGGAGAGAAAATATAGCATTAATAAGCTCACAAAAAGCTTTCATAGGATACAAATTTCATGAATTACAGATTTAGCGCAGTATTAATAAGTCTCGTTTTTTTACGGAAAGACATATGTTAAAATTTCGCAAAAGATATTTGTAAAGAAATAAATTTCGGATTAATGGGACCCTTTTTTCAAAAAAAAAAAGGATACAAATTCCATAATGTTGGTTTTAAAATGGAGGATCAAGTTAGGACCTTATACACTAATTCTGATAGAAACCTCCAAACATGAGGTTCCAAACAAAAAAAGGTAATAAACAATCAACAGCAATAACTAATTCATCAATGTTCCAGTACTAAACTGGTCAGGCTTGATTCAGTGTCAGTGTACCAGTACCAGTATACTGGCCTGTGCTAATTGGCTATTTATTTGACTGAATCATTCATGGAAGGACCACAAAGTAGCAGCAATGTAGCAAAGTTTAGACAATGCAAATGTAATCATTAAAACACCAGCCACATTTTTACTGTCGTTTAGTTTTGTCAGACAAAAGGAACTGGACTGATCTTATTCTTATATATACACATAGCTGTTAACTGTTAGTGATAAGGTTGCTACCAACCTAACAATGCTCATTCATTTGAGGCATTTATATATATATATATATATATATTTTACTTGCCTCCCACTTGTTCCTTGTTCTTATTTCTCTACTATTGAATTGATAATTAAATCTGAAAGGACCAGGGTTGCTCTGTTTATTTGGAGCTGATCAGATCAACTCTATCCTATATTCTATTTTGGTCATCTAATCTGGTTCTGAATTCTGATTTTCAAATTTAAATAGATGTCATACAATTGTCTCATAAAAAGTACAAAAATATATGGAAAAGGTATACGATTGAAATTAACAGAAATTATTAATTGATCATTTCTTAAATTTGCATACAAAATAAATGTCTGATTTTTTAACCAAAGTATCGACGGATGGTTCTTTAATTGAGAATTAGTTCTTTCAATCAAAAAAGTACCTTCAGATTGCCATATTTATATGGCACATTGAGAAGAACCGAGAGTTTGAAGTGAAAAATATCAGTAGAAAAAATTAAGATTGAAATGTAAATATCACAATTGTGAATGAAGTTTGTACATCACTCCTAGAGGAACTGGTGATACATTGTCTATTAAAAAATATCCTTACAAACATATTTGTAGGGCAATAGCTGTCAGAATTGATCATGCTCAGCTAACCACCAAGATGATGGCGGATATCATCCGAGAAGATGTGGAAGAAAATCTCTCTCCTGATTAATCAAGTTTATAGATTAGTCAGAATAGTATTTTTGGCCGTTAATCCGAAGTACAACAAATTATGGCTTGCATAGGAGATTGATGTTACTTACATATTTGGGAGTTAGTTTGGTTCATATACACTGTTGCCTCGGCTATTAAATGTCATTGTTATGTCAAATTCTGAAAGTAAAGCTCGAATTTTATCTGACCCTTTGCCATGCTCAGATATTCGTTAGTTCAACTATGCAGCATGAGCCTTTGGTCCTTGTATTGATGCATTCCATTATCTCCGTCATATCATAAGTATATATGCATTATTTCTCAAAGGTAGATATCAAGGAAGGTTCATTATTGTTGTCGGATATGACATTGAGGATCAATTTTTACCGCTTGCATTTGGGCTCGTTGAAAAAAAAAACATTTCTAATTGAAGATGATTTATGAGATGATTATGGCTAGAGGTGATTAGAGATAACAAGAGAATATGCATCATATTTGATTGGCACACAACAATAAAGTATATTTTTCAGAAATATGTATATGGTTGGCACGAGAAAGCAAATGAAACGGTGCACCGCTTATGCGCACAACATATTTCCGAAAATATGTTAAAAAAGTGCCTAATAAATTTGCATTTGAGGAGTTTAAAAAAGCATGTGGGAAATATAGTCCATGAAAATTCAAAACCGGTTTAGAACAAATTTGTGAGCGGAATATAGATGGAACAGAATACTTAAAAGGTGTTGTAAAAAAATGAAATAAATCAGAATGAGGATGAGGCTCCTCACAAGTGTTTGTTATGTCATAATCAGGACATAGATGAGATATAATGACAAGTAATGGTAATGAGTCTCTTAAAAATATTTTTAAAGAAGCTCGTAGTTTACCAATATGTGTGATTGTGGAGGCAACATACTATAAGTTTCTAGAGTGGTTCAAGAATAAAAGACTACATGCGCGAGAACTGACACAAAATGGACATTTATTTTCTGAAAGGGTTACCAAAATATTAGAAAAAAGGGAAGACCAAGCACCTAGATATGAGGTCCAAATAACTGGTTTGGATGACAATGTATATTAGGTGGTAGCCAAAAGTGAACGTGTTACAAAAAAGGAGACAAGATCGTAATTACCGGGTAGTTTTGACAGACGGTCAAAGACCTAAATGTAAGTGCCGTAAACCTCAAAATACATGTATCACTTGTAAGTATATACTAGCAGTGTGTGCTGTTCGGAACTTCAATCTCAATATATACACACATTAATACTATAATGTAGACGCATTGGTTCGCACATGGGAGGGTTGGTTCTAGATTTTGACAGAGAAGAAGATTGGCCTGAATATGATGGAGATTGAATCATACCCAATCGAAAACTCGTGAAAAAAATTTGGAGAAAGTCGAAATGTTTGCCAATAATAATGGATGTCATGGAAGGAAGAATGAGTCCGGAACATTGTCTTCAATGTGACATGATTAATCACACAACCGAATAATATACTAGCTCGTGAAAGTCGGTATGTTTAATTAGTTTAGTTATTTATGTTCAAAAAAATATATATTAATGTTATGTTCCTCTTTTTTTATTTCATAGGGATAACTCAATCGAGCTCTTCTCGAAGTCGCTCCGATAGAGCTTCAAGTCGACAAAGTGAATATCATCTGATTTTATTTAATGTAGTTTTTTTAAGTTATTTTAAGACATCGGTTTAATTATATTTTGTGTTGTGTAAGACATATTGTGATTTTATTTTAAGATATTATTTCACTTATATGTTGTGTTGTTACTTGTTTAAGACATATTTTTCCAAGGTCACAATCTTGCTCGCTGATGGTGTATCTCGCGAACGTACGTACATTGTGAGTTATTTCACCACCGAAGTAAATACTTATCGGAATCATTATCACCAAACTACAAGATAATATTAAAAATAATCATGATTTTTTTTCTGTGAGTTTTTTTTTAAATTAGTACATTAAAAAAATTGTTACCATATATTTTTATCACAACATAACAATTTTTTTCAATATATTTGTCTTAATTTAATTACTATATTTTTTTTTATAAAATATTACTTTTAAAAAAAATCTCTCTGCAATTTAATAACGATATTTTCATTAAATTACTAAAAAAAAACTTATTTCAAATTTAAGTAAATATGGCTTGAACGATATTGGCGATTTCTTGGAAGAGATGAGAAATGTGTGTGTAGAAAGAACAAAAGAGAAAAATGAGAGTATTAACTGGGTCTTGGAGCAAGGGTGACAAATCTTCTCACAGGGTCTGAGAGCGAGTTTGGGAGGCATGACCCCAGAGGTGGTCAAAATGCATTCAAATCAGATCAAAATGCATATCTGGGACCGTGGTTATCAAGTCCATCCTAAATTGGGAACAGGCTTAACAGACTCAATTCTAGTTTTCTGAAAACTGATCTCTCAAGTTTGTTTTGCCTAATTCTCCTCACATTTTTCTACATTTTTAATTCGATTTATTAATATTTTTTATATTAAAAAATTTCGGTTTATTTGATGGTACCTTATATATATTTTATTTAAATTTAACTTGTAGTATCTTACTCATTCTTTCTTCACAGTTTCATTAATTCACTAAAACTTTTCTTCATAGATTGTTAATTTGTTAGTGTGTTCCACTATCAGTCATTAAAGTCAATTGAAACAACAACAGATTTGAATGTAGAAATAAAATAAAAAACAGAATACAGAAATAAATTATTAGTTGTTAAGCTAATATAACATGTTTTTATAATATATCAGCTTTAAATATTAGATCTTTTTTTTGTTTAATTACATGAATCAGTATTTTTTTAGTGCATAAAATATATCCTAAATCTTAATCATAATACTGCAAAAGAAATGTGTTGTTTTAGGACATAAAATTTTTAAAAATAAATATATATGTTAATAAACAAAACATGATAACATGAATGAATTTGAAAGAGAGATGTACGACATATATTAATTAAAATATATCGCCAACAGTTTCAGTGATATATTGAATTAATTAATTTATATTAATTTTGCCAGTTCAAACAAGACATGCATGGAACCACTCAAGCTTGGTCAAATTGTTCTATAATTGGATGTTCTCTATATAAGATGTTTGTGGAGGCTTGCTTTCTACACAACTGAGTGAATTAATTCTATCTTCTTTCTCAAGATCAGTAACTAAGAATATGGCAAGGAAAAATGGTTTGCTCTTGATTGTGCTTCCATTGCTTGTACTGTTTTAATTATTTTCCTGTGTTCCATTTGAAGCGTGCCATGCAATTTTTTGTAGTTATATAATAATTGGCTTGGATAATTTAATGAAAATAACTTATACATTATGTACTTTGAGAGTGTTTTTAGTTCCAATTTCACATAAAAAAATATAATTTTAGTACCCCTATTTCTGATACCTTAAAAATTAATAACACAGAGAACTTGCTGAGTTCAATAATACATTATACATGCAATGTACAGTAACGAGTAGAAAGAAAAAGAACTGGTAAATAACAAAATAAAAAAAAAACAAACAAAAAAGTTCTCCAAAAAGTAAGTGGCTATAAGATTTCAAATTCAATTTCAAAAGAGATGTATAAGATGCTGAACAAAACCTAATTAATCATCTCTAAATCTCGGTGCCACGGCAGTAACGACTCCTTGTTCTTCGGCTCAAAACAAAAGGATGGCAGTCTGGAGCTTGATCAAAATCTGATTGTGCTTTCCTCTTTACCAGTGAATCAGAAGAAACCAATTTCTCCATCTCATCTCTTTGGTTCAGATCTTCTCTTTCTTCTCCGGCGCACTTCTCGTATTGCGAGTTACTCCTACCAAACAAATTCTGTTCATGGTCCATTTTGTCATTGCTTGTTGATGGCAAGTTTCTGTTCAAACTTCCAAATCCTTTGATTCCATGAGTTAATCTCCTTGCCTTTTCTCTCTCCTCTTTGAGAAAGGTCCCTCTCTCTAGTAACTTGAGAACCCTCTCTGATTTCTTTTTTACAGTTAAGCCCCAATTAAACCTGATATTAGAAAAGACGTGAGAAATATTTTTATCACTGTTGGTGAACAAAGGTGGAAAAATATGATACTTTTTTTTAATAGAGAAAAGACATGAGGAATATTTGTATCAAAGAAAAAAAAGGAAATCTTCTACATGACAAAAACAAAATTGGACTGTAACTACGACCACTCTGCCAAAAATTAATTGGTATATTCCTTGTACCATAAAAAGTTTCACAAATTTGAATTTTCTTTTTTGTCTTTATTGGAACAGAAGAATCTAGTACCCAATTTATGCATAAATCATGGAATAACTATTTAGAAGAAAATTTTAAAATTACTAAGATTCATTCAGTTATTTTCCCAAAAACAAAAGTAGCATGACAAATATTTTACCCTCTTTCATCTATGTATTGGAGTGTAAGCATCTCTTGTATAATTTCACTTTCTCTCTCAAACTCAACTGCAGTACTCTCCGGTCCATGAGTTAACAGATGCTCCAAGAGTACCAGAGAATTATATGCTTCCCTCCAATGCTTCCTCTCAAACTTCAATAGCCTAATTTAGTAATTTTGAAGGAAACAAAATTCACATAAAACTTTGTTAGTTGCATGATAAATTAGTACACTATTGATAAATTTTGTTTCTTTATGAATAGATACGGTAAGTTCTGTAAAAGATATTTCAAAATAAATAAATGACGAGATTAATGGAAAACTCTTATATTAAAAAAAAGATGGTCACAGAAAAATAAAGAAAAAATATGCTTGGTACCAGATGGTTTGAGACTGGTACTTAACATTGGGCTTAATTTCCCAAAATTCTTGAGATTTATAAACAGATCATAAGATATTAATGAACCTTTTGTGCAAAATATCTATGATTCTGCAATATGCGTCACAGTCGAATGCAGAGCGAGATATAAAACCCATTGTCTTTGCATCAGGTGGCGATGAGCTTCCACTGGTTGCTTCTTCTACCATTCTATTTTAACACAAAACCAATCAAAACTTGTTATCTATTAAGATTAGAAAAGGAGCAACATTAAACGGTTTAGGGCTAAACTGGAGCTATTTTACTTTAGTTCTCTTTATCTATTTCATATTTAATGTTGGATTTTTAATTCTTGTACAGACATTGATTGTTGTATCAGTAGCATGTGCAATCATTTCTTTTCAGATAAAAGAAAGCATTAAATATTGGTCTGTTTTTTTTCAATTTTTGAATTTAATATTTGTGTTTTTTTAGGTGCAAAACTGAGGAATATTGATGTCTAATAAATACCCAAAAAGAATACCAAAACTTTCTAATAGCTAGATTCCAAATTCATTCTTCATGCCAGAAAAAAAAATAATGTAATTAAGTAAAACAAAATATATATAGGAGAAATTAACTAACAATTGCACCGGAGTGACATCGGTAAGAACTAATCGAGCGGCGCGTATCTTCTCCTTTAGGTAGAAAGAAGCTTGCCTCTTCAAGTCATCAAACAATGGAGTTCCCATTGCAAAAGGTAGATGCATGCTTTATTACTTAGAGAAAGAAAGGGAAAAATTAATGGATCACATTGGGTTAGATAAAGGATATATATAGAAAAACACAACACAAGGAAAAATCTCAAATTAATGTCAACTTGCACACCGTAAGAAAACCCAACTGCTCCATTAATTTTGCGTAAAGACATTTAATTAGGAGTCAAACATATATATCTTACATATATACATAAGCTTGCATATAGTGTATAGAAGAAGACAAGAATATTTGATGTCATATACAGAGGAGTGCAAGAAGGGTGTACTATAGGAATAGGTGTAGATCTTTTAATTTAGATTGTTATATACTTGGCTAGTTCCTTTAATGTGCTGATTCTTTTGAATTAATTTGGTGGGGGGGGGGGGGGTGGATTATGATTTAGGTACGGCCTCATACTTTTCTAGTGTTAGCTTAATAAAAAAAGATTAAAGAAAGTGTCTGACCTCATACTTTTAATTAACTCTAATTGACCAACATTTTTTTTCCTGAAATGGTATGAACAATTCAAGCATTCATAATATAATATAGTTGATACACTAATTATAAGAGCTTTCAATTTAGATACCTAATTTACCTTTTGTTTTGCTTCTAAAATGCCTTACAATATCTCTATCTTGACTTTTTGTTTCAAAATTAATCTTGAAGGATCAAAAGGTTTCAAATACAACGAAATTATTAACCAGCAAGATAAGATAGGATTGACACAAAACAGTCCTTCTTCCAACTTAACTATCAGATATATTTTTTTACCCATTATTTACAATCTATCACTATACCTAATTTTTAGCCATGGATCCTAGTTTATATTATAGATGAATAAATCAAGTGAAAATTAATGACGTAATGTAATTCATTCAAGTACAATAACTGTTAAAGATTTTGGCCCCCACAAGTCTCTCTATTAATATTAATTATTTCCATAATAAGGCTGAACAACTTTTTTTTTATTTAATCAACATAATTATGAATATTATTATCTACTCAAATATAATTTACCAATAATTTCTTGACTCTGTCGACATAATCTTGTTATGGAATTCTCCTTTGTTTAATATTTTTTAATTGGGCGTTGCTTACAGTCAATTTTCAAGCTTCTACATTCTAACTTCAAAGCTGATTGGACCATTTAAAAATTAATAATTAATATATGTCTTTATCTATTCTACGGATGTTTTACTAAAAAAAAAACTATTTAACGGATAATTGACCCAGGTATCTCCATAAACAAAATAAATTAATAATTAATTTTCGGTTAAACATCCAGGTCTTTCATGTGTGCTAATTTTTATATATATATGAAGCATGGTTCAATTTCAAATTGTGTGAGAAAAATGAAAAATAGAAAAACAGTCATAGACTATATCAAGATTTTTAAGAAAAGAGAAATAAAAACATATTAATTGAATATAATTTTTTGTGCTGTTCTTGCACAAATTCATTGCACCACATGGATTAATCATTTCATTTCTGAAAGTTATATTTATGATGTTATGGGTATGTTTCGATTTTCAAGATGGTTGAACTTTAATAGCAAACTTAATGTATTAGCTGGATGCATTCTACAATGAGGCATATAAAAATATTGAATACCTTTCTTATACAATCAATATTATAGTTAAATCAAATGTGTTAATTAAGATTTTCATTGAATAATATTTAATTGTGGAAATATAATTATTCCAAAATTGAACTCAAATCATCTGAAAGCCAAATTTATTTCAATATTTTTGGTTTTTGAAAAATAAAAAATATCTCGGTTCAACCATAAATATATATTTTTTGAATATAAAAGCTCGTATCAACTTCAATATTTATTTTTTTTCAAATATTTTTTATAAAACTTAAATCTACGTCACTATATAAAGAGACGAGATTTATTACTATTTTACGGTCAGTATTAGATTTGCGGTTCAACCATATTTCACATGAAGAAATTCTGAGACCAAAAAAGAGAAGTAGAGAAGAACAGGTGACATGAAAAAAAAAAAAGAAACCAACAAGGTGATATATAACTTGAGAGAACCACATTGGATCTGGACAAAAAAAAAAAACAAAAAACATGAACCCAAGCACGGGTTTCAAGGCACTTCTTTTTCCCTTTTCTCTCTGTTTCGGTTGTTTGGTCACCTTCTCCCATGATTCCCCTTTTCTTCTTTTTAAGTTAAAGGTGCTGGTCGTTCCCCTGTTTTTCTTGACTCAATGCATCTCATCTTCTCATCTTATCTGATTACATGTTGGGAATTAATTCTTTTTCTTTCTTTACCTTCTCTCTCTCTCTCTCTCTCTCTCTCTCTCTCTCTCTCTCTCTCTCTCTTTCTCTCCATATATATATATATCTCTCTAGAGATTTCATTTCTCTTTGTGATCTTCATTTCCTACACAACCTAGTCTGAAATCTCCTATTGATAGTTTGATACTACAAATGGCCTTCCAGGTGAGGTACCTCACATTTACTTCTCAAATTTTTAAAATTTTAGGTCTATGTATGCATTGAAAACATGATAACATGTAATGACAGGAGAACAATGGGTGGCCATTGGGACTGAGATCACTAAATTTGAGAGCAGGATTGATTAGAAATGGAGATTTCTCTGGCTCTGTTTCTTTCAGTACTACTCTCTTCACTGCCTCTGACAACCTCTCTTCAGTTTCTTCCTCAGACTATGGCTCAGAGGTAATATATATATATATATATATATATATATATAATTCCAAAAATTCGTACTGTATCCAGTGACGGATCCAAAAAGTCCGACAAGTTTAGACACAAATATAATAACAATTTTTTTTTAGTGTTAGTTATTTAACTCTAGACATATTTAGCATTTTGTATTTCATTTATTAAATTTTAAAAGAAAATATATGTAATTATTATTAATTTTAAAATTAAGGGTTAGTGCTGACTTGAGTTTGCTGTACCGTTATATTTTGTACCGTTATATTTTTTGTCAATAGATATATGTATATATTTGGGATTGTATATATCTGTGTGTGAAAACATGAAGAACAGAAAGTACTGAAAATCTGAGTGATATTGTCTCATTTTAATAATTTCACCATCTTCATGTGCTCTTGCTTTACTGTGTGGTCCAATATTTTTCTTTTTTCTCAATTAATGGGTTCATTCCTTTTGCTTTGGCTGCTCATTTTGTTTCTTTCTTGTAATAAATCAAAATCCATGTTTCCACAACCAAAAAGCAAAAAGGTGCACTCCAAAAGAAATCCCTAAATTTGGTCCACAAGTAAAATCAATCAAACTGTAACATATGCCTCTAGAACCTTGCAAAATTTACATAAAACAAATATGACATAAACTAAATTTACAAGGAGATGATATTACACATTGCAGCCATTTCCATCCTTTTCAAACAACCGAAGCCGGACGCTCGGAAGCCTCATCGGCATTGCGAGCATGTTGGAGTTCTCTAATAGACCCATCAATTTAGGAAGTACAACTAATAAAAGAAGCCTCAATAAGATCAAGGATCTGTTCTCTCTGTGCCTCAGAAATAACCTTGATGATGTGAACTCTGTCCGAAAAACGCCTTCGCTTGGCCGGTTTCTTGAGATGGAGAGGAGAGCAAGAAATACTCAGAGAAGAACAATATCAGATTATCTTTAAACAAGAAGGAAAGATTTTTTTTTTTTTTTTTTTGGGGGGGGGGGGGGGGGGGTTGATTAGGAAGCATTTGCTTACTAGTTCTGGCCAGTACACATTACATTTTAAATTGTTTGATGGTGAAATAGTTCTCACACCTTTCTTTATCCATGCTTTTCTGTTTCCTATATTTCAAAACTTGTTTTGCTCTATTTCGTTTTTCTAAGAAAAATGTTAGGGATATATCATCATCAATATATATCTGTTATTGACACAAATTTTTTATTCATGTTTGAGTTATGTTTCAGATTGATGATTTTATTTTTCAATTTATTTTGTAACGACTTTATTATTTAGGTTAAATACCGTTAGCATGAATTGAATGATAAAATAAATATTATACTCATTTAAATTAAATGATAAAATAAATATTATACAAATAAATTAAATAAGAAAAAATATTAATATGCAATAAAACTTAATTAACATGAATAACAAAATTTGTATTGATAAATGATTGTACCGATTTATCAACTCTTTTTTCTAAAAGGTAATTCAAACTATTTCTTCTTTTTATTCTTATGCAAAAGCAATTTTTATTATTTGGGATGAATCTTCCATTTGTGTGATTTCCCATTCTATACTGCCATATAATTAATGAAAAGTTTCTCCTGCTTATGAGCAACTTCTAAAAAAATCATTTAAATGTGTTTAGTCTAAAGAGATTTACAATAGCACAATATTTAATAAGTTTGATCACTAATGATCACCACACAACTGTATCACCATGTAACGGTCACTGTTGCATGATCTTTTGCAGCCAATTTGGGGCATTGTCCCTTATTAAATGCTAAGTTATTTCTCTTATACAGTTTCCTAACATTTATATATCCTAGCGTAATTAATTTTTCAGATAATTAAGAGTTAGCGCTTGATAGCGGGATCGTTGTTCATTCTGTATAGCTCCACCGCTGCTTTCTCGACATACATGCTCAGTCAATTATCTTCATCCGAGCGGTGCGAATTATATCAAATTTATTGTCAAGTTAGGGCTTATTAAAGAGTACATGAGTAATTTTCAATGAAGTATGGAGTGAGGGTTAATATTTTCAAATCACCTCCAATATAGTTTGTTTTTTTGTCTTTAAAATAAGCAATAAGCACCTGTTTCATTAAATAAAACAAACTAATACAACTCAGAGTGAAAACTTAGATACTTGAAATAGTGAGCAAATTTCAATCTCAGCCAACAAGAACCAATCACGTGAGTCATGTAATCAAATTTACACATTATTTTTTTTTTTTACCGCAGTAAATTTGGTAATGAAAGAGACCAAATCCAGGAGTCTCGGATCAAATGATACCTTGACTCTTTCTCTGAGTGAAAACTTAGATACTTGAAATAGTGAGCACGCTAAGTGGTTGCTACTAGTGTGTAATTTACTGTGTACATTCTTTGTTGGATGCCTGAAACATAATTAAGGGGAATTTCTTAATTAAGTGAAATTCTTTGCAATTTGGGGTCAATTAAGGGGTCTGATGGCTTTGTGTTTCTCTTTATGGTGCTTTCACACTAATTTTGTGGAGTGAATGGAGTTCAGTAAATGATGTCCCCTATTTGATCTTTTTGGTTTTCTTTTTGTCTTTGATTTGTACTGATAATTTATGCACTAATTGGTTTCCAAGTCATGATTTATTTATCTGTTCTAGTTGCAGTTTGTGAGAAACATATTCTTTTTGGAAATATTTTCGGAAATATTTTTCATTTTTTTTTGTTTAAAAAAAAAGGTTGGATCATATTATTTAGAACAGGAGATGTGACCCAATATATATTAGGTCATCTATCATTCAAATTGGCTCATTATTTTGCAATAGAAAAATTCTTATTCAAAACAACGGTACTAATGTGTACATGACAAGACAGAGGAACTATAAGAAAATTGATAGCCTGCATCCAATTCTATTTTTTGGGATAAAATCAGAACTTTAAATTAAAAAAAAGTAAATTACAAAATTCCACTCAAACAGCCTGCATCCAATTCTATTTTGTAGGATACTAGTTTAGTCATTTGTATTGACTATCTATTTCAACGAAACACAGGTGGGTATATCTTCACTTTTATCAAAAAAAAATAAATAAAGAGGAAATAACAAGTTCAAGAATATTGTGGGTTGTGGACATATGTATGTTCTAACCTCATTTTAACTTGATCAATGCTTAAAGTAAAAATAGTTTCAGCATATATCTATCTTTTATGGTAAAACCCATTTAACATATTGAATAATATATTGTTGAAATTAAGATCATTGTTGCATGTGATCATGATTTATAAGATTTGAATCCGATTTAAAATTTAATTAATCTATTATATAGTTATTGACAGTCAATCATTGAATTTTTGAATGGTTCAAATATGAATTTTCCAATAACACTTAAAACATATTCAACTTTAACTTTTTTTAAAAAAAATCTTCAACATTTATACCATAAAATATTGACACAATATATTAAAAAAAGAAAAAAAAAAACGTTGCTCACAAAACATGTCTTATTGTGTAATCCCAACAGCGAATTCCAACACCCATCTAACCAAATTTATGTCCGATGGGCCAAATAATCGTTGGATCATCAAATCTAATTTTTGTATGATTATTAAAGCGTGAGAGCGAAATTTTTATAAACTTTAATATCATCAAACGATTATTCAACCCATCAGATTCAAATTTAATCCAATTAATGTTGGAACTCCTCCGCTTTCAAATACCACAGCCCATAAGTTGTATCTACATGCCTAGTAGACCTCATCGGCTCCAATATTTCAAGAGTTAACTATGCAGATGAATCCAGTGTAGCATTTCCATTCTAATTGATCAGAATTAAAGAGGCCCAACTGAAGACAGTGTACAGATACAACCCAATTCAATATATCTCCGTCGAAATCTTCAAAATCAGTGCAGCCCATCTAACTTCAAATCTTAAATAAAAATCTCACAAAGCTTCAAAAGGTCTTTTCCTCTCTTGGAGTCTTTAATACAAATCCTCCATTTTCACTTATCATCTCCCTCTCTCATGCTCGCCCGATCAAACTTAGCAAATCTTCCTATTATCTCTCTATATAACATTCTTTTTTGTCACAAATCATCCCCACCCCAACATCCTCAAAAATAAAACTGTACAAATATTAACTTGTCCTGAAAAACAACAGGACCTTTTTTTTTATCTCATTATTGTATGGTATCAAACAGAAAATAGAGTATCGGTCATATATCATGGGATTCTTTAGGACAACCATATGTTTTTGTTTTACCATGGGGTTTTGTTTTACTCTGGACTTCTATCATGATGTAAACCTTCATGAAAAAAAAAGGAAATTTGAAAAATAACCATACGACTTTACACTTATGTAGAAGCATCAGTCCATTTTCAAATAGCAAAAATAAAAAGAGTTCAGAGATCCCAGAACAGGATGTGGCATTTAATCAAGCAAACAATATATTTCAATATCCAGAACAGTCCCAGCAAAGAAGTCTAGCAGTACATACTTAGGATCCAGTCACAAAATACAAGCGACACAAAATTTGTTACCAAAATAAGAGTACTTAATTCACTTAATGCTGGGCCCTGAGGATAAATTATTTCCATCAGCGAGCTTCATATTGAACAACTGCAAAAAGATCAACAGAATAGTATTAAAAATCTTCATATCTTTAGGTTATGGTATCTTAACTGACTAGTACTTGTAAATCAGGCACACAGCTCATATGAGCTTTCTTTTTATAATTTCACTCTTGAGAAACTTACCTTCAAAATTATACTATTTAAACAAAAGAGATGTAATGGTGCATAGAAATCAACTTAACAAACCCAAAGTAAAAGAAATCAACAACAATTGAAAAGGCTTTTAATTCATACATCATAAGTTCTTCCTTGTAGCTGGTACTGAGAAACACAAAAGGAAATTTATGACAAAATTAAACCAAAATCAACCAAGATAAAATCCTTATAAATTGTGCTCGCCAGCATTTTTAAACAATCAGAGATAGATAACTTTAACGCTGTGCTGGGATGATAACTCCTAAAAATTATATTACCTGATGCTAAGGGGCTGACAGCAATTTAGTAAAGACACAAGTAGAGTACAACAGACAAAAATTTGAGGTTAGGGATGATTAAAAAACAATGCTAAAAGGCAAAATTAAAAAAACTGAAATTGCCTCTATTGGGTACCTGGAGTAATTAATGGAGGTTAAGAAAAAGGGAGACAGAAACAGAAAAACAGAAAAAATAGAATATTTGGGAAGTGCGATCATATGGAAAACAAAAATAGAATATATTTGAAATACGATTTTTGAATGGGAGCCAATGGGCAGGATTTTCCTGCCCAAATGAGAGCACAGCCTATTAATTAATGACACATGGCGCTGTTTCATATTGCTAACTTTTGCTTTTATTTTAAATTAAATCTTTCCACCATGAGAACTCTATTCATTAAAAAATATTAATTACTGGGAAGGGACCTAAATTATACTCTTTCCTTGCATCTCTCAACTTTCCTTTACATGAGATCTTTCAATATGAATTAGTAAATGACTAAATGCGTAAAATATATAGAAAAAAGGAAAGGCCTTGGATATTCTTTCATATTATCATTTAGAAGACCTTTTTAAAGAAAGATAATTAATGTGTTAAAACATTATGTAGTGCTGTAATTTCTTTCACCACTATATAAGAAAAAAAATCTGGACAAAAAAAGATAGTAGTATTTCAATAAAACATAAGGTCACTATATGGTACTGGATATTAGTCATTATACTTAATTAAAACTATCATACAAGAGCTAAATACTCATCCAAAAGAAACAAATCAAACAATATAGTTAAAAAAGAAAAGAAAAAGAGATATGGTCTCTTTATCCTGACAAGTTTCCAAAGAAATTAAAACAATGTATAGGAATTTTTAAGCACCTTCACATGCAATAAAAATTATAATCCAACTTAACTTTTCCAGAAAGCATGAATGACAACAAATAAAACTAAATAAATGTCAAAATCAAATTATGCATTCATATTATTGCAAACTATGCAAACAAGGACACATAAATAACTAAAGACAAATCCATGAAGCATGAATGACAACAAATAGAACAAAATAAATGTCAAAATCAAGTTATGCATTCATATTATTGTAAGTTTATTCATGCTAGCTATTGAATAGAAAAGTAACTTCAGATCATTTGCATCATTGGAAGTAAATTGAAGGCAAGCAGCTATTTGATATATTACTGAGTTGCAACTAGGAAAAGAGAAACAACTTCCAAGTAAAATATTTTTTTGCTAAATGATTCAACTCATAAACCTACTGAGAAGGAAGAGTTGAGAAAAGAAATTAATGCCAATTTATTTTACAAAGTATAAAACAATGGTAAAAGCCTAAAAGGACACACCACAGAGGAAGATTTAGGCCCCTGCAACGAATTGGTCTTAGTGCATAGATCTCTCTTTATGGAAAAGAGTAATTTAATTTTCCAATCAAACCACGGCACACAAAATTAATTTCTCAAGAAAACATCTCACTACTGCTGAATTCTGTGCAAACGAACAACCACACCAAATTACAGTTTTATAAAACCATGAATCGAATTTCAAATAGCAAAAACAAAAGATTCCACAACAGTCAGTAAACTGATTTTTGAATTGTGCAGAATTCATCAGTTATATGAACTTACATTTGTGCATCCGCGATTAAAGAATTCATGACATAACACAACATAAAATTGATGCACTTATGATTCAATTTCCTAAAGAGGTATAAGGGAAAAAACTTTCTGATGCTAAACGCGATGAAGAAGGATTAATAAAATAAAATATCCATGAAATACGCAAAGAAGATTGATCAATCGAGAATCTTACTTCTACGAGTGCGCTTCTTGTAGAGGATACGATAGCCGCAATCTCTGCACTGGATGACGTCACCCGACTTCAGAGGACACTCCGCTCCACAATCTATCCATTGTTTTTTGCACAATTTTTGTTAAACGAAGGATCAACGAAAAAGCGACAAGAGATCGATTGAAATAAGTAACAGATTAACCAGAGAAGAAAAGTTTTACCTCCGCAGAGGTAGGTCACCGGCTCTGGTTGTGGCGGATCCATCGATGGAGAATCTGAGATGAGGCGAGGGATCGCGAGATCGGAAAACCACTGGAAAAGGGAAAAGAGAGAGCAATTCGGAGTATTTTGTTACCTTCGTCGTCTAGGGTTTTTCGTTTAGATGTCGCCTCAAAGAAGGAACAAAAGAAAAGAAAAGGAAGGTAGAAGAAGAAAATGGGCTTTATATAATTGGGAAATTGTTTACATCACAGATTCACAGGCCTCTCTCTTTCTTTTGCACCTCTCCGTTTAGTTGGGAAATTGAGATGTTAAGTTTCTTCTTTGGGCTTTTGGAGCCTTTATTTTAAAATCGACCCACAAATTTTCATCACAAATTACATAGAAAATTTTGACATTTTTTTTCTTATATATATAACAGCTTCCGTTAATCTCGGTATTTAATTTTTTTTAAATGTCTCTTATGAGACTTAAGTCTGCGTCTTTTCATAAAGAGACAAGATCTATCACTACTGTATTAAGTTTGTGGTTTATTCAATTATTGGAGTTCATGAGGTATACTCATGTTCCTGAAATCTTTAGCTAGGTCTGCTGGAGCATATGACAAGAAGAAATGAGGTGTGCAGATATGATTTGAAATTTGGGGTTTGAGCAAGTTGGCAGCTTCTGTCAACTCTTCGAAAAGAAATTTGAGGTTTGAGGTTTAATTAACGAGAGATCAGATTATTGACATCTAACTTCTTGCTGGAGATTTGGTACTTAATTAAGATCATTCCAATTGGGTTTAATTTCTTGTTTGCTTTGCTGATTTCCCATTTTCCAAAATCAAGCAAGCTAGTTTTTGATTGATCAAGAGTTCTTATTTATTAGGTTGTTGCTGAAGGCAATTGCCACTTTTGTCACCGATTGTTGAAATTGTTTTATACTATTACTAAATGTGCGATTTTTTTTTATTATTATGAATCTTGAAGCATAAAATACATGCTATTGCTTTGACATAAACCAGTTGATTGTTTTCGAATAACCTGATAACTATCATTGCACCGATTTGGTAGTAATTAGTAATTGGAAGAATCCATATTATAGTAAAAGAGCTTGCTTGCTTGCCATGACAAATAATCAACAAGAAATCCAACCCTGACAAAATATTATATCATACTCAAATTAGTTCCACCCAATTTGAATTCCTATTCCTAAACTAAACACTGCATGGCAATCTGTTCTTACCAGAAACACAACTTCCAACAAAAAAACCGAGACACCTATAACTTCGCACGACTCAATTAGAATATCCATCATTCAAATTTCACCCTTTAAGTGCTCCTAAGAAATCAACCAAGTACTGATGCTCACTGGCACCGCCAACCTCTCCTCCTCCTTCCTCTTCCACTGCTCTCTCCGACAACTCAGCCGAATCCGATGTCAAGGAACTTCCCAACCGATCCTGATGAGATCTTTTGTTTGCCGGGTGCAACGGGAAGAGTTGCAGAGTTTCAAGTCCCACAGCTCCTCCGACCTCAGGATTTGACACTGATGCATGATTGCGGATGCATTCGTTGTTTGAGTGTGCATATTTGGTTGGAGGAAGTATATTATATGATGGAAACACAGTCATTTTAGAGGATTCTGGGCTAAACATTGCAGAGTATTGGGCTTGATCCTGGGCCTGTGGATAGAAGTTGAGGGCCCCAGTTTGTGGTGTTGCGTACATGGGTCTAAAAACGACTGCAAAGAGAGGATCTATTTTAGAGAAATATCATGAAAATAATAATAATAATTTCTGGGTATAATAGTATACTCTATATACATATACTACCAGGCATAGTGCTTCCCTGTCTACAGTCTATATTGACTGGACAGTTAGTATATATACATCCAAAATATTGTTTTAAAGGGAAAAAAAACATATAATTATTTGTGAAAATCATGAAACAGTGATTCTTGATTATAGATTGGTACTAAAATAAGATGGACAAATGACAACACGAGGTGATATATGACATATTAGCAGTCGAGCGTGTGTCCACCACAGGACTAGGTGTGTACGAGTAAAAAAGAAAATACTAAACTAGTAAACTTATAAACCATTTTCCAGGAAAAATATATATAATTTAAACAATTTCCCTGATTTCATTTTTCATGCCTTCGGGTAGTGTCAAGATTATGTGCATGCAAGCATTATTTGTTTCAATTTGAACCTAACAAGCTATATTATATCTTAGTAGGATCATTGATAATTATTAATTCGATAATTTTAACAATAATTTTTTAAATGAATTTAAAATTTTAAAATAGAAAAAAATTGTAGATATTTTTTAAAAAAATTAAAAATTTCATAGAATTCAAATATCATTTGATATTTCATAAAAAATAAAAAAAAATTTTAATTTTATAATGATCACCGACGTAAATTGCATAAAAATTAAAATATTAGTATATGACTCTAAACTTTTTTATAAGTTAAAAAAAATATGAGTATATGACTATAAACTTTTTTTATTTTTAAGAATAGACAAAAATTGTTTGGAAATTATTTGAAATTTTTTTATCAAAATTGTCAAATTAATTAATAGTTATCAAAGAATCCTTACCCATTATATATATAATATATTCTAGCTCTTAAATACAAATCAACATTTGGAGAGGCCTTAAATAGTGTCAAAATTTTCAAGTTTTGAAATCAAGCAAACGAACATATATAAACGAATGTTCATTTAATTTTTTCCCCGGGCATTTTCCTAATGGCTGCTTCGAAAAATGCATTCTTTGATTACTAAACACAAAGCTTCACCATTTCATGATGCATATGTGTTTTACAAATTATTGGACAGTACACAGCAATGTGCCATATACCAAGCCATCATCGGATAATATATATAAAGCAATGTACCATATATAATAGCGAACTAAAACATGAAGAAAAGAAGAGATACAAGCAATATATATATATATAGGAAAGCAGAATTAAGAAAAAACTAACAGATCATCAAAAACAAAGATACACACTCACCTACACCATTGCATGCTACCGGAGGAGGAACCACAGCATTCGGCTGAGGAGGCGGCATCGGAGCTACCGGTGCCAGAACCTGGTGGGGAGATCTCTTGAGAAGTTTGGTATAATAAGCAAATGTCTGTTGCTTTTGTTTCTGTCTTTGCCTTGCCTTGTGGTTCTGAAACCAGTAAAACACATTCTTCCCTTCTATGTTTCCAAACTCGCGTAGCTTACCAGTAATGTGCTGGATCTGCTCAGCAGTCGGTGTTCGTACTCCCTGTTTATACAAGTTCTCTAGCATGGATATCTGTTCTTTGGTCGGGTTCCATCTCGCACTGTTGTTGTTGGTTGATAGAGAAGAAGAGCTCTTTCCTTCTTCCATGGCGCCAAGCTAGAGCTATTTTAGTGTCAAATTAGTTGGGTTTAGAATTGAAGAGAAAGATATATGCATGCATATGAGTTGTGATGTGACTTGTGGAGTGGGTATTGTCTCGTAGTGAGATGTATTAAGAGGCCAAGGAGCGGAGAGAGAGAGAGAGAGAGAGAGAGAGACAAAGAGAGGGTCTAGGGTTAGGGTTTGACATGCGTATGGATTTTGGAGCAGAAAAGCTCTGAAAACATGGTGAGAAGCGGCTGGCGACGGCCAGGTGCTGCGTCTCTCTGTATGGTTCATTTTTGGTAACAATTTTGTCGCTTAAACTCGGTTTATAATTTATATACACCCACCATTTCGTCTTCATTAATTGGCCAATGCTTCAAAATTTTATGTTTATCATTTAATTATCTGTCATATACTCATATTCGCATTTTGAAATTTCAAGTTTTGAATAATATTTGATTTGGACACTGATACAGTACATCCAATATTATTCCTTTATTTTTCTCATTAATACTATAATGGATTTCATGCGCTAATGTTTTTAGAAGATATCTTTTATCTGTGATAATTGATGAGAAAATGAAAGATACTATATTGGAGACATTATATATTTTTTCTATTTGATAAGAACTACATCTGCACTCGTGAGTAACAGAAAGTGTGTTTTTTATTATATATATATATATATTTTTGAGTTACAAGTTCTATATATAATTCACTTATATATGTGTGCACAGTAGTATACCGTTTTCCTATAGACCAGGTGTAGTACAATATAAGGCCTCATCACTTCATCAAATGTAGCATTTATGAATGAATTATAGGCCACTAGGATTTTAGACCTTTGTTACCTCGGGAATGAAAGAAATTCTTTGCTCAAGCAATTAAATTAAAATAATTGGATGCTGTGCATGAGATGAGAGATTTGATTTGTTTGTTTAGCTATCTATAGTATTGGTCGTATGTATATATGTACCTACTCTTTTTTTTTTCTATTTTCTAGCAAATTTGCGTCAAACTCCGTAGCATCAGCACCAAAGAGCGCCAGGTTATTATTTAGGTTCAAATTAAACTTTTTCTTTTTTTGTTTTGGTTTCTGTTTCTGACTTCATAAGAGAGCATTTTGTACGTAGGTATATATATCTTAAAAAGAGATCAGAAAACTATATATGTGTGATCAATTAAAATTGAGATTTCAAAAATCTTTCGTAATTAGGCCTCTGACAAGGTGCATATGTTAGGGCATAAATATGAGAATATGCGATCACACATTAATAATATAACTGCTGTATATATTTTTCATCATAGGAGATTAAATTTGACATAATTTTGTGATTGATATATATATATAGGTTGTTGCCTAGTTCAAGAATGAAGTGCAATCGATATATATATAGTACTAGAAATTCCTTCTTTGAGATTAATTATGACATTAATTAAAATGCAATTCATGATATCATTACTCGATCGGACAACACACACATTATTGTTGCTTAAAATTCCTATAAGATGGTTGTTTCTTTCTTCTTCTTTTTTCCCCAAAGCATTTACTTCCGTATTAACTAGTTCTTACCAACCATAAGGTTTAATTTACTCTGTATAAAATAGTGTTTCTGAAAAAGTAGAATTTTATTAAACGATTTACATGCTACATTAATTTAATTCTTTATATACATTTTTTTTCTCAAAAAGAAATGACAAAAGTTCAAAAACAGATTTAATGCACATTTGCGTTCCAATTAATTTCAGGACCAAATTAGTTGGTTCAAAATCCAAAAATATATTAAGTGCAAATTAATAATGGGAGTTCAAGGTTCAAATCAGATTAAAAATATACGGATTAAGGAAAATATCTGTAATTTTTTCTTAATTATTATGAATCATTGATGAATGGACTGGATTTCCGGATATCTGCAATTGAATTTGAAAGTAACCAGTGGTTATCAGCAAGTAATGTTGATGCAAATAGCATATATGATATATCCAAATCATGTCTGCTAAAAATAGGAAATTTCAAGTCACTAAATCTTGCTTGTGCTGTCTGGAGATTGCATGGGAATTTGGAGACCTCGTCCAAGATTTAAAAAAGGGAGACATAAAAATATAGAAACCAATAAATTAGTATAAAACCCACCCAAAATACCAAAAGCAAAAGGATATATGATATGTATGGTGATATGGAGGTGGGAAAGTTGACGATCGGTTGCTTGTATGGTAATCAGCAACAAAGAAACAAATGAAATGAGCAACAAAGAAACAAAAGAGACAGTGTCAGATGGTCAGAGGAGAGGAGAAGAGAGAAAGGAGAGGAGAGGGGTTGGTCAGGAGTAGGGGCAGAATAGGGGATAGGATAGGATAGGCATGAAATGAAATGAAATAATGATTTTCTAGTGAAATGAATTGAATTGAGAGAGAGATACTGAGAGGGATTGTGTGTCTTGGAAAATGGAGAAACGGTTCCATTTTTGGATGGAAGCTAGATGGTTCGTACAAGGAAGGGGATTCCCATTTCGGAAATACAAGGTCCAATTTTTTTTCTTTTTTTTGGGGCTGTTTGTTGGGGGGGGGGGGGGGGGGGGATGTTTTACAAATATTATAGTATTTTCTTATTTTTGGAAAAAAAAAAGCAAATATTGTAGCTTTAATAATTTTGTAGGTATGTTATTGGATATATAAATTATTTAACAATTAAATTTCATGTGCAATATTAATTTTATTGCTGTTCTTATTCTTCTCACATGAAAATTGAGGTTGTTCTTACATTTGCAATGTTAATTTTACAACCGCCTCAACTAGTGTTGTTTTGAAAAAGAAAACCAGAAGTGTATAGTTGAATTTTTACAATTAAAAAGGGATATATTTCAAAAAAAATTCATAATACTCCTCCTATGATTAAAAATATTCATCTATTTTTAAAAAAAAAATAGAGTTACTGGTCAAAGCCTAAAAAATTGGGCCCAACCCAAATGCAAAAGCTCCTAACAAACCTTAAGTTGAAGGCTAAAACTGGTAAAAGAAAAAAAAATTCAAGATGCATTAAAAATTTTAAATCCATCAAGTGGTCCCACCAGCCCAAACCAAAAGTCCAGAACTAAACCATAGTGCTTGTGGTGGAAAAAGCCCAAAATAAGTTTGTAATTAGCAAACCAGATTTACCATCTTTGTTTGGAATTTAGATTGACCAAACAGTATTTAGAATTTAGATTCTTCAAATATCTCAGATCCTCACAGCTCTAATTTGGGGTGTTACTAAGAACAAGAAAGTAGGTATGAGAGTGTAGACTATCCAATTGCTTGCACTTCTACAAAAATATTTGAGAATTGTTCTTGCATTTATGTTATGTTATCTGCATATTAAATATATTTATACCGGATGAATCATTTGTTTATATTCATATTTGTAAGTATTCATAGCTAATGTGGAAAGTATTTATTAATTTTTTGTTTTTAAATAATATAGAAAATTCAAGTTAAAAATTTTGTTGCACAAATAAAAATATAATTTGAAGAATTTTTAATTTTAATAATATAAGATATAAATATTTTTATCATTATGAATAAATTATTTTCAAAATAAATATAAATACATTTCATATACTAGTAAGGGATGTGATTAAAAAAATATAATTATCACTCCTCGACATTTTATTATGTGTTTATAACAATTATATATACATTCTTATGTATAATTTCTTTGTTACAACATACTATTCAATAAAAACAAAATATTGGTGAATCTTCTTTCTGCATAATTTTAAATTATGGAAAAGCAGCTTGACCTATAACAGTTTTATACATCCTTTTCCTATGCTCTAAGCCTATAAGCATCTAAAATAGCAAGTCTATGAAAATAATGCAGTATATATTTAGAGCTGACAACATGATACTAAGATAAAGATTATCTGTGATATATATATATATAAAAGATAAACTTGTGGTATATGTTTCGCCACCACAAAGCGCAGATCTTAATTCTGATATATTCTGTATATACTTCTGAAATATACTTATATATACAGTTGGTACACCACATATTGTCTCATATGGAAAAAATTGGGGAATTAATATTTTAAAGAGCTTATTAGAAATTAACACCCATCTTACTATTGAGTGAATTGCTAATAGTGTCAATCACTATGGATTGTTCTTAAACAACATTATATAGAAAACAGTTATGTTATCGTTAATTTTAATCTAATTTTTTAGTCTATAATATAAATTCGGATTCATTGTGAAATTAATTTTGTATAGATCTAATATTCTGAGAAAACTTCTCTTTCAATTTTTGAAGGACCCAAAATCATGCGAGTTATTGTGACTTAAACTTTATCATTACTTTCTAATTTCTAATTAAATTGTAAAAACAATGTGTATGATAATGTCTACTTCAAATTGCAACCAAGTTAATTATACAATAATAAATAAATCCAATACAACTGTACCCTATCTCATCTATCAAAGTTCAAAACAATCATACAAAAAACAATTCTTTATATATAATATTATCATGATGCCAACTCATCAAGCACTAAAGAGGTGTCAAATAGGAGCTGGGAATCTTTTTCAATGGTCAAAATTCAAAAAGAAAAATTGGCCAATAAATGGAGTTAATTTGTTTGCACTCAGCTATCAGCGTCAAATCTCATCAATTGAAAAAAAAGGCAATTATTATTGATGAGTCACCACTAAATTTTAGAAATTCAAGTGTCCATTTTTAGACAACATGCCGAACACTTTACACTTTGTTTTACTATTCATCTATCAAATAGTAACAAGAAATTGCAATTGGTACTGTCAATTTTGCAAATATGACCTTGATATAAGATCAAATTGCATCATCTTAATTACTTGAAACATTGGTGCCCCGGGAAGGTTGGAACATTAATTCAATTAGATACCTGATGTGTCTAGAATATAAATTAAGATATATCACTTTCCATATCCGAAATAAACAATTCATGTGTCTAGAATCTAGATTAAGATAGATAATAAGAATATAATCAACAGGTGTTCTTTGTACTTTATATTAATTTCTTATGACAAAAACAAATATGTGAAGACAAAAAAAAATATGCGGATAAGTTATCACTTATCACGCTCTAATATCATATGCAAAGAACTTTGGTGCATAATAAGCAACAAATATAAGAGAAATAACTAAGTAGACACATATAACATACTCCAAATAATTGGTTAAGAAATTAAAGAAAAGGGGTCTCTTTTTTTTTGTTGTTGCAAATGATTGATTGAAGAATTGTCTGATGTATTATTGCTCTCAAAAAGTGAGTATGAGCAGATAAAGCAGTTGTATGTATCTCTCATGGAAATAGTAGGAATCGCTGTACAAATTAACTTTACATAGTGTGTTTGTGTGTTCAATTTTTCAATTTTCAATCCAAATGTATATAAACGGTACAAGATGATTAATCGCTTATAATTTGTCGAGGGATGTCAATTTTTGATCAGATCCTACGGGTCAATCTGATCCTATTTGATGTGATCCGATTTTAAATGATGACTGAATGGATTGAATGTTAGTCTAATTTTTTTTTTGTGTTGAGTCGGATTTGGTTCAGATGGACTAATTTCATTGTGTTTTGTTAGATTTAGTTTGAAACTTATAATTAATTAAAAGTTATTTATACACCGGCTAATATTAAATATATATATATATATTAATTAAAATTTAAGTTGTATAAATAAAAAAATTAAAATACTTAAATTTCTGTGGATCATATCATCAAAAAATCGGACATGTTTAAAAAATAATAACATAAAATGGTTCCAATCCAATTCGTCCCATTTGACATCCCTGATCTCTTTCTAAATTTTATTGTTGAGGGTATTAAAGTAATTCTATACAATATAATGAACATGTAAAATGTGGCCAAATTAGGAGGAAGTTTAAAGTGCAACAACAATGTTACACGAATGAACTCATACAATAGCTTTAAATCTCATATTTGGAGTAAAAAATGACCGATCTGAACTACTCAATATAATCTCTATATTAAAATCTTATAGGATACTAAATTTTACTTTTTTTTAGAATTTTTTTTGTTATTTTTCCGGATGAGAAGAAAATTATTCTTATTGGATGCTATTCTTATTGGATGCTCTAAAATCCTCAAATCAATTGATTTTTCTTTTCATCCGAAAAAATAGCAAAAAATTCTAAAAAATGTAAAATTTGGTATTATACAAGATTTTTGTATAGAGATTATATTTAACGGTTTGGATCAATTATTTTTATTTTCAAATTAGAGATATTGAGCCGTTGCACTTGTCCATCCATACAACGCGTTGTATTTTAGTCTTTCTCGCCAAATTAGAACAACATATCTAGTATATATATCATCTTTTGATATATGACATCCATGATACAAATGAATTTGAGTAAAGCTAGCATACTTCTAAGACTACATAGTCTCTCAGTTTTTTTAACTCAAAAATATATTAAATCGATCTAAAATGAAAAAATTACGTTGCACAATAAATTTTTCATATCAAATTTTATAGAATACCGAACTTTTCTATTTTTAGGGTTTTTCAGATTTTTTTAAGATGACTCTAATAATATGAAAATAGATTATTTTCAAAATATGAAATAAATAGTTAAAAAACTCTAAAAATAGAAAAAAAAATTTAGTATCTTACAAAATTTTAATATAAATAATTTATTAAATAACTTTGATTTGTCATTTAAAATTAATTCGACGAATTTTGAGTTATAAATACCAAAAAATCCAGTGCTCCTAAAAGCACGCTAACTTTACTCTATGAATTTTATAATTACTAGCTTTTGGACTTCTTTCCGTCTTGTTCTGTAGAAAATCACAGGAAAAAAACGAGAAAAATGCAAGTTAAAATTAACCGATGCTTTCTCTGAAGTCGCCTTACTTTGGTTAGCAAATCGCTATTATGATTATTATTGTAATCTTTTTTAGATAAAAAGATGAGCTCAAAATCTCCCCATTAAAAAACTATCACAATCATATTTGAATAAATATGTTCTTAATTTTTGTTCGTAGATTTACCACTCATCGTTCAATTTGTTTATGATTCTTTTACTTTCTCCATATTAAGATTTTATCGAATAGTAATATATCTTATCTCTCTATAAAAAAGACATAAGTTCAAATTTCACAAAAGTATTTAAAAAAATAAATATTAGAGTTAATGGGAGCCCTTATTTTCAAAAAAAAAAAAGTTTTTCAGCGAATATTTTGATTTTGCTATGAATATGTATGTCGTCAATTGATTTTCAAATTAAAAACTAATTGAAGTGAAATAAAATTTGAATAATATATATTGAAAAACAATTTATTACAACAATTCAGTTTGTTAGATTCATATCATAATTAAAATAACAAGAAACAAACATGCTATTGTTCTCATTTTATTCTTAGCTTATTGGATGATCAAAATCAATTAAAATTGTATTCTTTCAAAAAAAAATTAATAATAAATAACTTGTACTGGTCTACTGGAGCATTGCTTTAAACATAAAAAAGTGCACACTCTAGAATCAATGGACGGATATTAAAATTAGTTAATTATTTTAGGAAAATGTTATGGAAATTCTATTAGTGATACCGTCATCGGTACAGACTTATTTATATACATTTAAATTATGTATATTAATGATTTTATTATATATAATATTTCTACTATTTAACTTAAATATCGTTAATATGCATAATGACTCATTTAAGTTACATAATAACAATATTGTACAAAATAAATTTATATAATAAAGCCATTAATATACATTATAATTCATTTAAATTGTATAATGATAATACTGTACAAAATGAATTTACATAATAAAATCATTAATATGCATAATAACTCACTTAATGTATATAATTAAGTCGGTATCGGTGACGGTATCAATAAGCGTGTATGTGTATCAGCTCCCATTGTTTGAAGTCAAAAGATAATTAACAAAGATGGCAACATCCCATGTAGAGGGGAAATGGAATGGGATGGGGTCCATCCACAAGTCCCCATCTAAAACTAAACAAGCGCAATAATGGAGTTGCTTCTTTTCTTTTATCTTCTTTTTGAATTTTGTTACCCAGCTTTGTTTTAATGTTGTAGAAGAACGAGAACGAGAACGAGAACGCGGCGACTTACTCAACACAGCACATGGTATGGATGGAGGTGGAGCACTACACACTACAGCTGAGCAGCTCATTTTTTTCCATTGGCGCCGGTACGCGCCTCCGAAAACACCGCCGTTAACTATCTCAAGCGTAAGAGCGGCGGCGCTAATGATTTAGGAAAAATGTTTGGGAGATACCGTCGTCGTCGATACCGTAATCGATGTCGACTTTATTATTTATATGAGATGAGTTGTTGTTGTTTATATCAATGATTTTATTGTGTAATTTGTTTTTGATATATTTTTGTTGTTTAAGTCAGATATTATTAATATGAATGATAACTCACTTAAATTGAATAATAAAATCATTAATATAAATAATAGCTCGTTTAATTTGAATAATAAAATCGGTATCGATATGATATCAATGATGCTATACGTATATCAGCTTCCAATGATTTATTATTATTTTGTGATGCTGAGAAATATAAATTGGGTTGCTTTGAATATTTTGTATCTTGTTTTTCTTTTTGAAAGGAAAATAAAACCTCAAGCAGAAGAAATGAGAAAATATCAAGATTTCAGAGAATATATGATTATATGTTGGGAGAAAATAACATAAATTATGATTATATTCTGTTTCTAATTTCCTAGTTTTGATGTTAGTTTTTTTTTTATAATTTGGTACATCGGTACCAAGCTCCACTACTACTAGAAAATATTTTTTTTTATTTTTGAGCGATTAGTATAACGATGACATGTTAATGTTGGATTTATTTTAAAGAAATTTTTAAGAGAAAATTGTGCATTATATTATTTTTGTCGTGTTATGAGCACCTATATAATTCTTTCAACCGAATGGAAGTAAATGCAAACAAAATTAGTGATGCAAATATCAAAATAATAAAATCAAAATTTCAATATAAGAAATTCAAGTTGTTGATCAAAGAAGACTAAAAAATGAGATACGTTATCTGAACATTGCTTATCAAAGAAGAAGTATTTAATTTTTTATGCATGATTAGTTAGAGAGACTATATGAAATTGTGTATATAAATTGGAAACCAATTGATCTTTCGTGCATCAAGTGATTTTATAAATTAGCAACTTGATTTAATCGGTGTTCGCTTGGACTAAATCATTTCATATATATTGCACCAATTCTAATACGTAGTCTATCAAAAAGCAAAATTAAAATTGTAATTGTAATTTTGATGTTGACGTTGATGTTGATAATTTTGCAATTGGCTAATATTTATTTATTTTCAAATATTTTTTGTGAAATTTGAATCTGTATCTTTTCATAAAGAGACGAAATCTATTATCACGATGCTAGACATTTAATGTATTTTCTCCTTACTTTAATCTGATCATACGCATATATGTAATATTCATAGTGTTGTACATATATATTTTTTGTAAAGACAGTTCATATTTTACCTCCATAAAAATGCAAAAATTATTTTATGGCATATTTAATTGTAAGTTATATTTCTGACATGATCATAAAATTGACAACTATATGAATTCGGTATGGTGCTTGATATTTTTCTACCTTGTAGTAGGTCATTTAAATTTGAACTCTACCTCAAATATCTAAAAAGAATTAAGAATTCTTCATTACATCCAACTTTATGGTCTATAGTATTTTAAAAAATATTGTTCAAAATAAAAGCTCAAGATTTTATATCATCATTTAGATAGAACTTCTATGAAATTTTTATTTAGTTTAAAGTTTAATCGATCATTTATGAAAGCCATTAAAACTCGACCGTTAAAAATTTTAAATTTTTTTTGAAGAAGACTGAATAATACTTTCAAATTGGTACAAATTTGTTGCATGTCATATTTACATAATACATGATACATCCGCAATTGTAGTCCTTTAGTTTAAATAATTAATATATTTGAAGATATTAGTTTAAAGTACTAAAAAATTATATGTAAATATACTTTAATTAGCAAGCTTGAACAAATCTCTACAAGACCTTGTAAATTAAAAAAAAATAGCAATTCTCTTCCTACCAATAATTTGTAAAATGGGGGCAAAAAAAAAGCAAAAAGAAAGAAAAAAAAGAAAAAAAAAAGAAAAAAAAAAGAAAGAAAAAAAGAAGATTCTGAGGCTGAACAATAATTTACTTGTTGAGTCTCCTTTTGGGTGCATTATTTTTGTAGTGGTAGACAATGGAGATTATTATTAGACTCTAGAAAGACCAGTGCACTTTTAACTTACCCCTCTGTGGCCATTATATATGCAATAATACAGATTATTATCTCATTGAAAACTATGTCCAATTTGGCATTTGACATTTCCGTTTCTTTTATTTACAAAGTGGATAGTGGGTCATCAGACAAGGCAGAGACATAATATTTTCAAATGATATTGTAATTTTTAGAATGAGGTTTAATTTGTTTTTTTTTTACATTTAATTTGAATTATAAATGTAATATATTTTTAAATCGCGATGCAAACCGAACGATACAAAAAATAATAGTGTAGATAATATTGGTATCATATTGAATTTTGAAATGACTTAAATTTATGATATGAATTTTGTCATGGTGTTCTTATTTTAGCAAATAGAGAAATTAAATAGTTTGTATTACATATAGTATTTATAATTTTGAACTTATATAAGGGGTAGATTAGTAATGTCTGCATTACTTATTAAAATATATTCAATCAACATATGAAATCATAAAGTCCTTGTTATTCAAAATCTACAACTTATTAATTAGTGCCTTGTGATGGATCTCCTATTATTTGCCAAGCATATATTAATTATTTAAGATGCATTGTTTGTGTCATAAGTACATGGTTTTCACACAATTTGCTTGTTGATTAGAGCACACTTGGATTTAATTTGGACACACCACTATGCATTATTTTTATTCTTTTTGGACTACACATGACAACGATGATTGATAACTTGTCATTTATAAAATATGAGTTCCTTCTCAAGGAAAAAAATATATGTAAGTTTAGTGCTAGACAATATATTTCGAGCAATAATAGATAATTTGCTAATCTTTTTTTAGAGTTATAACATGTAAATTGGAGCATTTTTTTTTGAGATAAAAAATAAGACTCAAAGTCACTCAATTTTAATGTTAATAAAAAAAATTATTCAGATTTTAAATCTCCAACCTCTCACACACAGAGAGTATTGTCCTTGTCACTAGACAAAGATTGATTCTTAAATTATAGCACCTTTTAAATGAACAACTGAAAAAGTTGAATTTATTACGCAATTATTTAAGAGAAATTATCCTTATACTCCATATTCTATATCCCTTATCCGCACACAAAAAATATTTATACTAAATAGATAATTTATTTATATATTAATTTATAAGTGTTTATACTTAATATACAAAGTGTTTATTATTTTTTCTTTCCTAGATAATTATAAAAAAATTAAAATTAAAAATTTTATTGTAAAAATATAATTATAACTTATATAATTTTTAATCCTAATAATATAATGTATAAATATTTTTTTATTATTAAATATAAATATTTTCTGAAAAAAAATATAAATATATACGTTAAATTCACAATCCAAATGTGCGAGATATCTGAATTGTATCAAAAAAAAAAGTACCTACTAAAGTGCTTGATTTTAGAAAAAAAAAATGAAAAATGAAGATCTCGGATAATCTTAGGTGCATGTTCCTCTAGAACTTCACACCAATAGTCAAATCTTACAATCAATTAAAGAAACTATTTGTATTATTTTAATGTTTGTACAGAGCAACAAATAGTTTACTGATACGTGGCATTTTTTTAATGAATAGAGTTTGGCTAGATGTCAACTAAAAAAACTTCCTTTAATTTAATTCCATTTCTTTTATTGTGAGAAAGGAGCAATAATTGAGTTTCTTGTCTGAAAACCAGATTTCCCTTGGAAAGATCCCAATTGAGTTCTTGGCAATTATTGGTTTGTTGCTTAAACATTTTTTATAAAATTGAAGCTGTTTGTTTTGGTACCATGTACTATGAACAAATTTGATTAATTAATTAATTAAAAAAAGATCTTATACTTATCAAAGGGCCATGCTTTTACTCATCTAATTAAAAAAATAGCTTTCTATATAATGTCATTATTAATTTCATTAGACAATTATAAATTTATTTGTTTAAATTATAGCAAGGAACATTAAAGTCATTTTATGATTTTAATCTCAAAATTCAATGAAAAAAGCATAAACTGGTCTCAATGAACTCTATGGATGTCTAGCTCTATATTATTGCAATCCAATTTATTAGATTTTTTATGAAAACATATTAAAATGCATGTTTGATTTCTTTATATTATCCTTTGCTGATCAACTGAAGAACTCAATTCTGATATTTCTTTTTATCCATTAAAAGGTGCCTACTGGAAGAAGATTCTTTATTTAAAAAGCAACTGTGTATAAATGATAGGTGCTCAAAAGTGCAGAAAATAGAATAAATTTGATTTAGGATCAGAATCCATTGATAAGAAATTAACTTTATAATTTTGAGAATCTTAACAATAATTAAAAATAATGTGGAACTAAAATCCAATCTTTGAATGTGATTTATGTTATATTCCGTCATGTGTATTAAAAATGATAAAATTTATTGTATATTTTAAAAGTCTATTAAACAATTTAACGGCATTTTATAAAATATTAAATAATATTTAAATTGAATTTAATTTGATAAAAAAAACAATCTATATAAGACAATAAACATGTCTATCTATCTTTCTCTAATTTTCATACTTATCCATTTGATTTATATTTATAAAATTATCAATTTAACCTGTTATCAATTGATCTTCATCCTTTAAAAATTATCAACTGATACAAGAATCAGCTGAAGAAAAATTAAATCAGACAGAATGATACAAACCATCATTAGCAGATGTAATACAAATCATCATTGGGATCAGCCTCAAAGAAATAAAAAAAAAATCATCCTTTAATAAAATCACATAAAATTCATGGTATCTAATATATTTGTAAATTTGAAAGAGACAATGATTGTATAAAAAAGAGGCAAAAAAAATGTTGGAAATAATTTCCTCAAAGGGATATTAATCGATGGAGACAAATCAATTGGGTGATATGAAAGTAGTATTCTAACATTTATACTTCAATTTGTACATTTAGTCATTATATATATATGGCTTATCTCATTCATGGAATTAGTAAACTTTCATGGGGATAAATGAAAAATTGATAATAATGCTAATGCTACCATCCCTAGTTATAACCTTGTGATAATGCTACCATCTCTTTCTCGTGAGTTGTATAAATTGTGATAGCTGATACGCGCAGTCTCCGTATGACCAGGCATTGCATATCTCTGAAATTCATATTCCGTACATTTTTTCATTGGATTGCATATCTCTGAAATTCCTATTCCGTACCGTTTTCGTTGGATTGCATATTTCTGAAATTCAGATTCCGTACAATTTTCATCGGATCGCATATTTCTGAAATTCGGGTTCCGTACAATTTTCATTGGATTGCGTATTTCTGAAATTCTTTCTTTTTGTTCAAGAAAGGAAAGCTAGGGGAGCCTGGGACGGCATGGAATCTCATGAAAACGAAATTGTAGGGGGGAAATTCTAGCGGATCTTCTACCCATAGATCGTTGCAACATTTTAAGTACACAAGTGTTGCGAGAGTTATCAAATCCATCGAAACTATGATTTAATGCATTCAGAATATGATTTAATGCATTCAGATTTTGTGACTTTTTTTTTTTGAGAACTCGACTCAAAGAATTCACCAAATTCGGCGCCGGATTCGAATTTGGTCCGATTTGATATTTTCTCAAAAGTTAGTTAGTTATTCTAAAACAATTTGTGATTCTGTTTGATGACCTAACCAAGATAATATTCTAAAATAATCCGAATCTCAAACTCGATTTGATTGATAATATATTTATTTTAATCTAAAAAATCAAATTAATTTCACCCAAAAAAAAGAAATTCAAATCTAATAATTTGAATTTGATTTGGCTCCGACTTGAATGGCAATACACAAGAGTAACTTCAACACAAAAAACATGTTTGACAATTAAATTTCGATTCATATTAAAAAACTCATGTTCGGCCGTCTAATGATTTAATCAAAAAATAAAGATTCCTTCAATTTCAGATAGGAATTAAGTTTCAAACAAAATAATACTAAAAAAAATCGTTTTAATTTGTACTAAGAAATTAATGTTCAAAAGAATTAAGTGACGAAGGAAACTAAATGAGACTTCATAAGAAGAAATTGTCGAAGAACACTAGATGATCTAATTCTAACATAATTCAATATTAAGAGACCCTTATTTTATTTATTCAGGGTTTATAATCTAGCATAAATTATGATAATTTTATTTTGTTACAAAGATACATAAATTCCATTTCAATAAAAAAATATTAAACAAATAAATACCAATATCAATAGACTCGTATTTTAAAACATATTATTATATTTCGGAACAACTTTCAGCAAGGTAGAGAAACTATATTTTATATATAAAAAAGGTAGACAATGACCCCATATAGGGAATCTTCTAAATTATTGATAAGTCAAGAAAAACACGTAACAACATTTTAGGTTAAAGAATATTATCCCATGCGAAAATTGATACAACTGCCCAAATGAATGGCATAAAAATTATATAAATCAGAGAATTTGTCTTTTTCCAGGAAAATAAAACATATTTTCTTTTCATTTTTTACTTCCAATTGACAGTATTTTCTTCTTCTTTCTTTCATGATAATTCTCAACAAATATTAATTTATTAACACGTAAGATGCCAAAAGGGGTGCAACTTGGGTCATCCTAAGAAAGCAAGAAGTCTCTAGATTATTTAATTATTTAATTGTTGCTTTTGACATTATTTTAAGGGAGCTGATACACAGATACGGTTATTGATACCGTCGTCGATACGGGCTTAATTATACACATTAAATGAGTTATTATACATATTAGTAACTTTATTATACAACTCATTTTATATAGTATTATCGTTATGTAACTTAAATTAGTTATTATGCATATTAATGATATTTAAGTTAAATAATAAAAAAAATATTATACATAATAAAAATATTAACATACATAATAACTTATGTAATATATATAATAAAATTTGTATCGACGACTATATTAATGATGATATCTCCATAACATTTTGCTTATTTTAAATATCAATGATGATATTTCCGTAACATTTTGTTTATTTTAAATATCAATGATGATATCTCCGTAACATTTTGTTTATTTTAAACATCAATGATGATATCTCCGTAACATTTTGCTTATTTTAATTGGGGAATTCTAGTTAAGGCCACATCCACCAACTCCAGCTGTGATAAGTGAGGAGAGAGAGAGAGATAGATAGATAGATAGAGAGAGAGAGAGAGAGAGAGATAGAGAGAGAGAGAGAGAGAGAGAGAGAGAGAGAGGTGATAGAGAGAGAGAGAGAGAGGTGAGAGAATGATAGGGTCTTTTCATTGTTGCAAGAAAAAAAAATGATATGTTCTCATTAGATAAGAGAAAGGGATTTGAAACAGTTGGGTTATTATTGTGTGTGCCTATCAGTCTGTATAAAGTGTGCAACGAGTCAACTAAATGGTCCCACCTAACATGCGTTTATTAATTTATTTGCATTATAATGGGCTAATGGCTGATAATATAAAACTACCAATAAGGTAGTTGGATTCATTTAGGGTTTGACATCTAAGACCAATGGTTTCACGTTTTTTTTTTATTTTTTTTCCGTGTACTTTTTTTTTGGATTCAAGTTGCATGGAGATTGAATTTTTTATTTTTATTTTTATAAAAGTGGATAGAAACCCACCAATTTTAATTTTTTTGGGAAATTTATATAATATTTGATAAAATTCTCCTAAACATAAAGCGGGAGATTGGAATGAAGTAATATTTTTATGTTTGTGTTGGATGACTGGATGAATTCCAAAATAATTTTATTAAACTTTTTCAAAAATGTTTTCATGAGCACCGCATCAAAAATTCACTATCTCAATCTGACTAGTATAAGACCAATATTCCATATTTAAAAAATCAGTTATTGTTTGCAAGCTTTTGTAACTAATTCTATCTGTGGCAAAAAAATATTGATAAAATTTATATCTTAAAATCTATAAAGCTTGGTTGAAATCACAATTGTAATCTTTTTTTCCTCATTGACTTGCCACATAAAAAGCTTCAAAAAAGTTGCTACATGCAAAAGAGGCGCAGCTCAGCCAAACTTCTTTTTCCTTTTGTTTTCTTTCCTTTGCTTTTTGGGTTTTTTTAACCTTATTGTCTGGCTAAATTTTCTTCACAGTTGAAAATGGAGCATACCTCCAACAAAAATGATGGCAATTGCTTTGTCATTATCTACTAAATATTTTTATAACGTATATCTAATTTTTTTTTAATACATCCAACTTTTCTAATATAAATTTTTAAGAAATATTATTTAAATAAAACATATATTAAAATGAGTTCATTTCAAATTTATTTAATCATTCATCATAAATCACTACAATTCTAATGCTACTATTAATTAGAATTAGATTGTTTTGTTCTTATTAGATTATTAGTAAAATTTTCAAAATATCAGATATAATTTTAAATGTATTATTTTGGTTAAATCCCTATTTAGAGATTATACAACTTTAATCAGCATAAATTCATCATAACAGCAGATAATAATTCATAAAAGTACTTTTATAATTTGCAAACAGAAGAATCAATACAAAAGGCAGCTCAGCATTATAATATGGATAAGAACTTTAACTTTTATAGTAGCTAAATAGCACCAGTACTTATCTAAACTCCATAAAAAGTGGTTGGATTTTAAGATTTCTTAATTATATCACGTCATCATTATTTTCTTTTTTTATTTAAAAGTGTATTTATTGTACTTATGATATAAAATATTTTTTTCAAAAATGATATAATTTTTTTGTATTTCTATATGAAAATTTTTATGTAACTAATTTTATTATTATTAATCATACAAATTATTTTTTAAAATATATTTATTTATTTTTCAATTTGTTACATATAAATTTGTGATTAAAAATTATATTATTTTAAATATTTTTTTAATAAATATTTTCGCAATGAAACCCGAAAAACAACCCTAGTAAACAAAATACACTCTCGTTGTTATTTTTTGTTTTTTAATTGCTTACTTTTATGGGCTTGAATTTTTTTTAACAATAATTTATTTTTAGATAACTGGTCTTTTATTTCTACAGACTAATTATAAATCTGTTTTAATTTCAAATACAAATTCAAATCATGACATCCAAATTATAAGACAGATGGGCAATACTAGTTTATTAAAGTTATATATTTTGGAGAAGACCGTCGAAATTGTAAATTGTCACAAAGTCTTTTTATATTAATATTTAAACGAGAGGGATCATTTTATAGTTAGTTTTTTTTTTGACAATATTGATAATTAAAAAAATAAAGTTCAAATCTTAGATCCAATATTCAACATAATCCATATAGGATATATATCATGTTTATAGAAGAAAATTAAATTCAATCTATGTTTAACAGTTTATCAAGTGATTTTAATTTTTCAATGATTTGAAATTAATGATTTTTGACGTATAATTGAAGGATACTCAAATTGCATAAAACATAATTGGTACTCTATCTATAATATATCTAAAACTATACCAATAAATCTATTTTAAAAAAATTCAATATTGAATTGATTAAAAAAGAAGACAGTATTATGAGATCCATCCCCACATATAAAAACATAAAAATACAAGTGGTGTGTTTAAACCATTGATTATGTTTTTCTTCATGAGCAAAGCACCAATATAAAAAATTGCAAACTTTTAATTTATTTTTATATAAGATCAAAATAAAAAAAAAACAAGTGCAGTAAAATTGATGCGTCATAGTTTTAACTTGATCCAATTAAATTCAAAACAATAAATTTTCAGGTCACATTGTTACTCATAAACAAAGAGTAAGATCAATATTTTAAAGGGAAATTTTTGGAAGATATCATTATTTATACCTTCATCGATACCGATTTTATTATTCATGTAAAATGAGTTATTATTCATATTAATAATTTTATTATGCAATTTATTTTATACAGTACTTTTATTATTCAACTCAAATAACACTAATATGAATAACAACTCATTTAAGTTGAATAATAAAAATACAGTACAAACAAATTACATAATAAAATTCTTAATATAAAATAATAACTAATTTATCCGAACAATAAAGTCAGTATCGATTACAATTACAGTGTTAATAAAAGAAAAAAAGGAGAAGTTATCTTATACAATTTGCCAATTTGAAAAAAGTTATGGGTCTTTTCGCTTAAGAGAAAGCTCCTTATTAAAATATTAAGAAGAGAAAATTACGAAAAACCCTAACAACGGCTTACGCGGTCTCATCTGGGGGAGGACGCTTCCTTCCATTGGCGCCTAATAAATCGACGACCCATCCTTCTATTATCACATTTCCCACCTGTATCTGTATCTCTATCGTATCATACCTCTCTCTCTCTCTCTCTCTCTCTCACCTTCCCTTCTCCTTCTCCCAAGACCTAATTCAATTCTCTCCATTGTTCACACCTGATTCGATTCCTCTGCTGCGTGTGAATGGAAATTCAATCGGTATCCAGCAATTGTTCAAGTTCCCGCGCCTCTCGGATCCGAATTTGTATCCTCAGGTAGTTTCTGACATGTTCTCTTAGGAACTTTTGCTTTTTCCACGGTCCATTCAATCGTTTACCTCTGCCAGATCTGGTTTTCGCGTCTCTGACCGGTTTTGGTAGCTTAGACAAGACTAATTTGGGAAAAAAAGGGAGAAAAGTAGGCTCTTGTTCTGCGATTTCATGAACTAAGTCAATTTCTAATGCTAGGGTTTGCTTGAAGTTTAGCTGGGTTCTTAATTCCTGGGCAATTTTCAAAGATTGTTATATTTTGTGATTGTTTGGTGTCCTGTGGGGTTTGGATTCTTCCAATTTGTATGAATTTGTTGTCAGTTTGCGCTATTGGATCCTTAGTTAAGCTCTAGGTCCTGATTCAGGTTAAATTTTTCGGGAATTTTGCTCAGGGAAAGGTGCTAATTTTGGGTCATTGGGTTTTATCCACTTGGTTGGGAATTTTGATGGTTGGATTTATGGAATGGGCCATTGAATTTTTCCTGTGGGATGCGTTCCTTGAATGCGGGGGGATTCGGAATCCCCCAATTAGATAGCACCGGGGCGATTGGAGGAGGAATTGGAGGTATTTATCAAAGGACAAAGTGCTTAGTTTTACAGAACTAATTCAATTTAAGAGAGAAGAAATACAAACAAAAACAGAAGTCCGGATTGAAAAAGAAAGAAAAAAATGGGAGAAGATCTTCTCACCACTCTGTCCATGGAGAATCACAGCCCCTCCACCCTCCTCTCCATGGACCCATCTGGTTTGGCACCTTCTTGTGTGCCCCTTCCTGTGATCTTATCCAACTCTTCCCATGAGGAGTGCGAGCGCGAGCTCTTAATCCAGCAACGATCTCATCAAACCGCCCTTTCAGGCCCACCCCCTGACATCAATCTCCCCTTCTCTAGCCCTGACCCAAGCGACCTTCTAGAAGTTGGTCTTGGGTCACATCCGCTTTATGACCAGGATGCCATCATAACCCTTTCCAAACCCAGTAATCGCAAGGCTGCTAAGAGGGGAGACAGCATATGGGGTGCTTGGTTCTTCTTCAACTTCTACTTTAAGCCCCTTCTCTCTGACAAGTCCAAGAGCAAAATTGCGCGAGATGTAAACGGGGTTAACGGGTTCGAGAAGTCTGATTTGCGGCTGGACTCCTTCTTAGTGCAACATGACATGGAGAACATGTACATGTGGGTCTTCAAAGAGAGGCCAGAGAATGCTCTTGGCAAGATGCAATTGAGGAGTTACATGAACGGCCACTCCCGACCCGGTGAGCCGCAATTCCCTTTTAGTGTCGACAAGGGTTTTGTTCGGTCCCATCGAATGCAGAGGAAACACTATCGTGGCCTCTCTAACCCGCAGTGCATACATGGTATTGAGGTGGTACATTCACCTAATTTGACCCTGATTTCTGATGGGGATAAGAAAAGGTGGACAGAGTTGACAGGCCGTGAATTGAGTTTCTCAATTCCTTCTGAAGCTAGCGATTTTGGGTCTTGGAGGAATCTTCCCAATTCAGAGTTCGAGCTACCTGCTCCAACAAGCTTAAAAAATGACAATTCAAAGAAGCTCCTTAATGGGTCGGGTCTGAATCTCTCATCCCCATCTGATAGGTCAGGGGATGACGGGATGGATCTCTCACCTGTTTCCAGCTGCAAAAGAAGGAAAGACATATATACACATAATGGCATGGATCAAGAGGAATGTTTCTTGCCACTGAATCCATGCATGGATCGAGTCGGCCCAACCCAAATGCAAGATGTGGAGATGCACCCAATGATCCAACTTGAGCCGCATTGGGTAAGTGAATTCACAGGTGTCATGAGACAGGCATGTGGGCCAGTGACTGCAGCAAAAACAATATATGAAGATGAAGCAGGGTACCTCATAATGGTTAGTTTGCCATTTGCGGACCAACAACGGGTCAAGGTCTCATGGAGAAATAGCCTCACACACGGGATAGTAAAAATACTTTGTATTAGCACAGCACGTATGCCATATGTGAAGAGGCATGACCGGATCTTCAAATTATCGGATCCTGCTCCTGAACACTGCCCACCTGGTGAGTTCATAAGAGAAATATCTTTAGCAACCCGTATTCCTGAGGATGCCAAGTTGGAAGCGTATTTTGACGAAGCGGGTTCAGTGTTAGAGATAATTGTACCGAAGCACCGTTCTGGGCCAGAGGAGCACGAAGTACGTGTTTGTATGAGGCCACCTCATCTCGGGACTAACGATCTTCTCTTGACTTGAATTCCATTAGAGGCAAAATAAGTTTGTGTTTTATGTCTTGCGTGTGTAGGGTTATAGCAGTTGTATCCTGATATTTGTAGTTTTAAATATTTTGTCAAGTTATGGATAAGATTCTTCAGCTCAAAGTTTTGCTGAGGATTTAGTCACAGATTAAGATACTGTTGTGGGGTTTGTTTAGTGTAATGTATCTTTTATATATGTCATGTGATGCCAGTGGTTGCTTAGTATATGTTGCTGCTTTAGATACTAGAGATGCTTCCTTGGTTCACTCGGTGATTTCACATAGTTTGGAAGTTTCGACTGACTTGTTGAATAAATCTCTCTAAAATAATTATTTCTGGATGAGAAGTTCAAATAGTGTATGGCTTGATTAAGCTTGTATTGTATTGTAGTGCAAGCGGCACTGTTATTTGATGATTTTGCTTGCACGATTCTCTTACAACATTTATATTTTTTGCTGTTTACTCATTTCCTGCTTGTTTCAGAAATAGCCTTCTGAATTGAGAAAATTCTGGAAGAAATTATCTCTTTTCGGATAACACTAGAATAGTTTGTCAATAATTGACCTCAGCGCCTCTATACTGGTAAGGATTCCAAGGTCAAGGACAACATCCTCTAAAACTAGCTCACAAAATTACTTTTTGCCCCCTCGAATTTGTCGAAATTTAGCTTAAAGTTATGCGTATCGATTGGGGCAAACTCAAGTGGGTCTATTATTTGCTCCTTTAATTTGCCAAACTTTTAGTCATGGTCTCACAAGAGCCCATTGGGAAGGAGGCGTACCCACTTTATGAAATCTTTTTACATGTGCCTGTAGTTGGTGGCAAACCAAACCGAATCTATCATTTTTATACTTCTGTTGTGTTGTTCAATCAGTTTTTCTCTTTTTTTTCAACTTTCCACCAATAGTGATGCGACATCTGTATGCTTGCTATTTCAACGGGACCATTTCTGGGCAAATTGCATGAGAAATATGTATGTATGCCCCTTTTGCGAGGCTTGGAAGAAACAAACAGCTTTCTGTGAAGGTGGGGGATTTGTCTTCTTATCATTTCACCTAGGTTACATTTATTTATTGTTGCAATTATTTGCTCATGAAAGATTGAGAGTGTTGAACAGTTGCTTTAAATGTTAGTGTTTAAAATTTTTAAAAGTTATTGTTTCGCTCTCCCCTGATACAAAAACTCAACTGGAATTAGAGTACTGACACAGAGAGCAAATTTACAATTGACCTATTGAGTACTGAAATAAGCATCACAATTCACAATGCAATTTACTGAGTCAACTTCCAGTAACCATATTTTGATCAAATAACAAGTTCAAGGCAGATTGCCAAAAGAAAACTACAGCTATGAAAATGGAAAACATTTTTCTGTACAAGCTACCATATCATTCAACAGACATCCCCCCCGCCTCAGTAACACCTCTATTGAACTGAAACATAGCATCAGAATTGCCTATAATGTTTGAAACCAGCTCTTGGCACCGATCAAATGTCAAACCAAATATATCAACAGTCCGAAAAGGAGAGAGATTAATAGATAGCATGCCTAATAAAAGATGAAAAGGATACCCAACAATCCACAAAAATGGCCTAGCACTGGAAATAGACAAGTAAGCTCCGCACCAGAAAATAACCTTATCTGCTTGGTTTGTTTGGTTATAAGTGCTATCTATACATAGATTGAATGTACAGTGCATGATCTAATTTTCGAAGATTGACACAGTACATGGCTGCTCCTAAAATGTGCTGTATATAAGGGAATAAATGAATTTTTCATATATTAATTGAAATTAGATATGATGCCTCACGTTGCTTCGGCATGATTTTATAGCCTGGATACAGACTGCTACAGTTTAAAGGTCTCACTGATACAAATCAGGGAGATAATTAGACACCTGATTGTAAATGTATAAGTGAATAGGCTTTTCTTTCTCTCTGAGAGAGTTAAAGTGAATTACATATATAACACATGGAAACGTTTCACTTCTCAAGACTTAGTAAATAAGAATCTTTTGTTGTCCATTTATTGTTCATAATACGGTGGATGACTGTGTTCTAGGACTTGATTTCTGATACAGGTTGTCGTAATTGGACTGTTACTTTTAGAAAGACAAGTGCGTTCTGTTTTGTAATATAATAGAAACCTTCGGCATCCTGTGAGATAGAAATTTCTATCGACTTCACCTTAATTGTTAAGTTGCATTGCATAGTTCAATTTTGCGAACATTTGTGTTAAGGTCATCTCAAGAGCTGCTTCAAGACTGGGATTGATCAAATTCTAGGTTCTCTCTCCATTGACAGTACTGGCATCTAAAAAAATTGCAAGTGAGGCTTCATTTTTCCAGTCCCTGTACTCCTGATAACAGAACAATTTGCACAAACAAAAAAGGAAAAATCCTCTCGTCCCCTCTTCCCCCATCAGAACTATCATGCAAGTGGTCATCTCAAAAGAAACTGAACTTGAATAATCCTTGCTCTTGGTACAATACAGTTGCCCCTTTTGAGTGAATGACCGCAAACATTGTAATAATTGGAAACAATTAGAAAGATGTCATAAGTTGGTCATCAAGATAGATTGCAAAAGAGCCTTTTTCACAGATCAGCCAAGTACACACAACGCATCACTGCTCAAAACATCAACACCCTATTACCATATAACAAAATACCCAAAAAGCTAAAACATACTCATGCATTACCAAAAGAAAATACTACCAGATAATGACATTGTTTAATCAACTTCCTCAATCTTGGGACCAGCACCACTGGGGCCACTTGAGGCTGGCCCATCCTCATCCATGGCTGCATCAGGTGCACCACCTTGGTACATCTTAGCAATAATCGGATTGCAGATGCTCTCGAGCTCCTTCATCTTGTCTTCAAATTCCTCTGCCTCAGCCAGCTGGTTGCCATCGAGCCAGCTGATCGCCTGGTCAATTGCTTCCTCAATTTTCTTTTTGTCAACATCTGGAAGCTTCGAAGAGATCTTGTCATCTTTGATCGTGTTCCTCATGTTGTACGCATAGTTTTCTAGAGAATTCTTTGCCTCAACCTTCTTCTTGTGCTCTTCATCTTCTGCCTTGTACCTCTCAGCCTCTTGAACCATTTTCTCTATCTCCTCCTTGCTGAGCCGACCTTTATCATTAGTGATTGTGATCTTGTTCCTCTGGCCAGTGGTCTTATCCTCAGCCGATACATTCAGAATACCATTGGCATCAATATCAAAGCACACATTGATTTGGGGCACACCTCTGGGTGCAGGAGGTATACCTGAGAGCTCAAATTTCCCAAGAAGATTGTTGTCCTTTGTGCGGGCCCTTTCGCCTTCATACACCTGGATCAGCACACCAGGCTGGTTGTCCGAGTAGGTGGAGAATACCTGCTCCTTTTTAGTGGGAATGGTGGTGTTCCCGGGAATCAAGACGGTCATGACACCGCCAGCTGTCTCAAGACCAAGAGACAATGGGGTGACATCAAGAAGCAACAAATCCTGAACTTTCTCGTTACCTTCACCACTCAAAATGGCAGCCTGAACAGCAGCACCATACGCCACGGCTTCATCAGGGTTGATACTCTTGCAGAGCTCCTTGCCATTGAAGAAATCTTGAAGAAGCTGTTGAACTTTTGGAATCCTAGTAGACCCACCAACAAGAACAACATCATGGACACTACTCTTGTCCATCTTGGCATCCCGCAAACACTTCTCAACCGGCTCCATGCACTTCCTGAAGAGATCCATGTTGAGTTCCTCAAACCGAGCCCGCGTGATTGTGGAGTAGAAATCAATTCCTTCATACAAAGAATCAATCTCAATAGTGGTCTGTGCAGTGGAAGAAAGGGTTCTCTTCGCTCTCTCACAAGCTGTTCTGAGACGCCTCAGAGCCCTCGGATTACCAGTAATGTCCTTCTTGTGTTTGCGTTTGAACTCCTGCACAAAGTGGTTCACCATTCTGTTGTCGAAGTCCTCACCACCAAGGTGAGTATCACCAGCTGTTGCCTTCACCTCAAAAATTCCCTCCTCTATGGTGAGCAGAGACACATCAAATGTACCACCACCGAGGTCAAAAATTAAAACATTTTTCTCTCCTGAGCTGGTAGCTTTCTTGTCAAGGCCATATGCAATGGCAGCTGCAGTTGGCTCATTTATAATACGCATAACATTGAGCCCAGAAATTACACCAGCATCTTTAGTCGCCTGACGTTGAGAATCATTGAAGTAGGCAGGAACTGTCACAACTGCATTTTTCACCGTGGAACCAAGGTAGGCCTCGGCAATCTCCTTCATTTTGGTAAGAACCATAGAGGAGATTTCTTCAGCAGAAAACTGCTTCTCCTCACCTTTGTATTGGACCACGATCATGGGCTTATCCCCTGGTCCAGGGATCACCTTGAATGGCCAGAGCTTCATGTCACTCTGGACTGATGGGTCAGAGAATCGACGCCCTATCAGACGCTTCGCATCTGCAAGATTACAAAACAATGCAGCAAACGTTAGAATATCTAAAAATCTACATTTTCTTGGCATAACGACTGACGGGACAAACAGACAAGCAAGCAAGTACCACAGCACTCTTTGATTAAAGCTTCAAAGAATTATGACTTCCAAAAATTTTTCTTAAACAGTGCATCCACAAACAATTTAAATGCTAACTATTTCTCAACATTCTACCCCCCAAAATAACTAAGATTTCATTTAAACCAAAAGCAATAGCTAACTATTTCTGGACATTCCATGAATCAGTGCGTAAGTTAAACTCTGTTCCAAGAAAAGTACAACAATAATTCAATAAAATATGCAAGTTAAACAATGCAAAGTACCAAATAAGTTATTTTTTATTATGCCATACAATTTTTTTAAGAACTTACACCATACAGAAATAATTGGGTGTTTACTAAATTAATTTGAGAGTGCTTTTGTGACATTCTCTGTGCCACGATTTTAGTTTGGAAGGGTCCAAAAACATCATAATCTCCACCTATTCTATTTATTTTTTAACATGCAGAGTCTATGAGTAAGCTACTTAGGTCTAGATGCAATCACAGCGTATTAGGCTATTACCAAAGAATGCATCCACAGATCCAGATAAATAAATAAAAACATATGAGCACAATTCTGATCAGAGAAAGAAAGTAGAAGCGAAACATGATTTGGAAAACTGAACTCACCGAAAACAGTGTTGGTTGGATTCATGGCGACCTGATTCTTGGCTGCATCTCCTATCAGCCTCTCCGTGTCTGTAAAGGCCACGTAGGACGGAGTCGTACGGTTCCCTTGATCATTCGCGATGATCTCGACCCGATCGTGTTGCCACACGCCGACACACGAATAAGTGGTACCGAGATCAATGCCGATGGCCGGACCTTCGCCTTTTCCCGCCATTACCAATCAAACTATCAAAATCAGAACAAATATCGATGAAATTTCAATAATATCAACAACAAAAAAGAGGTTCTTGAGAGCTTTGTTTGAACTTCGAAGCTTTCTTTTTCAAATGTGAGGATGAGAGACAGGGATCGAGGGGCTTTTAAGGGATTATTTTTTTAATTCGAGAAAGTTCTCGAAATAACAAGATCTGAACCGTTCAATCGAGAGAATCGGCGATGGGAGATGGTTCAAGAGAGATCCAACAAGTTCTAGAAGCATCTACCGAGACTTTATAGTTGAGCGTCAAATTTGGAGACAACCGCCGACCAGTTGAGGTTTTTTTTTTTTTTAATACATCTCCTTAGGACCAATGAGGAGTTGCCACATCCGCTTCTGACAGTTTTATTTTATTTCCTTTAATTTTCGGTTGTGAGGCCGTAGGCCCAATTTTTAATGGAGAAAATAATTCAATACAAAGGAACATATAATTATGGGGCCCAATATTCGCTACTGTTGAAGAGGGATCTCGTCAAAGCCTCTCTGATTTTTAATAATATAAGGATAATAAATTATTTTTACATCTCATATTTTTTATTTTTTATTTATATATTATAATATTTATATTAAATGAATAATTTATTTATATCTAAATTTATAAATATTTATATTAGTATATAAGGTGTTTATTATTTTTCTTTTCTAAATGATTATAGAAAAATTTAAATTAAAAATTTTGTTATATAAATAAAAATATATTTTAAATAATTTTTAATTTTAATAATATAAAAAAAATATTTTTATCGTTTTATATAAATATTTTTTGAAAAAAAAATATATATGAGGACATAGATAATATTATTAAGAGATGTAATTATGAGGATTTGAGACTGGGACATGATGAGTAGTATGTCTCGTCATTTAATTGAACTTCTGGAGGGCTCTACTCTTGTTGTGTTTCACTTTGATATATGTACCTCTTGTTTGTAATATTTAGCAACATGTGATTGATTGTAGTAACAAATTTGGGGACGTTAGCTGGTACTTGGTGTGGGGTAGATATTAAATCATAATTATAGATATTACTTAAACTCATTGGCTTTAATATGCATATATATAGACATAATATAAACAATTATATTCACTCGTGTTATATCATTTATTTTACTATTTTAAATATTTTAACTGAATATCTAATGATGTCGTTCGGCATTCTTCTCTTTTAGTTTTCTTAAACCTCATTTAATTTTTTTAGTTGCTTAATCCTTCCAAATACGTATTTCTTAGCGCGGATGAAGAGCCCCCTTTAGCCTCATTTTGTTTGAACTTTAACTCCTTACCCGCTCCTTAAAGAAGCCCCTTCCGAATTAAGTTTCCTTAACTTTTACGCGTGGATTAAGGCTACCGAATATAAACTCCTTAATATAAATTAAAATTTAATCCTTAATGTATTGCTGAACGGCTCAATATATTCTAAATTCGTTTGAAATCTATAACAATATGTTATGAATTCACATTTCAATCCTCAAATTTTGTTGAATATAAATCCACATATAATTCATGTAAAATTTCAATAAATTTGCATTTAGACTACGCTACAATTCGATTCGAATCCAATCCATTGAAGATATGATATAGTAGTAGCGGTTCTCATATCATAGGAGCGTTAATTTTTATTTGCAATGAAATTAAGTTAATTTTTGTTTGATTTAATTTGTCATTTTTATTCTTTGGGAATTCTAATAGCTGGTATTCAAGCTAGAAAAATGTATCTTATTTTCGCATTGTACTACACGTACAAGTTTAGTACAGCGTGCAAAACGTGATCATCTGATTAGTATATATAATATGTATGATATATTCGAACTAAATTAATAACTCAGTAAAATCTGGTCAGAAATTTGCTACAAAGGTCAGAACCAAGTCTGAACTCAGGACTAAAAGAAAAGGAACCACGTGGAGGCGCATCTCACTGACATGATTCTCCTCCTTTTCCTGATTATTTTCATTTTTTCATTTTATAAATTTCACTGATATTTTTCCACTTGTTGATTTCATTGGTGCAATATTTGGTACATGACAGTGCTTATCCTAAATCTTCATCTTTGCCTTGGCCTCTTCCTTTCTTCTTTTTTTTGGGATCCGACAGTACTTATCCGTTGAGCTTTGGCAGTGTGCAAGTGGACAGTTTTCATCCTGCTTTTGACCCCTGTTCTTGAAATTTCCTCTTTAATTATTCAGCTTCTCGTCTCTTCCATCCACGATTGTTTTTATTTCTCAACTTTTTAACTTTTTTCAGACAGTGTTTGGAACTCTCGAGCCACCAGAGAAAGGCAAAAGAAAGATGCCGTTTCACTCTTTTTTAGATTTTTTTCAGATTTTTTCAGATTTTTTATCTCCTGTTTTTCATGTGAGAATACCGTTGGACGCGGGTTCGGCTCCTCTCCAGTCACACGAAATTTATTGAGTACGATCAGATAAATCTGGGACGTCCATTTAGGATCTAACGGTAAAGTACTGAGGAGAAAAGAACGGATGCACCGTGTGAATCAATTCATGCACGCACGCGCGGTGCGTGTTTACGGAGCCCCGCAACTTTGTACCCCTGGAACAAGATAAGAGCGCCTAGTATGTAGAGGCCATAGTGTTGATTTCATGAGGCTATATTGTATTAGAGTACATAGCAATTGACATGTGATTGTGTACTTAAAGCTATTTATCATTTAAATGAAATTAAGTTGAGGATTTTAATTAAATAAGAAAAAGATAGGATACAAAAATTAGTACCCCTCATTTGATCGGGGACTAATAATTATATTTTTATGATCTGCCTTGATTTATTAGTAAAATTCAAATCAGTGACATGTATAAATTTCTAAATTCTAATTCAATATTATAAAAATACAAAGTTGAAGGTTGTAATCGTAAAGAGACTCAATTAATTCAAATGTAATGGATTAGGAAAAATCTCTGATTAACATGATAGTGTTTGTATTATTAAATAACATGATTGAATTAAGAGCATCATAAATTAGTTCTATTTTATTTTATATTGGCGAAGTGTTTCAAAATTCAAAAGAAAAATAAATATTTTTGAATTGAATTGAAATTACAATTCATTTGCTCCCATAATGACAAACTTAAAATTTGAAACTAATTTGACAAGATCTAAAATTCATGATTTGAGAATAACACATATATAATTTGAAAATAATTTGTAAATTTTAATAAATAATAAAATAAATTAGTTAAAGTATATTGCAAACTGCAAAATTCACCAAGTATATTTATCTTGTGACCGAAGATGCACATGATTTATTTCAAACTATTTCTATAGGCGGTTCAAAATATTTTTCCGAATTAAGGCTTTATAAAATTAGCACATCCATCCTATAAGATTAATCTAAAAAAGATAACCTATCCATTTTGGAAAAAAAAGGAAAAAAAAAAGTTTATCCATTCAAATATAATATTCAACTTTTTACTCTTTAAAAGATCCATAGTTTAGCATATCATTATCACCATTTCAAAAGTTAAATTTTCTAAATAATATCTGTACAATTCTCGCATGTTCGTTATAGAATTCAACAAAAAGATCATAGAAGTACATCCAAATGAGTTTGAAAATAAATATTTTCTTTGTCTTCTATATGCAAAAAATCATTAGATTCATAATTAATTTATGAAGAGTTCTCTTTTGTTTTGAACTTTTCATATTTTATTTCTCTTTCTTCATAGTAGAGTTTTTCCTCTATTTTTTTGTTTTTTCTTTTGAAAGCAATTATGAGGATTTTTTTTTTATAGTCAAAATATGTATAAACATGAAGAAACACACTCTATAGATCTTGAATAAATATGCAATTAATATTTTATTATCTATTAATTGTTCACCACTTTAACTTATTACACTTTATGAACTTTTCACTATGCTGTCATCTGAACTGAAAGAAACTCCTAACATATAACATGACATTGATTCATAAATTTAATGATCGGTCCAGTACTAAAATTCAAACAAAATACGAATTATGACGCGACATTAAATGAAGTGCAGAGACAATCATATCCGGAGCGGCACAGCAGATCCTATCCGTACAGTCCCGACGAGAACTTATCCCATCTCTAACATGTTCCGAAGGAACTCCACACCTGATCATATCAAATCTCCCTCTCCCACCACCATCATATAAGCTCCCCGAACTCACACCACCTCAACTATCCCAAATCACACTTATCTCCATCACCTTTTCCAGTGTGCTCCCATGGCTTCCTTCTCTCTTTCCCTCCTAACCTTCTCTGTCCTCTCATTCCTCGCCATTTCCACAGCCTCCTACGCTCCCATGATTCTGACAGTAGTCAACAACTGCCCCTTCACCATCTGGCCCGCAATCCAGGCTAATTCAGGCCATGATGTGCTCGAAAATGGCGGGTTCGAGCTGAGATCTCTCAGCCACCACTCGTTCGCCGCTCCTACCAAGCCCTGGTCCGGTCGTATCTGGGCTCGTACTGGCTGTCAACCGGGGTCCACACCATCGACCCTGCATTGTGCCACCGGAGATTGCGGCGGTCGTCTCCAGTGCGGTGGCCTCGGTGGGACCGCTCCCGCCTCTCTCGCTCAGTTCTCTCTTCACCATGGCGGCAACCAGGTTTGATACTATTACTTCATTAATTAAGCACTCATTGTCCTTTTTAATGCTCATTTTGCTCAAATCTGTAGGTGCTTTAAATGTGCTTAAAATTGCATTTAATCACTATCTCTGTTGTTTGTATAGGATTTCTCCTCGTACGGAGTGAGTCTCGTCGACGGGTTCAATGTAGGCTTGACGGTGACACCACACGAAGGCCGTGGTCAGTGCCCGGTTCTCGGTTGCCGTGCCAACTTAATCGCAACTTGCCCCGATGTGCTCCAAGTACGGGCACCGGCCGGTAGTCAGGTTATCGGTTGCAAGAGTGGTTGCGCGGCGTTCGGCACAGACGAACTGTGTTGTAGAAACAAGTACAATAGCCCGCACACGTGCCGGTCGTCAAAGTACTCCGAGTTTTTCAAGCATGAATGCCCACAAGCTTTCACCTACGCGCACGATAACCCGTCTCTGACCCACCAGTGCGCCGCGCCGAAGGAGCTGAAGGTTATCTTTTGCCATTGATGGGGTGAATAATAAATGAAGCTAGCTAATTACTTAAGAGTTAATTAGGATTAGTTAGCTTGGTTGTGTGTTCTTCTCTGTTTTGGTGTTGTTTAAATTTAGCATTAGGTTAAGTAAGTAAGGTGGTAATAAATGTGTGATATCAAGTTAGCTAGAATATTGATACCGTGTGATCGTACTGGGTACTGAAACGCTGTTTGTGTTCTGTAGCTGTCTTGAAAAAATTTAGATTTCTCTCTTTGGATAACTCGCTTTGTTTTTGATTGGGTGGTTCGGATAAAAATGTTAATGGTGTGAATTCTTTAATTTTTACCTTTTTACTGAGGACAGAGAGTGATGGGGGGCTAGAATACGGGTGAGGCTGAGGCACCTGGGAAGAAGATAAAGGTTGCTTGGCGTGACTAGACGATGCAGTAATTTATTTTAATTTAATCAAACGAAGGAAGCTCAATGGTAAAAGAACGATCGACAAAAGTTAAGTTTGTTAAAGTTCAAAAAGTCGCAGAAAGTGGGTACTATTTGGAAAAAAGTAAATATTCCAATTTCCAGTAAATAAAATATTTTGAGCTGAACTCGAGGAAGTTTTGGTTCGTGTTAATTAATTTAAACAATGTAATCTCAGTGGCAGGCGACAAAAATTACCTAGTCTGTAGAGAAAATGTTGGGTTTGCCGAGTAGATAGATTTAAGGTTTACTTGTTTCAACTTCATTTGAAATTGTATTTCTTGTCTTTCTATTTTATGTTTTTGGGTAAATTTACTCCTTGTCTCCTTGACAGTCCTTGTCTTATTGCAACGATTCAATGTATCAGTATATTATTGTATTATTTTTACTGCGGCTTTATCTCAAAATATATGAAAATAAACAAATTATTGGACCAGTTTGAGGCCCTCAAATGCACATCTATCTTCTTCGATTTTGAGTACTATAAACGAGGCTTGTAAATATAAGCCCAATACATGCATTCGAGTAATATACTTTTTCTACAAATCTGGCCCGTTTACAATCCAACACATCAGCAACATGATTAGCAAGTATTAATAAATGGAAATACTTGTTTGTGCTATCATTTTGTTTCTCATTTGAAGTTTTTTTTTTTTGGTTTTGGAGCTAGCATAAGTGTTCTTGAAAATTTAATGATAGGATATTTTTTTATAGAATTAAGTTAAGATGCCATAAAAATGATTTTAAGAAATGTATAAAAGCCTCGTGTGTAGTCGTGTTGAAGAAGACAAAAGTTAATTTAATATTCATAAATTACAAATATTTTTTATACTTTGTTCTGAAAAATATAGGTTCTTTCTAACAAAAGAATATAGCAAAAAATTATTAACATGACAGTGAAAACTAGTCAAATTTTACTTATTTTGTTTGTAAAGATGAGACAAATATTTTGAAAGTAGACTTGATCTAATGCATGAAATTAAGCATATTTGCATTAAAACAATTATAAACATTCTATTTTGAGATTTTTGGCGACTAATAAATTTTACAAGGTCGATATGTAAAAGTGTTGAATAATTGTATGTTGCAATGAATTATTAGTCTTTTGTTTGAAAATTGATGATTTCGATTGTTAGAAAAAAAATAGAATATGACAAGTCTTGAAAAATTAAAGAGAAATCAAACCTTCTCACAATGATAATGGTTAATGTAGGACCTCACCATGTGGAATTTATGCAACAATTCTATTGCAAATAGAATACTACAACTTGTTTTTATCATTGTTTTTATCATTTATTATTCTTTTATAGTCTATTGTATGAAAAATTGTATAGTTTCTACTACTGATATTTTCAACTAAAAAGTATAAAAATCTTGGATGTTTGATTGATATCATGTATGGATCTTGTTAAAAAATCAAACTGTAGAAACGGTTTGATTCTTGACTATTTTTTATTAAGTACAAATAAGTTAGCATTTATATTTTTTTTGATGAAATGACGAGGACCAAGCCCTCAAACTTTTTTAATAAATTAGCACATATACTATAACAAATAGTGCTTGTGTTAATTTACCCTTTTTTTTTTATTCTTAATGGTAGAAAACAATATAATATTTATTTGCATTAATTTCTATATATTGAGATTTTGGTCTTTTCTCTTGGAACAATTTTGGTTCAAATTCAGATGTATCTTGGTTTCAAATCATTACCAATTTTGATAATTTAATTCAGTGGGGACCACAAATCTGGTGACCGGATTCCATTCCTTGCTTTTCAAACATGTAATCGTGACAAAAGCTCTCTGATTTTGAAATGAATGGTTCAAGCAAAAAAAAAAAAAAATAAAGGGGGATTTTGAGCATTTGAGTGTATTGACCTGCCTATTCTTTCTTGCAAGGCTTAATCTAAGCCTCTCTTTTTAGCAAAAGAAGGAATGCATTTGTCTCCTCCTCTTCTCTTCTTCCACCAAAGAAATCATTAATTCTCTCTCTCTTTCTCTTTTAGGTGGGCCCTGATTGCAGCTTCAGCAAAAATTAAGGATGATTGATAAGTCTTTGATAATAGATAGGGGTGCTTTCACTTTTGAGTCTGAGAAATATGTGGTGTAATATCAAGATAGTTAGCAATAACATGTTGTTATATAAGTGATGAGTTAATTTAGTGGACAAATTTGGGAGATAATATATGTGATATATGCAAAGGGGTGGTCAAATATATAAAGTAAAATTGAGAATCGATATTTGATCTAGTGATGAAGAAGACAATGCTATTTAAATGTAGATAAAATTAAGGGTGAAGTTTAGCATTGGTCGGAGTAAGCTATTGCCTCCTCTTCTTATTCAAAATTTTATATAGAGTCAATATATTTTCTGAATTAGTTATTATTTGAGTCACGAAATGATCTCCTTCAATTAGTTTTGTGTCATAATTTTTTTTCTTAATTAAGTTGATCCCCTCTTATTTTGGCTCAAGTTCTGTTATTAGATAAAATCAATATTGAAATTGTTTTTGATAAAAAGATACGAAAGAGAAACAAAAAATAACTCCTTTTTTTATGAGAGCGGTTTTTATTTTTTTATTAGATATAGTCTAACAAATAAAAAAATAATACAGATAAAACTACTCAGTGGTACAAATATGAAAACATTTCCATTTCATGTATCATATCCTAATATTCATAAATCTAACCTTATTACTCTTCTTTCTTTAAAATTTAAATTTACAAATGCAAGTGATTACAAATTCAATAAACGAGTTGGTTTTTCCTCTCTCCCCTCTCCTCTTTTTCTCTACCCTACTTGACTATCCTATGGACATAGGAACAAGTATTTGAAAAGTCTCGGTAGAACAAAACATATAAATAAATAAACATATTATCAATTAACAAATAATAAACATTCTTGGTTGTATTGGGATTTGCAATAGGAAACTCAATAATTCATTAATTAATCAATAGGACATACGGCTGGCATGCAAATTTAATTATTTGATAGTTGTAATGCAACAGATATGTATGGGTCAATATCTGTGTACATGCATGAAATTGAAAATTATATCATTTTCTGTATAACATAGTGAAATGTAAAATTTGATCAGTCTAATTATTTTAAGATTCGTATAAAATAAATTTTAAAAAAAATCTTCTTATATATTCACCTGTCTGTCCATATGCCGTGTAACACGACATTAACATTTTTTCTAATAAAATAGTAAAGGTCGAGCTCTATTTTTTCTAATTGAAATGAAACAAATAACTACAAAATAAATCCGAAAACAAAAGAAAGTAAAACGAGGCAAAAAAGAGAGATAATGTCAAACAGCAAACGATATGCTTGTTATCTTCCGACATAATTACTAATTTAAATAACCAATACAACATGCAATTAAATAATTCTGAAGACCTGCAGCATCGTTACTTTGTCATTTTTATTTTGTTTACAAATTTTGTTTCCAGGATGGCAAAGTTAAACTTATGTAATATGGTCATATGTTGATATGTTTGTTTTGAACTTGATATGATTAAATTTTACTATTTTAAGTTTGACAGATACTCTCCATCTTTACCTTCTTAATATCCTTTTGAATTGTTCTCTTAAGCTAGCTATCTTCTCTATACAAATAAGAGAAAAGAGACCCACCTCCTTTTCATTTTGCTGAGTCAACACAATAGATGACATGAATTAGGCCAAATTGACAAAACAAATTTGGGTCAAAAGTTGACACCTTACTATAAGTTTAGGCTGTCTCTCTCAGGTAACAATGCACCATGTCAATTATCATTTATCAAACATTAGTCAGAACTAAAACAGTTCCATTTCCATGCTTTCAATTTCCCACAATTTTCGCTGCCTTAAGATTCGCACAATGAAGCATTAACATTAAACATTAACATTAGGCGGCAGCAAATTACCATTTCAGTATTTGATCTCCTTTCTTGTTTTTACCTCTCCATCCTTTCCCAATTCCAAGTTTCCCTTATTCTTTTCTATAATCTCGAAAAGCACCTCCTCCAATCTCGTCCTATATATACGCAATCGTGTCGGCTTCTCCTCTTTCTCTCGCTTCGTTGTTTTTGTACTAGCGCCCCCCCCCCCTCTCTCTCTATAACCTTCGGCCGATCTATCAATTTTCAATCCATTGATGGCCGCGGCGACGACGAGTCAAGCAAGCCTCCTGCTTCAGAAGCAGCTCAAAGGTACCTCCTGATCTGATCGGATTTTTCTTTTTTTATAATAGGCTAGGGTTTGGTTGTTTGGAGAATTCGTACCAGGGAATCGGTTTGTTGAATTGAAGTGTTTTGTTTTATGATCAGATCTAACGAAGAATCCAGTTGACGGCTTCTCAGCTGGATTGGTTGATGATTGCAACGTATTTGAGTGGCAGGTTACTATAATCGGACCTCCTGATACACTCTAGTGAGTATATCTGTTCAATTCTATTGTTTAATTCTAGTTTTTCATCTGTTATTAAGTCGAATTTTGTGAATCTGTACCTTTTGTTTCTTGAATTTTATTGGAACTGATTGGTGGGAATAACATACATACACATAAGTTGAGATGTTTCCTTTCAGAAAAAAGAAAAAAAGAAAAGAAAAGATAGGAGTAATGTATTGAGATTCTCAGTGCTAGTTGTTAAAAATGCTGACTTACTTGAAGTTGGGTTCTAAAGTGGTATCCCTAAAATTAGAGACCCCTTTGTACTGAATTTTAGCTTTTGCTATGTCGTTGAGTCTGTTCATATTTCATAGATGTGTAGAAGGAATTTGAGAAAATTTATGGTTCTTTTCTGGTGATTTTGGTTGAGAGATGATTCTTTTGTGTCCAGCCCAATCTCTTTGAAATTTGGGAATGGCTCTGGCCCCTCTTTTTTGGTGTCCATGAGGGTTTGAACCCATAACCTCTCGGAGGTCATCTTAGTTGGCTATCACTGAACTATTAGGCCATTTTCCCAATTTAAGTATAATGGGTGGGTCGGATCACAACTTTTTGTTAATTATTCTCTCACAAAATTGGAATCACTTTTTTAGGAGCTAAATGGTCACCATTAAGTTCTAGTATTTATATGATTGCATGTCAATTTGAAATTATATACCTTTTGCTTAAATTATAGGATGTTGTGTACCTACTTAAGAAACTTCTGTTTAATGTATACTTTGTAGTTTGTCTGCAAAGTAGTTGTCCCAAGAGTTAGGCCACCCTTTTGCACTGTTATATATCATTTATGTTAGTGTTTGTTATGTACTTGTGCAATTTTGCAGTGTAGACATATATAGAGGGAAAAGGAGGATATTTAGGTCATAAGTTCCCTTCTGGAAATATGTACGGGTCAGCAGTGAATAATTATTATGTGAATGTAACTTTTGATTGACATATAAAACCAGGAAAGCAGAAAAGTATGCAAATTGACATCGTCTTATTGAATGAAAGCCCGAAGCAAGAAAAGTCGATTATACTTTTAGCTTAGTTGGAGTGGAACAGTAGTTTAAGATATAATCACAATTATCGTCTTTGATTTTTGTATGTTTATCATGCCATCAAATAGAAGATGCATGATATAGAAAGGTCATGACAGAAAACTTTTTCAAGAAATGTTTTGTGTACACAAGGACAGTATGAGTTGTGGATTGTACTGGTGTACTGTTTTGGTGTATTTTATTTTTTCAAGATGCTCCACTGCTTTTCTAACTTGTAAATCAATTGCATAGTGATGGGGGCTACTTCAATGCAATCATGACATTTCCAGCCAACTATCCCAACAGCCCTCCTACAGTCAGATTCACCTCTGAGATGTGGCATCCAAATGGTTAGTTGTTAGTTACATTTTACTGTGGTAACTAATCTTGACTGGTAGTTACCATACTAACCAGATATGGCTGAATTCATATGATGATTTTAGTAATTTAACTTTGGCATAGCTCCTTATGTATAAGGTTTTTTCCCCAATGTTTTTACCAGGATTTGTGTGCAATTTTGATAAGAATTAAAAAACATCAGTTTGGTTCTGTTGTAATAATGATAAAAACTTTATGTGAACAGTGTATCCTGATGGACGAGTTTGCATATCAATTCTTCATCCACCTGGTGAAGACCCGAACGGTTATGAACTAGCTAGTGAGCGCTGGACACCTGTCCACACGGTACTCTTGTAACTCTATTTTATTCTCTTCTATACTGTAAGCTCATCAACCTGCAATTTAAGTTGAACATTTAACAATTGAACTAGTACAAAGCTGAACTAAAGATCCTTTTTAATTTTCATTTTGACAGTGGTAGGCAACCGCATTCCTGTTGCATGTGTGTTTGTTAGTATATTATGAAATTTCTTATTGCTGTACTGATTTCCATTTGACCAAAGAACAGCATAAACAAACAGAAAAAAAAAATTTTAGGGAATGAGGGGTGAGGGAGTCATTATTCTTTTTCTTATGTTATTATCAAAGTTTGTTGTTTTGTTCGGATAATTATATTGGTAATGGTTTGTTTAAAACACAGGTAGAGAGCATCGTTCTGAGCATTATATCTATGCTTTCAAGCCCAAACGATGAGTCTCCAGCTAATATTGAGGCTGCTGTAAGTTAAAATAATACGTCATATTGTTTGTTGTTGACAGTCTATGTTTATTTTGACTTCAAGGTTAATTGCTTGTTGTGTGATTCAAGTAAAATAGGGCAAGTCCCATGCCCATTTGGGAGAACTCCCTGGAGAATTTTTTTTACATGTTTTGTTGCTAAAGTTCAGCATGTATACATGTGATTTTTGAGAAAATGAATTGAATCCTTACATCTCCAGTAGATTAATTTGACACTGTTTATGCAGAAGGAATGGAGGGAGAGGAGAGATGACTTCAAAAAGAGGGTGAGGCGTCTTGTGAGACGATCTCAGGAAATGCTCTGAGAGGAACTTGCAATAATAGGCTTCACAACTAAATACATGCATACCAGATGGGTACAGGGGCTATGGTAGCCTTTTAACCATTGTCAACAAAAATTGGGACCTAGGTCATCTTATGTTTTGTTGTTGTTGTTTTGTACTGCCAATTTCTTACTTTGTACTCTGGTAATGAGCGACTTTGTATTTGATGGGTTGGTTTTGTGAAACCTCAAGAGTAAGTGCTATTTAAATGCTTTTGTTGCACTGTCTATCTTCACGCTATTTTACGTTCTACTACTTGAACCTTGCTCTTCTTTCTAATCTTGTTTGGACCACCACATAGGCTGGTTACTGATAAAAAATGCATAATGGCATAGATGCAATAATGAGCTGTTAGTTTAACTAATATTTATTGGAAAATTATATTTAGAGGAGTGATAATTATATCTTTTAACTGTACTTTAAATATATTCATATTTTTTTTTAAATATTTATATTTAGTGATAAAAGTGTTTATATTTTGAATTGTTAGGATTAAAAGTTATGTAAGTTATATTTTACTTGTGCAATAAAATTTTTAACTTGAATTTTTTTATAATCATTTAAGAAAGAAAAAATGATAAATGTCTTTTATATTACTTATAAATGTTTATAAATTTAAGTATAAATATATTATCTATTTAGTATGAATATTTTTAGTATGTAGATAAGGGATGTAAAATGTAAGACGTAAAAATATTTTCTGTTATGTTTAATACTGCTCAAATATATTTTTGCTTTGCTGTAGGATTGCATCTATTTGTGTGTATTTGTTAGGAGAAGCACCTTTTAGCTGTTGGCCAGATTTATGCAAGGATCTTATTTTAGCTATGAAAGTTTGTAGTTTAGATCTGCAATTCAGGTTCTTAGAGAAAAAAGCGTGACAGAGTTATATTTGCAGTTCCCTTCCTCCAATGTACCAACTTGAATGTTTCTCCAGAAGTCTTGGATTGTCAAGACCAAAACAGCAACATATAATGACCCAAATTGAGGTGCCTATTACCAGTTTCAGGCTTTTTCCAGAGCTCCTCGATGTTCATTTTTTTTTTTAAGAAACTCTTAAATATAATAGATCAGTTCTTTACTTTAGAGGCCAGATGTGCATGATATTTCACGGCCGGAAATTCAGATATGACTAAAATTTAAAATCACATTTGCTAGTAAAAAGTTCCCAGTTGAAATTTTGTACAAATTGTAGTTGAGACTGGAAACAATGAAACATACGGGGAATTCAAAAACAAACTGACAAGGACCAAAATTGTTTGATAGCAACAAATCTGATCATGTGAACACAAATGACCTTATCTCAGAGGTAGTCTATTTCTCTTCAGATAAAAGACAAAAACATTTTAACAAACTGATCGCAGTGGGATTCGAACCCACGACCTTTAGATTCGGAATCTAATGCGATATCCACTCCGCTATGCGATCATATGTGTCATTTTCATGGAAAAAAAACTTTAATACAGTCTTTTGCTACATAACATTAAGAATACAAGGAACAATATTACAAAGAAGCAATGAGTAACATCATCCTGTTAAGTTTTTCGTTGCTATAATGGTCTGTGAATCAACCAACTTACAAGTTAACTATCTTTAAGATCATTAGGAAAAGAGGATGTAGACAGCCCTGCCGAGTCGGTCTGGATGCAACGAAATTACAATGTTAGTTGGCATCGTTCTGCAGATTCAGGTACGGAACAACTGTAGGAAACGAAACGAAATTTAGAAAAATTAGGAGCAAATTGGATAGCAGCTACAAAATCGCACCTGATGAGCAGTATTCTGGTACCATTCACCAGGAATAAATAAACCAAAACGCCTAAATTGGCATTACTATCAATTTATCACGGTCAGGTCATGATTGGCGGCATAGTGGTATAATGACAAAGTCATTTATTGAACTTATTCATTATAGGGCTATGGTTTTGACTAACTAAAACCATACAATTGAGCAAAGAAACTATGTTTCAGAAGAAAAGTTCTTATCCTCTAGTCCAGAAAGCATATGCAGATGCATAAGCAAGAACTAAACAAACCAATATTCAAGTATAGAAAATTCTTATGAGTATTTTTCATATCATCCATATTCAGGTATAGAAAATTCCTACGGCTATTTCCATATCATCCATATTCATTTCTTACGAGGATTTCCATATCATCCATACACTAGGGGGACCTTCACTTTTCAGTTAATTGTTAGCTAAAGCCTTTTCAAGTGGATCTAAAACTGCATTCTTCTTCAACATTAAATTGATTTCTATTCATGATATGTGCATTGCTCTCAAGACCGAAGCATGTTAGAACACCATTTAGTACTGCCATTTATCTCAAGAAAATAGCTAAATTGCTTGAGCAACTTCTTGTAAGCTCAAATTTGAACATTACTTTGGAATGATCTATTTGTTATCAGTGATTTGACTTCTAATCGTTTTCCCTTAGCACTAAATAAAGGAAATTGATTGTAGAAAGAGAGAAAGAAAAGGAAGGAAGGAAAAGAGAAGGCCGGATCTTCAAAAAGGGAGGTGGATTCGTACCTCGAGGGTTTCTCAATTCGTTGTTGGAACTAGCAACAGTCCTCGTTGGCACGATGTAACGAACTCCGGCGCCGACGATCGATCACGGCGCGATCAGGCGTTGAATAGCGGGGGAGTCTGGATCCTCTTCATTTCTATAAATCAATAGTTTTGGAAATTTTTAGGAGAATCAATCCGAATTGGATTGGTTTCGCTTCTAATTGCGCAAGAGAGAAAAGCCTTACTAGTCTTTGGGCTTTGGGCTTTGGGTTTTTATCCAAAACATCGAATGCTAATTGATGAGGCTTTAGTTCCTCAGAAAGAAAATCATCGAAAAAAATATAGTTAAATCATTAAATTTAATAATTTGTAAGACTATTGAAGTATGAGAATAAAATTTTTATGTTAATTTTTTCAAATTTTGATCCACGTTGAAACGCCCCGCTTCAGAGAAAATATTTATTATTCTCTCTACGTTTTGGAAAATCTTTTTATGTTTTTTTCATCGGAAAAGAAAAGGCAAGGAAGAAATCCTGTTCAGCGCTTGTTGCTGCTCCGCTTGGGAAGTGGTAATTAATTTTATGAAGCTGGCTATTATTATTAGGTGGTTAAACAAAACATCATCAAAATCCCATTCCCACCCCAAGATTTCCTTCTCCAATTTCTCTTCTCCTCCTCTTTCAGACGTACAAACTCCATCCTCGTTCTCATCTTTACAATTCATAAACCACTCAAATCCTGATATTTCCCTCTTCCTTAGAAAGGGTTTCTCTGAGATAACCGATCAATTAGTTGGAAAAGCAATCCATGGCCTTGTTCTTCGCCATTGCGTCGCTCTTACCCCTTTCCATTATAACACGCTCATCAACTTCTACTTCAAGCTGGGCAATCCAAAAGTGGCTCTCTATCTGTTCGACAAAATACCTGAAAGAAATAATTCCTCATGGAACACGGCCATCTGTGGCTGTGCCAATTTTGGCCTTTTCAATGAAACTGTTCAACTGTTTAAGAACATGAGAGAGGAAAACATTGAGCTGAATGGGTTTGTGCTTGCTAGCCTTGTTACCCTTTATGATAAGCGGGGTAGTGGAACCGCAGGAACCCCAATTCATGCACTTGTAACCAAACTTGGATTAATGTCCAATGTGTATGTCTCTACTGCTCTTCTTCATTTGTATGGTAGCCATGGGCTCTTGTCTGAAACACGAAAGCTGTTCGATGAAATGCCCGAGAGAAATGTAGTTTCTTGGACAACCTTCATGGCAAGTTTATCTTTGAATGGGTGCCCACAAGAAGCCTTGGAAGCCTATAGAAAGATGAGGTGGGAGGGGATTGCATGCAACCACAATTCTTTTGCAACTGTGTTTAGTGCATGTGGGTTGCTTGAAAATGAGATCTTGAGTCTACAAATTCTTGGTCATGCAGTAGTATCTGGGTTTGAGAAACATGTAGCGGTGTTAAATTCTGTTATTAGCCTGTTTGGTGTTCTGGGAAGAATTAGGGATGCAGAAAAAGTGTTTGATCGGATGGAGACTCGTGACACAATCTCATGGAACTCTATTATTTCTCTCTACTCTCACAAGAATTTGTATCTTGAAGCATTCAAGTCTTTTTCTGTCATGCGAGGCAATAGATTTAAACCCGATGCAACTACGATCTCGACTTTGGTTTCAGTCTGTGCTTCCTTAGACCAAGTAAAGTGGGGTAAAGGTTTACATTCACTTTGTACGAAGAATGGGTTGGCTAACTTTTCTTCTGTGAATAATGCACTCATTAGTATGTATTCTACGGCTGGAGAATTGGGCAATGCTCAGTTTCTGTTTCATGAAATGCCCAAGAAAGATACTATTTCTTGGAACACAATGATTTCTTCCTTTGCACATCATGGTAGACGGGTTGATGCTTTGTTGGTTTTGAGTGAGTTAATTAGAACTAAAGAATGGCCTGACTATACTGCATTTGCAAGTTTATTGGCAGCTTGTACAGGCACTGGAACTCTCTTTCACGGAAGAATGGTACATGCATTGATTACTCAGCTGGGTCTACAGAATAATCTGTCAGTAGGCAATGCTCTAATCACAATGTATGGTAAGTGTAGTTGCTTGAGAGAAGCTCGATTTGTTTTCCAAACAATGCGTGTGCGCGATGTTATCACATGCAATGCAATAATAGGAAGCCATGTGGAAAATGGTAGTGCGGAGGAGACAATGGAGGTTTTCTGCCAGATGAGAGAAAATAACATAAAGGGGAATTATATTACCATGATAAGCCTTCTTGGTGCCTTCTCATGCACTGCAGATCTCGTTAATTATGGCATGCCCCTTCATGCTTATATAATTTCTGCTGGATTTGATTCTGATAGTTATGTGAAAAATTCTCTAATCACTATGTATGCTAAATGTGGTGACTCCAAATCAAGTGGTTTTATATTTGAAAATATGGAGACAATAAGCATGGTTTCATGGAATGCTATTATCTCAGCGAAAACCCTTCTCGGCCAGGGTGAGGATGCACTAAGGCTGTTTGTAGATATGAGACACAGCGGGAATAAGCTAGACCAGTTCAGTCTCTCAGAAGGATTGGCAGCTAGTTCTGACTTGGCATCACTGGAAGAAGGCCAACAAATTCATGGTTTAAGCCTTAAACTCGGTTTTGAATCTGAAGTTCATGTATTAAATGCCACTATGGATATGTATAGTAAATGTGGGAAAATGGAAGAAATGCTATGTCTAATGCCGGAAAAAGTGAAACGGCCTCGGCAGTCCTGGAATATTCTGATATCTGCCTATGCAAGGCATGGTCTTTTTAATAAAGCCGAAGAGTCATTTGAAGAGATGGTTTTAACAGGTACAAAGCCTGATTTTATCACCTTTCTAGCTCTACTCTCTGCATGCACTCATGCGGGTTTAGTAGAGAAGGGTTTGCATTACTATAATTTCATGATTTCTGAATTTGGCATTGTACCCGGTATCAAACATTGTGTGTGCATAGTAGATCTACTCGGCCGGGTTGGGAGACTAAATGAAGCAGAGAAATTTATTGAACAAATGCCAGTACAGCCTAATGGTCTTATTTGGCGTAGCTTGCTATCTTGTAGTCGGATCCATAAAAATGTTGAAATAGGAAAAAGAGCTGCAGATAGGCTTCTTGAGTTAGAGCCATCGGATGATTCGGCTTACGTTCTCTTATCCAACTTGTATGCCTCTAACAGACAGTGGGGTGAGGTTGCAAATTTGAGGGGGCAAATGAAGTTGATCAAATTGGAGAAAGAGCAGGCATGTAGCTGGATTAAATTTCATAATGACATTAGCTCTTTTGGGATAGGGGATAAGAGCCATAAAAGGTCTAAAGAGATATATGCAAAGCTTGACGAGTTGCGGCAAATGGTTATGCAAGCAGGTTATGTTGCCGATACATCTTTTGCATTGCATGACATGGATGAAGAACAGAAGGAAGAGAACTTGTGGTGTCATAGTGAGAAGATTGCATTGGCTTACGGCCTTATAAGAGCACCTCAAGGAGCAGTCATAAGGATTTTTAAGAATCTTAGGGTTTGTGGGGATTGCCATTTGGTGTTTAAGCTTGTTAGTCGGCTGATTAATAGGGAGATTTTGTTAAGGGATCCCTATCGGTTTCATTGCTTTAGGGATGGAGTTTGTTCTTGTTCTGACTTTTGGTGAACGCATGTTTTTTAGGCTAGAAATGGTTTTGTTGAGTGATCTTTGTTCTTGTTCTTGTTCTGATCTTTAGAAATTAATGACCATTTATCACTTATCAGTTCAATCTTCTTTAGTACCGTAATTTTGTAACTGATGTTGTGAACAAGAAGATTTGGTTTTATTGGAAACAAAGATGCCCCCCGGCATGTATGTCAGTATGACATGTTTCATATCCTCATACACTCTAAATAGATATTATAACCAAAATCATACTGCTTGAAACACTGAAATTCACATTAATGAAAAGAAGTTTTAACCATTAATATCAGTCCCAGTCAGATTCTTTATAAGCAGGATAACTAAAGCAAAAGTATGAACTTAATATTTCTTTGAGCAACACAAATATACCCATAGAAAAAATAATTATGGCACAAATCTGCTACGAAAGGAATTGATTAGCCCTTCAATTATAAGTTTAGTATAAATTTCGAATAGGTATCACAAACAATTAAATAAAATGATGTCAATAACCATACTATGGTAGGCACCAGGGTTTGTGAAGTACAAATAAAAGCTACATTTGCTACCTTGACAGAATAAAATTTATCAACCACAGATTACACTTTATCAACATACAAATTCAAGATCCCTGAAAAATATAAACCAGAGAATTTCTTCATGTAGTTACCATATTCAAAAGAATATAAATCAGATCAAGACTTTACTATAAAAAAGATAATAAAGATTCCTTAATTTCCCAACAAGCTCCAGATAAACTACAGATATTTTCAGAACCATAAAGCAAGAAAAAAAAATACATAATACTACTCTTTAATTCTGTCAGTTCAAAGATCCCACAAAAGTACACCTACCTCCCTATTACAGATTAGATCCACAACTAAAAAGGCTTAAAAAACAAAAAAAAAACACCTAAAACATGGTTATATAAACCCAAACCCAAAGCAACCTCCTACACAATCCGAATCTACGCACTGGTGAACTTCGTCACCGCCTTGGTACCCTCAGAAACAGCGTGCTTCGCCAATTCACCAGGAAGCACCAACCTCACCGAGGTCTGGATCTCGCGAGAAGTAATGGTAGGTTTCTTGTTGTACCTAGCAAGCTTCGAAGCCTCCTGAGCCAATTTCTCGAAAATATCGTTGATGAAGGAGTTCATGATCGACATGGCCTTGCTGGAGATGCCTATGTCGGGATGCACCTGCTTCAAGACCTTGAAGATGTAGATCTTGTAGGTCTCAGTGCTCTTCTTGGCCTTCTTCTTCTTCTTCTCGCCTCCTTCCTTGGTCGGGATGCGTTTCTCAGCCTTAGGCTTCTTCTCAGCAGGGGCCTTCTCCGCCTTCTTCTCTTTGTCCTCCGCTGGCTTCTTCTCAGCGGGTTTCTTCTCAGCCTTGGGCGCCATTGGAGAGAGGAAAAGTTCTAGGGTTTTGGAGGAGTGAGAGGTAGAAAGAGAGAAATTGATTCGGATGGATTGATTGTGGATTGGTTAGATGGATGGGATTCTTATTTATAGAGAAAGGGGTTTGGATCTTGATTGGTCCGATTGTTGAGACACGGATCGATGACGTGGAAGAGATCTCGACCTTTGATTCATTAAACGGAGAAGATTTACTGTTTGTTGAAGCGCTTGACGCGTGCATGCATTTCATAGGTTGATTGTTGAGACGCGGATTGCTGGCGTGGCAGTTGAAAAGTAAAGAGGGGAAAAAGAGGCGGGAAAGAGCGGGAAACGAAGAGGTAACGCAAATTCTAAAATTGGTCAGCATTTGCAACCCGTTCCTTCAATCTGTGACAGTTCAGATTTAATCAAGTCTGCCCGAAGGTGCTGTCCGGACTGACCGGATCTCTTTTTCTTCCTCCCCTCTTCGTTATATACAAGAAAGACTATATATTTTATAGGCCCTGATGGCCCAGACAACACCACCAAACTAGGCCTTAATATTGCATTTCATTCAACAAAGGATCAATTTTCATCTGAAATGTTAGATTTAAATCCAACTACCAGATCAGCTGTTGTTACTTGTTAGAGCGCAAACTGCGATAGGAGTGTAAAATTAGACACAAAAAATTCTGGAAACATCAATTTACCAGAAAATAAATGTTAATAAAGAGTTCCTATTTTTTACAATATGAACTTCTGTACTATATCTTTCTTTCTTTCATTGAAGCCTTCAATGTTCTTTTTCTATCAACACAAAAGAAATAGAGTAGAAAGAGAGAACACAAAATCTTATTGCTGATCCTCTGATTGAGTTCCAAAATCCAAATCAGCGTCACTGAATTCAGGCAAATTGCCCAGGAGATCAGAGCCATACACATGCCCCATCTTCGTTCGTTTCGTCTCGAGATATCTTTGGTTCTCAGCTGTGATAGGAGAGATAACTGGCACCCTTCCAACCACTGCAAGTCCATACCCCTTCAAACCGACAAATTTGGCTGGGTTGTTCGTCATAAGCCGCATTGTATGCACACCAATATCTCTAAGGATCTACAAGAAAATGTACATAAAATTGTTTCTCATTATGGTTATACAAATCCAAAATTTGCAACTATTTTATAGATTACACCCGAATTTGCAACCAACAAACATGCTTGTGTCATTTGCAAATGACATCCAGCTCCCAAAATTTAGGTCCCTTTCAAATAGTAATAGATCCCTTTTCTCTTTCAAACTCTTTTGAGTAAATGTTACATAGCCAGTTTATGCAAACTCTGTATCGATACGTAAACATAGACTTGATTTAAGCTCAATTTCGTATTGACTTGAAAAAAGAGAGCACTGTAAGCAGGCTGCCATCAGAAATAGTTTGGAAAAAGAATAATGAATCAAGATTACCTGAGCACCAATTCCGTACTCGCGTGAATCAACAGCCAAGCCTAATTCAATATTCGCCTCAACCGTATCACTTCCTTGGTCTTGCAAATTATAAGCCCGGAGCTTCTGACCCAACCCAATGCCTCTCCCTTCGTGGCCCCGCAGATAGACTAGAACCCCTCTCCCAGCCTTTTCAATCAATTGCAAAGCCAGATCGAGCTGGTTGCCACAGTCGCACCGAGCTGATCCAAGAATGTCACCGGTTAGGCATTCTGAGTGGACCCGTACCAGTACGTCTTGCCCATCTCCTATATCGCCCTAGCAAATATAATAAAACTGAAATCTTTTTGGTGCATTTGTTGTTATGGAGGCACATAACAAGCAACTGATGGTACCTTAACAACTGCAATGTGCTCAGTGCCGTCTAACTTGGATTTATAACAGTGAGCCTGAAACAGTCCCCACTTAGTCGGCAACCGGGCTATCGCCACCAACTCTACCAGTTTCTCTCTCTTCCTCCGATACCTGAAGCATACTATTCCGGGATATTAAACAATTCACACCAAAGGAAAAACGAATTAATAAATAAATAAAATAGATCATTAAATAGAAGGTGGTCATATTATACTAACCTGATTAAATCCGCAATCGATACAATAGGCATGTTATGTTCCTTGGCCATCTGTTTCAATGTCGGTAGTCCAGCCATGGAGCCATCTATTGGGTTGACAATTGTGGAGAGAACAGACACAGGTCGCAATCCAGCAAGAGAAACGAGATCGACTGAGGCCTCGGTGTGGCCGGCTCTTTTAAGAACACCTCCCTTTCGGTATTTAAGAGGAAATACATGACCCGGCCTTCTCAGATCTCCTGGTTTGGAATCCGGTGAAGAGAGTGTGAGAATTGTTTTTGTCCTGTCTTCGGCTGATACCCCAGTTGATACACCAACTCTTGCATCCTTTATTGAATAATAATAGACATTCAAAATAGGGAAACAAAAAATGCTTCTTATTTAGAGTGTTTGTTTTTGCACATAAGTCCTTGCCAATAACTTGAATTTGTATGTCCATCCATCCAAAACTTAAATACCCTCAATATCCATTTCTCAACTATGTAGGGCACATGCATCAGCAGTTAAGCATGTACAACTGGTACCAAATTAGCTTCCCCCATAAAACAAATAGAAAAATAAGCAGAGATCAAGTTCAAGGATACTTATGCATAAGAAGGTATGAAAAGTCGAAACGAATCAATGGAAATATTACCACAGTGACTGTGGAAGCAGCTGCTGAGATGTCTTCGATTTCGGTAAAGGAAGACATCATGGGGATCATTAATCTCTGTAAATCTTCTTCTTTCATGCCGACTGATACAATGCCTGATCCATGTCTAATCATGAAAGCTATCGCTTGTGGATTAACTAAGGTTGCTGCCATTATTAAATCTCCTACATGTTCTCCATTCTCATCATCTACAGCTATCACAAACTGCATATAAACTTAATGTAAATGTAAAATTCTCACAGAAATGAAATAGTAAATTAACTGATTTTTCTCACTTTTCCATCCTGTAAAGCTCTGAGAGCCTCATCAATGGAGGAGTATCCGTCAGAAGGGCGGTCTGGGTCGCCTTCTGCATCACTAACAAAAAAATCAGTAGTTTCTTGTGTGATTTCAGCATTGATGGTTTTGAAAGAGGCATCTGATAGGCCAAACCGTCCTAAGATAGACCCATTATCACTCCCTTTTAAAGGATCCTCTTGCACAAAATCGGGACCTCCTCCAATTGCGTAGCATTGTAGCCTAAAAAGCCCCCTTCTGTCGAACCCAAATCCTGTGTTGTAACCTCCATATAATTTCTGAAAACTGAGGTAGAAATCAAATTACTTGGTATAAGCCAATTGGTTTCCAATTAATTTAAGGAATGAACTAATAAATTATTATAGCATTCAACCTTGGATTGGGGATGGAATTAAGCAGGAAGGAGGAGCCAAGCAAAAGGCAATCCATTCAAAGAGATATCCAAATCAGATTTTACACTGTATATATCTCTTTTTAAAATTTTTAATCTCTTTTACTTCCTTCATCTATTGTCTCTCTCTCTCTGTCACCATACACTTTCAGGCTATAAAAATTTGTACTTATCCATTAGTGGAAGACGGAAGTAAAAAACAAAAAAAGGCAATGGACAAAAATTGGCCACATATTGCAGATTTAGTATGATTTTGGCTCAACCACAGAGAATTCTACATTGGATGTATTGTACAGTATCAGATTAAAGCTTATTTTCATAAAGAAATAAAAAAAATCTTTGTGAAAGCTCAAAGCTGCTCTAGTTTGTATAAGACATAAACAAATGTTATCAATCATGCAAAGCATGGTGCTTGCTCTGATTTAACACTTCTAGTTTGTCCTTTATTGGTTACTTAATTTGGAAGCTGCTACCATTACGCAAAAATCACAAACATCTACATAAAAAGTATCAAACCAGAGATTGTGTAATTAGTTGGTTTCACAACAGAAACTTAGTTTTCATGTAATTACAGTGCCCCATCCAACTATAATATCTCTAAAGGATGCACTTTCTTCCATGGAAAGTGATAAGCATTTACAAAATATAAGTACCAATTTTGGAAGGTGATAAACATTTACAACTCGAAGCAACATAAAGAACAGAAAGATGATAAAACAAGGAGAGAATTTGTACCTTGTTATTAACGTTTTGGACTATGGAATAGAAAAATAAAATAATGTATACAAACTATTTGATAGAAAATAAATATTCTATTATAACAAAACTAATAATAAATAAGTATAGAATTTTGTGTATCTTTTTTTCTTCTTCTCATAATTAGAAATAAGAAGGACAATATGAGATGTTACAAGGTGAATTTAAGGAGAGTAAAAAGAAAGAAAGAAAGCCCACAAAAACATTTTGTTTAGAATTTTTAGAGGAAAAGACAATTTATTTCTATATATTAAAAAAATTTCACCTTAAACTATTAAAAGAGCAACTGATGCTCTTAGATGAGCCAATAATTTTTTTGAAATAAAAATGAAGATCAAAGTCCTCAAGTTTAAATATTAAAAAAAAAAATTAACCAGATTTCAAACTTATGATCGCTCCTACTAAAGCTATTTTTCAGATAAGTAAAAAGTTTTGATTCTATAATTTACATAAAGAACTACCGTTCATTATTTTCAAAACATAAGCACAATTTGATTTTTTTTTTGAGTTCTCGTAAAACAAATTTCAAACACTCAAAACATGAAAAAAAAAATTAGCTTCCGGTAGTTTCTTTTCTTTTCCAACTACCCCAATTCAGATACACGTGTCCGACACAGTCAGACACGCGGGTCTAGTGCCGCAAACACTCGTTATACGCCTATAGGCTATAGACTAATAGCAAAAGCATCACACGAGTCACATGACCACTTCACTTGCCAAATCTCTCTCACTCTCACAATTGAACTCTCTCCATGATCTAAATCCCCTATCTAATTCACTAAATTCTCTCAATTTGCTACTCAAGACCCAGAAATTGCACGCTCGACTCCTCAAATTTGGAGACTCTAACCAGCTTCCCAGGCTTTACCTCAACTGTGGTGCATTCAAGATTGCTCGCAAGCTGTTCGACGAAATTACCAATTGGGATGTGGTCTCAGCCACATCTATTATTGGCGCCTTCTCTCGCCGAAACTTCCATGGTGATGCTATCCACATGTTCTCTCATCTATTAGCCATTGATATTACACCTAATGAGTTCACCTTTAGCACAGCAATACACTCTGGCTGTGCCCTGTGTGACATCAACACGGGAAAACAGCTCCATGGATGTACGATAAAGGTAGGTCTCAACTCAAATTTGTATGTTGGAAGCTCTCTTCTCAATCAGTACGCCAAATTGGGCTCCATACAAGATGCCGAAGGTGCATTTCAGGATATTCATGAGCCTAATGTCGTGACTCGCACCACATTGATTAATGCTTATTTGAAGAACAAAATGTTTTGTGATGCCCGTAATCTGTTCGACACAATGCCTGAGAGGAATGTGATAACATGGAATTCCATGATTGCTGGTTTTAGCCAATGTGGTCTGAACGAAGAATCTGTAAAACTTTTTGTACAAATGTGCAGACAAGGGGTCCCACCGAACACTGAAACTTTCCCTTCTGTTTTTACGGCTGCTGCCAATATAACTGCTCTTTGCATGGGTAAAAGTTTTCACGCATCGGCCATAAAATATCTGGGCAATAAAGAAGTTGACGTCTATGTTGGTAATTCGCTTATCAATTTTTATGCAAAATGCAGTAACTTGGAAGACAGTATGTTAGTGTTCAACAGGCTCAAGAACAGAAACACTGTTTCATGGAATTCAATCATTTGTGGATATGCCCATAATGGGAAGGCCAAGGAGGCATTGCAATTGTACAAAAAGATGAGGGATCTTGACATAAAACCAAATGATTACACGCTTCACGGTTTGCTATTTGCTTGTAACCATGCTGGTTTGATAGAAGATGGATATAGCCTTTTCAGATCAGTAAAAAAGGAACAACCTGAAATTTTGAAATCAGAGCATTATGCTAGCCTAATTGACCTTTTTTCTCGGGCAGGGCGGTATGATGATGTGAAGCGGGTTCTCGAAGAAGAGGTTCATTTTGAACCAGGCATTGGGTTCTGGAAGGCCCTTACTGGGGGCCATCAGGTTTATTTCAATAAAGAAATGAGTCAATTTATTGCTCAGAAGATTAAGGAGTTGGATCCGAAGGATTCTTCGTCATATGTACTTTTGTCAAACTTGTACTGTGCGGTCGGTAAATGGGACGATGCATCTCAAATTAGAAGAGAGATTAAGGAGAAAGGAATGAAGAGAGTTACTGGGTCTAGCTGGCTTGAGATTAAGAATGAGATTCATGTTTTCTCTAATGGATATTGTACACATCCTCAAAGTGAGGAGATTTACATGATGTTGGAAAATATAAACCAATATTTACTTTAAAATTCTTCTAAGCTGCTCCAATTTCTGATTATATTTTCTTATGTAATACTACTACAGCTCTTGATATGTCTTATCATGACCTCATTTAGAACTCTTGGCAAACCTCCATGATAGGGAGATGATTGAAGTATCTTGTGCATATCTGTTCTTTTGTATTAGGTCTGGACAAACAACCGATGCATATTAGCATCAGTTGTTTTCATTTTTCTTTTGGATAATATAATATATTGTGTCTATCTGTCTTAGGAAAGTTGGATACAACTGATTCTACACTAATTTACCAGCAATTACATTACATACGGAGTTCTCCTAACTGCTATCAGATTATTAACTCCAGTTGAGGATAACACTAGCAGTTTCCACTGCCCATCAGATCATAAATTATAGAGATTTAGGGCATCTCTGATATAAATTATTGAGGGTGCTGGCATCTGTTGTATAAATCAGTAGCTAACAAAGCAACAGTATGCAGAAATAAACATATAATTATGCAAATAACAGCTAAAAACTAGATATACACAGCAATCACTAAAAATCAATCGAAACTTAGAAAGATTCAAAACAGCAACCCCCAAATAGACGCATGTCAGATCTTCACCAAAAAATTGAGAAACAAAAACTCCTCAATGGCAAAATCTCTTTTTACTGATTATTGCACATGAAAAGCTAACTTTACCACCAAAAGAAAAATAAAAAAAGACACAGAATCAATATGGTAAAGCAAATTTAACATTATCTTGGCCCTGCTTTTTGTTATTAAAAATAATTCTTTTTTCATTGCTCTTCTGATCCCGACGGAGGTGTCTGAGGGGCTTTAGGGGAAGCCCAGCACTGACTGGCCTTTGACCTGGCCCATGGGTCCATCGGCCGTGGTGGCGGTTGTGGCCTTGCTGGTTTCGCCTCTCTCAACTCATTTTCTCTATCCACAAATCTGCAGTATTAGACACAGTATATTATATTATTTTGTGTATATACAACTTGTATAATGTTTCAGAAAAAAGAACAAATTATAGCAGTCAATTAATCATGTAGTTAGTTGCTTTTGAATGTAAAAAGTAGGATCTTTAAAAGATTCAAATAAAAGCTTAATATTCTGTACATTCTGCTTGATGAAATCATGGACGTGCAGTCAGAACAAGTCGGACACCATTTGAAAAGCATTTGCAACCAAAAACTATTCATAACTATGAAACATAAAAATGAAACATACTCAATGTATGCCATTGGAGCTGCATCTCCCACTCGAATCCTAGTTCGCAATATTCTTGTATATCCTCCAGCTCTATCTCTGTTGCATTTACACCATGATTTTAATCTCTCTCTCACAACAATGTTATTAGATAGGCAATTCATATGCAGCGAAAAAAACAATACAACCCGAAAAGTTGATATTTACTTGTATCGATAAGCAAGTTCGGTGAACAACTTATGAAGAACATCATCTCCGCGCACAAAAGCAGCAGCTCGCCTGGCTGCATCCAATGTACCCTAACAAAATTTTCATAGGAAGATTCGAAGATCAATTGAAAGAGGGAACTAGATTTAACGTTTTATCTGGATAAGCTTGGGTCAATTACAGTAAATAAGTAAGACATGAAAAAAAAAGGCTTGGTATTTAACCAAAATAATCCTACTAAAGGATCAATCCAGGCATAACGGAAATTGACATGAGGTATACACAAATTGAGAATTAAAAATGCTTAGGGATCTTGTCTATTTTTATTAGAAATTTTGGTGAAGTACTTCAAGGAAACCTCTACAATCTCTGAGAATTTGATATAAAGTAAATGCTTTAATAGAACATCTGATGTGAAGCTAGACCAAGCCAAACCAAATCTGAAGTAAAACTAATAAATGAAATCTGAACAGCAAAATAGAAACACCTCTTTTCCAAGCTGCACCATGTTATCAGCAACCCTGCGCACTTCCTTCGCCTAAGAGAAACACAAAAGGTAAACAAAACAAGATCAATTAGTGTCAACGCATCATCCAAAAGGTAAAACCCTGCCATGTGCTCGAGCAAATGCCAAGGTCAAACTCGAAGAAATCACCACGAGAAATGGGGGAAAAGGAAGTACCTTAGTGACAGTGGTTTCGATGCGTTCATGCTTCACGAGCTGTGATACCATCGTCCTAAAACAACATAAGGAGATTTTCAAATTTCAAAGGATCAGTTAGCAACAACACACTCATTCGAGAGAGAGAGAGACAGATAGATAGATATACTTCAGCATGGAGACGCGGTGGGCCGCGTTGCGACCTAACTTCCGGTGCGTCATAGTGGCGGCGATGGGCGGAGGGATTGAGCGACAATCGCCGACGGCGAGAGAGAAGAGAGAGAGAGAGAGAGAGAGAGAGAGGAAATGTAGTGAGGGTTTTGGACCTTCGGCCTTTGGGAGGGTTTGATAGCTTGTTGGATTTGGATCTCATCTGTTTCGGGTCGGATCTGCGGTTTATGTCTATAGTATACGCCGATTGCAAGACGAAAGCTTAATGGGCCTCAAACGGGCGATGACCGGGCATAGTATATAAATAAACCCATTAGTTTTGAAGCTAGTAGAGAACAGTCTTACTCTTACATGTTTCTATTTGGAATTTCGGATTGATAGAATAGCTGTTCAAAACAGCTCGCTAATCTAGATCAATGTTATTCCTCATTTTTTATCAAAAAAAAAATGTTATTCCTCATTCATCCAAACACATCCTCATGAAATAAAATAGCAAGCAATTTATAGTCTATAAAACAATCACTCCATAATCTAAATAATCTGTCCCAAATTACAGGACACAGTTGGCCGAAATTAGAAGATTATTATTAGATGTATGAATGATAGGATTAAGGCACGAAAGGGGCTTTTTGAAATGGGAGCTGTATACTGACATGATACAGTTGTTTGATGCCGTTGTTACGAGTTTTATTATATACATTAAATAAGTTGTTATATATATTAATGATTTTATTATGCAAATTAACTTATTTTATACAATACTATTATTATTCATCTTAAATAAATTATTATGTATATTAATGGTATTTAAGTTGAATAATAGAAATATTGTACAAAATAAAATCGTTAACATACATAATAACTCATTTAATGTATATAATAAAGTCCGTACCGATGACGGTAACAATAACGACATCTCCATAATATTTTCCTTTTGAAATCTCAAATTATTGAAAGATTAGTTAAGAGTACATCAAAAAAAGAAAGAAAAAAAGGAAGAAAGAAGGATTGCTAAGAGGTCCATGACAAGATAATATACTGTTAAAGCTGGAACTGGATCATTGTTTCCTTTCTTGAAAAAAAAAATGCATCTACATTCGCAGGAAACCCCTACCATTTGTTCCTCGCCAATTAATTATACATTTATAAATGAAAGATTTCATCTTTTATGTTATTTGTGAAGTTATAATGATTAGCTTCGATTTATTATCTTGCTGGTAATAACCTCTATCACATATCTCAAATTCCTACCTCGGCATCTTCAGCTAGAACTACGACGTGATACTCGTTAAAGGCAAAGAAAGTTCAAGCTACGCGCGAACTCAGGTACAATGACAACTTCACAGATGCAACATTATAACAGACCAACAAACACAATTTATCATCAGCACATAGCTAAAAGTTTAAAGTTTGCTTACCTTATTACTGCACCGTGAACTTTTAAACATCGGAGATAAATGGACAAGACAAACAATGCCATTTCCGCATAGTCTAAATCAATTACAAAAAACCAAACTTGAATTTTGGATAGCTCTGGGATGAAATAGCACAAAGCTGGCATTTCGGGGACCATATGGATTTTTGCCATAGGGTACATTGTCTTTCGACAAAATCCTCGTGACAGTTCATGAATCAATATCATGACATAATCAATCATGTCCTTTGTTACATCATAATCCTTTGGATTTTTGCAATTTTTATGAATATTTCATTCTAAAAGAAACCTCGACGCAGAGTCATATATAACTGCACCCCAGAGTCTCAGTCTGATTTGACACTATGCAACATGTGCATTTCTCTTTTGATAAACCCCTACCTACTTACAATTTATAAGCATATTTTTGCATTGATCATCAAAGAATTTGCTAAAAATTCTAATCATCAGTATAACCTCTTTATAAGCTGACAGATGGGCCACACCTGCTGTCCAGAATTTACTTGAGAGAAGTAAATTCCAACATGCAAGCATAATTTTTGGTGAAAACATTACTAAAAATCTCCTCTTATAGCTTCTTTATCTCCTTTTTCTTGAGTTTTAGCCTCCTTTGTTTGAACAAATGGAGATACAACTTCAGCCAAAGAAACGGGTAGCACATCAGAATTGCCTGTCACAAACAACAGTATTGTCTTAAGAAAGGTAAAAAAAAAAAAAACATGAAATATTAAAATTAGCATATATTTCAGAAGGGCACATACCACAAGAAAGGAATAGTAGCTGATTGAGAATTTATTGAATAAGTCAGAATAGAGCCTCTTGTCCTTAACATATGGAAGTGCTTGGTACATGAGCCACACTGTACCAGACATTTACTTTAGAATCAGTAACATAGAAAATAGCAATTTAACTTGCAAATGATATGTAAATGCAGATACCAGTATGACATTTCTGGACTTACTTTCTCCAGGACCAACTCCAATTGGGTATAGAAAAATAAAAGCTGTATACCTGTGGAATATAATTAAGTAGCGTGTTAGTTTGCAATCTCAGACAAAATAAAATCTTAATATAAAGTGAATTTTGTTTTGTCAGTTTTTAGGATTTCAGTTCACATGAGATTTTGAACCTGAGGTAGGTAAGCCATGAAGGGCAAACTCGTAAAGTGCTTAAGGCATAATGTGAATATCTTATCACCTGTCAGAAAGAGAAACCAAAAATTATTCTCCAATGCATCAAGGACATTTAACTTGTAGATGATTATTTATGACTTTGTGCACTGTCAAGTGAATATTAACATTATCTGAGTTGATATGTAAATGTTGAGTTAGCAGTTTAACGGTACCTCTGATAAGCTCCAAGCAGTAAATGTTATGAAAACTGATGGTAGACTCTGAACCTGTAATTTGAAGGTGCAAAATATGAATATTGGGAAAAAAAATTTTAATTTGTAAACACAACTCTGAAAGTGTACTATAATGTCATTAAAAATAAAGATACACAAGATTTAGACCAATAAAGCGAACTAGAACTCAGAACCCTAATAAGGTTTAGAAAGGATCCAGATAAATGGATTACAATTAGCCCACAATTTGCAAATTCATGTAAAAAAAATTTTAACTGCAAATTCAAGCTTAGATCTTTTATCAGTTAGCCATTCACATCAGGTTTTCAATTAATAAATGAGCTATAACATAATTGTCAATTTATTTAACTTGTAATGAATTGAGCGTAGAATTCTCACCTCAGGAATCTGGCGAACAATGGCAAGCAAGAAATGAGTCCTTCCACCCCATTGCATCAATGTAAGCAATAAACCAGCAGGAACCAGTCCTTGTAACAGAAAAAAAAATGAAAAATTCATTATGAAGTAAAATAATTTCTAGGTTTGTAGATCTAATTTAGCTTATGCTAACAAAGTCATTTATGTATTTGCACTCTTTAAGTATTACAATGTTGGCAATAAGTTTAATGAGGACCTTGCCGGCATCAATTTTTGATCAATTAATAGAGGAGGGATCATTTGACAAGGATTATTTTGACAATCATGACAATGAATTTTTTTCAAAACAATTCAAAATAAAATTTAAGAATAGAAAAATTCATTGACGTATTCTTAAACTTATAAATTAATTGTGTTTCAAATTTCATTTGATATTTCATCAAAGACCATCAAAATTATATCACATTTGCAATAGTCCATATTTAACGATTTTTTTATAGAATATCAGGTGACACTTAAATTACATCAAATTTGAAAAATAATTAATTTACAAGTTTAAGAATTATGTCTATGAATTTTTTTGAATTTATTTGAAAAATCATTGTCAAGATTGTTAGAGTGATCATTGTCAATTAATCCCTCTTCAAATTAATTTAATATTCGAAGGAAGGACAATATCAGTATAGATTATGGAACCTTATAATGGAGTTATTGTGCTTGTAGGGACTGATATCAAAATACAGAACTTTGCAAGGCTTCATATCAGAAATATACTTGAACAAAATCAGAAGAGAACTAATAATTGATTACCAACAGCAGCATGTATTGTCTCGAGGAAAGAGACAGCTTGCAACAAACCTATGAAAAAAATCAGGATTTAGAAATTTGATCCCATCCCACAACATAATTAAAAAAAAAAGAAAAAGAAAGAGGAGGATGAACAAAACAGGTACAGATAAGATCTCCAGCAGTGGCGTAGGATTCATCAATGGAATTGGAAGCAAAGAGGCTAAGGAAAACTTTAATTAGCGCAATCAACCTGAGAAAGATAGAGAAATAAGAGATCATCAATTCATAACAGCGAAATTACATACCAGAGACCGATAAAGGTACCGTGAATTAGGTTAGTAGTTGAAGAAGAAGTAGATTGGAGATCGAGTATACCAGCCGATGCATTGCAGAGAATTGTAAGCAAGAAGATAGAGTTGAGAGAGTCGAGGCATGCTTACAATTACAGGATTGTAATCGTGCGTTGTGGTTTGTTGCACTGTTTGTCAGAAGTCGAGAAGTCGCAGAAGGCAGGAAGAATCCATGATTCCATCCCCAAGGATTGTGTGTGTGTGAGATAAGCCACGTCTACAGGGTCCTTTTGAACCGTGCGATCTAACAACAGCTTTAGAATCTCTTTAAAAAGATGAGTTTGTTTGTTCAAGAATTCCCCCAACGCAAATGCAAAAAGGCGCTTCCTTCCCGCGAATTCACATCCTACTTCACATTATTAAGCAAAAATAGCTTTTTATATGAATATCAATATTATCATTATAACTCTCTTCTGAGCCGGAATGTTAATGAGAACATCTTTCTGTGTATATTTTAGATGTTTATATTTGATATTTGAGGCGTTTATGTTTTTCACATTCAGGTTATTATGTTTGTACATGTAAGTAATTATTTAGATACTTGTCTTAGTAATAAGAAATCTCTCTAAAATGTCCCCCTTTCATATTTAGAAGTTGCAATAAATTTTAACGAAAGTCTCAAGCAACATAGTGTGTTTTCGTTGCAATAAACCAACACACTAACCTTATTCAGAGGCGAAAGCACAGCTTGGCGAGGATAAGGCAGCTGATCCCCATACATTTTGTAAAATATGTGATGATATAGAGTGAGCGATGAATGAGTTTTGAATAAGCTATAATTAGACTGTAAATTGCTCTACACTGTCAATGTAAAAAACTTCAAGATGTGTATTTTCTAACTTTCTATTTCTTAGCTCACGACTTATACTCCTCTTGCTTCCTTGCTCCACATAGTCTTCTCAAATTGGTTAATTTTCTCTTTCTTGTTCGATCCAATTGATGAGTTTTTTTTTTTGCTTTTCATGTTTTTCTATAAGATTCCTACTCTCGAATAGCTCTAATCTGCTACCAGCTTGCTGTCTTGAACTATGTCTCTGTATTTCTTTGACGATTCAACCTCAACATTGTTTATTAGGCGTACACAAAATCAAAATCTTTTCCCTCACGTTTTTTGCTTTCACGAATTTGCACGTGAGACAAAATTTTGCTTTAGTGAGTGCACATAACACAAATTTTTATTTTACTGAGTACTATACCATTATTGATTAGAAACTAAGATTTTAGGAATGTAAGAGGTGCTGAGTAGGGGTACTTAATTTCTGCTATATAACAATGCATCACAGGTGTTTGATTTTATATCTATATGAATTTTTTTTCTCTATTCTATTTTCCTAAGCAATTTCTATGCAGGCTAGAAAATTTAAGATATCATGTTAATTTCTTTTCCTTAATTCACTTTCTTTAAACATGGTGCACTGATGTTATTTTATATCTAGATCAACCAACTTAGTATATTCATATATATTGATATTTTGTGCATATTTTTGTGGTTTTAATTGGATTGTATTTTGATTTCAGCAAAAAAGTATTCACTCAAATATTTAAAAATGGTTTGTCGTACTTTTTTGGACGAATATTATGATCGATGCTACATGTTAAATTTCAACAAAATTTGTATTATTAAATCACATATATATATTATATGCAATTTTTTTAGTTTACTTTTCTGCCCCCCTTGATAATTTTTTTGGCTCTGCTCCTATCCTTACTACAAGTCACATATCAAAACCCATGATTATCTCATGCATTTAGTAAATCTTCATCTTCATCACTTGCTGAAGCCTTAACATCCACTACTTTCAGATCTCTCATGGAAGTGTTGCTGTCTTCTTTAATTTGAACTACATCCCTCCTGAATAAGTGTTCTAGATTAGTTGAGACGTATGTTCGAATCCTTGAATAAAGGGGAACGATTTTAAGGAAATTTTTATTTTTTTAAGGAAGAGATGAGAGTCTCGTTCTCAAATTTCATTAAATAGATCACAAACAGTGATAAGATGCTACAAATAAAGAAAAGTTGTAAAAAAAAGACGAACTTATTTACGTCAGTAAAACTATTTAGGGGAATTAATAATTATCCTTTTTTGAGTTAATTGTTTATCTATAATCTCAAGTGGCTGTTTAGCAACAAAAATAAATTAAATTTCAATTTATGTTAATGAGTTCATATACGTTATTTTAATTTGAGAATAAAACTTGAGGAGATATAATTTTCAACTTGCAGTATATAACAAATATAAATACAAAATAATTAACTGAACAGGTTGAAGCAGCGTAATAGCTCAAACCTAGCCATTACATACTTATTACAAATGTACTAATTTTTAATTTTATCATCTCTTCCTCATAACCATAATAACTATATGTGCATTTTTAAATTTCACTATCAAAATAATATAACACATGTAAAGATTACATATAAAGAAATAAAAATGATTAAATAAAGGAATAAAGAGACCAAAACAACGCGAGGATTCGCATCTAGTAAATATAAAAAAAATCAAAGATTTGATGAAGTTTTGCATGGCATCCTTATAATAAGTGGGGATCCCTAATAATTATTCCACATTTTTGCATCTATTATCTTGCAAGCTTATAATTTTTGGGCTGTTTTTTTAATTCTTATCTTGAAGCCTTGAAAGTATGATGAGGATGTCCATCATCTCTTTTTTTTTCTTTTCAAGTAATTCGTTCAAAAAGCAAAAAAAAGAAAAAGACATTTTTGCTGTAGGAATTAATTGATGTAGATTGTTCAAAATTGTTAAAAGTAATTAGTTTTTTTTTTATAGATATGAGAATCTAAATTATCCAACTTTAAATTTTCATAAATAATTTTTATTTGAGTTTTGAATTTACGACTTTTTACATAGAGAACATTGTCTTTATTACTAAATTAAAAACTATTTCTCAAAAGTAATTAATTATTAGCTCTTTTTCTCTTATAGCATGCACCAACAATCATAGATGGCAAAAAACTTAACAAATAAACATGTCCGTACAGTGAGATGTTACTATGTTAGTATATACATTTTTTCATTGGCAAGGGCAAACAAATGATTTTCCTATTATTTCTTGCATCTCCTAAAAATAAAGTTTCCAATGATTAGTATGAAACATTCTTTTCGTATATTCTGGAAAAAAGGAGGCAACTAATCATTTTTTCTCTTCTTCTTTTTATTATAAAAAAAATATCAACCTACTTTTTTTCTTTTCTTTATGTAGTCATTTTGACTCTTTTGAGGTGATTAATTGCTCTCATGTACCCTTCTTCATAGTGCAGAATAAATGGAGCTAGCTACTTATCTCTTTAATAAAAAGATTCATATTAAAGAGATACCTTTTGCACGACCAAAGAAAGGGACTTTCAAAATAATAACCACCAATAATTTGGTACCAGAATACTCAGAAAGCAAATCCCAAATTGGTTAATTCATTGAATCATTCAGTAATTACATGAACTTCCAAATTTGGTGCCAAACAAACAGGGACATCTAATTCGTGGGGACCACATGTCAATGGGACCACCATGAATTATTGTACCACAAAAACTTGATTTTTGTTGGTGCACCATGTACTGCACAATATGTTCATGCCTAAAAGCAATCGCATAAACTTAGATGACATGACACTTTAATATTGACAAGACGTAGAGATGCATATAGAGATTACACCTCATGATACTATATTATTGGATTAGTATGAGATTTATGAAGTTTTTTTTCCTAAGAAAGGTTATTGCAAAAAGATAACATGATTTTTTTTTTCCAAAGATTTGAAATTCGTTCACAATGAATGTTTTAACGATTTTAATTTTATAATTTTAAAAATTCTTAAAAAAAATTATAGTCAATTATTAGACTTATAAATTGATTGTGAATGAAATTTTATATAATTTTAATATTATTTGATATACAATCTAATAAATATAAATCATTGTCAACGAATCTCTGCTCTATAAGTTTGTAATTAAATAAAGAAATACATCAAAACATTTTTTTTTCAAAGTTTGTTTAATGAATAACATAAACTATTAACAAAGTTTGAATCATATTAGGCAGACATATATATATATATATATATATATATATATATATATATATACTGAAAATTTATTATTTTCATTGTGCAGTTTTATATCATATTTGTAAAAAAAAATTATAATGTATTTGTCAAACTTGAAGACCTAAATATATTACTCCTTTGACAGATAAGACAAGTGTCCCATCCTAACTAAAAAACATGTATTACGTATTATTTTTACAAAAAAAATCTGATGATTTAAAAATATTGACGACAATTCTCTAACACAATTTTTTCAATTCTTTTTTGTGCTCAACTAGTAATTCAACGAAGCAATCTCTATCTTGCAACAAATCTCATGAAAGGTGCCTATATTTTGATTAGCAGAGGAGAGAGGGATTTTGTGTGGAAGAGAAACAAGATGAGGAATCAATGTTTTTTTCGTTAGAGTTGAAAGCAAAACAAAAGTGAAAAAGAAGAGAAATTTAGAAGGTTCTTGAATTTATGAATGGAAAGATTTAAAGTATTAGTCAATTCAAGAGGCAAGTTGTAAGAATATTATATAAAGAAGGAAAAAAGAATGGTTGTTTAAGATAACTTTTTAATTTTTAAGCACTTGATTGTACATTTTATGTAGTATTTTTACTTTATTTTATTTCATTTTAAATTTTGTGAATTTTGGAGAGCGCTTTCTTGAGTATTCTATGAAAGACTATTAAATTTAGATTTTTATAAATTTCATACAATTAAAAATCAATCTTTATCTCGTGACGGATCTAGTGAAGGATGTCAATATTATGATTAATACAGCAAGGAATTTTTGTGTGGAAGAGAAACAAGATGAGGAATCGACATTTTTTTCAAAGCAAAAAAAAAAGGTGAAAAAGAAGAGAATTTTAGATGGTTCTTGAATTAGAAACGAAAAGATTTAAAGTATTAGTTGGTTCAAGAGGAGAGGTGTAATAATATTATCTAAAGAAGGAAAAAAAAAGAATGGTTGTTTAAAATAATTTTTGAGCACTTTTTTTTGTACATTTTATATAATTTTTTATTTTATTCCATTTTATTTTAAAATTTATAAACCTTTGAGGAGCACTGCTCTTGTAACCTATATTAATGAAAATTTAGAGATGTGACCTTCATTTTTTTATCAAAAAAAATGTTTAAAATAGAAATTTTTTTTGTGGATGAGAACTCAGAGATAGAGATATTAAGATTAGACTTTAGTATGTTGCTATAGAATCATGTTACAAATGTTTCACATGATAAAATTGCGTTAAATAACGACGGAGTTCACGTTATTTATGCTATATATATATCATTAATTTCCCACTTGCTCATTGTTTGATTGAAATTAAACACTAATTTTATATATATAATTGCATAAAAGAGACCAACATGTGACAAATTAACTGATAATTAATTATTGGCTTGTGAAATGGTTGGAGGAGAGCATTAATTTCATGCCCCCTTTCAATTTCAAACATATATAATTCGTTTGTACAATGGCAGGTGTTTAATTTGTATCACAACCAAATTAATGCTTGGACAATACAAAATGCCACATGCACAAATTTAAGAGCCTCTAGGATGTAAAAGTCGCTATCTATGTATTAATGTTTGTATGTATGTATGTATGTATAGTCCAATTTTGGTGTTGATTGATTTTGTTTTTAATGATAATGTTTATTGCCAAACTTGTTTACAATACTACAAGTATTTTAAACGTGAGGAATTTGAATGTCCAACTTCAAGGAATTAATATGTATAAGAAATACTGTGATATAAGTAATACTGTGATTTGTTATATTTATCATGTTATATTTATCATGTACAGAAATACATTTAATTGTTAGTATAAATATTTTTATATTATATATAAATATATTTGATATTAATTTAAACACTTTTATTTCATATATGAAGGGAGGAGCGAGTCTTAAAAATTTTAAACGTTTCGTCTCTAACTTACATAATCTGTATTCAGAATATTGTGAAATGCAACATGTGAAGTACAAAATTAATATATAATTATTACACCTCAATAAATAATTGGAGGAGAGCATTAATTTCATGCATCACCTTTCAATTTTAAGCATATATAATTCGTTTGTACAAGGACATGTGTTTGTATGATAGCCAAATGCTTGTACAAAAATGCCACATGACAATGACATATGTTTGTATGATAGCCAAATGCTTGGACAATACAAAAATGCCACATGCACATTTTAAGTGCCTCTAGATGTAAAAGTCGTTATCTATGTATGTATGTATGTATGTACAGTCCAACTTTGTTTTTGATTTTTTTTGTTTTAATGTTGATGCTTATTGCCAAACTTGTTTACAATGTTATAAGTGTTTTTAAAATGAGGAATTTGAAAGTCTAACTTCAAGTAATATGTATAAGGTGTCATTATATTGATATTAATTATACGTTGACATGCATCATGATTTATTTGACCGGACCAATATTTTAATTACAAGTCAATAAGACGAATGCTACTCACAACATGAAAATTTAATGTGAATAATAAAGCATACAAATTTTAGTGTACTAAAATAATCAACATGAGTAATACAAACAAAGCAAATTAACAAGGCTAATACTAAAGAATAATGTTTATTATTTGTGTTGAGCGTATCGTTGTTCATACTATGTGTTTTTGTTATTCATTTTGATTATTTTTTAAATAAATTACATTATTAATAATGATATCAGAAATAATATAACAAAATCATTTTCTTGATTTTTTTTCATTTTTCATATTTTTTCTTGACATTAAATTAAGATGTTTTTTTGTTATATTTAGTAAATATTTTATGAACAACATAATTTTTTGTTATATTTAGTAAATATTTTATAAACAACATATTTTTTTCTGTTGATTTTGTTGTATTATAGAGTGATGTACGTCCATACTTTAAAAAGCATTCTTCAATTACTGTCGCATCACATGTTAAGGTACGAATATAATTTTTAATAAGGGGACATAATAATGTATGATGATGTACATCTCAAATCTGAAGAGATTTTTTTATGTCAAAAAAAAAAGAAATATAAAATAAAAAAATCGCATTTTGAGAAATGAACATGCTATTTTTAAGAGTAGGTTTTGAAATATCGAAAAAAACTTTTTTACCTAAGTATCTATTCTTTCATATATTTGGCTCAATTAATACACATATATAGCTCATAAGAAAAGTTAAATTGGAGAAAGAAACTTCTACTTTTAGGAGATTTAATTACATTTTCTTTCTCCTTCAAATTTGATGTATAATTCTAAATCGGTTCTTTTGCTAATTTAGCAGTATTTATGTATAATTATTTGGTTCTATTATTTGATGATTGTTGTTTATGTTTCAGACTAAAGTTTATAAATGAATTTCAAACCATTAATGAATACATATTTGATATTCACTAGTACTAATTCTTTGCCTCTCTTGACTCATCATTAGAAAAATCAGAAAAAATAAACATGCTAAATTTCATTCAATAGTTACCTTTTATAAATATATATTCTTAATCCAATTCATTAATAAAAGAGTGATAAATAAGGGTAATTTGGGTATTAATAGAGAAAATTTTCTCCATGCACTTAATAATAAGTTTTTTTGCGTTGAAAATAACATACATACAAAAATTATTAAATTAATTTTTTAATTTTATGTTGTATTATATATTGTAAGCTGTGTTGATTTTTTTTAAATCTTATGTAATTGAAATATATTATTGTATAATTTTGAATTTTTTTCTCAACAAAAAAAATAAAAATATAACTACAGTGAATGAGTCTGTTTTATAAACTCAGGGATTGATTTTTCGAAATCCAATTTTTAAAAAAAAATATAACGCGATTTTAACATTTTTTTATAAAAAATTATATTTTATTAAGAGACAGATTTTCAAAATCCGTCCCTCTTATAATTAAAATTTTTCATCTTATTTTTTATTTATTTATTTAACTTTAACTATTTTTTTTTAAATAAAAAAAATCAGCATATCAACCCCCAGCAAAAAAAAATTGAGAACTTAAAATAGCTTACAAAAAGTTACACAAGCAACAGAGAAAAATAATGATAGTTTATGCACCGCCGGAATGGGAAACTGGGCCCACGCACGTGCTGGCTGCTATGTAATGTCGTCAAACAAAAAAAAAAAAAAATCCGTACTTCCGTCCCGTTTCATGGTTCAAATAATCAAATGGAAGTGGTCTGGTAGACCAGTACAGAAAATTATAAAAACTACAGGTAAATAATAAGAAATAATAATAAAGAAAAAACCTATGATATGATATGATATGAGAATTTGGCGTAGCACGGCTACACCGCGAAATTTGTACGATAGAATGATAAAATAGTGTACTACCCGACAAATGGACCGGATTTGCGCCTCTTCAGTTGATTGATCAGGTGCGGGTCACGTGACAGTGTGTTCACTAATCACTACTAGTAGACGGGCCCTTTTTTTTTTTTAATTCTTTTTAGTTTTGTTTTAAGTTTCTGTTAGTTTTTTTTAATTATTTAATTTTTTTTGAATACGTGTTTTTTTAGCGTAAATTAAAAACTCTTTTTTTTTTAGTTTTTTATCCGTTTTTTTAAAAAACTTTTTCTTTGGATTGAGTGTTTTTAACTTTTATTTATGAATTAAAATTTTTTAAATATGAACTCTTTAGCGTGAATCAAAAGTTAATCCTTAATCTAGTTACATTCCCTCTGTATAGTTGATGTATATATAATTATATATTTTTTTAATTTTGATAACTTCATATGATATTATGTGAATACATAGACTTTCTATTCCGAAGAGGTCTCCCTCGTCTCCGATTAATATATTTAATTTAAAAATTATCATATTGATAAGTTAATTTTTTTTAGAGTGCCAAAAAGTCTTGCCTCGTGCTTGATTAAAAAAAAAGTTTGGTGAATCAGATAAATTTTACGACTTTTGAAAGTTTATCGCTATAATCATAGTCAATTATCATACAAGTCCGAACAGAAGTATCAAGTTCTTCTCCAATTGTACGCGCACGCCGGACTCTCTTTGCCCTTCTCAGATTGTGACACGTCATTAGTTTTAAATCCGATGGTAATGTTCAATGGAAATCTCGAAAGGAGACGATCCTCAAAAGAAAATGCGACACTGTATCAGTACTGTAGAGTTAATACTATCATTATATTTATAGAATTGTTTAGAAATCTATTCTGCTTTTTTTTTGAAAGGGATGTAAATAGGATTTTTTTTCCCATGATCTGTGAACCGAATTTTTTTTTAATATTTACTGTAGATTAAACTGTATATGTACTGTAACTCCACAGTAAAATATTTGTCCGGAATGGATACTATAAGAAAGATATTCATACTATTGTTATTATTATTATTATTATTATTACCGTTGAGAATTTTTCAGTTATTTTCAAATTATATAAAATTTAAAATATGATCTATAAATTCAAAAATATTTTTATAAATATTTTTTTTCAACTTTAAAACTTCATCATTAAATTACCAATAAATAATCCAACAATCTTTCATATCCAACTATCTTACATAAAAAATCAAACTCATTATTATTAAAATTATCAGTAATACAAAGCAAGGACAATGTCAGCCCTCATGTTTCAACTTGCTTTCAGCTGTTGAATTACATGAAAATTAATGTTAGATGAATAAAAAATGCTCCAGATTTTGTACCTTTCTCTCAGTTATTTTGCAAAAAAATCCAACTTGTACAGTTTTTTTATGCATCAAGTTGAATTCTAAGTCTCAGAATTGTGTATATAATAATGAGTTATAGTTATAGTTTTACTGAGAGAGCAGATAAGAGCCAAACAAAACTTCTTTCGTCACATGGTGGGGCCCACATCATCCACAGCTGGATCCGTCCAGTTCACAGGACCCCACAATCCAAAGAGTCTTTCCATCCGTCCGTGCGCCTCACGTGATACTACTACTACTACTACTTTGGGAGAAACTCTTCTTTCCTTTTTTCTTTTTTTCTCCTCTCGGATTGGAGTGAATTATAAAATAATTTTTTTTAATTTATTTTATATGACTTTTTTTCTCCTCTCGGATTGGAGTGAATTATAAAATAATTTTTTTTAATTTATTTTATATGACTTTTTTTTTCCTTCGGATTCGAGTGAATTATAAAATAATTTCTTTTTTAATTTATTTTATATGACTTTTTTTCTCCTCTCGGATTGGAGTGAATTATAAAATAATTTTTTTTATTTATTTTATACGACTTTTTTTTCCTCTCGGATTCAATGAATTATAATTTTTTTTTTAAATTTACTTTATACGAATTTTAATATAATGGAACGAATAATATTGACCTCTCTTCTTTACTACAAACTTGTAGCAATCAATGCATTTCAAATTTTCAATCCAATTTATTTGGTAGAATAATTAGATAATGGTGCCCTGCCCTGCCCTGCCACGGTGTCGCTTGAGATTAAAATAAGAAAAAGAAAATTGGAACTTTAATTTAGACATTTCACTAAACATTACTTAAACAATGCAATGTAAAGCAATCATATCATAGAATGAAAAGAAAAAAAATTTAAGTAATGTTTAGCCCTCGAGGACAAATAATGGACCCAATATTGATGAGAAATTCAATAAAACATTATTACTTCTTGATAATATATATGGTATATGAACCTCCTATCCAAAAAAAAAATGCATGCTAATGTAATGCCATTAATTTTTTTTAAATTAGCGTATCAAACTTCTTCAATAATTGATGCTTTTTGTTAGATTTGTGTATTAAAAAAATCATTTATGCATATTCTATAATTTTGGATTCCTAACAAACTTCTACATATTTTTTCAATTAAATGTGTTTATTTAAAACTAGAGAAATTTTTATTATCCCCTATCTTTTCATAACATTTCTACATCTCATGATCTAACACTAATAATAAAAGTTACGAGACATAACAATATAATTTGATATGTATCATAGCCCGTAACAGATTATCATGGTTTATAACACTATGATTTGATGTGTCATAATATATTTAAATATTAGTATAAATATTTTTATCTCATGTATGAATATATTTAAATGTTAGTATAAATACATTTGAATAATAGTATAAACACATTGAAATATTAGTATAAATACATTTAAATATTATATAAATATATTTTAATAATGTTAATATAAACGCTTTTGTTTTGTGTATATGAATGAAATGAGGAGTGCGAGTCTTGAAAATTTTTAAAATTTTTTTCTCCGATCTAGAAAATCTGTCAAAAATCCTGAAAATTTTTATGCTCATAATTTTGTAGGGTACATAATTAGTGTGTAATTATTACACCTCTTAAAACTAATTTGTTGCACAATTTTGTCAAATATATTTTAATAATCTCAAATATTGTTGGACAATTTTGCTAACAAACAAAACTAATAAGATATACGTCGGATAGGCGACGAAGTGTGGACCTCATCATTAATTTAACAAAAACCCGTGACATTCTTTTGTATTTCACTATTTTTAGTACACATAGCTACGTACATACAGATACGGTTATTGATATCGTTATCGATACGAGTTTTATTATATATATTAGATGAATTATTATGTATGTTAATGATTGGACCTATAGAAAAAACAATAATGTATATATATATATATATATGGTTTATGCGATCTATTAAATGGTTTTTACCGGGTCTTTAGGATTTTTTTGATCTAATAACAAAATTGATTACTATATATTATTTTCTTGAAAAAAAATATTAGATGTCTAAATGACTGATACATGATTAGCCTAAAAGACAAATTTAAAGGTTAATTGATCAAAAGATTTAATTAAGCCATGAAATTAAATTAAGGGTCTTGTATGCTAGCTAGGAGATCAAATATTTTTATGACCTATTTAACTATAAAAAAACATTATTTGATTGGATTAATAATTCATTATAGGTCAAATAAATCATCCTTGATGATAAATATAAAAAAAATAATTTTGTCCAAATAAAAATCTTGATGTAATCAAGGTGATGAATTAAGCCAACATAATCATAATTACCAGTAGTAACTTGGCTGGTCCAGAACAAAACTATTAATGTTCATCTTGGAAACATACATATTATTATTATCTCATCCTTATGATGATGTATGTACTCCAAGGCTTTAGTTAGGTGGAGTATATGTTTCTCTAGTTCAGTTGTAATTTGCTATTTTTTCCGGACAAGAGGAAAAAAACATTGTTATTAGATGGTTAAAAATTCTCAAATTAATTTATCTTAATTCATCTGAAAAATTAAATAGCATAAGGATTCTAAAAAATATATATAAAATTTGACATTTTATAAAATTTTAATACGAAAATTATATTAAATAGTTCAGATCAGTTATTTTTAACTTTGAATTCAATGTGAAACACGTTTACTATGACTAATAAATCTTAATAAAGAAATCCCATTCCAAAGAAAAAATAAATATCTGGAGAACTAATTAACGGTACTGAATATTTTTGAGGAAAAAATAGATAATATTATTTACACGTACGAAACTTTCAAGCAATGTAACCGTGTGGAAAATCACCGGTCCAACCCTAAAGAAACTGAAATTTTTATCTTCTGTTGCATTACATCATATAGTATAATATACAATCCGTTCGATTATATTGAGATTTATGTAATATAAATCTCAAAAATCTCTCCTGTAAAGCATCCATTCGATCGGCGTACAGCGCGATGCTGTTACACCATACATCATAATATGTAATCCGTCCGATCGAATTGAAATTCATACAATATAAATCTCAAAAATCTCTTCTATAAAACGACATACAATATAATATTACTACATCATATAATATAATATAATATAATATATAATCTATTTTATACAATATAAATTTCAAACGTCTCTCCTATAGAACACCCGTTCAATCGACATAGGTGATGTTGCGCTGTAAAGGATGAAATCCAGGAAGCTGGCGATGTCTGAAGTTCACACCAGACAATAAGGACATATATATTATTTGAAAAGATGTGTAAAAGACTTCAACTTTGCCTACGTGTTTCCCCAAAAAAAGGAAAAAAAAAAAGGCTTGAAACCTAGCAGTCTCTCTCTCTCTCCCTTATAAAAACACGCAACTCTCTTTGATTAATGTCTTATATAGAGAAAATATTTACTTTCTCAAATATTATTTTTTCAAATTTATCTTTTACGTATTATTTATTTTAATTAGTTCACGTCATTTCTATTTTATTTTTTTAAAATTTTTTTATCTTCAAATTAATTTTATTATTTAATTATATAAATATCTAAAATATTTATATAAACATTTAAATAATATATATGACTTATCTTTCATATATTTTTATTTTTTAAAATTCTCTTTCTCTCTCTTTTTTCATATACTTTTGTTTTTTCAAGACATTTTTTTTTGCTCTTTTTCTTTCCTCTTTTTTATCATTGTCATTTTTTTTTCTCATATAATTTTATTTGCTGACTCTTTTTCTCTTTTTTTTCTTATTACTTTTCTTCTGATTTATCTAAATACTTGAGTTTCATATATAAATACATGAGTCTGAAATATAAACACTGAATTCAAAATAAAATACAAACACGTTTAAAATATATAAACATCAGAATCATTTATATAAATATCTGAGTACATAATATATATATTTGAATTTGTTGTATTTACATGAGAGCACATAAACATATTATTTTATCAAAAATGAAAAAAATAATATATGTAGATATATTTTTTTTAATCAAATGAAGAATTACTGGAATATTTAAGTTGAGTACATTAATCTCTTTCAATTATATATATATATATATATATAGAGAGAGAGAGAGAGAGAGAGAAATCTATCAAAATATCATCTTCTTGCTATAGCTTAAATAATTAAGGTTCTCTGTGTCTTGGCCCAAATTAAGTCGGAGAAAGAAATCAAACATGGCGAGAGGTGAGCAAGTACAGCTGCAGAGAGTTCTACGCATGAACAGTGGTGTAGGTGAGACTAGCTATGCCAAGAACTCAACCATGCAAGTATGATCTCTCTCTCTCTCTCTCTCTCTCTCTCTCTCTCTCTCTGTGTAAAGGGAAATACATATTTTGGTGTTCCTCTTGTTCAAATTTTGTCAAGTATATTCCTTGCTAGTTGTTATTAATTATATATTTGGAATTGAATCTATGTCTTACATACACAAATATATATACAATTTTTCTATAAGATGATATTGAAAGCAAATGCTACAAGGTTATTAATTGATAAACGATCTTTCTTTAAGCAGAAGGTTATAGCGTCTTTGACCAAATCAACAAGAAAGGAGTTAGCCAGAGAGTATTACCGGACCCACCTGTCAGAGAAGATGATCATAGCTGATTTGGGCTGCTCCACTGGCCCCAATGCAATACTGATGGCTTCTGACGCCATCCGATCGGTTCTTGCCATGTGCTCCGATCTCGGCCTTCCGGTGCCAGAGTTCCAAGTCTTTCTAAATGACCTGCCATGGAATGACTTCAACTCTATCTTCAGGTCCAGAATTAATGAAGCTTGTTACAAATCTAATCTACTCTTAGTTAATTAATAAATTATGTATTGTAAGTTACTAACTGAGAATTCAAAATTTTCAAATGGATGAATGTATATATAAATAGGTCATTAGGGGATTATTATTTGTCACAAGGCGGAGACACTGAGGGACAGCTTTGCTTAATTTTGGGTGCACCGGGTTCGTTTTACGGTCGCCTTTTCTTATCTAGGAGCTTGCATTATGTGGTTTCTTCTTCTAGTCTTCACTGGATCTCTGAGGTACAAAATTTTTATAATTTTAGTAGATACAGTATGTATCTTGCTATTACGCAGAAGCCATGCACTATGTATTTTGAACAAGCAAAGTGTGTGTTCTGATCCATATTTTTGACAAACTGTTTGCAAAAAAAAGAAGCAAATGAAAAATTATTTATATCCAAGACGAGTAACAGGTATTCTTTATTACTTTAATTTGGTTGTAATTGTCTGTTAATTATTTTCTTTTTCTCCAACTTTTTCTGAAGATCCCTCAAGTTCTCCGAGAGGGAAGCATAGTCAACAAAGCAAGGATATACATATCCAAGATAAGCAATCCAGGTGTATCTGAGGCCTACAAGAAACAATTCCAAGCAGGGTTCTCTTTGTTTTTAAAGTGTAGAGGAGTAGAGATTGTGAAGGGAGGTGTGATGGTGCTAACATTTATGGCAAGAAGAGGATCAGATCCCTCTGCTGAGGAGGATAGCTATATGTGGGAATTATTAGCAGTAGCTCTCATGGACTTGGCATCTGCTGTACACGTTTATTCTTTTTGTTTTTTCTATATTTAATGTCTAGACAATTATTATTTTTTCCTATTCATTGAAAAAGGTTGTTTTAACTTCTAGCTGGTTCAATTATATACTTTACTGTACTAGCAATTGTCAACAGTAATTGCCATGGATTTTTTTTTTATCAAATATTTTTTAGGGGACTTTAACTGTCAGAGATAGTGTATTATTCTTTTAAGTTTCATACATATAATTAAGAACCCTTTCTAATCTTTGATTTTTTAATTTTTTTTTGGGGTGGTGGTAAAGTAAAATTTTTTGAAAATTTTCTATTTAGATCCTAACTATTTCTACAATTCAGTCCAATTACACATTGTTTGTCCTGCAATTTTGTTAGTATAAACCTTTATTACTATCCAACTGAGTTTCTATGTGATTAATTAATTTGTAGGGTTTGATTGAGGAAGAGAAAGTGGATTCCTTCAATGCACCTTACTATGCACCCTCCATGGATGAGGTTGAAGAAGAGATCACAAAAGAAGGCTCCTTCATTATTAAAAAGATACAACTCTTTGAAGCAAGCTACGATGCACTGCTTGAAGATCAATGCTTCGAGGAAGAAAAACAAGAAACTCAGAGCACGCCCAACGGTACATCGACCGGCATCAACGGGTTTTCACATCTTAAAGCACGACGGTACGCTGAGCTGACAGCAAGGACGAACCGGGCTGTGCTTGAGTTGATGATAAGGAACCATTTTGGAGGAGAGATAATAGAAGAATTGTTCATGAGGTACTCTGATTTGTTAGAGGAGTACTACTCTAGGAACAAGGCAGAGCTTACAAACATACTAGTTGCTCTGGAGAGAAATTAATTAAGCTCATGATGTGCTTTGTGCTGTGTGGATGTCGTTTGATTTGTGCATGAAAGCTTGTCAGATTGTGATTGTGAAACACAAAGAGTGCTTTTTTTTTTAGTAATGTTTTTATTATTACTATTTCATAGTAGGAACTAATTAATGCACACACCAAAGTAACTAATTAATTACTAGCACTCATTTCACTATCGAGAGCAGTGTAGTGTAGCTCTATATTAGCATTCTAAGTAGTAACAGTTTTCTACACTATTAATTGATAGTTTGCTACAACACTGCATATATACTAGTTGTAAAATGTATAAAAGTTAAAGCGTTTTACTTGAAATCACAAGAAACGATTAAACTGTACAACTAAATTCCGAGAATCTAGACAGATCCATTACATAATCATAAATGCACAATCACGTGACAACTAAACTACGTACCTAGCCAAAATAACTAGCGACATGTTTATATAAGTGTTCTGTTCCCACACAATGATTTACTGAACTTAACATTAATGACACATTAACACTAAATAATTTACATCTTTTTTTTTTTTTGAAACGGGCAGAGAGAGATAAGCTGTCTCCACGCATGTGCAGAGAGTAAATGACGTCAAAATTCATAAGGGCACAAAAATAACTTCTTGATTGCAAAATCAACTGATACACTCTAATTAATCTAGTCACCAATTGCTCTTATATTGCCAAAACTCACTATTAATGTTAACCAACAACAAATTGGCACTTGACGGAGAGACGTCACAATTTATTCATGCCGTTACTATATCTTATCTGATACTGATACCAGATATTTCGCTAATCTAATTAATTAAGCAGCTAATCTATGTGTCTGATTAGAAATAGAAGGATCTTCTCATCAATGGGAAGGACTTCGCAATTAAAAAAAAAAAAAGTGTTTGATAAGAATTTGCAGTGTGAAGCATGTCCATCAGAACATTCTACGAAGGAATATTACAAATTGAAACCGAATTTTTTTTTTTCAAAAACTATAGTTCCATACCTTTTCAGTATATGTCTCAAAAGTAGAATAATGTGGCTTTATAATTTGTGTTATTGGATGGAATTTACCCACACCAATTTTTTTGCTGGTATTGGAGTGATTTCCCTGCACGACACATTGTTCTGGTAAAGCTTATTTTTTTTTTTTTTTTGCAAGCAGTACCAATACCTTTCCCTGCTGGTACAACCTTGCATGTTTTCAGCACACATTGAATAAATGAGAGAACAGAGACAGTTTCATGCTTTTAGCATCAGGCTCCAGAGTATCTGTTTTCTTTTTTATCATAAACTCTTACCACCTGCTGTCTTCATATCTATTACCAATCATTAAAATTCTTAGCAAGTGAATATGATAGGACTTAATAATGAGATGCCCTACAGAATATTAAAACCTAAATTAAAGTTGAATTGGGAATGCTAGCCTGTGCCACCAAATTAAAGTCTGGAGTACAAACCTTTACCTAACAATGATGACGACTCCGTCCTTTCCTGCGCTTGCTTTCTCAGTGAACCTCAGCAACAATCTGTTAGTGAAAACTGAAATTAACCCACAACTACTATACTGTTTCCAAATACTTTTCAACTCTCTCTAATGGAATCCACTTGAAATATTTAACTTTCTGGAGCATATACGAACATTACTGTGGAGGAAAAAATAGGAGCTCAAAATACTTTTATCTTTTATATTCCTCTGAGTTATTATTTTATACAAACGAAATCAACAAGTCTTTATATAGACACTAGACACTACTCTGTCAAAAACTGAAAAACAATAAATTCTATTAAAAAACATAAAAGACCACTATCTCCTTATCACCCTTTGGCCTTTCAGCTATAAAAAACTCTTGACCTTTTATTTTTCCTAACTTCTAAATTTAAAGCCCACTAAAAATAACATTTAATGTTTATTCAACAGTTAGTACTTAGTAGGCTTCAATTAATGCTCATTTATAACACCAACACTAGACACCGAGATACATGATAATAACTTGATAAGAGAATTACTCGGCATTATTTTGGCACACCATTGAAGCCTGTAAAACAGAAAGAAAAGGAGCAAATGGCAATAACAGAAAATTCACTATCTGGGAAAATTTATGATGTCTTCATCCTTTGTTAAACAAAATAAAAAGAGAGTATCCATATATTAAGATACAGACAAAGCATTGAACAAGAAGAAAATTCACATTTTGCTGCAGTATCCCAAATATCTGACGGTTTAAATTTCCAGTGTACAAAATCCTTTGCCTTTTATCATATAGTGATCAATTTTTGATAAAGCATAGTTTATCTAAAAGAAGAATGAACATGATTTGTATATTAAGCCTACTGGAGCAGAACTTGCTCAATACAAGTCTGTATAACATTGGACATTGTCACATGATTGTACATTGTATGTTTAAAAGAAAAAAATCTGACCATGATATTAAAACAAAACGTTGTATAGTAATAATTAACAACACTTCTGCTATATCTTGACTTTGTAGGATATAATAGAAAAAGAATTTGTAGATATAGGAGAAAGAACTAGCTCATCTTGTATATTCTTCTTTTGCCCTCTTTTATCTTTCAAATGCTATTTGGACCGTGCAAAAAGGATAGCTCTTATATTTATGCACGACTAACGAGGACCATGCAATGCTGTCAGCAAAGTAAGCAGCCACTGTGCAGGGATGATGTACAAAAAGTCATCCACTGGATAGCAAACTTCTAACATATTGCCTAGGGCATTAAAAGCTTATTATGCATTAAAAGCTTATTATCAAGCTCATTGCGGTAGACTTGAATGAGGCCTGCACTGTCAATTGTCTCAAGTTTTTCTTTCAAAATGCTGCTGTACTTATCATCTCTATCCTCCATGCTTCTTATTATTTCCACCTGATTTTTTTAAATAAAAGAAAACAAAAGATTAAAAGGCAGAAAGACACAGAGAGAGAGAGAGAGAGAGAGAGAGAGAGAGAGAGAGAGAGAGAGAGAGAGAGAGAGAGGGTGGGGGGGAAGAAATAGTATAAATAAAAATGGAATGCATGTGCACCTGTTGTTGAAAGGTACCAAACTCTTCAGAGCTGAGAAAGCCGTCACAATTTGCATCAAGTAGGCGCATGAGCTCTTTTGCATCCTCACTATCCGCACCCAGATCTTGCATCACATCCGATAGCTCCTCTATACTTATCATGCCATCCATGTTTTTGTCCATCAGGGAGAACACCCCCTTCCTCTCTCTGCAACCCATATCTAGCTCCCTCAGCCGCACAGCTGCCACCTCTGCTGCTGCAATCATTATTGTTTTCAGCCGTTTCGCCTCCTCAGGGTCTGTGAGCCCACCCTTGTACATGGAGTGCGCCGCAGCCCCGCCAATGGCCACACGGTGCATCTCAGCTGTCCGGATCTGAACCTCCATTAATGGCCAGGATAGTCCCCCAGCCCCTTTCCCAACATCCACCGCCACATGCAAACTACGGTATCCATTCCCCTTTGGCCTCGTTATGTAATCCTTTGTCCTCTCTGCTACCTCTCTCCATAGGCTCCTAATCAACTCATGGGTCCTGTAACATGCCTGTGTGGCCCACATATCAGAGCTTGCATCCAGTATCACTCTCAGCCCTAGTATGTCGTTCACCTCTTCTGGTTTTCGGCCATCTTTTAGCAACTTCTTCATGGTGCTGAAGCGGCTCTTATACCGACATTCAATTGATATGCCATCTACCATCTCCCCTAACTCCTGATCTGCATTCAACGCACACGCCAGCTCTTCCTTGTATGACTCGAGCAGCTTTTTACTCTCCTTTTCACGGCTTCTCAGCCATGTATCGACAAAGCCATAGGAGAATGGAAACAGATACCTTAAAATGATTTGCCAAGCAAAACAATTCAAACAAACAGTACCAAGAACTAGAAAGGAAAGGACTTGACATTTTACAGGGAGGGCCATATCAACTACTTCTCATGTTTGCATTATGCAGGAAACTTTTGATGATTCATAAGTGCATTACAAGGAATTATTTCAATATATACAGAAATAATACCTCTAACATTAACATAGGTATTTTACCTAAAGGAGAGGTCTTCCAACTTTAGAGAGAGAGAGCCAGCCCCAACTGCATGCGCGAGAGGTGCATAGATCTTAATGACCTCGAGGGATTTGACAATCTGGTGGCATTTCGGCAAGTAATCAAGATTTCGCATGAAGTCGAGCTTCAGAGCTAGTTCCAGAACAAGGGCACGGATGTCATAAAAAGTGAGGCAATATTTCCTAAGAGCCGCAGCACTATCTTCGTCCAGAATGTCAACCTTCATTGGAGCGTGCCTCATGCGCAGACTCTCATGTAAGAGGTGAGCAGTACCTGGACCAATATGGGTCTTTATTTCATGCATGCTTAACAAGCCCGCTTCTAAGGCTTCTCTCAATATTCCAGCCGATATTACCTCTGTGTCCATCTGTCACCATTCAATCAAATTTAGCAGTGCACCTTGAAAACATCCTGAATATCTTATATATCGCAACAAAAGTGAGAACAAACAAAGAGCTAAATCTTGACCGTACAGTGGAGAACTTTACCCACAATTATATTTCTCTCTCTATGAGTGAATGACAAAGAAGATAAGGTTTGTTTTGAGCGTTCTGGTAAGACAGGAGAGGGCAAATAGGATAATTCATATTTTGTGTATTGTGAGTTCCACTTCTGGGACTAAATTCCCAGAAAATACCAGACAAGTAGAAATTTGTCTCCTCTTAATCTTTTAAATTATTTGGCTTTTCTATAATGTACTGTTGATCATAAACAACCCTTACCTCCTAACTATTATATGCCCTGTATTTGTTAGTGCAGGTACTAGACCTATTCAATACACAAGTCCTCGTATACCGATTTTGAAACGACAAATTGGAACCAGTACTCCATAAGTGGTGGTATAGAATTATCTATAACCAACATATTAGTACCATATGTTGAAACTTTATACTGAACTTTGCAGAACTAAAACTAAATTATATCAAAATAAAATTAATGTTAAAGGATGGAATAACAAATTGAGGGAATCATGAATAACCTGAAGATCAGCCAAGAGGGTAGCAACAGCCAGAGCCCGGGACAGCCGGTCGCGGCCATCAGGTGCGAAATCAGCCGCCTGAAGCAAAGGAATCGACAATTTGAGGGACTTGAAGAGCAGCTGAGAAGACGAAGAGGTGTTAGACAAGGAGCCCATGCGCTCTGTGATGTCATTAAATGCACCGACTAGCTCCGCCACCATCTTGCCCCCGCGTTTCTCCAAGGAATTCGTAGGAGAGGATACTGGAGAAGGGACGGATGTGGAGGCCAAGCGGCGGAGGGAGGGGGAACGTCGGCGACGGCGGTGACGGAACAAGGTCGGATTCGGCGGGGATTGGAGAGGTTGAAGTGTGGCAGACATAGCACCACGGTGACGACTTCTTTTTTTCCTTGTGATTTTCACCAACGAATCCAGCTTAATAAAAGAGCGGTTTTAGTTTAATCAGCTCACCAGTTACTTCCTCTCATCACTATTCGGTATTTGACAAAAGGAGAATGCTTCAGAGGTATCATTATTTATACAGTCGTTATACTGACTTTATTATTATATATATTAACGATTTTATTTTATATTTTTATTATTTAACTTAAATATCGCTAATATGTATAATAATTTATTTAAGTTGAATAATAACAGTATTGTATAAAATAAATTTATATAATAAAATCTATATCGATAACGGTACCAACAATTATATATTATATATTAGCTTCCTTTGAAAAAACATCAGCAATTATAGAATCATTATGTAAAACCAGCACCACAAAACAAAACTTAATGAGGACAGCAAGGTTAATAGATTGAAGAAAAAAGTAAGCTGATTAAACTAAAACAGATTATTGGAATTACAAGTTAATAGCAGTGGTATAATTTTCTATGATTATGATGAAGATTCATGGCTTAGAAAAGAGAAAAAGAAATATTCTAGTAATTTGATATTACTATTCCAATGCAAAGATGAGATTGGTTTTGACATTGCTGGTGTTTCATTAATAAAAATTAACGGTTTGATCCTTATTTTTTTCTTTAAAAAAAGAAAAGAAAAGAAATTAGCTGTGCCCATTCTTACAAATTTCCTAATACTTTTCATAATTTACAGTTTAAAATAGAAGCAAAATAATTTGCTTTGTCCTTAGAAATATCAATAGGAATTAATTTTGTTTAAACAAAAATAAAGCACTTTATCAAAGTTGTTCCAATCGCTTTGAGCTGGATCCTCCTATTGATAAAGAATTAATATTTTTTCTCTTAATAAGCTTGACATGTTACATGTCATATATTTAGAGTCCGGCTTCTTTAGAGAACACGAGGAGTATTCTGTCTAATCGATTCGAACCATTGGATGTTATTTACGGGACAGGTTTAATAAAACAGACGATAACAAAATTTATATTGAACGGTCTAGATTTTCCCCACTATATCTGTAGTAATACTACGGAGGATGTGAAGTCATATATTTATGTGTCGTACTAATAGGAAATGACAAAAGTATAATTATAGTATCAAATGATAAAATTGCATTTATAGTTTAAGATTGAAATTCATTAGTATCTGATTAATTTTATAATTTTGACAATCATAAAAAAATAAAATCAAACCTTTCGGATATGATCCTTATTTTATGCATATTATACATATAAAGAATAATAAAATTTCATATAAATTTAACTGTTCATCGAATGACTCAAAATTTTTAATTATCCATATTTTATGAAATTTGATCAAATATGGAAGGACATTCAAATTTCATGCAAATCAATATATAAACAATTTATAGAAAAAAAAAATCCATATTTCTATATTTTCTTAGTTTCAAGAAATTGAAAAGATATATATTATTAAGGTTCTCAAATTAACTTTATTGTCAATGAAATCCAAGTAACAATTTAAAATCTAGATAAAATATTACATAAACCACTTACCTGTAAAGATACATTGAAAAACAAATACATCTTATTTATCTCTCTCAAAAAAATTTAATTTAAAATTGTTTCTCTACATCGGGATTTTTGAAATGGAGAAATCATCCCATCACTTTAATTTTTTAAATAAATAAATTAATTAAAAAACATAAATAAATAAAGAGTCATTTATTGGTATTCAGTCGATTAATAATTAAAGTATTCATAATCGGCTCCAAAATCACGAGTCATTTATTGGTATTCGGCCCCCAATTTCGGGCTGTTGGGTTGGGCTTTAGCTTAGCTTTACATGTTACGCCTCTTTTTGATAATTGAAATAAAAATAATTTAAAATTTTTAATATAAAATAAATTAAAATATTTATGAATACCGAGTAAAATTAAATCATCCAATTTCATAATTTTTAATATTTTTTATTCTTATTAATTAATCTATTTATTTCACTATCATCAAATATTAATACTTTAATATTTAATGATAGTTAAGGCACATCACGTTTAGTACGACGTATCGAATCAATACGGCACATATAATACGCCATCATTTAACCGTACCGTACCGTCCTCTCTCCATTTTTAATGCGATACGATACGCATGTCAAAAAAAATATATCAACCTATTATACTGTGCCGCGACACGGCAAGTCACGCACGATTTTAAAACTCTATGTGAGAGTGAGGGACCAGATAGTACTACAGCAACAGCATGGTGTTCTCTGGTTCACCAACAAACTTTAATTTCTAGTAACTTTTCATCATTTGGGTCAAATTAAGTAGCTGAAGCAACTTTTGTTGTTCACTAAATTAATGAATTCTATTTTATTTTATTTTTGTTTTTTTAGATGAATATAAATATAAAGATTAAAATTATTTAAGTTTTAAATATGTATAAAAAATTTCACCGAATTTATAATTTTTCATACAGAGAATATTTTTTATTTTTTTATTTTTTTATTTTGTAAAGTTAAGAATTTGTATCTGCTCAATGTGTTAATATTGTGATTTGTGGTTTGATTTATCCGATTCAAATTGAACATGTATGGTCTGATCCAAATTTTTTAGGGTTTTTTTTTGTAGATTTATGTTAAATTTAAATCGGATGGTTCCGATCGTATCATGGTTATAATATAATTGCAATTATGACAACTGATGTAAACCTGATATATGTATCACTTTTAAAATAGAAGTATAAAATATATTTTTCCATATGTTGTCAGATTAAAATAATAACTATCACTTTGCAGGTAGGTAATCATAAAAGCACAATCATTTTGATAGTGCATAATCATTAATCGTCAAGAAAAATAATTATAAAAAATGACTTAAAACAATTTTATATATTGTTATGTAACTAATACAATGATCAGAACTCAAATTAGTATTTCTGAAAAAGATAAAAACACATTGATCTCTGTGATCAGAACTCAAATAATGAAAGCTGTGTAGCTTTCTAATTTTACAGAGAATGCAGAACATCAATTGCTGTGCAGCTTTCTAATTTTATATTATAGGTGGTATTGACAAAATATTATATTATTCATGAACGTAGGTATCCAAAGATGGAGCTAGAAAAATCCAATAAAAAAAATCTTATCATATATATATTATTTTACTCATATATATATATATATATATATCGAGTAAAATTAGCATGAATTTATTCTTATTAATAACAAGAATTCATATATATATATAAATGATATTATTTTACTCATATATATATATATATGAGTAAAATTAGCATGAATTTAATCTAATTAATAACAAGAATTCGACAAAGGAAGTAAAAAATTCAATGATATCATTTAATAAATCTAAAAGTATTAAATATTTTCTTATTAATTAAAGTTCTTTAAAAAATATTTAATTTGCGAGTTAATTTTTTTTTTCAGAGAATACATATGCAAATGTTATCTGCATTACTGCACAGCATATCTTATCATAAATGCATCTGCATAATGTTTATGTACTAATGTAGCGACCAAGTCTATTAGCATGTATTGCACAAAATCTAATCCAAGTTTTCAAATTCCGCTCCAATTCTCAACTCATAGGTAATTTATTGATGAGTGTCAGTTTTACACTTAGAGACATCCAACTTGTTGTTTTTCCAAGCTAAAACTTGATTTCAATTGCATCTCCAAGTCAGAATGACACAACGAATGAGAAACAGCATTTGAATCCTTCTGACGACAGAAAGAAAAAACCTTTCGGATCCCGTCCTATCCAGGGATGAATCAAGAATTTCAAAGTATGAGGGTCAACTAAAAGATTTTTTGCTTGAGAAAAATATGAGGTTCAAATATAAAAAATATGGGGGTCAATTTAGAGTATTTGTAAGAACTAGTATCGTGCTCATGCGTTGTAATGGAGATATTATGTAAGAGTCAAAATTTTCATATATATAACATATTTTTCCTAAAAAAATATAGAGAAAAGAAAGAAAAAATAATTCATGAATGAAATTAAAACATATTATTATGCGCATCTCATAAAAATGCATATGATTTGAGGAAGTACATGAAGATAATATCAAATCTTTGAATATAATAGAGACATTAAAAAAGTTAAGTAATTATTTGTCAATTCTGCTATTAATTTATTATGGCATAATTGTCCCATTGTTTCTAATTTGGCTGTATACTTCCTTTTTTTTTATGAAATAATTGATACCTCTTGAATTAAATGTAATTTATATTTATGTATGAATGTAGATTAATTTTATATTTTATTCTATAAATGTCTCTCCATATAAATATAAAATGCTAATATAAAAAGAAAGTATTAAATATTATAAATTATAATTAGTCAAGAATTGATAGATAAGATATACTAATCCTATAAATGAATTACATAGATTTTTCTCATTCCAAATAGAACGGCTAAAACATTAATTATCATAATTAATATGGTCCAGAAAGAAGGAATATAACTACATTTTATATATTGGTAATAGATCTGAATTGTAATTAGAGAGATGTAAATTTATGACAAAATTTGTATAAGGATTTGTGTTGATGAGCGAAATTAAATGAGTAAATCTCAGCAATTCTGAGATCATAACAGCGAAATCAATGATTAAAATTAATTCTGAAAATTAATCAATTAATCTGAACCGTTGCAAGATCAGAATAGTTACACGCTTAAAAAAAAGTAAAGATAAAAGATAGAATATTACTTTAAAGAAAAAATCTCTCTCCCCAGCCTTTCATCCCTCGTTCCCATACCCGGCCTTTTAACCCATGCGAGTTAAATTCCAGACCACATGTTCAATTGTTTGGTTTAAAACGGTAGTTGGGTCCCATTGGGCCACTACCGAACATTTTTTTTTTTTTCAGAATTTCATCAATTTGCTTTTCCACTTGTGCCTACTTCCTTCCTTCCATACGGAGCATCTTTTGATGAGTTCTTTTCTGATGTATCTACGATCTCTCAGCGATCTCTCGGTGATCTCCTCGTCGATTGACAACAACGATCTTTTTGGCAATCTCTCCTCTCTCTTTTCAGATATGAAACATCTGACATTCAATTATCAATATACCTAATAAGGGGGGGTTTATTGGCCCGACAGTCAGATATAAACACCCTTATAATGAGGTATGAACACCTATCACAATGAGGTATAAACACATCTAACAGTTAGATATAAACATCTTTAACAGTTAGGTATGAACACTCTTCATAATGAGGTATGAACACCTTTAATAGTTAAGTATAAATATTTCTTATAGTCAGATATGAACTCTCCTCACAGTCAAGTATGAACACCCCTAAAATAGCATGTGAGTGGGACGTGAGTAATGGTGCTGGAGGAGCGAAATGCACATGCTTCACGTGATTTTGATGTTAAAATTCAAATTAGCACGTATCTAATTGATGAGTGACGTTGTTAGAGTGTGTGATTAGGGCGTGTCATTCATAAGAGTAGTTTTTAGTCTGTTTGGGGTGTTTATATTTGCAAAGTCCGGTGTTCATACCTATAATGCATGGTATATATATTGGAAGTGAGATGTATTCAGATTTGTTATATATGCAGGAAATAATTGGGGGATTTTTGTTGAGGGACAGTTAGCTCCCCCTACTTTAAAATATATATAAATATGCATGAAATGTATAAAATTTTGGAAATAAGGGGGGGTTTATTGGCCCCATTTAAACAGTGTACATCCGCCGCTGGTCCTATCTAACCCTAAAAATTTTAATCCAACCGTTATTTTCTTCACAGAAAAAGTTACCATCCATCCTTACAAGCAGAGGATCCGGACCTCTTTGACATTGTAACTCACTAATAAATTCTCACGTTAAGGTTGCCATTGACTTATTAGGTCCGGTCCAACTAACCGACCAGGGAAGAACACCACACTGGCGCTTTCAAATTACTAGGTCAAGAATAAGGTTAAAAAATATAAACCATCCAATTAACCTCCACTAAATACTACTAATTAATCCATAAACAACAAGAGGCCAGCAGCACGAACGTAGCTGCAATGCTTCCCCAATTTCGAAATCTAGGCATTGTAATTTGTACAACGGCTTTTATTCTATTTCTTTACTATTTTCTTTCTACCCGTGCTCTCTCTTTCTCCCCCCATTTCTGGTTCTCTTGCTTTCTTTCTTTCTTTTCTTTTCTTTTTGAGATATTCTCTTCCACTTTCTCTTTGTTCAATATCATGGTGAAGGAAACAGCGTTTTGTTCCCGTTGCTCTCGTAATTGAAGCCATCCTCATCCTCTACATTCATTTTTGTACTTTTATTTTAATGAAATTTGTGAAACAGTGTTTAACATATTATGCAAAATGTTTATTATTTTTTTCTATGTTGATTGATTTTAAGAAAATTCGAATTAAATATAGTGTTGAAAAAAATATATAATTTTTAAAATTTTTATTTCAATAACGTAAATAAGCTAATGGTAGATATATTTAACATCAAGTATAAATAATTTAATATATATAAACGGTATGAGTAATATATAGATGCAGATAAAGAAGCAATTATAATTTTTATTACTAAATTACAGTTTCGTTTAAGTCGGACTAATTTTTTCTCAAAAAAAAAGTTTAGTGGACTAATAAAATTAGGATTTCACCCTTATACAATACCAAGTAAAATTGCAGAGATTCTGACGTACGTCCAACTGGGGTTAAGTGCCATCCTGAGGTAAAATTGTCATCACATGTTGGTTTTGACTTATTTATATCAATTGCCTTCAAACCTGCTCTAATATTGACTGCTCATTTTAACCAATTCACCAAAATTAACATTTCTACTCTCAGTATCAGTAGTTGTAGGTTGTGTACTATATTGACTGTCTCATTTCTACTGCTCCAAAAAAGGTTGTGTGCTATATTTAATTAATTTGTCGTCTTTCTATTCCCCCCAGCCCCCCCAGCCAAAAGCCAAATTAAAAAAACACACAGATACACACATATATTTGACATCTTCTTCACAACCTGCTTAATCAGTGCCTTCAAAGCTCTCTTCAAGAGAGTAATGGCGATGGTTTCTATTTCCATGGGAAGAGGAGAGGCTCAGGCGACGAAAGAATGGAAAGAGAAAGAGCTATATACAGAGAGAGCAAAGGCATGGTCTGAGTTGAGGCCCAGGTTGTCGGAGAAGAAGAAGGTGGCCGTGGTGTATTATTTGTCGAGAAATGGCCATTTGGAACACCCCCATTTCATGGAAGTAGCTCTCTCCTCCTCCGACGGTCTCTATCTTAAAGGTAACTTTTGTGAAGCATCAACTATATTCTCTTTGTTTTTCATACTATAATAATAATTGGTATCTAATATCTTAATTTGTATATATTAAATCCAGATGTTATAAACAGATTAAGTGCGCTTAGAGGTAGAGGCTTGGCTGGTTTATATTCTTGGGCAGCTAAACGGTTTGTTCTCATAAACCTTAATTATCTTTCGTTTTCTATTTTTTTAGATTAAGTAAAGAAGAGGTTAGAGGTGACAAGCAAGTGGATTGGGTCGGACAGTTTGGTTATAGGTTGACATTCAAGATTTCTCAGATCATTTCTGATTCAGGTTTGTTTCGAGACTATGACCATTTAGGTACCAGATTGGAGAGGTTTGGATAACGGTTTGATTAAATCGGAGATTCCAGTTATGTTGTTCTTCCTATAAAATTGATTTTGGATTAATGGTCAATTATTATTCTTTTAATCCAACCGGATTGTAAGTTGGATTATGCGTGTTTGGATGTCATGCCAGACCAATCAAGATTGTGCAATTTTTTTGGCAAACTTAAGAGCAAGTGAGTTAATTAATTAAGTGGTATTGATTGTGATCAGGAGCTATAAAAATGGCTATGTGTGGCATGATCTAACTGAAGAAGATTTCATACACCCAGTTCATGGCAACGAATACGTGCTCAAGGGAACGGAGCTGTTGAACCTTGGCCCGGCGGCTTCATGCTCTGAAAATTCGGTCGGCACATCATCTTCCACTTCTAGCACAGGGAAGATTCTTGAAACCTCCAAATCAAGCCGAGATGACTCTGATTTCTCTGCTCCGTCAATAAGGTCGTCACAGAAAAAAATTTGGGGTTCACTTGAGTTGAAGGAATACAACGCCTACAGAGCTGAATTGATGGAATCTGACAACAAAACTGTTAACAATTTTAGCAATGTTCGATCCGCTGATGCGTCGACACAAACTGACGAGAGGCGGTATAGGAGGAGAGAAATAGCACATCCACATCCACCCTCAAATCTAACGGTCGGAAATAAAACGATAGAGCTAACGAGGGATGAGATTTCGCCCCCGCCTACATCAAGTCCTGATACTCTTGAAACACTGGTAAAATGCAACAGTCGGATTTTGGAAGATCAGTATCTGATGGCTGGCAACATAAGAGGAAAGACATCAGCGGTGCTGATGCATTTGATATCATGCGGGTCGATAGCGGTGAAGGGGCAGAGTGTGGTGGTTGTGCCACATCACGGAGCGAGACTGACAAGGGGGTCCCACAGTCAGATTGGGGGCAGCTGTAGGTTTTCAGGAAATGGAAAGGTGGTGGTTGAGAAGGAGTATTTCAGTGGGAGTTTGCTGGAAGCAAAAGGAGATGCAGAGATTAATGCTGTTTTGAAGAGGTGCTCTTCTTACAATGCTGAGAGGTAAATATTGTTAGTCCTTTTTTGTCAATGGTTGGTTTATTAATTATCTTATTACCTCTCTATTTTTCTGTTTTATTTCGGTTGATAACTATATAGTAGTCTGACTGTTCTATGTCTTTCTACAAAAACACAATTTAAATTACTAGAAGGTACTTAACTTATTTTCTGAAGATAGTAAAAAAAAAATAATGAATTAGTTGGAAAAAAATTGAAATGTAATAAATTTTTAGAGCAAAGAACAAGAAAGAGAATGTCAAGGCTGAAGGCCCAAATTTAGGAAACTTAAATTGGGGCCCAACTACTACAGTCTTTATATTTTGGGCTCTAACATTATCTTTCCTTAAAGCCCAAAAGTAATAAAAAGAAAAATAATATGAAATATCTTGAGTAATTAAGGATCATAATTGCTTTTCTGAAACAGGGGAATGAAGATGCAGTCTCCTAAGGAAGTTGAAGGAGTGCACTCCAGATGCATGCCAAGAAATTCAAAACCAAGGAAAGAAGGTTGCAATAGCAGCAACTACTTGCCTCCGATCTCTCGGAGCAATCGGGAAGCAAGAGGTTCAATACATAGCTAGCTAACAATAAATTAAAACCATGGGTAAATGGGCCTCTGATCTATGCTTATGCAAAAAAAAGGAAGAAGGAAATCTTCAAAAACCAAGACTCAAAATCAATGTTAACTCCTAGATGATTAGGAAACTAGCTAGCCATTAATTGCCATTTCATGTGTTGAAGAGAGGAGGTTAATTAATTAATGCTGTGATGACAGCAAGATTTAGAAGTATGATTGAGTGAGTATGATGCTCTTCTTAGCTATGATGTAATACTTGGGTCTATTTCTTTTTTTTTCTTTTTGTCATCTCTGAATCTAGAAATGTAATGCCTGGTTAATTAGGTCTGTTTTTAATTAATATGTGTTCCTCTACTTTTCTTTCCTTGTTTTAAAAATTGGATTTGTTCTCAGGAACTTTTCAAGCTTATCTATAGTTTTTGAATTAGGATGATGAGTTTGTTAGAACCATAATTATTACTCTCCCTGATGCAAACAGAAGAGGGGGGGGGGGGGGGGGGGTTGGAGAAGAAGACTCAAAAGGGAGTTGAGTTACAAAGGAAAAACAAATATTTACAAAATTTCAAGCAATTCTGTTAAATAAGCAAACCAGAAAACAAAAAAGAATCAGAAAAGGAAGAAACCAAGAACAAATTATAATCTTTATGTTTCAAAGCGAGCATAATTAATATTATAATTTCTTTTGTTTTTTCCCAGATATCTATACATCATTCATCTTGGTCCTGTTATACAATATAACTATTAAATTGTACATAACAGTGTTTAATTACATCACATAAACAACCAATTAAATCTGAAAACAGAAACAAACAAACAAATGAATGATTTCTAATCTGTTCTATACATGCATGGAGATTACCAAAAACCCAAATCAATTGAGCTCAACAAATCGATATATACACACACAATCAAATATATGGAAAGTTCCAAAAAAAAATAAATTATTTACTCTGGAAACAACTGAAGCAATTGCAAGCTATTACTAGGATGATGGCCACAATCCAACAGCTCAAAATGATCAGATCGCACCATTGTTTCCGATGACAAAGAATCAATCCCGGATCGATGCCGGCGCATGTGTCCTCCTAGAGCCTGTCCCAAAGGAAACTCCATGCCACATATCATGCACTCATGCGTCCTCGGTTTCGTCTTCGTTTCGACACCTTGCGCTCTAGTACTCTTTTGCCGGTTGTGACTTGTGCGATGGCCTCCCAATGCCTGAAACGACGCAAACTCCTTGTGGCATGTCTTACACACAAACATCCCCTCGGTGGCCGGTTTGCTTTTCTTCCTCTGATTCATCAAATAATCACTCGAGAGCGACAAACTGGTTGTAATGTTGACTCCATCTACCTTAACCATGCTCTTTGTAATCTTCTTCTTCTTCTTCTTCTTCTTCTTTCTTCTTATCGTTCGGCTTCTTTTTTCTTCTTCTTTTTTGTTCTCTTCTTCTCTTTTTCAGGTAATTCTTGTGCTAATTAACAAAAAAGGGGTTGTATGGATGAAGCCTTGTACACTTATATAAGATGTCTATATTACTATTAGATGTTGCAACGTGCGGATATTGAGCAGTTGAGATTATATATACACACACCAGCGGATATTGAGCAGTTGAGATTATATATACACACACCAGTCTGTACGCATGAAATTGTTACTTACACGGTAAGTAAGTAAGTTGGAGGCGCCTGAGCTTGGAGCAGAAGTTATGAGCTTCCGTACAGCAACAAATAAGTGTTATTTTCTTTCTTTCTTTTTTTTCTATTTTGCCCCAAAAAAGATTTGTCAAAAAAACACGCCTAAGACTCTAATTACATAATAATTTTCTTTTCTCGGAAGGAAAAAATATATATTTTTAAATATTATGTTTTGAGATAATAAATAGTCATCAAGAATATGTAAGTGTTAGTTAATTCAACGATGCATGTCCCACGTAATAAACGCGTTAGGACTACGTACGCAAGGAAAAATATTAAATTAAATCAAAATTAAAAAAGAAAAGTCAACAATAGACGTTACGTCGGTGCAAACCTGTGCAAATCTTGAATTAATTTTCTGGTAGTACTTACAACTCAGTTGGGCTGTGTGGATGCCTCATGAAGTAAAAATTCAAAACGGAGGCTTATCTAAGATGGTTTCTTAATCAATCAATTAATTAATTAAAAAATGATAATTATATCCTTAATTATATCTTTTATTTTCATATATATTTATATATATTTTTTTAAAAATATTTATATCTTTCATTTGAATTAAAAATTATACAAACTGTAATTTTATTTGTGTAATAAAAATTTTAACTTGAATTTTTCTATAATTATTTAAGAAAAGAAAATCTAATAAACATCTTTTATATTAACTATAAATATTTATAAACTCAAATATAAATAAATTATCAATTTAATATAAATATTTTTTATATATAAATAAAAATATGAAATATGAAATATAAAAATAATTTCTCAATACATGGTGACCTTCCAATTTGGGGCCAGTAACTGCCAAACAACTGTCAAGCATCCAAATTGGAGCCTCACATGCAATTGCTTATGTTAGAGGTTGTTTCCACTGTTTGAATTATGGACTAATTAATTGTCTGTAAGTGGGACTCAACCCAAAATCTGGTTTCACATTTAAATTGTTGTTATTGATTGAGTTTATGATAAATGAAATTGATAAATTAATTATTAAAAATTTTTGTAGCTAAAATTTAAACTGTTATGATTAAATCGGACTGTTGTGATTTTATAAAATTGAGTTGTTATAGACTTATAATGACAGCAGATACAGATTTGAAGTCTTAGAAGGTTAGAATTACTTTATTATGAAAAAATAATATTCTAGAATATTAGACATCGTATTAATAAAATCGTATTTTTTTATGTAATATATAGGTATTATATAAGAACGTATATATAAATGTTTATATACGTTAAAAAAGAAAGCATGAATATAATATTTTACTTTATTTTTCCTTCCTCCATGAGGCATTTTTTAATTAATGATTAATTATTACATCAAATTAAGTTGACCAAGAATAATATATACATCTACATAAAGGTGGTTGGAATTAATACCATTGTCAAATTCTATGAACCTTATATAGCAATAGTTCTGCATAATTAACTGATCAAAATAGGAAGATATATATGTCTGTTTAAAATTTAGAAAATTATTTTTTCAACCCTTATTTGGATTCTAAATATTTTTAGAATTCTTTTAATGAGTGTTTATACCGGACACACAAAATTGTTTACATAATTTACACAAAAAGGAATATTTTCGTTTCAGCATCAAAAGAGCATAAACATTAAAATCCCTTATTATCAGTAAATTTTATTCCTTCGGAAGTTGAATATACTAACTGGATCCATTTGTAAAGTTTACAAATAATAACAAAACAAAAAGATGAAGCAGAAATGAAATATACCAGCGATTAAGTAAACAATGGAAAAGGAAGAATATACTTTGAACTTTGTTTCTTTGAAGTAAATACTTTGAACTTTTCGTTATTATTATAATTCTTTTGAAAAGTATTGATTCTGCTAAGTTGATACAACAACCATGCACATTCAATGCACCAAGCACTCTGTCATTTCTGGAATAAACAAGCAAATCATATGCCATAATTCTTACCTATAAGAGTGTGAGACTAGGGTGTAATTTTTTATCCAATTTGATGCGATCTGATAGGTTGATCCGATTCGAAATGATATGAGAAAAAATAAATTGGATGCGGATTTAAAATTAAATTTTCTGTTTAATTGTATTTTTTTTGGATTAATTTTGAAAATTTACATTAATTAAAGCTTATTTTTACAATAATTAAAATTAATTATATATTAATTATGATTATGTTACATAAAATACAAAAAAAATAATTATTAAATGCGTAATAAATTTATTCAAATCGAGTACACATTTAAAGAATTTTGATTTGAGTCTACTTAAATCAGATTGAAAAAATAATAAAATAATATCAACTTGATTTGAATCCAACTCAGCCTGACCCATCGATACCCCTACTTAGGACTAATATTTCTTCTCGAATTATTCCCATTACAATTCACACTCCATTATTTTGTTAGAACTTGGACCAGACTTAGACACGCATATATAAGTGCATAAAAGATGCACACTACTAAAAAGAAAAATCAAAAGTTTTACCACCTAATATATATCATCCAAATTTCCAATTTTAATATTCAAAGATGAAATTCTCTCAGCACATGCGCCTTGTATAAGAGCACTACTTAGGCAGAATTATTCATAAGAGGACTTTGAAATGTATGCATCTTGATCCATTTTAATGGACCAGATCAATGTTCAAATTTTCCATTAAGATCAAGGTTTGGAAATCATCTCTCCGCTGGTCGTTTCATGTAAACAATTAATGGATTTGGAGATTCTTTGTCACAGTTGATGTCAGCTGAAGTTTAATTTATATGCACAGTTTACATGATCATGCATGCAGGGATTCATATTGTGCAGTGTAATATATTATCTGTTTGATCGTTTTGATATTCATGTAAAGTAAATCTAAAAAAATTTCTATAATCTATCCGTCCGTACATTGCGCAGCAGAAAATTAAAACCCGCATGCATGTTTTTCCATTGTCAAATCTTGTACATTTTCTTATTACAAGTTAATTAGTACAATAGTTATGTATCTGGAAAAAAAAGAGAAATAAATGCATACAGTATATAATTATGTAGTTGTTATTTCTCCTTTTTTTTCGAATTAACAGATGAGTCGTAATTGCAAGCGTCATGAGATGACCAATTAATATATCCATCTTGATCCATTTAGTAATTAACGATTAAAATCATTATCACGGAACTATCTTTAATTAACTCTTAAATTAACTTGACGTTTTGCACCATGTTTCTCTCAAAATTTAATTTGTACCACAATATATACAATATGAATTGGCAATATATATTATGTGATACAGTACCTTACCTTTTTGACAAAATAGTTTCCCTTTGTGTCCGTTTAATTTTTCTAGCTTGTTTAGGCGTTGTGCTCTTACTATGTATTTTTAAATCAACGACAACTCCTTTATATATCAATTGAAGAACACTACTAATTTATACGCTAAAGATGGCTTTAATTAAGTCATATAAATTTTAAATATTAAAAAAAATTGTTCTAATTGTGAACCTACAACCTTTCACGCAAAATCAATGTATTTATTATTAAATTAAAGACTGATTCTTGATATCAGTTGAAACTTGTTGTTTTAATATGAACTTGGAAGACAATAGCTTTAATTGTTGTCAATTAATATAACTTTGAATCAACCTTTTATAATCCAAGTAAATTGCAACTTGGTAATAGAAAATTACTTGAAACTAACAGTACGTATTAGCATACTTGTATAAGTATATTTTTGAGGATAATTTCTGCAATAGATCACAAAAATATACATATGTGGTGAATAGGCCGTAAGGCCACTTCATTTTCTTTTGTTCCCTTTTTAATTCAATAAATTTAATTTAATTATTTTTTCCTATAAATCAATTCACTTGCATGTAATTAATTATGTCCAATATGCATAAATATACTAATTAACTTGTCTTTTATCTATTTCTATTACATTCCTCTCCCTAGTTAGGTTTAATTTGTACAATTCTCGATCTCTATCATTTTTATTCTCTCTCAATCCATAATTAATTACAAATCGAGAACATGAAGTGTTACTACTTCCCAACAAGCAAGCATTACATCAATTTCCAAGAACATGTTCTTAACATATATGTTTTACATTATTGTATATACATAAACAACAGAACAATTGATAATTAATTTACACATACCAAAATTCACAAAAGAATTAATCAAATTAATTAACGAAGAATCCAAACTACGAGAGAAGGAATTAGCTCATCAAATCCCCTATCTCCAAAAAAACTTGCTAAATATGTTCAGCTCTAAATAAATAATAACAAATGAACAAGCATGTGATCAATTAATAATTAATCTTTACTCAAACAGGTTGAGCAAGCGCCTTTCAAAACCTTCATGACTAATCACATTTCCATCAACAACCAAACCTAGTAACTTCTCATCTCTCACCATTGGAAGCACATAATGATCATCATCCTCCTCCAGTCGACCTAGTCCGAGCGATAATTTAAGACCAGGTGACGAAGCTCTATGCAGTCGCATATGGCCACCTAAAGCCTGACCCGTCAAGAACTCCTTGCCGCAACATCCGCAAACATGCCTCGACGTCGTTGTCGGTAATTCCTTGTGTAATTTCTCTCCTATATCTAAATCGATCCCATTGAATCGCACCTTCGGCCGGAGGTGACTGGTACAGTGTCCTCCTAGAGCCTGGAACGACGCAAACTCTCGGTTGCACTTCTTGCATTCAAACATGCCATTGCTGTTAATCTTCCTCTTATTGCTGCTCTTCTTCTTGCTTATCTTGTTTGGTAATGAAAGAGACAGCAAGAGGCTTGCTGCCTTTATGTTCCCTCTCTTTGCTTGGCTTGATGGCACCCCCATTAATTTTGATCAGATCAGATAATGAATAAGACTGTATGTGTTGTGTTATCTAAGATTGGAAGAAGCGTTGCGATTTGTACTGTATTATGTTATGTTATCTAGGTAAAGGATGGTACATATATATATAGGAAGAGAAGGATATATTGCTTTGGCTTGGAGAGCAACTCTCCGTGTAGAGAAAGAGAGAGAGAGAGAGAGTGTGTTGGTTTGTTTCCGAGCAAGAACAGTAGGTATAACAATAATGGAAAGTGACGAAGAGGTCAAAGGAAAAGGAAAGGTTGACTGCGTAACACGTAACTTGTGCGCTCTCCGTGTGGATAAAGCTTAGCGAGTTACGATCGAGTACGTGTCGGATGAGTGGTGGAGAAGGTTCTGGTGAGCCAAGGTTTTCTGTGTCTGTTTCTGTGCAGTCAAATATACAACCAATGTTAATCTAGATTTTCCTAGCTTTAAGACCGTAGTAGGAAGAATGTATGACTCGTTACAGATAAGAAAATTTAGATCGAGACATATCGCATGATATTATATTCTATCGCCAGTGAGAAAAGGTGTAAATTCGTGGAGCCATCCGACTATAGAAGAATCCTTGGATACAATCTGGACTGGTGGAAAAGAAGATCTATGCATGTCAATGTTATTTGAATTCCTTTGATCTCTGACAAGTCTGATTGATTGATTAATTAATTTAAACTACAGTTTCAGTAGTAATAATACATCTCATTTTTTTTAGGGAGAGATATAAATTTAAATTTTGTAAAAAATATTTAATAAGAAATAAATGTTGGGTTAACGTAACCCTTATATTAAAAAAATAATTAATTAAGTGTAGTTGATGTGTGTCCTAATTTAGTAACACCTAATTAAATACTATAAAAAAATGTTTGCAATAAATTGAAAAAAGAAGAAAAAATTTGAATAACAAGTGTAGTGTTATAATTTATGATACGGAAATTATTATTTGACATGTTCTAAAGTTGATGGTTTGAGAATGTAATACAAATATAAATAAAAAAAGTTTCTTATAAGGGTTGGGATCTCTCGACAATATTTTTTTGACAATTTGGCAACATTTTCTCAAATCATTTCAAACTTAAAAAAAAAGAAAAAAAAATGTTATTTATCCCATCCTAAGAAATAAAACAAATTAAAAATCCCGAGCTTGCGCAAGGGGTCTCTTACAAAAGAACAAATAATAAATAGACATGATACTATTTGTTGTCCAGTTGTATTATTCCTGAAAATGTGTTTTGATTTATTCTTTACTTTTTTTTATTTTTGAGACGCGTCATTTTTCGGTGCCTTTATAACTAAGCAACTTCAATATATAGGGAGATATTAGCTAATTAATTACTTGCAGAGATAAGATAATTTAACAATGCAGTTATATATTAGTTAATGTGAAAGCTCCCTTCGGTACGAGCAGATTTAAAATTTAATTGGATATCCTATGTAGATTAGGAAATTTAATCTCTATTTTCATCTAAAAAATGATTCTATCATAAACTTTTAAATTATTCAATAGAATTAGGTTAAACGTCTTTTTAAATCAACTCAAAAGTAAAACAAACATTATCTAAATAATTAAAACATACATCTATAATCTCTAAAGATATATAATATAAAAATTGAATGTATTTTAAATGTTAAATATACGCTATAAATACTAAAATGCAACTATGGCTTGCTTTTCTTTTTCTTTTGGAAAGAATGTGCATAGTACGTAATACCAACACATTGTCGTTATCAGATGACAACAAAAGCACTAATGTTTTCTACTCTACACACTTGTTTTTGCCTTTTATTGCTTCGTTAGCTCAAACTTGATCTAAAAGAGGACTAAGAAATATATTGCTTTGTTAGTTTGTTTCAAGTCGATAGAGACAGATTAAATGATTTTTTTTAATTCTAAGGTTATCTATTCATTGTCTATATGAAGTTCCTTAGTCATCAAGTTATATCTGGTTGAGGAATGCATGCACTAACTACGTACTATTATCACCTATTTTTATTATTAGTATTTAAGACATCTTTCTAAGTGATTAAAAAATATGAAAGAAAGAACATGCTGATAAATTAGTAGTTACAAGTTTTCCTTCTGATTTATAATAATAATAATAATAATGTCATATAGACCTAAAAAAAAGAAAAAAAAAACAGTATGACATTGTTTCAGTCTCTCTATTTTTATTTAATTTGATTTTTCTCAATTTTTGATCCCATCAAATTCTCATGAGAATTTTTTTTAATCATCTACTCAACATTAAAAATGAACCTTTATTAATATGGATCTTTTACTAATCAATGCATCTATCACAATTTTTTGTTACTTTGTCCCTCCATATTAGTTTTCATTAATTGACATGTGTAGAAAAAGATAATATTTCAAAATCATTTTATTAATTTATAATTTTACTATGAAACTGCACTCAATTTAATTAGCAATATATTATCCTCCGTATAGTGTCAATTAGATTAAAAGGGAGCTGCATGTTTCAAATAATTTGAGAGATAATTATTTGATTCTTGTAGGGTAGCAAATTGAGGTGAAAAGAAAAAAAAAACAAAATAATCGATTGGTAGGTGAAGTTTGATAAGATAAAAATATTAAATATTGAAAAAGAAGAAAGAGAATGGAGAGAGGAGTGATTGATGTAATTCTCAAAAAAAATTTCCGAATGTAAAAATGAAAAGATCATATAGATACTTAAATTGTACATAAAAATATTATGATTTTATATATTTCTTGAAAATTTTATGGGTCAACAATAGAAATTTTGTTATAATGTATAGGGGTCAATTATAGTGTACCTCTATTATTTTTATATAAAAATATGAAAATTTAGTATATAACTCTGAAATTTTTAAAATAAATGGGGATCAATTGACCCCATTGCTTGAATGTACATCAGCCCCTGGGTCCACTAGTGTGCAAATTAATTTGTATATATAATTTGCTTTTGAGTTAAACACAGAAAACTTTGAAATGCCCGAATTAACTGATTAGGCATTAAATTCATTAAAGGAACGAAGATAAAAGTTTCATTTATGGGAGTAAAATTTGCTTCAAAAAATATTGGAGGTCAATATTATAAAATTTTTTAAAAACATTCACTACAAGAAAAAATATGATATTTTTATTTAAAATTCATAAAAATATGGCATAAGGGTAGGTAATAAAAATTGGAAAAAAATGGGGGATTTATCCAAGTGAATCTCTCTTTGTCTTCATTAATATCATTATTACAACTGTTGAAACAACTCGATCCATTAATAAATCAGTTAGATTAGCTAAATACATAGATTCATTAATATCTATGTATGTATATATTATTTGGTAGATCCAAACTAGTTCAATTAATAACCCTTTAATTACTATTATTTCTTATTTTTATCTGTTAATTTGCTATTATTTTTTTCGGTTCACTATAGATGAAAAACTATTCAATTCTTTCTAATGAAAAAAGTTAAATTTGATGAAGCCTTAAATCATTGAATTGAACATAACTTTATTATCAAAATCCAAACATATGATAGTAATAATGAAGATACTAATAATCAGCTCTCATTTAATTATTATAGGGGCTGATCCGACAATTTATGAGCATATGTACAATGTGGAGGGTTTCAATGTCATAAGTTTTTGATATCACAATATGTCACAAATTCACTTTTCTATTTATATTTCAAAATTTAATACTCAAATTTCGAATCCAAATCATTAATCTTGTTAATTTTCATGAAAGAAAAGATGTATATATATAGAATTTCATAATTTCTAAAATTCATTTTACATTAGATCAAGTGACGAAATTTAATACTTTTTAAAGTATGCAAGCAACATTCAATTCCTATCAACAAATAATATGCAAAATCAAAATGTTGGGAAGAGAATCTAACCTTCATCATAGCTTAATTAAAAGGTCACACTTTTGCTGTACATTGGAACTTTAATTTGGATTACTGCATATTACTATTGAACAACATCTTCAACAATGTTAATTTTTATTGGCATTTATTTTCTCTTTCTTAAAATTTTACAAAAGGAATGATAAATTAGAAGGTAAAATATATAAACCTATATGATTGATTACTCTTATTGTTATACTTTGTCTCTGCTTGTTATTTTATCTAAGTATTCCTCATCTGTTAAGTTCAAATTTCAGGCTCAGCACTTTAAATAAGAGTTTCATGTTTATTTGACATCATTGCCATATCAAAAGAGGGTTTAGGGTTTAGGGTTATTTGACATCATTGATTAATTAAGGGCACTAATGAAATATAAGAGAATGAGGGGATCAGTTCAGGCAAGAGACGCCTTACCACTGAATAAATACAACTTTTCTAATTTGACACCTTAGATTTTAAATATAATGAATACATTCAAAATATGTATCAAATGATTATTACCAAATGGAGATAATAAGCAAATATATTGAAATGATAATTTAGAGTTTTTCAAACATAAATTTCAACAGTACAAACTTAAATAGCTACAAATCCAAATTAATCACCATAGTATTTGCATACAAGTACACACAACCCACAGGATCATTTCCATACAACGCTTGATGTTAAGTTCATCCAAAAAAGGTTTTCATATCCAAAGGAGGCCTATTCAAATCGATACTGGTATCAAACTGGTCATGCGACAACCGCTCAGCTACTAAAGCGGGATGTCGGTGTAGACGCTTGTGACCACCCAGCGCCTGACCTAACACGAACTCCTTTCCGCATAAGTTACATATATGCCTCTTTGGCTCCTTAAACTTTGTCGATCCAATTACCAGACTAAGCCCCTCGCACCGAACCTTCGGTCTAAGGTGGCTCGTCATGTGTCCTCCGAGAGCTTGGAACGACGGAAACCGACGATCGCATGTTTTGCATTCGAATATTCCTGGAACCTTTGTCTTCCTCATTCTTTTGGTTTTGTTGGTTTGTTTTGGGTGTGCAAGTGAGAGTAGCAAATTAGCTGCTCTTACTTGTTTGTGATTACCTCTTGCATGTTTGTTTGATACTTCCATTGACTAATAGTGTGTTTTAGTGTGAGCTACATGAATACAATTAGAGAGAGGTGTCTCTTTTTATAGGTTACATAAAGGTTTCTTCTTCGGGGGCAAGAAACAAGAAATTTCTTGGTTACTTCAAGAAAATAACAATATAGTTGTTCACAGTTCCGTGACTATTTAATTATTTATCAATCGGTTTATAAAAATGAGATGGATAAGCATCAAAGTGCTTTATATATAGGAAAAATATCTCGTTGACTAGGTAAAAGGAAAAAGGATGGGGACAATATATAATGGTTATTTTGATATATTTTGTGATAATATTGTTTTAAATAAATTTGGAAAAGAATTAAAAAAAATAGCAAAAAAATAATAGACTTATTCTTAAACTTGTAGATTGATTGTGTTTCAAATTTTATATAATTTAAATATCATTTGATATTTAATCAAATACCATTAAAATTACATGAAATTTGTAATAATTTAATTTTTCAATTTTTTTATATAATATCACATGACATTTAAATTATATAAAATTAGAAACATAATCTATCTATAAATTTAAGAATATGTTTATAATTTTTTTTGTTTTTAAATTTTTTTATCGAATTTATTTAAAAGAAATTCTCAAGTTAATGATTGTCAATTTAAACTTGTGAATGATCCCATAAAACGGTTAGAATCTTGCTTACGAGTGGGGTCTATTTTATTTATTCTTTAGTTCTGTTATCGCGTGGGGCCCTTTTTTTTTTTTTTTTGCAATACTTAGCTTCATAGACATGATATACTTTGATAAATATGAAAAAGAAATTCTCAGTTTGCATGTAAAAGCATCTTGGAATTTGATGCTTTTCAAGTCAAGGTCAATACCAGCGTATTGACTGAAGTCTACTTGTGCCTTGTGGATAAAGACATGCTTTTAAGTCTCATCACATCTTGTATTCAGTTCAGTAGTAGCTAGGAAGTTTCCAAAAAGCTTGTTGGCCAGTACTGAGGTGTTGTTGTTTCTTTGAAGGGAAAATCTAGGAAGCATATGATATGATATCTAATTCCTTCCTTAAAAATGTGTGCTTCCTATCTAGGTAGGATACCAGTTTGAATTCTCTCCATAACAACCTTATGACTCATGAGCTACCTGATTTTTTTTTCTCATTAATCAACATGTATGTGTTGTTTGTGTTATAGAGGTGCTTTTCTTAAACAAACATCACATTTGATCTTCATAATAAAATGTGAGTATTAATCTATTAAAAATTTATTCTTACACCTTAAATTTTGCGTCCCTTATCTGTACACTAAAAATATTTATACTAAATAAATAATTTATTTATATCTAAATTTATAAATACCTATAATTAATATAAAAAATATTTATTATTTTTTTCTAAATTATTATAGAAAAATTAAAGTTAAAAATTTTGTTACACAAATATAAATACAATTTGCATAATTTTTAATCCTAATAATACAAAATATAAATATTTTTATCATTAAATATAAATATTTTTTGAAAGAAATTTAAAATACAAATAAATAATACAATTAAAAAAAATATAATTATCACTCTTTTAATTTATTTATTGACCCCATATTAGTTGTAGACTTGTAGTCTTGTAAAATTGTAGACTTATACTTTGTGTGTCAACGCTTGGAAATTGTTTATTTCTTCATTTTCCTGCATTCATTGATTTTATTAATTTTTTTTTATTTTACTCTTCCTTTGTACTTAGAATCGTACGATAACTACAATATTTTGTACGCACCACATTCTATACAACGAATATAAAACTGGTATCATGTTAATATTTAAAATCCTTAATTGAGGCAACTTAGAAGAATCTCAGAGCGCTATAATGCGGAAATAGTTTTAAAGCACCAGATATCTTGAAATAATAGAATTCCTTGTATCTCATTATAGTAAAAATATTTAAAACGGTACCTACTCCAATGCAAAGTTAAACAATAGATGAATCTGACACGGTATAGCTCTAATTAAAATCTAGCAAAACATTCTTTTTTTTTAGACATTAAATAGACACAAAACGTTGTGATTTGACATCTGTATGGATTTTTTTTTTCCTTCAACGCAACAACATTTTGGAAGAAAAATTTTCCTTAGTTCATCCATATCATGTCTAGTATTGGTTCACAAACTAGCAAAAGCCTGGCAAGTGCTTGGCAACTTTCATGCCTTTACACACTGATAGCTAATATTAAATAGGAATTACTTTTACTTTGGAGCACCTCTCGTCTGGGAACAAACAACTGAAGCCCACAGAATTGCCGAAGGAATTGCGAAACACAATAAGTTCTCAACATGAAAGTATTTTACGACTTCAGAGATACAACTATTAGATTACCAAAACATGATAGCAAATATGAGGAAGTGTGCAAAAACTATGTGCAGTTGTCAGCATGTAGCATTATCAGTAGCCATAGTTACAATGGATGATTGAGGCCAACATTACCCCAGGTTCGACTTGTTCAATTTTGGCCCAATTGGATATTCAAACCAAAACACAATAGGAACACACCAGCAACAATTTCATTACTACATATAAAAAAAAATTTCCAAAGCACCAATAGCACTCCAAAACATGACCTCTAAAAAAATTGACATGTGTAACAAATATTACTCGGGAACAAATATGACAATTACTTCTCGAATTGAAAACTTGAAAAACTTGTCCGAAGCATAATCACACTAAAACTTCCTTTGGCCTACCAGCCGATTGCATAAAAAAAATTTCTAGGGAATTTAACTGGACAAGTATCCAAAACTTACCTATAGAATTTACGGAAAAGACAGAAATTCAATCTGAGCTCCAACAACTCCACATGATAGCTAAAGAAAGGGCACAGAAGGGAAGTACCGGTAAAAATTGAATGGTCTATCATCAATTGAAGAAAAATTCTCTGATCTGGATTAGCATAGCCATCCGGACATCTAATGCTTACTTGAGAAGAGATCTTGCGAAGTGCTCTCTTGCAACAGCAAAGGCCTGAGATAGAGTCTATAATAATAATTCAAGCAAAGTATTAGATTAGAATATTAATTATGTAAAAATCAATTTTAATAAGTACCAAAATGTATACTGGAAAAGAAATTACAGTACCTGCTCAGAGAAAGAGGACATGGAATCAATACCACTGGCAGAGGACACCTTATCTGCTATCACACTTGCATCTGTTTCTAGAATCATCCTGAGAGAAAAGAATAATTCTCAGAAGTAAAAAGATATAAAAGGAATTGAGAAACGGCAAACCAATCAATAATCGAAAAAAGAAAAGCTGGTCAATATATTTTTCAATCTTAAAAGCACCTTAATAAGTTATTGTCAGCAATTTTAAAGTATAAGCATTTAGTGACTACAAACTATAACAACCTTCATGTACTTTTAAGCCCTTCCCTATACAACCTAAGAGAACAGAAGCACCAAATCTGGTACAGATATAGTTTTGGCATATAAAGAAAGAAGTAACAAGGTTACCCCCCATCGACGACTTCATCAAGGCATAAGTAGATTAGATCAAGGTTTTCAAGTGCTGTGCTTTTCTCGACATTGTTTCTGTACCAGATTTGAAAAGAATAATCAATCCATCAGTAAAAGAAAAATATATATATAAATTACAAAGTGAGAAAGTAATGAACCAGTAAAACTAACCCAATGATTACATGCTACTCAGGTACACTACCCTGGTACCACATGACCTTCTTGTTTTGATAGTACCAATGACCACAAAATATCAGCTACCAGCTAGAAGGCCTCCATGTAAGTAAATACTAGTCATATTTCATACTACTGGCATATATCGGTAAGAATTTATATAGAAGTACCTCCACCATACAAGGTTTTGGAATGTACCACTGTGATATTGAAAATATATGTTTATCTTATCAAATATTTAGTCAATCCAGGTACTGATATTCTGGGCTATTTGGAGTTCAATGTAAAAATTTTTGCAGAGGAAAGTGGACCTGAGGATGGTGCCGACAGCATCAAAGAAACCTTGAAGAACTGAAGCTAAAATGAGCTCATTTTCATCATCTCCTCCAGTGACAAAGAAATGAAGATCTTGAATGAACTTGAAGATCACAATGTGCCCGTCAAACATCACTATATCAGCTGCACATGCGTACATGCACCCATACAGACATACATACAAAATGTCAATCAGATACTGCCATAATGTAATAGCCCATCATTGGTACTTTAAATACACCTGATTATAATTTCTGTCGGTACAATAATATCACTGGACAAAATATTAGTTTCAGGCCTTGGTACAATTTGTACTGGTACAATGCCCCATAGCAGTTCCTCGGATAGTGAATCAAGCTTATTCGAGAAAATAAGATCTGGAAGACTAACAAGTCCCACATAGACATGAAATAAGCACCCATTATGCTTTAAATTGGACACAATTCCTAAATTACTCTCAATTGACCCCAACCTACCGGCAACTTGTCCTAATTGTGAAATTGAAGATCAGCATGTGAAAAACATAATCAAATAGGAGGATGTTACCTTCACTTCGAGCATTGATTTTCATGGTCTTAGTAAATACAGATTTCTCAAAAGCTAATTTCGAAGAGAGTGAGGGCCAATCGTCGGTGTAATACTTTACTGCCACACGCTTCCCTTCTGAATCCAGCACCAGTATGTTTTTTACTGACGGCAGGGTTGCCTACAATACACAATAAATTTCAGTAAATTAGAGTCAAACAAATTACTTGAATCAAACTCATATAGTTTTCGTGACGGATTAAAGCTGATTTTAATTCAATTTCCTGCAGATTTTGAAAATCAATCAAAATTACAAGGTAATATTATATCTGATCCGGAGTAAAGTCCCGTTCTAACCATAAGTAAAACTATCTAAATATCATACTAACAGCACGAAATAAAAGGATGCGCGATCAACATATCAGGGTTTATTCACCATATCAGAATCCAGCATGCAAAGAGAAACTACGGAGGGGGGGTCTAAGAGAGAGCTTGAAGAAGAACTAGTAGGTGATGAATTGAGAAATTTACCATTTGAGATGAGATGAGAAGAGCAAATCGGGATTCGGCGCGGTCTTGGTTGAGGAGGAAGCGAAACGAGGGAAAGAGAAGCAGCAGCTTTAAGACTTTCTTTGCAGATGATGGTCAAGAAGTGGGATGGTACACTTTTTTCACATATGCCATTGAAGCTTTTTTTTTTTTTGTCGTTGCAATAATGTTTGATGAGAAACAATCAGTGTATTTTTTTCTCAAGTAAAGCAGTAGGAACGAACTATAAGTCTAGTATAATGATGATATATTTCGTTTTTCTACGAAAAGCCGTAAGTTTAAGTTCTATAAAAAATATTTGGAAAAAAATAAATATCAGGGTTAATGGAAACCTTTATATCAAAAAAAAAAAAGAACCGTAGATCTAGTACAGTGGTGATAGTTCTCGTTTTTATACAAAGAAAAATAAGTTCAAGTTTCACAAAAGACACTTGAAAAGGAATAAATCTCTGGATTAACGGAAGCCTTATATAAAAAAAAGAATAGGAAAATATTTGGGAGATATCATAATAGATACTGATTTTATTATTCAGATTAAATGAATTATTATTCATATTAACTATTTAATTATATAACTTATTTTTTATATAGTATTTATATTATTCAACTCAAATACCACTAATATGAATAATAACTCATTTAAATTGAATGACAAAAGTACCATACAAATAAGTTTCATAATAAACTCATTAATATAAATAATAACTCATTTAATCTGAATAATAAAGTCGGTATCAATTATGATATGTATATATTAACTTCCAAAGTAATAAATCACACCGTTGTTGATTGTAGAGAAACAAAAATTTGATCCTTTATAAGGGACAGATAGGCTAAAAGATTGCGAGAAAAATTCATGACGACTTCCTAAATATGAATAATCTAAGGGACAGATACGCTAAAAGTTTGTGATAGAAAACCCCAAACATGGCAACCTTATAAGAAAAAAGAAAAAAAATGGGGAAAAAAAATGAAAACCAGGTTCGGAATAGCTGGAGTCCGAATAATCTGCGGCGCATAAACGAGCATGATACGGTGTGGCGAGTCAGTGACCTCACCCAAGGATAACCGTTCTTTGTCCCCAACCAGCTACAATTTGTTCATTAGAGTTCTTTGGTGGGATCCACATCTATGATTTGATACACAAATGACAGTAAAAGTGAATAAAAAATATGACGTGTCGTGAAAAAATAAGTTGTATGTCAGTCATATGACGTATCGTGACGTGATCAAAATATTTTTTCACGTAATGTATATGACACGTCAAGTTTAGATATATTGTATTATATTTTGATGTGTCAATATATGACGCGATATGATACGTATATGACATGTCACATTGTCATGTTTAAAGATGTTTAATTACATTTGATCACATTTTTCCCAAATTTTGTCTTTTCATTAAAAAAATATTAAAAAATATTTAAATTTTTTGAAAATTTGTAAAATTTATTGTAAAGTGAAGAAAAATGTTAGAATTTTTTAGGTAAAATATATATTTTATATTTATATTAAGAATTAAAAAAATATTTAAAATAGTATATGTGCGATTTCAAGTTACTGCATAACATATTTAAATAATTTTATTTAATATACCATGATATATTAATTTTAATTGAAAAAATATAATTACCCAACATGTGATAAATGCGCGTGTCATAACGTTCTGTGATATAATTAGTCATGATGTATCATAGAACTCTTTTGTCCGAGACAATTGTCTATGGCAAGCCTAAATATTAGGCCCAAAAGCCTACAAAGAAAACCTCAAAGATGAAGTGAAATAAAACAAGCCGAATTAACAGTAAAAGTCGTCATTAGCATTCATACATATATCCACTACTTGTTGTCATCTATATCTCATCTCATGCGTATTGCAAAGGCTGATGTAATCAATCATGTGTGATATGTGGATATGTGGTAGTATTTTAGAGTTCGTAGTTCCCTATTCCACGTGGTTTTTTTCCCTTTTTTTTTTTCTTTTTGAAAATGGACCGCTGAAATTAAGACCGTTCCAAGAGCGAAGTTTTAATTATGAAATTATTGGTATAATAGAATGTAAAGGAAAATAAAAGGCTTTTTATGAAACTAAATTTTTTTGGTCTTGAATTTTGATTATTTTATGAAATTATTTTAATTATGATTTAACTTGATGCAAAATTGGAAAAAAAAAAAGTTAAAGGAGAAGTTTGAATATTACACTTAATTTGTTTTAAATGACAAAGATTTGAAATGAAACTTAGAAATTGCAGTGTCTATCTATGCAGAAGGGAATTTGATTTGTACGAATTTTTTGATGATGACTTAGATGGTACGGTTGTAGGGGATCCTGGATATTTTTCCTAGTCTTTTATGCAATGTTTTTTCTTATCATTTGAATTTAGTTCCCTTTGGTTATTGTTTTGTATAACCTAATTCTATGCTTTTGTTAAGTAGCTGATAAGCTGTATCTAGTTGGTTGGTAATTAAATTTGTTAAAGGGAAACTGAACATACATGTGTTTGGTTGGTACCAGTGGTTTGGTACCTTCGCATTAGACTTTGATATGTCTCAATGAAATAGATGGTAAAATCACTTTTATCAAAAAAAAAAAAAAAGGAATGTCTCCTAGCAAGAGAATAAAGGATAATTCAAAAGAAATTTTGACTAACATGTTACCTAACTACTTCCAATGAAATATTTATTCATACTTTTTTTCGAGATAAAAATAAATTTAAGTCATTTAACTTTAAATATTTATAAAATATTTTTTGTTCAAATTTCAAGTAAAATCCGTCCATACTCGTTATAACTTTTTATTATTTTAAAAATTGAGCGTATTCATCAACTAAATATTACTTGCTATTAAAGAGCCAAAAAAAAAGGTACTATATTCCTATGTTTATTTAGTTTTGTTAATTGTGATTTTTTATGTTCTAATTGGCAAGTTGTTTACTATATTTTCAATTTGAAAATATGCACCTACCGGAGTTTTTCCTATCGATTATTCTCGTAGAGTTGTTCGTTAGTCAATTCGGTACAAATTGAACGAATAATACGATTGAACAAATTACAACCAAACCAAATACACTTACCTTATTTATTAATCCGATTAAATTGAATATACATGAATGATTCAACTTATAGCCAATGATATTTTGAGGAAATTTGAGGGTGTTCTCAGTAATTTTGCATATTCAGTTGCTTTCTTTTGTCAATTTATCATCTTTTTGTAGTTCTGGTAAGGAGGTTGTTAGCTTGTTAAGTTGATTTGGTTTTTGGGTACTTGGTTGTTTGTACCTTGAACAATTTTCTTGTTAGGTTAACAAGGAGGTAGGTACATACATGCCCCAATTTTTTGGTATGATATTTTCTGATCTTTCAGTAATAGAAGCTTCTTTGTTTTTGGTAAAACCTTGTAATTTTGATTACATTGTGCTGATGAAATTGGTGTCTCATTCCATTATTTTTTTAAAATAAGTGAAATTTGAAATCCTGTTCGGTTTTAAGTTGTATTTCGCGTGTTAGTTTACTACATATTCTTTCTTTGTGAGTTCATTAATTTAATATTTGTTTCTTTATAAATGCATTATGAAAGAAGGAATTTTCCATATATGTTAATTTCTTGATGAGAAAAAAAGCAGCTCCTGTTCTGTTCAAACTTCAAAGGCAGCTAAATTTGTCAGAATAATGAACAAAATTTTACATTGGAGTGGATTTTGTCAAAAATTCAAAATTGATTTCATAGGTTAGAATAATTAATATGCCAAGATAGAGAGACATGCTGAGGCATTGAATGGCGTAATCAGAGAGCTAAGGGTTTTTAATTTATATGGCTTAATTAACTAACAAATACAATATTATATAAAAAATCATTAAATCTAACTATTCACAAAATATAAAACTCTCAAGTTTTCAAATTAGATAGAACGAAAAATAACAAAATAGTTGTTCTTTATGTCCTACTTTTATGAAGCATTTATAGACAAAAGAATCGATCAAATATAAAAAAAATTTAATAAACTTTTATGAATGCCCAATTGAGTATAAATTGAAGTTTAAGTGAAGATGATATGTCACGCACAAGCAATTGTACAGTCTAGAAAATTAATTGTGCAAATCATTAAATTTCGTGGTCGACTAATATTTCAAAGTTCGGACTCACAAAATATCCTCCAAATATATATATGTAACGCCGTAAAGGTTTATACATTGACTTCAAATATTCGGCTAATTAATATGTCTTGACAGTCATTTTTTACAACACTGTTATAATATCATGTATCTTAGAATTTTTGTCCCAGATAGACAAAAAAATAAAAATAAAAAAATAACTGAAGGAGGCATGCATGAGTTGAAATATATAGTTCCCAACTGCACTAAATATAATTAAACATTATTGACAAAAAAAATACTAAGCGATTAATGATGATAGTAGGTTCAATTAAGCACTCTAGGGTTTGACTTGAAGCTTAAAAACTTAGACTAATAAAACTAGGTAGAATAGTTTTAATTTTAATTGAACAAATTCTACTATTTGGCACAAGAGCACTGGAAGTACTCTTCTCTACCAAATCCAAAAAGATTAATTGATTAATTAATGATGACGACATATATAATTATAATAAGAAAACAACTTTGGAGGAAAATTATATGGAGAAATCTATATGGTTCCGTACGTACAATGCATCAGATGGTTGGTTGGTGGTATATAATTATAAGTTTATAATCCATAGATTAAAATTTGAAGATATTATTGGGGTGTAATATATGACATATATAGATATATAATAGTGGTACAACGTGAAGATATCACTAGCTGTTTCAGAGAAGTACTCCAACAATGTAATAAAAAATATGACTTAATTTGTTCTCTAATATATATAATATATATATGTCTAGCTAGTTTTGTAGACAATGTGCAAATTATTATCATAAAATAATTTTATTGTGCTTGCTTTTGCTTCCAATTCTTTGTTTTGCAACCTATTTTTATAAGCTTCAGTAAAATTTCCACTCTTCTTCTTCTAGAGATGCTTCTCTAATTAAGCTTCCATAGTTGAAAAATATCAAAAAGAAAAAAAATCCTACATTACCTTTAATTATAATATACATAATGTGTGGTGCTTCTCTTAATAGTATTATATATTTTTCTCATAAAACTCTGCATCTAGAAATTATCTAGGACGTGCAATAATTGGAGTATTTTTACTTAAATATTTTGGAGAATTTTCAAGGAAAATATATATGTGCATATTTTCCTTACAAGGGTCACTTCAAACAAACTCTATAATATATTGTTGGTTTAATATGATATTTAATTATATATTTATTTCAACGTATCTAGTAAAGTAGTATTTAGTTTGGAAGAATTTCTAACGGTTGGTTTTTATTTATTTATTTATTTTTGGTGTTTTTGATGGTATAATATCTAATATTTTAACTAACATAAGTGCAAACCATATAAGAAAATATGGACGGCTTCAAAGAATACATGTGCGTTTGCATCAAGAAAAACATCTAATCACTCTTAGAATCTTAGTAGAATTAATATATGCATATATGCTCCAAGGAATAATTAATTAATCTACGGCTGGAACCTATAAATTAAAATTAGTTTTTGGAAAGGTAAGTAAATAAATATAATTTAATTATCAGTGTCATCAATATCATCAACCTATTAAAAGCGGTTATATAACCTAAATGGAGATACATATACTCCATCCTCCCCATATAATTGTATAATTTGGTATAGTTTAATTAGATATATAATAAAGCTCAACAAAAAAAACCTTCAAATGATCAATAAAAGCATCAATTAATTGCATATTTAATTAAGTTCAAGATAATATTCCTTTCCCCAGATACATTTAACCCAGGCATATAAATATTATGTGAATGCATTAATCAAGCTCCAATTGAGTCCACACAATGTCAGTGATAGTAATTGTGGGATTAATTAATTAATTAATTAATTAATTAAGCAACTTGATCTATGATGACCAATTTATAGCCACAAACATGGCAAGCATATTTTTCTCTGACTGACTTGTGAGAATTAAACTCTTGTAATTAATTAATTAAATCTTTAGCAAGATTTTATCGCATCTTTAGATACCAAAATTTTACTCTCAAAAACTCCCATTGGATGTCCAGCGTATCTAGTCTTTAATTTGGGGCAAATGAAGCTCTAATTAAAATTTAATTATAATTAAGCTTCATGGTAATTAACGATATCAAGCGAAGAATAGTACAGTGTGTAATACACGTACGCTATGTAATACATATTTCTTAAAGAGTAGTTTGAATAAACCTCACAGATATGAAATGTCTATATTAGAATTTTTTTTCCTTATATTTTAGTCCTTTCTTCTAAATATCTAGTCATTTTTTTGGACTCCTACTACTCTAGAGAAAGAAGAGAGAAATATCAATAATTATCATTTCTAACTCAATTTGGAGAAAAATGGATAGACTAACACTCAAGATGGTTCTTGGATTGTAGAGCACGTAATTTTTTTAGATAAAGATGAAAGTCAAAATTTTCAATCTAAAATATTCATAAAAAATTACAAACTGATTTTCAAACCTGTAACATCCTCATACGAAAAACATTATAGAACACACTTGATTATGATTGTCTCAATCCACTAGTGATTCTACGTGGAATCAGAGTGCTATACACATTTGAGCCTATATTAGAGCATTTAAAAATAATCAATGTCAATTTTCAGCACAATATAAGTTTGACTTTATACTTATTTTTCTTACACATTACAATCATATCATCGTCAATTTTTTGTTAACAAAAACGATCTTTTCATGTTCAAATATAGAAGTATATTGATGTATGTTTGAATTGAAAAAAATAGTTATGTAGTTTAATTCACTGTAATTTAAATGCTCAATGAAAAATTAACAATAATGTTGACAATTCTGTTAACTTAGTCTATTGCTGAAATAGTACCAAGTTATTTACACTGAATATATCAAATCATATTATTTATTTTCTAATATTATTTCAACTATACAATTCAAACAATATTTACACTATTTCAAATAACACCACATAAACACTATTTCTATACTAATAAAAAAAATACCATTTTAGCATTATTCTAACACACCAACTCAAATAGCGTCATTTTACACTATTTTTTCAGACGATCAAAATGCATCATTTATCAAATTATGCATTTGTATGTACTTGCGCGCTTCTTAAAATAAAAAAACACTTAACACTTTACACTTAATACATTCCACAAATCAGTGGCAGAACTAAATGGATGGTATTAGGATTAAATGACTCCACTAAATTTTGCAAGATCCTTAAATTATATTAGTTCTATAATGATATTTGTTATTTTGCTATCTATTTAAACCCACTAAAAGCTTCATTATTAGTTTCTCATTAATTATTGGCCCCACTAATATTTTGAAGCTTCAACCAACTTCAATTATTTTGTTTTTGAAGTGTAAGCGTGCAACGCGCGTTTGGGAAATGTACATCCTTAGTCAATCATGTAATTAAGAGCTAATTAATAGAGTAATAACTTGACCTAGCTTTGTTTCCTAAGATAGAGAGAGAGAGAGAGAGAGAGAGAGAGAGAGAAGCTTCAGAGAGCACGCTTGATGAGCTACTTAACAAAACTTTGGAAAGCAAATTGACAAAGAGCAATTGTGCTTTAAGTTATAGGTTCCGAATTGGATTGTTTATCAATAGTTCTATACAGGACTGTCAGTAGATATCCATAATCCGAAAATTCGATCTAAATCCGCATATATGGATCAGCATATGAACCTAAAAAATATATTCGATGGTCTATTGAATCCGTATATGAATATTGAAAAAGAATTCGCTTTATTTTTTGGATTCGCATTTGAATCATACATGATCCGAATCTGAATCCGCTATGAATCCGATAAAACGATTTTATTTGAGTTTTTTATAGTAAGATATATATAATAATAATTTATTTTGAATTATTATAATTATTTATAAATATAATTATAATCTAATTAAATTAGTCTAGTTTATTTTCAACATTTCATTAACATAATTATAATCTTTTATAATGCCAAATTATATATATTTATTCATACTAAACATGTATTTCATTATTTTAAATATTTGAATAAAAAATTTGTAATATGATCTGAATCCGAACTGATATTCGCTAAGAAAATTGATACAGATACGCATTTGGATCCTCAAATTTTAATTGAATACGAATCCGCATATGGTTCTTATAAATTTTTAATGAACTCGCATATGAATCTTGCTAGATCCAATCCGATCTGATCCATTGACATTGACAGCCCTAGTTCTATAGATATAGATCATTAATGACATCTATTGACATTATAATTAAGCTCATAGCAACTTAATTAATAAGTGCAGCGACAGTTTTAATTAATTTCGTGAATCATTAAACTTATCCGCAAAAATCACTCTTAATTAATATCTTCGTTTTTTCTTTATATATTTTTTTTCAGTTTATATAAGTCTTTGGTTTAAGTTGTTACAAAATAAACATAGTTTCCAGGGTTATATGTGAATATTTACCTTTATGGTGCTAGAGGTGTACCTTTTAGGTCAACCAGAAACCAAAGCATATATACTAGAAACTTAGAAGTCGATATAAATTTTTTATACATATGCAAGTAGAAATTACGTGTTAGAAACTAGATAACCACATAACATACTACTACAAAAGTAAACTGTTCTCATCGTAGCTTAAATCATCTTTTCTAGAAGATTACATATTTTCAACATTCTTCAGACACAAGCTAAATATCTTTAAACCACACAACATATACACATGACAATTGTTTCCTGCTGACACATATATGAACAACAATTTTGAAAAATATTAATTTGATCTGACCGCTAGTATACTATATAGCATCATATACATATCAAGATGGCGAAAATTATGATTGGGACGCAAATTTTGAATTATGTTAAAAAAGGAAAATATGCGAGAGATATCATCACCGATATTATCATCGATATCAACTTTATTATTCATATAAAATAAATTATTATTCATTTTAACGACTTTATTATACAATACATTTTATACAATATTTTATTATTCAACTCAAGTACCATTAATTTGAATAAAAACTCACTTAAATTGAATAATAAAAATAATATACAATACAAATAGTATAATAAAACCATTAAATAATAAGTCATTCAATCTGAATAATAAAATTAATATCGATAATAATATTAATGACGATATTTATATATAAACTCCCATAAAAATATGTCAGAACATTCAAAGCAAACAAAATTGTCATAGCTTGTGTTGGCCGTAATTAAATGCCGTTCATGCTAGTACCGTACAAATCAAGCCAGCACAAAATTTGAAACCGAAATTTCACATCTTCTCCATTTCCTAATTGGTGAAGGTGTCTATTAACATAGTAATGGACACTCCTTTTGTGATAAATGGAGAGTACATGCATGCAAGCGCAACTGGTCTCACTAGTCATAGTCTGAACATCTGGATTCTCTCTCTCTCTCTCTCTAATTCAACCTAAGCACCTACTAGAAGAACACGCATTTAATATCAACGACTAACAATTTACCAAAAACCACAAAAGTAAGAAATTAAAACCAGTTGCTATGACTCCTTGACTTATCTTTCCTAGTACTCGCATCCTTTTTTTCTTCAACATGTTGGACTTGCGGTTTAATTTGAAAAAAAAATTGGAAGGTGCTGAATCTAGAAGGACACAAGGAAAGAAAAGTTTGCCAAATGCAAAATCAGAAAGTTCACAACTTTTGCTTCTAGTAATTAAGTAGTCTTTGGTTCTCAGCAGCTTCTGTAGTCACAAATGCCTTTTCAGGCAGGGCTTTTAGTTTTAGCTAACTAATTGTAGTAGTTTGTTGTCAGAATCTCTCCAGTTGTAATAAAATGGAGAGTGCTAATGATTCCAGGATGGATGTGTGTATACAAAAAAAACTAATTTACAAAAGCAATTAATTATATTAAACCAAGTAATATATTAACTATCAAATTGTGCAATAATTAAAATTGTGATTATTATTAAGTCGGCAGCATCTCAATTAATTAGGCCATATGCTGTGCCTTTGATTTGATAATGGACCAAACCATTTACATGTAATGGACATGGATACAACCAATTAATGAGACCCCCCCCCCCCCCCCCCTCTCTCTCTCTCTCTCTCTCTCTCTCTCTCTCTAGTTTCTTTTCTTTTTTTCTCTTGATAGTTAGCCCGCAGCGAACCTACTATATGCAAGCATTGGTTGGTGGAAACTTACAAAAAAGAATCTGACTTTTAGACACGACTGATGCAATATTGCATCTATATATATAATTTCATATATACCCGTGAAGTATAAACATACGCCTCAAACCTCATTCACTTTCATCAAAACAACCTTTCCCTAGAAACACCTCCTATCTTCTACACATACATCTCCTTGTGAAGTGAATAATGAAGAGATTCAGATTCAGCAATGAAGAAATAGAGGTCGACATTAACCTAGCTCATGTTCTCATGTCGATCTCACAGGAGGGACCGTACAACCGCAACACCGTCATCCCCATTAATAACAACAATAATAACCACCATAGTAGTAGCAACAGCAACAGTAACAGCAGTGACAGTTTCAAGATCTTAGAACGACCGACGACACAACAGATACAGACGTCATCGTCGTCAAACAGGATGTTCGGGTGCAAAACCTGCAATAGGCAATTCCCGTCCTTCCAAGCACTCGGCGGACACCGCGCAAGCCACAAGAAGCCAAGGATGTTGGCAGACCACTGCAGTGAGGTGCGTGTGGGGCCCACAAAGCCCCGGGTACATGGATGCCCAATTTGTGGGCTCAAGTTCACGATAGGTCAGGCCCTAGGTGGGCACATGAGGCGCCACCGAGCCATTGGTGATGGACTTGAGCAGCAAGAAGTACTGGAAGAAAAGAAAGTAGAGGAAGAAAACACAACACTGTGCTTGGATTTAAACCTGGCACCGCCGGGTACTCAGTGGCCGAAAATGAGTAGCCTCAGCACACAGAACGTTGTACATAAGGTTTCTAGCATGGTGGATTGCTTTCTTTGATCTGCCATGATTTTTTTTTTTTTGTCAATTTATAATTTCTTTTATTTCTTCTAGGATTGTTGATTATCATGTATTATTATGCAGTTTTGTTCTTTACATTTTTGCCTTTCTTGAATTAGATGATTAGTTTATGGGCTGATAGGCTGAGGTTTTCTGGTACCCTTTGTTTATTTAGGTGATTTTGTAATTTGGGCATTTTCTTTTTTTATTTTGTTAATAAAATGCTTTTCTTTTTTACTAGTCAAATAAATTATTAATTTTATCTTTCTAACTTTATATATCCTATGTCCAGTTGAAAGCTCAATTTGGTTAGTAATTAGGAAAATTGAAAGCGCAATATATTAGTGCAATTTTATAACATGTTCTAGTAACATGCAGAAAGGAAAATAATTCAATTTGTAGGCTTTTACCTTCTGGTTAAAAAAAAAGGATATTACCAATCCAAAACAAACTTGGAAATTAACCCTGTGTTTTTTTTTCTATAGAATAAATCTAGTGTATACTCAACTCTTATGATTCATATATTAATTTTAAAAATATTATTTCATTAAAAATTAAAATTTTAGATATATCTTCAATTCTTTATATAAATAATGTATCAAATTTGAATTGATTTTAAATAAGTTTAGAGTTTCATCAAGCAACTTAAAATTTTATAACATTAAACTTTTAATAATTTATGATGAATTATCAATGAAATTTTAAATTGACTCAATTTGATACATATCTTATCTACATAATTGATGAGTACATATCTATAACTCTAATTTGAAAATATTTTACAAATATATATATACCACAAGAATTAGATTGGTGTACAATAAAATTGAATATATGCTAAAATATACAGATTAAAATATATAATTATGTCTTGATTAATCTCTGGGATACAAATCTTGTCAGCCAATTCTCGTTCAGCTAATTTATTAACGTTAACATATCGACCAATATACTTACAGATCAAATTTTAAATTTTTATGTTCAAAATGTCAATACAAATAACTCAATAAATTTTCCATATCAACGGAGTTACACCACAACCAAATTTTAACAATATTCCTTTTGGTATTATTGTGGCTGTGGAGAAGGTCAATATATGGCTTCGGACGTAGAATTAATACAATGTATTCATACTTGGAGGGGACTAAACTAATTAATATCATTATAGATTTTATACCTACTAAAAAGTATACTTTTATATTTCAATTCCGAGATGCTAGAAATCTCTACAAGGAGGGATAAATTAATCTCTCTTCGAATCAATGTAAAAAGAAGTATATGATTAGTTAGCTATATAATGATTAACATTGAAAAATAAGAAAGAAAATTCATGTTGTCAGCTTGATTGTTTCATTATTAAAGTACAAAATATGGCTCATAGCATACAAAAATATAACCAATTAATTAGACTAGAGTGACAACCATATATAATAGAAATCCAATAACGTTCAAATGATGGTATTAAACTAAAATCAAAATACAATATATCATTTAGGAATTAGGATCATAATATATATACTATATATTCAACAGAATTTATTTTATATACTATATATTCAAAGGACCATGTATATGTGACTTGATTAATTCATTCATTGTCAATTAATGATTATATTGGTCGTATTTCATTTGACCGGTACTGTTTCCTTCAACTAATTTGATAATCCATCTGATCATAATCCAATAGTTAATACATTTCCTTGCTGAGTCTATTAATGACTTAGATTTGTAACGTGTATACGTTGCATTTGCATCCATAACCAATATTGGTTTTTCAAAAACACACTTTCCGGACTAATAATGCAGTAATTAATTAATTTGGGCCATGCTAGCAGTTATTTGTTTATCTATATATATATATATATATATGTGTGTGTGTGTGTGTGTGTGTGTGTGTGTGTACTAGCCCAATAATCCATTCGCCAAAGGTATATCCGAAAGAAAAAGATCAAGTCTCTGATACATTAACTAGAAATGTATTCATTTCTGATGTTGATAATATTCTCCACATAATTGATCAAATAATTCAATATTATTTCAAAATATTATATATATATATATATATATATATATATATATATATATATATATATATCGCTGAATATTGTGGAGCTATCGTCAGTAATTTATATGATCGTGTCCTGAGGAGTGATAACCTCATATTATTTTAATAACGATTACAAGTTTTGCATGTAAAAGATAGAATATGCTAAAAAATAATTATAATATCACAATTCTATAATATAATTCTAATTATTTAATTTATTTTATTTTATAGTTATCTGAATACACTCAAATTGTTCCAACAGATAGTGGTGAAATTTCCAATTGGTTTAAGCTTTCTTGTTACAAAACTCGATTGAGTATTGATTTCAATTATATGTCTAGTGAGTGACAAGTTTAGAACGAATGATAATAAATTTTATATTTTTACGAAAAAAATTGATGGTCCAATTTTTGCAAGACCTAGCTCAAAAAAATAGATGTCACAATTATTTTGAAAAAAAAAAGTGAAGTATTGACCTAGCAAATTTAAAACCCATAAAAATAAAGCAAAAAATATTTTTTTGCAAGACTTTAATTTGCCGACCAATCTAAAAGGCTAACACAATTATTTCTAAAATTGCAACTCAGGGAAGGAACTAGATGTTAGCAAACACAATCTAAAAGGCTTATTAATTGGAAATTTACATTTTTTTTCTTTAAATTTTATATATTTTTCAAATACAAATACTTTTTGGCCCCCTAAAAAGTCGAAATTATATTATTATACTCGTAATTAGGGACCTCCTATTTCAATTTTCTAATTCCACTCTGGTTGAACCAGCAACGCTACAGTGTCAAATGTCAAATGTCAAATGTATTATTCTCTCATGTTTTGATGAAGTAAATTTAATCTCTATAGCTGGTCAATTTAATACTTATTGGTACTGCTCCTCTGTTTGACTTGTGAGGTCAATCAATATATGCTACAAGCAACTTGTCAAAGTTCAACCAACAAAAGATTGAACCAGCAACGCTACACTGTTTTATTTCCTTGTGATATAATTTGATCTCTTCTTTGGATTATCAAGGTAGTCAATATCATCACCAAAGATGTCATATTATCATATGCGAGATGTAATTAAACCGTTAGAAGAAGTCAAATAAAATACAGTCCAGAAGCATTAAACCAACCGTTTAGTTGTAGAGATTTTTTTTATTTTTTTTTTTTGTAGTACAAATTCTTAGGTATCTGCTCCTCTCACATGATTTGACTAGTTCAACTAAACTGGATTATTGTCACAAAATTAGCAAAATCAGATGTTGACATCTAATCTAAGTGTTGAACAATTCACCCAAAAAGGAGTTTATTAGTTTAGCTGTACAAATTTGTCAAATCAATTTGAAAGCGTTGGCTTTAAAATGGCAATTATACTATGATCAAAATTTGTATTATAGACAAAAAAAATAGATTAAAATTAATGACTGTGATTGTGATTCATTTAAATATAATAATTATTAAAAAAATAATTCATAACGACAGAACATTTCATCTAAAATAGAAGGTTCATCTAAACCATAATAATGACACGTGTGTGTGTGTATATAATAAAACTATGGTGTTCCTAGGAGCACGGAACCACTCGGTGCTTCTAATTCAAAAACCTATCAAATCGACCTCAAATGAAAAATCCAAGTTGTTCAATAAATTATTCATATTAAAATCTTATAGGATATTATTTTTTTTCTATTTTTGAAGTTTTTTAGCTATTTGTTTCATTTTTTTAGAATGTACTATATTTATATGTAAAAATTCATTATTTTATTATTATTATTAAGTCATCTTAAAAAATTCGAAACAAATAGTTAGAAAACTCTAAAAATAAAAAATTTTGACATCCTATGATATGAAGAATTTATTGAGAAACTTGAATTTTATGTTTGAGGTCAATTCAATATATTTTGAAGTTAAAAATATCGAGTAACTCTATGCTCCTATAAGAGTACTGTAATTTTACTCCATATATATATATATCCATATATATATAAGATATTATCTCGGCCTTCTCGGATAAATAGTAGATATGGATACTTTGTAAAATATGAAAGTTGGGCCTGAGTTGTAGGGGATCCGGCCCAATGTACCAAGTCTTTTGTTTTGACCCTCTTTACTTTTTTTTTTAATTTCGATTCTTGACCTTCTTTATTTAAAAAAATATATATTAGTACACACTATGTATAAACTGATATGTCAATTGTCAGCTATCGTTGCAGCATAAAGCTTTTTTTTTTAACTTCCTAGCAAACACTTAGCCATTCAAAAAATATTGGATTACACTTGGCAACTTGACATCACGCAGTTAGCCATTAATTTGTGAAAATGGATAAAAGCAAAAAAAAAAAAAGAATAATAAAGGTGGTGAAAAGGGAGGACTGTTTTTCCACGCACTACTACTAATGAGCGCAAGTTGAAAAGGAAGAAAATAGTTGACCAATCACATAGTGACACATCAGCTATTAGTAAAGCATTTGCGTGCTTAAAATAAATAGCATAAAATGCACCGGAGGGTGATCAAACCGCGTTGGTACTAAGACCCGATGAGATACAGGCATACAGCGGTGCAGAACATAGAACTGTACAGTTTAGTCATTGACTTGTGGGTCCTCCGCACAAGCAAAGCAAAATTTAGTAGAAGACTTTGTGGGACCCGTGTATCAGTAGAATCGACACAAAAATGTAAGTAATTCTGAGACGACACAGCGAATTCGGCCTCGTTGGGACCTGAGACAGAGAGAAGAGAGAAGCGAAGCGATCTGGTTTCGATCGAAGAGAAGAAAAAGGTAAGAGAGAGGCCGATACAGAGCACACAAGGTCTGTGTAAGAATCGATCAAAGTATTACCATTACAGCTTGTGTTCCCAAATCAAAATCAGCCTTAAATAAAGTTTTATTTAGACTTTTTCAATCGACGTGCCATCTCACGATCAGACCCCCTTTTACATCCCTTGTACGGTACACTTATTTTCTCCTCTCTCTCTCTCTCTCTCTCTATATCTCCCCGATTCGATCTTTGCTCCTCGTTTCTTTCGGTCGATCGCTAGATCGATTCGATCGATCGATCTGTAGTTTGACTTAGGTTTGATCTGGGATTTCAGCTCAGGAATCAGGAGCGAGGGATTGTTATTAGATCGATCGAGGGTTGTTCGGGCATCTTTTGATTTAGTAATTTGATTTTGCGATGGCTGCACCACCTGCGCGTGCTAGAGCGGATTATGATTACCTCATAAAACTCCTCCTGATCGGTGATAGCGGTATGGATTGTGAATATTTGTAGTCCAAAATGTTTATTTATTCGTCGATCTGACTCTTATTTTGAAGGATTTTGGTATAATTTGAGTCGCTTGTGGCCAAATCTGTCTGAGTTTTAGGATAATTGCGCTAGTACTAATCATCAATCTCATTTTTGTATTTATCTATTTGATTATGCCAATTTAGAAAATTAATCTCCCTTTTGTACATTTTTGTTATCAATTCGAGATAGCATTCTGTTTGATTGACTAGAACGGTTTTCTTCATAGGCTCAATCAGTACATCTGGTAACAATATTATGTCAAGAAATGACCACACCTTAATGCTTCAGCGGAGAGATTGTTGAACCTGTCCCTAACCACTAGACAGATTTGAGGAACTTTGTGGCATTTTGGATTTGAGTTTATTTGACAGCAATTTATACATTTTAAAACCATATTTAGTGGATATGAAAGGTTGAATAGGTTGGTTTTGGTTTTTGTATACTCTAATTGAGTATGCTAGATATATTTGGACCTGATAAATACTTATGCTTATTTATGTTTGACTTTAAGGTGTTGGTAAGAGTTGCCTTCTTTTGCGATTCTCCGATGGATCCTTCACCACCAGCTTCATCACCACTATTGGGTGTGTAATTGCTAATCAGTCCTTTCCACTAAATATTTTTTCTCTTTTTTTTTCAGTTCTTATTTAAGTTTTTTTTTTGTGTAGGATTGATTTCAAGATTAGAACGATAGAGCTGGATGGCAAGCGCATCAAGCTTCAAATTTGGGACACAGCTGGCCAGGAGCGTTTCAGAACTATTACTACTGGTACTTTTTCTTCTTATATTTTAATACTGACCACTTTTTGTTAATTTTGTAGTCTTTTAGCTAGTATGCTACCAATGCAGAAAAGGAACTAAGTACAAAATTTCAGCATGATTTGAATTTTGATCCTTTGATGATCAGTCATGCCTGTAACAGCGCAGTATTATTCTACTAGTTTATACTGGTACCAATGTCTGTTTCAGCCTGTTTGCTTCTATTTGTTAGCAATACTTGGATATTGTATAACTCATAGCTGTAGACCACATTGCAACCTTTAAATATGTATGTTCAATTTAGATGCTGTTTAACTAAGAGAATTTTTTGATTGCAGCTTACTACAGAGGTGCCATGGGAATTTTGCTCGTCTATGATGTGACTGACGAGTCATCTTTCAACAGTGATGCTTTCTTTTGCTAATATCTTTATATATTTGGATTTTACACCTTTTTATTCCTCTTTTTCTAAAAGACTAGTTTGTTAACAGAAGCTATGTAACTATGTAGACATTCGAAACTGGATTAGGAACATTGAGCAACACGCTTCTGACAACGTCAACAAAATTCTGGTCGGAAACAAAGCTGACATGGACGAAAGCAAAAGGGCAAGTTCCATTTGTTTGGTTTATTTATTTTGTTCTGAGGCACATTTTAGTATTCTTCAATAACCTTTTCTTTTTTATTGTTTTTTTGTTTGGTTGAAATGCAGGCTGTTCCAACTGCTAAGGGGCAAGCTCTTGCTGATGAGTATGGCATTAAATTTTTTGAAACTGTAAGCAATTTACTTAAACAAACACATATTTTAATTGTATTTGGAGTATTATTTACTTGATCTTGCCTGATTCATATGAGCACTGAGTCAATTTAAAATATTGAATGGCAATGCAATAATAGAGACCAACCTCAACTTATCCTCATAATTGAGCAAGTACGACCCTGTTTTTTCTTTTCCATTTTATTATATTGAATTGTTTCTTCTTCAAATGTATGCAGAGTGCAAAGACAAATTTAAATGTGGAGCAGGTTTTCTTTTCTATAGCTAGAGATATCAAGCAGAGGTTGGCTGATTCCGATTCCAAGCCTGAGGTATGACTTTTTATGTTCGTCTCTAATAACAGGCTGTATACTACAGTGCGATCAGGTTGGATTTTGGCTCGGTCAAATCTGGTTTTGGATTCAACTGAATTAATTCATTTCAGTGTTGGATCTCAAATTTATCAGGCTAAAGTGGCTTTGGGTGTTGGGTATTATCCCAGTTAGGCTTAAGGCTTCACCATATAACTTTTCAGAATGCCTTGGTTCGGGTCATATTCAGATTTAACTGATATTGGGTTTTTCAGGTCTATTGTCTAGTCAGATGCTCTCTCTTTCTCTCTCTCTCATTTTCAAAAAGCTTGACAGTGGCTGTCAAGGATCCCCTCCCCCCGGATAGTGCACAATCATCAGATTTTCTGCTGAATTTCTTTGTGAACAATGTGCTTTTTTTCCATCTCCATACTTGTGTACAGTTAAATTGAATTGATTGAGCTAAGAACCAAATAGAAGGGTTCTGTATGAATTTGTATTTTTTTAAGGTATATGGTAGAAAAGAAAATTAATTCTCAAGTGTAACTACTAGCAAATGGTGATTTTTCGTACTTTTCATGTGCTTTCAGGAAAAGACAATTAAGATTAATAAACCAGACCAAGGGGCGGCCGAGGCTACAGCTGCAACAAGATCGGCTTGCTGTGGTTCTTAAGAAAAGAGAAAAGAATGGAGCAATGATTGGATACAATGGTTAATGCGACACACTATTTGTTGTTCTAATTTGCATGTTATAGGGAAATCCCATTCCTTGTACTCAGAATCTTATTATGACTATACATTTCTTGTGCTTGTAGTTTTTACACTGAACTCCGTCCGATTCTTTGCATCAACTACTTTTGGTTTTTATGTGATGTAGTAGTTTTCACAATTGTTGGATCTCTGTTGTATTTGTGTTATCTTTTGCCATTCAGCAGTGACAGCACTATTTTGGGTAAGCATTCACTGCGTTATCTTTCCTTTTTCTTTTCTTTTTTTGTTTTGGTCTTTCCATGAGTGCATTTTTATAGTAAACTTTAAATGAGGTTAATACAATTTGTGCCATTTGGTCCTTTTATAGTTTGTACACGTGCAATTGTAATTTTTATTTTGAAGTGTCATAAGAAATAAGAATTAGGTATGCGATGTGTTTAGCTAGAGCTCTATTATTTATCCGGACATTAAATTTCCTTTGTGCTTTTTATGCGTGGCAACGACACCCTATAGAAATGGACTATCTATTTATATTCTAATTTTTATAATATTTTAAATTTGCTTTGTATAAAATTAAGATGTCGAATGTTTTTTTTTTAAAAAAAAGAAATACCATTACTTGGGTGGCTGTAATAATTGTTGTCATGATCTCTGATGATGCTAATTTTAAAAACGACGCAAAGTAACACCATTAAAGACTATCAAAGAATATATTTTTTTTTAAATTGTTATATTTAGTTCAAGTATTAACAAAATACGATCAAATTTCACGGATTTTAGGATATTGATTTTTCGATTTAAAAGGTTCCATTGAGTAATAGAAGATCAAATTTGAAAAAAAAAAAAAAGGCAACGATTTACATATGAGAAAGTGAAACACTTAATGAACTGATGATTTTCTACACTTGTACTTTTCAAATCTTTAATTTACATTCTGTTCTTATCAATCTTCTCTTCTAGAAAACTATAAGAGCATCGTATGTGAAAACTTGAAATTTTGTTAGTGTTCTCAGTGAAAATAAAAGAAAACTAAGAAGTGCAAGTGATGTCAAACTTTTGGGAGAAAAAAATTAAAAATAATATGGACTCTATGAGCTGCATACAACACAAGAACTTTCCTTTTTGTGAAAAAAGTATGTATAGAAAATTGTTAGTAGAAGTATGGAGATCAATATGAATGTATCCATAACATTTTTTTGCCTAAAGAACACAATAGTAGCATATAAAGTAGGAGTCTTTAAGAAAGACCTTCAAATATTGTACATCTATTCACCTCTACATATAAATCAATTTTATTCAAATGAATTTGGTTTTGAATCTTAATAATTCTTCCATGCGCATAAAATTTGAGATTTGAATATGACAAATCAGATCACATGTCATATTCGCAATGCAAGAACATAATCTGGTTGCATTAAGAAAATGACAACCTGGTTGTGATTTATTCTTAACAAGAACATAATCTGCTTTTCGTTTTCTTTAAATAACACAAGAAGCCAACTTTCAGACTTGCGCCTTAAAATTTTGTGAGTATAAACAAAATATATTGATTTAATTTTTTTAAATTTACGTCCAAAACTTTAATTCCGATTTTTGGTGGCTGTGTCAAACGAAGTACAATGACAAAAGGACACCAGGTAATATCATGGTGACACGTGGCAGTATGACTTTGAAGGCGATTTTAGTGAAAATAATTTGCTCCAACGATGTGCAAATTCAAATTTTATAAAATCAATTTTTCAAACTTAAAACATGTTTCTCTGCTTAAAAGGCCGCCTCTATACCAACAACACAAGGAACAGTCAATCATGATATACAACAAAATCACTTGATTAGATTTAATTACCTTCTGAACCTTCACCAACCAATCCAACAATGGAAACTATTGGATATGAAGAGAAGAAACGCCACATCTTAAACCAAGAACGGAACCGACCCGACCGAAATCGCTTCTTGGCATGCTGCCTGCTTCCTCCATGCTTGTCTCCCTCCATTACCCTGCGCAAGAAACAGAAACACCCCCTCCACCTGCTGGTAGGTGCAATGAAAATCAGTTCACTCTTCTCATGTACTGACAAGAAGCACCGCTGCTCCAATACTAAACTGGTGACTGGTACAATATTTGGGCAGAAAATTGAGAAGGGACATCTTCATTTGGTTATCCAAATGGAGCCTAAGTCACCACCTCTCGTTGTGCTTCAGCTGGCCTCAAGTACAAACTTCTTCAGGAAAGCCATCGTCGAGGGACCACTACAGTTCTTTCTGACATGTGTCAAGAAAGATACCAGCGTGTCAATCTGGGATGAGCGGAGGTGGACCGAACATGCCAATGGTCAAGTCATGGGTGATGCATTGCGATTGATCAGTGAGACGACAAATTTGGGGTTTCTTGAAGTGATTGAACACGTGACATGTGGGACCGGTGTGATACCAGATTATGAGGATAGGGGGGTAAAGGGAGAACTTCTGTACATGCGTGCGAAATTTGAAAAGATGAAATGGTCCTTTGATGCCGAGTCACTTTCCATGGTAAGGTCAGACAACACAGGGTGTGCAGATATCAGCATCCGTTTTAGTCGGGTTTAATGAGTTTCTAGCATTTCTTTTCTTTATGTTATCTTTTCTGTTACAATTCTGTTCATGGTTCTTGTTTCTTCTTCCGTTTTTTAATTTTTCTTTGGATTAATTGCTTGATGACTTCTGACAGAATGTGGCAGTTTTAACGAATTTTGTCTCCACACGTTTAATGACAAAAATAATGTAGTGGAACCACTTTCAGACTTCCAGTAGTAGGAAACTCAGGTTTGTAAGCAGTTTATTTCTGAAGCTCATTCAGAAATCAGATAATTGTGCTTATGCATTAGATCTTTTGGCATGATGCTGAAACATATTACATTTAGCATTGTCTACTGATGTCATTTTTCAGATAAAACTGAAGTTCTTCACATACAAAGTGCAGTATTTCTGTTAAAATATGTACTCTTCTGTTTGTCTGAAAAGTGGCTGGGAGTTACTCTGAGAGGAACAACTTCATCCAAATCAAGGAAAAAGTTCCCCTCAAATAGAGACACTGATTTGAAGCAATTCAATCAGGCACAAATTGATCTTTGACGTCTCATACACAGATCAAACCTGGTAAATGTTGCTGGTACAGACTGCCAAAACTGTAAACTTGCATAGCAGAAGCCACTCTGCAGAAGGGTACTGTAAAGTTTAGTAACAAACTGATACAGTATGCTTAGCACCGAACAATTTAGACATAGATTCATACATTCAATATCAGAAGAGTTCTGTTTATCTTCAAAATAAACTTACTATCATCATACAAGCATTGCATGAGAAAGACAAACCAGAACCAAATGAAGAATTTTGGATTGACTCGAGCAAAATGGCATAAGCATTTTGCACTACCCTACCCGGCTTTTCATGATGAAACCAGTAGTAATACATGAAAAAAAATTAAGCAGCCAGCCACCATATTCATTGCATAATAAAGGGGCAAGGAGTCAGAGCACACTCAACATTTTATAAAGAATTACAAGAATCTAACTTCCCGGAGTAAGTCCGCATGTAAAATGCACCATCTATGAGACCACATTGAGTTGTTAGGCAATGGGCACTACAAATCACCTTGACTGTAGCAACCACAGATGATCCCCGTAACGATAAAAGAAAACCAAACTCATCAGAATGAAAACTAACACCAATTACTTCACTAACACCACCAAGGATCTGAACAATGAACACATACCATATTACAATAAACTTTAAATTAGAACACAGAAAAAGAGGAAAAAAAATGTTAAGTAGTCAAATTTTCCCTTCTCTACTTGAACATTTACCCCTTAAAAGAACCTACACAAACAGTCCAGAAATTTAACACAAACCAACATTGATGAGGACAGACCCACAACTGACAACTGAAACCTAATCTACTAGGCCTTCTTCGGGGATTTGGTAGTAGATTTTGAAGGAGATTTTGACTCCTTTGGAGATTTGGGGGTCGTGGTTTCCTTGGTAGCAGTTTTCTTCGGCAGAAGCACAGGGTTTATATTTGGTAGAACCCCACCATGGGCAATTGTAACGCCATGCAAAAGCTTGCCTAACTCTTCATCATTTCTGATAGCAAGTAAGACGTGACGAGGTATAATGCGGTTCTTCTTGTTATCACGAGCTGCATTCCCTGCTAACTCCAATACCTGTCAAGTATAAATGTATTTTATGCCATCAATTTTCTGGAGGATTGTGCATTAAAACCCTTTGCAAATTTGGTATTTACCGCAGCAAGGCTCAGCACCATGTTCAAGTAACAATACCAGATAAACAAATCCACTTAAATGCATCCTAATCCAGGACTCTACTTTGAGCCTATCACCAGAATAAGGTCGGAAACTGAGGAATTTTAAAAGTGTAAAAACAAAAATAGGACTAGTTTCAATGCAACTTAAATACTTCATTGCTACAGTCCCAAGTCCAACACTACTTTATATCACAAGTCTGGAGTCAATCAATAAATAACAAATAGAGCAAATTCTGATTGATATCTGGCCAGATCTGTTATGATTATCTATCTAAATTTGATGCCTTGTTGCTGGTAACATTGAGCTTGATCAATTAAATCGGCAGGGTTGCATAGACAACTTCATCAAAGAAAGCTATCTGTTCTATACCATCTGATTTAATTTTGAATAGTTTAATTGTCTAAAATATCCTAAAATTTATATAACAGTTCAATTATCTTGCAATAAAAGATCTCTTTTTTTTTTTGGAATAGTGGTGATACCACCCGTTCCATTGAAACGCCAAGTCTTTCAGGTACCACATTTAGAATTTATTTTATATATAACAGCTCAATTAGTCCTCAATTAGTCCATAAGGAAAGAAGTTATCGCAAAATAAATGAATCTAAGTTTCCTCTTTGGAGGGGGGAAAAAAGGAAGTAATAAATAAGTAGTGCAGTATCCCTCCATATCATCCCATGGAATTTGTAATCTCTCTCGCAACTTATCTTTCTAGCGCTAACCCTAACTCTAGCAGTTCTTGAAAATCTTTGTTGTGCAAGATTTACTGACCTCTCTACTCACTCAGTACCGTGAAATCAGACTGTTATTTGACATCAATATTACAACAGCATTACATGCATAGGATGCAAAATAGAATTGAATTGGACATGAACATTTTCTATGACAAATAGAAGCTCCTTTCTACTAAAACCCTAAAAACAGTGAAAGCAGGGTATCCATTTTCCCTGATTCCAGTCTCCTTTTTTTCACCTGTACAGTTGTTACATACAGTACTTATAATAGACTCTTTCACAATTTCCTAAACCTTGAAGGTTCTTCACTCATAATTAATTCCCAAAAACAGAACTATAAACTAAACCTAATACACAGTCTAGATGAGAAATTATATACCTCAGCGGCCAGATACTCCAGCACGGCGGCGAGGTACACCGGAGCACCGCTTCCGACACGCTCGCTATAGCGACCTTTCTTAAGGTAACGACCGATACGACCGACGGGGAACTGTAACCCTGCCTTAACTGATCGGGTCACCGGTTTCTTCTTCGGTCCACCCCCTTTCCTCCCTCCGGCGCCTTTCTTCACCTTGGCTCCGTCCATCTCTCTCTCTCTCTCTCTCTCCTTCCTTCTTTCCCTCACTTCCTTTTCTTTTCTTTTTCTTTTCTTTTTCTTTTTCTTTTTATTTTTTAATTATATCTCTCTTCTCTCTGTGTCTGTGTGTGTGTGTTTTAGAGAGAAGACACAGTGGAACGGACACGAGGCGGATCGAGAGAGAGAGAGTGTTTGTGTTTTGTGGATCGGGTGAATTTAAGCCGTTGGATTGAGACCGATCCGTGGGGAGAGAGATCGACCAATGAGGTTTTGACACGTAAGGAAAACTTGACATGTGCGCTTGTATCATGCCGTGCAAATTGCACGCGTATTAGTCCATTAAAAAAATTGAAAAATATGACTGATTTTATTGTAGATCAAAATTTGTATTTGCATTATAGATAAAATCAGAATAAAAGTAACGGTTATAATTTATTAACCATTAAAAAATTTGATCCATAAAAAAATTATTTTAAAAATATTTACACTTTATATAATTAGAAAAAAAAATTTAATTATATATTTAAATGCGATCAACTTATATGTAATTAACAATAATTTTCTAATCCAGATGGAGAATGTAGAATATGGATGGGAAAATATTTTTTTTTGTTAGTAGTAGTTGAGACAAAGTCCGTTTAAGTTGTAACTTTAAACTCTCTCTCGTTATTTATAGGATAATTTTAAAATGAAATATTAATTATTATTAAAAAAAAGTGAAATAGAGAATTAATATTTGATCTGATGATAAAAGACAATACTTTTCATATGAAAAATTATACATTTGAAATTCAAAGATAAAAAATTATTTATGAATATTTACAAATTAGATGGTTTAACCCCATCTTTTATAAAAAGAAAAAAAAAGTAAAGTATATTTTAAACAATATATCGTTGGGACTTATAAGCATGTTATTTATATAAACAACTTATGTTATTTATATCTTCTTGAGAAAGTCCGTCGTTACAAATTCCAATACTCATTGTTGTAAAAAAAAAATTAAGAATAGTTTTAGACTCAAATTTCAAACAAAACTACAAAGTTTTTTAGTTACAACTGAAATAGACGGAATTTTTTTTTTAAACTTTGACAGTGACTGCTAAATGTAAAATAGACGAATTTACCCTTCTTTATAATGAAGCGTACCTTTCATTATGCCTTTCTCAATAGCTTGGATTCTTACAAGATTATATTTATTTATTTAAAAGTTTAATACAAACATTGAATGAGTGAGTTTTGTGCATCTCGTTTATTTAATGGTGATTTTTTTTTTTTCACAAGATCACTTAAAATCAATGCTCGATATGACTTTTATGTCTCTAAATTTGCCATATATACATTTTTGCATCGAGCAAGAATCTATGGAAATAAATTAATTGATGTACTAATTCTCCTTTCTTCTTCTTCTTTGTACTTATGTTGTAGTAGCAAAATTCATTTTCTTTGGTGTTTTTTTTTTCCGGAGAGAGAACAAAATAATATGCTTGTTAAAATTAACAATTTTATTTACATATATGCTTATATTCTCTGAAGTTTACGATAAATTGTAAGATATCAAAATTTTGCTTCAACGTGTCTAGATCAGATCATATGGAAGGGTAATTCGGTCCATTCAATTTTTATTAGAATGCTTATAAATGAAATGATAAGAAGGGGATGAAATGAATAAAAATTAGTTTAGATGGGGAAATAAGATATTTTGAAAGTTTTGATGGGTATATTAGAAATTAACCTTTAGTTTTATGGGTGTTTCAGCAAGTTTCAGTAAACAGTTATAGAATTTTAGATAAATATTTTAAGTAGGTTTCAATAAATGTAGTTATAATTTCTAGGGGCATCGGTTGTGATATTTATGAATTCATATCCTCTGAAATGAACAGTTATTTTAAAAAAAATATAGTGATAAAAAATTACACATGATCGCTATAGTTATTACTGTAGCAGACAATATCAGAATTCACACAAAATGCTTTGTAGAGAGAGATTTCTGCTCACTGTATGTAAAATACTATAGAGGATATGAATCCGATATTCAGGTACAGATTCTTTCAATAAAACTGGCAATCATTCAAATATTAAGGGGCATCGATTATAGTATGAACGATGGTATCATTCAAATATTTTTCAAATTAATTTTCAAAAAACCCGCGGTTGTAAAATACATGGAAACAAATCGGAATAAATTGTTTGGTTGCATTGTGAAAATTCTCATAACATATTCTAGACTTTTAAGTTATCCGTTCCATCTTCATTTTTGTTGTCTTCTTGCTATTGCAAGAAAAATTTAGATACGATTTGAAGATAAAACTTTTTATATTCACTAAATCTTTATATTGCTACAATGTCAACATTTTTAAACCAATGTTAAAAGTAATTGAGGATAACTTTACTCAATATATCAAATAATTTATTAAATTCTATATTTAACAGACTTCAAATAAAACTTCAATACAAATTCTAATATTATTAAATAATTATTTTACCATCGGATCACATCACAGTTACTTCATCGACCAACCAACAAACAAAAATCAACTTGACACCTGAATCCCAATCTCGGAAGAAAATAGACAAAAAATAAACAAATATACATCACGGGAAGTAGAAAGGCTATAATTATATGATATGATATGATATGATATGATATGATATGATATGATATTATATGATATGTATATGATATGGTGTGAATATGATACGATTCCACGAGTAAAGAGCCATGTGCCACCACCATGTCGCATGTGGAGAATCTGCTAACATGGGCATGGGTTCCTGTCTCTGTGCTTCAATTTCAATTTCAATTTCGAGGTTCATGAGAGATGCCACTGATGATGATTTAGAGAGAGAGAGGATTAGTGATTATTGTCGGAACAATGGAAGGTTTTGGCTCGGATACGACACGTGCGACGTGTCTTTACTCTTTACGGACGGATAAGGCATGGTGATTAAAAAACTTGTATTGAAATTGTTTGATACTGATACTGGTACTGATACCGGTACTGATACCGGTACTGGTACTGATACTGATACTGATACTGATACCGGTACTGGTACTGGTACTGATACTGATACTGTTATTTGGAACGTCGTTAATGGGACTTGGGTGCGTTTGATGACGGAAAGAAAATTGTCAAATAAAAATAGTGCAATTTATCTCTCTTTTGTTTTGTTTTGTTTTTTTTAACGTTTCCTTGTAATAACTTTTTTTTTAAATAGCGTGTTTTCAATTTTGGAATCACTTTTAATTTTTAACACAGAAAATTCTTCCTGTGCTCTCCCATTTGAGCGGGTAATTGGTATCATTTTTTTTCTTTTTTGGATAACTTCAAATACATTCCATTTTATGAAATAGACCGTATGAATTAAAAAAAAATAAAATTATAGATATATTCTCAATTATTTATAGAATATATATCAATTTTGAATTAATTTGAATTTTGATTAGTCAGTCGTTATAAAAACAATTAAAATTTATGAGATTCAAAACTCGAATAAAAATCATTTATAAATATTTACAATTATATAATTTAGAACCCTCGTCTTTATTTAAAAAAAATAATTTATATACGTGGAATTATGCAGTTTGTCGTGTCGTGTCATCTAATTATATCGGAGCTAACACCATTGATGACTTGACATGTGCGATGACTGTCGTCTACAACAAACCCTTTCTAAATATCTATTCTCCGAACCAAACACCACCACCAAAATTATGCATCAATTAGTAAGAAAATAAATCTCCCACGTGGCATCCCATGTTCTTTGGATCTACGCCAAATTATTGCTGCCACCCCTTCCAATTTTTTTTAACCCCAGCACTGTGTTACAACACTAGAGAGATCTCGTGTAACTTGTACCTTGTACCATGTTTTAACATCCCTGTGCAAACATTTCTTCATCAATTGGGGGTGAGAACTTGAGATCAGAGATTTGCTCGTTGACTCGCCACACGAAACGGAACGGCGAAAATGGCACAGAAGATCCGTCGTCCTGATTTCAGCTATAAATCAAGAGACTGATCCGAGCTTCCACCTTGTATCTATCGCAGCTCCATTTCCGATCGTATCTCGGATTGAAGAACCATCTCTGATCTAATCCCAATCGATACTGGTACTAATTACATTATCCGTTGAAGAAAGAATCGAGCAAATTAAGGAAGAGAGAGATGTCGCAGCGACCGAGCCGTCACCAGAGGAGAGCATCTCAGAGCGTGTTTCTGCTTCCCGAGAACTTCTCCGTCACCGAACAGGCGGCGTTAGTCGAAGCCGCCGAGCAGAAACCCGCCTTCACTCGCTCGACCAAGGCGACGTCGGCCGGAGCAACAATGTCTAACGAGGAGAAACCCGAGCTGATGAAGGATGCGTTCGTCAAGAACATCACTGCATAATATAAATTTCTTTCTGGTTTTACATCAATTGGGTTGTTGTTTATGAGGAAATTAATCAATATATGTGTATGTTTGGTCTTTTGTGGGATTAGAGTAATTATTGCATATATCCCCCAAATTCTCATTGATAATGTTTGCCTCAAAAGTAGATTTGATAACTATTTTAACGAAAACTAGATTAGCACACTGTATTTGAACTGTACTGTTAATGAGCAGAATCTGAGAATATTTAACGCATGATATTGAATCCTACATTAAAATTTCAAAAATAAATTATCTGAACTAGTAATGAATTGAACCAAAAAATCGAAAACCTAAGATAGCACGTAAATATTAAATATATGATATGAAATTACCCGATTTAACTCAAATGACATGTTTGAAAAACTTTTCAAATTCAAAGCGACCAAAAACTTCATGGTACTCGAACAGACATTTATCTAAATTTGAGTAAAGCTGAAGTGGACCAAAAACTACGTGTCATAAGTTTTTGGCGTCTTAAAATGTTACAAATTAATTTTTAATTTATACTTTAAAATTTAACACTCAAATTTTAAATTCAAATTGTTGATCTTATTAATTTTCATGAAAAATATATACACATAAAATTTCATGGTTTTTAGAGTTCATTTTATACTGGCTTAAATGATCATAAAATGAATGTTTTAAAATTAATCAATCATAATTAATTGATTCATCCACTTTGTGATTACTTGATTTGGTATAAAATGAAATCTAAAAATCATAAAATCTTATATGCATATATCTATCATGAAAATTGATAAGATCAACAGTTTGGATTCGAAATTTAAGTATAAAAAAAAATTGATAATAACTATTCTTATACTTTGTCTTGGTTCGTCAAAAAAATTATAAGACTACATGGAACCTAATACAATAAATTGTAAAATTTGAACACAATAAATATATATTCATATAAAATTTTATGATATAAATACATGCATGATATATTTGAGCTGATACACGGAGTCGTCCAAAATCTGATAATACATAAATTTAAACGATCTGAGTCATGGTTATTTAAATCCAAAATCAAATACAAATATGAAAAAAATCTTATCAATGCAACCGAACTGAAATATTTATTTGCATTCGGAAGTAATCCAATCCAAAAACAATCCCATCCATTTCGCGATTTGTGTGCAAAATCTGCATCTAAAATTATACTTGTAATGTAATCATTAGAGCATCTCTGTCTCACTTACAAATAATTTATTTAATCATTATGTGGTAATTGTAATTGCAATTTTAGAGATGAAAAATATTTACTAATTTAACAATCTTATTAAATTAGTAAGTCTTTCTAAAAATATTTACAAGTGACATGAGAGTACTTCCATCTCTGAAATTGCTTAAGATTATTTCTTTTATCAATTATAAATTATTACGTCAGCGAATTAACAATTATAGAGATATATATATTCTGAAATTAATATGTAAAAAAATTACTAAATTGATACGTAACAATTAACAATTGGATTAACAATTACAAGATAGAGATGCTCTTATAATACTATATAATACTAAGATAAAATATCTAATATCCAAATCAAGGTATACTCAAATTGATCCAAACCCGAACTCGTATGATTCCCCTTGTATATTTCATTCAAATCAGAAAATGCGCCGAGCTAGAAAATAATCGATCTAAACCAATACGCATAGGATATATATATAAATATATAAATATATAAATATCTATCCAATCCAAAAGTAATCCAAATACCACTTTCTTCGAGCCCAATATAAAAGCCCAATTCGCAACGCATCACACCTGGACTGGTTAATTGTCTGGTATCTCTGTTTCCTGCTGGTCCCACTAATCAGATCCATCCTCTCAATCCTCTTTTTCTCTCTTTTCCGGCTGTACAGAACCCTAGATTTCTTCGCCAGAGAGGAAGAAAAGGCGCGATCCATTATCTGGTTAGGGAAATGGCGAAATCTAATGGCCTCTCGACAATGGAGATCGACGAGGAGAAGCAGATCGGTCCTAAGTTTCAAATCAACGGTGAGTTCTACCCCTACTTGATTCTTAAGCCGATGCCAGAAACTGAGATTGATTTTATTTCGTCATTTTTTACGCGTACACTCCTACGAAGCATGTTTCGTGTAGTTGATCTAAATTGTTCCTATTTGAGTGCGGTTTTATGGATTGCCAGACCTTTTGTGTCAATTGGACTTAAATATTAAGCTCTTGAGGTATATATGAAGCTGATCTGAGTTGTATTTGTTAAAATGCATCAAATTGCACAGTTTTGCAATTGCTGAAGTCTGCTCAGATGCAACATGGGTTGAGGCACAGAGACTACACAAGATATAGGTTCTTGCATTTCTTCCGCCTTTTGCTTTAGTAAATTATTGTGCTCCTTACGTCAATCTATTCTGAAAGCATCATGAATTGCATTACAGGAAATATTGCACCGCAAGATTAAGACGGTTATACAAGTCACTAAAGTTCTTGCATGGCCGTGGTAAATTTACTCGTAAAACTATTACAGAGGCAACTGTTACCGATGTCAGGTATATAGGCTTCTTTTGTCATATAATTCTTTCTCTGTCGCTCTTTCTCTATCTGACATGGTTATATAATTAGGTATCTTCATATTGTCTTGTACATGACCGAGAGAGCATGGAGTCATGCAATGGAGAAGAGACAGTTACCAGATGGACCAAATGGAAAACAAAGAATTTACCTTCTAGGTAGGCTGAGAAAGGCTGTCAAGTGGGCTACACTCTTCGCACAGTTGTGTTCTGTTAGAGGAGATTCCAGGACTTCTCTAGAAGCTGAGGTGATACAATTTACTATTTTTTTTCCTGATTAGCTGTTAGTGTGATACAGGGGGCGTACTGGTATAGCGGATTGGTCCTACTGGTTTTGTAACTGGTGTATTGTGCACCACAACAGCCACTTTGTTCTTGCTTAAACCACGCAACTCAACTCTAATTCTGTACAATACCAACTGGACTTTTTCTGTCTATATTTTGGTCTGACGTGTGCTTTTTACTCATGGTACCCATATCTTTTGGTCAAAGGATGCTTTGATATGTAATTACTTCATGTCACTGATTTTCCTTTCTTCTTATACATCTTCAAATGAAATGTTTCAATAGTGCTTATTTTCATTTTTTTTAATTTTGTTTGTCAGGCTTATGCATCTTATATGAAGGGAACTTTGTTGTTTGAGCAAGATAAGAACTGGCAAACGGCATTAGTTAACTTCAAGAATGCAAGGTACACTTAAATTGCAAGTTTATGAGCAAATCATTTTGTAATTTTTTCATGCTGTTTCCTGAAATCGAACAGATAAAGCCTGCTACTTCTTTCCTGTATCCAGGATAAAGTTACTTGATTTGCTTAGAGATTGTTCTTTTCTTGTAGAGCTGTGTATGAAGAGCTTGGTAAATATGGTACTATAGAAAACCAAGTATTATGTCGTGAGCGTGTTGATGAGCTGGAACCAAGTATCAGGTATTGTTTGCATAAAGTTGGTGAATCTAAGCTGCAAACGTCTGAACTCCTGGATATAGGCAAAATGGAGGGGCCTGCATTGGATCTTTTCCAGGCTAAATTGGAGGTAATCATCTTTTTTGGAACTGGAGCTAATTTTAGTACAAAGTACAAATGGTGTTATAACAACAAGCTGGATTCCTTTTAAATCTTTTTGAGAATTCATAAATTTTTTCCTGCACAATCTGTAAAATCACCTTTCTGGTTTTTACAGATTTGCATATTTGTTCAAATAATAACCCGTCTTGAGTTATGGTCAATTATTATATTCCATTTATTACTAAATTCTATTTTCTAGTTTCTGTGTCCTAGGTAGAATCTATCTGTTCAATTTCACTCAATTTACAAAAATGTTTTGCACACATATTGGAAAAAAGATAAGGTCTATTTGCAATTTCACGATTATGTCGATCCTTTTTGTGAATATCAAGTTAGTCATCAGTTTATCATTATTGAGGATGATCTCATACAAACTGTAATCATTGTAGGCTGTTATGGAGGAGGCACGACAACAACAGGCTGCCACCATGACCGAATTTAACTGGCTTGGTCGTAGGTTTCCTATCAGCAATGCCAAAACACGTGTCTCAATTCTAAAAGGTGCCTGCTTTATTTCATTTATCCAACATATTGTACCCAATGTTTATCTGAATGACAAAGTCTGTTGTTCTTATTTGCAAAACTGTGATCAGCTCAGGAGCTGGAGAAGGAATTACACAGCCAAACAGCTGAATCACTTCCTTCAGAGAAAAGACTTGCAATATTCGACAAAATATTCTCTGCATATCATGATGCCAGGAGTTGCATTCGAAATGACCTGGTATATTAATTTTTTAAGTTAGTGGTGTAGTAAAAACTATCATCCATGGCTGGCATCTGTCATTGGTACTGTAGATCAAATAAGAAGAAGGGTCTTTGTTTACTCTCATTAAGAATAATTTTTTTTATCACTTGTAAAATTTTCTTTGGTCAATCGTCTTAACAATTTGGTTCCTTCCTAAAAACAAAAATTATTGATTAAGACAACATCATATTTTTAATTATATATTTCTTTTGATATAAGGGGGCAGGCTAATGAATTCCTATTCCTTTGAATATTTTAAGTCAGTGGAACAAATATTGTAGGTATGGTCAGAAGATCCTGACTAAATGCAACAAGTTTTGAAAATAAGAACTAATTATTTATAAATCCAGTGGCAGCCTCAAATAGAAGTATCTCAGTATCTCTTATAACAACTTCGAGCACTATTTCTGTTTTTGAATTGAATCTCTAAATATTCTTGAGCTGCAAAATCACAAATAGACTAAAAGACTTGAACTGAAAGGTTGCTCATTGCATTGTGTGCTATTAATTGAGATCTACTTATTTTACCATATATAGGATATTTAATGTGAACGGCTGCATATGTTAATGGCTGAACAATGTTTAACATAGTATGCAGTCAGTAACATTACCCAATAAAAACTAGGTACGCAAAAGCGAAATTATCACGAGATGGCATTTATTATTACTATTTCACTTACTTTAGCGTCTAATATATCCTTTCAAAATTTAGGCCACAGCTGGGAATGCTGAGAATGTGAAAGATGAACTAACTGGGCTTGACAAGGCTGTTAGTGCTGTTTTGGGGCAGAGAACAATAGAGAGAAACCAGTTGTTGGTTGCAGTTGCTAAAAGTAAATTCAAGAAGCAAAACGATAAGGGCGAGAAGGTCACCAAGCCAGAAGAACTTGTTCGTTTGTTTGACCTTCTAATTCAGGTGTGCTGTTTTTTTTTTCTTGATCTTTTAATTGTGGCTCTGACCCTATGGACATTCTATTACAAGAAATAAATTAGGGACTAGGGGTGCATTTGGATTTTCAAAGGAATGGTATAAGAATTGTGCTCTTCAGGTTAGTGTGTTAAAATAGCGCGCGAAGAATACTAAATTGTATAGTGTGGGAAGAGTGCTAATTTTGTTCTACTCGGAATAGTGCAAAAATGTTGTGTGGGTTGTATAATTTGAACAGTGTTTGAGGGAATGAATAAAGTAATGGTATACAGTGTTAATCTGGTGCTATTCCAGCAAGAGGCTTGGTTAGCGGAATAGCGTAACCCAGCATGATTATCAACTCCATTGACCCAGCACTATTGTTAAACTTTGATTGAGATTTTGGATTGCAAGTGAAACATAGCAGCGATGTTATTCTTGGGAATAACGCTATTCTTGGCAGTCGAAATGTACATTTTAAAGTGTCTGTGTTTTGGAGGAACTGACCTTTCAGGGAACTTAAAGGTAGTTTAAAAGGACTGAAATGCTTACATTTTATGGAACATGGTTTTTCTTGTATAATATGGCTATTTCCTTCATTTGGGGTTACAATATCAACTAAGCTGATAATATATCAAAAGGAGGTTCAAGAAAAAGTTTGAAAAAGGCTTTTATTTTCTTTTGGCTTTGGGGTTGTTTGCTCAACTTTTAAGGGATACAATCATTAGATATTAGGAATATCGTGAATACAATAAGGCCATTTACTCACTCAACAAAGAGAAGAGATCACCAAGTAATTTGCGTACCAAATTGATGTTAACAGATCATCTGCATTTCATTTTCATTTCCTGTCTGTGAATCCATCTCAAATGTTTTGTGCTTTTTATTTGGCAGAATACAACAGACCTATCTGATTTAGTTAGCTCAGCAAGGGATAGAAGCACTGAAGAGGTTGCATTTGCAGAGGAGTATATACTAAAAGGATCTGCTTTTAGGGCTGAGAGGTTTGTTTCACTCTGTCAGTACCCTTGTGCTGTACATCACTTATGAGTTATGCAAGGTTCATTATAAATTGTTATTTCAATTTTGGCAGGTGCTTCTATTTAGCCAAGTCATACAGTTTGGCTGGAAAAAGAGCAGAGGCATATGCACTGTTCTGCCATGCTCGTTCTCTTGCCGATGCTGCCCTTCAGAAACTAAATAGGGCAAATAACCCTGACAAGGTCCGTTGACAAACATTGCATGCTTTTTATTTAATTTTTCGTACCTTCATTTATTTGGTATATTGGAGTTAGTTAGCGGAGCCAACTGAAAAGAAAAATAACTTATATAAGGGAGCTATCTGGCCCACTAAGATAAGGATGCAGTCAACAAAACATACTAAGTTTGTATAATAGTATACAATCATTTATTTTGTTAAGCAGGCTTTAGTTGAAGGGCTGAAGGCACTGATTGAGAATTGTAGATCGAACAGTTGCATAGAACATGCATCTGGGATTATGGAAGCAGAGAAGATTCCAGAAAGACTTTCGAAGGGAGTCTCTAGTATTTCCCTGAATAATGACAAAAAGGTGCTTCTCTACACTTCTCAGATTCTTTATTTTATGTTTGTGTGTTTTTTACTTTCTTTTATGGAAGTAAGGAGGATGAAACATCAAATAATCAATCTGGTATCTAGATGATAATAATAATTGCCTTTTTTTGACTTTCAGGTGGAGAAGTTTCTCATGGATACATTGGATGAGTATGAATCAGCAATTGGTGAACCTGGCTCAAAAACTGTGCCAAGAATTGAGAAATTCCCCCCAGCGTTCCAGTCAGTTCCATGCAACCCAATTGTACTTGACATCGCTTACAATTCAATCGACTTCCCATCTCTAGAGAACAGAATGAAGAAAGACAAGAAAGGCATTTTCAGCCGGTTATGGGGATAAGCAGATCTTCTCTTTTTCTTTTGGTATACTTGGACTTTGTGATCTGTCTTATGACTAGCAAGGCATATCAATTTTTGTCCCAATAACGGAGAGTGCATTGTTGTGGTGAGTAATGTTTTGTGTCAAAATAATTTCTGATGATGCGCAGCTTAGTTGTTGAATAGTATTTGGGATTTTGGGATTTTTGCAGTTCTCTTTAGATTTCTTCTGTTTAGTTCTTCTATATGGTTTTGAAGTATGTTGGAAACCAGGGGTTAATAGATGGTGGAGATGGATTTTTCTCTTTTCAGAAAAGTGATTACAGCCACCGATTCTTCTTATTTTGGGGCATCTAAATGTGCTTGGTCAACTCTATAAACTAAGAATCATTAATTTTGTTCTGAAATGAATTTAATAATTAATTTGTAATGCACCTCTTCTTATCACTAGCCCCTTGGGGGAAGCAGGTTGGTTAATGGCACATCTTAAATTCTGAATCATTGATTGTGTCCTGAATTTGTACATTATTTATATCATACACAAATTTGATCTGATATGTTAATAAAACATGTTAGATATTTTATTGTCAAGGCAACATCTGTTTGATATGTAACATCGTAAGAGTTGGATTTGTTTTGTTTGAAATTGATGCTTATTTATATAAGAGTTGTATTTATTTTATTCCTTTCAGAACAAAGAAAGTGCTTTTGTGTGCCTTTCTCGTGCTAACAGGTTGAGTGTTCTTGCTTCTTAGTGAGCTCATGCCGGAATAGTGATGGATTATACTATTATTTTTTCAATATTAGTTAACTAAAATTATTAGCTAACTTAATCTTCTGTAACTATATGATTTCAGTCTAATGGAATTGGTGACTCTAGAAGACACTTTTTTAAAAAAATATATAAAATAAAAATATTAGTTAACTAAATAAGAGGGAAGTTCTGATTTTTTTTTAATATCAGAACTCATTATTTTGATAATATGCAGAATATAAAAAAAAAATAAAACCTAAATTTAGAATCCAACATTATGGAGACAATTTATATAATTTACATTATTTCTATAAAAAAAAAGGAATGAAGCGAGTTTAGGTATGTTTTTTCGTACATCAAATAGTTTGAAGTGTTAACTGTTTAAAATTAATGTTTTTTTTATATATCATCAAATAATATTTAAATAACATAAAATTTAATTATTAGGTTGTAATATATCTATAAAATTTACAACTTAATTTTCAATTTCATTTGATTTTTTTAAAATATATTGTCATAATTATCAAAATAACTATTGTCAAGTAATCCCTTCCCATTAAAAATATTATACTGTTTGATTATAGTGTCCAGTACATGGAGGTATTTTGAAGACACAAATTTGGAAGTGACTACTCGGTACGTGTAAATAGAACGGGTAGTTCCCGCTCGTTGTTATTATGTATTGAAAAGTAGAATCCGACTGTTTAAATTTGATTTGTCCGGTCCAATATAGATAAAAATGATCAGCACCATGATGTTCTACAGGAAGTTCTGTTTTTTTTTGCTAATTCAATTATCATCGCATCATCAATTTAATAATTCTCTACATATTTATCTCAAAATATCTTTATCCCTGTAATTATTAATTTGCTGACATAGTAATTTTTAATTCATAAAAAAATAACTTTAAGTAATTTTAAAAATAAAAATACTTTCATACCACTTGTAAATGAATTCTGTAGCTTTTAAACAAGCTCACTAAATTAATAAGTGTATTTTATCTTTGAAATTGTAATTATCATATATACGATTTATATAGAATCGATGTTTTAATTAACGGATAGATAATTGATTCGGATTACTACTACAAGTTCCGAACAAGGCAGATCTCTATCGTTGTCGTGAGTTGGAACGGGGGACAATACAGCGAAGTCTCTTCTTATCTCATCAAAGTTGGAGCAATTTCTACGATTTTAGGCTAAATATTGACTTCTCAAGTGTCGGCTTGTGCAGAGAATTGACTCATTCATTCGAGGAAGAGAAAGTCATCAGTTTGACTGGATTTGAAATACCAATACATAAACAGGGAATATCATATCATACTTGTTTGGCGCGCGCATAAACGACTTACCATACTGAAATACATACAGAGGTCCAAACGAACCAACCGAAGCATATCAAAATCAAAGCATTGATTCGTTTGGTTTAATGCTAGAGACTTTCAGCATGGGAGTTGATACGCAGATACGGTTGTTGATACCGTCGTCGATACGAACTTAATTATACACATTAAATAAATTATCATACATATTAATGATTTAATTATACAACTCATTTTATATAATATTATCATTGTGTAACTTAAATGAGTTATTATGTATATTTATGATATTTTTAAATTAAATAATAGAAATATTAAACATAATAAAATTATTAACATGCATAATAACTCATATAATATATATAATAAAGTCTGTATCGACGACGGTATCTCCGTAACATTTTCCTTTCAGTATTGCTAAGGCTGTAATGTCAGGTCATTAGTAGATGATAGTAAATGCAGTAGAGTGCTGTTAGCATCAATGCATCAGCGCCGTGGAGAACAGGAACTATCTTGACGCGGTAACATTGCTAAGGTAAATAAAACTATAGGGAACTTGGAATTGCATGACAAATTGAAGAAATAATATACTTTAAGATGTTGTTGTTAAAGGAATATGTCGTATTAATAATAATAATAATAATAGTAATAATAATAATTTATTTGACTATCAGCATGATGGGTACTGAAATAGAGAAATTAAATTTAAATTTATAGGTATATTACTTTTTTATTTTTGAGATAGTCCAAGACAATTTTGTTTTGGAATTTCCTTGTTTGAGATAATTTTATTACCAATGTAATATTCTCTAGTTTTTTTTTTTTTTGTGGCTAAGGCAATTCACGGTTGACTCGACATATGTAAATCTTATTTTGTCAAGTATAAAATCAATTATAAACTATATACAAATGTCTGATATAAATGAATGCTATATAAATTTAATTTGTAAAGAACTTGTACTTATAGATAAGAATGTCAATTGATACGACCTATTGAAAATGATAGATAAATTTGAAAAAAAAAATACCAAATGATGATTAGTAACTCTGTAACATTCTTTTTATTTCATCACAACTTTTAAAAAAAATACTAGTAAAAGCTACTACATTTTAAGATTTAAATCTATGTTAATACTAACCGAATTAATTAAAGTTTCAAATAGCTCTTGTGACAATCACCTAGGATAATGAGTTCACTTTTCTATTAATTTCTTTTGTAGAAATTTCCTTTCTTATAAGAAAATATCTTTCTTTTTTCAAGCTCTGATAAGTTTTTTTGTCTTTTTAATACAGTGAGAAGATAATCCAATTAATGCCTTTTATACTAATCTCAAGTTAGACGCTACAGAATAGAGAAAAAAGCAAACACGAAATCGATTTTTATTTTCCAACAACCACCGCCACCATTAAGTCAAAAATCCACAAACCAGAAAATATCAACGACCTGGTTTCTGATCTTTTGCTGTATAATACTGCGCTGCACAACATACGTATGAATAGATTATAAAAGATATTTTTAAATTTTTTTTGTATGAATCTCAACATGATCGGACGAACAATATGCTGCCCTCCACTGAACTACCCACCAAAAATAAAAATAAAAATAAAAAGGAAAAATGATGCAAGCATGGAGATGATGGTGAGGATAATTAAGGAGAAACAAATATATTTCAAGGTGTAAAACTAAAACTCGTTAATGAGTAATTAATTATGAGGAGAATTAATTATAAAATTTATAACCTGCTGAAGAATAGGTTCATAAACATGTCTTCATTAATTCTACCTCTATAAAATTATAAAGTTAGCAGTACCAAAATGAAGTGCTAGCTAGACGAAATTAAGACATTAATATACTGTTCATAATAATTTGTCCTCTCGAAAAATGCCAATAATAATTACACCTTCAATTCGGATCCATATGTATATATGTTTATGAGTAAATTACACGAATGATTTCTAAAGTATTATTCTTTTATTATTTTGGTTCTTAAAATTTGAAAATTATCAATTTAATTCTCAAAGTATTACTTGATTATCATTTTGATCCTTACAGTTTCAAAAGTATCATTTTGATACTTTAAGTTTTTAATTTATATCAAATTAGTCCTATATTTAATATCCATTAAAAAATAATAATTATACCTATCAGAGAGTCTTTTGTAGTATCAAGACTAATTTAGACATAATTATCAAACAATACAAATAATATGATAATTATTCACGATATCAAATATCAATTAAATTAATATTAATATTCATGTTGGTGTCATCATAAATTAATTGAAATAAAATTTACATATATTTTTTCATAAATATAAATACATGACCAATTTGGTACAAATTAAAAACTTAATACGTATAATTATTTTTTCAATGGATATTAAATGTATGACTGATTTGGTATACATTAAATTTGAAGGACTAAATGGGTATCTTTAAAACTTTAAAGACCAATATGATAACTAAGTGATACTTCAAGGACTAAATTGATAATTTTAAAACTTAAATGACCAAAATGATAAATGAGTAATACTTTAGAGATTATTTATATAATTTACTCTATGTTTATATATAAATATGGGGCACTGGATTGGTGTGTTGGGCTTTTGGGGGATGGTAAGGTTTCTTTCTGTTTTCTTAAATATATAAATATTATTTATGATTTCTGTTTTTATATGTATTGTTTTCTTAACTAATAATAGTGCTAATCCTGTTTAAAAAATAAAAACGGTAGTTTCTGAAATTAAATCTTTTTTCAGGGGAAAAAAATAGAAAAGATGCCTATAAAATGAAGGTACAAACAAGTTCTGTATGGAGAAGGGATTATTTGACAATGTTTATCATAACAATTTTAATATTGATTTTCAGATCATATTTGTATGGATAAAGTTAAAATTGAAAAGTAAAATTTTAGATATTTTATTAGACACACACATATACATATTAAAAATTAATTTTCATATAATTTAAATATTATTTAACGATGTATTAAAAAATCATTAAATTTTGAAGCGTGAAACTTTCAATAATTTGATGTATGGTAATAAAATACACATCAAATTTTATCATCTTTCACAAACATGATACATTCATCATCTAAATCATTCTATGATATGGTATTTTTAAATTTAAGCTTTGTTTTTTAATATTCTTTTTTGAGGAGTGTTTTTGAAATTGTAAAATTGTTAAAATAAATTAATGTCAAATGATCCCTCCTATTATTTATGTACATAAATATTTTTCTCAAGTTTCTTATAAATAAACAAAAAAAAACCGTACTATACATCATTTCATTCTCAGATAATGATTGCTAGAATTATGCCAAAAAAACATCTAGAAATTCACTTTCATAATTGTTTAACTTTTAACCATCCAAAAGTGACGAAACAAGGTACTATACTACTATTGCAAACAGCACCTCGTAGGACCCACATGTAAGTATCGGTCTAAAAGAGTTCGGCGTACGGTCCTGCTCTCGGTGCACCGAGAAATTTGAATGCAAAGCGTTCTAGTTTCTTTCTTCCCTTTCCCCTTCCCCTTCCCCTTCCCCTCTTCGAATCTCCGAATCTCCGATCCCTGTCAATCCCCAAATTTCAATTCGAAATTCCAAGAAACCGACTCGTAAATATCAAGTTCCCTCTTCAAATTTAGTAGATCTGTAAGTTCCTATTGATTTCACACACCGGGGAATCGTAATTGGTTAGCTAGTTTCGCCACTAAAGTGTTAGATCTGAGAATCAGCGATGGAGACTCAGTGGGTGGCCGAGTACCCTCATCCGACGGCGGACAAACGGCCACGTAAGCGGCCTCGGCTAGCATGGGATGTGCAAGCTCCGTTACCTCCTCCTCCTCCGGTACCTAAGGTTTATTTTTAATTCAGCTTAATTATTTGTTTAGGTTTTTGTTTTTGTTTTAACCTAGCTATAACTACTACAAAATTGTACTTATTCATTTAGCTCTTATCATTTAGGTCTAAGAATAGATCTTTTCTTTTTTTAGAGTAAGATATAAATCATTTTTGTCATATTGTAATTACTGTTTGTGATTTGGTTCCCAATCTTTGTGCCAAAAGTAAATTAATTCTGTTTTTCTTTTTCAAGTTATTGCTGTAACATTTTTTCTCTCGTTTGCTCGGAAGTTAGATCTAGATCTACATATTAAAACTAGGAATAAAGTTTGGTCCATATATAAATATAAGCCTTGGAACTATGAAATTTTGTATTGAACTTCAGCCTTTTTTCTAAGATAAACATTAAAGATAGTAATTAGGTATTATTTATTTGGATTTCCCCCAAGTACCCTTTTAAGAGAAGAATAGAGGCCTTAGTGATTTACTTTCTTTTCTTCTGAACTGGAATAAGTAAGAAAAAAAAGTTATACTGCATTGGTAATCAAATTACTAAACCTTTCCCATTTCTCTCACTTGTTACCGTTTCGGGGGGGGGGGTGCTATTGGCTCCTGATACGCAAAATAACTTGTACAAACTTCTCTTTGAGTTGTTTGATTTTTTGTTCTATCACAGAATGGTGGGTTTCTTACCATTTTTATAACTGTTCTGATAAGTGGTATAATATTTATTGTTGGGATCTTGAGAACACATGCGTTTTTTCATTGGAAATCACAATGGTCTGAACATTTCTTGGTGTTTCCTGAGAAGAGAAATCTTCTGGTAATTAACTACACAAGAAATGTGCTGCAAACATACAGAATTTGGCTAAGTTCTTAAGTACTGTAACTGCCCTGCACCAAAGAGGTTATAATCCATGACTTGAATATGGTTTGTCACATTTGTTAATATGCCCAAATGCATTTCTAATATGTTTACGTGAACGTTGTTTATTGCAGACAATTCCAATGTTCTACTGTGGACAAGAGTATGTGACTGGTAACTATATACAAAATCCAAACCCATTCATAAATACAGTTTATTACAGTGGGCCCCCCAGGAATATATCACCACCATGGCGACCGGATGACAAGGACGGTCACTACGTTTTTGCAGTTGGAGACAATCTCACACCCAGATGTATATTCCTCTCTATCTCTATAGTCCTGAAAAAGGATGCAAGTTATTCTCATTGCTGTTTTCATTGTGGAATAAGCTCACTGCTAATGACTTCGCTTCTTAATTTTCAGATAGGATACTTTCAAAGATGGGTGAAGGTTAGCACTCTAATTAACATCTTGCATGAATCATCTCTAGTACATTGCATAACACCTTGGATTTTGGTTTGGTTCTTTAATTTGCTAATGACATTGAATTTTCTGTAAATCACATTTATGATCTAACGAAGTACCCCAACAAGAATGGTACTTTGTCCTTTCTTAGTCCTTATGAGTTGCTAACATGAGACATTGAAACACTTAGGACAAACATGAGTTCTTAAACTGGAAGTACCACATTAATTTCCTCTGTACTTTCTGTCTTTTTGTAATTTCTTATATAACAGGGACATTTGGCCAAGTGTTGGAATGCTGGGATCTAGGTAACCAAGAAACAGTGGCTATAAAAATTGTGCGGTCACTCCAAAAGTATCGTGAGGCTGCCATGATTGAAATTGATGTGTTACAGAAACTTTCTAGACATGACATAACTGGATCCCGGTATGAAGCCTATCTCCTCTTTACCTGTGATTTATAAAAATCTTTTCTTTTTGATGGGCTTTTGTACAAATTCGCTCTATCCCCTGCAGCTGTGTGCAAATTCGGACTTGGTTTGACTATCGTAATCATATATGTATTGTAAGTGTACTGTGTACATATGTACTATAAATTGGAAAACTATATATGCACTGTTTTAATTTTTTTCACTCTATATTTTTTACTCTAATGTTCTGTTGATTATTGGTCATAAAAATAGGTTTTCGAGAGGCTCGGCCCAAGCTTGTATGACTTCTTGCGCAGAAACAGCTATAGATCTTTTCCTATAGACCTGGTCCGTGAATTTGCCAGACAAATCTTGGAGTCTGTAGCATGTAAGTAAATACTTTTTTTAGAGTTTGATTAGACTATTGGAATATTTGCATAGGTGAAGCTGAATCCTAAAATAAAAGTAGATTATCTGGCCTGTCTATCCATTCTTCAATATGAAGATGCTTAAGTATGCCTGGTCCAAAAATATAGTCCAATACCTGGGTTTCCGATTGCGTGCTGCAACAACTCTATCTATCTGTATGGGGTTGCTTTTCCTGGTTGGAGCAGGTTGACAGGCTAGCTACGGAGCAAGCTGTTGTAGCCACGTGCAATCAGAGATCCAACCATAGTTCTGTAAATTTTTTTGGATTAGGAATATCTGAACTTTATTTCACTAGAAAGTACCAGAATAGACAGGTGAAGAAAGTGTATAACAATGTAGCATTGTTATTTGTTTTCTCGCCAACTTAATTAACTTCTCAATAAATGTATAACAAAGCAAGTTATTTTTCTCACTAAATTAACTTGGCTGCTACATGATACAGTCATGCATGATTTGCGACTTATTCATACTGACCTAAAGCCGGAGAATATCCTGCTTGTTTCATCAGACTCTATTAAAGTCCCAGATTATAAGGTACAGCTCTTCATTTACCAAGCAATGACGTGTTTACCGTGGATTTTTAATGATTGTAACCTTTTCTGTTTGTATTTTCTTTTAATATGTTTTTCTCAAAAACATGAAGGATGGAGCCTTCTTCAAGAGTCTCCCAAAATACAGTGCTATAAAACTTATAGATTTTGGGAGCACAACATTCGAGCACCAGGATCACAGTTATGTAGTTTCGACCCGTCACTACCGTGCGCCTGAAGTAATTCTTGGTAAATATATTCTCTATGTCGTTGCTGCTTCGCTTACCATTTATGTAACAAATAAATTTGAAGAATTGATTTCTTATACTTCTTTGGTTCTCATTTTGTTAGGGCTGGGCTGGAACTACCCTTGTGATATGTGGAGTATCGGTTGTATACTGGTCGAGCTCTGTTCGGTAAATTTATTTTATGACCATTTTCTGATATACGAGTCTTGATTGTTGTTGCTGTTAATGTGTTTCTTCTTATCGTGTTTATTTTTCTTTCTTAAATTTGTATAAAATAGGGCGAAGCATTGTTTCAGACACACGAAAACTTGGAACATCTAGCAATGATGGAGAAGGTTCTGGGCCCACTTCCAAAGCACATGGTCGTCAGAGCCGAGTGAGAACCATTTACATTTCAGAACATATCCTTCCCTAGTATTTTGTTCCTATGTTTTAACCTAAATATCTAATTTGTTTTCACCATCAGCCGAAAGTCAGAGAAATATTTCAGGAGAGGGCTTAGGCTAGATTGGCCAGAAGGGGCCACTTCTAGAGAAAGCATGCGTGCTGTTTTGAAGCTGCCTCGCCTCCAGGTTATTATCGTTGTTGTTATGATTATTATTGTTGTTATTATTATAATCTTTATTTTGAAGCTGTAGTTCCTTCCTCTAGAAAAAATCAGAGTAGTTTTCAACATATCACTTCAAAGAGTCTTGTCAATCTTTTTCGCAATAATCCTCTCCATGTTCCTGCTAACATTGCCTTGTGCTGCCATTTTGGACCAGTATTCTTTTTTGAATCATTAAAGTATCCATGCGATGATGCCTCTTTGCTAAGTTGCATGTAAAGTGGCTATGCGTGCTTTAGTAAATGATTTCAGGCGTGGTCATCTTAGGCCCTAGAAATTTGAGCATATATGTGGAAGTGTGTATTTATTTTTTCAAATCAAGTGCTTTCATTTTTTTATCATTGATTATAATTACTACCAGTATTGAAATTAGTATGAATGTTATTTTCTTTTGCAGAATCTGGTAATGCAGCATGTCGATCACTCAGCTGGAGATTTAATAGATCTACTGCAGGGACTTTTACGGTATGACCCGAATGAGCGTCTCAAAGCAAGAGAGGCTCTTAGGCACCCTTTCTTCACTAGGGGCTTAAATAGACGATCAGGCCCCTATTGACCAAGTAAAAAAAGATAATGAAAATTATGTTTTCCTCTTGTTTCAAATTCATTTTCTCCGTGCATCTCTGGCTAAATCTGACGCCTTTATGTTTGATGCAAAAAAATTGAACATGGTGAGTGGTGATTAGATTAATTGAAGGTCACGGCAAAAAGATTTTGCCCGTGTATATATAAAACAGTTGTGGCAAATTAATATGTGGTTTTGCATCATTCTATGTAACACAGTTTATTTTATTTTTTTTAACTACGAAATAACATCGTTATGTTGAAATTGTATGCCTGAAAAGATAGGCTACGAAAAATGGGCTTGAATTTGAAAAGATGGATTTTTTTTCCTTTTTGTGGAAAGATGAGGAGAGAACTTAGGCAGCTCATTGTTTCACGCTCGGCCCAATTAGCCTCTAAGTGGGGACGCGGCTTGTTTTAGCGGTTCTACATTTAGTCTCTGAAAATGGGCCGCCAAGAGTTCAGAGCTAGAAGCCCATTAGATCGCTATTTATGGGCCTATGAAAGGCTATACTAGGCCCCATACAACGTTTTGTTAGGCCTAGAAAATATTTTCACGACCCATTATCATGTTTAGGGTTTACTGGGCCTTGAAAATATATTAGTCTACCCAAATTAAGTTTAATTGGTATAGATTGTTATTAATGTGCCCAATGTTGCAAATCTCCAGAAGGGGACTTTGAATGGTCCGTGAGTTGTTTAGGCCGACACAATCTTAACTACAACTGGGCCTAAGTTGGATCAATTTTATGGGTTAACGCTGGGACAGAAATAAAACTACTTTTGTAAATCATAATTAATATCATGTACAATTAGCAGATTGCTTGCAGGCTTTTCTATAACAAGCAAGAACAGTCCATTACAAAAGGTGTGCTAAGTAGGTACAACATCTATATTACACACATCTACCTAATTAATAACAAGTGTATGACGCACCTTTTTTTGTAGTACAAACCCACAGTCAGAAAATCACTTTTTCAAGCAACATGCCAAGATATAATATCAGCAAAAAATTGGCACACTGCCCAACCAAACTAAAAGCAACAGAAAATCAAATGAATACAACCCAACCAGCAATCAGTTGTAGCAACAGATCAACAGGACATAATACACGAACCTCATGTAGCAACACCTCACTCTTCCAACAGACCTCTACTAACCTCTTATTGAATAAACACCGTTATTCTTCTTGGCACCCAATAGTAAGTGTGGCTTCCACTCTCCCAAAAGAAAACTTCCAAAATCACTGATAACAAATAGATAATTACACTCAAAAGTACATGAGCCCAGAAAAACAATAGCCAAACAAATATGTGCACAATAATAATTACACACTCCCCACATCAATAGACAAGCAATAAAAAACGACATGCAAACAATACAAGTATAATACTAGTTGGACATACTACAATTTGTGCATACAGAGACTTGGACATGTTTTAGAGATCAAAATTGCAAAAATAGCATAACAAAAAATACAACCATTATAAATCATTTATTATGAGAAAGTCATGTACTTTGTTTACCCGAAATTAGAACGAGAACAAAGGTTTGCAACTGCCCATGCAATTTTTGTCAACAATACCTTTTCATTTCTCTGGCCCGAAATAAACAAATGTAGTGTTAATTGCAATAGCATAATTCTCATCAAAGTTCCTTTTTTTTTTTCTGAAGGTAACCTTTTCATTTGAACTTTTTTCTCCCAAATTATGATTTAATTCTCTTACACGACAAACACACTGTAACCCTTGAGTTCTATTTTAGATACATAATAAACACATGCTTATAAAAAGGGATGAATACTTACAACCATAGTTGATCTGCTGAATACTTACAACCATAGCAAGATGCTCTTATTAGTATAATACATAAATAGTTGAATTTTAGTAACTAAATTAATGTATAAATCAGTAAATAGTTTAGAAATGAATTGTGTCCGACTTGCCAGCCATTTTTATTCTAACCTATTTGTTTATAGATAGTCTGTATTTGAGTGTGATCACTAAATATAGATATGCAAACTACAACATTTGTTTATTTGATATGTATACTTTTCTTTTAAGGGCTTGTAGGGATGAATACCTTATTTTGTTAACGTAGAACTTGGCCTTGTCAGAATCCATGAATTCCTTCAACAAGTTTATCATCTTCAGCTGGAAATATTTTTACCAGATATCTATGACGATTCTGCAAAATCATGGAGCCAAAATTGCAAAGAAAAATCCCAAAGGAGAGCATTAAAGAAGGGTATTAATGGAATCAAAGGGCAAATATACAGGAAACAAAACAAAAGTCTGCTTGGTGCCTGCTGATACCAACGAGCAAATATGGTACATGTACCAATTTAACTATTTGTGAGCCCTTTTATTTACTTTTTTTTGGTGTTAGTGCAGACTTTATGTAATGAAAAGCTCAATCACAACATTGAGGGTTAAAAGGGACAAAACCATTATGGCCTAGTGGTTCTTTTAGACAATTTGGATCTTTAAGTAATTGGTACAAGTTATCCATAAATTCAAGGAGTACTGTAAAATTCTCAATTTGATTGAGCATTTATATTCAAACGAAGTAAGCGACTTCTAACTTTCAAGGCAACATCCTAGAAGTAAATCACTGTCAAATTTAAGTAATAGTAGAGCCATACATGGAGAAAAGAAAAATTCACCTATTTCATCAGATACAAAAATTTCAGCCAGCATGTCACATTTGGTCTCAAAACATGTCTCACTATCTCTAACAAGAGGCATTGAATAGTCTGCAAAATCCTACAAACAGGATTAATAGCAAAACAAAATAAAATTTGAAGATGCTATTAGTGAACCAGTACAGAGAGGGTTTTTATGTGCAAGATTGAAATTAAATTAGAGCACAATAAGAACACAAAAAGAGAATGAAGTAAGGAATTTTAAAAAACAAGATATTCAATTCAATTGATCAAAACAAAGAAACTGAAATAATATCACAATAATCATAATTATAGAAGTAAAATCATACAATACTTGCATTCAAGCTAAAATCTCAAAAATCAAAATTATACAAGTAAAAGAGAAAACTAAGTTGTACTCCATTTTCACGCATAGTGATAAGTAAATAACTGATCAAAAAATTCACTATAATGTAAGAAATCATACACAATTAACCAGTCTGAATTAACCACTAGTTAGTAATAATTTTTGATGTGGTACTTCATTCTATTACTTTTGTTCACCTCTATTTTATAGCACACAATATTAACTTCAAAATGAAATGTGATGCGGCCATAAAATGCAATGTTATACAGCATATTGGGTTATTGCACAGAGGATAAGCATAAATTTTACCCATTATAACAAGAGAAACATAGAACAAACAAATTACTGGCATTAAAGTAATTGCTAAAATTTGGGCTATCATTTTTGCAGATAAGATCCTTACAATCATCTTGAGAATAAAAAAAAAAAAAAGCTACCTTGACTGAAAATCTTGGGTTATTGCACAGAGGATCTCAGCTGCATTAGGATGCACTTCAGGAGATTCCTATTTTTGCATTCAAAGCAAAATTAATAAAATAAACATTATAAAATTAATAAAGTACACATGAGAATGAGGTGTGATTAGAAAATGTACCATTAAAAGACCTTTGATTAAACAACCTCACTGAAGAAACGACAAAGCAAGCATTCCTTGACCACACTGCACACTCCATAATAATATAACAGGTCTGACATGGCCTATGTTTTGAAAGAGTAAAATGCAATACTGTCAAAAACTCTCACAATTAATTTCTACTCGAGTTTGCAATGGCTTTACAAATTTGTACGATTATAGTACATAGAGCTTTACAACTTTACTGTCAAGATCAGGATCCGCCAAACAAGACCGTTTACTGGGTTGTGTACTTCAGTTAATCGTAGAAAAGAAAATTTGTGAATAAATATATATGATAATAGTGTCTTCAGAGATCATTACAGGGTTGACAATATCTACTAAATACTTGGCTCCGATTTCAATGCAAATACAAGTTTCTTTAAATTATAAACGTAAATTAATGAGAACAAATCGCTGTCAGTTTGGTGGAAAACAAATCGTGAAGTCTAATCTATTTTTTTCTTCCCATCACTAAACTGAAGAAAGTGCGGACAAATGCGTGTCCTGGTACTGGTATTCAGTAGGCTGCCCATTATGAAAGTATTGTATTGTGTCTATATGTATTAGATATATACGTGTCAGCTGAACGTATCGCGTCGTGTTATATAAATATATATAAAGATTAATATATATTATATCATATCGTGTTGTGTCGTATTTTTTTATATTAGTGTTAAGAACGACACTTCTAACGGCACGTTATATCTTGGTACATTGTATCTATACATTGCTTATACATATTTGAATGTGTTTTAATTTTTTAATTAAATTTTTATTTTTAATTGTTAAAAAATATTTAAAAATTTGGAATAAAATAAAAAATCAGAAAAAAGGAAAAATGGAGGAATTTTTTTATAATAATATATTTTTTAAAATGTGTTTGTAAAATATATTATAACAGCTATTTTTAAAAATTATATAGATTTGTTTAGACGTATCTAAACATATCACATACCAACTAGATACTTAAACTTGTTATATCGTGCTGTGTTCAGTACGCTTATTGTCTAACATAACACTTATGAGGATACAACATATGACACAATAAAATATAACACCTCTAAGCACGTGTGTCATGTTTTGACCGTATCCGAACACATGTCATCCATACTGTGCTCACCTATCATGTGCTTTTATTAATACGCTAGCCCTGAATCTACAAGACTACAATATATGTTCTGATATTTTGAGAACAGAAAGTGTTGCGTCCACACAAAGTCGCTTCTTTTGATATAATATTAATTGATATTTAAATTATATAAAATTTGAAAGATAATTAATTTATAAGTTTAAAAATATATTTATAATTTTTTTCTATTTTTAAAACTTTTTAAAAATTATTTCAAAAATTATTATTAAAATTATCAAGTTAAATAATTGTTAAAGAATCTCCCTCCTTTATATTATATGATAATCATAAGTCACTAAATGATTCGATCAGTATATATTATTCTGCACTGCATGCGTAAATGTTTGATTTGGGAATATCCGCAGATTCTCAAGTATTTATAATGATAATATTTATCAGTAGGGAAGGTCTTGAGGTTTTAACGGTTGATAAACCATAATAACGTCTTTTTAAAATCAATTTTCTCATACTTTAAACATTATCATTTATGAGTATAATACCGATTACATTAAATGACATAACATATCAATTGTAAAAATTTGTAATGTAAGTATTGTCGTTCTTTCTTTTTTTCATTATTCTAAGATGAAAAACAAAAAAATTTACTGATTCACGTGGGTCAACAGCAACCGAATATTATTATCTGAATTTATGTAATTAGTATAAGAAATGAATTTTTACGTCGATAAAAACTACCAAAAAATGCGTACACAGTGATAATAAAAGCACGATGCAAAGAAAATTTCGTGAAAAGTGAAAACTCGTACAAATATATTTAACCCGCAACATGTATCGACGCAGGGATATGGAACCAGAATATTTGCGGCTCGTGCTTGCGTGGCTAGTGGGCCCGTAAAAAAATGCCGCCAGGGTCAGTCAGTCAAAAGCAAAGCTTGTACCATAAATTATTGTGCCCTGTTGCCTTTGATGTGATTATCTCTCACTGACATGTGGGACCGATTGAGATTCGTTGGACGGATTTCCAGCTGTGGGTCCCGCTTTTTGGAGTGTTAGATGGGTCTTATACAATGGACTGGGAACATACAGCACATGTCACACCAATGGCAATGATATCTGGCTAAGGCTAGGCCTCTATTTAAAGGATATATGTAACTTCCTACTATTATTTAAATACCTTGCAATAATAAGATCTGTTCCTATTCAGGAAAAGAATCAAGATATCAGAAATCCGAGCTTTTATTTTAGAATACTCTCTTTTGCTAATAACAACAACAATCCTATGGTCCCAAATCAAATCAAATACTGATTTCTAGTCGTATGGTCGTGAATCCATCTAAAGTATAATATGGATAAACGAGGGGGGGGGGGGGGGGGGGGGGTTCTTTTCATATCATCGTTGGTATATCCGGATGGGAATCTAAATTCATGTATCTACCACCGTCTAGTGGGGCCCAGTTACATTAGATTTTGTTTTGAAAAGGGAGCCCAAGGAAGGAAAAATCTCTCATCTAATAAAATTTTCCTCGCCGCTTATTAATAAAATCCAAGAAAACGGACCCTGATACCTTCCTAGTTTCCAGCCATCAGGCGGGGGAGGAAGCAGCCGAACAAGCCACTCCATTCAGTTTTCGCTGTGTGGTGTTTGTTTCCTCACATCGGATCGGACTAAGCTCCGAGGGAAGAAATGGCGGAGCCGACGAACGACGGAGAAGGACAGGAGCTTCTCCTCGCGGAGTGCGGTGAGAGGGAGCGCAACTGGAGGCTCAATTTCGACGGGCTCCGGCCGTCGGATGTGCAAGAGAAGCCGCCACGTGGCCTCCATGATTGCCTTGGTGTACTAGGTCTTTTCTCTGCTCTTTCTCCTCTTATAACATTCCTTTCTTTGATTCTCTTTTTTCTTCTTCTCGTCAAGTTTGGTCGAGTGACGTCGATATTATTCTCTGGTAGCATGAAAAGTTACGTGCTTTGTCTCATAGACATAGAGAGATTGGTATCTCTTTTTCTTTTTGGTACAGTTTCCTCATTTAGAGACGAAATTTCTAATCCGAATAAAAACTTTGCTGTGAGTGTGAGGTGCTTTTTCTTGAGGGAGTTTCTCAACCTTTTTACTGGACTGTTGCTTAACAAGGAAATAGGCACGGAGAAAATTTGCACAAGATAACAAAATTCATATGTAAATTGTTTCAATTTGTAGATGCTAGCTTTTTCATTTTATAAGCAGATTATTATAGAGGAAAGATTTCTTCTTTTTTTCTCCAAAGTCATGTAGGCATTCGGCAACCGCCTCCTTGAGCATAGTAGCCTCCCTTCTTCAGCTTTCTTAGTTGTTTAATTCTTCGGAATACATGCACCTTAGCGTGGATTAAGAACACCTCCTTTAATTTTCTTTTGTCCGAATCTTAATCCCTGCTCATTCCTTAAGGAACTCCTAGATTAAGCCTCCTTAGCTTCTACTCACGGATTAAAATTACTGAACATAAACTTCTTAGCGTGGATTAAAATTTAATCCTCAACATATTGCCAAACTGCCTTGTAGTGATTTGACCAAATACAACAACTTCTGTTAGGTCCTTTAACAAAGTTATTATACTGCTTAATTCACAATATGATTAAATAAATCTACAGGAAGTGAAGATGTTGTGGCTGAGTATTATCAGCAACAGGTTGAGATGCTTGATGGATTTAATGAAATGGATACCTTGGCTGAGCGTGGGTTCCTTCCCGGCATGTCCAAGGTATATGTTTCATTTGTTAATGCTTTGATTAATTACAGTATTTAACGGAATTGCTTCGTAATTATATGTTTCTGGTGTGAAACAAAAGAGATCTCAATTACTTCCTGTGCCGAATTTTTACTGCATTATACAAAGTTACAAACTTTGTCCATTTATTTGCGAGATGAATGTTAACAGGGACAGAGCCTAACAATTTTGATGAGGGAGTCTGAAATGCACAGTTTGTAAGGTTTTTTTTTTTGTAACAATTTCACAAGTGGTGATTTGTTGTCTGTTTAAAATTCCATCTTAAATCTTTTTTTTTACCTCAATTTATTCATCAAATATTATTTCTTATAGTGTCGAAAATGAGAGAACGAATTAAAAAAACATGAAGTGTTCATTTTTTAAGTCCTGGTTATATTTATTAAGGAGTGTACTTACCATTCAAATACCTGCTCATGTGCAATAAATTATTCAGGCCAATAAAAAATTTTGCTGTTGATCTTTCGCTCATTTTCATAGGCAAATGGAACATTAAATGTACGTGGGGATAAGGGGGAGTAGTAATAAAGGGCCCTAGTAATAATCAATCAAATTTAATATAGCTATAGTTTGATATATACAAAGCAATAACAAACTTTAATGATATTCCAAAGTGCAAAAACTCAGAAAAAGAAAAGAAACTATCTCATTGAGGGGCTAATTCTCATAGATTTAATTACTAAATATCAATTTTAACAATTGTACTCGTTCTACATGATGAACCATAGAGGAGGCCATTTCCCCTGCTAGGCCCGCCCCTTGACTCCTTCCGTGAATGTCAATTTGGTCAATTATACCTTTAGTGGTGCTAACTGTTAAAGACATAAATCGTGAACACCAATTTTAGTGTGTTTGTAAACCATATGATCTATATGCACTCTTCCACATACTCTATCCTCTGGTTGGTTTTATATGCTAATTAATACTAAATTCGGTGATATCAAGTGCATTTTCTGCCTTATCCTTTAATTTTTTATACCAACACATATAGTAAATTAAACTCCTTTTCTCTTATAGGAGGAACGTGACAAGGTAGCCCGAAGTGAAACTTTAGCCATACGCCTATCAAACATTGCAAACATGGCATTATTTGCTGCTAAGGTGTATGCTTCAGTAAGGAGCGGCTCGCTAGCCATTATTGCCTCCACTTTGGATTCTTTGCTTGATCTTCTTTCGGGTTTCATATTGTGGTTCACTGCCTTCTCTATGCAGACTCCCAACCCATACCGTTATCCGATTGGCAAAAAGCGCATGCAACCTTTGGTCAGTTTTGTGTATGAATATATTTAATTCATTTTCCGATCTGCTCCTTTTTTTTCCCCTTTCGTGCATAATTTCTAACATTATGGGTTACTGTCTTTTGTTTGAATTGGGGTTATGGTAATTATTGAGACAATTGAAAAACGTCTCTCGAGAAAGTAGAATGCACTAAAAGCTTAAGGAAGTTTTTAATCTAAAATGCGAGCAATTTATGTGCTCATTTATTTTGCATTTTTCTTTCAGGGGATCCTTGTTTTTGCCTCTGTCATGGCAACTCTAGGTCTTCAAATTATCCTAGAATCTGTCCGCTCACTCATATCTGATGTAAGCCACTTCATTACTTAAAAGTTTCCTCTTTGGAAAATTAATTGCAATCACCTCACATGCCATGAACTTCACAAAATTTTATATAGGAGGATGAGTTCAGTCTGACGAGAGAGCAAGAGAAATGGGTGGTTGGTATAATGCTGAGCGTGACACTTGTCAAGCTTGCACTCATGCTGTACTGCCGCTCTTTTACGAATGAGATTGTGAAGGCATACGCACAAGACCACTTCTTTGATGTGATTACAAATGTTATTGGCTTAGTTGCAGCGCTTCTTGCAAAATATGTCAGAGGCTGGATTGACCCAGTCGGAGCTATTATTGTAAGTATTCCTTCTGTTTCATTTCTTATAAAATGTGAGAGTGCAATAGTAACCAGAAATGTTTAGATCTAGTGTTTCTATATTTTTCCACATTTGAAGAGTATATTTTCTCCTTTGGAAAAGTATTCCGCTGTGCACCAAGGTCTGAGTCATTTTGTTTTGGTATTATTTTGTTCTGTGTTCATCAATTATTTTCTTTTTGTTTGAAAATAATATGTTTGCTTTTAGAGACTTCTGCTGTTCTAGGATATGCTCCTTAGCCCACAAATGTACATTCCTTTCCTATCCATGCTAATTATCAGGAGCGATTACCAGGTTACCCCCAAAGTCTCCTCAAGACAACAAAATATTTATCAACACGTCATTGTATTGTATTGATAAGATATAGACAGAAGATTTTGTTTTATGTGTTTAATCCTAAACTTTCTATTACCATCTCAACAGCTGGCAATATACACGATTCGTACCTGGTCAATGACAGTACTAGAAAATGTGAATTCTCTGGTGGGCCAATCTGCATCTCCTGAATTTCTCCAGAAACTGACATACCTATGTTGGAATCACCACAAGGCAGTCCGGCATATAGACACAGTGCGTGCGTACACCTTCGGGTCCCATTACTTCGTGGAGGTTGACATTGTGCTCCCGTCAGAGATGCAGCTTCGTGAGGCCCACGACATAGGCGAGGCATTACAAGAAAAGCTTGAGTTGTTGCCAGAGATCGAACGGGCCTTTGTGCATTTGGATTATGAGTTCACGCATCGGCCTGAACATGCACAGTCTTATCATACATAGGTTTAGATACATTCATTAAGAGTATTTCCTTTGTCTTAGGATTCAATCTCTTAGTATAATCTGATGTCTAGAAATACAATATTTTGAGCTCTCTCTATAAGCCTTTATCCCTTGCCAACTAATGCATTTTTTGGGTTTCTGATGATTTCTTGTGAAGATGTGCTTCCTGTTTCAGAAATGGTACTGGATACATATAACTAATTCTATGCTTACATGGCCTAATCAAATATGAGATAAAAATCAGGACATTTTTGCTATCATTGTGGGAACATGGATTTTGGTTTGATCCGCTTTACATGTTGCTAGTGCGAGCTAATAGAGAGGAAAATCTGACTAATTTCTAAAAGAAGTTGAAGCTGCAGATAATGATTTCTTGGCTTGCTGTATAATATGTTTTAAGCTTTGCTGGGGTTCTTTAAGTACAATGATAAAAATTTGTGAAAATACTAAATAGCAATGTAATACGGATTTTAGCGCACGTTGGATTATTGTTTCATTACTTATCAGGAATAAGTACAACTTTGGATATTGCAAAAATTCAACTGGTTACATATTATAGAGTGCTAACCTTTTGTAAACGCATCATTGAATTTCAATTGAAGCCTATAACGGTTTATATTCAAACAGTATTATTTCTGTAAAATTAACCAAAGCAAATTACGCTTTTTTATACTGCTATACATCACCTACGCATTGTAACTGTCAAGTTTTTCAGTACTTTGTTTTATAATTTTTTTTTTCTTTTGAAGTACTATATTTTCGTTTGGAAGATATCTGTGCTAATTAAGCAGGTGAAAAAGCCATTTGTCAGACAAGAACAAGAGAAATTTCAAAGTTCAAAACATCACAGCATGTTAACCTCATTGCAATTTTGGGTTGGGAGGGGGGGTGTTGGGGTTGGTGGTTTACTGTGTTGAACTGTACAATGATTTTTATGGGAGCAGCAGGTGACCACACAGATTGCGATATAGTACAAGTGGAGAGAACAGTTACCGTTTGAAGCACTGTTTTGTCTTTGACCACGGGAACTGAAAATGATCTCTTCCTTGACCTCTTTCTCAGCTTGAGCGGCGGCTGTTAGTTGCGCCATCAATTTGTAGAGCTTTCTACCATTTATTAAAATAATTTATAGCCAATAAAATGTGACCCGTGTTCCATGTGATTGTCCTGGTTCATTTGAAAAGAAAAGAAGAAAGTACAATATCATGAACTGAAAATATACGATTTTGTTCCCAAGTTTTTGTTTTATTGGACACGAAACAATACTCTTTACCTGGTCCACACGATGAAGCAAAAGAGAGGCACAGAATAACAAAGGAAAGAAAATAAATGGAAAGAAAAATTACTATATTTCAAACTCTTGTTAACCTTCCCTAAACTCCAATTTGTGGATTAACAAAAATATGAACTTCAAAAAGTTAAATAACTTCCATTAACCCTAACCTCCTATCAAATATCCAACCAAAATAAAAATTAATCATGAGAATATAGAGATTTTCCTTCCTTATCCTTCCCTCCCTTTCTGTACTCCGCCCATCCAAGCAAATCCAGACAAGGTACTAAACCAAAACAAATCCAAGAGAAGCAGATAATTGACATCAAAAGTAAATTAGCATTTCTTCAAAACTACAATGAGAATACATCAGCCAATCCATCAAACCACATAAATATCTTAAACCCAAAACAACCATTCAAAAGTACCTAAAAACTACAAAACTACCGGCTATTACATGCCGCTTCAGTTGTAAAAGAATTAAAATACCATGGTTTCCCTCAAACAGGTAAAGGGCAATTTAGGTAATGTATCTCTCTTGCTGCTCCTGTAGTAGTCTTGCTGAAGTTTTTGCATCCAGATAGAGAGAACTGACTTCCTCTATATCAGCCTATAAATTACAAACAATTAAACGACGTACAAAAAAAAAATTGGAAATGCAAAAATGGGATAAAAATTGCAAAAAGCCTCAATCAATGGATGTCCGTCAGATAAATATTGAGAGAGTACAAACCTTGCAGATTTTATCTCTTCCATTAGTCTTTGCTACGATGCTAGCAGGTGATAGCAGCTGAATTGCATGTCTGTAAATAATCAAGTTTGTGGATCAGAATTAGGTTCCTGTGAAAAAGTGTATATACAACTTCAAATTAAAACAATAAGATTAATAAATTGTTTCAGTACCGTAAAGAGGCACGCTGTCCAATTTCTCCCAGATAAGCAAGGCTTTCCTCATCAATTTCAAGCTCTTCTACTTGTGCTCTGATTGCAAGTATCTGCACCCGGAACAAAGTTTTAATAAAAAATATATGTATATAAGGTACCTTACAAAATAGTACACTAAATTAAAGAAACTTACCTGAATCATTTCAGTTGGGCCATATGTTTCTGTTCGTATTATCACTAACCGATCTAGCAAGTCAACAGGTATGCCATGTGGGCTTGTCATATCAGTTCCTCTGAAAAGACAAATGACAATTAAACATCCTGATAAAAAGATGCAACTAAATCTCAGTCTACTTCACTGTTAACATAATTGTATTACCTAACAGTACAAATTCCTCGGTTGGTAGCAAAAATTACTATTGGAGCTAACGAGCTCTCCAGTGCACGATTGAGATAGGAGAAACATTCAATATCCAGCATATGAACCTGTGAAAAAGACAACACAATTGACAATGTGCTCAAAGACAGAAACTCTTTCAGAACCACGCTATAAAAAAAAAATTACCTCATCGATAAACAGCACACCCGGGACAAGCTCAGCAACTCCTTCATCAATGTATCTATTGACCACCTAAAATAATTTATACTACAGTTATAGCGGTCATCTTACCAATGATATTCAGAATTTAAAGGTTGAATTTAAATAAATCAAACCTTGTTAATCTCCTGGCGTAGCTTCTCTGTGATTTCAGTTTTTCTCGGTTTCATCATCTGACCCATTAGCGATAAAATATCCTGGCCTCCTTGTGGCCGTGCATTTGCCGCATCTAGATCATGCAGTGTTACGTCCTTTTAAGGGGAAAGGAAATGTTTAACACATTACAAAATTTAAGTCTTGTTACTTTCTTCTCCATCACTTACGAATAAAAAAAATGAGTACCTGAACTATCTCCTTTTTCTTATGCACCTCTCCTTTGGGAATTGGTACGTACTCCTCTGCTTCAAGATCAAACTCAGTTGCAAATGCATCACATCTGCCAACTCTTTTTACTGCACCGCTATTTGCTTCGATATAAATAACATCGCCTACTGCAACCTAGACATATTGAAGGAAAAAGAAGACAGGTAACGAAACAAAATTTACAAAAAAGATCCCATATTGTAGATAAATTGCAAAAGTCTATGCAGTAAAGCATACTCAGAAAGGGCCCTCACAGGCAGTTTTTCTTTAACACACACCAATTTTATACTTTGAAAACTAAATTAATTACAAGATAATGACAAGAACAGTTAGTAAAAAATAACAAAGTTTTTTCTAAATATTAATCAATAAAACATTTATGATTGAAGGAAGACAAAGTATATTTTCTATCATTAACACATCATTTAAAACTGATAATATACAATTTCAACTATAATTGACTGAATAGACTAACATTGTTTTAAGCAAAGGCTATAATCTCTTCAATGAATTCTAGAGTTCCTTTTTACAGAAAGAAAGCTGAACAAAGGCCAGGCAGTCTGCATATTTGATGAAAGCCTTTTGTACGAACTCAGTCTACCTTACTATTTTCTGAACCTGCGATCTCACCTTTCTTACACTTTGACCCAAAGACGTTACTACCAGAGATACCCATTTTTTTTTCTCAGAACAGTAGAGAGCTACTTTGCAAATACTGTAAAAGAGGCATTTATTGGCAATGCATGGTCAATATAGGGCTTCATGCAAACTTCTCCAGTGAAGGATCACTCACCTTTTCCTTGATTAAGGCATCATAAATAGTAGGATCCAGCTTCAATTGTTTAGTCCCTTTAACAGTCTTCAAACCAATAATTACATGGCTAATGCTCTTTCCATAGCCACCTGTTGTAGTCTCTGTTTCTTCTGGAGAAAGCTCAGTCACCTATTATAGAAACAAATCTTATGAATTTTCATGATAACATAAAACAGGGTTTCCCAAATTTAAAAAAAAAATGTGAACAACAAACAAAAACAAAACTCTTCTCATCTTTATAGTTAATAGCCTCAATTTTTTGCATTATTTGGAAACAAAATCCAACAATCATTAAGCAAGGCTTGGCAAAGTACAAATGATCTAACTAAATCAAATTTTCATCAACTGAAACAAACTTATTGATTCAATTAAACCAACAGCTAAGTGGGTCTGTGCTTATAAGGGAAAATATAACCCTAACCTTGTCATATAAACTCAACCAAAATGAATAGAATAGCTTTGAAATTCAACATTTAAGTTCCGTTTAGTTGATTCCAGTTTAATCTGTAATTAGTGAGGAAAAACTCACTGCAGTTAGGCAAAAACTAGTCAATGACTCCATGTGTAACAGATGACAGAATACACATGTACAATTGCACTAACCTGGCTGATGGCTGATGGCTGCTTATTGCAGAATGAAAAACCAAAAGAGGTAAAACAATGAGAGACAAATTACCTCTCCTTCATAGACCTCTTTATTTTCCTTGATACGTAAACCAATAGCTCTCCTGAAATGTTCCATGAGAACCTCGGTTTTTTTAACCTCAGTTGAGTATACCTCCGATCCAACCATTGGGCAGAATGGGACCTTAATTGTACAACGAGAATAACAATAATATTAGAAAATATTCACCATCCATCCATCGAATTCAATAAAAAAATGGTCAGCACGGACTGCTCAAACAGAATCAGCAACAAGTTTGGTTCTTTCAATGCCCGAACTTTGGAAAAGTGCATGCCCAGTTCAACTTGCAAAAAAACTAAAAACTTTTTTAGGTTCATACAATTGCCTCAATAAGCACTTGTTAACCCCCAAGTTCAGTTCTTTATTTTCTTTTTCCTTTTTTTTTCTGTGAAGCATTTTAACAAGCACTTCACAAGCTCCTAAGATTTCAACTTGGCAAATAACACCAACCGATATTTACTAAACTAAACTCAATCAGACCAAAAGATTTGTACACAGAGCGCATTACCTTGCTTCCAAGCTCTTGAGAGATACCAAGTGCAAGAGCCGTCTTTCCAGTACTAGGCGGTCCCGCAAGAAGCAGAGCTCTTCCCGCCATTTTTTTCTGCCTTATCATATCCACAACGAGTCCCGCCGCCTCTCGTGCCGCCACCTGTCCGACGAACCCTGCTGCCATAGGAATCGCTGTCCCATTGACCTGTAACAAAAAAAAAATCAACACGAAATCAAGAATTTCGACTTTCTCGCTCCACGGAGATAAACCCTAGTTTGAGAGGAGGAGACGAGTAAGGAATCGAATTACATCGAGGCCGAGGCCTTTGATATGAGTGTGCGTCGCGATTCGTTGCTTCTTTGTGGTGGATTGAATCTCTTCGATTCTCATCGCAGCGTTGTTGTTTTTTCTCTCTCTGTCTTTTTCTCAATTTCTCTGTCACTTTTCAAATTCTCAGCGTGGGGTTTTGTGGGAGAAACGGCGCTCCGGTGGAACTGGGAATTCTCTCAAAAGGAAAGGGGTTTTGTTTTGTTTGTACAGGGATTGAGCAATGTCTGCAATTCTAATTGCAACTTGGTGAAATTTTTAATAACCTCGTGCACTGAAAACGAATTTTGTTAAGGGAAGGATCCTTCATAAATATTTTATAATTTTAATAATTATTTTTTAGATAATTTTAAAAATTCTTAAAAATTTTTAAAAATAGAAAAAATTTACAAATATATTCTAATTAGGAACTTATAATAAAGGTGAGAACCATTTGATAATGATTATTTTGTTAGTTTTAACAATAAAATTTTACAGAAACTTGAAAAAAATTTAAAATAGAAAAAAAATTATAGATAAATTTTTGAACTTATAAATTAATTGTGTTATAAATTTTATATACTTTAAGTATTATTTGATAGTCCGTCAAAAATCATTAAAATTTATAGAATTTGCAACAATTCAATATAAAAAATCTTTAATGAAATATCAAATGACGTTTAAATTATATGAATTTTGAAACATAACTAATTTATAAGTCCAACAATATGTTTATAAATTTTTTTATTTAAATTTTTTTCAAATATTTCTACATCCTATTATCAAAATTGTGAAAATAACTAAAGAAAATTGAGTATTACTCATTGAAACTTTGCAAATTGAAAATTTCAAGTAATCTCTCCCTTACATAACAAACCTTTGGCAACCATTGCACAATCTGTACCTCAATGATTACAAGTCTTTGTCCCCTAAACCTTCAACCGGACAACAAATCAAAAACACTAATTTAATTATAAGTTAACAAAACTCAAACTATAGAAAAATTAAGAGGAATTCTTTTAAAGCAATTTTGCGTTCTATGTACTATACTACTCAACTAACATACTTAGTATTCAATTTTTTTTTGTTTTTTTGCTAACCACTGCACAGTCTGCACCTCAATTCTTACAAATCTTCAGTGACCTAAACCTTCAACCCCTCCAAGCAACAAATTAAAAAACAGTAACTTAATTAAAAGCTAACAGATCCCAAACTGTAGAAAAATTAAGAGGGATTCTTTTAAAGGAATTTTGCTTTCTATATATTATAAGGGTGGAGATTTCTTGACAATTATTATTTTGACAACATTGACAATAAACTTTTTGAATAAATTCAAAATAAATCTTAACAGAAAAAAATTAATAGACATATTATTGAATCTATATATTAATTGTGTTTCAAATTTTATATAATGTGTTATTTAATGTTCTATAAAAAACAATAAAAAATCCATGAGATTTGTAGTGGTTTAAATTTAAGGATCTTTGATGGAATATCAAATGACTCTTAAATTACATGAAATTTGAAACACAATTAATGTATAAGTTAAAAAAAATATGCTTGTAATTTTTTATTTTTAAAATTTTTTTTATAAATTATTTAAAAATTAACCGTTAAGATAATAATTGTCAGAGATCCCCTCTCATATTGTAATCCTTTACTACGTCCTTAAACCTAAAAATGTCTATATTTAACATACAAAAAATATTTATATCCAATATACTTAGCATTCATTTATTAAAAAATGACATAGAAAATTCAACATCAAGTTTTATGAGTTGCATGGTTACATTAGAACACAATCAACATATCTATGATACATTTACAAGATGGGCTCTTCTTTCATGCATCACTTAATAAAGGATTTATTTAGCACTAAGTACTGGAGTGAGGAAGGCCGGACTCCTACTGAGTCACCTCGGTCCAAGACAACGTAGAGAAAGAACCAGAAAAGTGGGCCCGGCGGCCTCATGCGTTCCTTCCTGCTACAAAAAAAAGGTACTATAAAGTTTACATCAAATACACACTTCTGTTCTTCTATCTCTTTCTAGTGTACTATCTAGACCGAGACGGGTCATTTATGAAGAGAGATAATGATTCTTTTCACGATCTTATACGGAGGTGTCTTCACAGGAGATCTCAATCCAACTGCCGTGCCATCTTTTTCTTTCTCAAGCTCTCCTTCCTGCCTCCTTCCTCCCCCTTCGCTTTTCCTGTCGCCACCTCACCCTATAAAAACACTCTTTGATCACATCTGCCTTTCCCTCTGAAGACGCAGCAAGCCATTAGAGACTTTAATTGCAGAAATGTCTATGGACATCGAAGCAATTCCAATCAATCCTACTCCGATAACCGACCCAGCGCCGTCTCCACCGCTACTGGTACTGTCCAGCTCCAGTAAAGCCATGGCCAGGAGAGGAAGCATGAGCAAATATGTGCGCCAAGTAACGGGACGTCACAACGATACTGAGCTTCATGTTGCATCACGCCAAGGGGACTTGGTGGCTGTGAAGACGATTCTAGAGGGGATCAGGGATCAGGCCGAGAGAGAAGATGATGTTGCCGAGATCCAATTGTCGGTTGTGAGTGAGGTGAATGAGATGGGAGACACACCGTTGATTGTGGCAGCTGAGAAAGGGTTTGTAGAGGTGGTGGTGGAATTGGTTAAGTATTTAGATAGAGATGGTGTGGCGGTGAAGAACCGGTGCGGGTATGATGCGTTTCATGTGGCAGTTCGAGAAGGTCGACAAGGTTAGATTATTTCTCTTTTATTTTTTCTTTGGATATATATGCATTGAATCAATAAACAAAAAGTTACCTGTAAAGCTTGTTGATTGTTAGGAAATATTTATAAAAAAAATTGCAGATTAGTTCATATTATAACGTTAGAGGATTGATTTTGAACATGCTTTAAGCTTTAATCCATGCTAATTAATCATAAGTTACTTCTATAATCAATTCATATAAAGAATTTTCTTGATTTTATGCTGTTCATTAATTTTGTGCTTAATTTCACACACAGTAACTATTGCCATTAATTACATGCTGCGCAGTTCCATTTTATGTACTTATAATTATTAAATCATAATTTAGTTATAAAAAAAGACAATATTCCTTATCAATGTTTGTACTTAATTTGTGCAGCCATTGTACAAGAACTTTTGAATTATGATTCTACACTGAGCAAAACATTCGGCCCGTCAAAGGTATCCCCACTCATATCGGCATCGACACGGGGCCATCTTGACATAGTCAAGTTACTGCTGGAGCACAAGTCGGACTTGTTTGACATATCAAAGGACAATGGCAAAAATGCATTGCATTTTGCGGCCAGACAAGGCCACATAGAGGTGGTAACAACGCTGCTCGAGAAGGACCCGCAACTAGCAAGACGGACTGACAAAAAGGGTCAGACTGCGCTACACATGGCTGTAAAAGGGACGAATTGCGATGTGGTCAAGATTCTCGTGGATGTCGATCCTGCGATTGTCATGTTGCCTGATAAGAAAGGAAACACAGCATTGCATGTGGCGACGAGGAAGAAGCGAGCCGAGGTGATTGTTCTTGTTTTGTTATATATCCATGCTATATCCCATGTATTGCAGCAATTATCAAAACACAGGCTAGTTGAAAAAGAAAAAGAAAAAGAATAGTGTCACAGAAACAATATGAACTAACAAAAAAGAAAAATAAAAGTTTAAATGTGGGTGAATAATGGGCCGGTTTGTCCTCCATTAATTCCCTTCATATCTTCTTCATAATTATCCAAAAAGTATGGTGACCCAACGACCCGTTTGGCCCAACAACAAATCCTGCTCAAAATTGTAAAATAGAAGTCACTAGGAAAAAAATGAAACAATTATGTACAGTTCCAAAATAAAAATTTGCAGAAAATGAAAACATGATATCAAATTATGCTCATAATTTTTTGGGTCCATATCATGCAGATTGTAAATGTTCTCCTATTACTACTCGATACGCATGTAAATGCGCTAAATTGTGATCACAAGACTGCATATGACATTGCCGAATCCTTACCCCTCTCTGAAGAATCATCCGAAATAAAGGAATGCTTATCCCGATACGGTGCGCTCCGAGCAAAGGAACTGAACCAACCCCGAGACGAGCTCCGCAAAACCGTCACTGAGATCAAGAATGACATGCACACACAGTTAGAGCAAACACGAAAAACCAACAAAAATGTGCACGGAATTGCCAAGGAACTCCGAAAGCTGCACCGTGAAGGCATCAATAATGCGACTAACTCTGTGACGGTTGTTGCTGTGCTATTCGCCACTGTGGCATTCGCCGCAATCTTCACTGTTCCAGGCGGCAATCAAAATGATGGGCTAGCAGTAGTGTACATGGCCACCTCTTTTAAAACATTTTACATATTTAATGCGATAGCACTATTTACTTCTCTAGCGGTGGTTGTTGTACAGATAACAGTTGTGAGAGGCGAGACCAAGTCGGAAAGACGAGTAACTGAGGTGATTAATAAGTTGATGTGGTTAGCATCGGTCTGTACCACAGTTTCTTTTCTCACTTCTACGTATATTGTTTTGGGAAAGAAAACTCAATGGGCTGCAATTCTTGTTACACTGATCGGAGGTGTGACGATGATCAGTGTACTCGGTACAATGACTTATTACGTGGTGAAGTCAAAGCGGATCCGAAAAATAAGGAAGAAAGAGAAGATTTCTAAGCGTAGCGGGTCAAGCTCGTGGATCTACAATTCTGACTTGTCTGAAATATCTGAGGTGAAAGCTATATATGCAATCTAATTAAGGAGTAGATTAATTGTTATAATCTGTAACAATTAACATATGCAATTCCTAAAGTTTTCTTTGTATATTTTTGGTCAGTGATCTGCTTTGTGAAAGCACAAAATTGGACATTTGACAATAAACATGTTCAATTCTTTCATTCGTTGAATTTGCATATAAGAAGTTGTCCAGCATGATTCACAATTATACAAAAGATTTGTCGTTTAAATTTTGTTTTCCTTTCAATTTTTCTTTTTCTTATTTTTATGGTAGCATGCTATTTTTGTTGGGCCGGGCCGAGATGTAAAGAAAAATTATTGTCAATCCGGAAAACAGACAAAGAGATCCCAAAAAGAAAAAAAAAAGAAATGAAATGCCTATGGGCCTATAAAACAAACAACAAAAAAGGGTAAGAAAAGAGGAAGTGAATTGAAAAAATTAGTGTAAGATTTCTCAATTCTTCTCGTACCAAATTTCACTCTATTCAAAATTTTGTAATTAAACTAGTTCCATGAATTACACTATGGCTCAAATAAATACTTCCTCCCTCCAGGCCTTTATCAAATCGTGCAACTCTATCATAAAAGATGCTCAACTAAAATCCATCCGTTTGTGTAGCGTGCAACATGCGTGCTATGCCGAAGAGGATCAACACTACATACCCTTTTTATCACACTACAGAAAGTGTTACTAAATTACATTGCTTCTATATATTATTTTTCTTAAAAAAAATATTGTGCTAATTCAGATTATCATAATTTTCATCTATTTATTGTAAGAAGAAAAATATGCCTAAGAAGTTTACTCTTCTGGAATAACGAAATAAGTCAATATTGGATTTAGATGGATAAAAGCGAAACTATATATGCAATGAATATTTAAATAATTAAAATAATTTAAGTCATGACATGAATTAGAATCTTTTAGCTCACTAAGTTTTTTGATGAGTTTAACTCAAAAAATGATCGAAATGATTTCAAACGATAAATTCGAATAGCTCAATAAATTCTTCATATAAAAAATCTCATAGGATACTAAAATTTTCTATTTTTAGAATTTTCTAACTATTTTTTCAGATTTTTGAAATTGATTCTAAAATAATAATAAAATAATGAATGTTTTTATATGAGAATATGTTATTTTAAAAAAATCTGAAAAAATAGTTAAAAAATTATAAAAATAGAAAATTTCAGTATTCTACAAGATTTTAATATGAAGAATTTTTCGAGTAGCTTGAATTTATCATTTGAAATCAATTCGATAGATTTTTTGAGTTAAAACTCATCAAAAAATTTGATGAACTTAAACTCACTCTAACTTTACTCAAAAAATTATATAGAAATCTAATCAAGCATCTCATTCGGTACAATTATTACTTATTCTTTTTAGATTGGACTTATATTCTTGCCCTATAACGGGGGTTATAACTAAAAGTAAATACCACTTTTATAAAAATCCAGGACAGATCAATCATTTATTAATATTGAAAAATAGAACCTCAAAAATGAAAAATCCTAACATATTTATTGTTTAGTAAAGGTAAACTCCTGGCGTTGTATATTTTAATTAATTACATAAAGTGTGGTCGATGCATGCAGAAAATTAAGGAGCGTACAAACAATATTTTAATCACAATATATGTAAATTTGAAAGATTTCAAGGTCCAAACTACAAAAGTGTTGAGGACAAGAATGGTGGCAAGTGACGTAGCAAACAGTGACAGAAGCAACTTTCTGCATCTCTTCTCTATTTTTTTTTTGTTTTTTTAAATAAAATATTTTGTTAGTTTTAATATTTATTTATTTTAAATAGTTTTTATGAAATTTAATTTTATATTTTTTTCGTAAAAAAATGAGACCTATCATTCATTTATTTTCTTTTTCAAAGGTTAATTATAAAGAGTTTTTATTGCAAATATTAAGAATTTTGCACGAATCTTTAAAAAAATTGGTTTATATATCCCCAATTTTGTACTGTAGTATTCCTGACAAGTGTTTTTTTTATAAAATCTTAATGTAATTATTTACCAGTACACTAAACTTTGCACACTAATTAGTAACCACTGTACTGTGATCATCAACAAAAATCAGCACATAATTCTTTTCATAATCTTCACTAATCATTCATACCCTCATTAATTATCACATGACATCAAAAAGTAAAACTGTAAAACAAAGATAGACCTTAATTATATCACATAACACTAAGTCAAGGTGTGTTTAATTACCAATACATACAACCAATCAGTGGTGAAGCTTAATTAAAATAAATAAGGGGCTAAAATATTATTTTAAATATAATTATATATCTCAAATTTTACAAAAAACTGATTGCAATATAATTACAATAAAATATCTTAAAATTTTAATATATATTACTAATTTTTAAAATTTTCAGAGAATTACAATTTCTCCTGATTTCCACTGAGCTCCATCCCCTATAACCAAACCAACACATGTATATATTATCTATAATATTAAACTTAACTATATATAAAAGTATATTTTTATACATATGGATGCCAGATGTGCAGGAATGGGTATAAAGCTGGCCATGTTTCATGCCAGGTGGGACCTTCAAGTGCTAAACAGCATTAGTGTAGGGGGTATCTCTGTTTTCCCTTTGCTTGTAATCTTGTCAATCTTTTTAGTGACATACTTACATAGTTTAAGGTTTATTTGTTCTCATTTGGAACCTTTTCTTTATTGGGGATGTTGTGCTTTAGTTTAAAGCCAAGATATGAGGTGGGTCCTTTTAGTCTGGTTGTGGGATTTGGAATTTTTTTTGATTGATTTCTTTTTTTTGGCTGTGTTTAGATGCTGACAAAGGGGGTGGGCTTCATTGTCAACATTATTTTATTTTATTTTATTAATGAAAGCTTCTGGTATTGGTACAACAATATGACACCATTTTTTATCCTTTATGTGGTAGGTCATATTGGGAATTTAGTACTTGCATCCAAGCGAGTTGAGGATTTGTTATATATATACAATTATAAAGAAAATTGAGATTAGGCATTTAATATTTAATATTATGAACTCTAGGTCTAGCATAATGTTGTATATAATTATAAAGAACCGTAGGTTTAATATATCAGTGATAGATTTCGTATCTTTACGGAGAGACGCGGATTTAAGTTTCACAAAAAATATTTAAAAATAAATAAATATTGAGGTTGACGAGAGTCTTTATATATAAAAAAATTTAATATTAAGAAGATAAGTGTTATACTGCCAAATGTAATTTGTGTTGCTACTAGCTCATGTGATGCTACTAATTAAGCTTTATGTATTTCAAAAGCTAACTTGAATTGTTAAATTTTGTTCTACATCATGTGTTATATTTCAGATAACAAATCAGGATATATGTTGCATCGATGTTTTAAGGGGTGATGTTATGAGAAACTTTCAAATATTATTTTTTTATTTTTGACAAGTTGGCGTGTAAATTTTTAATTGAACAAATACTGCTGCGAACAGTACAGTTAGTATAATGACACCCAGGCTATCAGTTCAATTTATAAAATATTTATGTTTCTTGGATTTTAGTTTGCAGAAAATTTACTTTAACTTTTTTAAAAAAAAATGTAGGTACTCAATTAAATATTCATAATACATATATAATATGTTCACTATTTCAGCTTTATTTTGAGTCTATATGTTTTATTTTATATTTATATAGAAAAATGTAGTTACATAAATAATTAATATAGAAAAAAATTTTATTCTCAATTTTAAATTCATAAATTGTTTGCATTTTCGTATTTAAGTAATTATCAATTTTAATTATTTATATAAATGTATGTTTTTAATAAAGATAAGGATACAACCAAGATAAAAAAAATGAAATTGCATACATCTTATGTATTATAAATATTTAATTAAGTACTTATATTTTTTAATTAGTCACTGATTTCCTTCAAATTAAAGATCCATAAAACATAAATATTGTAAGTATATATCAAAGTATAATATACAAGTGTATTCTGATCATTTTATACTTATGTTGATTATCATATAGCAAATTAACTGTTAGAGATTGGAGGGAAAGGTACTTGTCACTGATCATATAGTTTGGGAGAGTATTTATCCAAATTTAAAGTTTCGGGATTAACTTATCACAAATTAAAAGATTGTAAAACTCTCATCGGATTACCCCAGTTTTAAATAACAATGATTTTTAAGAGGGTTAACGAGGAATGATATATTTTGGCCTTCATTTCACATGAACTCAAAATTTAATATTCTTTTACATGTCCTAGAATAATGCATGATGTACACTTGTGAAAATTAAAAGCTTGAGGATTATTAATTGAATTATATATATACTTAGCATGTCATAAACGAAATGAACTTATAGCAGCTTCCAACTTAAAAGTTTTTGCTAAACAGATTTCTTACATATAATATCCATCTAAAATCTAGATGGGTGATCCTTTACGAATATTTAAAGTTAAGTGATTTTAATTTTTATTTTTTACCTAAAAAAATATATCCATCTATAAAAAAAAGGAAGTAGAGAAGAAAAGAGGTATTGTCTTTCTATTTATCATTCCATTGAGTAGCAAATTAATATGCGTAATAGTACATGCAAATTGGTTGAAAAAATGCTCAATAAAATTAAGGTTGCTTTCTGACTCCATTATTGCAAACATCTTTGGCCCATAAAAAGGACAAAATAATATTGTTTAAATTTCTTTTCTCTAGTTGGTTTGTTCGGTAGATAATTAATTAAAATTTAAAACCATGTGTGATCTAGTTAAAAGCACGCCATTATGCATGGTTAACAATTAACAAACATGTAATGCACCTTCAGAGAAATATCATTAAATTATTAATTACAAATCCACCAATCAACTACGAACACCAATGCATGCTATTAGTTAAATCTTTTTGCTTGTACGTCCGAAAAGATGATAATCTTTTTATTACATGCAATGCTAACATTTCACTTCTTTTTATGTATTGCTGATGTTAGGATTTAGGATAAAGAAACAGTAGACAAAAATTAAGTAAGTTTAATTGTATTTCTTGATTTCATAATTACATAGAGTGTAAATGGTATATTTATAATAAAATCAAATCTTAAAAAAGAGAAACTAAATTAATAACCGTTTTTAAAATATCCTACATATTAAATACAAAAAATCTTCCTCAACATAGTCTAATAAATTGGACTTGCTATATATAATGACAGTCTGATAAATTAAACCTGCTGTAATTAGACGACAAGATTAGAGACACACACAACAACTAATGACTAACGTGCAATGTTAGATTGTTGAAGTGATTCTCAATTCTCAATTTTATGTTGCTTCATAGCTAGTGATACAATAATCTTGCCAATAATAAACCTTTTTTAAGCTGAGAAGAACTACAAATATTTATATTTTGTACTAGAAAATGTTTGAACCATACTAACTAGCTAGTGAGGACTAACCTATTCAGACGGAGCTTAGTTCTAGTCAGAGTGAGTTATGACCCCTTATCCATCCAAATTTTTATACAAATGTTGTATATTTTTTAAGTCAGTTGTTATTTGGATCACAAAATGATTTTTTTATAATCAGTTTTGCATCATGATTTTTTTCTTTGATTAAGTTGATCCCTTTTTATTTTGAGTTTAAGCTCTGCTACTGAATCTATCTCATTGCAAAATCCATAAGGATTCATTTTAATTTACTGCTGAAACTATTACACCTGTATGCTGTTATTTTCAAAAGGTAGGCCAAAGGTAGATAATCATTTCCTTGAATTTCTGACATCAAGTTTGATTATTCAAGATGTTTAATGACATTGATAGCATACTGTGTATGTCATGTCTAATATAACATATGTTTCTTTTTACATAGTCATGAAGCTGGTATACCAATATCCAGTCTTAGCATAAAAATTTCTTCTTTCTGACTTTAAGAGGGGTTATTTTTCCAATTCTCAACTACTAATGAGGTACTTCTTCCTTGTAGTTGGTTAGTAAACCTTCAACATTACTTTGCATTGGATTTAGTCAAATAATAGTCAGTTAAAATTGGCCAATGCACAGATTTCACCAACTATTGCCGGTTGCTATGCGGCGTATAGCTCAATTCGGGACGCCCGGTGCTGGGCACTGCTATTTGGCATAGTTCTTGTCTTAATTTTTAATTGCTTTGTTTTTCTCCTACTTTAATTTGATTTCAAGTAGCTAGGAGTGTAACATTAATCTTTTTTTTAATAAAATTATAGTAGACCGTTCATCTACTACCTTCATAAAAGTTTGGCAAATGCCAGCTAGCAAGAATTTTGAAAATTTAAAGTCCCATAACATCAAATAAAAGAAATTACATTGACAAGTTTAAGAAAATCAGACAAATTTATCCATTTTAATTAAAAACAAACCAAAACTAATCCTCCTTATAATTACTAATGCTTGTATCTTAAATAAATGAGAAGAGAATGAGGAACAGTTGGAACATTTCTCACAAGACTAGTATGTATGATATTTGAATATTGACTTGGTTAATTAATTATGTCAAATTCACAAGAGGGGTTATTACATGGTACTATGTTAGAGGTTATGTCTGATATTTCCCAATTATTAGGATTATGTATGATATTTCAATGTTGACTTCCCAATTAGTAGGATTATTATTTGTGATATTTCAATGTTTACATCAATTAGTCTGTTCAACTTAAACTAATTTGTTTCTTTTTTTGGAGAACTAAATATTTAGGTAACTGAATTAGAATCAAGCTAGATCACAAGGCGTTTCTTTTCTATTTGAACATTGCCATGACACTAATTAACTCAAAATTGCAACTAGTTTCAAATAAATTCCACCTAAAAAGACTATATATATATTAAACACCTTCAAATCTGAATCACCATTCACCAGTACAGAAGCTTTTTTAGCAAGAATCAGTACCAAAAAAAATTACAACTTATAGATTTTAATTTCCGTCAATCGACTCAGGTTAATATTCAAAATTGCACCCTTCCATATTTCTGCAACTCAACATATATACTAACCAACAACAGTACCAGTAATTGCATAATTTAGAGAACATAAAAGGGTGCAAAGATTGATTAATTACTTATAATTTTCACTTAAAATGAAAAAAAAAAGTTTTACAAATTTAGATTTCAACCCATACATATATCTTCCTCTTCTAATTCTTCGCAATCGGCTGCAATCTTTATACCGGTTACGAAACAGAACCCTGTATCACTCATACTCTTTCTGACAGAGGCCAATTGCTGAGACTTCTTACAATATGCTATGGCCCCCTGTATTGGATTTTCCATCTCAGAATTTGCGCTACTGCTACGCTTCAACACAGGTCCAGTACTGGCTGGACCCAAAGCATTAGAGCTCGCGCATGAGAAGGAAGAACAGTTTGAGCTAGAACACGAGGAAGAAACAGAAGAAAAAGAGGATTTGTTCAAAGAAGTTCTAATAATTGCACTAGAGAAGGATCTTCTATGGCCTCTTTCTTCATCTCCAGGAACAAATTTCGACTGTTCGTTGCAATTTGTACTGGAGGCAATGCACCTTTCTCTTCTAATTTGGCCAAATGGGTTCTTTCTCCATGCCTTTAAATACCCATTTGAGTAACCTTTGGGCTTTGAACTGGTATATTTATCGTCTGAAACTGCCAATTTGTTACTGCCATTGGTGAAAATGGATTTGAGATACTCTTTCGGAGCTTTGAGCTTATTACCCAAGTTGAGTTGCCTTATGAACTTCAGTTTCTTGGACCAAGACTTCTTCGTACCAGCTTCGTTACCGGCCATAGTACCAGTAGTACAATCGAAGAAGTAATCTTCGGTGTTTAGTTCACCGCTGACGTAACATGAGGTGGCAGGAGAAGCATTGCATGACTCAAATGGGGTTGTGTTAGTTGTGTTACACAAGGGACTAGGGTACAAATAAGAGGTGTTTTTGGGGTTTTCAAGGAGCTTTTCTACCATTTGAATGCGAGGAGGGAGGTGGAGAGGGAGAAGTTTTCCCTTGTAGAACAATTCGTCGGCCGGCGAGGGAATCGGTTCTTTCTCATCAAGAGGAGTAGTCGAGTTGTGGAACTCGAATTCTCTCGTGTTATGAGGGGGCGATGATCTCTTGAAGTAGAAGAATGTGGCTGATGAGGTTATATCCATGTCTATATATTCTTCTTCCTTTACATCGTCATAATCTGATGATGATATGGTACTGGGTTTTGCCATTGTCTATTGGCTGGTATACTCTGTCTCTCTATCCTCACAAACTCTCTCTATTTATCTATCCTTTTGTCTTGTTTGGTGTGTATTCTATGGTACCTTTGGAAGAAGAACGGAAGGGAGAGAATCGCATGCTTTAAAGCAAGGATTGGGACCCATGCATGAATGAGAAATAGGAGAAACTATATATATTAATGGGAGTTGATATACAGATACCAACGTGATACCAATTTTATTATTCAAATTAATGAATTATTATTCATGTTAACAAATTTATTATATAATTTATTTGTACAGTATTTTTATTATTCAATTTAACCGAATTATTATTCAAATTAATGATATTTTAATTGAATAATAAAAATATTGTATAAAATAAATTATGTAACAAAGTCAATAAGATGAATAGTAACTCATTTTATATGAATAATAAAGTTGGTATCAGTAGTAATATCTCCCAAACATTTCCCCATATTAATATATAGATAATATAATTAAGTATATAGCTGATACTGAGATAGGCATCCAAGATAAAAGAAAAGTTTACATATTTAATTTAATGCAAGGGAGACATTGGGGTTAGCATTAGACCCCCACCTTTGTCTTGACCTCACAATGAGTTTGTATTTTTCTTATTTATCTCCTCTTTCTCACACACACCAATCCTTCATGCTTACTTATTTATGGTCTGAATTTAAAATAAGGAAACTAATTAAACATTTGCTATTCTCATAGAATTAAGGCTGAGGAGAAGAAATTAATAACCAGAACAATGTATCAATCAGACAGAACAACACTTTGGTCCAATAAACTAAGTAATAACTATTGGAACTTTCAAATTTTCGGACACTTGCTTCCTTTTGTTAATTTCTAGTAAGGTTTGTTGATGCTTCCATTTTGCATTTATCCCCTTGTCTCATGCATAGTTTATAGTATATGATAGCATTAATTAACTGAAGACAAGAGACATGTTGTAGTTGTAAAGTTTGAATTGAAAGAGCTCATGCCCCCAAAACATGGAATGACGTACTTTAAAAATTAAAAATTTTCTAATGTCCATTGAAAGAAACTTGATGCTGACTTAAACAGTAAGAGACAGCAGTTTCTCTTATCTGTTCTAGCCTTCTAGGAGTTCAAGAGGCTGTCTACATATAATTCATACTCAACAAAAGTAAACTATATATAATCCAGGAAAAAAAAATTGAAGTACCCTTGACAAAATTTGGAATTTACAAAATTTGAAAATGAGGGAATATATAAAAAAGAAAAGGAGGGAAAATTTTAGAAATTAAAACATGATAACATAGACATATCATCATTGAGCATAGGTTTGTATTAGATTTATTTTTTATGGATGGAATGTCATTTTCTCAAGACATTTAAGAGAAGATGCTAACAAGGAAACAAAAACGAGGATACCAATATATATTCTGGTGTGGTTCTGTACAGAAAATTGAGGATGAAACCATCAAAGGGCTGTCCAATTATTGAAAATGCATGTTCTTTGAGCTCTTTAGTTTATAATTATATTTGCCTCCCAATATGTTTGTTTACTAGTCTAAACCTAAAGCCTTCTTACCACAGTACATAAATAGTTCAAAAGATAATATACTTAATATAAAAGGTTCGCCGCAGAACATTAAAAATTAGTTCATGATACCATGAAGTTAATTGTCGCCTTTTTTAACTGTGTAACGCCTGCGCGCCTAACAAATAGACCAAGCCATCAAGTGACGACCAGAGACAAAAGGTAGTGGTACAAAAAATAGAAGCGAACAAAAGAGAATACAAATTGCAAGCTCGAGGCAGTTCTTTTGCTTCTCAATCAATAACACAAGCACAAAACCTAAATAGAGTCAAATTGTTCCTAAAAGCAACCTAAACAAAATAAAAAACTTTGCGCTGTTCTCTTTTTGTACTGGTCACGCTTCTCCTCTCCTTCTGTCAATTAAAAATTTGCAATCTATAATGTTACAACTACCTTTTAGGTGCATGTATAATTACACAAATGTAGTCATTTAAAATTAGATATCGAAAGGATTGAAGGAAAAGATGAATTCATATGACTAGTTAAACTTTTGCTTTACAACTGAGTCAAATGACGGTTTCCCTTCTTGTCGCATGAATGAGAAATATACAGGTAATCACACAAGAGAGCTACCAAAGAATTATTCGACTAAAGTGTCAACTAGTTCAACCTAATTAACTCCCTAATAGAGGAAAAAAAATAAAGGGAAAAAGAAAAATTGAGCTGCTGTCATTGTGCCAATTAGTTTGACCTAATTAACTCTTCTAATCGCTTTAAAATAGGATTGAAGTAATTAAGCAGGCACAACTCAAAAATTCTCAGTCTATGCTTGGCAGCGGTGTCCTCCAATAATTCCATGCATTAAAATCTTCCTGCATTGCATTTTAGCAAAACACTTAATACAACAACATTGCATTGGAAATCACAATCAGCACTGGATACTACCTGAGCTGGCACATACAATAGCCATTGACGATAAACTGATCAATGGCCAGAAACTAAAATTAGATCCTCAAAACCCAAGATACCCAAAATATAATAGAAAGACAGACAATACATCAGTAGCAGAATTCCAAAGAAATATTTATATTGATACCAGCTTGGTCCTGGTGGTGGTATATATTCCCAACTATCACGTGTAAAACAAAAACTGTTGCAAAGTAAAATGACTTTTTATTTTTGCTTTTCTTTCTCACTCCAAATGGTACATGACTTTTCTTGCATAAATTTAGTGCGAGGAGAAGACCTACCTGCTCAACCAAAGAGGTGGGAGGGAACATGTCATTGACCAGCGTGTGCAATGAGGTGTAAGATTTCACGTCAGTACAATTATTTATGGCCACTTCCCCCTGTTTAGTTTATATTAAACAATGTTATTCTAATTTAACTAATTATCACTATACAAAAAGAAAGAGACTGAATCAAGATACCTTAGGGTTGATGATAAATATTTTTCCTTTTGGTATACCGATTTTTCTATAGCTGAGCTCATCAGTGTCTCTGTTGCCAAAACCAGCATAGAAAGGGTTGTAATCTGAAGGGAAGAGTGCTTTAATGTCCTGTTCAAACCAAATAGGATTAGTGCAAGAATCTTTAACTTTGCAAAATTTTGTCACTGCAGCTAGTTCTAAGAATCATGTTTGAAAAAAAATATTAGATATATTACCTCTAAACATGCAATTTTGAACTCATGAGGAGCTCTGCGTATAACTGTCCATATAAAAGAGAAAAAGAAAAAAAAATGAAATGATGAGCTGGGTAGAACTACGAGTTTTTGATACAGGAATAATATACTACATCATCAAGGTCAAAACTTAAAATAATTAAGAAGATACCTTCTCGGTAGAGAGAAGGGAACAAGCCATCAGGAGAAATTACCACAGGTCCGCTAGGCAGAGCTTTCCCATCCTATAAAATAAAGATACAAGAGTAAATTCTTGGTAAACCTGAGTTCTTGTTTTGATTCAATTAGTACAAAGATGCATTCTGCACCTGTTTGAGATTGAGAAGAAAATTTCTGGTGAGGTACGCCTGAACTATAGCTCTTGCACTCAGAAATAGGAGCTGATATCCATTTTCCTAAAGGAGATAAAAGTAAAAGTAACTATCCAGCTCATAGAATAGTACTAAGATGGTAGAATAACATCTAATTCATTCAACAAAAGATTTGTTTTATTTACTGAAACAGGTGATACTGTTATGACTCCTTAAAAGAAAAATGAAGGACAAGCACAGACTTAAAGGAAGTCATTTTCCTTACTTTAATTGCTGAAAATAGCCTTGCTACTCCGGATTGTGTCCAATCTTTCCCAACCAGAGGCATGAACTGACCGAGAACATCTGATCTAAATTATCAAAATTTCAGAACTCAAAGCTTACAGTGTATCCACTATGAAGAGAATACAGAAGTAGTTGCAGTTATAAAATATAATTAAATCACTTACTTGGTAATAGTTCCATCAACATCAGAAATGACTATGCGTGCATTCCATTTCCACAAATAGATGTGTGCATCAACCTGGCACAACAAAATTTAACAGTTAAATCCAAATCTTCACTTAATTTATCTTTTAAGAACAAGATCATCAATTGAAAAGGACCTCTTGTTTTCCAAGCACTCTGGTGGAAAAGCTAAATGACACCATATTCTGACCCTCCTTCAAATTCAGCCATGCTATCTGCTCATTCGTCGGGGTATTTGTTCTCACAAATTGTTTCCTTGGAGTTGCACCAGCACTATTATCATTGCTACTAACACTACTATCATTTTTATTTTTACTACCACCATTACCACTACCAAATTCAGATGCTTGGTCGTCAGTTGGGCTCTGAAGAAAAGACTCTGAGTCGAGAAAAAGCTCATCAGCCGAAGACGTGCTATCAGTACGCTGAAGTGATCGTGACATCCTAAAAGGGATTGGCCAGAGCCGCCACCGCCTAGAGAAAGAAGGCGAAATTCCAATTGTATCCTCTCTTTCTTCTACAGGGATTGCATCTTTCAATTCAACTGAGAATTTTGGGCCGAACACTGCTCTCCCGAGGACAATGTGGGCCGCCTTGTTCCATGGGAAGTAATTATTATCTATTTTGATGATCAGATTAGAATTTTTTATAATTGACAGCCCAGATGATCTGAATTCCTCTTCAGAGATGCGGTGGGCCTCAAAGATTTCTTCTGCTGATGTTCGACCAATGCCAGGACGTAGCATGTTCCCACAAGTTGAAATCTCACAGCCTTTTGTACATAGAAAAATAAATTACAAACAATATAACAGTAATAACTGAGAACAGTTACTTGTGACACAAAGAAACTAGATTTAAAAGTACCAAAGGGAAAAAAATGAAAAATAAGTTACCTAAACCAGAAAATTTTGGCGACTCAGTATGTCTTGTCTGATCCAATTCCTCTTCATTTCTAGTACCTTCTGTAAGACCACTTTCTGAATTTTCAGTTTCATCATTACCTGTGGTAACTGAAATAGAGTGATGCTCCTCTTGAGTCACCACAGTATCTGGATTCTCTCCGGTCAACTCGGTCTCCAGATTCTTTCCAGCAACCTCATTCGCTGGATTCCCTCCAGTCACCTTAGTATCTGGATTCTCTCCGGTCAACTCAGTCTCCAGACTCTTTCCAGCGACCTCATTCATTGGATTCCCTCCAGTCACCTCAGTCTCTGGATTCTCCAGTGATCTACTTTCTATAGTCACGGTGTCAGGTTCGTTAACACCCAAACTATCAATTTCTTGCTTAACCTCAACATCTTTCTTTTCATGAGAGTGCATGGATGAATCCTTATGGGGTTCAGAATTAGAGATGTTTTCCACTTCTTCAGATTTTACTTCAGCATCATCCATAATTGGAGAACTTTCTTCTCCTGAATCAGCGTCCTCTATCTGAGCTGTCAGATCGACACAACTCTTAAACTGCTCGACTTTATCCAAACTCAGACCAGTCTTCTGTCTTGCATCAGTTAACTCATTAACCATGACTTTGCAATTTTCTTTCACACCTTCTGTTTTGTTTCTGGTAACATCCAAATCAAAAATTCCATTTTCCCACACATCAGAGTTACCACCAAAGTCGCCGCTGGAGCTCTCACCAGGCCCCAGATGGAACTGGGGGTGATTAAGCTCTAAATTTTCGCTTGTTTCTTCTGCAGAATTTAGTGGAGCAGTTAATACATGCCCGTCTATACTAACCAAAACCACTTCAGAATTAGACCCATTAGATTCGTTCACCCTTTCCTCAACCTCTTCTAGGCTCCCATATTGGTAAGATGACAAGCTGGATTGACCTGGTTGGAAACTGTAAGAGTGCTCATCACTTTTGTCTTGATTCAGCCCAGAAGGATCTGTTTGGTTAGAGTCTTTCGTGGTTTCATCCACCTCCTCCTGAAACCTAGAAGACTCTTCATCCCAACCTTCTTGGATTGAATGGGTATGAACAAATTCAGTTTCAGGCTCACTGATGGACTCAGGTCCCGGTACAACCTCTCGTGTGAAATAGGCTTGACCTGAGTTGTCAAGGTACATGTGAAAAGGGGCGTCTACACCATTTACTGAGATAGATACTACCTTTTCAGCACCTTTTAGTACACCCTGGAATTTACCAAATCTGACATACCAAGGCGTGCTTCTGTATGTACCATCCTCTTTCTGTACCACAATGACATCTACAGCCCCGCCAAAAGGATGGAATGGGGTTGCAACAGAATAGACCCCTTGTGATATTAAGCTACCAACTTTTCCCACCACATTCATCTTGATTTCTGAAATAATTATATAAGATTTTCATCGACAACCTTAGGCTTCAAAGATAACTTATTTAATCTTTCAAGATTATACAATTAGCTCAACTCTGGTCAGAGAATTCAGTACAATGTGTGAGTGAAGCAAGAAGTTTAGGGATTATGCAATTGAAGGCTAAATTCATAGGTCAGATGTAACAAATAAATAATCAAGAAATTGGAAATTGCATGAACAAAGACTATCAAGATCACAACTAAAATGTTCATAAAAGAACAAGACTCAAGTATTTCACTACACTGAACTGGAAAGGAGGCACACTATAACCCTAAATCAACAAAATTCTTGATAATCTAGCAAATTTACCAAAATAATATCCCGCAATCTCACTTAAGGCTCGATTTCAACACGATTGCTTCCAATGGACATCCAGTTCATTTTGCGATTGCATTCATTCTGATAAATGGACTATACCATTGCATCCAAATTCAATCCAACGGGAACAACAGAAGGACAAGATAAAGAAAGCAATTAAACAATGAACTCACCGAAGTACGGGAGACGACGAAATCCAATCCCTCTTTAAAGACTCCTCTATTTTCTTCTCATATCAAATGTCGTCGATGTCGTCGAGGAAGGAATTGAATTGGGTCGAAGTCGAAGATTAAGACGCAAGAATTTATACGTAATTGTTCTACTAGGTTCAATTTATAAGATACCCTCCCTCTTTGAATTATTTACAGCATTACCTCATCAAGAAAACAATCAATCAGACTATAATTTCGCGAAAGAGAAAACCAGCGCTTGATTATTTGGGGAGTAATACCCGTTATGAGGGGTAGGTGGTTGCATCGGGTAGGGGTAGTTAGGGTATTTCACAGGTAAAGTGGGAAAAAATTAAAATTCTTAAAAACGGTGACCGTAACAGTTAAGACTTGGTTTGGGGCGGTGAGAGAGAATGCACCTAGCGGTAACTTTACCTCGAAGGAGGAAATTTCTCGGTTTTTCTTCAGAGTTCCCTTCAAGGCTTCTTCTCTCTATCGCTTCTCTGGCGTTTCGTTAGAATTTGTTACTTGGGGAAGGTGTGATACACGGGATTTTTAACATCAGCTTGAGAAATTGGATAATGCGGTCATACTCGTTTTGGATTTTCTGTTGCACTTGGGTAGCTATCGGTTATGACTTTCCTTACTGTTGGCATGTGTGTTAGCGTGCATCAGTCGTTTTTGCCTGATGAGGACAGAAAATGGTTGGCACGCAGACATGTTTAAATAGGTTTTTGATAGTACAAATAAGCTATTATAGTCTATACAAATACTTAATTTAAATTATTAAACGGTGCATTTGACTGATTAGGTCAGCAAAATAAATTTATAAAAAAGGAATAATCAGCGAAGTTAATTGACAGCAAATATTAATGTGGTCTAAGTTTAATATTTTAATAGGAAGGATAAACAAATTTACTTAATTTTCGCGCTAATATCGTAGCAAAATTATTTAACTAGTATTTATGTTAAGTATATTAGTACAAAAGATTTCTATAAATATAAGTATATAGATAATATGATAAACAATTTGCAAGTAATTCACTGCATTTGTATTTCAACCCTCAATACAAACTTGAATCCACTCAATTTAATTTGATAGACTATAATTTTGGACCTTATTTTCTCCTCCGTCATCCCCACTGACACAAATGGGCTTATAATATCCGGTTACAGAAGATCTAGACTTGAACCAAGGCACGTGCTCAACTTCCATCTTGCCTTCTAGATTCTCTGGAGAGGGGTTTATGCTCTTTGATTCCTCGCGAGCGCTGACTTGTCAAAGGCAGCGTTTAACTAAAGTTGTCCCACACGCATAGTATACAGCCTGGCCCGAGTAGATACAAACATAGATAGATGCAATGCTTCATTCAATTCAGCATTCAATGCTCCATCCAACTCCCAGTCCCTGTTTTAATACAAACTCGATCCACAAACGGCCTAATTGATAAGCCTGATAACAGGCCCATAATAAACTATAGGCCGATGTCGTTAGTTCGTACAAGATTTTCTCAATTTTGGACCATTGGTGTGAGAGCTACGTCCAAACGATCCATTTGTCGGGTCTCGTCAAACCACTAAAAAATACTTTTTCTCTCTCGTCGAATAAACGAAGACTCGTGGCGGTCAGTCCAGGCGACTAAAGCATTTACTAAACAAAATCTTATAAGAATTAACTCGCCCAATCTCCATAAAGAATCTGCAGCTCTTTTTATCTGGACTTGGCGTATCATTAACTATTTAGCACGAAGACTATTCGGCGGATGCGCAAGCAACCAGACCTACACTCAGAAGAGCATCACAAATACTTCTTAATCATATGGTCGGTGCATTTGATTTACTCCTGGTCACAAGTCTATATGAAATTGTTTTATAGAGAAAAGTTGTTGCTGGGTGCCAGGTTAATTGATTGATTAACCTTTCTAATATATATTATGCTTCTAGAGCAACCATTATCTTTTTCTTCTTTTTCTTTTTTCAGCCCGCGTAATAACCAAAAGTCCACCCCACGGCGTTCTGCCCATATTTTCCGTTGTCTCTTTTTTACCAGTTGAATCTCTCTCTGTCTCTCTCTAGATCCAAATCGCCATGGCCAAGCTCAAGAGCTTCTTTCTCCCCTTTCTTCTCCTCTTTGTGCTCTTCCCGTTGTCACTCGCCGAGATAAAGAACCTCGAAATCTCGAGCGACTCGCGTAGCTCCATCCTCTTCGAGAAATTTGGGTTCAATCACCGTGGAACAGTCTCGATCGCCTTGTCAGATGCCTCTTTCCCTTCCGCGGATCCTTCTATGCTCGGTTTCTTTCTCTTATCCGACGAATCTCTCTTTCAGGCGATCTATGAAGCTCAGAACGGTGCTTCGTCTGAGAACTTCCCGGGCCCTAACCCTAGCTGCGTGCTGTACAGTCCATATGTGAAGCTTTTGTTTACTTTTACTGAGCTCACGGCGGCTGGGAGTTTCAACAAGTCCTTTGCAGTTACACATCCTGATGAGTATAGTCTATTCTTTGCGAGTTGCGCGCTAGGAACAACTGTCTCCATGAACGTGCACACGGAGATGTTTAATATCGATCCAGATGGTACAAAGTATGAACATGTCTTACTTTCTTTAAAAGATCTCAATTGTTTTTAGGTTTAAAGATTATTTACGAATTATTGATCGTCTATGAGTACAGGAATTTGAGGATAAAATATTTGTTACACATGTGGATTAGTTACTTTTTCTATACATTATTCTATGGTCAAAGGTTTACTTCACTTTCTTAATGGCCTAATCTACAAATTCTACTAAGGAAAATTTATTGCCTTTCTTTTCATCATTTCTTTGCAACTGAAGGAGGTGTTTTTGTGTAAATCTGCGATCACTATTAATTTGTATTGAAGTTAGAAATATCAATTCTAGGAACTAGACAATTACCTGATAAACCTGATCTTTTTAGTTGGCCTAAGGCCTGAACATTTTCTTTCTTACCATAACACTATACTAGTTTCACTAAAACCACCTCAACATTTCCCTGGACTTTGTTTTGATGCCAATGTTTTACCATTTTAATCCTCAGTGACTTGATGTGCAATTAAGTACCAAATAGAGCAGACCAGCATGGTATTAGGTGTCTGTTACAGTAACGGTTTGGTGCAAATAAGCTCAACATCTTATTTCATCAGGGACTACCTGTCGGTGGGCCAATCAGCTGTACCAGCCATCTACACGGTCTCGGCTATTGCGTACTTCATTTTCCTAGCTGTATGGCTGTACATCTCTCTGATCCAGAACCGCCTCTCCGCTCATCGCATCCACCACCTCATGTCAGGTCTACTACTAGTTCGATCCCTCTATCTCCTCTCAGCTGCTGAAGACCAGCACTACGTACGTGTGACCGGGTTGCCTCACGGCTGGGATGTAGCCTTCTACCTCTTCCAGCTCCTCAAGGGTGTTCTCTTGTTTGCCGTTATAGTGCTCATAGGAACAGGATGGTCTTTTCTCAAGCCCTTCTTACAGGATAAGGAGAAGAAGGTCCTTATGGTGGTTATCCCACTCCAAGTTGTGGCAAATATTGCTTCCGCCGTGATTGGCGAGACAGGCCCCTTCATTATGAACTGGGTCACATGGAACCAGGTATTGAAAAGTTGGTACATACAGGTACCTGAGCTGTGTTGTTTGTTATCAAACTGGTGGTACTGGATAGCCTGAGGGTAATTGGGTTCAGAACTGACCTAAAATAAAGGAAATTTGAGTTATCAAAGGCTAGTTGTGTAGAACTAGTATATCCTCTAGTGTTCTTTTTAGGCTAGTTTAATATTCTGGATTGTATCAGTCTGGTTTATACTCCTTTAAAACATTTATTGGTACTGGTCATGATGCTTGGTACCAACTGTACTGTACCACAATTGGTCTTATTTCCCTTTCCACTAGACGAGGTATATCATTGATGGATACATTTTATTTTGTACTTATATATTCTTGTTGTCAACAACTAGATATTCCTCCTTGTTGATGTGGCATGTTGCTGTGCTGTGCTCTTCCCCATCGTGTGGTCAATCAGAACCCTGCGTGAGACCTCTAAAACTGATGGTAAGGCAGCCAGAAATCTCGCAAAGCTTACCCTGTTCCGCCAGTTCTACATGGTAGTGATTGGGTACCTCTACTTCACACGCATAATAGTATATGCTCTGAAGACAATAGCATCGTACAAGTACCGGTGGGTTAGTGTGGCAGCTGAGGAGGCAGTCACAATTGCATTCTACCTCTACATGTTCTACATGTTCAGACCTGTGGAGAAGAACGAGTACTTTGTGCTTGATGAGGAGGAGGAGGAGGCTGCTGAGCTGGCGCTTCGTGAAGAGGAATTTGAGCTCTAGATATGTCAATGCAGTTTTTGCCACACGTCAGTCTATTTTTTTCACTTCTATTTTTATTCTTTATGTCAGATGCAGTTACTTGACAATTGAATTTTTTAAGTACAAATTAGATATTACCTATATAATGGTGTGATTCTTCATTTTATTTGTTTATTTTATATATATTTGTTTTTTTGCGGCTTCATGAGTGAATTAGGGACTACTTGAGGTCTTAACATACTTGTTTGCTGGCTAAAAGAATAGATAATCTTGTAATGTGTCAAGCTGCAACTGTTCATGGTAACCCGCAAATGCCTTTATTGATATGACAAAAAAACATCATATGTATCCTTCATTTAATTATTCCATCAATATAGCCAGAGTAAGTTCCTTTTTCCCCAGCTAATGTAGAGCTATGCAGTGAGGATGAACTTGAGGTGTCTTTCTTAGAAGGGAAAGAGTTAGGCTTTTGCATGTTGGGCTTGCCAATACTGCCAGCTGCCCATGTTTAGAAAAACTACCCGGAGTAGAAAAAAGCATCAATTTATAATAAGGTTCATTGGGTGTATCTATTCTGTGGTAAATTAGGTCATGAAATTGATCAATGAAATGTTAGAAATAGCCTGATGAGGTATAAAATGTCGTGTATTTAGGTGTATATGTAGGAGGATTGGGTTATTAGAAATAATTTTTTCATGGTTCAATTATTAACCCTTCGGTTTTTAGTTATCTGTTCTTAATTTGAAGTGTAGACCTTTTACGAACCTGTATTAACAAGTGTTTGCTGAATTTTGTTAACCAAGAATTATGCACTAACTAGAGCCTGTGTGAAATTATTGGCTTGCCAAGCTTGGAGTGAATCATGTGAAGGGTAATTGTTGCATTGTTAGAATTTCCTATGGCATGATAGTATGATAGTGAAGGATTAAAATATTAATTGTCAGAAAGAATCTGGGCGAGCCTTGCTCTAGGCTGTAGCTAGCAACTTACAAAGAAAATTAATATTGGAAGATATCAGGTTTTATTTTCATGTTTGTCAGAATTATAGATGTTCCCTCCATTAGATATGGGTATGCATGTTCCTCTTGTCTGCAGGTGCTTTTGTGATGCATTTATTACTTCTTTAGGTGCATAAATATGAATTTATTTTGTTTGTAAGGATAGGGTATTTACATGTGCAACCTGATATCTTGATTATGCAGGTTTCAGGTTGAACAGAGCAAAAGAAGCAACATGGAACCATTTATGAAGAATCAAGTAACAAATGACCATTTTTATTATATCATAATCATTGTTCTGTAAGCTTGGCAGTAGGATGTGAACATTTTGAATAGGTTATTTTGCACTTCTTATTTTGATCTTCAATTTGAGATAATAGCTGTGATACACTATTGTGATGACCAATGTAACATAGTCAAGTGAGAGCATGCCCTTTTTATAGCAATTTCAATCGATTTCATTGAGGAAAAGCTTTTTGCTATTTGATTTACTAAGCTGGGAATAATACAAAGGCATATTTTTCAACTTGAATTAAAAGCATCTTTCAATTCTTTGTACATTCAGATGGGTTATCAGAATATGTTGTTAAAGATTACAACCAGAGGCATCTATTTCCTATGTGATATTTTTAACAGAAGCTCTTGCTTTGTTCATGTCATTTTTTGTTCTTTTGTGAAAAAAAAAATTATACAATAATGGCCAACTCGTGTTAAATAACATGTTCATATAAAATGTTGTGCGCTTCTTTTTACTTGAACAGATACCCAATCCCATCTACTCAAAGACTTTAAGATAACATAATAAGAAACTTTTGCAACTTAAAACATTTTAATTGTTTCCTTCAACTTGGAAAGGAACCAGGAAAGAATTGCAGCCTTAGTAAGGGATTAGCTAGTAGCTACGAATATTACTTCCATTAACAATATCAAGAAGGCGACATATATGTGGAAAGGTTATCCATTTTAAGTAGAACTATTTTCAAGCATTTTTACCTCAGCTGCAGGACACCAACCATGTATCACTTATCAATTTCTCTATTTCTTCGACTTTCTTTTTAAAGAGAGATGGGGATCAGGGGATGGCAGTGGCGTGAAGCGTAATTTCAGTTTTTTTTTTTTTGTATTTCCATTAGATAAATTTGTGTTTATGGTTTTTCTATTGAATTTTAGTTCAAATGCTTCTCTTCTTCCGTTGTATAGTTTAACCCAAATTCGATAGATATCTTATCTAAATAATTAGAAAAATATTTATAATTTTAGTTTTTTTTAATTTGAACAATATTTTTTAAAAATATGTTTCATGAGAGTTAGATATATACCACAGAAATTGAATATATGTTAGAATTATCCTAAGAATAATATATACTGTTTTTTTTTATCTAAGAAAGGACAAGATAGAAGATTTTGCAAAATTTCAAACACAGATTAGAGAAACCTTATCGGAGGCTTATCATTAGGAAAAGAGAAACAACATATTTAATATGTTACTGCCATCAATTAATTTGATGCATATTAATTAGAGACTGACTTCTGGACATCAATTAATAACAAAGTGAACGACATTTTTCTGCAACTGTAATTCAGAAGCAACATTAATTAACTTTGATTTAGCTATAACAAGACATAAATCAATTTAAACTGTGTTGTACTAAGGATCCATACAAAGGTCAAATTTACATCTGCACATTTCAAAACATCAATCAATCCTACTTATTAGCAGGAAAACATGAGAAGGAAACAGAGAGAATATAATAAAACAAGCAATTAAGTTTGAACTAATTAAATTTGTTCTTCCCCATAACCACAGATTAAGCAGACAAAGATAATCACGGAAGCAATGAACAAAAACAATCTAAAATGATTGCAATCAAGTACTGATTATTTAACGCGAAGCAAGAAGAAAAACAATGAAACCAAGACACGTGCGTGGCTCTCAATCTTTTACGGCTTTCCTCTTCGGCCTTTAGCAGATTGGCGCAATGTATCCTGGCTGGAAAGAAGAAAGAAAGAAAGAAAGATCAAATTAATATTATACATTATAAACAAATTTACTCTGTGTAATCTGTTCGCTGTTTAAAAGTTGCCAGAAAAATACACAAATTCAATTGCATGAAATTAATGATATAATTTCATGTGATTTTTATACCAAAGATTTGAAATTATGAAATTATGTTCAATTTCATAAAATTATTTCTTGAAATTAAAGAAACAATTTCATGAAATAGCCATGTCAAATATTAAATCATGAAATTATGTCCAATCTCATGATTTATTAAATCCCAAAATTATTTCTTGAAATTAAAAAATAATTTCATGAAATAATCATGCCAAACCCCCTTCAAAAAATATATACACATGTGTGCAAAAAAAAAATCTATGCACAAAACCCTAATTATATGAAATCAAGAAACAATTTCATATAATTAAACATGCCAAATCCAAAAATCATGAATTTCATTCATGAAAAATGCCCCAAATATTATCCCTTGGAATTAAAAAATGATTCTTTGGGATAATCATGCCAAAATATTAATTGTATAAGATTAATATGCCTAATCATATACAATTAATGATTTAAGTGAAATTAATGCCCAATTTCACACCCAAAAGTACCAAAAATATTACCCAAAATAACAGAATCATGGAATATATTTTCTGTGATTTTTCAATAATTTTTCATGGATTTTTTCATGAAGAATAAAATAAAATGAAAAAAATATAAAGAAAATACCAAAAATCAGAACTGGAGATAGTTCTGGGTGCAATTTGGGGGATGTGCAACACTCTGGTTGCAATCTGGGGAGCTCAAACACGACTTTTGCCCTTGGGACCCGCCTGTCATACACACAAAGTGTTAAAGGCGTTTTGCGTGGACCCAGTACACATGCACCATACCACTGACAATACGTTTTGGTGCACAAGGACCAAGCCCACAGCCCAACCCTCAGTTTTTCGCTGGGGCTGTGTCTCATTAAACCTGACGACTGGGCCCCTCTCCCTCAGTCTCACTGCCAAGGGGGCCCAGCGCCCAGAGTTATTTTGGCCAGCGAAAAGAAAAGAAGGGAAAGAGAGGTGAGCGCGGTGCACGCGCTCCCTCCCTCTGACAAGCCCGAAACCAAAGCACGGTTCACGTGCACCCAACCCAAGCGAGAGAAACCTTTTGAATTTATCTCTCTCTCCCTCCTTTCTTCCTCCTCGAGCTCCAGAGCTCAGTGGAGCTTCGAAAATGGAGTCTAGGTGTACAACGCGAGTTGGCTTAAACCATTTTAGGGACTTAATCTACACCTTAAGGGGAATTCAATGCCACAAACAACATTGAAAATAGTAAAGTAAATAAGGAGAAAATCGAAGGAGAAAGTACCTCGACCTTGAAGGTGACAGGGCAATTGGGAGCTCGAGAGGCCAAGCCAACACCTGGGGGAGCTCCGAGATGCTTCCACGACGCTGCCTGAAGTGTCAATTTGGAGTGAAAAGCACTCAATTGATAGGTGCACCACTTGGCACTCAAGTCTGATCTGGGGGTGGTCAATTGGCACAACTCAGCACTCAAGCGGCCAAATTGACACGTTGGGCACACTCAGTGGCACTTTGGTGACATGTCAAGCGCCAGCAAGGCCAAGGAATATTCGGGATACGCTCACACCCGAAAGGCATGACACACTGACCCAAGGAAGAAGACAAAGCCAACGGCTCCTTCTCTCTCCCCAGGCCTGTGTCAGGGACACATGTAGGCACCTCAATGGAGAGCTCTGAGCGCCAGTTAGCTGGAGGAATCTTCCAAGGACAAGCCTCAGGCCAGCACAGGCCTGGCTGGCTCAATCCTGGCCACTTGATCAAACCAAGGGCTGAGATGATGCCAGCTCAGCCCTGAGGCTTAAACCATGCCCTCTGGGCTATAAATAGACCCCCAGTGAAGAAGAAAAAGAAGGGAGAGAGCAACATAGCTGAAACTCTGCCAAAATCAAAACTCCACCCAATTTCCACAAAAAGAAAGCTTGGCTGAGAAGAGATCAAGCTCTGAATAGCTAGGTAAGGGATAGAAGAGCCAAGCCTTGAGCTTGGCTCAGTCCCAATTGAGCTCAAGGAGCCAGTCTCACCTTGCTGGGTGAGATGGCTAGCCTCTGGCTGGGGAGGTGCACATGTGCCTCCCTCCTTCCAGAGCTCAATTGGTGGCTGAGCTTGAGTCTCAGGAGCTCACATGGTGAGTTCACCATGGATTTTGGCAGCATACTCCAACCAATTGGCACATGCCAATCTGGTTTCATGGGGATGGGCACATGCTCATCCCCTCTCTCTCTCAAGCCCTGTGCACATGTGCAGTGGCTGTGTAAAGCTCAATAATGGATTTATACAAGCTGTTATGCTGTCAAAATTCCATGGAGAAACAAAATCCCATGTTTTATATGAGTATTGTATTTCAATTTGTTATAATATATGATTTTTTGGTGCAAATTGGTTTTATTTCTTTCTTTAGTTCCTTCTTTTATGTTCTTTGATGTGCTTGATGGCTCAGAACCATAATTGAGCAATGAAAAGCAATGAGCATCAGTACTGGCTTGAGTCCAGTGAATTCCAGTTTCTGTCCAGCTGAGAGATCAATCCATATCTCTCAGTCTGGCTGTTAATTTCTTATGAAATTTCACAGTCATGTAGATTGGGTTTATAATGGCTTACCACATAAATTTTATAATTTTTGGGATTTTCTGTGAATTGATATGAATTTTACAATCTCATCTGTCAAAAACTCCAAAAAAGTCAACTTTGGGTCAAACTGAGAAGTTCATTCTTCTTTTGATTCAAAAATCCAAAATTTCTTGATTAATTCACCTTTATGACACCTCATGTGATGTTTTAAAGGGTTTAGAATAATTAAACCATGCTTTAATCCATAGGTTAAGCCAAATTTGATTTTTAACATATCTGAAAGGGCATTTCTGTCCATTCTGATGAAAATACAGAAAACATGCTTTCTGATTATTCAATTAGCTTGAAATTTCATAGGCATACAAAATAAGTCTTAATGCATTCATTCACCAAATTTTACCATTTTTGGTATTTTCTGTGATTTTCTATGAATTTTTGAAGTTGAATCTGTAAAAATCAGAATTGAGTTAATTCTGGAATAAATATCAGAGAAGGAAAAAATGAAATTAACTTACATACAAAAGAAATTCACATGCAAATCTAGTATAAAACATTTCCAAAACATACAATTGACCCAAATAAACATACTTAAACATGCAATTTGAGAGGAGTGTACAGAAATCAAAGGAAAACCAAATTGGAAATAAAACCAGAAATGACTCAATGTGCATAAAGGACAATGCACATCTAAATTGATGAAATTGATCATCCAAACATGTTCAAACATACTAAACGACACTGTCTGGAGGGTTAATTGGAAGAAAATTGCACAGAAAAGCCATGAAATACCATTTGGTACCAATGCCCCGAAACCAGTTTGGTACCAAATGGCCAAAGTTGCAAAATTGATGGATTAAACTCAAATTAAGCCTCAAAATCTTGATAAACATGTTCTGACGATGCTATATGACAAAGGAATCGAGTCAATTTGTCAAAAATCAGCTCAAATCCCTCAAAATCTCATCTCAGCCAACTTCCCAACCGAAACCAGGTGGTTACCCCCATTTCCGGCGATCCAGGCCGCCGCCGCCGCCGAGACCACCGCCGATGGACTCCCCACGCTCCGGCGATGCTAGCCATGCCTCCTGATCGGAGATCCGACGCCGGCAGGGCCTCGATCAGTGTCGGAGAGGATGAGCACGAATATTGATGCATCTCAAAGTGCGAATCTTGATGAAATTCAAACAGCCCATAGAAGGCTTGATGCGCGCCAGAGATCCAACGGCCCAGTTTAAAAGATGCTTTAAAAACTGAACTTAAGTTCAGATCTTGATGCATGGGCCCAAATCTGACGGCCCATATTAATCTGTTTTGAAAATAAACTTTAAACACCAAATAAAAATGATTTCTCAAGCCCATAAATTATGAAAAATATATCAAAAATCATGATTTCATTTATGAATATTTTTAAGACTATAAAATGTCAATTTTGATTTTATTTTATTTTCTTTTTTATATTATAAATAAAAGAAAATTCAAGATATATGATATATGTATAAAATAAATTCAAAATACCAAATAGGATATTTAAAAATAAGTGAAAATTATGATAAAACAAATCAACAATTTTCAAAATAATCAAATTATGCATATTTTGATAAGACAAATCAAAATATTCAAGGATAATTAAAATATGTCATAAACAAATCAAAAATATTTTAAATAATCAAATCATGCTATATTTTGATAAAACAAATCAAAATGTTCAAAATAATCAAATTATGATAAAACAAGTCAAAATATTCAAAATAACCAAATTATGTTATATTTTGATAAAACGAATCAAAAATATTCAAAAAATGATTGAATTATGTTATATCTTGATAAAATAAATTAAAATATTCAAAAATGATTAAATATGTTATATTTTGATAAAACAAATCAAAATATTCAAAAATAATTAAATTATGTCATGTTTTGATAAAACAAATCAAAATATCCAAAAAATGGTTAAATATGTTATGTTTTGATAAAACAAATCAAAATATTCAAAAATGATTAAACATGTTATATTTTGATAAAACAAATAAAAATATTCAAAAATGACTAAATATGTTGTATTTCGATAAAAACAAATCAAAATATTTTAAAATAATCAAACCATGTTATATTTTGGTAAAACAAATCAAAAATACTCAAAACAATCAAATCATGTTATATTGTCAAAAATGTTTAAAATAATCAAATCATGTTATATTTTGATAAAATAAATAAAAGCATTCAAAATAATCAAATAATGTTATGTTTTGATAAAACAAATCAAAATATTCAAAATAATCAAATAATGTCATATTTTGATAAAACAAGTTAAAATATTCTAAAATAATTAAACCATATCATATTTTGATAAAACAAATCAAAATATTCAAACTGACCAAATTATGTTATTTTGATAAAACAAATCAAAATATTCAAAATAATTAAATTACATTATATTTTGATAAAACAAATTGAAATATTCAAAATAATCAAATTATGCCACATTTTGATAAAATAAATCAAAAATATTCAAAAATGATTGAATCATGTCATAAAACAAATCAAAATGTTCAAAATAATTAAACTTTGTTATATTTTGATAAAACAAATCAAAATATTTAAATATGTCAAATATGTCCAAATATTTGACCAAACATGTCAAATATGCAAATATACCCAAATATTCGACCAAATATGTCAAGAATACAAATATGTCTAAATATTTGACCAAACATGTCAAATATGCAAATATACCCAAATATTCGACCAAATATGTCAAGAATACAAATATGTCTAAATATTTGACCAAACATGTCAAATATGCAAATATACCCAAATATTTGACCAAATATGTCAAAAATACAAATATGTCCAAATATTTGACCAAACATGTCAAACATGCAAATATACCCAAATATTTGACTAAATATGTCAAAAACACAAATATGCCCCAATCTTTGACCAAACATGTCAAATATGCAAATATACCCAAATATTTAACTAAATATGTCAACAATACAAATATGTCCAAATATTTGACCAAACATGTCAAATATGCAAATAAACCCAAACATTCGACCAAACATGTCAAAACATACAAATATGCCCAAATTTCTGACCAAACATGTCAAATATGCAAATATGTCCAAATCTCTGGTCAAATATGCCAAATATGCAAATATGTCCAAATCTCTGGTCAAATATGCCAAATATGCAGATAAGTCCAAAACTTGGTAAAAACATACCAACATACCAAATCATATCAAATCATGTTTCGGGAACATTAAACTGGCAGTGCGCTTCAGGTTTAATGTACCCCATTTTGGAAATCGAATAAAGAATTATATGTTCCCGATTCTCCAATTTTCCCAGGTTTCGAATTGGCATAGCGCTTCAGATTCGGAATCTGGAAGGTCAATAGACTGTTTAGGACCATACGTCCTTGTCTTTGACGTGAACCTTTCCAGAGATCAAACATCTCTGGTTCTTTGAGTATCGAGTTGGCAGTGCGCTTCATATTCGAACTCCGTGGGATCAATAGGATTATACGTCCTCGATCCCCGATTTATGAGAAATTATACGTTTCTCTGACTTTAGATCATACGTCTTTAGTCTTATTATCCAAAGTTATACCTTTGGGTTATTTTAAGCACGTATTATAATAAATTGAAAGGAAGAAATAAAGCCACAAATCTGATCCATATATTTTGATTAGTTTAGCCCATTAATCAGAGGTTCCCGAGGCGAGAGCCGGGGTAATTAACGGCGGGGGCTTGCGCCCGTCGGAAAATAAAAGTTCCCACAATCACCTAAACAATAAGTCCTTGAGCGCACAAACACGCGCAGGGATGTACCTGCACCTTCTTCCCCCGTGAGCGAGGACGCCGATGCCTCGCGCGTGGGCCGCGAAAAAGGGCCGCACATAATCTTGATTTTCTGGTTTTTTTTGTGTTTGCAATTTGCTATTTTTGTTACATCCAATTTTTCAGCGCAGAATAAACATTCTTATCCTTTAAACACTATTTCCAACCCAAAGTTCTGACATCACATTTAAAAAAAGTTTAAACACTACCAAATGTCAAATTATATTATGTCATTTTGTCTGATACGCTCAAAAAGTAAATTTCATACCAGTGGCACAACACCCGCGACATCGGTTCTTTCCATGTTGCGGAGTAGTACTCGTACCCGTCTGACTCGACCCATCTGACCAGCTGGAACGCGACCCACCTGATGAGAGTATACTGGCCTCTAGCTCGACCCACCTCCATCGTGCTCGGTGCTGATGCACTCAAACAACTCGCTGACACAGCCTGCAGCACACTCCTCAACCACAGCCATGTTGACATCATCCGTGTTGCGCCACATCTCTATCCAAGAACTGTCCCACTCGATCCATGTAGTACCGAACGGAAAAGTACGACTGCCCTGCCGTTTTGATGCTGATCAACTTCCTTCTTTGATCTGAGAAGAGGTTGACAATTCTCACACTTGGTTCTGACCGAAGGATGGCTTCGCAAGGACAAGTGACTCTTGAAACTCGACCGTTGCCGGAAGAATTGCTCATGCTGGACACAGAAGTACTTTGCTCCTATAGGTACAATAAGGAGTTGGCCATCTTCTTCCTTTCTTACCATCTCGCCTTCCAAGAATTGTATTTCTTGAAAATCTTTTTTTGCCTAGTAAATGAATCAAGTGCTATATATAAGGATGATGTTGCAAAGAGACACAAACTAAAATCTATTTGAACTAACGGAAAGTCTACAGATCAGATTTTAACTTATCAAACGGTGCATATGTTTTCCGACCAATCAAATTGTGCTTCTTTAATTTTCAAATTTAATATTATGGAAAAAGATAATGAAAGAGGATAAATTTAAAACTATAGAAATTTAGAACTAAAAAAATCAAACGTATGAATAATTGAATATTAAGAATTCAAAATTTTATGTATATCATATATTATAAATTAAGTTATAGAAACTTGATTACTTTATATTGATTGATCTCTAACAAGAAAATGAAAATGAAAAAAAAATTGAATTTTTTAAATTTTATTTTTAAAAATTTGAAAATAAAAATATATATTTGAAAAATAATGAAATTCATTATTAAAAAAATATATTTTGAGTCAAACTATAAAACCAAGAAGATTTAGATTTTTCAATTTTTTTAATTTAAAAATATAAATTTGTTGTAAATTAAACGTCGTGAAAAAAAATTAAATTGGTAATTTGTAAATTTCCCAATTTAATATTGAGAAATTTTAAAATATTTTTTCGCTTTTACTTGGATAAAACATATAACAATTTACAACAAGTTGAAATTCGTTTGGTCGTGGATAAAAAAAATTATAAAACTGATCGTTATATTTTCAAGATAAAATCAGTTTTAATTTTCGTATTGCAAATTGCATAGAATTTAATGCAGGTCTAATCTACAACAAGAAATTCACATGTACAAATTTAAATATTTAATTTTGATTATTTTTGACATTAGTATTTGTGCTTGTCAAACAATTACATAATTAGAGAGTTTGGTTTTATATATCATGAATGAAGAATCTTGTATCCATTAATTTGCAAGTTTGGAGCTAGAGATTAATTTAATTGAATGCATTTTAATTTTCTAATTAACATGCAAACACTAATCTATATCTTGGGCTGGTACCACAATGACATGCACACCCAATGTTTCATTGAATGAGAGATGTTAAATTTCTCCATGCTGCCATCTGCCAAGGAGAAGAATCCATTATCAAACCGGTACCCAATTTCTGTTTCGCCTTGCCCATCATTGTAGTCATCTGCAATATAAATACAAGTGGTTCTGTATCCGGCAGGAAGGTCTCGAGAGGAGACAGCTATCGACTCATTCCGGCCAATGAACAACGAATGCTCACCCAATCCATGAACCAAGCTCCAGGTTTCTGCATTGGGCTCAAATTTATAGACCTCGAAGTTGACTGTATGGTTTTGTCACGGCGAACAACTCTGCAATTTTGAAGACGAACAACAAATCTCCAGAGCACTTTACGAGGTATCGTCTCGCTATATGCAATGGTAACTCGAGATGACTTGGCTTTGGCCCTCCTATGCATTGACGCTTAGAATTCAATCCATCAAACTCCACTACTACGATGTGGTTTGATGACCCACTTGCATACAGTTTTCCTCCGAAAAAAGATCATATCCTCTCGGTTCATCCATGAAAAGCTCCAGCCAGACAACGATTGTATAGGAGTCCATGAATCATCTCCCAACCGACAAATGAACAGCTCGTTGACGGTTGACATGACAGCAGCGACTAAACAACCTGTAGACAGTGATGCACTCTCTGATACGACAAATTTCGACATGAAATAAGAGCTGAAAAGAGGATCGTGCATGTCCCGATCACATTGCTCGAGTTTGGTTACTGAATAGGATGAATCCGGGAGACTAATCTGTTTACGTGTAAGAGGGTTGATGAGACCTAGTCGGAATTCATCATCTGCTACGACAAACCAACCATTTGAGGACCCATAAACAAATTTGTCTTTGAGATCAGGTAAACTAAACTCTAATATCTTTGAATCAGAGATCTGATACAAGGAGCAGGTCTCAGTTTCATAATTGAATGGGAGGAGGAAGAGAGAGTTCTCTTGAAATGAGCCATGCACTTCCTTTGTGATGTTGTACCAGTCGACGCATGCTGCTGCAGATTTGCGGTGGTAGGCGTAAAATCTTAATTTTCCCACGATTAGTCGCATTACATCGTGCAGCATTGTCAACCAATCTCGCTTTCCGTGAGAAGAAATTAAATAGATTTCAGTATACAACATATATATACATACATATGTATGTATGTATATATATATATATATATATATATATATATAAAGAGAGAGAAAGAGTAAATCTAACATGCTCTTGGGAGCTAAGAGCACGGAGTCCCTCAATGTTTTTAACTCAAAAACTTATCAAATCGATTTCAAATGAAAAATTCAAATTACTCAATAATTTTTTTATATCAAAATCTTGAAGGATACTAAAATTTTCTATTTTTAGACTTTTCTAAATATTTGTTTCGAATTTTGTAAGATGACTCTAATAATAATAATAATAATAAAATAATAATTTTTGCATATAAAAATAGGTCATTTTAAAAAATATGAAACAAATAGTAAAAAAACTCTAAAAATAGAAAATTTTAATATCCTATAATATTTTAATATAAAAAATTTATTGAGCAACTCAGATTTATCGTTTGATGCTAATTCGATGGATTTTTTAGTTAAAAACGCCGAGAAATCTAGTGCTCCTAGGAGCACGCTAGTTTTACTCTTAACTCGAAATCCATCGAATTAGCATCAAACAATAAATCTGAGTTGCTCAATAAATTTTTTATATTAAATATTGTAGGATATTAAAATTTTCTATTTTTAGAGTTTTTTAACTATTTGTTCCATATTTTTTAAAATAGCCTATTTTTATATACAAAAAATTATTATTTTATTATTATTATTATTAGAGTCATCTTACAAAATTCGAAACAAATATTTAGAAAAGTCTAAAAATAGAAAATTTTAGTATCCTTCAAGATTTTGATATAAAAAATTTATTGAGTAATTAAAAATTTTCATTTGAAATCGATTTGATAAGTTTTTGAGTTAAAAATCATGGAGGGATTCCGTGCCCCTAAGAACATACTAAATTTACTCTCTCTATATATAAATAAAACTTTAGCTAAATTAAATTGATATTGCTTCATGAATATTATCTAAAATCTTGTTTGTTTTTTTGAGGTAGCAGACAAATAGTCCATTATGTAAATTTCATTAAATCAAATTGAAAAAGAGTTAATACATATTAGATAGGAGAGAAGCTGACAGAAAATAAAAAGAAATGAAATTGAAATACAAGAATAATGATAAAAGGATAAATAAAATAAAAAATAGTAGCTGATTACATGTCCTGATTACAATCTTCTTAAAATTTCCTTAAAATGACCAATCTGCTTGGCCTGATTACATGTCTAATTTAATTAATTTATGTATTATAATTTTAAGTATATATAAAGAAACTATCCAGATGATTGTCATTATTCTTGTGTACATCCAATAAAACTATTCTGGTGTTTTTCTTTTCAGAGGTAGATATGGATAGTTAAAGTTCAATAAAGAGTATAAATTTTTTAACATATCATTAGTTTTGTCATTTTGATTCTTATATTAAAATACCAATTTTATCCTTAAAATATCAGTTAGTTATATTTTTATCCAAAAAATTTTAAAGATATTATTTTAGTCCTTATAGTGCAAAATTTGTGTAGACGAATTTTGAGCTATTATTTTTAGTGATATGTCTAATTTCAGACTCAATTCTTATTTTTCTTAATTCAAAATTATTTTTTTTCTATTTCAGACTCAATTCTTGAGAAATATTGTTATAACGCCTGTGGATCAAACTTTAAACTAATAAAATTACCGTAATTTTCAGAAAGTAGTGCATTTCTAGTACTTTGTTAGTATCAGAAAAAACTATGCATTAATCTGACACTAATTAACATAAATTTAATTTGTTTCTAGTTACATAAAGTTTAGCAAATTAAGAGTTTTGTATTTAATCATGTACGGAGGAATAGGTGAAACTAATGGATGGCTTAAAATTATTTTTCAATATCTTAATTATATTCTTCTTCCTAGTTCCTCATCATCTTTTGTTAATTTTCGTTTTCTAATTATATGTAACTTAAATTCCTTTCCTTTTTCCTACCTTAGATTCTTCTGATTAATTACATCTAGTATTTTGTTAGCATTAATTACTCATAAAAATGTGGATATATATTGGACCCTTGAATTCATGAAGGAAAGGGGCAAAAAATAAACAAATAATTAAGGAGAACTAGATCCATACAAAATTAAAAAAAAAAGGTCAATAAAAGAAACAAAATTTAAAACTCAACATGGTTCTTAACAAGAAAATTAAGAAATGGTGCCAAATAAAGAGAGAAACAGTACCTTAAGAAGAGTTCCTTAGGAGAATGCCAAAGATTAATTACCTTTTATAACAAAACAACAGAACCAATGTCAATCCATGTGCAACAAACACATATAAAAAAATTGTATTATTCCTAAATTGTAGAACAGATTTTGAAATAGTGTAACATTTATTTATCTCAAATTATAACAGGAGAGAAAAACAAACTATGACTTAATCATGGAGCAATAAGAAATTGAAAAATGTTTTCAAAATTTTTGCATGATGCAAAAGCTAGCTAGTTTTACCTTTAGAAGAAGAGGAAACACAAAATATCTAATAGGGGCCTGATTATTTGTTCCAAGTGGAAATCTATGTTTTACTCTCAACAAACACATGCATTTATATATACTTGAAAACTAAGCCTTAGTGCTCTGGATATTATTAGAAGAAATATAAAAATGCCTTTGATTTGCTCTCTTTTTTTGTCTCTACTATTTAAAAGCAGTAGAGCACTCCTTAAACCTACTTCCTTGGACATTTTTAGGCCGCTTTAATTGCATCCTATTAAAAAAAAAAGATGGTTTTGGATATGTAGTAATAATGACAAGTGATGTGATGCATTATATCAGGAGAAAATATTTATTTTTTCCAATTCTCATTTTTCAGATCTGTTTCACATGCTTTTTTTTTGGTCTTAGCGTTCTATTATTTTGGATGCTATTTTCAGGACTAAAAACATTGTATTGAGGACAGAGGAACTTTTTTTTTTCTTTAGAGAAATATTTGGAAAATATCATTATTAATATTGTTATCGTTATTGTCTTTATTATTTATATAAAATGAGTTATTATTTTTATTGACGGCTTTATGTAACTTATTTTTTAATAATATTTTTATTATTCAACTCAAATATCACTAATATAAATAATAATTCATTTGAATTGAATAATAAAAATACTATACAACATAAGTCATATCACTAATATAAATAATAATATTTTTAGTATCGAAATAATTATTTTATAATAAATTTTAATGAATTTTATAAAACTTAAGCAAATTTTAATTCATATCCGATTATATATGTAGGTATTATGTATATTCGTATTCGTATTATTTAATATCCGATCCGCATCGATATTTGTATCCAAACAATAAAAATGAATAAGGATATAATTTTACCAATCCATTTTCACCTTGGTCCTAAACCCAACGAACTAAACAGGGCTAAAAAGAGCGAAAAAGAGCAGATATTAGGGGTGTAAACGAATCGGATAACTACGGATAATAATTAAACTGTATCCTTTTTGTTTTCTAATTTTCGGATACGAATAGTCTCGGATATGAATATGAATCGGAAATTAAACGAATACGGATACAGTTTAGATATTAAATGAATACGGACACATATTCAAATATATTTCGAATATTAAATAATAATACCACACAAATCATTAAAAAAATAATCGCATAATATTTTTCATGATAGTATCATTAGTTAGAAAAATTAAAAATTAATTACAAAAATTAATCACTAATTATCATTATATCATTACTTCAAATATACTAAGAAATTTAAAAAAAATAAAATATGAGTACAAATATTATTAATTGAATTTATAATCTACATCAAAAGTTCAATTGAAAGACATATAATGAGCCTTTAAAACAAATATTCGAATTTCAAAAAAATTCGGATCCAAATAATTAACCGAATCTGATGTCAAATTGAAAACCGTATCTGCATCCGTATCCATTAAAAAAATATACGAATCCGTCAAATATTCGGATACGGATCCGGATAAAATCCGATAATATCCGATCCGTTTAAACCCTAGCAGATCCGGACCCAAGAACCACTCAGAAGACTCAACAACTAGTAACGAGTGGATTTTCGAATCTGTTCCTTCTTCATTTCTTGCTTTCCGCCCAAACCGCTCTCTTTGCGCAAATTCAAAATCTCAGGGGTTTCGAGAAACCCTAGATCAATGGATGAAGACTACGATCCGCTCTCGCATCTCTCCACCGCATTGTCTCTCCTCCCTCGCACGCTCGCCGGGATCGGCTTCTCCCTTCCCGTCGGCTTGTCGGAGGTGGACCAGATGAAGGCGTTCTTCCGCCACATGGACGGAGTGCTGGTACTCTTCACTTGAACTTTTTTCTTCTCTTCTCCGTCATAATTTTATAGATTGATAGTTTGTAATTCCCTTGAAGGGGCACAAGTAGCAGTAAGTTATCTCTCTATTTTTTAAGATCTTATAGGTTCATAGTTTGTCTAGCAATAAAGTACTGAGCAAATTCAGAAGAAGAGAAAAGGGGATTAAAAAATAAAAATCTTTTTTTGAGTTTGTGCTTTATCAATTTTAAATTAGTCGGCTATATGAACTAATTGGAGCATTGATTTTACTTTTATGTCAGAAAAAGGACCAAAAGTCTGGCAACAAGAACCTTGAAAATTATCCAGGCCCAAATCCAAACACCATAGAGAAAGAAGGGGCTGAAGCTGGAAAAAATCATCTTGAGGGGCAACAACAGGTCCTCAAATTAGCATTCTTGGAACCCATGGTAAAGCTTATCTATGGATATGAAATTCTGTTGTAACTCATTCACACACATAGAAGTAACTCTCATGTGTTCGGGTGGAGGCAGAATTTTTTACTATCATGGTCAACACACACACACAAAGTTGCTGATTATCTTTTTTATGGAAAGATATGGGGGGGTCAGTCTTAGAATCTGTAAATGAGTATGGGGGTCACATAAGCATATATATAGAATTTATCTAAAATACGTCATATTAACTATAATGAGGGTCAACTGATCCCCATCCTCCATTAATGTCTCTGCCCCTGCTTATGTGTAAGATTCTTTTTTTTTTCATTTTAATCAGTACCCAAATCAATGATTGATTAGACAAGCAGCAGTATCGCCACAGCATAAACATAAGTAGTCGAGTAATGGTATAATGTAACATACTTTTTTCCATGTTTGATAGAATTACATTTATCAAGGTTAGTCCTATATAGCATTTATATGTGGAAGTTGATTATTTTTCTGAAATAACTTTTAGTTTCTTACAAGTTTTTAGCCCACTGAGATTTATCAAGCAAATGACTCATTGTTGAAAATTGAAATACCAAACTACATTTGATGGGAAGTTATTATGATAATGTATTTAATTTCTTCAAATGTAATTCTGATCTTTGCTTTGTTATAAGATCTGTGTCAACTTAATTAGTTTATCACATTAGCTTGCTAGAAATCAATCAGAATAAGAAACGCTGATGCTTCTTCTCCATGTTTCATTTTGTTATATATTCTGAATATTGTAGTAGTGCTTTCTTTATACTTCACATCTCACCTTTAGAGTTAATTAAATATTTGTTATCTTCATTTGTTTTGTCTCCTTTGTGCTTCCTTTTATGACTGCTCCTGTTATGAGATTTTATTTGTTTTATCCAAGTTGTAAGTAAGTTCTATCGTGGAACATTAATTGTTAAATTCACAAATGTCCTGTACACGTTACTTTGACCCTTTGTTACCAAACCGTAAGCACATTCAGAAAGAGAGAAAAAAGGGTTACAAATGAACTGTTCTAGTTAGTTCTGTTCAAGTATGAACTGCATTGCACATTTGATTGAATCACTGACCTAATTTTCATTTCCGCAAATGAAGCAACAACATGGCACTAGAAGCTGTAACAGCAAGCTGAGTCCAAATCCGGACACCATAGATAGGGATGAAACTGGAAAGAGTTTTGAGGGGCAACTACTTGATGTAAAAGCAGAATCCTCAGAAGTCATGGTACTGTTCCTCCATGTGATTGATGTTTGAACTGAAAATTTACTAGCATATAAGAAAAAAAAAGTTAATCAACATCTTTAAGTTTCAATAACATATAATCCCTGAGTGGAATTGTTATGTTACAGCCCTCTATGTTTCGTGTAGAGTTACTGAGCATTCAGTAGAAGGAAAAAAAGAACAAAAGAAACCTTCTTAATTGACTTTTTTTTTGTCTTGACTTTTGGCTAAGTCTGTTGTAAAAAGGCTAATCGAAGTGCTGTAATTTATTGTATGCAGCAGTTGGAACAACAACCTTACATGAATAGCTATGCAAATGAGTTCAGCCCACATACAGAAAGCTCTGAAACCAGACATGTTAACCATGGGCAAAATTGGGACGCCAAACTCATGGTAAATTCTCATTGCTTCAACGCTTCTCTAGTTGGTCATAAAAAGGATCTTATTTTTGAAATGTGATCATTTTCCATGCCTCGTTTTTCAATCAGTTGTTTCAAAGTTATTTGTTGATTATATATTTCAATGTTATGTTAGGAACTGCAGCCCGAACCTAGCATTAGCGGCCATGCAAACAAGCCGAGCTCAAAAACCAATGGAAGTGTTGTAGAGAAAGACGAAACTGGAAAAGATAGTTCTCAGGGAAAAAATACGGACACCAGTTTTGAATCTGTTAAAGCTACAGTTAAGTTTTCCCTTGCCTTCTGATATTCAGCTTTGAAATCCCCTTCCACATTCAAATAATAATTGCAATGTACCTATTGAAAATTTGAAATTTTAATTAGCATTTTAAATAACTCCTGTTGAATTTTTAGCATGACATGTTTTTAATTGAAATGCATGGGATATGATAAACAATTTACTAGGTTGTGTGATTGGTTATCAAGAAAACTTAGACAGAAATATTTGATAAATGTTGTTCGAGTCCTTTTTTTTATCTAATTAAGGTGCTTCGCTTCTATTTTTGCATATCAGATGATGGAGCTGCAACCTAGCATCATTAGCAATGCAATTGCAAACAAGTTGAGTCTGATTCCAGACAACACGAAGACAGAGATGGGCAAAACTGAAAATATTAGTTTCAACAGGCAACACCAATACTGTAGCCTTGAATCTGTTGAATTTACGGTTAGTTTGTCATTAACATGGGATAGAAATTATATATATTTTTTTCTATCTAAATGGAAGCTGATTATTTTTCAAGCCCTTTCTATCATATATCTCCTTTTATTATGTCATATCTTCTCTGTGAAGATGCACTTGCTTCCTTATGGTTTTGTAATTTTGTGTCAGGTGTTGTCTGTTTTTATGGAAATTTGCATATACCATAATTTGTTTTGATATCTGTGGCATAATAATCCCTTTCTTTTTTCTGGAGCATATCTGGTGAAAAGCTACTGATCTCTTAGGAAAAATAATGCTGTTCTACTTTCTCTTGTAATCACAGTTTCTGGAATTCCCCTCACAATGAATTATTAATTGTTGATTTTCTGATACTATTGATCTGCAAGTGTGTGACCTCTCTCTTCTATTTTATGAAACTTGTGACTTGTAAAGTGCTCAGCTACAGTGCATGATGCTTTTGAGATAATGCATTTAAGAATCGAATTTCTTTATCTTTGCAATTTTTTAAAGATAATGAAGACACTATAATATTTTTTATGCTAGGAGGTGGTGGAACAGCCTAGCATTAGTATTCATGTAAATAAGCTGAGCCCAAATCCAGACAGCATGGTGCTAGAGAAGGACAAACCTGGAAGAATTAACTCAGATGGGGAAAATGAATTGGACTTCAGATCAGTTGAACCTATGGTAATGTTCTACATGCATTTAGATATAAAATATTCAAGTTGTTAATTTTTCTTCCCCCGTATACAGACAGTTTCTCTGTATAACAGGTTGAACGATGAGCGCCAAGCAAAATTAAGCAAAAAATGAAACAAAAAAACATCGTTCAGATAAATTTCTTTGTAGTTTGAAATATGAAACTAATTAAGATGCTATAATTTTATTTTGGTGACATAAGGTGGAGTCACGACCAAGCATCAGTAGTGATTCACACAACCCTAGTCAAGTTCTAGACAAGACGAAGATAGAGAGGAATATAAGTGAAAGAAATAGCTTTCATCCAGAACAGATGGTTGAAAATAGAAGAATATGTCAGAGGCCTGGACTTGGACTTGTTTATAACATTAGTCCATTTGCTCCAATTCAGAAGTGAGTTCTTTCCTTCAACCTTTTCTTTTAGGTTCTGCTCTTCCTTCCTGTTCCCTCTCACTTGCCTAAGAGAGTGCAAGTTTACTTGGCAAATCTTTTGTTTGTCAAAAACTATATTGCGAGTTTAAATTTTTACATAAATTTGTGGAAGGTGACAGTTTATTTAAGTTCATGTGTATAAAACTGAGCTCTCAATCTCTCTTGTATTGAACAGAGGTAACTTTTAACATAAGATAAAATTGGTTATAGGCAGTGATTAATTGTAGGAATCACAGTATCATTTGTGCAGGTGCCATAGTTGAGTTGCAAGCTGTTACTAAGTGGTACCACATCAGGCACCTTGATCTGAGAATGCTAGGCTGATGTTCTTTTTGTTACTTGTTTAGATGCAAAAATTTCCTAACAATAATACAAATGGATAGGAATAAGAAGGCTGAGCAGGTAGTTCCTGTTGATTTCACAGTATTAGATCACATTTCAGATCCAGACGCCTTCACCAAGAAGGCCTATGAACTGGAAGGTAATTTTAATGTTTGTGGTGTTTATTTGTATATGGTCATGCAAAAGTTTTGAAACTACACCAAGAATTTCTCATATTTGCCTCTAAATAAGAGACATTTATAGATGGTATCACATATTCATAATGGAAATATGTTTCAAGTTGAAAGTCAACAATAGTGCACATAGTTCTAATTAAATCCCGTGTCCCCTCTTCCAAATCTGTATAAGTACCTATTATTTGATTTAAAAAATAGAAAAATATCAGGTGCATGTTAGTTATCTTGTGCTGGACATAATCTTGATTGTAACTGTGTGTTTTGCAAACAATGCAAAAGGATAAGGGTTGGAGCTATGTTTGGGCAGGGTGGGGATTTCCTGCCTGTGGTCCAAAAGTAATCGTAAAAGTATACCTGAAGAACTATACCTGTAACAAAAATCTATTATAAAATATACATTTTTTTTTCAAAATAATTGGAATGATTATGCCCTCCCCTGAATTTTTGCCTCACCCCTACCATGTATGTTGGTTCTTCCCCTGTTTGTGAATATGAGAATTCCTAGGTCTTTCTTGTTAGTACTGCAAATTTAGCACTAATTGCTGAGAGCTTATTTTGAAATCATTTAGGTAACAGATAACAACAAATGCAAAAATTTGTCACTTCTTCTTTTGTTTTCTTTTTCCTCTTTTGGGTGATAATAATTCCAGTATTTTGTTAGCAAGGGGTGGTACTGCTCATAATTGACCCAGTTTCATGAAATTCTGTAAAGGTCTGGTTTTAGAAGTTATTTACTACTAATTCAATAAAACATCAATAGTTATATCCACTAACTTATGCTTTTGTGTGGAACCCAGCTGCTGTGGCAGAAATCAAGAGGCTGGGTGGTGAACCAAAAATAATAGGAGAAAGAGTATTTAAAACAATGGAAGATGATCAGCCTAGGAAGCTTCGTCCTGGACTAAGAGTTCAATTGTATGCCACAGTTGCCCCTACTCTCCCATTAATAAAGAAAACCTCCTAAAATTCATTGCATTGGTCCAATGTTACACAAAGTAGCCTGGTATCTTGTAAAATTGCAAATCTGCATCTGAAACAAAAAGCCTCAGATAAACACAAACTAAAAGAAAATCAAACAAAAAGAAAGGTATTTTACTTGTATTGGCACCAGTTATGATTGAAACTTGTTCAGCTTTTCTTGCTCCAATTGTCAAAAAAAAAAAGCTTGTGGAATTCAAATGCTGATCTAAACACTTTTGGGCAAATAGCTATCTTGTAATATCCATCAGCTTTTCTTAGTTATATTTTTTTGTTCTCTGTCATTTCTTTTATTTTTGAATAGGCAACAACCTGAGTTTGTCCTTCTTCCAATGCGTCCTTTACCTGCAAAAGTGCAGTGTGTATGTGCATGCCAAAACAGAGCTCCAACACAAAGGATCAACTCCCCTGAAACAATAAAATTGAAAACTTCGTCTGGATCGCAAAATCAAGCTCCATCAAGCATTTCCAATGCAACCGAAGAAGGTTTAAATTCTCCTTTGGCTGTTTGTTATATTCGGGCTCACATATTCCAGTATGGTCAGGGCTGGTGCACTCTGGTCTGCTCCTGTAACAAGACTATGCTTGAGCTAAAATGACACTGTCATTAAGATAGGAATCAATTATTTCCCCTCTTGGCAAATGATTCTAAGCTAATAGAAAAACCAATGGTGTTAGGTAGGAATGCCAATTTCCCCCTTCTCTCTATCTAATTATATTCTATCTTTCAACATAAACAGTGCCAGAGATGAATCTGTATGCATCCAGTTCATCGCAGAGGCTACTTTCAATTCTAGAGAGCTGTCCTGAAGATGAAGAGAAGGCTATTGCAATGGTTTTTGACTGCCTAAACCTTAAACCAACAGTAATACCTCCCTTGGTCATTCCTGAGATGCCAAAATTCTCCAGATTGGATGCTCTCAGGTCCCCTTGGAGGCAACTTCCATCTGTAGAGAGAGTGAGAGAACTCAGAGGAGAGGACCCATTGATTGCCTTTGAAGAATTGAAAAGGAAACTTTTCGCAAGAAGTTCAGCCGCATGTTATAGTGATGATGATACCAATCCACTGGTCGGGTTTGGTTCCGTCAGGAGTCTAAGCATGTCACCAGGCTGCCAGATTAGTTTTGAAAATGAGGCTAGTGCTTCTTTATCTCTGACCTTTATATACTTGTTAGGTTTATGCTTTTATTTATTTGTATTTATATTTCAGGAAATTGATACACCATCTCGTGCGGGTCCTTCTGGTAGTCCTAATGTAGAAATTGAAGAGTTTCCTTCACAAGAAAAGGTATGGTTGTGTGGATATGTATATTAAAATGTCAGGGAATGATTTTGATTGTCAAGGGAATTTTCGCTCATAGTTTGCTTGGAAAGGGTAAATCTTGTACATTTGAAGAGTGAACCTTGGACAATCTGGATGAAATTTCCTGGGTGATAGTTAGCACCTCTCTAAAATGTTAGCTTGACCTTAATATGAACTTTTACCAACCAGCAGTAATGTACCAACTCTGACCTGATTAGAAAGGAGCCCACCATACTTGGTATTAGTCAAACTAGTTTTGTTGGGCCAACACTATGTCTAGATAGGTGCTTCTTGTTTAAAACTGAAAATCTATTTATTTCAGGCACCTGAAATGACATCTGAAGCAAGAGATGGCAACACCTCAGATGAAGATGTTGCTGGCGATGGCTTACCAGATGAACCAGAGATGGGTTCACCATGGGACAATTCACCTGTCCACATCGAGGTGGCAGTGTCTGCTGTGTCATTGGATAATTCGCCTGTCAATACGGTGGTGGCACCATCTGATATGCTGTTGGAAAATCAACCAGAGGTATGTAAAATGAAATTATCAGCTATCATCAGAACATTAAAAGAAACAAGTTTGTGGTTCAACTTTTGCTCTCAAACCACACATCTCACCTTCATATTTACAGCCTCATTTGGTATTGCCCAGTCTTGGTTAAAGATTTCTTGCTACTCACTCAAATTCAAACAATGCATTGTATCGGATGGTGAAATGTTAACCCTGTATAAACCTCAAAAGCAAATAATGTAAAAGAAAAATATTTTGTTTGATGAAAAACTTAGAAGGTGATTAGCAACGCCTACTACCTCAAAAAAAAAAGCCAAACAATGCATGCATATGCATATTTCTTACTCTGTATCAGTCAGTTGCTTAACAACCTGATTTGTTCTTTTACTCAAAATTTTGTGGGAACAGGAAGTAGTCGAAAAAGAAACTTCAAGTAGACAAAGTAAGAAAAGAAGGCTTGAACATGCAGGTGAATCTCTCAAAACTATAGTCTTAGGGCTTCTGTCCTTTTTGGTTAAATGAAAACCCCATATCATTTTACACCAAAGCATAAGTTGGAGACGATTCAAGTTTACAATGTACATAAGCAAAATATTGGTTATATCAGGAGCAAATTACACGAATGGTCCTTAGAGTATTCCTTATTTCCTTTTGGTCCTTAAAGTTTTAAAAAAGTATCAAATGGATCCTTAAAGTCTTCATTTTCCAAATTAGTTGTATTGCTATTACCAATTAACGAATTAGATGGAAGTCCACACTAACATCTATGCTATGATAATGTCCAAGGCGATTATTTTAATTAATTGTAATGATGCATGCATTGATGCTAGTATCTGTTAAACTGATATGTGATGCTGTGAATAATGATAGTAGTATCCACATCATCTGTATTGCCTCTGTTACTACATCAACATTGCTTGCAACGCTAAAATGACAAAGAGATGGACAAAAAATTATTCCTTTTAGAGGTAGGACCAAATTGGTTCAAAATGGTACTTTGATCACTTGAAGGACCATAATGGCAAATAGGTGATTTTTAATGACCATTTGTGTAATTTACTCTTAACCAGTGATGTGCAACCAAAGAAAGGCAAAAATACTGGTTCATTTTGGAGAGGTTTTATTTTATTTTTTCTCTGTTGTTTTTCATCAAGTTTGGTCCAATGTTTAATCACTGTAGGTTCTATTCTGTTCTCAGTCCTCATTTGGTTTGAACTTGTATATAGAAACATGGTGTGAGACTGCTCATTAAAAGATTGAAACAGTACAGAATTTGTGAAAGACCCAAATATTTCTCATATTTTCTACTACTGCTTGACTGAAGTACCAGTTCTCAATTTGACCTACCAGATTGCTTTGTAACCAGCTCATATAAACTCAGAATTTTAAAACTTTATCCTCTTTTTTGTGTTAGTCAAATTTGGAATCAGAACCCAAAAAGTAGTAATCTTGTACAAGTTGGTGCAAAATTGTGAAAACTTTACCTCCATAACATTCTGCAGGATGCATGTTATTTGCAAATGCCATTATATTCTTCTGTAATGTTAGAACTAACAAATTATATAATGCATCTACAGACTCTTCATTGGACTTGCACTCCAAGATTCTGACTCCAACCTCAGATAGTAATACTGAGGTTTGTGTATTTTTCTCTCATCCATATCTAATTTACATTTGTGGCCTCTCGTGAGCATGGAAAGTAACATATTAGTTAAATAATCCTTATCATTACCGTTTGCTTTGATTTGGTGCAGGTACAAGCAGAGACCAGTACTGTGGAGCCTCCAAGAGAGAGGGATGAGCAACTGACACCTCCAAAGAAGAAAAACAGAAAACAGCAGAAGAGGAAAAGCAGCATCCAAAGTAAGTTTATTCTTGCATCTGTATTGGTTTTTGCGGTGCTGCTCAGCCTAGGCAATGGGTCAGGCCAGGTTATTCTTTTAAATTTGAAAACAAAGAATGGTGCGTTTTAATTTGACATTCCAGTGGGTTTCAGAAATATTGACTTGAATGTGATCCAATCTAGTGGTTCCTACTATTTTGACCTGTTATGTTGTTGGGTCACTGTCATCATTACAAGTTTTCAGATTTTATTAGTTCTGAATACATAAGAAAATTTGTTCCTGTAGACCTTTTGTAATTATAGAATCTGACCCAACTCTTCGAATACATTGGTAAATCCTGAACCAGATCATTGGTAGTTGCATTTAGTTTGGCTTCAACCTGCCTTGGTCCAGTCGATTCAGCCGTTTACTTATTCACTTCATTGAAACTTCAGTAATCCAATACAATGCTACATCTGTTAGGCAGAATAAGATGTTCATTATGAGAAATAAACCAGCTTTATAATAAAGAGATGTGCTTAATTTATCATTATTCTTTTTATGATACTTATGCGAGAATTTGGTCTGTGTAATTATTATTCTTTTATGGTACATCTGTTAAATATGGCTTCAACCTGCCTTGGTCCGGTCAATTCAGCTGCTTACTTGTTCACTTCATTGAAATATGGGATACAATGCTACATCTGTTATGTAGAATAAGATGTTCATTATTAGAAATAAACCAGCTTTATAATAAAAAGATGTGCTTAATTAATAAATTATTCTTTTATGATACTTATGCGAGAATTTGCTTACCTACCGACCATTTGTAGTTGCTGAGGGAGGTCTGCAGGAGGTGGGTGGTTTGAGGAGGAGCACCCGAATCAGGTCCAGGCCTCTCAGGCATTGGATGGGAGAGCGCTTACTCTATGCCCGCGTAAAAGATAGTGAGTTTATATTTGCAATTAATACCAGTCCATATTTTCATTTCATAACTTTGAGTTTGACCCTCACTTGGTGCCATTTACCAGTGCTGCTACTTTTTCCCCAGCGCCATATTAACCTATAATAGTTTATGTTCATTTCCCTTGTTCTTTTTGTAATCTTGATCAGTTTATGGTTCACATCTCATTACTAGAATACCATACAGAAAACACTAACTACGTAAAGCAAATACATCTTGTTGGTAGAAACCGTAACATAAAAAAGAAAAAATGTATCAAAGTAATGAAGTACATCGTATTACCCTAGAAATATTATTAGGTATTTATCTATGTAGTCCTTATCTTCGGATGCATCGCAACCTCACATGCGTTCTTGGGTGGTATATGACATTTCTGTTGTCTTGTACTGTTTTCAGACTTCCTTACCGCTGTAGGAGTGAAGGAATGCTCTCCTGCTACTTTGGGGATCCGAGTGAAGGTGAGGTCATTTTTGTCGGATGAACATGCTGACCTCGTTGCACGGCTAGCGATGTAGTGCTGATGTCACGACATCACTGACTGATTTGTTCCTTGAGGGAATGTGTACTGAGACCTCATCCTTTTCTTTTCCCTGTATTATTGTTATTATTGTTTTGTGTGGTTGGGGTGTGTTTGGTGGGGGGGGGGGGGGGGGTGGGGGGTGCGTTTCAAGGGTTGTTAGCTTATGTTAATGGTTTGTGTTGATAATTTTAGGAGGTAGACCATCAACCCAATTTACATTTGAGGGTTTAATTATTTGTTAACCTGTAAGATCAACAATTGAACAAGCATGTCTCAAGCTTGATGCTCATGTCGAAGTACAAACTTCGATTTCAGCTGTAAAATGTAACTAGGAATTTGTCTTGTTTGTTTACATTACTATCAATGAGTTCCTTTTCTAAATATATTATTTAATTTATCTAAACAACGTGATATTCCTTAATAACCATCGGCATTAGTGATAACACTACTTTTCAATCCCTATGTACATGGCATTTTGTGTTGTCTTTTTGTTTGGGCATCCCTTCTGAGTACAGGAAATAGCGTTAATTTCCCTGGCAATGTGCTTGAACTCTTGACCTGGGTTTCCACAGCTGAGTGGGAATTTAGTTTTTCCTTCCTACAGCCCAGCCCAGTAATCCTCTAGAGGCCTTATTTCCTACACTGCTTCATGATTTTCCTCTCTAGGACCATCAGAGCCTTGTGGCTACACATCCATCTCAACAATTCTCCAAACCCCGCAATTTTAATGGAAAGGGTCGACAAAACAGGAAAGGAAAAGGTCATGACAATGGGGAAGGTGGTGGGGACAATCCTCAAGGAGGAGGTTGACATCGAGGTGGCGGCCAAGGAGGCTGAGGCAATGCACCTACATGTCAAATATGTACCAAGATGAGACATGCCGCAAGAGAGCGTTTCTATCGTTACGAAAAAGATGCAAATGCTTCTCCTCAAATCAAACCTTGTTCAACCCTCTTCCACACCAAACTTCTATACGATTGGATAAATGTACTTGTATTGCCTACATGCAGAAAAAAAAACTATTTTTAACTTTATTTTGATATTCATTAATTTAATAGTCTGAGAAAGCCATATATAGCGTAATTGACTACATAGCCATCAGATTTTACTTATTTAGGTATTTCCCCATTCAATTATCAAAATAGAAAACAACTGTTTCTTCTTCTTGTATACTGGTACTACCCATATGACCATAAGTAAGAAAGATGTCGCTGCTCTTTTCTTTTTGTCTTTCTCCTTGATTTTCTTTCTGACAGTTCAATTTGAATCTCACTGAAGACGGAGTAAGTTTGATGCAGTGGAGTGAGCACATGATTTCAGAGCATATATAACTTTGAACACACACACACACATACATACATACATACATACATACATACTCGATCATCCTATTCTAATTTGGATGTTGACCTCAGTACGTAATGTCATTTGAAGGAAGCAGAGCGTTCGCTCGATCTTTATGATACTTTTGTCTCTTAATAATGTCAAGTCTTTCTTCCATACATAGATGAACCAAAGTTGATCCGTTGGCATGAACAAGGAGCATTGATTTGCTTCAAGCCAAGCACAAGACCTACCACTCATTAATTCTTTCCATCTCGAGGTCCTCTTATCATGCAAAGACTTTGTAGCATTATCGATATGATTGTCGATTGAGTAGAGAAAGTCAAGTTGTGTGCCATTGCCCAAAAGAAAGGGCACATATACAAGCTTACAAAATGTGCTTTAATTTCTGTGCTTGATCTTTTTTATATTTTACTCATTCTATATTACATAGGAAATTATTAGTTTCACAACTCAATGTAACTTTTTAAGCATTTCCAAAAATATGAATCCATCATTTTCATAAATTAAAAATATCAAATTAGTTGTCTTTATGTTTAAATTTCAACTTAACATTTTAAATTTTTATCAAATTTTTAAAATAGTAATGATGTTTTTAGAGTTCAATCAATATTACATGATATTTTAAAAATTTATAGTTCAGGTACATAAAAGAATGGCTTTTCTAGTAATTCTTTTTCATAAAACTAAATTTAAAGTTTATATTTGCTTATATTTTTCAAAGTGACACAGTTTGATACCTTGAATTGAAAACTGAAGAAATTACAAAATATTCAAAATTTAAAATGTGCAAATTTAATCTTTTGGATTTGAAAACTTCGAAGGGTTATCTTTTAAACATCATATTTCATTTAAATAAATACTTCATATGTATTATTTTAAAATATAAAGCTAATTAATTTTTTTAATTATGAGTTATTAAAGATTATGAATATTTTTATTACGAAAGTTGAAAATTTCAATGTTAAAATGTGAAAAATAAATTTGGAAGGAAGTGAGGGGAAAAAAGAGAAGGGGAGAGAAGAGTAATTATCAAGTTAATGGGATCTATAATGATGCTTTATTGAAAATTTTAGATGTAAGGATAGTTTGTTTCAAGTTTTTAAGAGGAAGGGAAAATTATAAAATTGCCCATCTATTATGCAATTTCATTAAATCAAATTAAAAAAAATTGATACAAATTAAATAGGAGAGAAAAGAAAAGAAAAGAAAACAGAAAAGATGAACGATTGGAATCTTGAGAAGAACAATAGTAATAATGCTCTGTAACAGAATATATTATTGGAATCTTGAACGATTACTTGGATATTCTCGTAATTAAGGATGGATTAAAAACTCGGTACAATTTTGCATTAATTGATGATTAATCTATCGGAACTTGTTTAGTCAGGAATTAATTAATCCGGATCCATTTAATATCTTTTGAGACTTCTTTTACCACACATATCCCAATGTAAATACGATTCCAACTTTCCAAGCATATAAATATTTTTTATTTTTTATAAAGAGGAACTCCACAAATTTTGTTTGTGCTTAAGTTGGTACCAACCAATACCCAAGTTGAGAGTTGAAAACGTAAGCAAAGAAATATATATTGAAATTTCGTAGAGAAAATCGCGTATCAGATCGCACTTGCCTACTAAACAAAACATATTTTACCAGAAAATAGTCTTTTAAATGTGTAACTTAAGCGAGTGTGCTAACCAAGTTCTACAAGGTGCCTCAATTTGAGACTAATTCCATTAATTCTTAATAGAGAAGCATTCTTAACTCTATAAAGGAAGATTTTCTGATGCAAGCCTTGTGTGGTACTTTATGCGGCTAGAGGAAATTACACCTGATGCTCATTTAAGAGAACCTATTAGTTGACGCACGTACATGACTACACAGTTGATTTAGAGATTCTCGCCACAGAGAAACCAAATAACATTTTTAGACTTGTGAGTTTGGTACGGTGTAGCTCATCTAAACGAGACTAGATACTGTTAGTTGATCTCCACATTTGTTTTATAGTTGAGTTCCTTGATTCCTGGTTTCTCTCACATTAATTCCCCTGTGCGGCTGTACCGGTCTACCAGACAACTGTATCCAAATAGAACCATAATACCAATTTTTGACGCTAATAGTCAAATGCACGTGTGATTTTTTTCTAATTTAAAATTAATTCACAGCCAGAATTATTTAGACTTAAATTGAAGCTTATGACACGAATATTATGTAACTATAATCAAATTTTATAAAAAAAAAATTGGATTAGTTCTATAGCGAAAGGATCTCCAATTTCAAAATTATACAAAAAATATTAAAATGTAATAATAAAAAAAAGAAATGGTCAATATAATTAGTCAAATTTCTATTAAAAGTATACATACAGAATGATAATGGCACAAAAAGTACATTAAAAAAAATGTTTCCTCGAGAAATTTCACTCTTTCTCTTCCTCTTTCTAACATTGTATAGGTTCTGTAGCTATTCTCCGTAACAATCTTGCCTCTCATTCAGGTTAGAAACCGGATCTATCATCTCTTCTTGAAAATAAGATTTCATGAGCCTCTTTGGACCCTTCAATTTTTGAAATTCAGTCTCTGATTGTGTTCGTACTGGAGGGGTTTCGCTCAATTCTGCTCTTATCTCATCCTTTTTCCAATTAACCCAAGCCTCTCTTGACTTGTTACTCAAGTTTCTCCAATAATGACTTCCTCTACTAAAAATCCTACTATTTCGCCTCTTCCCTACTCTGCCTTTGTCTATCGCCATTTTCAAAATGAGGCTTCTACCCTTATGCTGGCTAAGTTAGTGAATTCAGTAGTACTTGTAACCACTGATATGGTTAGTATGAATGATATTTTAGTGGGATTGAGAGTTTGTTACCCCTACAATGACTTCCAATTGGCGGTTTGATTTTTAGAAAATTATCTATATCAGATTATAGGCTCTAAGCTTTAGTGTAAGGAGGTATTGACTAAGAGTTTTGTGACATTTGGATCTATGAGTTTTTCTGTTTTGCGTACTGATTCTGAACTGAATCATATGCGAGTTCCTATTAGAGCTTGGTTAAAGATCTTGCGCTTATCATGTGATATGAGGGGAAGGGATCAACTAGCTTTAGTTGTTAGTAAGTTTGAAAATTTTCTGAAGTGTGATACATATACGCTTCATTGGGTAGATCTTCGTTGGGCTCGAGTGTTAGTTGAATGTGCTGATCTAGAGATCATACCATCTCATCATTGGTATAAGATTTATAGTGTAACTAGTCAAAAATTTATAGCTAAAATTTTCTTTGTACTTGATGGAGTTGTAAAGCATAATCTGTCTTCTGATGTCAGAGAACCTCATGGTTCTCTCTTTGTCCCTGCTCTTGATTTGGTAGCCCCTGTTATAACTATCACTTTTGCATTAGGGATGAAGTCTTTACTCGTAAATGATTCTAGTAATTTGTCTGGTGCTATTCCGAACTGGTCTTCGAACTTATTGTCGCAAAATGACTAAAATTGTTGATCAAAGACCTGCTATAGGTTCTTCTACCTCCTCTCCTTTATGGATTTTGCATTTTTTTCCCTTTTAGTAGATTTTTAGTCCTTATATTGAGTGTATGAGAGATTTAAAATAAGGTTATCCATTATCTCCTTATTTATTCATTTTGATTGTTGATGGGTTACATAAAATCTTGCCTCAAGGGATTCATAGGGGTCACTTTTCTGGTCTTGGTCCAGTTTTGTCTAATGGTCATTGATTGGTAAATTTATAGTATGCTGATGATACTTTATTATTTCTTAAAACTGATCATGTTATGATTATGAAGATTAAATGGGCTCTTAAGGGTTTTGAGGGTATTTCAGGGCTTAAAAAAATAATTATGCAAAATTAGAATTAATTCCTTTAAATTTATCTGCAAGTGAGACTGCTGATTTAGCTCATACTTAACACTGTAAAATTGGTTCTCTTCATATGAAATACTTGGATCTCCCTTTACATTGAAAAAAAAGCCTTCTAAACAAGAATGAGATTTACTAATAACTAAAATTCAGAAGAGGTTACCAACTTGGAAATGAAAGTTGCTATCTCTTCAGGGTAGGTTAATTTTATTAAATTATGTTTTATCTTCTCAATTTATTTAGTATATGTCTCTATTTAAGGTGCCTAGAGGGGGTTTGACTTCAAATTGATCAAATAAGAAAATAATTTTTATGGGCTAGGATTGGTAATGAGGGTAAAAGAAAATATCATTTATCTAAGTAGGATTCTCTTTGTTTACAAAAAGAGTTTGGAGGTTGGGGGATATTGGATTTACGACAAATGAATATAGCATTGGTTGGGAAGTGGTGATGGAAGTATGTTTACAAAGAAAGTCAAGGTCTTTGGACAGATATTATTAAAATTAAATATCCTATGAGGAAAAGAGGAAATATTTCTTCTTTTTGGGCTCGGGTTTTTTTCTATTTCTTCTTTAATAAAACTTGGTATCTTTAAAATTATGGGATATGGACACCAAACAAGTTTTGGGCATGATACTTGGGTTCTTCTCCTTTGGCTATCCAATCTTCTCCTTTGACTATCCAATTTTCTCATTTATATTCAAAGGCAAGAAGTATTAATGTTTCGATGGCACAAGTTTGGAATGGGGGATTTATTAAATTATTTTTAGAGAGAGGGGTTACTTCTATAATTAAGAGAGAAAAATTACAGTTTTATAATATTTTTAATAACTTTTATTTTATTTCGAAGGTAGATTCTGCTTGTTGGCAATGGACTTCTTTGGGTGTTTACTGAGTTCAACCTATGTATGATTTTCTTAATTTTAAGGGGGTTAAATTGAGAATTAATGAGACTATTTGGGTTTAACATTACCTTTGAAGATTAAATTATTTTTTTGGTTAGTTCTTAAAGATAAAATTCTAACAAAATTGAATCTCTAGAAAAGGGGTAGATGGGATCTATATTATGTTTATTTTATGATTTTTGTACAGAAATAGTACATCATTTATTTTTTGGTTGTGAATATTTAAGTATTTTCTGATCAGTTTTTAATAATGAAAATAGAAGGGGGTGTGAGAATTGAGGTTGTTTCAATTGAGGAATTTTTTGATTATATTTGTACACTATTTGTGGTTCATCAAAGTTATTTGATGTCTCTTTGTGTAGTTTTGTTTTGGGGCATTTGGAAGGAAAGAAATCATAAGTTATTTCAAGGGGTGAATGGTACAAGGAATATAGTATTATTTAGATCTATATTATGTTCTTTTTGAATTTTGAACAAGAATACCAAGTGAGGTGGAGCACCTTTACAGACCTGATGTGGTGCTTGTTTTTGATAGTGAGGAGTGTGCAGGAGAATGATGAAGTTAATGGAGATGCTATGCTTGTTTAGTTTTTAGTTGTTGTTTTTATGTTTTTACTGTTGTTTTTTGTTGTGTATAATGCAGCCTATTTTTCTTTTTTTGTTAGTTTCGCTGTATAACGATTTAGCTGCAGGTCTTTTTTAGCTAGTTATGTAGGTTATTTTTCCCTTTTTTTTTAAATATTGTGATGTATTATTTTTAAGAAAAAAATGAAAGCAGATGACATCTCTTGTCGCTACAAAAAAAGTATACTTACATAAGAATATACATTAAATTAATTACCATGTGTAAGTACGTGTTCTTGTATGTATCAAAATTATAAGAAATTTTTATTTACTTTTAATGTATCCCACAAGAAATATCTCAATCGGTCATGCTCTGAGTTTTCTTTTTTTTTTTTTGGAAATTAAGGTCATGTCATGCTCTGAAAATCGGTCAACAAATGAGTTCACAGTTCAAGAATTCCAAGGTATCATATGCATGCCAACCATACGCACAGTAGTTATATCAGTAACCAACAATCCAAACCTAAAAAACCTAACTAATTAAACATGGCACCCATCTCACCCCCCCTACCACGTGGCAGTAAGATAATCCACCAAGGAAACCCCACACACACCTTCCTCCCATTCCCAACTCCCCCTGCCAATTCTCACAGTTAGGCGGCGTAGCTCACCTCCCTTTAATCTCATAGCTAGTCTCTGATCCATTTAATAAATTAAATCCTTTTTTTTCTAATTCTAGAAACCTTCATAAATCTCCTCAGTTAAAGACCCACATCCCCTATCCCCTCATATCCATCTCACCGCCTAATAACTGCTCTTTCTCTCATTCCCACTGCACACGGCATTGCATTGCTACTATCCCACAACGCAGTACTCTAATAATGTCCTAGATCCTCGTTTTGCTAATTCCAACCTTATTCTTGTGAGCACCACATAAAGAACATCTCTAACACTCTATTATTTCTCTCGTTCCTCTATATATTCAGACCAAAGGCCGACTCTTCCATTTGAAAGTTCAGCCACAAGTATTCAACATGGCAAGGTTCATTGACAAATTGCCATTTTTCGAGGGTTCAGATTCACCCGATGCTGCCACTTTTAACAATGGCCGAGTTCGGGTTCGGGGCCCGTCTCTTGGTGAGTTATTTAAACTTGTCGGTGACACGCAGGACGCAGCCAATGTGAACCCAGACGATGCCACGCTACCACCGGCAGCTTACTCCATAGACCTAAGTGAAAGCGAGGTCTCTCGTCCAGTTCCTTTTGTGTTATCCTTCTCCAACCTCACCTACAGTGTGAAGACGAAACGACACAAGAACAGTCTGCTGGATGCTAATGCCGCTCTTACTCCAGCAGATCCAGACTCTGGTGGTCGTACCAAAACTTTGCTCAACTCCATTTCGGGTGAGGCCAGAGACGGTGAGATACTAGCTGTCCTTGGTGCGAGTGGCTCTGGCAAATCAACCCTAATTGATGCACTCGCAAACCGGATCGCTAAAGGAAGCTTAAAAGGATCTAGAACCCTAAATGGTGAACCCCTTGAGAGCCGGCTCCTAAAGGCGATATCAGCATATGTCATGCAAGATGATCTGCTATTTCCGATGCTTACGGTGGAAGAGACGCTCTCCTTCTCAGCCGAGTTTCGTCTCCCTCGAACACTCTCTGCCTCAAAGAAGAAGGCGCGTGTGCAAGCTCTAATCGATCAACTTGGTCTCCGTGCTGCCGCCAATACAATCATTGGTGATGAGGGGCACCGTGGTGTGTCAGGTGGTGAGCGTCGTCGTGTTTCTATTGGTACCGACATAATCCACGACCCAATATTACTGTTCCTTGATGAACCAACCTCGGGTCTTGATTCAACCAGTGCCTTCATGGTGGTGAAGGTGCTCCGCCGGATCGCACTTAGTGGAAGTGTTGTGATCATGTCGATTCATCAACCGTCATACCGGATTCTGGGGCTGCTAGACCGATTATTATTCCTCTCTCAGGGTCAAATGGTTTATAGCGGTACACCAGATATGCTACCTTACTACTTTGCACAGTTTGGTAGGCCAATGCCGGAGAATGAGAACCGAAGTGAATTTGCACTAGATGTAATCCGTGAGCTCGAGTCATCCCCTACAGGATCAAAACCATTAGTCGATTTCCACCGTACCTGGTGCCTCCTCAATCCATCTTCCACCAACCGATTATCTACTCAGAGCCCCATGTCACTTACTCTAAAGGATGCCATAAGTGCGAGCATATCCCGGGGCAAGCTTGTCTCTGGTGCAGATAGGCCCGCTGCTGGGGACTCCTCCACCATGAGGACCTATGCAAACCCGTTCTGGGTTGAAATGGGTGTGTTAACCAAGCGATCTTTCATCAACACATCCCGCATGCCAGAACTCTTCATTATAAGGCTTTTTGCAGTGGTGGTCACAGGCAGTATTCTCGGCACAGTGTTTTGGAAGCTTGATGATTCACCCAAGGGGGTGCAAGAAAGGCTCGGGTTCTTTGCCTTTGCCATGTCAACGATGTATTATGTGTGCGCGGATGCATTACCAGTGTTTATCAACGAGCGGTTCATCTTTTTACGGGAGACAGCCTATAACGCATACCGCCACTCATCTTACGTGCTCTCTAACATGATTGTTTCCTTCCCTCCACTTGTGCTACTCTCCCTAGCATTTGCAATCACCACCTTCTTCTCTGTAGGTCTTGCTGGAGGAGTAGAAGGTTTTATCTTCTATGTGCTTATTATTCTCGCTTCTTTTTGGTCCGGATCAGGTTTCGTCACCTTCCTTTCGGGCGTAGTTCCTCATGTCATGATTGGGTATACTGTAGTTGTAGCAATCCTAGCCTATTTCCTCCTTTTCTCAGGCTTCTTTATCAACCGTGACCGTATCCCGGACTACTGGTTATGGTTCCATTACCTCTCACTTGTCAAATACCCATATGAAGGTGTCCTACAAAATGAGTTTGGTCGGACCGGAGAATGTTTTGTAAGAGGCAATCAAATATTTGACACTTCTCCTCTCGGAGAGATGCCACATCAGATGAAAGAGAGGGTTTTGAGTGCGATAAGCGGGGCCCTCGGTGTGAAGATTACAGATCAAACATGTGTCACGACAGGTCGGGGCGTTCTGAATGAAGTTGCGGTGACACAAATGGGGAAATGGGATTGCCTCCTCGTGGCGATTGCTTGGGGTTTCTTGTTTAGGATTTTGTTCTATTTCAGCTTGCTGCTGGGTGGCAAAAACAAGAGGAGGTAAATATTAAAGGGAATTTACTCTGTTGTTCCTTTGTTCTTTTTTTTTTTTAATTTTTCCTAATTTGTGTTCTCTTTGAGTGGAGATGTATGGAACATACTCAAATACAAGGGATGAAGGATGGAGCTTTAATTTGTAATTTTATTATTATCATCATCATTGTAAGTTTTTCATAAAATGTGATTTCAATTTGAATTTTGTCAACAGAACTCAGCTGCATGCAAATGTATAATGTAATAACCACAATTTCCATGGATACATATAGCTCAATCCATTCATTGACCATTTCATACCAGAGCAATGGACATGGACACACGCTTATATATAGTTTTCTTTCTCTAACTGAATTTATAGTTTTCTCTCTCTAACTGTATTATTCGTGTCACAATACTGTTATCCATCGCTATGAAATTCTCCGTTTAGGTAGGTTTGTTTGCCAATGAATTGACGTGCATGTGTGCGTGTGTGTGAGAGAGAAGAGAGAGAGAGAGAGCGCGCATGCAAATATTGGTGGCGTAAGCCACCAAACAAGGAAAATAAACGATGATGGACAGTGTCTTAGTTATTACCCCCACCACCAATTTGCTTCAAACAAGACAAAATATTTTAATAAGGAAAAATATATTTTACCCAACCAAATACCCCGCTCGTACGCAGTGCACTCATACGCAGGGCAGGGAAATGACATCAATTGACCGCATTGGAATCCTAGGCTTTTGGTCTGAGCTATGTATGAGCCTATATGCCCCATATATAGGACTGTTCGCAATTTTAATCACCGCTAAAGAATTTGTGAACGGTTAACTTGATTAATCTATAGATAGAAATTAGAGATGTTTAATTAAAAAAAGGAAAGTGACTTAGTAAAGATCATGACATGAATTAAGATTTCAGAAAAAAAATAGAAGACTAATTGAGATAGTTTTGATCTACTAAGATATAGATTTTAAAAAGAAAATTAAACGATTTGAACAAATTGTAAAGCATCGTTGAATGGGGTCCATACGATTTATCTCTTTGCTACTGATAAATTAGGTGCATGCCGGTTGTTCTTGCAAGATCCTTACCTCCAAAGACTATACATAGAACATTCCAAAACAGAATTGGACATTCCAACAAATCAGGGCTCCATATTTGCAATCGTCATGTTTTTTTAAATTATAAATTCCAATTTCTATGTTCTGCAGTACCATATTCTCTCGTGTAATCTTGCTGCTCTTAACAATTGTTTTAAAAAGGAAAGGATCCACAGACCAACCAAACCTAACAATACATATTTTTCTCAATTGCCAAAACATCAGAAGTCCAAATGAATACATAAAATGTAGAGACAGAATAAGAAATATTCAATATCAATTCTAATTTCATATTTTAGCAACTCAGTGTGAATATCTCAAGTTCATAATGAAAAAGCACACCTGAAACCACCCCGAAAGAATGGACATTTACATTTGCATCTTGCTAGGGCTAAACACTAAGCAGCACCATGTTTCTCCTAAGTGGTGCCATCTAACCATTACACATCTAATCCTGTCAACATACTGAGCTCCCACATCTCCATTTCTTGAGCAGTACCTAGAACGAGTTTTTGAAGAGCTCCCATCTGAAGCTCCATTTCCAGCCTCCCAACATCAATTTGACAGAGAGGTTTTTGTTCATATCCAACCATTTCTCATTAAAAACTTGTTTGCATAGTTATTTGGATGGCCATTAGTTATAAATAAATAAAATTTATGGTGCACGAGTCAAAAAATCATCTACCGCAAGTGAAGCGTCACCATGTGAAACAGCATTTTCAGGTTCAGGCATGTATAGTGTGGTCATAGAAGCCTAGCAGAGATTATAGTTAATTGAAGATTTCCGTTACAATCAGAAAGGAACAAAAACACAGCTAAATGTTTCAATATTGCTTTATGTAGGCCCATTTCCCATCTTTAAGTTTTTTACTTTATTGGGGTGATGATACATTATTAGAACTTTTTAACCAATCCATACCGGTAACACTAAAAACCATCCTAGTTGACCTTGCATGGCTAAAAATATGAATGTATAAAATAAAATTCTTCACCTTCCTCATCAACTGGAGGAATTGTGTAAATTAGTGACATACGGAACAGAAGAATGCTTGTAGAGTGGTGGAGAAAGAAAAAAAAATGATACAGAGCAAGAGAGGTTATATCAGTACCTTTCCGTCTAACTGGAGATCTCCATTACCATCAGATTTAAGGACTGCTCCATGAGCCTTCAACCATTGTTCACATTCCTCAAACCCACTTTTATCAGTGGTTTCACTCTCCTTTTCCACGGAATTTTTCCTGAAACCTAAAACCTGTGCAACGTACCTCACTGGTAATGTGGGCCGGTATGCTTTAGACATTGATTTCACAGCCTCAAATCTCATCTTCTCCACATATAAATCTGTACAGATCACCAGAAATCAGAACTAAAAATAATACAGTTTCTTTTGCAGATGGCAGGTTTATTTGTAGAAAGCTGCAAATGCCAGCACAGCACCTTTGTTGGTATTGACTGATAACAACCTTGAGATCTTTGAGGAAGATAATCCTTACATCTAGCCCAAACTAAATTACACCAGTCCTATTAAATTAGGTGAATTTACGACGGAGATATTTAGTAGAGCTAACATGAAAGTTACAATTGATCATTCATGCTTAGTTTAACTGAACTTTTTGATGGATATCTGTTTTTCTTTTTTCACAAATAACCCAAAAGACTTTGAGAATCAATACAATAAGGGAGGAAGAAAACTCATTTATAGGGGGCAAACAAACCCAAATGACGAACAAGATGTTACCAGATTTACATAAACAGTATGACTAATCAGGGATTTTCTGACCTATGGGATTATAATTTTATCTTATTTTATTATTATTTTTTTGAGGGGGTCAGGGGTCGGGTTATGGGATACACCCCTCTGCAGATTAAATATATGTAAATTATTAGGAGAATTTGAACTTCGAAATCAACTTACCCATAAGACAACTGTTGAGATTGGGAGCAGCCTTGTACAGTCTGAAAAAGAGGATATAATTGCTTGAAGAAACAGCCGATCGCACCTTAAGTGCATGCTTAACTGCCTCATCTTGTTTCGACTTAATTGATAACCTGACAAGCAAAGAAAAAAGAAAATTAAGGCACTACCATACAGGTACCACATATGAAATCTATAAATCCAAAAGAATGCCATGGGGCAGACCTTGCCATTGAGGAGAGAAGGTCCCTCTTATTGTTGGAATGTACGCTGACATGCAACAAGTGGTAAGCTGATAATTCATTGTCGCACCCCTTTATACCTTCAGCATATAATCTCTTTAGTTGCGACTGACACTGCAATTTTCAAAAACAGATCATGCTAATGATGTAATAGACTGCAAAAATTTCAGATTTCCAAAGAAAAAAAACACATAAATATAACATTTCAAAGCATGGCATGCAAAAAAGGTCACCCACAGCAAAAATTTGAAAATCATGGTGAAATATAAAGCAATATTTAAAACCTAACCTAAAGGTTGATTTAAAAATTTACAACTATGTTATTAGCATGTCTAATACCTGATTATATTCAGCCATATCCCCAAACTGTATAGCAAGGCGTGCATGGGTTTCATAAACCTGGAACACATAGAAAAGAAAAGAATAAACATAAATAAAAGAACTTAATGAAGAAATTATAACACAAAGGTTTCACATATTCATTTAATGTCTGTGTGTTAGCATGTGTGTGAAATAGTGAAATAAAAAGCTATCTACAATCATAACCTTTACAGTCAGCTCGTTCTCTATCCTTTGCACAGTTAGATCCTGGCGAATTGATTTAAGTTGATCACATTTATATAGATAATTTTTGCTACTTGTCTGAACCATTTCAAGAGCCTTTTCAAGCACATCTTCTGGCCTCACCTGAAAAACAGAAGTTGAATCAAAACAGATGAAAAGGATCAAAGTATAAAGATATCAGATAAAGGGAGATGGAAATTATTAACAGGAAGTCCTTATTTAAGATTTCAGTTAAATATTTGAGAATTTAAAACAAAACAAAACAAAAAGAACTTGACAAGAAAAGACGGTGGGGGCCACATTGATACTGATATCAACATCTATGAACACTATGCTCACTGGATAAAAGTTTCAGGATCCTGTGACAATCTTTTTTAATGGAATCTTGATTTCTCTACTTTGAAATGTGATTTAGGGATCATAATCCTTATTTTACTACATTTGAAAATTGCATGGAGCAAAGTGTCAAAATTCTAGGCTGACGCAAAGCAACAGCTTGGAAGCTAAAGAGTCCAAAAAGAAAAGGAAAAGGTTACAGTGGAGGGATCAGGCGCTGATGTAAGACGTAGGTATCTTTTCTCAATCTCCTGACATGTCCCCTTAACAGTAAGTGAATCCCAGTCTATATCTTCCACTGCCTGATCAGTGCTGCTGCTATCATCATAGCTCTTTGCGAGAAGCATTGCATTAGCTCTTCTTGTGAATATACTGGAGCTATTATTTGGTGTAGAACTCTTAATCTTTCTCTTGTCAAACCTTTTTGACCGATGCTCTCTCCTCCTCTTCTCCTCTGGAGAGTTTGCAAGTGAAATTGCACTCGAATAGTATTTGGTGAGTTCCCTTTCCTTATCACTGCCGCTTGAAGAGTCAGTATTTTCAATTGGTTTTCTGATGAACGCATTTGTTTTTTGTTTCTTGACAGGACCTGGGCCAGAATTGCTGAAATTTGATTGCTTCCGTGCCTTAACGAACTTCATGGGGTTCCAGCTTTTCCCATCCTGTAGGATAAACAAAGACTTCAGTATATGTATACTAAAAGAAACCAGTAAAAAACAGCAACCTCAGACTAAAGATTAAATTTTAACGGTAACCAAATATCAGCACTAGAACAAGCTAGTTGTGACTATCAGTAACAAATATTTCCTTTCATTTCTTACTTGAGCCATTTTCCTTCCATTTCTTAACTGCAATGCTTTCTTAACCATTTCTCAATTGATACTCTGAAAAAAGGGAGCTTTACCCCAGTGGTCCAGACATCAATTGCAATGAACCAGAGATAACAGTAATCATTACAGTGATCTTCAAGCAAAAGAAAAAAGAAAATTACTATTTTAGAGGCAGCCTCTGGACGATTGTATCTAGTATTACTAGGACTACTATAAGTAGTATATGAAATTTGTTCGACTTTCTTTTCAGGAGTTTCTTCTATGGGCTCCCACCGACTCTTGCGCTTCTCTTTGTTCAGCGATGAAAAGACAGTAGAATCTAGTGTGTTGCTATCAATAACAAAAAATAAATCAGAGTTGTAGATAAATGACAATAATGGAGAACTAATACTGGTCATCATGATGTGAATCTTATCTAATCCTGCCCAACTCAAATGCCTTTACCTGACCCAAAAAATCCAGTGTGACTCAGTCTGTCACCTGAATCAGACCAACTTCACCCAAGGTTGCATACATGTGTTACTTCTAAACTAGCAATTCCCACATCAAAACAAAATTGAAAATATATGATGGTGTAGAAATGAGAAACCAATCAAAAGAAAATGAAAAATGGAGACATTGTGGCAAAAGCCCAGCCAGACCCAATCCATGCTGGGTTCTACCATCCTGACCCAACAAACCCCCAGTAAAGTATCTAATTGTAAGGAACATCAATATTGGCTACCATGTTATCAATATCTGAACACAAAAATAATAGAGGATTAGGAGCTTATGCCAAATGTTCTTTAAAAAGACTATGCCATACTTTGTATCGGTCGTGTCACCACTTGGCAAGGGAAACAGTGGTTCCAAGTCCCAGTTCTTGGTAAACAACGTACCATCTGTTGTTGCCTTGGTTATTACCTGGAAAGCATATACGAGAACAAATGGAAGCCTTTGAATGAATGACTACTGAAAATCCAATGCTGAATAACAACCATATATTTAAAGTTTGAGAGAGAGATCCTAAAAGAAACAGCATTATTTCCAAAATTAAAATAAGATCCAAGCATAACAAACCCAACAAGACGTGTTCAAGTAAAAAGAACCTCTTTCATTCTACTTTGGTTGGCAATTCTCTGAACATCGGTCTTGCATCGGGCAAATGACCTTTCCACATATGCTTTTAAAGAAACAGGGAAGGCGCCCTATTCATCATCCAAAAAATAATAAAGATATTAGAAGATATGTTAGATTAAAACAACCTTAAGTGATGCTTCTTAAGGTAATAATGGAGTATCAGTTGCACAAGCTAGGTTGGATATATACTTTCACCAAAAGGCCCTCATTATAGCATTATAATTTTAAAAAAAATTATGTCAGTGGTCATTTTGGCCACTGACCTTCAAGAAAAAACATTATAATTAAGCATCCAAAGTATATAGGCCCAATCAAGATGTTCCATGGCCCAATAATACAAGGGAGCTCTTAAGCATTGTTTTGAAAAAAAAAAAGGGAAAATAGAAAAAAAATGTACAAGAAGCTAGTCACCTTATCAGCATCTTCCACAGTCGAAGCTTGCTTGGTGTCACTTTTAGGCGCAGAGACACTAACATAAGCTGGTTTTGCCAGACCACCAGTTGAGATGTTTCCTTTATCAACCTTTACTGTGCCTGTAGCTAAACCTGGTGTAATTCTAGGGTTTGTAGGGATCTGCATTTTGCTTACCTGGCGTGTATCTGGCATTTGTACCATATTAGGATGTAGACGTGAACCCTCTTGGACCTGATCCATTGAGATAACATCAAATTAGAAAAATGCAATCAACTAACAACAGTGTGACCTTAAATTAACTTGTGTTAAGTTCTGTGATCAATAGAATTATAGGACACAAATTTTGCACACCTGACGTGCATCTGGAATATGTGAAGGATAAGGAGGCGGTGGCGGCTGCAGTTGGGGTGGCAGCTGCAGTTGGAGCGGCGGCTGCAACTGGGGCGGCGGCATTTGAGAAGCTTGCTGAAACTGATTTGTCGAAGAAACATGCATGTTAAGAGGCTGAGAGTAGAGAAAATTCCCTTGATTTGCATTGTTACTTGCTGGTGCTGGGGCTGGATCAGCAGGCTTTTGCGGGTAAGTTTGAAACTGACCCGGGTATTGGGTTTGATATCCTGTGGCTCCAATTCCCTATGTCAGTAAAAATCATAATACTTGTTAAAACTACAACTTCATAGCCTGGAGCAGGAATAAATGCAGTGCCAAGGCTTTTAGCATAATAGACTGATAGTTGATACTTTGCACTGTTACTGATACCAGTGTACCAGAATCAATTGGCATAGTACAATTCCCTTTCTCAAAAGTGTCTATAACTTGGTATGAGAAAACAAATAAAATAATAAAAAGCCAGCATATTCAAACAAAATTGAAAATAGAATAGACCAAAAGCCCTAAGCACTAAAAATTAATAATAAGACTATCCATAGTAATACCAACATTAGGTTCATGTCACAACCAAAATTTGCCATTGCACTAATTAGCAATACCTGCACAGGAGGCAAAGCTGGGGCTCCAGCATCTGGCCGCCATGATGTAGTACCAGGTGGCGGAGGCTGGTTGGTGGGATAAGAGTACCCGCCAGCATCACCAACACTCGTGAAAGAACTTGCATGACCCACTCCAGACAAGGTTCCGTCTGTACCTGCACTCGGACCACCAGCCGTTTGGTTGTAGTAGTAGTATGGCTGACTGTATTGATGCTGGTATGAAGGATTAACTGTAGTGCAACCCTGATTAGAACTCGGATATGTGTAATTCTGGCTCGCCTGTTGGTAATAATAGCCACTAGAATGATACGATGATGCCGTCGAAGCGGTATTCTGATGATCACCGGAAGCATTGTAATAAGTGTTTGAATTACTCATAGTAGTAGAAGAAGAAGTATGACCGACTGAATTCTGAAAAGGGGGCTGATATGAAGCACCTGTATTTTGATTTGGTGCAACTTGGAAGGATGAAGAATTGCTGTTGGAGTTGCCATAAAAGCTGGTTGTGTAATCCGTGGAGTTGTTATGCGGAATTGTGTTGCTTTGATAAGATGTAGCATATGGAGTACTGTAGCCCTGTGCTGGTAGATTTGGTGTAGAACTTGGCCCAGTTTGGGTATGGCTTGGAATAGAAGCACCTCTTTGCAGATCATAATAGTAATTTGAAGGATACCCGTTCTGGGCAGTAAGGTTTTCAGGTCTATAACTCCATGAGGTCGGAGCTGGGTGTGGTGGAGGAGGCCAAAGCTGGGGCCCAGCAGAGGTCGGACACAGGTTAGGAGGAGCATGTGGTTGACCCACATAATTGACCTGATATTTTTTATAAAAAAAAAAAAGTAGCAAATTTGTCAGCTTGCAGAAAGTCAAATCGTATAGTTCAAAGTACAGTATTGAGGAGACAAGATAAGAAAATATCAGAAACACCTGAATTTCACAAAACCGTATTGCACATGGATCAGGTTACAAAATTGTGTTCTTGCTATCTGAGTTGTTTAACCAGTACTTCTCTCAATTACTTCTTTTTTGGTTGCTACAAGTTTAGTGCTTGGAGAACTTCCACATTTTTTGTTACAGTATAGAAAGATCAAATTCACCAGAGGTATTCAATTAATACTCTATGCTTCAATTTTGCATTTAGATTTGTTCCACTTAAATTAGCTTTTTTCTTTCATGAAAGTCCATAAGCCCTTCAACATTAGTTAATCACAGATTGCATAACAATTGAACTAAAATATTAACAAATAAAGCAATATACACAGATTAAATACTACCTCAGATGGATTGGAATGAATCCCAGCTGCAGGCTCCCCACCTTGATGATTCATCATTGAAGAGAAGAATTCTAAATTCGGAAATTCAGAATCTACCACAGTCGAGAGCAAATAACAGACGACAGAAAAGATAAATCTAAATAACAAAAGAAAGAAAGTAAGCAAAAGTAATCCTATCTAAGCGCAAGTTTCTAGATCAAAACAATCACCAATGGAAAACTTTCAAACTGGAGCGAGTTCCAGTTTAGATCCGTGACAAATTAGGGTTTCAGCGAAGAAGACAAATCGATGGAGACACCAAAATCTTCCTACTGAACCGAACCAGAAAAAAAATAGAAACGAAGAACGAAGGTTATCTGGTGTTACATCTAACGGGAATTACCAAATTGATTGGCGAATTGTGAGAATTTAGCGGGAGAAGGGAAAAAAATAGAAATTAGAAAAAACGAGGAAGAATTTGGGAACGGACTCGGCGAAATGATTTTTTCTTTCTCGACGTCGGTTCGGATCGTCTCCATTGATTATGTACTGAGTTAGTATATACACATTCTAACCGTTAGATCATCGATTTGGACGGTGTAGATTGCTTAATGAGCTCCATCCATTGACTATTGTGATTAACTGGAGATTGAAACAGATGTCGGCGTGAAAGGGCCAGTCAAACAGCTACAGTACTTCTGGAGATGTATTGGGTTGGGTTGGACCAGTCGGATCCAGTACGCGTCTTCATCAAGAAAGAGCAAGGTATATTTACTTCAGCGTTGATTTTTTAATGCGCACCATAAATGAACAAATAAATTAATAGAAGATTTTTTTAATTTATTTTGTATATATTTTAATCCGATTAGATAGATAATATATTGTGTTATATAATGTAGTATAATAGATGATATAAATTCTATTTCATTGAAGACTTCAATTTTTTTTGAAATAAAACATGAAAGTCAAAATTATTTAATTTTAAATATTTATAAAAAAAATTTATTATAGTTTTAAATATATAATTTTTCATACAAAAAATATTATTTTTGTCATTGAAGGATTGATTTTCTTCAAGACTTAAATTTTGTTCCAATTTTTTTTCTGTTGCTGAATTTGAATTTACTCGTTTTTAATCACTGAATTTTTAATATTTATAGCTAAGTTTTTAATCATTGAACTTCATCAAGAAAGAGCAAGACGGCAAGATGTTTAGTAAATTTTTAGAAATACATGATAATTTTTGTTTTAGGAATTTAATGTTGTGCTGAATTTTTTGATTATCTTTGGAGAAAAAAAAATATGCACGTAAAAGATTGATCATATGCCTCTTTTACAAGCGACATGCTATGAATCAAAGCCAAGGCAATATGGTGTTGGTTTTGATTTCACATCACAAAATACAATTTTAAATGATACCAAAATATAGATCCAAATCAAACGGATGAGAAGAAACAAAATTCACTAAGTCTCTCTTTTGCTCCTCATCCTGCCATCCAATCAAATCAAATAAGATAAAATAAAACTAATTAAAAATTATAAAACTGATATTTTATTAGATTTTGACTTCCAGATAATAATGAACAATTTAGATTATATATTAACTTCAAATGAACAAATAGTTCAGTTTTAAATATACAAGTTTTACATAATTTTACACATTTTGCTTCGCTGATTACTACCATAAGGAAGCAATATATCCACAAATTAATGCATTAAAACATAGCAAAACAAAACTTGACATTTCTTTCTATTTTTTTTTTTGAACCCTTCTGAAATATTGAACTTACATGATCCTAACCAACTAAATAAAAAACAAAAACTTAAAATCAAGCACAAAAATTTTGTGGAGTAATTTCATTTGGGTGTAACACCGCAATGAAATATAACCACTATAACTTTCCGATGCAGGACTCAATATCACATAATCAACAAAAAGAAAAAAAAAAAACAAACACAAACTTCTAATTACCAATCAATACAACAAAAGGCTTTTATAGATTAGTAATCAATCATCTCACTTCACCACAACAGAGAAAAAGGAATCACAAGATAGACATTTTAATTCTAACCAAACCATCAATCAAACTAAACAACTATCTAATCATTTCTCAATCACTAACGATTCCAATACCCCATCCCATAAAATATTAAAATCACAAATCACCCTCCAAATAACTACAAATTACAACCCCTAACCACCGAAGCCATACAGGGTCCTTCCTTGACGCTTGAGCGCATAGACCACATCCATGGCAGTCACGGTCTTTCTCCTCGCGTGCTCTGTGTAGGTCACAGCGTCTCTGATCACATTCTCAAGGAAGATCTTGAGCACGCCACGTGTCTCCTCATAGATCAATCCACTGATGCGCTTAACGCCACCACGCCTTGCCAACCGTCGGATCGCCGGCTTGGTGATGCCCTGGATGTTATCTCTAAGCACCTTTCTGTGACGCTTAGCACCTCCTTTTCCCAATCCCTTGCCTCCCTTTCCACGACCCGACATATCTTAGGAGTAAAGATTGAAGAACTAGCTGAAATTGAAATCAATTCAAGCTGTTAGTTAAACTTTAGAGTAGCAGCAGCTGTGAATGAGATAAACAAAAGCTGTAAATTTGTACCTTTGGAGACTTGAGATTTGAGAAGAGAGACTCGCAATTGAAGTAGCGGGAAGTCGAATTGATTCTGATTTGGTATTTGGGGCTATTTATTTATGGTTAGGGTTTGGGCATGGATCGGGTAACGATGAAATATGAAAGAGGTGCGAGAGAAGATCGTGGATGCTGAGCGTTGGATGAGATGATATCAACGGCAGGGATTAAAAGAGGCATAGCAACCTCGGATCGGTGACGTGGCAGTAGCGGGGTCGTTTCAAAGAGCGAAAATTTTGATCGGCGCGCTATCCACGAAAATTTTGTAATTTAGAGAGAGCCAGGGAGGTTTTTCGCTCGGATAATAGGCTAAGTGATTTTCTAAAGCTTATGGACCGGGCCATAACTGGGCCTCAACATTTAAGGCTCTTGTTTTGTGCCGCGCGGCATAGAAACGAATGGATTATAACTATAAGGAACTTTTTTTAAATTTATTGTATATGAATTTTAATGTAATATGACGGACAATATAATACATTGTATAATGTAGTATAACAGAAGATACAAATCCAATGAGGCGTTCTCTCAAAGTCCAAACTACTCAATGGAAGCATCATGTTTGGTTTGCTGCTTGTGATGACAAAGATTTTGTCATGCTACAATATATAATCCAATTTATGGGATTCGATCGGAAAAAATTACAGAAATGTTATTCAAACAGTTATAAAATATATTCAATTTTGAACTTACCGTACTCAGAGAATCACAACGTACGTTATTGTAGAAAACTTGATCCAATTTAAAATAAAAACAAATGAGTATATATACATTCAAATACCGATATGTTTGGACTTTTCATAATTAAGAATAAATAAGGGGGCAAACAGAAAATCGTAGAAAGACGTACATACAAATACAATGCATAATCTACTGGTACTCAGTTTTTATTCTAAAAGAAATCATGACCATTAAAGTTGGATCTTGCGATCTTTATTTAACGAAAAACAAGCACACTTTTTTTCAATGATTTGTCCAGTTGTCCTACTTATTTTAGAAACATTTTTTGTTTAAAATGATAGAGCAAATTCGCACTGTATCTTATCATCTTATCATTTCGTACATGATTTATTAAATTCATGACTAACAAATCTAGTTTTAGTAAAAAAAATTCAAAATTCTTTTCCCAATAATCTCTTGATTAGATAATAAATCTTGGACAAATAACTCAAATCCCCTTCATTCGCTCCCTCTCCTCATTTCTCTCTCTCTGTCACGCGTTTCCTATATTTTCTCAATTTCTTTAGCAAACCTCCTCAACCACTTAATGCTATTTTCCCCCTTAATCTCCTTCACCTCTAATTTTTTTCTCTATCCTTTTTTTCCTTTGTCATTCTCTCTTTTCGTCTACCATGGTGTCTTATTGAGTTATCTTATCCTTAAAGAAAGATAGGAGAGCTATAGAGAAAAGATGTTGCAAAGAGCGGCGAGCAATGCATACTCTTGGTGGTGGGCTAGTCATGTTCGTACGAAACAATCTCGATGGCTCGATAATGATCTCCAAGGTTTGTTTTGAGGATCAATGTACAATATTTCAAAAGAGACCTGATATACAAATATCGTCATTGATACCGTAATTAATATTGACTTTATTATTTAGATTATTTGAGTTATTATTCATATTAACGATTTTATTATGTAATTTATTTATACAGTATTTTTATTATTCAACTTAAATAAGTTATAATTCATATTAGTGATATTTAAATTGAATAATAAAAATAATGTAAAAAAATAAGTTATATAATAAATTCATCAATATGAATAATAACTTATTTTATATGAATAATAAAATCGGTATCAATTACGGTGTCAACGATGGTATCTGCCAAACATTTTCCATTTCAAAATGTTTAAGTCAAAATTTGTAGCGGTTCAAGTACTGATATACGTGGCTCTAGTATCCGTTTGGTTTATTTTCAAGTATTGTTTTGTCTTTACTGGCATAATTGCTGGTAAATTGAAGCAAAATGGGGTTAAATCTAGGAAAAATTTGCTAAATATGAGTACTATTTAATTTGAGGCGTATCCAACAAATGTTTTTTACATTGTCATTTGGATTTGTTAGTCTAAAGAGCACAAAAAGTTATGTATGAAGCATTCTATCTTTGTTTCATTTCGGAATTTCTGCATAGCATCTTAAAAGATTTGCAATGCAGAGATGGAAGATAGGGTGAAGTCTATGGTGAAGGTTATAGAAGAGGATGGTGACACCTTTGCCAAGAAAGCTGAGCTTTATTTTCAAAAGCGGCCCGAGCTATTGAACTACGTTGAAGAGACGTACCGCTCCTATCGAGGCCTCGCGGATAGGTAAAAAAATGCTTGAAAAACATAACTTGTAAAAATGAAAATTGTAGAAAAATATGTTGCATTTCATTGCAATGACCAGGTTTTTGATTGATATCATGACATAGGTATGATCATGTGTCTCGAGAGCTCCACAAGGCAAATCATACTATAGCACAAGCCTTTCCGGACCAGGTGCAATTAGCCATGCAAGAGGATGATGAGAATGATCGAGGCGGATATCTAAAAGCCATCATGATCAATCCAAACACCAAACCCACAAACCCACCTATAGAGATGCCACAACCAACCGGGCCTGTCAATCAAACACAAAAAAAGCCGCGACATAGGAGGATTGCCTCGCACTTAAACAAGGACAAGGCACAAGAGGAGATTGATCGGCTTCAGAAGGAGATCTTGGGCTTGCAAACCGAGAAAGAGTTTGTTAAAAGCACTTACGAGAGCGGGGTTGCAAAGTACTGGGACATTGAGTCACAAATAAATGATCTACAGGAGGAAGTGACTTCTTTGCAAGAAGCATTCAGTGCTAGCGCAGTTATTGAGGATGACGAGGCCCGTGCCTTGATGGCTGCTAGAGCTATAAAATCTTGTGAGGACACTTTGCTTAATTTACAAGAGTCGCATAGGAAGTCATCGAAAGAGGCCAGTGCCGAGTCGTGGAGAATACGAGTTGCTGAGAGAAAGATAAAGGTTATTCAAGGCGAGCCTGATGAAAGTTCTCACATTGAGGCACAAGAAAAAGAGGAAGAAGACGAAAACAACACCTTAATTCTCAAGCAAGTGAAGTTAGATCTAAATGTGATATGCCAAATGGTGAAAGAGCATTTCGCAAGTGGGTCCGAGGCATCAGTGGTTGAACTTGCCGAAAGAATTGATGAATTGGTGGAGAAGGTTATAAGCTTGGAACTCACTGTTTCTTCCCAAGGCGCACAAATTCAGCGACTAAGAACTAATACTGATGAGGTACAAAAGAAATTGGGCAACCTAGAGGAAGATAAGAGTGCACATGCCATGGATTCAAATCAGCTCAATGAAAGGTTAAAACAAGTCGAAGATGAATTACAGAGACTCCAACAACTAGAGAGATGTGTACATGAAGAGAAGGGGGTGATTCAATCCCAGTTTAACGAGGCGTGCAATAGTTTTGTTGATCTATCTGAGCAACTCAAATCCCCTAACGACAAAGTAGGAAGTAACAAGTTTTGTCAGGATGCAACACAATATAGTTGTAGTGAGTCGGGTGATGGCACGGTTACTGATGTCGATACCGTTGATTCCCAAGTTTTACATCAGCTATTGATGAACGGATTGGAGGGGAGGGATAAGTCTGTATTGGAGGAGTACAGTGCCATTTTGAAGAATTACAAGGATACGAGGAGAATGCTCTCTGAAATAGAGAAGAAAAATCAGGAGTACCATCACGAAACGATGGTGCAAGTACAAGAATTAAAAACTGCTAATGCCATGAAGGATGATGAGATACGGTCTTTGAGGCGGATTGTGAGTTCCCTGAAAACAAACATCACTGCAAGTAGGGCTACGGCTCAAGGTAAGCCATTGGCGATCCCTGACATGCAAATTACAGATGAAATTATAAAACTCTGTCAGGTCGAACAACCACATGTTAACACTGAAGTAGAGAATAAGCTAAGAGAGGATATTGACACGCTTTTAGAGGAGAATTTAGATTTTTGGTTGAGATTTTGTACTTCCTATCATCAGATTCAGCAATTTCAATCCACATTCAACAAATTGAAAGCTGAGACTGAAAAAATTAAGGAGTTACCATCAGAGGTGCCTCCAGGAAATGATGAATCTACACCTGTTGAAAAGAAATTGAGGGAATTAAATACCGACCTTCAAGTCTGGTTGGAGAAGAATCTGGTTTTAAAAGGAGAGCTCGAGTCAAGATCAACCTCCCTTCACAACATTAAAGAAGAGATATCTAAAATCTCAAAAGAATCAGACGAGATGCAATTCACGCCATACCAAGCCGCGAAGTTCCAAGGCGAAATCGGTAACATGCAACAAGAGAACAACAAGGTGGCGAAGGAATTACAAGCGGGACTAGATCATGTCAGAGGACTTCAAGTCGAAATCGGAAAATTACTTCTGAAACTGAGACGGAGCTTTCAACCGGCAAATACAAGACATAGCAACCCGTTACATAACCATTTTAGAAATCTTTCTAACAAGACCAGAATTCCATTGAAGACATTTCTTTTTGGGACCAAACCTAAAAAACAGTCCATTTTTTCATGCATGAATCCAGCTTTGCAAAAGCAGTATAGTGATTTGAGAGCTGCTGGGTTCCCTACCTAAGAGAAAATATGTGAGAAGTTTGTAGTAAGGATAGGATTCTTATCCATCTATTTAGTTGATTAGGTAGTTGTCAAGTATGTATGAAAGTTGTTATATGTAATATGTATTTTTATAAGATGTCATTTTGTTGTAATTTTTTGTAGTGCAAAATTTATGTTTTTCTTTTTTTCAGTCAATTAATATCTATTCTCTTCTTCCTGAAAAAAAAAAGATATTATCAGTGAAATTTCAGATCAACTACATGATGACAGAATATGAATTTTTTCTGCTCTTATTTTGAATTTCTCAGTATAATCAAATGGTACTGTACAATGATATATCCTAGCTAACTCCTTCAAACTAAATTTCATCAATTCATACATCAAATTTAATAAGCTGTCATCATCTTCTCAGAATCACCAAAAGAACAAAGAATTTGTACTGGTACCAAAAACATGTATAGGTACATCAAACAACCGAACTTCAAAAACAACCAATTAAAAAGCTAGAATAAGTAACATTAGCATCAGATAACATAAATGAGAGAGCATCACTAGTTATAGCATCTTCATATTCAAATTTGGACATTGCCTCTGCCTCTTTTTTCTCCTCCCAAATTCTCCTCTGTGCTGACAATTTATTCCTTCCATGTTACTTAAAATATAGATTTAATTTGAAAAATAATTATTATTCTTTTACTGACAACATGAGAAAGGTAGAAAGATAATATCAGCCACCATTATTCTAAGGACTTGAAAAGTATCCTATTTCCCTTTTCTATTCACAAAATCCACAAAACTGTTTCTCTGATTAATGCTTATTTAACAATTCATGATGTCTGATCAAGTGATATTCAAATTAATTTAATAACGGTCCTTTTTTATACCCAACAATGCAGCTACAAAATAATTTTGGATCATTACTTACTTTGAAAATATTTAATTCGACATTTTTTTTTGTAAAAATAAAAAAAACTATCGATCAAATGATGGTGGCAGTGACATGGAATGTGTGGAAGGAATGAAACAGGTGGATTTTTCAGAGCAAATAAATGCCACCTATGGCATTAGTGGGGTTAATATAAAGAGATTTAAACATGTGGAGAACGGGAATAAGTTAATAGTTGTAAATTGCATGTTCACTTAAGCATTTTTTGTACCTTCTTCTCTTGTAATCTTTTTTTCTTGATTAATGAAAAGATTAAATAGGTCTACACCTACTTACCTCAAAAAAAAAAAAAAAAAACTGTCGATCATTGCACTTTCAAGAATTTCGTGCATATATCATATGGAGAGAGATCACTTGACAATAGATTTTCAAATAAAATCTAAAATATTTTAAAAATAGAAAAAAAAATTATAGACACATTTTTAAAATTATAGATTGATTGTGTTTCAAATTTATAGACACATTTTATTTAGTTGTCCACCAAAGATCATTAAAAATTATACAATTTGTAATGGTCTATATTTAATAGTTTTCGATGAAATATCAAATTTAATTTAAATTATATGAAATTTGAAACACAATCAATCTATAAATTCAAGAATATTCTATAAAAAAATTTCTATTTTTAAATTTTTTTTCAAATTTATTTAAAATCTCATCATTAAAATTATCAAAATATCCATTGTAAAGTGACCCCTCCCCATATCATATTATATGTTTAAAGTTGAAACATTATAATGTATGCATCGTTTTTGCATGATTGGATCCCTCCTTTTCTTATCTGGCCCCTTTTGCCCCAAATTAGCAAAAGCTTTTTGTAGATGTGCATGTCCCGTGAGCCCGTGACCATTATTTAGGCACCGCTAATTCTTTCTTTCCTCTTCACACCTCATTATCAGTTCTCTCATCATCCCATTCTCTGGGAGATCTGATCACAACACTTCTCAACACAGCTTTGATAAATGTCCACGAAATCAAACCAGAATTATCAATGATAATTTAAATTGGTTGCTTTTTATTTAAACGGTATAAGACTGATATGGCTATTGTACAACTATGGTAGTCAACTAGTCAGAGTGAATGAACTTGACAAAAATTAATGAAAGGATCAAGATATTATCTTCAGTATAATTATATATTTTAAATTTTTTTGAGGAGATTACAATGTAATTACAATAAAATATTTTAAATTCTTAATATATATATATGTATGTATGTATGTATTTCTTTGATGGTTACATTGCAAAATCCACAGAGAAACCGTGAGAGAAGTTAGACATGCAAGGACCCCCTTGCATATATAGTTGCACTTCTACATGATGCAATCAGAAAAATTGCAAATGAGCTTTTCAACCATGATCGGACTTGTACTAAGAATTTTTGAAAGAGCAACCTTTTTTTGGCAAAAATAAGTAAATGCTTTTGTATCATCAACTCTTTGCCTCTGCCTTCTTGGCTTTTACACTTACACATACAGTGAATTATTGTTTGTGTTATTGAGGGGGCGTTTATATGAACATTATTGTTATAAACTTTAGTGAATATAAGTTAGTTATGGTAACTTTTTTTCCCTTTGACTTGATAGTCTTGCTGCCTTTTTTTTTTTTAAATGTTGATATGTTGCTACGCGGCAGCTTATGAACAAGTGGATTATAAGAGCTATTTTTTAAGATTTATTTTGTATGAATTTTGATGCAATCAAATGAAAAAATCTTAAGTTCTTCCTTCCATTTCATCTTTTCAAGGACCGTAGCCTAAAGCTACATATTCTATACAACCTGGCGCTTTTCATTCTAGTGACAAGACGTACGTGTTGCGATATACGGTACAATGTAGTAAAGAATACAAATTTTTATTTGTCTCTATCATAAACCTTGTAATTGGTGAAGTTGCGGTCGACCTATATATCTTGTGATTTTTGTTTTTATTTTTTTAAAATAAAAGATATATCAACCTTCTCATTTAAAATATTTATAATAAATCTTTTAGTCGGATTTCAAATCTCCATTTCTTACTAAAAAATATCATTTTTAGTCATTATATTAAAGGTTAATTCTTTTAATCTATGTTAAAAAATACTCAAGGTAACTAAATGATTTTTAATTTTAGATATAGACATATGCAATTGCAAAATAAAAACCAATTGATTATAAAGGAACACTTTTTATTTATTTATTTCCGAGCAATCTAATGACCAATACATTGCAAGTACATTTCAATGTCATATGAATCTGAGTTGTTTATCCAATAGTATTATTTTGTCAATTATTAACATATCTTTGGAAGATAGTAACTAGTAAGTGAACCAACAAAATTAAATTTCCATTTGGCAAAGGCCCTTTTTAGGTACAGGGAGATAATTTAAGTGTGCTATTTGTAAATGTATTCTCTTTAAAAAAGTACCTTGATAGGAAAAAAAAAATGTTTTATAACAGGAATAATTTCCTGAATGTCAATGAAATCAACAACTGGTTGCTTAAACGATCAATGACAATGAAGGTTACTCTCTTTTTATTTTTCTTTTTTTTTAAAAAAAAGGTGAAGTCAAGGATCTAATTATTGAGTTAAACAAAAATTAATTAGAGTCAATATGAGGACAAGTTAAATCAAAAGAAAGTGAGAAATTGAAAGCCATTTTTCAAAAGAATATGCTGTGCTACATGCCTACATGGACCCTGTGCAGTGTAATATTTCCCTCAAGCTCAGGTAGGAAAATTTTATATGGTTTATGAGCACCATTTCTTGGATACACCGAAAGTACGGATTTTTTTTTTTTTTTAGCAAATGGTAGGGATATCAAATTTAATTTCACACTTCTTGCAATGGTGAAGAGCCATTGATTATATTTTTTGTAAGTCAAACTCTTAGAAAATATATTTGAACAAAATTTCAACAAATATGAGAACTATATTTAATATATTAAATAATAAATGTGTTAACATGATTGATTATAAAATAAAAATATATTTTTTTCCTATCAAAGCCCGTAGGTTATATATACACACTATTTATATCATTCTAACATGTAGGATTTGATCGCTTGACCTTTCTCACAGAGGATTTATATTTTTATCAACTATGCTATGCAGTAGTGGTAAAAATTAAAATATAGTTAAAAAAATGAGTGGATATAAGACCAATGTACCTTTACAATAATTATTTATAAGCAATTACAATTATTTTGTTATTTTGATGAAATAATTACATTAATATATTTAGAGTTAAAAAATACTTGATAAAAAATTATTAAATTCAATGAGGTCACATTAAGCATATGATAATAATATTAAATTCAATTCGTTGATAATATAATAATTTAATTTTTTTTTTAATTATATGAATGAATTATGTGGATGAAAATGCTCTTAGCTTCGTAACATGAATTGTATTATTTTTTCAGTGACGTGGTGCTCCGGGAGCAGTCAAATTGTTGCCAAGCACTAGAGCACTCAGTCAGTCACTTTGAAGGCATGGACCCAATATAAATTCCCCGACCTCTCTTCTTCCCCGTGAAACCAAAACCAAAACCAAACTACGAAAAGCAAAAGAAGAAAAAACAATCGATCGATCAAAAGCAAATGTCTCGTCTCTCTTCTTCCTCTGTTTCCTTCGTCGATCCATTGAGCTGTTACTACACCTCTTCATCCATGACACCATTTGGTAATTACCATCCCGATCCCGATCATCAGAACTCCATGAAAGATTGCTTTGACCTCAAGTTCTACTCCTCTTCTTTCCCCTCGAATCAATTCTTGATGCATCATACACCAATCTTTAATTCCTCTTCCACCTCCTCCTCTTCTCCTTCTTCTTCTTACTCGAGCAAATATCAAGATTTCAATTCCAGCCCCATTAGACGTGTGTTCAGCACTGGAGACCTCCAGGTAAGTAATTTTAGTTACGCATTAATAACTTCCTTTTTTATATCGAATTGTTTCTTCTGCGAAAACATATTTGTACAATGTGAAGTAAAATCGATGTGTTTTTATTACAAACAGGGGATGAATGGCTTACAGGCTTCATCAAAAGAGATCAGTACTCAAGTGAACGAAACTGGTACCGTCCCGTGTAAAGTTGGACGGTACAGCACAGAGGAGAGGAAGGAGAGGATCGAACGATATCGGAGCAAGCGCCAGCAGAGGAACTTTCAGAAGAAAATCACTGTATGTCCTCTAGTACCTTTTTTGATTCTTTAGACCTTTACTAAATCAAGAAATTAAGGGTTTATAAGGAACATAGACGAAAGAACCGCAGATCTAACACAGTGATGATAGGTCTCGTTTTTCTATGGAGAGACTCAGGTTCAAATCCTAAAAGATATTTAAAAAGAAATAATACCATGTTAACGAGAGTCTTTATATCAAAAAAAAAAAGTGAACTGAGATGAAAATTATACAACATAATATCCTTCTAATATATTATGTTTTCCAATTGTTTATTAATTGTTCAACATCTCTTCTTTTTTTTTTTTTACTCTGTCTGTAGTATGCATGTAGAAAGACGTTGGCCGATAGCAGGCCGAGAGTCAAAGGAAGGTTTGCCAGAAATGGAGAGAATGAAACAGAGATGGAGATGGAATCAGATATTACTGGTACCAGTTGTTATGAGAACTTTGGTTATTATCACCACAATTACAACTGCAATGTGTACAGTCAGTCCCAGCAGGACTGTACCAGTAACGGTACCAGAGACTGGATGGAGGAACTAATAAGCTATGAAGAAGTGTTCTGGCCAAACATGGTCGATGCTTTCTCCACAAATCTCTTGTCATAATAAGAGATTAATGCATGGCTAGGTTAACTAATCAATGGAAAGAGATACAGAGAGAGAGAAAGAGAGAAATTAAGATCTAGTATTTAGTTGAAGGATCGTTCCAGAAGGTGCTTTGCTCTTGTTAATGCTGTTGTTGTTAATTATGCATCACTTTGAATTGTATCTTTGTGGAATTAATAGTTAATTATTAATTAATAATGTGTAAATTAACTTCTTTATTCCTTGTCTCTTGCATGTCTATAAAAGTTTGTTGGACACGTGGCGGAGGTTTTCTTACTTGCAATTAATTTAATGTAGTTGATATGCCCACGTAAGCAGAGCACGTAGAAATAATAATAATTAATAAACGCGAAAAAGACATAAATCACGGCCAAAGATTTTTTTTTTAATTTTTTTTTATATAGTCATGCTCATTCGTACTTGAGAACCTTTAATTAATAGCATCAATATTTTCTCTCTTTTTTAAAAAAAATGAACAGTCCAGATATTAAATAAAATATATTTTGTTTTTTATGTGGGTCATAACTTTTTTTTATTCTGCATTTTAATATGTTCTAGATACTATTTTATTTTATTAGTGGAATTTTTAAAATTCTCAGCAGCATACAAGATATGGAACTTGTACTTTATGAGAGACAACAATGTCAAACATTATTTGTGCTAGACCTTGTTAAAAAAAATCCACATTCTCGCTTACTTTTTTTTGTATAAAACCAAAAAATACAATGTACTTTTAGAAAATAATTTGTTAATCAAAATTCAAATGATGTTGTATCTTAACATTCTTCCAAATAGCACTGAAAAATTAGCAATTCTTAATACGTTGGAAACATTTTTATCAACACTATTTTTTTTTTAATTTAACAACACTATGATCAATTTGAAAATGCATATGTTTAACAATTTTGGCTGGAATATGCATTAATTTGGACCAATCAGAAGCATTCAAGTTTGCTTCCTTCATTCCTTATTTAGAATTATTTTTTACTCTAAATGCATGCACCAATTAAAACTACTGACTGCATGCATTAAAAAATTGACCAAGATTTCTTTAAAATTAAAAATAAAAATATTAACGTTAACTTTTAGAAATCCGATATAAAATAATAATAATAACTGGATGGGATATTTGAATAAAAAATTCTTATATATACAATTCAAAGTACTGCTTCTTCTCAAATCAGTTGTTATGGATGGATGTTTAATTAATCATTTAATTCATATTATCAAATATATTTAGTTTATTATAAACTTCTTATTCTAGCTATATGGTTATATGGTTTATAAGAAGTGCTTTCTATAAGTTATATAAAAAAAATATTAATTTATTAAATTATCATGTTGACTAATAACAATCTTCCATTCTTTTTTATTTAATTTCAACTTCACAATTCGCTATTAATTGTCCATATTTTCCGGATTTAATCAACGGCTTAGCAAAAAAAAAAAAAAAACTACTATTACAACGGACACCAACCGGATTTAATTAGTGAAATTAATCCAATTAAATTGGGGTATATAATTTCTGGTCAGAAATATGTACAACGCTAGAGAGCAATGATGGGGTCGAAATTACAAGTCTCGTGTTACAACTGATTTGCACTAATTACTAATTATCACTCATTACACAAACAATTAAAACAATTTGATTAATTAATTTAAGCAAGCCCCTCGTGAAAACCCAATCCCACCACACGTATGTATATAGCTGGATTTCTTCTCAACACACATTGCTCTATCTCTATTGATTTCTTTCAAATTTATACTCCATAAAAATGATTGAATTTTAAAGCTTCTTAATTATATCAGATCGTCATTTTTTCTTCTCTATATTTAAAAATGTGTTTGTTGTCTCTAAGATATTAAATATTTTTTAAAATGGTATAACTTTTTCGTATTTATATATGAAAATTTTATGTAACTAATTATATTATTATTAACTATACAAATTATTTTTTCAAATATATTTATTTATTTTTCAATTTATCTTATATAAATTTGTGAGTAAAAAATATTTTATTTAAAATAAGTTTTTTAATGAATATTTTTCGGGACGAAACCTGAAAAATAGCCCTAGTATATTAAATATATGTATATAAACTAAGAAAAGGTATGAATAAGGACAAATTTATGGGGGCGATGTAGGGGTAACTAATTAAATTTTGATGAGGTATTTTAATGTTTTTTTTGTGTAGGCCGTGGATCGTATTTTTTTATCAAAATTTTGTTGTCAATTTTATATGATTTAATATATAAGTTCATTAATTAAAATATCAATTAATTATGGAAAATATACAATAGATGTTTAACAATTCTCTCATCATGAATCATTATTAATTAAATTAAGTAGTTGGTATATATCATTAAAATAAATGAGAGGTGCTGATACCACCAGGATACATTGTAATACCTACACGTGTTTAACAATTCTCTCAGTCAAATTAAATTAGAATCATAATATTATAATAATAAACTCAAACCTCAATCATGAGATGAGACAGAGAAAGGTCAAGTCTTTGGATTTTCCTTTTTTTTTATCCATATGTAGTAAACTCAAGACATGAAGAAATAATATATCTAGCAAAGCATAATAATTTTCAAGGGCATATTTTTGTTTTTATTTAATTTTTTTTATGATGAAGACTAAACATTATATATGAACAACTGGTGTATAGAACAAGCTGTATACCTTCCCATAATACTTTGTACCTTTTAATTACTTTGAAAAGATTGGGATCCTTAATAATGGTTATCTAAATATTTTTTTTATTATTTTTTATAAATTAAGTTAAAGTTTGAAATATTAGATTTTTTTATTATTTTTTTATATATTAAGTTAAAGTTTGAAATCTTAGAATTTTTTATTATTTTTTTATAAATTAAGTTAAAGTTTGAAATATTAGAAAAAACCATTCACATGTTATTGATCTTATGAATTGATTATAAAATTTTATATAGTTTTAGAATTATTTTATATTAATAAAAAATTATCAAAGATAGAGGGTCAAAGTTTTTAAGATAGCTTATGAACAATAAAAATTGCATCAAACGTGATTATTTTTAAAGGCGTAATTTCAAGTATATCTCTTTAAAAGTTTGAAATTATATATTTCTCCCTTAAAAATTTATAATATTATATTACTCTTCCCACCTATTAAAGCTCTCATATTTACCAACATGAAAATTTGATATTCTACAAGATTTTGATGTGAAAAATTTATTGAGCTATTAAAATCGACATTTCAAACATATTGAAATTTTAAATTTTAATCCATAAATATTTCAGCCGAAATATTTATGATAGCACATTTGCCCACACTCTTAATTATTAATCATTTATATTATTCCACAAGAGTAATTAAGAATATAATTAATATTTAATTATTTCACAAGAGTAAGAAACACATTTGCCTCTTTTGCCTCTCTCTCTCTCTCTCTTCTTATATATAAAAATAAAGATTCATATTAATCCCGATATTTATTTTTTTGAAATATTTTTTTATAGTATTTGAAATTAGGTCTCTCTCCCTAAAAAAATGGTGTTTGGTGCATGTAAGTGGCTACTGCGATTCTTTGTCGAATTGTCTGCCTGTGACAAAGGCCACTGATCCTTTAATTTACAATATATATGGCATTATAAATTTGGAATTGATAGAAATTTAACACGTTAGCCAAGTCAAAGTGTACCTGAAAATTCCATGGACTTAATTTGTGTTTTTTGTAGTCAACTCCCAATGGTATCCTTGTAAAATTTTGTAGACAAGTAATTGTATTTTATTCAAATCCTAATTGTTATATTTAGTATATATGTAACATCTTAGACTTGATTGGATGCATGGTGTGGTTGGTTTTTATTTGTATTTTGTTTGGTTAGCAATTACGAGCTAGTAAGTTGAATAAAAAGAAATTAATGTCGACTTTTATTTTGGTGATTGTAACTTTATTTAATTAGGATATAACATGTAAAAGTATTAGAGAAGAAAGAGGGGGAATGAAATCATACAAAATAAAAATGGAAGAATACTTAAAAATAAACTCATTTTGTTTCAATTTTAATCTGAAGGGAATGAAATTAATTCATTTGATAGCGATATAAGAGATGAAATATTTTTGTTCATTTCTCTTTCAAAATTATAAAAGAAGTAATATTTCTTTGTTTTTTTTTTCTTCCTTTCCTTCTTCCCTCCTCCCCCAACCCCTCACTCATGGTGTGAGGTTCAAAGAAGTGAGAATACTCAATGTAGATGTATTTTATAAGCGTTGTTTATCCTTAATAATTGGTGGCAAACTTGCTTTTAATATCAAACTAATATGTCTAATTTGACGTAAGTGTCAACATTTTTATTTATAATTGTAGAAAATTTGACATTGTTATTCTGATTTCGAATATCTAAGTGTTTTTCTTTTCTTTTCTTTTTTTTTTATCTAGACGTCAAAACTTGATAAATGAAGCTACTATGTACTTAAGCTTATCGAGATAGTTAGTAAGTTTAACTCCAAAATTACTATATACTAATTTAAACTGTTGAAACTAATCAACTTCATGATGTATATTTATTTCAGTCTGATCAGTTGCACATTGTAATGTATACCTTGAATACTTTCTTTTGGTGTCCCCCCCCCCCCCCCCCACCCCTTTTGTTCCTAAATTTATATTCTAACACATTAATATATTTTCCAATTACCTAGGCTACTTGCTTAAAAAAAAATACTACAAAATTATTATATATAGATTAGGTGGTCAAATTAATTTCACTTTATGTCCTAGAAGTGGCCGCCGACATGTAGCCAAAATGAAACTTCATGTAGGCTAAAGTCATGGACAAACAAAAACAAAACCAAAACAAAACAAAAAAAGGAGGAAATAATTCACAAGTTGTTGTGTTATTTATTCCTTCTCCTTTTGGCGAATTTCATACTGTGTACTATATAGTGTATTGTATATTAGTGTAGCACGGTTGCCTCGCTAGCTAAAGCAAAAATATAAGTAGCTACATAATCATGAGAATTTCATTAAATTGCACAAGCATTCCTCCACTTTTCTTATTATGCACAATATACTAGTGAGGTGTCTAAGCTAAGTGGAAGGAGGAATCATGTGAGCTGTTGCATTAACTCTTCATCACTTCTAATACATAATTCTGATTCTCTTCAATTGTGGGTTTCTTTTTTTTTTTGAATAAATCTTCAATTGTGGGATTTATTCATGGATCTGACTGGTCTATTTAGATCTGATGGTACATGTAAAATTTGATGCTATATTATAAAGGGGAGATGTGTTGATAATGAAATGACTTGACAATCTTAACAACCACAAAAATAATTATAAATTTTGAAATTTGATGTTTGAAATGTGATATATACACTTTATTTACACAACCAAAATGGTTAATGAAAAATGATAAAACTCAATATAATTAGTTTTACGGTTTTACTATTTATCAAATGTCTAAAGATTTATAATAATCCGTACTAAATAATCTTTCATTCAATGTTAAATGACTCTTAAATTGCTTGGGATTTCATACATATTCAATCTATAAGACTAACAAACAATATGCCTACAAAATCTTTCTATTTCTAAAAATTTTTGTGGGCTTGATTTGTACATAATTATATATAAAGATTTTCAAGTTAATTAATCTGTGGTTAATGGCTTCCTACTTATTATTAAAATTCAAGAGAAACATTAAAAATAAGAATAACTATTTGATCAAAATTGTTAAATTGTTAGATTAATTAATTAATTCCTTAATAGCTGGAGAGGGACCCACCCTCCAATATATATACCCCACTGCCATGGAGCCCCCAAAGTTTGTAGTGCACTAATTATCATTAGTTATTTTATCTTGGTGAGATTTGAATTAAATAAGAGAAACCAAAAAAGCATGAGCCACATGAGCACAAAAAAGTTTCTTATTGGATGCTAATGTTGACTATCTATTAAGAAAGGCCATTAGGCACTCAGTCCTAGCTTGAATATATATTTATATATATAATATAAATATAATATAATGTAATTCAGGAGCAAGGAATTTAGTAGCACTTGCCTTTTGGAAAAAGGCTATTTTGGTAATGATGGTCTTGTTCACAGTGGAATCAATTGCAGAAAAACAAAATGGAAGGTATTTACATATGTTAGAGGCACACATGCATATATATTATAGCATATATTTTGCATGGAAGTGCTATCAATCATTTGTATTTCATAAATGCTATTATATTGTAGTAATTAATTGCAGTACGTATGAGCCTTAGAGGAAAACATTTATACATTGGTCAAACATGCATAGACCAATATTACATACAGTGTTTTTGAAAATTGGAGCAATTGGAGCATCTTTCTTTTTTGAGTAACACAAGAATTAAACTATAGCTATAATGAATGGACATAGCATTATCTTAGAATTTGCATGAATAGGGTTAGTAAAAGCACATACAGATTCCATTATAAAGAAAACGGAAAAATATAAAACTATAGAACCTAAGTCCAAGCATATAATGGTGGAATCAAGTCCCAAAAACATAATATTAATATCTAATTAAGAAGGCTTTATAAGTGGTACAGGAAAGTAATTGGTGATAGAATGATTCATGTCATCATTTACATAAACAACCAAAAAGGAATTTACCATTAGCCGGAAAAATAAATTAATATCCAAAGTTCGGAAAATGTTGGAGCCCATGTGCAGCCATCCCCTTTTTCTTACAACATGCATTTAATTTCTTCATTTAAAATGATTCATATGTGCTCAAATTGATAGTTTTTCTTCATTGAAAATGTTCATATGTCTGAGTTAGAATAGGCATACATATAAGACCTACCTATAACACGCTTTTTTGTTTGGACTATAGACTATATTATATAATCCTAAATCCCTAATGCATTTTATATAAATCAAATGAAGAATTAAAATTTAAACCGCTCAACTCAAATTAATTTTATTCAAAGGCCCAATATTAAATGTGCTTGGTTTGAAGTAAGTAAGACATTCAATGGGCCACTATTTATGGGCCTAATTTAGGTCAAGACGTATTTACTTCGAAATTTAGTTTAATAAATAAAAAAATCGTTTAATGACATTAAGATTCGTAGAAAATTTCATTTTTATATTTTAATAATCATATAATTATTTATTAAAATATTTTTTAGTAAAATATGATTGACAGGCGTTAGAATGATAATTTAACGATAATTTTTTTACTAAAATATGATTCGACAGCCGTTATAGAATGCTCTGGCTCCATTGACTTCGGTCTTTGATCCAAAATTTCTGTGCCCATTTCTCAATGCCTATCCGTGTAACATCTCTCTTCACCTCAAAACCTCAAATTTACTCTTTCTCAAATTTTAACGATCGTCGTAAATGATTACAGGAGAGCAAGTTGTCAATTCTAGTGAGATCTCTCTCTCATATCATCTTCTGTTCCGGTTCCAGTCTTCCTGCGAAGAGGCAGAGCGCACTCACTACTCCACACTGCCATTCGCGCGTCCTATATCGCTCGATTCATCACGAAATCGGAAGGGATCTCGATCGGAACGTAGACTGTCGGATTTAGATCGGACGGTCAAGGTTTATCATTATCTTTTTTTTCTCCATTGATGTCGTATTGTCGAAGAAGGTGAACACACGCTTGTAAGTTGCATCTCCTCGCCTCCGCCTGTTTTGATTTGCTTCTCTGATCGCCCGAGGAATAGTAGGAGGTGGTGGTCGAATCTCTCCAGGTGAAAATCTTTACTTTTGCTAGGAATTAGATTTATCGATTGATGCTCAAGAGGTGTAAGATGAATCTTGATTTCTTGTCCCCTTTTTATCAAGGATTGCTAGGAATCAAGTTCTAGATTATCTTAGATATATGATCTACTATTCAAGTTTATTTATGTTCTTAATTCGAGTTTCAGTCTTGTGAGATTATATAAACATGATGGAATTTTCCTTTTTTTCCATTTTGAAGTATGATTCTAGAAATTCTAGGCAGCCATACTTACAATTGGAGGTCTTACCAATAAATATAATTGATCTGCAGATATTTGGAAAAATAGGATATTCTTGATCAGTGTCAATTTGATCAATTTGTTAATTTCATCACTTAGAAACTAGTGTGGGCAGCATTCTAGGTCCTAGTAGAGATCATCTGCATTTTTCTCTGAATGGTAATGGGAATCGCTGAAGTGCGGGACACTTGAATTCAATTTTTTTTCTAAATTAGGAAGATGGCAACCACTGGATGCTGTCCTAAAAGGGATTATCAACCACTGAATTCAAACATTTGTAAATTAAGAAGATCGCCAACTTTCCTATTTTTCTTGGCACTTCAGCGATTATCACTAAACAAAAGAGATTTGTAAACAATGGTGTGTTATTACTAAACATGATATCATTTTTTCAATTTGCAAACTGATTGAACCTCTCTTTATTTAGACCTAATAAGCTACACATAGATGCTATGGAGACTTCTAGCAGCATGCAACATCTGGTGCCAGCTGTGACCAAAATCACTGGAGAACCTGCCATTCTAGTGATAGGGGTCCCCATATCATCTTATAGTGGCAACGATGTGGACCAGATATCCAAAGAAAACCTTAAACTTCGACCCAAATTGGAATCAGCATCAGAGTCAGAGTCAGAGTCAGAGTCAGCATCTGAGCCTGAATTTGACCCTTGTTTCGGTGAGTGGCTCATGGGGAGGAAAGTAAGAAAACTTTTTGGAGATGCTTATTATTCTGGTAAGGTGGTTCGGTACGATGCAGAGGCCAACTGGTACCGTGTCGAGTATGAAGACGGTGATATGGAGGATCTCTACTGGCATGAGCTAGAGAAGGTGCTTGTCCCACTCGACATCTCCATTCCACTGAAGGACTTGGCTCTACAGCATTTGTACTGGGGTAAACCCATCTCGAGACCTGGAAGAAAGAGAGGTAGACCCAGAAAAGACAATTCTGCCGGTGGTCACACTGACATTTTTGGTGGTGTAAATGACCTCACATTGATACCAGTAAAGGTTGAATATGCAGAACAGCCCTCAGTGACTAGGGCTAAAAGAGGGAGAAAACCTAAGGGTAATGCTAACAGCAAAGAGAATTTGGCTGTTTCTATTGTCAAAGAAGAAGCACCGGCAGCTATAGAACATCCTAGAAGGAAGAGAGAGGTCAATAGACGAGGTGTGATGACAACTGCTGAGGCTGAGAGACAGAAAAAGAAAGAACAACAGTCTCGAGATAGGAAACCCAGTGCCTTTTAGTGACTTTATATGTTTGGCTTCATTATTTCTTTTCTTTTTATTTTATTCTAAAAAATGTTTAGTTATGTTTTTTGGTGGCCAAGTTGTGCATGCACTTGATGGATGCAAATGCTGATCTTTATGTTGATTCCAACTGTTTCTTCTCAGGGATCCTATAGCCGAGGTATTTACTATAACCTAACCTAAATTTTATTTTGCCAAATTTCTTTTTGTTTGTACCATTAGAATAGTAAGTGTAAGGAAACTTACAGTAAATTTTATACATAATGAATGGAGAAACAAAGTAAAAATGAAAAGATAACAAAACTTTTGGCATTCATCAGCCCTCTCATGATAAATGATTACATGAAAATGTTCACTCTGCTGGAATTCACTTCATTAAGTACCTCCATTGTCATGTAATTTATTCTACAGGAAAACAAATATCACTTTCAAAATATACTTGTATGGGTTTTCACAACCTCTTCAATCTAATGTCTACAAATGCAATTTTTAATTCTATAAAATATGTGAGTAAACGCTAATTATAGACACAAAACTTATGTACACTGTTGCATTTTTCTCAGTATGCTTCCTTTTGTATATATGCTTCATTTATACTATGTTCAGAAGTTCTCCTTGTGGAATTGGAATCTTGTAGTGGTCGTGTGACTAAATTCATTCGACAGATCTCTCAACGTCTTTGTTAAAGTTGGAGCACCACAGTAAAATACTCCTGCATTTTCCAGTTATTGACATCAATTAAAATTTTCCTCAGATCTTATACCATTCATTGATTCAAAAGAAGTTTGCTCACCTATGCGGGAGTTCTTATGGGCATTAGCAAGATCAGAGAATACCTTTCTCCAATTCGGCCTTGCAAAGTGTGTCCGAATCTAGAAAGTAACAAATAGTAATTAGCATTCTGTATTAACTTTTTTTGAAGGTTGCATTTGCATTTGTTCACCTTCAAAAAAAACATATATATTAATTTGATAAAAACAATAGCTTACCCGGCTGCCAGATACTATATCAACACCATTCTTGGCATGTTGAAGTTGCTGCACCATCGCAATCAGGGCAGACCGTGCATCGCCTTCTTCATACACACTTGACAGGTAGTTGTGCATTTCAATCACATTCTGCAATAAAACAAAAATCAAACAAATTATCAATTAGAATCAGATTGTCCCATGGACAACAACAATAAGTAAGATGTGCAACAAAGACATACGTCGTGATCACTCTCAGACACATCATTCATGACACCTTTGAACCACTCGAACGAGCCTTGCTCTCTAGTCACCCAATAAAAATATGCTCGGCCAGGACCATTGCTCTTTGCATTGTTTGTCTCTTCTTGGTTCTGATTGTGCATGCCCTGAGGCCCCTGTTGTAATTTCAGGACAAAAGAATTGAGTAATTTTAGGTGAAATAAGGCTTGCGCAAGAACATGATTTTTAACCCTAAACCCAACAGTTTACCTATTAACCCCACTAGGTTTACACTTATGTCCTCTCATTTTCAAGAGTTTAATACAACAGTCAAAAGCTCACAATTGCTATCTTTATCCTCCCTGCTTATTTTTGTTTCTGTCTCTGCGTTATTTTTCCTCATATTTCCGTCCTCTTAAAAGATTTTAATTTTATGGCCTATATTTCACTAAATAATCATCAGTATTTTAAGTAGTTTTATTTTAGAACTGTAGGGTTTATATGGTTTAGCTTACCTCGTTTGATTTAATGTTGATCAGCAGATCTTTCAATATGCTGATGAAAGGGGTTGCACCAATTCCAAGTCCTATTAGCAAAAGGATATCGTATTTCTTGTAATTTTGTGCAGGTGCGCCATATGGTCCATCTATCAGCAGCTTGGGGAATCTATATCAGGGAAAAGACATTTATTAAACAGCACAAACGGAGCCAAAAAGGGATTCACATTGAATGCCAAGAATAGGTCGTACAAAACAGCTCAAAGAAAAAAAAGAAAGAAATTCTATAATTTTAGTATTACAATCACCTAGTCTGCTCAAGTTCCGCATCAGCCATAACTGTTGTTTCCAATCTAGTCAATGTGGCCTTCTTTGAAGTAACTTGAGCTTGACATGCCTGTATCAATATCATTTGTTTATCATCACATTAACAAAAAAATATGAACGAGACAACTAGATTTATTATAAAAGTGACTAAACTAACCTTTCCAAAGAGGTTTCTGAGTTCAGATGTCCAGTCGCCCAAGGTGCGTATATGCACACTCAAGTAGTTATCTCCAGGTGCTGATGTAATGGAGAATGGATGCCTACATAAATTAGGTATAATTATGAGCTTAATAAAGCTTCTTCAATTACCAGTTATTCTGAGACTGAAATTGAATGTTTCATTTACCATTCAAAGGGAGAGACATCTGGGCATTTGACAAACATATACATCCCACTTTTGTACTTGAAACTAGGTGGCTTCTTCATGTGAATTGATAGCACATTTCCCGGATATATTGCTGCCTGCACAAGATATTAAAATTGTACATTTATTAAAGTTCTGTTTTCTTTGATGAATAGGTTGTGAAATTGGTAGAAAGCATCTTGGTGATTACCTTGATAATGCTCACACGATAATTGTTCTCACGGAACTTCCTAATCAATCGCTCACATGCATAGAATAGCACTGGGATAGCAAGATACATCCATGTCTAAACAAATTGGAAAAAGAAGACAATTATTCTCAACTCTTATAAAAAATTTTACAATTACAATAGTTTCTTTTTTAAGTGGATAAGTTCCATGAATTGATCGTGGAGCCCGTGGCTTCAGTTAAACAGCCAACACATGCATGGGTAATGTTATGGCTCTTTAGATTGTCCTAACATTAATTTTGTGGATTGTATTTGCAAATAGCCCAAGCTTATTATGTATCAGTTTGTTTCTTCCGTCTCTTTTTTACCAAACTAGGCTCAACATCAGAGGTGTTTACAGATGAACCTCACAATTCATTTTTTTTTTGTAACCACATATACAAGCAATACAGAGGACTCACATTGATAAGCTTCATGAATTGATTATGAAGCCCATGCTTTCATTTAAAAGAAATGGGTAATATTATATCTATCCTTTCTTTTAATGAAAACTGTTAGTGGGCATATCACCAGCTAACCTTCGAAAAACAAACGCATGGGCAGGGCTGCAATTTCTTTGATTGACTTAACCTTCATGTTGTGGGTTTTATTTACAAATAATCCAAACTATTTAGCTATTAGTTTGCATTACTAATAATTTTGGTAGAATGTTAATTGCAAATGGGATCAAATTTAGGTCCATTATATTTGTGAAGTAAGACCGTTCTATTTAAAAACACTAAGACATACCGTTTTATTGTACCACGCTTTCGTCAGGAAGATGAAGTATGAATGAACTACAAGCAGAATATACACAAGCACGAGCAAGTGGTGCGCATACCAAAATGCATTGAACCCGGCTAAATGGTGCAATGGCGAAGGCAACTTGACCACACTCCTCCTAAAGAAAGTAGTGGCTAGTGTGAAAGAAAATGCCATAATGATAATCATTAGGATGCCGGTGACACCTGGCACGCTCGCTACAAGAGACCCATAGGTCGGCTGCTTGTAGTGGAAGTTTGAGCCAAGATAGAATAGAAATTTTTCATGTGGGCACGTGATGAGTCGGGGGAAGTCACATGTCACATGTGCTAATGTATGGAGAGCAGTTCCTATTGCAATTGTAACTGCAATGACCTGCAGTGCCAAAACTCAGAGAGTTGATATATGTTTTCTCTTTTTTCTCAGTGTTTATAGCTTTTCTACATAATTAACTGCAGTATCTCATGCATACCTTGTGAAAGTTTATATTATCATCAAAAGGTATAACCCGGCTAAGAGCAGTTGACCTTAGGGTCGTCAGCGTGTTTCTACAAACAGGTACCAGAATAAGTGCCATGTTCAATTTTAATGTCTCTGCTGCACCTTTTGCCACACATACACAAGAACCCATCACCTCAAATGCAGCTCTTCTTTTGTATTGCTCGAATTTCCATGCAAAAAGTGATACATTGAGAGTGATCCAGAGGGAGATGAGCCAGATGCGCTTCCAATGCTCATGGATGAAATCAATTGTCTTAGTTATGGACCGGTTTAAGGGGTGTCGGTACCGTTTTGGGATCATGGTGCGTGCCAAGCTATTTGTTCTTTTCATAGCTTTGTCAGTCCCTTGGGCTGTTACCATGCCTCGTAGTAGTGTCTCCAATTGCCAAATCTTCATTGATTTGAAAAAAAAAAAAAAAAAAGCTCTTACAGATGTTGAAAATGCAGAAGATAATTACATCTGAATGCAACATGCATCAGAAGCCCCAAAAGCAAAAGGAAAAACAAAATTTTTTTATCAAAGGTACACTATCTGTAAAGGCTGGTACATCAAAATGCCATCTTGTACCTACTACTGTTGAAAATAAAGAATCCCGGTACCTCGATATAGCCAAGATCATCTGGGTCAAGTTCTTCCATAATCAATGATGCATAGGTTGCTGCATGAATCTTCAACTTGGCTAGCCTATTCGCCGAGGCACTCAATATGATAACCTGTACAAAAAATCCAATAAAGGTTATATGCTTACACCTAAAATGATAGATTTGAAAACTTGTTTGCTTTATCAACAGTACATACCTCTTTCACTTCATCTTCAGTGAGCTTTCCATCTCCATTCTTATCACACCTAATAAAAGAAGGAGAGAGAAGCATATAAGTATGAATTTTTAAATTTATTCTTTTGTTTTATTTTCGGAAAGATAAATACGATAAAAAAATTTATAATTATTACATGTCAAAGAAAATCCTTAGGCGTGAGTCGAAATTTTGATTGGTCATCTCCTCCCAGAACTCTTTCAATTCTTCTTTTGTGATTCCATTTGCTGGCTCTAGATTGCGGCGCCTTGCCAAGGCAACAAACAGTTCTCCAGCAAACTCCTTTTCAGCCATACCTAAAATCAAGTTCTCATTTAGCATATGAAACTTTACTAATTAGAATGTTTCATTGCTAACTGTGCTGCTTAATTATTCTTATTTTTATCTGGTGAGAAAGCGAAATTTCTAAACAATTTGTGATATTATATATGTTTCTGTTATAATAAAAAGTATAATTTCCTATTTATAATTGAAAATTATAAATTCCAGGAGATTTGCAGAGATCTATAAACTTTCATGTTGTGCTACTCATGTTCTTTTAATGAATGTGACAGTTCCTCTCTTCTGGCAATAAAGTCAAAAGGAATCTATTTCATAAAGAACAGGACCATATCAATTTTGATTTAAGATTGATGAAATTATATAATAAATGGGAGAAGTTTCCAAGGAGACCTTTGAAAAATTACATATTTTAATTTAAAATTAGCATCTTCTGGGCAGTACTGCACTACATGACGTACGAATGGATGGATTATAGGGATCTTTTTTGAGATTTGTTTTGCATAAATCTTGATGTGATCGGACGAATAATATATTGTGTTGTACGGTGTAACGTAACTAAGGATATGAACTCGCAAAAGAGGATATATTTCACCTATGGTTATTTTAACTAAAAGTAGCCATCCAACATTAACTAATTTGCCTCTTTTTGGAGTCATTTCTACAATTCATATTAATTCAACACAAACTGATTCTTGGGAATTCTCTTTTATTTTAAAAGGAGGTTTGACTTTCTATCATTTTGAGAGGAAAGCTGGTCTTTAAACATCCATGAATTATAAATACACAACAAAATTGAGAGAAAATTTATCGAGAGGTACATTTTTGGGGATCTATGGTGAATATAAAAAGAACTAAAAACAGGAAACATTTCCACTGTTTGTTCTTTTCACATGAGATGCATTAATACCAACATAAACGAACAAAAAAAGTAGCTAACGCCGAACAAACTTGTACTGAAAGCCCAACCAGACCAGAAAAAAAATGAAAATAGACAAAAATAGAAAAAAAATAAAACACAAAAACAAACAAAGAAAAGAAAAAAAGAGAAGAGTTGCTTATGAAAAATCTCACCAATGCATTTGCCAAATTTCTCCTTAGCGAGCCGCCCGTGCACGGCCATGTCGTCGAAGCGTTTCTCGACCGATTTCCATCCGTCTTTTCCATTGCTCGTCTTGTCGAGGAACCGCAGCCCCTTGAGCCCCTGCTGTGCGGTCGATTGCATCCTCGTCATCTTCGCCATCGTCTTCCCCGCTGTCTTCATCCCTTCCTTGAACGACATTCTCGACACCTGCTTCATGAAATGCCGTGGGCCCGCCGCTGGTCTCGGAGGTCGCCCGCTCTCTGTGCCTGTGAGTGGGACCTCGTGGATCGGAATGCCTACGTACTCCTGCGAGTGGCTCGTCATATAGAAGATCCCGAGGTGGATCGTTTGGAGCAATGGGGAATGAAGCTTTGCTGGAGGAGGTGGTTAATGTTTCAATAGTTGGTTTGGTTTGTTGAGCTGAATTATTAGTTTGGGAATGGGAATAATAATTTCTTTTGTGGAAGGAGGAGGTGAGAGTCGAGAGAGTGAGTGGATTAAATAGCCGTTTCGTGATTTGAAGAAGTCGCGCTGTGATGTGGGACAGAGGAAAAGGTCTCTCTCCTGTTCGGTTGATCTTAGATTTTTTTTTTCCGTGTGGTGTGGAAGCGAACCAACTTGAAAGAGGGTTAAATTTTGTTATTGTTGTTGCTTTAATCGATGAGATGAATTGTTTGCTCTTTTACTGTAATTGTGGAAAGAAATTCATCCACCGACAAGAGGTTAAAAAAAATGCGTATATTAATCAACCGTGGAGTTCAGATCATGCAAAGAATCAAACTAAAAGTTTGATCACCTGAGAAAGAGAAACAGGATAAATAATTATTGGTTTGTAGAGATTTCGGTACATTGGCCGGTGTCCCAAATTAACCAGTAATGTCGCCTCCTCTTCTCTCTTCTCGCGATCTCAAATATTCTCCCATTATCTCGCGAGCGAGACAGAGGCACGGAGCACGGAGCGAGACAGAGTACGAATTATTATTAAATTAAAATTTGGGATTGAAACTTAGTCTTTACCAAACAGCACCATGGATTCACACCCGCTGCCGTAATTTTTGGAGGCAGGACGGTTCCACTATTCATTCAACCAAATTTTAATTTTATGAATAAAATAAATAATTATTCAATGATATTAAAATTTATATAAAAATTTGAATTCACACGCTTCAATAATCGTAAGGATTATCAGATTTGATGATCCGACGGTTATTTCGTCCATCAGATTGAAATTTAATTCAAATTTCAATGAACATTAAAATTCCGCATGTTTCGTAATTTTTTTCTATGGTATAAGTGTATCATAGATTTTTTTTTGAGTCTATAACATGTTGGATCAACTAAAATATAAACAAAAAAATACTGTCTATAGTTAAAATTCGCACTATTTAAATTAAATCAAATCTTTTAAAATCTATAATAGTGAATGTACCATAAATTTTAATGACAGCGAATATGAACTCATAGCAATATGTCAAGGAGTTCACTTTCTCAACTCGAATCTAGTATTTTTGGTTTAGTGTTATTGTTGTTCTTGTTACGTTATTATCACTTTTTTAATTATTGAAGTATGTAAACTTATATTACTTGAATAATGTTACTTTCTTCTTGATTAGTTAATATTAAATTGTTTAAATGTTGTCATGTATTTGTATGGATTAAACATAGTTGTGTTGTAAATTTTCATATCATACTGTACGATTAAATTTGACATGCTTATGAACATTTCTTTTATTTGCTAGTATTTAATTTGGTGTTTAAAATGTATGTTTAGAATTGAAATAAATAAAAAAAGAGATGAAAAATCTAGACTGACTTGGTACTGAGTGAATAAATATTACGATTTTACCCTCCCATTCTAATTACTTAATTAGAGATAGTCCATTGCAATCTATATTTACAATTTAATAAAAATATAGAAAAAAAAAGGGAAATGAATTCACATCTTATGATGTAAAACGGATGAGAATTTCTAGAAATTTTTATTTTTTTGAGGTAAGTAAGTCGATGTCTACTTTGATCATTTTATTAAAATAAATAAAAAAAAAGATGAGAGGGGAATGATGAGAAAGAATGTACAATAAAATCTCTAGGAATTCAAATTCCATTTTTTTTTCTTCATGAAAAATCTGAAGGATGCAAATTCCATTTTGGCATTCCCCTAAATTATGGGAAAGTAATTGCTTTTTACTCCAATCATCATCGATCGAAGGTGCGAAGAGCGTCACTTCTTAATTTCTTTTGTTATTTCTGTCAAACTTTAATTATGTTTATGCATACCAATTTTTCTTTAAAGTATAAAAGGAGAATTAATGTTTTGCTGCTTAACTTTTTAAGAAAAATTAAATTGATTTTGAAATGTTTATTTGCATAAAATTGGTTGTTGAACTTTTGTACCGCAATCTATCATCGATCAAAAGTGCGAAGAGCGTCAATTCTTAATTTCTTTTGTTGTTTCTATCAAACTTTAATTATATTCATGCATATCAACTTTCCTTTAAAGTATAAAAGGAGAAAATTTAAATTGATTTCTAAATATTTATTTGCATAAGAATTTAGAGACTAACATAATTATTTTTAAAAAAGTTAAGGAACCAAAGTATAAATTCTCCCCAACTATAAAAGATAATTATTTGCTTTGTTTTATCTCAAATACTCACGTCATATATTGATGAGTGCTGATACTAATTACGCTCTTAAGTTGTTGTTGTCGTTTATGAATGCAATAATTTCATGAGAGCACTTAAAAGTCACATCTTTTAATCTTTTTATCCTTTCTCATCTTTTGCACCTTTCATCTTTAGTTGATACAACCTTCCATTACAGTGACTGTCTACTGCTTTTTTTAATTTTTCAACGCAATATTTATTTCGTTACAGGATGATATTGGTTGGCTGTGTTGCATTTTCTTGGATGCATATATTTTGATGACTCATGATGGAAACAGATATCTAAATTCTGGTTCTGGAATCTAGTTTAGATAGATAAAGATTATCCCATATAACACAAATATAATATAAATAATATAATTTCAACCATAGAGTTCGGATAAAAAGGGATACACACATCCGCTCTCATGATCTAATTCCTATAAAAAAACATGAACATATATGAAACTTAATTGCTGGACTACATTAAATGCCATGTCATTATTCATCAAAATCTCCTTGTTTTAAGGTATCGTCAGAATAATTTTACATCTAATCTAGTATGATGTATGAACTAAAAATTATTTAGTTTATATTTATAACAATTGTAAGTTATGCTAGCTGTTTAGTTAGGATTGGTGAATTGAGCGTAGTTTCTGTGAAGTTTCAGTATATAGATACAAGTGAAAATGTACATTCCATAAAGAGCGAAGGTTAGAATATACAACTATTATAGAATTCACATACTCTGTTATATTTTTTTTCTATAATAAAAATGTAACATAATATTTATGAGTTATTGATAAATAAGGTCTAATAAATTATAAATAAAAAAATATTTTTTATAATTAAATTTGGACTGTTTAACATTACTGACAATAGAAATGTCATAATTTTTTAATGACAGCAGATATAGACCACTATTAAAGAGCATTGTAGAATTTTTAAACGTATTGGAAGTTCGAACGTTTAGCTAGACAAAGAAGAGATGGCACTTATGCAGAAAATTTGCGGAAGTGTTGCATCATCCCCTCACTTCTTCATCTTCAGTGCATTGGCAAATCGTCGGAAAAGAAAACAATAATGCCAACGCCAATTTCTCCGAATTTATATTCTCTGCTACGTTACATTATGTAGCGTAGCGTATTGTTCGTCCGATTATGTTGAGATTTATACACGATAAATCTCAATAAAAAATACTATAAAATTTTGTGTGATTGTGTTGAGATCCGTATGATTACTATATAACGCAGTGTTATACAATAAATCCAATTTCTCGTTGCAAACTGAGATTTTGGTTAAAATTAAATGCGCAATAATAAAATGGGAGGCACGTTGTAGAGGCAACCTACCCCACGCCACACTTGTCCCAATCTCTCAATCAATTTCTTCTTTTCTTTTTTTTTATTTTACACCGATTTTAAATTCGAAAGTTCTATTCGATTCCTCTGTTTGAATACTGACAATTTGGTAATTGGTAGCTCTTCAACAGTTGACATTTTCGTACCTTGAAGCAAAAATAATTTTAAATGGACAGTGTATTGGTTGTGATTTTTCTTTTATAATTTAATCTATATTTTATTTACATAATATATTTCTTTTTTTTTTCCTCTTTCAGATTAAATAGGAGCCGGCGAAATAATGCAGCGCAATTAAAGTCAAAACAATTAAATTCTGAGTATAGAAAAATAATTAAATAACAAATCAAAATTAGCCCGCATATAGAGTTCAAAGTTGCAATCTTTATTTTTCTTCTCTATTTATTAATTGTTTATATGGTGACATAGGTATACAACTATACAAGTATAAATGATGAGACTTTTTCTTTACTTGAAAGATTTCTAATAAAGCATTGACCTAACAGGCACATGGGTTGTACTTTCATGACACAAATCATTATTGGAATTGGAAGCTCAAAACCTAGTTTTATGCGGAGATTGATTAATTGGATGTAATATTTGAATTTATATATTTTTTTTATTACGTTGTATTATATAATATCGTATAATATAATGTATTGTATATTTGATTGTGTTAAAATTTATATAAAATATTTTTTTTAAAATTTTTATAATCTGTTCGTTAGTATGATGTATAGCGCGACAGAACATTAGAACCCACAACTTTTGACATCCTTAGCTTACAATAATAATATATCATTGTGCATGTTTTTCTTTTTTCTTTTTGGGGAACTTTATAGTTGTATTATATGGATGAGAATGCTTGACAAATATTAAAAAGCAGGAAGGAACAAAGAGTAAATTAATTATATCAATAGTTCATAAAATATTCTATGTTTATTGTTTTGAATTTTAAAGTTTTTAAAATATCATTTATGTAATTATGTCGTAAAGTTTTTAATATTTATATCAGATTTATCCTACTTTTAGAATCTATTGAAAAAATAATATAGTTATCAAATTGTGATTTATTTTTAATTTTTTATAGCATTATAACTAACATTAATTAATGTAGTTAGACAAGCAATACAAAGATATGAAACTAATATAATTATCAATTCATACATATCAACCAAATTGATAGTTGGATTGATGTTCATGTCATCATAAATAATTGAAAAGAATACTCACATGCATCTAACCATAAATATCATTTTAAATTGTTGCTATCATGGAATTTCACATAATTAACTACACAAATATAAAAAAAGATCGGATTGATTTTAGTTATATAAACATTTTTGACACACCAAATGATGAAACACATATATCTTTTAATAAGAAGAGAAAAATAAACAAAGAACCTGCTTCATCACTTAAACAGAGATATCATTAATTTCTTTGGTCTTAAATCTCTGGTCAAACTCACACACTAAATAAATAGAAAATAAATCTTCTTTTCTTTTTCCTTTTTTTCTTCCAATTTCTGGCTATTGATGGACTGATAAAAGCGCGTTTCTTCCAATGAGATTTCGTACACCTAATTAAGCTGGATGTTACTGGTACTTAATTGAACAGAAATAATATATGGAATTATGATCATGTTGCATTTATTTTTCTGTTTTGAAACAAGCTGGATCTTGTTCATGGTCTTAAAACCGAAAGGAAAATCACAGAATAGTACAAAAATTAAAGCTGGTTCTGATAAGACCTGATCAATTAAGTATAACATGAAAAGTCTGGAGATATTTTGATGCTAATTTATTTTTATTAGATTCTAGTGCATCTGATGGATTTAGTTTTATTTGACCATTGAAAACCTGAATCAGCTTCTTAATTTCAATAAAAAGTTTTAAAGAAAAAAACTTAATTTGTGAGAATCAACTTTTGATCTAGTGACAAAAATAATTCATATAGAGGGTTGTATGTCTGAAACTTGAACGAGAAATTTTTTACAGACATTTAACCTCTCATCTTTATCTAAAAAATGAAAAAAAAATTATGTTCGCATTTCATATAAAAGTAAAGTTTATATGAACTGAAGAACTGTTTGAAACCTAAAAAAATAAACATATTAGCTTAAAATATTATTTAAACTTTTAATTTTTTTTAATAAAAACTGCAGATCTAGCACAGTAATGATAGGTTTCACTTTTCTACAAAGAAATGTAGGTTCAAAATCCAAAAAAAAATATTTAAAAAATAATAAATGTCGGGGCTAATGGGCCTTATTTCAAAAAAAAAATGTTTTTAATAAAACTAAAAGGTCCATAATTGCTTTAAATGAAAGTACTAAAACAATTAATTTTCTAATACAGGAAAAGGAAACATCAAAGCTTGGCTTATGAAAAATATCTAAGATATATTGAAGTTATTAGTTTGTCACTTCAAATTTGATAAGTTTATTGATGTCATTAATTAAATTAAACTTTCATTTTTTTTCCTTGCATCTCCTTCAGAAAATGAAATGCCTCAACCATCCTAACAACCGCTAATTAATTAAATAAAAATTTTTCTTCATCATGCCTTAATAATTTGACAAATTAGACCATGAATAGTATAAACTATACACCATGATAGCTACTTTCTTTTTATCATAATAAAGAACAATCATTGAATTATTCAATGATAATTAAAAATTCTAAATGTAAGGTATTTAAACAGAAAAGAATTAGTCTTTGCATCATTCCAATAAAAGATGAACTGTAATTAATCATGCAAATTAATTTAATTTTATGCATGAGGAAAGAGAGACTAAGACTAAGATGTGTGAGGTAAGATGCTCTGAATATAGATGGTAGGAGAGATTAGTAGTGGTCTTCCTCTAAGATTTGAATTTCATTCCAAGAATTTCTCTTCCCTTTTTTGATCTATTTTTCTTCTGAAATTATTGACTTCAATTTTTGGGAAATTTTAATTTATTGTGACTAAAATATACTTATGTCACAAATTGGTATGAAAATTGGAGTTTTCCCACTATAGTGAAATTTTCAATTTTATCCTAAATATTTAACCTTATTTTTTTCTTTATTTATTTATTTTAGTAATAAAAACAGACTGAAAAACCTCTTTATTATTTTATTTTTACTGTTCACTTCTCCATTTTAAGTAGCGGGATGGTGCAATAAAAGTTAAGAAGAGAGATAAGCTTAGAATAACTGAGAAGAACAATAAGAAAAAATAGGGAAAATATTGACTTGGTATTGGGGTAGAGAATATTAAAAAGCATTAATCATGATTCTATTTATAATTTTACCTGAACATGTGGTTAAATAAAAATGGATGGAGCAACTTGATTGAGATAAGAGGTTGAATGATTAAACTTATTACAGCATGCAGTTGACATGAGGTATGACTGAATAAAATAAATATATATAATATGTCCAATTACTCCTTAGCATTGTGTTAATTAATTGCAAGAATCAAATCTTCTGTAAATTCTAGCACAAAATGTATTTATATCATTTTATGCCAAAAAAGGTGAAGCATTTGTACAAAATTATAGGTTTGAAACTTAATTGAGAAATTCCTCATAGATATTTAAAATCAAGAGGTTTCATTTTCACTTATGTTTGAATGCTCTTTGCTATGTAAATATATTCAAAAAAAAATTGAGATTCATTAACAATGACTTAACTTGGCAAACCTTGATAATGCTTTCTTAAATAAAGTAACTTTTTTTTAGAATGAAAACAGTTATGAACATGTTGTTAGCCTTATATTGGTTGGTATATCACTTTTCATGTGATTTAAATATCATAAATATTCAATCAAATATTGTTAAATATGGAATGTTATAATTTTCAAATCATTTGGTGAATACTTAAATACTTGTATGAAATTTCATATTCTTTTAATGTGTAAGGTATAGATGTCGGATTTAAAATTTGTAATATTGATTACTTTTTGTAGCCATCAATTATTAAGTTAATAATGTCAATGGACCCGATCCTTAAAAGCTTCTACTTTACATATGCATGTTGTGCCAATATTAATCTAATATGTATTGATTTTTCAGAAAAATTTCTTTTTGCATTTGTGCTAATAAGATACTTGTAGAACGTGTTGAAATTCATTTCTTTTTGCAAATGCTTTGTTAATTGATTGTTTGATCTACATGTAATCGAAGTATTTGACATACTTCCCAACATTTCTGTTTGATTATAAATACAATTTATAAATTTCATGTAACTTAAAAATCATCTGATACTCCATCAAAAGAATATGAAATTTCATAAAATTTTATTTAATTTTAATAACTTTTGATGGAGTAACAAATAATACTTAAATTGCATAAAATTTGAAATACAATCAATCTATAACTTCAAGAATATGTAAATATTTTTTTTCTATTTTTAAAATTATTTCAAATTGATTTGAAAAGTTATTGTCAAAATTGTCAATTTAACCAATGTCAATGGATCCCATTTTTACTTGCTTCCGGAATCTTGACAATATTTTATCGAATAAATTCTAAGAAATTTTAAAGATAAAAGTTTATAGACATATTCTTATATCTATAACTTAATTGTAGTTCAAATTTTATATAATTTAAGTATTATTTGTTATTTTCTCAAAGATCATTAAATCTAAATTATCATAAATTTCAAAAAATTTAATGAACGTTAGCACTTGCATGAAATAACAACATTTCTAGATATAACATACATTAAATATTAAAAAATATTTTTTGATAATTGTTAAGATCGACAAGTTAATTCATTGTCAATGAACTTTTATCCTTGAAAACCTAACTGAGACTAGAGAGAGTATGAATGCAGAAAAAAGAAGAAGATCAAAGGAAAAAAAAAAGAAATGGAATAAATAGCGTCCCACTCAGAAATAATATCAATTAAAGCAGTTGTTGTTGTACTATTTCAAAAAAAGAAATGGAATAATAGGTCATTGCCTTTATCTAAAGAAAAAAGCAGGTCTTTGACTGCTTCCATGAATATTCCATTATATCATTTTCTTCAAAGCACCAAACAAAAAGGATGAGACTCGTGGTTCTTTTTAGTATTGAATAGGATAATAAATGTCTTGCAACTTGAAATTTGGAGATGGCATTTAAAACCAAAGTGCTAGTAAAATAAGTTACTGTCATGTATAATCTTAAAAAGTTGAGTGGTAACTGTCAGAAATTGAAAATTCTAATGCTTTAATTTTATTCCGTCTATAAAAATATTTTAACTTCACTTTAAAATGCCGTATTTTTGTTCAGTAATTAAAGTACTCTAAAATACATAAAAGGAGTGATAATTACACTCCTTATTTGCACCCAAGTATTTGAAACTAAGAGGTACAAAATTTGAGGTGCAAAATTTAAATTTAAATTTGAGGTGCCTAGATAGAGGCTTGTAATTTCTTAATTCATCAAAGATTGGTTCTTTATTCAAAATTTCACTTCTCATATTGATAGCTTTGTGAGTCTTTTTGTTAGCAGTGATACTTGCAAAGTGAAAATTTGAAACAATTTCCACACGTAACACATATTCATGTCTAGTTTAAAAATAGGTGCATGTCAATTTCTTTTTTTAGAAAAAATAGTCTCAATGAATTACCGATTCTATTACTGTTACGGCAATAAAGATCTTAAGTTGTTACTTGCAATAACAAAGCAAGCAAAAACAAAAAACAAAAACAAAACAAAACAACTGCTATAACAAGTTCTAAAGTCAAGAAACAACATCCACACACAAAAAGCATAAAGCAGCTACAACATAAAAGATCAAAAAGCTGAATCTAGTGCTAGCTATCTCCAGCCTAATCAAAATTATCCTCAGAGGAGGAGGTGTGAATGTGTGATGCTCCAGTAGTTGCACCGGACCACCAATTCTGAAAGAAAGAAATAATTATATGTGATCTGGCATATTTTATGTGTCTCAGAAATGAATGTGAGATTGTTTCTCTCCCCAAATGATCCAAAACACACAACCTACAAAGACTACAAGAACATCTCTACTAGCTCCTAATGTCAGCTTTGGAAGACCCCTAACACAATCCAGGAAGAGAGGAAAGAAATGGAGAAATTAAGATCTGTGGGTTGCACCTGAACACAATTCAGGAAGAGGCCTGTGGCATCTTCAGCCTCTAATTAAGGCACAAGAGAAACATATTTTGTTTCTTTTAGAGTCGTTGATATTTTGAGAATAGTACTTTTCGTTATTATACTGATTCTTTCACGGTGTAATATCCCTTTGTCGTCCATTTCCAGAGTTCGTCATTGTGAAAGGATAAACGATGAAAGGGATATGGTGGGAAGAGTTGGAGAAAGAAAGAGACGGATCAGATGGCAACGAAATCCGGATTCGCATGTGCTATTTTTCTTGAGAAACCTTGCGGTTCAAGTTCTTTTTTATATATGCATGGAGGTTTGAACTGATGATCTATTGGAGCTCATTCTAGTTAACTATTATTTATGTTTTTCATATCCGTTGTTGATATATAAAAATATATAGAGTAAAGGTAGCGTGAACTTAAGCTTATCAATATTTCTGATGAGTTTAACTCAAAAATCTATCAAATCGACTTTAAATAATAAATCTAATTTACTCAATAAATTTTTTATATCAAAATTTTATAGGATACACAATTTTTTTATTTTAGAACTTTTTAAGTATTTATTTTGATTTTTTTTAAACGACCTATTCTAATATTCAAATATTCATTATTTTATTATTATTTTAAAATCATCTTAAAAAATCTTAAACAAATAGTTAGAAAACTCTTAAAATAGAAAATTTTGGTATCCTATGAGATTTTAATATGAAAAATTTATTAAGTAATTTGAATTTGAAATTTTAAACCAAGTCGATATATTTTTAAGTTAAGCTCATCAATCTTTTTGGTAAGTTTAAACTCACGCCAACTTTAACTCAAATATATATATATATATATATATATATATATATATATGTGTGTGTGTGTGTGTGTGTGTGTGTGTGTGTGTGTGTGTGTGTGTGTTAGAACAACATGTGCTTCATATCTCTTCTCAAAGTTTCCTCCCATCTAAATTTCATCTTCTCTCTAATCCTTTTATAATTAATTTTGGGATCATATACTTGTTTTTCAATCCCACAAAACGATCAGATATAAATTTGCTGCTGGCCTGATCAAGCACCTTCATGATCTCTAAGTTTATGACCATGTCTGCACATGTGGCCAAGAAGGAAAGAACAGGAAATATTGTTTATTGATTCAATTATTCCAACTTAACAAACCAACATTAAGTCAATATCCTACCTACATCAACTCAGGTCGGTCTTCACATCCAAACCAATTATCATATTCAGTATTGAATTTGATAATATATATATATATGTGTGTGTGTGTGTGTAATAAATCATTTGTTGTTCAAGCATTTCATCGAATATTTTCTGGACAGTGCAATTTTAGCATAAAAAACAACTAGTAATTCATAAATTAAAATTCTATTACATTATTTGAATATTGAGGGGGGTTTCTAATTAAATTTTGATATCTTAACTAGGGACAAAAAGGTCAATTTTCAGTTAATTTGTCCTTGCTTGCTCGGAAATTTGTGTGTTATTTGAAGAAAAATTGTCGTCCTTTTCAACCGTTAAACAATTTTAATTTCACATGTTTAATTTGATGGCCAATATGGCATTAATTAAGAGCCCCTGAACCGCACGTCTAGCACAATGATAATAGGACTCACTTATTTACAGAGAGACGCAGATTTAAGTCCCGCAAAAAATATTTATAAAATAATAAATGTTAGGGTTAACAAGAGCCCTTATATCAAAAAAAATTAAGGAGCCCCTAAATTCAATCTTTCATATTTGAAACTTAATCCGAATAGCATAATCAATATTTGTATATCAATAGGGTCATTTTTTTAAATTCATGAAAAATAGTAAAATTTGTATTCTATAAGATTTTATTGAACTACATCCTGAAAATATTTCGGCTAAAATATTTATGAAAACACATTAGCAAAACATGATAACAAGAACAAAATAAAAAGCTTCTGAAAGCACATTAATAATTTAAACTTTTTCATAATGAGAACAAAATAAGAAGACAAAACAAATTACATGCTCCAGATTCTGCCAACACGATAATTTTGCTCTTAATATTTCATGTATCTATTTAATTATATATATATATATATATATATATATATCTTTGTAGCATAAATATGATCTAATTTGATTAAAATTTAGAACAAACATACACAAGCAAATATAATTACACATAAAGTCATGCTAGAATATCAATTATAGTGCATTTGTGTGTTTGTTAATATTTTTAATCAATTTATTTCACATTTATGCTCTAAATTCTTCAAATCTTATAACCAATCTCTAACTCGTGTCCTTTAAATATCCGTACAATTATTCAAACAAAATCAATTAAATATATCGAAATATATGGAATATCATGCATGAAATTATGCTAGAATGAAATTTATATGCATTTAAGTTACGTAACAATTCTGAAATTTATATGTTCTTATGTTTGTTCCAATTTGGCCAGACATGATTAATTTAGTGGTGAGAACTAATAAAAGAATTCCATAAAAGCAAATTAAACAAGGACGTATGAATTATGAAAAGTCTTTACATGCTCTTTTTATGTTTTAAAAATGTGGTACCTTATTGTATTGATAAGACATGTCACCTAAGAAAGAAATGATGTGGATTATTTTGGCATCTGAGGCCAATGACACTACCAATTCTGATGTGAACACTTATGGAGTTAACACTGCCACGTATGCATGTATATAATTCGAGATTAAAGTTTATGAAAATAAAATTCGTACTGAATTTTGTGACCCTCGCAAACTAAATTTAAAAATTAAATTTCAGATCCAACGGTCCGATTGGACATACAAAAAAGAGAAATATAATAAAACTAATTAAGAAGACCACACAACACAACTCCGTTGTAGTCTAGCTGGTTAGGATACTCGGCTCTCACCCGAGAGACCCGGGTTCGAGTCCCGGCAACGGAATCTTTTTTTTTTCCTCCTTACTTTCCGAAATATGAGCTGACAACCAATGACATGGTACGTAAGACCTAAAACGGGCCCATGATTTATGCGTTTTCTAATTTCTAACGGATGAATGAATAGATTAGTTGATGAAACGTTGATATCTGAAGGACAGACCGAGCTGTGGAGGGGAAACTTCACGGCCTTCCCCCTATAGATGCTGGATATTTGCAAAAGATGCCTGAATGGATTAGTCGTTGAATCTTAAATTCAGGGCCAATAAGGCAAATAACAGTAGTGAATGTAAATTTTCACGTTCGTCCAAAAAATAAGATGGATAAAAATAAAATTTGATATAAGGGATCTCGTTAGTTATAACATTTATTTATTTTTAAATATCTCTTATGGAATTTGAACATATATCTCTCCATAAAAAGATGAAATCTATCACCACTGTACTAAACATGTGGTTCGATGACAGATAAATTTGAATAAGCACAATTGTGATCTTACAGTGTTTTATTTGGATACATAATAATGTTTCAAAATGTTTATCATAAATAACAACAAAAACTCAAAATTATAATTCTCTTTTCTTTTGTTCTTTTTTTCTTTCTTTAAAAACCCTTAAATTCAAGATACTTGTAACAGAGTTTGAAGTTAATAAAAGAGAGGGGCTAGACCCTTATTTTTGCTCAAAAAAAAAGGATTCCAAAAGATAAATTTGAACAGTTGAATTTGATATAATATCATTTTCCTGGTTGGTACATCTTTGCCAAAACATCATTATAATTTGACAAAATTTTGCTAGGTTTTGACATTGGTGGAAAAAAAAGCTTTCTTGTTGGTTCTGTTTGATGCAAATACCTTATTGTCCAATCAATCAAGCCTAATTTTTTTTTATATAAAGGCTTCCGTTAACTTCGATATTTATCATTTTCAAATATATTTTTTATAAAACTTAAATTTATACCTTTTCGTAAAGAAACGAAACTTATTACCACTATGTCAAGCTTACAGTTCTATCAATTAAGCCTAATTACCAATAATTTTGCCAACTTCATTGATTGTTCTATAAATAGATTTGGATCACTCCGTTTCAGATGAAATAATTATTTCATACTATTAATGTTGTATTAATTGTTTTGATTTCAATATATAATCAGAAATGGACGGCTCAGGTCTAACTTGAACCATTCAACAAAAAAATATGTCAACGAGTCAAACCCTCTTTGACGCTTCTATTACAGCGTGTCATTTTAGCCTTGAATTAACAGCTATTACTCTTCATTGTGTGTCACCTCCTCCCAAAATGAACCAAAACAAATCTTGATCTTAACTAAAATGAATAAATCAAAAGATTAAATGATAACCGTCTCGCAGTTTTGATTCTGTTTTCATCATTGCAAACCCGATTTCACCTCCAAAATGGAAAATTCTGCATCAAAAGACTATGTAGAGATACCTCTTGGCGATGCTCCACCACCGAAGACCACCAGAATTGGAAGCCTGTCGGCCGCGCAAAAGTTCATGACAACAATGACTTCTAGATTGTCGTCTCAGAAAGGATTAAAGACGGCGGGGCAAATGATCAAGATGAAAAGGAAGCAATGGAGTGCGCGATCCGGCCTCAAGGGGTTGCGCTTCATAAATAAGGCTTCTAATGGGAAGGAAGGATGGAAAGCAGTCGAGAAACGGTTCGATGAGATGGCGGTGAACGGACTATTACAAAAGGAGAACTTCAGCAAATGCATTGGTGAGGATGTAATGCTCCAATAATTTTTATCTCCAAACAAGTTGTCCGGATTTTATCCTTAATTTAGCTTGTTTTTGCTTTCTTAAAGGCATGAATGATTCAAAAGATTTTGCCGGTGAGCTGTTTGTGGCTCTTGCCAGACGCCGAAATATCGATCCTGAGAACGGAGTCACAAAGGATGAACTGAAATTGTTTTGGGAGGAAATGACTGATCAAAACTTTGATTCCCGCCTAAGAATCTTCTTTGACATGTAATTGTTTCCACTAATATTATTATATTAGAATGAAAATTTGAAAAAAAAAATAGATTAAAATCAAAATTGTTAAATTTATGTATAGATTATAGACTTTCTATCTTATGTTCATTTCATCAAAAAATATGAAGTAATTATTCTAATTTGTAGGTGTGACAAGAATGGTGATGGAAAGCTTAGCGAAGATGAGGTGGCAGAGGTATTATGAAATTACTTTTTTTCCTTTCTTTTTTTTATTTTATTCCTAGAAAAATAAGAATCATACAAGTTTGAATGAGAAGTCTTACCCCTTCTAAGACTGAACAAGGTTCATCCAAATTGTTTTAAAGATATAATTCTTGATAATTCTAAAAATATTGTGTTTTGACAAATAAGTTCAATTCATTGGTTTGTTTCTGGTAGATTATTTTATTGAGTGCCTCAGAGAATAAGCTCGGTAAGCTGAAGGCAAATGCCAGGACATATGCATCTTTAATCATGGAAGAACTTGATCCCGATGATCGTGGCTATATCGAGGTATAACTTTTCAACCGCAAGAAGAAAAACTATACACAAAACATTTGGAAATTAACAGCCCAGATATTATATTAATTGCTTGAACTGTTCTTCATCGATCCTCGAATAAATAGGTTAACCTATTGCCCTCTTTTATCTATGTAGATTTGGCAGCTTGAGACACTACTCCAAGGGATTGTGAGTGCACAAACTGGTGATGAGATGACAAAGAAAACAAACAGCCTTGCGAGAACTATGATTCCGAAACGTTATCGGAGCCCAATTTTCCGCTTCATAAGCAAGGCTTCTGATTTTGTGCAAGAGAATTGGAAGCGCATATGGCTCCTCTCCCTATGGATTGCAGTGAACTTGGTGCTATTTGTCTGGAAGTTCAATCAGTACAAGAAGAGTAAAGCTTTTCACATCATGGGTTATTGTGTGTGCATAGCAAAGGGTGCGGCGGAGACCCTAAAACTTAACATGGCTCTTATTTTGATACCGGTTTGTAGAAACACGCTCACATGGCTGAGGTCAACAATTTTGAGTAGTATAATCCCTTTTGATGATAACATAAACTTTCACAAGATTATTGCATTGGCGATCACCATTGCGACATTTGTTCATACTATTATGCACGTCACATGTGATTTTCCAAGACTCATTACTTGTCCAAGAGAGAAGTTTGAACTCATGCTTGGACCCAATTTCAACTACAAACAACCGAACCTCGTCACTCTATTGATAAGCCCACCAGGATGGACTGGCGTTTTAATGGTCATCATAATGGCATTTTCATTTACACTTGCAACCCATTTTTTTAGACGGAGAGCAGTTAAGTTGTCCACACCTTACCGCCACTTGGCCGGATTCAATGCCTTTTGGTACGCTCATCACTTGCTCGTGCTCGTGTACGTCATGCTAGTGATTCATTCCTTCTTTTTGTTCCTCACCAAAGAGTGGTACAAGAAGACGGTACATCTCAATTCTCAGATCAAATTATTCCGACTATTTGATATGAATTCTTTTTTTTATCATTTTTTATACTTATCTCTGTTCAGACATGGATGTATCTCATGGTACCAGTGCTCTTCTATGCATGTGAAAGAGTTGTCCGGAAGTTTCGTGAGAGCAATTATGACGTAAGCATTCTAAAGGTAAATAAGCTTCATACTCCAATATCTTTAGCTAATGTGGTAAATTGAAGTAGACATATTAGAGAATAACTATATTTACTTTGTGTGCCCTGTAGGCATCCATATATCCAGGAAATGTGCTATCAATACAAATGAAGAAGCCCCCGAGTTTCAAGTACAAGAGCGGAATGTACGTTTTTATAAAATGCCCAGATGTGTCACCTTTTGAATGGTAACTAACTAAAATCTAAAACTTTCAACATTTAAGCAAATTGAATTTAAGTTGACAGTACTGGCGATAACTCATAGTTTCTTTCTGTTATAGGCACCCATTCTCCATTACTTCAGCACCAGGAAATGATTACTTGAGTGTGCATATACGCACTTTGGGGGACTGGACCTCTGAACTCCGGAATCTTTTTGGAAAGGTTAATTCAAATCTGACATAATGATAGCTGTTTAAACCAAGTTCTCTTGTAGTTGACACGGGATGTCAGAGACTCAAAGTTACTGATAAAAACTAGGTTTATTTTTCCTATGCAGGCTTGTCAGACTCAGGTTGAATTAAAGAAGGCAAATCTTAACCGACTCGAGACAACAGTCATTGCAGACAATGAGGTCACACAAACAACCATGTAATATAACTGATCTTGTAAATCTTTAGTTCCTTTTTCAGAACAGTTGGTTATATTTAAATAGAATTGCACATGGAGTATTTTCGGTCCATCAAGGTACCAGCAGATAGATATATAATAGGTGAGTTCATGAGCCTCATTTGTATCTGTGTGGCCACATTGTATCAAAAAACACCTTGTTTACTTCTATATTCTTCACATAAATTTGTGACTATAATAAATGGTTCTGTAAATTAGATTCCCCAAGATATTCATTGACGGTCCATATGGTGCACCAGCACAAAACTACAAGAAGTACGACATCCTTCTGCTAATTGGACTTGGAATCGGCGCAACCCCAATGATCAGCATATTAAAAGATCTCCTCAACAACATAAAAGCAAACAAGGTCATATATATATCCTACTGCACCTTCACTAACAATTCATCAGGAAATGATAGTAATAATAACATGTAGAGTTTTACATTGAATTGTAAACAGGATCTTCAGAACCTCCATTGCATGAAGGATGATGAAATGGGATGTGCAAAGGGACCCGAGAGAGCATATTACTATTGGGTGACGAGAGAACAAGGCTCGTTCGAGTGGTTCAAGGGGGTCATGAATGATGTTGCAGAGAGCGACAATGATGTAGGGCCTCTGATTAAGCTTGACTCTTATGTTTATCTAATTATTGAATTTTTGTTATTAATTGTAAGGTCTTTACATGGATACAATTGTCAAATATATATTTATATGAATTTTTCAATTATAGAATGTGATAGAAATGCACAATTACCTCACAAGTGTTTATGAAGAAGGTGATGCGCGGTCGGCCCTCATAGCAATGGTCCAATCACTACAACATGCCAAAGATGGTCTTGATATAGTCTCCGGCAGTCGGGTATAAATTTTGTCATTTAATTAGATATTTTTCTAAAACTTAAAATCATAATGGATGCAAATTGTTTGCCGACATTTGTAGATTCGAACCCACTTCGCAAGACCGAACTGGAGAAAAGTCTTCTCGGATCTTGCCACCGCTCACGAGAATTCTCGTATAGGTTAGTACTACTGCACAGTCAAATTCTTTTAACGTATTACCAGTATGATCAGTACGTTTGATTTCTGACTTGTAAAAATTCCTGTAGGTGTGTTCTATTGTGGGTCTCCAACACTGACAAAGACGCTAAGAGACTTGTCGAAAGAGTTTAGCCATACTACAAACACACGCTTCCATTTCCACAAAGAAAATTTCTAAATGTACCAAATTTTTTATTTCTCCTTTTTTGACACAAGTGCATGAAAACCGCCAGTTTATATTTAATTTTTGTAGGATTTAAACAAAAAATTAAAAACCAGTATTAGAGGTCTCTATGTACATAGCAGTATATAAAAGAAGAATGTATGTCATACTAAGAGGTAGTCATCTTTTTCTCAATTTTTTCTATTTTGTATGATGTAGCTAGCCTACCTTCATGGGGTAAATATTATAGGTCTATAAAAAGTACATCTTATGCATCTATTAAGAATATAATCTTTCACTGTAAAGCTAGTTAATTACTCGGATTGGCATTCTAGACATATTATAAAAATTTATCTTGTGTTTGCTTTGTTTTCTTGAAAATTTCTCCTTTATTTGTTTGATATTTTTTCCATAGAAAAACCAAATAAAGGAAAAAAGAAAAAATTTTAGATTAAAAAAAACTCGAGGATTTAGAACCAGCTTATTGCGCCACACTGGTACTATTATCTTTTTAGGTTTCTATTTCCATTAGTTTTGTCCATAAAATTTAATATAGAAATTTACACACGCCTTGTCAACCGATCACATCTCGTCTGTAAATTATCTTTCACTGGTACTAAAGCTGAGAACAATTAAACTGTGAATGAGAAAGGTTAAACTGTTATCTTGGGACCTAATTGGTACCAGTGATTAAACCACCTACATTAAATATATTTATATGTATCTCCTCTCTTTTAGTGCGGACAAGAACGCTGCAATTGTGAACTAAGATCCGGTTAAGCGCTATATAAGCATGTACTGTGTAAAATGAATTTATTTGGGATTTCAAACAAATTACTTGTTTATGTAACATGTAATTTACCTAAAGTCTCAAACAAAGTGCAAAAATAAGTGCATAAACCTACCTTCACAGTGGCAACATCATTGAGTTGGCTATTGTATTCAATGGTGGATCTAAATTGGAGTAAGTTCAAGCCAATGTCCATCTTTAATTTTCAAAATCAATAATAATTATATATTTTTCTCTTCAAAATTTGATAAATTAAATACAAAATATTAAATATACTCAGACTTAAATAGCTAACACTAAGAAAAATAGTCGTCATTATTAATTTTGTGTCTATACTTATCGGACATTCTAAATCCACCACTAATTATATTCTTCATTGCACCTTTACAAAAACTGCTCCTACATCAAAAAGACCTTTCCTTGAGACCTTACCGAAGTTTACTAATACCAGAAATGTTACACTATATACCTATGGCAATATACACTAAAGAATCTTCTCATCCATTTGTGGAAGAAAAGAAAATCAAAAAATTAAAATATGGAATAAGATGTTATTCTCTGTTTTACTGATATTAGAAATATTAAAAGCTGAACATGTCTTGCTACTGTAGTTCTACAGGAGCAAAAAAACAGTAGCTTCTTTGCATCATCCGCCGTCTGATCTCCATGCTTTTTTATTAATGTCCCATGCCAAATGTTCTTGCTTCGGTTTCTTTGGGCCGGCTCATGTTTGGGCATTCTATGTTGTTCTGCTATTATTTTGCGTGCTTTTGAGCCTTATGTACATTTAGACCATTCATTTTGATCTCAGCGATCCTGATTAGTTTTCTCAAGACAGTTCTGTTTGTTATATTTTAGTGTTGCGTGTGTTCTTCTATGTCATATTGGTCTTCTTTTCCCTCTCTCCTGCCGTGCGTCTTCTCTAGCTCTTTTTTTATTTGTTTTCGTGTGTGCATGGTGTGGGGAGTTTTGTCTTTTTTATTTTCCTTTCTCCAAGACTATAACTCTTCTTATTGGTGCGTTTGTGGCTATTTAATTCCTGCCTTTTGAATCTTTGCCGTATAAGTCCTTAGTCCTTACATGCCTCATTTTTAATAGGTCAACCTTTTTTTTATTTTAATTACTTTTTCATTTAATTTCTATTATTTTTTGTGCTCTACTCTTTTCATAGCTTATTTGTAAAATACAAACTACAATAATAATAGCAAAAAGTGAAAGTTTAGTAGAGTTTTGATTAACCCAATTAGTTATGCGAAAATTAATCATAAAACTAATGTTAAGAACGGTTTTTATTAGGCCAATTTGATAGACAAGATAATATGACGGAGTCTTTGTTTTCCTACCTCCTAATATTCTATTGGATGACTGGTTGGGGATTTTTTGATAACTATCAATTTGATAATTTTGACAATGAATTTTTAAATAGTTTTTAAAAAATTCTTTAAAATAGAAAAATCTTTTTAGGCATATTCTTGAAGACTGATTGTGTTTCAAATTAGATGAAATATAAGTATCAATTGATATTCCATTAAGGATTGTTATTAAATATGGATCGTTAAAAATTTTATCTAATTTTGATAGTTTTTAATGGAATATCAATTAACACTTAATTACATAAAAATTTGAAACATCCTATAACTTTAAAAATATGTCTATAAAAAGAATTATATTTTAAAAAAATTTAGAATTATTTCAAAATCTGTTGTCAAATCTGTCAATGGATCCATACCCATATTTTATATCCAAAATTATATGAGGCAATTAGACCTTACAAATTGGGCGGATGGGATTGCATTTGGGTCGGATAAAGTCATATTCAAATTCCTTTCAAATTTTAGATAGGTACTAGATTCGCATTATTTCGGATAAATTAATTTCGGATTTGGTGAACTTACGGGTTGAAATAACTATATCACTCAGATCGTGCGGGTTCGGATTTTTTCAGGTTTCAGACCAATATAGATACATGTTCACTCAAGTGTGGGATTTTTATTGATTCGGATAACTGTTAGTTACGAATAATTAAGGTGTGATTTTCAGATACAAATCGAGCGGGTTGGGTTATGTTTGGATCAGATTAATTAATTTAGTTTTTCGCATATCACTTTCTAATTTATGTTACATCGGGTCAAATCTCATATCAAATTTATGTATTTTTACATTTAAATTACTCTTATTCATATCATATGATTTCGAATTTTATGAAGTCACACAATTAAACTAAGTTAGTCAAGAGTTTAAATGTGTAATGCATGATGCATGCATGTGTATCATAAATTAGCTATGTTTAATAAATAAATCTATAAATTTTTTTAATTAAATTCAAAATAATTTCTTAAATATTTTTTATGAAGAAAGACTTGACATTATCATAATATTTAAATACATATAGATATGATATATATCGAATATCGGTCTTTCTCAGTTCGGTCGACTCAGATTCGGATAGTTGTTGGTTCGGACGCCATATAATTTTAGATAGCTTCGGGTTCGGATTTTTTTCAGGTAACGGGTCATTTCAGATTTTTGGGTTTATTTAGATTCAGGTTTTTTCAGTTCGATCAATTACGGATTCAGATCATTTAATTTTCTAATTTTTAGTATATCCAAATTAGATCCGAATATCGAGTTTATCGGACGAACTATTTTGGTTGGTTCAATTTTTGCCGGGTGTAGAGGCAATTAATGTTAGCTCATCTCCCGATACAATAAAAAATAATTTTTTTTAGTTTTGTTCCCAAATGATGCATTCGTGTATTTGTTGCTGTCATATAATTAGAGGTGTAAGCCTTATTAGGAAATATAAGCTTAGGTCTCATGTAAGTATTTTTTTTATTTTCATTGGTTAACATATTGCTGCATTTTCTAATTCTTTTTCCATAGAATTTTTTTTCTCTTTTTTTCTGTGATAAAAAAGTTTCTGCTAACACAACGCTGCTCAAAAAGTTCTATTTTGATGCATTTGTTTTAGTTGTGTTGTTGTCATATATATGAGTCTTCATTTCTCACAGCAAGTAGCTCTTTGAAAAGATAAGTTGTTATTTCATACCCTCATTCTTTAGTCATATTACATCAAAATTGTGTCATTGTAGATGTTACAATAACGCACAAAGTCGGATAATGACGATATTAATTTGTTCTCTTCATATATATATATTACCTGAAAAGTACTGCGAAGCTTATTTTTCAAACAGGAGATTAGGAGATATATATTGTTAACTGATAATTGTCAGTTTGTTTAGTAGCTTTATGTACATACTTTTTTTATCATCAAGTTGCATATTTCATGAATATTTTATTGGTCTAATATATTTTTTTCATTTATTTTTTAATGGAAGCTTTGCATCATTGCTTCAAATAATCTTACTATTTTCTTAATTTCTTTTGGCAGGTATATAATTAATTATTTCCCTTTTATGTCAGTATTTTGTGCATCGTCCGTGGTTTAGTTAGTAGTTATATCTGGTGAAATATTGATATTTTTTAATGCTTAAGACCTAATTTTGGGTAGAAATGACAGGTTAAGAATTAATGTTCTCAAGGGATTGCAATTATGTTCTTGTGTTCTGTATGAGATCTATCATTTTTTAGTGATCCTTTATTTTGATCATGAATGTATGGTGTTTGTTCTGGACATGTACAATTTCATAATTTATTGTAATGATGGAAACAAGTATAATCGAATGATCATAATTCTATGACACTTACGCTTGGCAAAATTATATATTGATTATGCCTATTTAGTAACTATGGCCCAATTTTATTTATTCAACATTTGTGTTTTGATTTTTTGACTTTCAATGAAAGCAAGAACAAAAAGATTTTGCACCTTTGGTTCAAATCAAGTACTCAATATTTACTAACAAAAGTACATAATAAAAAAAAACAGGAAGACTCCATTTCAAATGTCAATAATTTTATTTATCTAATCCTAAAATAATTTTTGAAAATGATTTAGACGGACATTTCAACTTATGCTGTAAAATATTTCTTCAGTGTAATTATTTGTTAATTCACGCCCCTCTTGTAACACTCGGGTTTGTTCCGAGTGAATTATGGATGCAAATTGAACCCTGGTGGAATGACTTATTCATATGTCAACACGCTACTATAGTTGTGATGGCAGGAATTCTATGATATACGATCTCGACCGTCCAATTCGAATCCATGGTTCACTATAGTTTTTAGGGGGTTTTTTGAAATTTGTGTAGATTTATAGCGGATGGTTCGAATTGTGTGCCATAGTTTTTATGGCAGTCGATGTGAATGTGATTTTTTTTTTTTTTGGGAATATCACGGTAAACCTCTCAACTTTTTTTTACCCAAGTTAGCTTGTAACAAACAATTCTTTAGTTGCTTTGGCTAACAACTTTATTTTTACACAAGACAAACAACTAATTTCAGGTAATCAAGCTGTATTTTGTCAGAAACATCAAGAGGTACAGGCGTTGACTTGGTCAGATTCTTTTTTACGGAGCAATGTGGATCTCAATCAGTTATACTCACCTTTTGCACAAGTATTGCAATTTAGTTCATTCTTTATGTTTGAATAAATCATGGATGAACAATTTCATAGCTTATTTTAATTCATTCATACAATAATTCATAAAACCAAATACAGAAAATGATTAACATACAGTAAAATAAATCAAGAAAAAAATTATCATATGACTTAGATCAATTTCTCTTCTGGTTTTTTTATGTCTGATTAAAAACTGCAGCTTAATATATGCTTAGTTCACAGCCAAAAGCTAGTAACTGCATAAAAATGATAAATTCAATGAATCTTTCATCAGAGAATAAAACATTAATCTCAATCTGTGCCTCTGTTTGCACTTCTTTTAACCGTTAAATCTCAAGCTGTCATATACTATTTTTGGATGTGCAGAACTAACACCTATATTTTAAACGAATTGAATAAGACCATTGAGCTCTCTTCTTTTTATTAGAGTTCTTGTTCAATCAGTTATTTTCCCCCCTCTCCTTTGAGCTTCTTTGCCAAAAGGATTCATTAATTGAATCTGATACATTGGCAAAGAAGCCTCTAATCGGAGGTAAGCTAGCAGAATTTCAAATTAATTTCTTATTTTTTGTGTTATCGGTTGATCCACTGAAGTAATTTGGAGATTTTTTTCACAAAATAGAATTTTTGTTCTTCAAATAAAATTAAAAAAAATTTGAACTAATTACAAGGAAAGAATTTTGAAATAGAAGGCAAAAAGGTATCATGCTTTTTTGATACATTTCAGATACTTTCTTTGGATAACTCGTATGGTTCTTTATCTAATAATCAAAATTTCAGGGGAGCTCAGAAAATTGTGAGTCTCAAACCTAAATTCAGAGAGAATGGCTCTAAGCACGCACGCAAAGTTCTTCATAATCCTCGTGTGTGCTGGCCTTCTCTCCTTCATTCTCGGCATCGCTGCAGAACTGAAGAAGGTTGGTAACTTAGTACATATGATTGTCAATAGATTTTCCCTTATCCAAGGTAGATACATATACCAGATACTTTTCACGACATGAAACAAACATGGCCGTAAACAAGCGTTGTATTACATAATGCTTTTGTTATATATAATCCATGCACATTGTAAACACATTGCACCGTTCTGCGATTGTAAACATTAAGTTAATTATCTGCAATGTTGAAATGCAGCCTCCATATGGGACTCCAATTCAAGGAGCCGGAGTTGTCATCTGTAGCTTCCCACGAGATCCCTCGATTCTTTTAGGTTTCCTATCTATTCTGACAGCCATTGGTACTTCACTGCTCGGGGCAAGCTCAGTGCTCTCCGCTAAAGATATCCCAAGAAAGGCTATCTTTGGATACAAACTTCTCTACATCTTCTTCCATCTCGCCATGTAAGTCTTCTATTTTCCTCTCAATGGGGACATTGATTGAGTTATAATTAAATGTTTAAATAGCGTTCATAACGGTTGTTATAACGTCGATATGGTGTTTTGGGATGATAAATGTTATGATACTATCGATTTTTTGACAATTTATTAATGCCTTATACAATAAGGACTAAGATAGTGTTTATAATCATCTGATTTATCGAAAGTGCTATGAGATTTAATGCTTAACGTTAGTTATATATATTCTTGCTATTGTTTTTATAATTAATTTGTTTTATTAATGAGAACTAACTTTTTTTAGCTCATAATTTAAAAAGGAAAATGTTTTATTAAACAAATAGAGAAAAAATAATTTTCATCAGTGACATGAAAAATTATTATCCATAGTATTACAGTGTAATTTTACTTTTGCAAAAGGATATATAGACAAACAACTTCATTTGATGACTTTCATAATTGGCTGATTGGTTCTAAAATCTAAACTAATATTATATGTTGTTTATGATTTAGTTAGGTCATACATTAATTCCGGTATAATTAGAAAATGTTTGCTCATTGATATGATGTTTCAATACCTTAATAAATAAACAGTTAATATTATTTAAATTGAACTAAATTTTATACATGGTCTATCAAAAGCACAAAATAATTTTTTTGTTGATAATTATTAAGTCAGTTATCATCATTGTCAAACAATTTAGATATCAATATAATCTACTTTTTCTAAATTGTGTCATAATTTGTTGAATATTTTTACTTTATAACTTACAAAAAACAGTCGAAACATTCCCATAAAGTATATATTGAATCAATGGCGTCGCTATCTGCTATCTGCTATCTGCTATGCGCTATGAAAAATATTTCACCACTATGAATTCGTTGTCCACTATAATGCTTACAATCACAACTCTGAAGCAAATATTGCACGAGTACATGAATGCCTAGCATTTTCTTCCGTTTTATTATATATATTTTTTCTTTTCTTTTCTTTTTCCGAGTGGTTGTCTGTTTGGAGCTTCTGAATTCAATGATCTCAAATAAGGGTTCTCTAGACGTCAAATATTATTAGTTGTGAAAACCCATAGTCCAATATTGTAAAAGAAACTTGCTTGTAGCAAATTGGACCTCAATGTAGTAATAACAGACAAAAGGGAATAGCAGGCACTGACATGACCTTATTTTCTGACATCAAATATGGTTTCGGTACGCAGTGGCGTGGCCCTTTCTGGGGTAGGCATGATGCTGTGGGTAACAGTGACAGAGCTCCTTCACCACTTGAAGAATGTGCACCATGAGATGGCATACGCCTGCCCAACGGCCAAGACGGGTCTGTTCGGTGGTGCCGCATTCTTAAACCTCGATGCCATGCTCTTGTGGCTTGTCATCATGATGCTCGTATCAAATGTCAGAGAAGATCTCAATCGCCCTGATGATGATGAATCTGAAACCGAAGACAGCAACGTAAATGCTGGCTACTTGATATAAATTAAGGGAGGTTGCGAAGTAGTGAGAAACCATCATTTAGATCACTACTTTTGTTAATATGTATGGAATTTTTATGTATTGCCTTACATTTGTTTGTGTTCACAGGAGTAAATGTTTGTTGTGGTTTGAGTTTATTGTGCTCTAACTAGGTGCTTTACTTGGAGGCCAAATTTATATGACCTGCAAACCACTGAAACAGTTATATTTCTCATTTGATCCTTCGTTTTAGTTGAGACTCTGGATTTCTTTTAATTGCTTCCTTTTATGTTTGTCTAATTGAACCGCAAATCTAATATAATGATAATAAATCTCATCTCTCTATATAAAAAGACGCGGATTCAAATTCAATAAAAAACATTTTCAAAAAAATAAATACCGAAATTAACATAAACCTTTATAAAAAAAAAATAAAGGTAAAAGAAGATGACAGTAATTCATAGCCATTTATATGACCTGCAAACCACTGAAACAGGTCATTTTGAACCATCAAACACACTGTTTTGAAATTTCTCAATTTCTCGGATTTTAATATCAATTTGAGATTTATTATGTTCTTAGATTTAATAACGTATTTGATAGTTTCATCATGAATCAGAGAATTGAATGTTTGTGTCTTAGCCGCAAGTGAAAATCCAATTTCTATTACCGTAGACCACAATCACAAGATCCTTATGCCATGTATAGCCAAAAGATAACACATCATATTATTTGATAAATAATGCCTAGGTATTTGTTTAGTATATTACATGCTTAGTGAGTAACTGCAAGTATGAAAAATATTCATATTCTAAATAAAACAAAATTGCCTTCTCAGTTTATATACAAAGCATAATAGTTGCAGCAGAGCGGCAACCCGCATACTAGTTACTGATTAAAGATCAAATCGATTTACAAACTACAAAATTGTACTAAAATCTATACTCTCGTAAGAAAGACATAATCTAGCATATAGGTATCCCTCTCAACCAAGGAACAAAATTTTACAGATATACAACAACACAGCTCAACATAATCAACAAATAAATATCACGATCGGCCCACAGGCACTTTGACCATGCATTTGGGGTTATGACGTACACTGTACCGCTTAAATTCTTGTGTCCACAGAAATGCACATACCTCATCACAGTATGTCAATAGTATAGGGGGGTCATAATGTCATTGGATCGGGCTGGTACTTAAATTCAGGTATGTTGTCCAGCCTGTAACAGAAAACTATGTTACTGGCAGGAAAAAAAATGTTTCATGTCATCTCATCTGGTAATTGGTCTGGCCTGGTTGGTGTTCAATCCAACATAGCCAGACCCCAAATATATCATACATATTCTATATTAACCCCATCAAAATGAGAAATCAACTACCATGCCATGTCCCAAAAGCTCATCCCCAACCGGCCCCCCAACCCCAAAAAAAAAAAAATCAGAACCCCAACACTTGAGGCACAGGGAAAACAGTAATAACCTTTTCAGAGGAATAGGACGAATCACTGTCATATTTAAACAAAACACTTCGCTGTTGATTCCCGAGTAAAGCTACAATGAGCTTAAGCTCACCACCGTGATTCATGAGCTTAACTCCGAAATCCATCATATTGGATTTCAATGACAAATCCAAACCGTTGAAACCAGCCTATTTCACGAGTGATTCATTTACATAACAAATTTGTTATTTTTTTAAGTTCATTTAGTAAATTAGAGTGGTCAAAAAAGTGAAGGTCTAGAATGATATTTAATGTGTTCAAATTTTCATCATTTTTTGACCCGCTTGACTTTATACTAAATGAACTCAGAATTTTACAAATTTGACACATTAACACATGGTTTACTATAACCTTCTGTATAAAATTGATAGCATGCCACTCATCAAATAGATTGGTTTGGTAGTTTGGATTCGCCATTTAAAGCATATTAAATTAGGGGTGTCAATGGGTTGGTTGGCATTATTGTTTTTTTTTTCCAACCAACCTGATCCAACGCAGGTTGAAATTTTTTTATCCTAACCCGACTTGAGTATAATTAATCATAATTATTGTGTGAATGAATCTTAATTAAAGTCAATTTTCAAACTAATTCCAAAAAAAATACACAATTAAATGGGCTGACCAGAATCTGACCCTACCTGCGGCAGGTCAATAATTCTAGATCCTTACCCGACCCATTTTCTCATGGGTCATTTCAGGTTGGGTTCAAGTCGGGGCAAGAATTGACACCCCTAAATTACATCAACTATGGGCTTAAGCTCATTTAGCTTTACTATCGATTCTCGTGTATAATCTTGTTGGAAAGTAATGCAGTATTTTTAACATGGACATTCGAGAATGGATAAAATGAAATTATAGAAATAAAATAAAGTGAAAAGATATATGCATACCTCTGTCTGATTTTGAGCATACCAGTTCCAAGTAGCATAGGTATGCCCATAATGATACATTCACTAACTCCCTCGATTTGATCCTCTCTACCACTGTATGATGCATTGAAAAGATGCTCTGCTGTTTTCTCAAATGAAGCCAACATCAGTACGCTATCCTTCATCTTTGTAATACCAAACCTTGTGATCCCAAGAATTTCACCCTATAAGAAAAACAACAGGAAAATGAAAAAAAAATAGGAAAAGGAAAATTATGTTAGGTCAGTTTTAGTCTCTTTTTGGCCAAAACTTGTAGTGCCTCAAATTAAGCCTGATGTTTACGAACTGCAGATCAACAGAAAGTGACCACAAGATAAATATCAAACAAATCAACCAATAAAAATTTTGGTATTAATTATGATAAAGCCTTTTACTAACCTTCTAAGTTCCCAAGAGGTACTAAAACATTATTGATGGAAAGTAGTAAATCAATCCCCTCACGAGCTTATACACCAATAGCAATATCATAATCTAATGAAAATCAATCATTGTGCTACCAGTTGTTCTCCTCCCATAAATTTCTTGAGGGGTTTTGCTTAGGGTATGAATTATTAAATCAATTGAAATACTCACTTTATAAGTCATAAGATCAGCAAGGAGCATCATGTGACGAATATCAATGCTCATACCATGGCTGCGCATGGTGTACATTATCTCATTGATAATACACTGCCTTGCAGCCTCAATGCCAAGAGTGCGCTGCACCTCCACCACATGGTTACTATGTGTTTTAATCCCGTCAATCCCTGGAGTTCCCATCACAGCCAAAAGGTTCGTGCTGCAAAAAGTTTTTATAAACCACTTGATCATTTTAATGATACTTAATACCTATGGACCAATTGCAATTTACTCTTATCCAATTAAATATAAAAAAATGAGTAAATTGCAATTTACTCTTATCCAATTGACCCTTATCCTCTACCATACTACAAAGTTGCAGGGCAGCTTATCACTAATGGATTTTTTTTTTATTTGGGGGGAATCTCGACAAGTTTGTATACATGTTGAAGCAACTTGAAACATTAGATCCCATATTACAAAGATGCAGACCATTGCTAGATCTAATACCCTTATTTACTTGCTACAGAATGAAATTTTGTCAAGAATACGGTAGAAATTAGAATCATGGATATAAGTGCATTAACATGCTTGGCTAGTTGGCTAGCAGGAAGTGAAAAAAGAAAGAGGCAAGGGAATTGAGTGGAAAGAGAGGTTGTAATATTTCCTTCTTGTTTTGTCAGTCGCAATATTTTTATATTTCCTTCCGTTACACTCTAATTTGGAGCAACAAGTAGCATAAGGAGCCATGGAGGTCACAGCAGGTTAGCTAGTAATCTCTGTTAACCTTTGAACTTCTTACTAATGATTTCAACCAAACAAGACTAGTATATAAACTTATTTAATAAACTGATAACATCTTGACACTAACTATGTAACATTGTAAACATTATTTGTTTATAAAAATTATTAGTAGGTAGTTCTACCACAAAAAAAAAAATCATCGTTGGGGGCTGGCCTGTCAATAATGACACCATCTAAGCAGAAAAACACACACCACATAGAGAGAGAGAGAGAGAGAGAGGCATACTTTGCAGCCACTGCCAAGGTTTCAAAAAGAAAAAGAGAGAGAGGTGAGGAGGGGAGAGGGAGAGGGAGATGGCATGAACTGAAGGAACTGTTTGGGTAGTTCATTTCTAGATGCATAGTTTGGATGGCATGTTATATTTGATTGCGAGGCACTTGTCTTGTTTTAGTATATCCTGGCAGCCACTGCCAAGAAGTTGAAAAAGAGGAGAAAGGTACAAGTGAAGTAACTAACCCTTCAACAAGGAGGTTGTAAACTCCCTTGTCCTCATTGATAACTGCACGCTCAACTGTAGGGATACCCTTAAGACAAAAAATTATGAATGTGGGTTGATGATGATGATGATGATGATAATAAAAGAAACATATAAGAAGTCCAAATATTAAAGTATAACTTACCTTAACTATAACCTTGGGAAGCATGGATTTTATAGTATGCAGCTCATACTGAAGCTTGCTCCTGTCTACCTCTGGTGCATATATTTTAAGCTTGTCATTTTGTATCACTCTGACATGCTGGCACAGTACATAAAATGTAAGATAACATGTAAAACTATCAACAATGACATATTTAAATATGAATTTCCATTGTTTTCCCACATTGTATTTTCCACCACGGTATCCTTGACATACAGTTGTAACCAAAGATGAACAGAAGGCATCATCAACCAAAGAAATTTACAAATAAAGGGATTGTGGTAGAAACTTCTCACCTCAGCTTTCAACTTGATTTTTGGATGCTTCAAAATTGAGTGTTGCACCGTCTCACTGGAGATTCTCATATGCAAACTGTTAATCCTTTCCATATCAAGCTTCACGGAAACATATGGTTGACCTGTTTTTAGTTTAACAATTATGTGTTGAGCAACCTCGCCTAAGACAGTTTTCTCAATCGAACTTTTGACTATGCGAGCTGACAGCAAGTCTCGATCAGAGAGAAGCATTGCCGTGATGATAGGGGTACTTATATTTTTTGCTGCGTTTATGATCTCCTTGATTCGAGGTACACCAAGAGTAACATTCATGCTAGCAACCCCAGCAAAGTGGAAGGTTTTCAACGTCATTTGTGTTCCAGGCTCTCCAATACTTTGGGCCCCAATTGCCCCGACTGCAGCCCCTGCCTCCACCTTTTTAAGTTGGTAACGCGATATGCAAGTTTCCAAGAAAACCTGCATGATAAAGCAAGTTATGCAATTAAATTGCTGTGGTCAAGCAGTTAAAGATGTTTAAGTGATTTATTTTGGTTATGCAACACATGCACTTCAGTTCATGTATCAATTTTAAGTACCATTCAGTGAATTTAGTCAGGTAAAAGGTCTTCAATTAGCTATATAATAAGCATGTGAATCCTTTTGTGTACGAGTAAAAAAGATCCATTGCAAATGAATATAAGAATTTATATGGCACAAGCTCATTATATCCAATTTCTAACAAATTACTGGCCAGATTCCGGGCTTTGTGATATAAGGATTTGGAAACGTCAAAAAAAAAAGGTTAAAAAGGAACATGTGAACAGATAATAAATTAATATGAGCATCTAACTGGCAATATTACGATCTCAGTTAACAACCAGACGATAAACATGGAACCCCCTATTCTCCTATTCAAACAATCAGTATATAGCTTCCAGCAACCAAAAATACCAAGCCTTAGTAACCTACCCTTTTTACCTTTTTAAGGTTTATTAGTCATTTCACACTTCCACAAACATTAAGTGGTTCAATTAGTAAGAACTGTGTTCAGCTAAGTTTGAATGAATTACATTAAGGAACCAGGATAAACAAACCTGAAGTTGCTTGGCAGATATTCCAGAAATATTTGCAGCAACTCTCTCCTTCAGACTGGAGTCTTTATTCTCTAGACAATCCTCATCTAGATTAAGTGACCTTCTCGTATTTTTCCACAAAGTAACACGCTTGTTTACAAAATCTCGTAATAATTTCACAAAGCCACCAGAGCAACCACCTTCAGGAGAAATATCAGGCCTTGATAGCCTCTCTTCCATAATTTTCATGATTTCTGAAGGAGAGAGAACACCTTGATCTCGGTGAGGACAGGTGGCCTGACAAAAAAATAAATGTTTTCTCATATATATAGTAATATCCATAATACTTCTGTAAAACTTAAAAATAGAGTAATATCCATTATACTTTTGTTTCAAGTAGCAGGCAAATTGCCTACCATTAAGTTTTCATTAAACAAAAGAAAATATGTACCAAACCCTAAACCCTAACATATCTATGTTAAATCCAAATCAATAATGTAGCAAATTATGATATCCGTGTAGATGATGATTGCCTCAAGAAGGTGACAAATACTTACCATGACTTTCATAAACAACTGATCTAAATTTAATGGCACGCCATCTTTTCCTTCCATCTTTGCTGGGTCCATGCCATCATCTCCGTAGACAAATTGAACTATTCCACCGCTTGCATTTCTAACTGTCTGGTCATAGTATACTGCAAGATCCTCCAACCCTTTCATCAATCTACGGGACATATATCCAGTTTCTGCAGTTTTAACCTATATAAGAAACAATTCAGGTAATTATTATACAAGTATAAACTTTGTGGCAGGCAAATTTACTTGTATGTAGCAAAATGACAATAATGGATAAAAATAAAGAAGTCCGTACATACCGCAGTATCAACGAGACCTTCACGTCCGCCCATTGTATGGAAGAAGAACTCAGTTGGAGTCAACCCAGTATAGAATGAGTTTGCAACAAAACCTTTTGCCTACATGAAATACAGTCCATAATTATATTGTGTTCTATTCTTAATCCTGCGAGACAAGCATACAAATATTTTATTCTACTCACAGCAGGTGTTTTTGAATTGACAGGAAAGTGAGGAAGCGTTCGGTCTATGAAGCCATTAGGAGCACGCTTGCCACCAACTGATTGTTGGCCCACACATGCAACCATCTGACTAATATTAATAGGAGAACCCTTTGATCCACACTGAGACATGATTAATGGACTGTTTCTCCAATGCAGCTCCACCATACACACCTGATCAGGAAAATTGAATAGGCACAAGCTGTTTGAGAAGTAAACAAATTCATGCACACCAGACATAAAGATAATACAAAACAGGAGAGTGCAAGATAGAGTTCCTTACATCTCCAGAACTTTCTCTAATCTTATTCAGCACTTGAGTTACTTGTAGTTCAAGTGTCTGAGCAGCATTACAGCCAGGTTGCAAAGTAAGTTGACCTTTAGAATAGGAGGTGATAAGCTCATCACATTTCATGTACCCTTCATGAATTTTACTATTTTTCTGTTCATTCAAAGGGTCCGCTGGCTTGATGTCATCAATCCCAATCGAAAAACCATGATTTCCTATCCATCTTGCACTGCACAATTATTACAGATATATAATCAAGAAAGATATACTAATTCATAAGACGAGATCTTCAAAATTACATGGTTTGGCTGGGTAATAATTACCTGAATTTGGCCAAACGGTTCATACAACTGGCAGCTGCATGTGCATTGTAATCTCTCAGAAGAACCGAGTAAAGACCATGCTTGTTTCCATTTCCTGAAAAGAGGCTAATCAATCATACTATAGCTTCAATTTTAAAAGTGAATAGCAACCAAAGTTAATCCATCAACCTAAGTTTAGGAAATTACAAGGAAGAAATAGCTCACCTAAAGTGGCCTTCCCTAGCTGCCCACTGATAAGTTCACTGTTGCGGAAGTACACCCAACCGTCAGCTGGACACATCGTCTCATTTTTTTTATAGTTTTTCTCCTTAACAGTAAGATTCAGAAACACCCTCGTTTGTGCATTGGGCCGCACAAGCACACTAAATACTTGTTTACCAGTCCAAAGCTCAATTGGCTGCATTAGTAAATAGTAAAACACATTATCCATGGATGACAAAAGCAAACTACTAGTCCACACCAAAAGTAATTGTATGTACAGTAATCCTTGCTTCAAATACTAAGCATGTATGAACAGATAAGGTAATACCTTAATCAGAGCTGGTGTTGGCAGGTCAATGGATTCCATAGCATCTCCTAGGTAAGAGCACAAAAGAGAAAAAGCTGGTCTGTCATAAAATGTGTCCTTTCTTGTTACTAAAAACGATGTCGTCAAAAAATCTTGAGTAGATGCCACCAAAATATCACCATTCTTTGGTGTACACAAATTATTTTGCACCTGACAAAGTTGGACACAAAAATTGTAAATTAACAAAATAGACCACACTAGATTTTGATAGATCTAAAAAATCAAGTTTGTTAATATGTCAATAGTTTCTCGAATTCAGTAGGTACACAGAACATGTACCCCCATGAGCATTAGTGCCTCAGTCCGGGCTTCTTCAGTTTGCGGCACATGCATATTCATCTCATCTCCATCAAAATCAGCATTGTACGGGTTGCACACCGACTCGTTAAACCTGAGTGTTCGCCATGGCCTGATCCTTGCCTAATTTGAAGAACAGAGTACTCATTAGTTGTCACCTAAGCAAGAGTTTCTACTTGATATAATTCTTCATTAATTTAGCATCATGTCATTAGAAGCTAAAGCTATAATTGAATTTCGAACTTTTAAAGACAACAGAGTTCAGAGAGGTGACATACTCTATGACACATAATAGACATCCTATGCAGACTTGGTTGCCTATTAAAAAGCACAACATCTCCATCTTCCAAATGCCTCTCTACTATGTATCCTGGTTTCAATTCACTAGCAGCAATTTTCCTATCCACATATTTCAAGTGCCTGCATCAACCAATAGTCAGTACAAAAGTAAATGGAGACAATAGAATGTATAGAATAGCCTCTTGTAAAATTCTCTCCAAACTGAGTGAATAAAAATTCAAGTAACAGCTTACAGCTTTGTGCCATCATGGAGAGTAATAAAGTTCGCCCCAGGATGCTTTGTCGGTCCATTACGCACACGTTCTCGCAGCTTCTCTATGTTATGGTTGGAAACTCTTTCTGGGTAAGTTAACACTTTGGCCATTAAAACAGGAATAGCGACCTGGACCATTAATAGCCGACTATTTAATTTTAATAGGATGTGCACAAAAAGATAATATAGTATATAGGTTTATAATTTTTAGATTTAACTCACAACTAGAAAAGCAAAAACAGACAATACAGATTTGACACGGTCATGGTTTCTGTTTTACCAGTATGTAGTGGTCAAAAAAGTAGGACAGCACTGCTTGATCTGAATTTAATTTCACTAAAATTTCAGGACTACTGTTCATTGTTTAATTTAATTTGAACTTCCTATTTGGCTATTACTGCTTATTTGCTCTGTTGATACTTGTGTAAGACCATTTGGGAACTCAATTAATGTCAAAAGGTTGAGTTACCAAGAAATTCCACAAAAAGAAAAACAGCCAAAGAGCTCCAAGAAGTAAAACAGCCAAAACCGGCATCATAGTCAGACAATAGCAATATTTTCAGGCTAAAATGTAACCGTAGAGCAGATAAGAATGCTAACAACCTCGGTTATTTTCAAATTTGGATCTGGTGAAATGACAGTACGACCGGTGTACTCGACACGCTTTCCTGATAAGTTTCCACGAAACCGTCCTTGCTTTCCTTTGAGCCTTTGAACGAGCCCACGATTTGTCGATTCAGGTACAGAAGGAGACTCACTGTTAATGTACTCCACTACTTTAATTTGAAGGTGTGCCCATAGTGTATCCTTCAAAAAGAAAAAGAAAAAAGGCAAACAGAAAAAATGAGAAGCAAAGTGTTCCTGGTTTCTAAAGAAAAGCTAGTAGTGGAGTCTTACAATGCACTTGTAAGGAGGATCACCAGCTTCAAGATGCTCTCTCAGCTTTGAATTTGTATTTATTATCTCTCTCAAGATACCAGTGATACTATCTTCATTACTGCGATGAAACAAACCAATCAAAATTATGGATATTTTTAGAACGAAAGATTCAACAAAATATGAGTAATAATGAGAATTCAGAAAAACCAACAAAGGTGCTCAGACCAGTCGAGAGGAGAAACAAGAAAGTATACCTGGAATTTGAGAAACTAACAAGGCTAGAAGGTCGGATTGTTACAGGTGGTACAGCTAGTGTTGTCACCATTAGGTTCTCAGGCCTGCTATAAAGATTTAGCAATTCACGATCCTACAAACATAAAGAAAGAAGCAAATGAGCAAAACAAAACTATTTCCTATGTTCGATGCATTTCTTTCACTTTACTGGGCTTTTCAGTCTATTTTACAAGCACTTCAAAAGAAAGGCAGAAACCAAGAGTACCCCCGTAAAACCTCAAATATACGATGTAATCCTGCAAAACCAGAAGTATCATGGATGCCTGGAAGAAACCACTAACGTATAACAGATGTCCCAAAAGAGAACAAAGCTAGCAGAACTACCCCCACATTGAGCCATCACATTAGTCATGCTAACATATTTTACCTTAAATATCAACTTGAGTTTAATGAGTATTCTACCCTTGTAAGCACAAGTCAATTATCAATATTGTTTCTAATAAAATAAACAAACATCTTTACCAGTGAAGTTTACACATCTTGAAGCAATCCTGATTCGACTCATTGTGAGAGAGTAGTAGTAGTAGTAAAGAGTGCAAATTCAGGATACCCTATTGAATAAAAAGATTTGGCATATGGATGGAATAGTCCTGTAGGGCATCCATAAAAGATTCTTGGTTTCTTTAAAGTTAATGCATCATACTAATGATTTTGCAGGGATGTATGCTATATCTAGAGGTTTGCAAGAATGCTAATTATGCTCAAATTATTATTTATGGGATACTTCATCAAAAGTCAAAACATTCATTAAAATTATAATTAAGGTGCTACCTCATCAGCCATTCTTCTAAACAGTGAGAGGACCTTAAGGGGGTCTATAACAGGAAGAGGAGTGCAAGAGAACTTGTCTCTCTTGTGAGACAAAGCTTTTCGGACCTCGTCTACATTTATATCGAGCCCCTTTGAAAAATCATGAATAATGCTAAGAGGCGCTTTCTTTTTTACGGTACCTGCATGTCCATCAACAAAGGCATGCCCCATCAAAAATATGACAGATAAGTTGCAATTTAGAGAGTTTTAAAGGACAAATAGTGGCCAGATGATCGCAGTACCGGACTCATAGTTCATACAGTTAGGTACTGATTATGGTAGGATGATTGTTTTGGAGTATCCAGATAGAGGAAGATTTAAATGCCTCCATTATTCATCTGCTATCTAATTCCTTAATGACAAAAAATTAGATGCACAATTCTGCTTTTTCTATGTGCATGTAAGCGTTGATGTCATTTCAGCTTCATCTTGATGGGCATTAAGAGGTTTGTAAATTATCAACCGGGGTAACTACTTTTGAGCGTTCTCATTTTTCATGTTCACAATGCCTGTCAACATGAGGCCAAAATGCCAACAAGGGTGGAGACATGGAAGTAGAGAAATTGCAACACTCCTTGTCCAAATAATATGCTGAATATACAAAGAGGAAGAACGAAGCAAGGAATAAAATTGGCATTGAAGCCTGGTCGCATACGTACAAAAGAATGGGACATGATATTTTATGAATTACGAGGTAAGAGAACAAATAAAAAAAAAAAAACCAAAAAGATGTGAACAGTACCATTTACATAACCACACCAAGGGCAACAAGAAACTTTGCATTTGTCTCTTATTATCTTCACAAGATTCTTTTTGTATGTAGCGTCAGCTCTTGGACTCCTCATTTTTCTCAGAAACTCCCTCCTATCCTTATCAGCAAGAAGGATCCTACTGCAGTTCTGTTAATAAATTGGCAACAAAAAAATTACCTTCAAGTGTCACAATACAGAAAAGGAAAATAGCAGGTGGCTGTTGCCTTGAGTACCTTGCATATGCACTTCAGAATGTCCAAGTCGTTATTGAAGAAGCCAATATTGTAAACAGGGAGAGCCAGTTTTACATACCCAAAGTGTCCTGGGCAGTCGGTAAATCCCCCATGGCAAGTCGTGCAGTGTCCTGCTTTATTCGCCGCCCCCTAATTGATAAACATCATAAAAATCATAAAACCAGGGAACATGAAAAAGTCAAAAAGCAAAAATTATTGATTTAAAAGTTCAAGCAATTACATACCATTCGTTGATCAAGCAAGCCATTTTCAACCGGTTTCATAGTGACATCATAGATATTGCTTTTCCAGACTTGGACCTCAGCCGATTTCTGTATCTCCTCACCAGATAGTGTGCTAAACAAAATGCTCTTTCTGCAAGATAAATTAGGATAACATTACAGTACTGTTATATCTAATCCTAGTGTTCAATGCTGAAAATCGCTTTAAACACAGCATTAAGATTTCTAACTGACAGATACCAGAGTAATCATTCTTCTTCGTAGGCATGGTGAGTGTAATTAAACCCTACTTACCAAGTCCCAACTAAAACAATAGATGGTACAAGAAGTTAATTCATCTTCGATTCAAAGACTCTGATTCAGTCTTTTTTCTCATTCCTAAACCGATGTTAACGAACAAGTAGTACAAAAGGGAAGGGGTAAGAAAAATACATGTGTTGTGAACCGGCTTCCTCGACATAGGGTTCCTTTGTGCACCGAAGTTTCTCTTCGAATCGCGTCATGGTGGTTCAGAAATCGAGGCGTCCAGGAACCGAAGAAGAGTAGCGAGAATTTGGGGGGAGAAAGGGTTTTATTCGAAGGTTTGGACCTGGAGGATTATAGTTTGACAGCACTGAAAAAATAGTGTATATAGTGCTTGTAATTCTCCGGTTTGACTCCAAAAGTGGTTGTAGTCCAGGTGCCCGTTCGTTGGCGATCGCTGTGCTTTCTAGGGATCAAATCACGCTGCTCGTACATATCATTTTTCCTTCTTTATTGGAGTAGGCAAACAAAAATATAATGTTATTCATATATCATGTTATATGTGTACATAAAATTACATTATTTAAAACTATTATAGTCCATACTATATAAAAATGATTGAAAGTAAATTCATGTTATGATCATTGGCATTCAGCTTATCAAATTTTTTTTATCATTATGGTATTTCAGTTTGACAGTTTGGCATCTACATGTTTGACATCTCAGTCAAAATATATGGTACCTATACAAATACCAGTTGGTAAAGAAATATACAAGGAAATTACTCCTAGGGTAATTATCTGTTCAGACTTTAGAACCAGAAAAGGAACAAACAGAAAATAATAACCTGGAGAACAAATCTTATTCTTTTGTTATTCATACCCAAGCTGCTGACAACCCAGCCAAAATTGCAGGAGTAATTCCCAAAATAAAATCAATCCAGACCTAAGACCTTACTCCAGAAGTATCTCAGTTCGGTACCTGTACAAATACCAGTTGGTAAAGAAATATACAAGAAAATACCTCTTATATTTGCTTTTCAGTTTTCACAAAAGCAGAAGAAGAGGGATTACTTTGCCAGTTTATTGTCCTCTGAATCTGATCACTGTGTCAGTTGGTAAAGAAATATAAATGATCAATGAACCAATTATAAAGTCCAGTTTAGGGTTTAGGGTTTAGGGTTTAGGAAAACTTACACCGTTTCTAATGCTAAATAGTAAATTTCAACTACATTGAATTACTAACCGTTCAAGCCTTCAAGGCTTCAGGCTTCAATTTTCACGGCGGCGTCGTCTCGTTGAGCGAGTAAGAGAGGCTACGTCGCTGCTCGCTGGGATGGTCGGAGAGAGGTGAGCCGTTCGGGTGCTGCTCGACAGGGATTCTGGGAGTCAGGGAGAGAGTGCGGGCTGTGCGGCGGAGCCGCGGAGAGGAAGGAGATCGAGTGGGGAGAGAGAGTCAGAGAGATTGAGAATTTGAGAGAGAGAGAGAGAGAGCGACTGGGAGGGAAAGTGCGGCGGGAATTGGGTTAAGAAAATACATGCTAAACCGATGTTAACGAGCAAGTGGTCCGGAAGGGAAGGGATGAGAAAAATGCATGCATCGCGATCCGGCTTCCTCGACGTCGGTTTCGTTGTGCACCGAAGATTCTCTTCGAACCGCGCTATGGCGGTTCAGAGAGCGAGGCGTACAGGGACCGAACAAGAGCGGCGAGAATTTGGAGGGAGAAAGGGTTTTGTTCGAAGGTTTGGAATTGGAGGATTTATAGTTTGACGGCGCCGAAAAAATAGTATATAGTGCTTATAATTCTCCGGTTTGCTCCAAAAGGGGCTGTAGTCTATGTGGTGCCCGTTCGTTGGCGATCGCTGTGCTTTCTAGGGTTCGAATCACGCTGTTCGTACTTATCATTTTTCCTTCTTTATTATAGTAGGCAAACGAAAATCTAATGTTATTCATATATCAGGTGTACAAAAAATTACGTTATCCAAAACTATTTCAATCCATTTTCCATAAAAATGTGACATATAATACGCTCAAAACACAATAAAAGTGTATTTGAAACGTATTTTAATGAATTTGTAAACGTTTTTATTTGATTTATGTCTTTTACTTATCTAAAATGCATTTTAAATATATAACAACACGATACACGACACATTTATAAATGCAAATGCTACACAAAAGTTTCAAATTATGCATTTACATATTTATAAATTTAACAAAGCTAAATCAAACATACATAATATGAATAAAATTCTACTGAAATATTTTTATAACGAATTTTAATAATTATTTTCATATTTTTAATCAATTCATTACTCATTTATAATTTTAATATCACCAAAATCTACATGAATGTCTCAATTATATCTTTTCACATGTTCATAAACAAATTTGAACTAAATGAAGCATAATAGTTTTTATGCACCTTGATATTCTTCTAATTAATATTTTATCAAATGATATTATACTATTCTGAATAACAAACAAATAATATTTTTTATATGCTATTCAAATAATGCTATTTTATCACTCTTTTTATTTTTAATAGATGAAAAACACTATTCTGATTCTATTTTCTTTTATTTATCAGATTCATATGGATCCAAATGATTTCTGTTAGTTCTTCTTCGTACATGACTGACTCCGGCACTGCAATATGTTTCTACTTTCCAGACTTAGATCACTTTTTTGGCATAAATTATGATAACAACTTTTACATTTTTAAAACATTGCTTTGGTACTTTCATCTTAATTAGAATTTTTTTTTCAATAAATAGCCGAGCACGAATCACAAAATTTCAAGTTTGACCGTTGAAGAAAATAATTCTTGATTAAAATATGCGTTTCCTTGGACCTAAGATGCCTATATTAAGATTTAATTAAAAAGAATAATGTGTATTAATTATTTCACAAACATTAACCTGTTCATAATTCTTGGACCTACTGTTTTTCCTTTTCATAATTCTTTTTTTTTTTTGTTTGGTTTGGTTTGATGTAATCCCGTGGGATATTTATGAAGACCTTTTGCTGCCTGAGTAGCAGCGAAGTACCTGATCCATGATTGCATCAAGCGACCGTATGTCACGCAGGAGGCAAGGGCTTGTGCTCCTGTCCCGGATCTGGGACCATCCATCCCACCACACCATCACTAACACGCACAGATTTCATGTGGCCTACTACGCCTTGACACAGTGACACTCGAGCGAACTCCGCTCTTTCACCAGATTTTAATGAGGTGAGGATCACTAACATGCACAGATTTTATGTGGCCTACTATGCCTTGACACAGTGACGCTCGAGCGAACTCGGCTCTTTCACCAAATTTTAATGAGGTGAGGAGAATACACTAACACGCACAGATTTTATGTGGCCTACTACGTCTTGACACAGTGACGCTTGAGCGAACTCCGCTCTTTCACCAGATTTTAATGGGGTGAGGATCACTAACATGCACAGATTTTATGTGGCCTACTATGCCTTGACACAGTGACACTCGAGCGAACTCGGCTCTTTCACCAGATTTTAATGGGGTGAGGATCACTGGCTGAGTACTGGTGTCGGTGTACCCATTCCAATTTCCAAGTTTTACAATAAAGAGGTGATATTTAGATATAATTATTGATATTATCGTTGATATTAGTTTTATTATATATATATTAAATGAGTTATTATGTATGTTAATGATTTTATTATATAAACTTATTTTGTACAGTACTGTTAGTATTCAATTTAAATGAATTATTATGCATATTAGTAATATTTAAGTTGAATAATACAAGTACTGTATAAAATAAAATCGTTAACGTATATTAATTCATTTAACGTGTATAATAAAGTTTGTATAAATAAAAGTATCAATAATGATATCTCCGTAATATTTTCTTTCACAATATTCAATATTCTCATCTAAATATTAAAATATTTACTTTTTCTCATTAAAATTAAATGTTATTTCTTGTATCTTTTTTTTCTTCGATTAAACTAACAGTAACATGTTATTAAAAATTAAGTGAACTACTTTGTTCTTCCTTTTACAAAAATAAAAAACAATATCTTCTATTAGGAAAACAACTCATACTAGAATATTAATAAAAAGTATTTCAAAAATAACGGGAAAGCTCAGATACTCAATATGAACGTGTTAAGCAACATTAATAATTTAAAATATTTCAAATAACAAATGCTCGTAGAATCTATAATTATATTATGCATATAGAAAATGCAATGCAAGTTTATTACGATTGACCCAAATGAAGCAATGGATAGATGAGAAGAATTGTCTACAAATCCTCATGGTATATATTAGTTATATCTATAACTAGATCTATATAAAATTTTTGGTACTTCGATATGAAATTAAATGAATATCGATTGTATTGTTAATGGCTATAACACATTGATGATTTTCTTTTAAGTTGAGAGATTTTTTGTGCTCAATACTTTCTTTTTTTTTTAAAAAAGAAAAGGTGGCTTAGTAAAGCCATCCAAGATAATAAAATAAAAGTTAAAAGTGCACAAGTTTGAGTTTAGTTTTCGATAATGTTATAGTATCGTGTCTATATATATTTGCATGAAATACGTAGATAAAATTGAGCGGCTTAAATTGACCGTTCAAATCTTCAAAATTCAAAATTTAGAGTTGTTCAGAATACCGATCGGTAAGTACTAACTTTTATTGATTTATCTATTTGTTTATTTATCTGGTATACTATATAATTTTCTTTTAAATTTCCAATGATGTACTACATCTCATGTAACGAAGTCACTTTAAATATAAAACTAACGAATGATTTTAACTTACATTCAATTTTTATATAAATTCATTTGATATCTTGATAAATATATTCATATAAAAAAAATAAAATTATAAATGTGTTTGTTTTTTCTTAAATAGAACACTTATTAAATTTGTATTAATTCAAAAGATATTTAATGTTCTATCAAACAAGTTAAAATTTCAACAAAATATAGTTAATGACTTTTATGACGAATAATCAAGTTGACTCAATTAATGCACAAATATCTAAACAAAAAACACACGTATAATTTTATCTTATATTTAAATAACACATTTTAAGACGTCAAACGGATATATATTAAAAAAACAAATGTACCTTAGAATTATTCTGATTTTATTAATGTTGATTTGTATCATCTCAGCACATATAAAAAAATTCTATCAACATCAAATATATTGTGAAACTTATACAATCCATACAAAAAAAGTTGGAAAAAGAAAGAGAGGGAAATAGAGGAAAGAGACCTTTGATATTTTTTCAAACTGATCAAACATAATAAGTCATAATATTATAAATTATTGCTTGGATCGAAATATTTTAATGTCACGTATACCATCTGTGTTGTATTTTTTTTACGGGTCATATTTTAGTATTTTCATGTTCGCATGTATTAATTCATATAATTTAATAAACGCTACATGATTATGTCTTTTGTATTTTCTTTAGAATATATACTAATCAATAAATCCTAAATTCTTACTAACATCACGTTAAAAAAATGCTGATAAAATATACTCTTCTAAAAAAATTACAATTTGTGTTTACTGTCATTCACAATCCAAAAATAACAGCAAATAAAATCAAATGATTTAGTACAAAAATATCACCAGAAGCTTTGAAAACATTAGAATAATAAATTTCACATTATGATGAGTTACTATAATAGACGAGAATCTCTCGCCATTCGAATATAATTTCCAAACTAAAACAAAGTATCGCATAGACAAAAACACCAATAATATATTTGGAAGCATCATAGTAGCACCAATTCAGAGATTATATCTCATTCGAATATAATCCCAATTATATTTTTCTTTCTCAATATAGTATAGAATTAGAGTTATTCCACTTGCATTTTGTAAGAAAAATAAACTAATACTCTTTGAATTACTGCTATTTGATTTTTGAAAAATGCAATTAAAATGATATTTATATTATTGATACTAACATAAAATTAATACTAACATGAATCCTCATGTATCAATCTGAATGATACATTTTTAAGAAAATTATTCTTGCATCTTCATATTTCGTGCTATTTATTTGCACACTACAAATATTTATACTAAATAAATAAATAATTTATATTTATATTTATAAATGACCTCAATGATATGAAAATATTTAAGTTAAAAATTTTATCGCACCAGTAAAAATAAAATTTATCAAAATTTTAATTTTAATAATATAAAATATAAATATTTTTATCATTTTATCATTAAATATAAATATATTTAAATTCCAGATAAAAAATATAATTAAGGATACACTAACCCTCCCCTTTCTTTTCATCCACCACTCCAACATTCCAAAAGAAAAAAAATACATCGCGCAGGATACAATAACAAAATCCACACGCGCGAATGGCCTCATAAGATCAGGTTTTCACCTCCGTTGATCTCAATCGAGCTGTGAATCCAATAGCGTGCAGTAACGAGCTAAAATAGCCGTCTCGCGGCACGCCTTCCATCCCGAGCAAGGACAGGACTCACAGGAGGAGGTTTTATTCATCTTCTCCAGTTCCTTCCTCATCTGCACATCAACTGTTGAGAACAAAAAAACCACAAAACGAAACATATCGTACGCTCACTTCACTTCACCCGGACTCTAGTCCAACGACCGGGGAGATCTTGCTGTTTTCCGATGAAGAATGGCGATAGAATAGCGAGAGAATAAACGGAAGGATTTTATTGCGGTAGTATACAGAAGAAAAAGAAGAGGATATTCCATTCTGGGATCGCTAACACTAACAGCGATAGATAAAAGATGAAGGGGAAGAGCTTGCCTCTTATTACCTTTGAGCACAAGAGGTTTGTTGTTCCCGACTTTCCCCTGTTCCTCTTCCTAATCCAAATCTGATTCATGTCTTGGCTTGAGATCTCTGCCGCTTGTATCTATTCTTGCTCACGCTATTGCTCGATCTTATGTTTACTGTTTGAATGCGAGTCAGAATACTAACTAACTTCTCGGATTTATCTCCTTTTTTTTGCATATCGGCTTGCTCCGATTTTTCCGCTTACGGATATCAATCTCTATTTTTGGATAATGTGGATGGTAGTCGAGGTGTATTCAACTCTTATTCCATCTTATCTTGTATTCCCTTTCTGGAAAAGAATAGTGAAATTGCAAAAGTTCTGAAAAAGAGGCATCCCGATCCCCTAACCTAAGGTTTAAGGGGGCGATTCGGGTTTTAACATTGAATCTTCATTGAGGCCAATTGATGATCTGATTTCGGATCTTTCTAATGGTTTCATCGATCTATCCAGATCTCTATGGCAGTTGAGTGTAGGTAACTAATTGGGGCGAGTTTTATTAATTTTTCCATCGTTTCACTGCAATGTAGCATGATGTTGACTATTGTGATTACTGCTGTTAGTTAAACTTTGTTGAATGATGCTTACTGTTAATTAAAATTTGTTTCAGGGATGCTTATGGATTTGCGGTACGGCCTCAACACTTGCAGAGATATAGAGAATATGCAAACATCTACAAGGTATGTCTGAAATTGTTCAGTTACAGGTAAAATTAATAGGTTTCAGTGCTTAATTGCAGTCTAGTTACTTGAAAAAATAGCTATGTTGTCATCAATTTTATTCCGTTTGTCTGTATAAATCTGAGTTGTTACATCCATTCTTCTTTCTCCATAGAAAAGTTGCTTTGTTTTGTAGTTATGTTCGAGCATTTGACTATGTAACAATCAATACTAGTTCTTTATTCTTCACTTTATGTTATCAGTAACCCTCATAGAGTGCTATCTTGCTTGAATTTTAAAGATTACTCACTCCAATTCTCAATTGTCTGCATTTAAGTCCTCATCTTTGGGCTTGTTTAGATGCTGCTTTTTTAGTATGTTGCCTTTTCATGTTAAACTTGCTCTCAGTCTTGTACGCGGAACCAAGTTGCCACAATTGATTATTCAGTTTTGTGTAAATGATTCGTGTAGTATTGTGTCCTCGGTGCTCTCTGCTCTGTGTTTCATATTGACCTCTCAGTTGGATATGTTCTTTTTTTCCTTTAATCTCAGGAGGAAGAGGAGGAGAGATCAGATAGATGGAATAACTTTCTTGAAAGACAAGCTGAAACAGAGACACCCAAACCAGATGAAAAATCATCTGAAGAAGAAATGAAAAATGTAACAGCACGAGAAGATGAAGAGGAGAAACTACAATTGACTGAAACACCAACAGAGGAAACTGAGAAAAAAGTTCAAGCTGCCAATAATTTAGAGACCTTGCATGAGAATGGATCCCTTGAAAGAACCGTCAAAAGAGATACAAAAACACACAAAATTCAAATTTGGACCAAGATTAGACCCTCTCTTTGCCACATCGAACAATTGATGAGTCAGCGAGTGAAGGGAAAAAAAAGCTTGGCTGAAAATGGAGCTGATAATGACTTGGGGACAAATAGGGGGTCTTTAGCACCCATTGATGAGGAGAAGCAATCCGAGGACTCTGATGATGAGTTCTATGATGCAGAACGGGTTGACCCCCCTAATCAGGAGGTGCATTCAGGTGATAGTGGAAGGGTGAATCTGGCTTTGGACCCGGTTGATAATGGTATTGGCGAAGAAGAGTTCTCTTGGAAAGAGGAGCTAGAGGTTTTAGTACGTGGCGGATTGCCAATGGCTCTCCGAGGAGAGGTAAAAATATTCAAAATATGTTATTTTTTTTTTTCAATTTCTTCTTCTTCTTTTTTTTTTTTGTAGTTACAATATCAAAATATGTCTATCATCTTTAAATTGAAACTGTGCCTTGTAGGCTTGTACACTTCCCTATAATTCAATCCAATCAGTGGCTTGTTGCTTGTATTGTCTTTGAATTTCTTTTTGTGCCCATTTATTATAAGCTTCAGGAAGTATTATTAAACTGGGTTGCAGAAAAACAAGATCTGTTATCATCCTTTCTTCTTTTTGGTAATGGGATAATTTTTGTCATAATATATAGCTATGGCAAGCCTTTGTTGGAGTTGGATCTCGTAGAATTGAAGGTTATTATGAGGGTCTTCTTGCAAAGGGAAGAAACCCTGAAGGAAATAAGAACTCTGAAGCTTCCCTGTCTGAAGAGACCAATGGCGAGCAGAAGGAAGTGCCTCAGGCTGCCTCAGTTGAGAAATGGAAAGGCCAGATAGAGAAGGTTTCTATTTGAATCTTCTGTGACTTGAGATTTTAAAGTTGTAAACTTCAAACCTTGTTTATTGTCTCTTTACTTTTCCAAAGGATTTGCCAAGGACATTTCCTGGGCATCCAGCTTTGGATGAGGATGGCAGAAATGCTTTGAGGCGACTTCTTACTGCATATGCACGGCATAACCCTTCGGTTGGCTACTGCCAGGTATTCTATGATTAATTAGAATATTAATTGCACATTACAATTTAGTCATGTGGCATAACACACTTAAAAAATTACAGGCAATGAATTTCTTTGCGGGTTTGTTGTTGTTGTTGATGACCGAGGAGAATGCATTTTGGTAAATCTTTGCTTGACATGATTGGTTACAGTTGTTCATAAACTACTTGTGTCTATTTAGATAATGTGCCATGTAAATATTTGTCTAGGACTTTGACCGGCATCATTGATGACTACTTTGATGGTTACTTCACTGAAGAAATGATTGAATCACAGGTTCATTTTTTTTTCCTCTGAGGATTTTCTTTAGGGGTGGGGATCCTTTGACAATTATTATTTTGACAACCTTGACAAGGGATTTTCAAATAATTCCAAACAAAAAATCTTAAAAATAGAAAAAAATTTGTAAAGATATTCTTTAACTTATAGATCGATTGTGTTTCAAATTTCATACAATTTAAATATTATTTGATACTCCATCAAAGACCAACAAAATTACATGACATTTACAACAGTCCATATTTAACGGTCTTTGATGGAATATCAAATGACCCTTTAAATATGAAATTTGAAACACAATCAATCTATAAGTTAAAAAATATGTTTGTCAACTTTTTCTATTTTTCAGAATTTCTAAAAATTATTTCAAAATTATTTCAAAATTGGTTGTCAAGTTGTCAAGGAATCCGCTCCCTTCATTTAGTTATCCAGATGGTACCAGTAATTGAAAACTCCCAATATTTATTTCTCCTTACAGGTTGACCAGCTGGTGTTAGAGGATTTGGTCCGTGAGAGGTTCCCTAAACTAGGTGGGCAACCCATAAAACTATCTATTCATCTATTTTGGGTCTCCTACCAATGTAGAAATTACATCCTGCAAAAGACATTAATTTTGAAACTAAGTGGTTCTTTTGTTATTTTTAATTGTAGTAAATCATCTGGATTATCTTGGAGTTCAAGTTGCATGGGTCTCTGGACCTTGGTTCCTCTCAATTTTCATGAATATGCTACCTTGGGAAAGTGGTCAGGTTTTTTCTAATGTTATAACTTTCCAATTCTAATTAGAACTCTACACCTAATTGCTGAAGTTTGGATCTTTGTTGTTCAGTCAATCTTATTCCACATTTGGTCTGAATAATATTATGTTGAAAATTGAACATTTCAGTTCTTCGTGTATGGGATGTGCTTTTATTTGACGGGAACCGGGTGATTCTCTTCAGGACAGCACTTGCTTTAATGGAACTATATGGTAATATTTTCTGATCCATTTATTCATTTGTTTGCCTTTTTCATCATATTCTTTTATCACCATTTTAGGAACATAATGCCTCTCACATATTCCTGAACATATCAACATTGCTACAATAAATGAATTGGCACCAATCAATGGCATGTTTCAAACTAATCCATAAGTTACTCCGTTCCTTGCATCAACCAACTTATGCAGGTCCTGCACTTGTAACAACAAAAGATGCCGGTGATGCAATAACCTTACTCCAATCCCTTGCTGGCTCGACATTTGACAGTAGCCAACTTGTATTGACTGCATGCATGGGCTATCAGGCAGTCAATGAGACAAGGCTTCAAGAACTACGGACTAAACACAGACCATCAGTTCTGTCTGCAATGGAGGAGAGAAAGAAAGGACTGCGTGTATGGAGAGACTCCAAATCCCTTGCTACGAAACTCTACAGTTTCAAGCGGGACCCAGAGCCTTTGGTTTTGGAGGCAGATCGACTGAGCAATTCCTCCAGTAATGGAGATGTCCAACCAGCAGAGTCTGATACATCTAACATGGGTGCTTTATTCTGTAATCTATCAATTGATGCTGAGGTGGATTCATTGCCTGATCTCAAAGAACAAGTATGACTTCTTACATTACATGCACTGTTGGATCTGATTGAATTATGGATGACCTTTCAGTTCTTACATGCACTCTTTTATTATGGATGCACTGCTGCCTGAGGCACTTTGAATTGTTTGTTTATTATATCAATTCCTAATAACAGGTGATATGGTTGAAAGTTGAGTTATGCAGACTTTTAGAGGAGAAACGTTCAGCTGTTCTCAGGTATACACTCCAATATAGTTCTCTAATTGTTTTAGATTTCAAGTTTGATAAAAGAGTTGACCAGGAATTGTTTGCTTTATATGGTTTGTGCTCTCACTAGAGCGGAGGAGTTGGAGACTGCTTTAATGGAGATGGTAAAACAAGACAACCGGCGCCAACTAAGTGCAAAGGTAAGTAAAATGAATTGAAGCCATTTTGTGTTAGCATTTACCATTTTCATTGCCTAAGAGAGTGTTAACTCAAAGTTTTGCATTCTGCTAAATAGGTCGAGCAGCTTGAACAAGAGGTGAAGGAGCTGAGGCAGGCACTGTCTGACAAACAGGAGCAAGAACGAGCCATGCTTCAGGTTGGAAAAGGCAGTTAATATGTATTTTCTATACTTTTCAAGTTGTAAGTTCAGATCAAGATTGTATGAATTAATCTACTGAAAATTTGCGTGGTTTAAAAGGTTTTGATGCGAGTGGAACAAGAACAGAAGGTCACTGAAGATGCTCGTGTGTGTGCTGAGCAGGATGCAGCTGCTCAGAAATATGCTGTTCATGTCATCCAGGTTAATCGGCTAGCATTATTGTGACATTTTTAAAAATAACCTCTATTTTTCATGAAATTTTGGAAACTCCACTTTCTTATGAAAAGAAGCATAAGTAATATTAATTACCTGAGAGAAAAGAACTCTGCTGCACAGCATGTCCGCTGTGCAGTGCATGGATGGGTGGATTTATATGGGTTTTTTGAGATTTGTTCTGCACAAATCTTAAAGCAATTGGACAGATTGTATTCTGTGCTGCATGGTGCTGTGCGTAGAGAAAACAAATTCTGCCACTATTGTTAACTGAAGTTGCTAATTTCAAAATTGCCCTTAGGAAGTGACTATTAAATCCTATATTTCATTGTAACAAAGTTTCTAACCATTGTTTGATGAGAGAATCTTTATCATAAAGAATCACTTTGTAAGGGCAGTGCTGTGAAATTGGATTGATACTGCATTCAGAGGCATGTTACGAATAAATAGTTATAATCGAAGGATTATTGTAGTTTCAAGCTGATACAAGGGGCAACTATTACATTGGATAATATAGAATTGTTTTAGTAATATTGAAAATGTGGGCCCTAGTTGGGAAGATCTATCTATGTTACTTTCAGAAAAGAAGCAACTTTTTTTTTTTTTGAGGATTACTCAACAGTCAACACCGGACAAGCCGAAAATGATATATATGTTTGATTTTATTTTGTCTCTATTATGAACTGCTGCCAGATGTGTGCAGGAGAAGTATGAGGAGGCCATGGCATTAGTTACGCAATTAGAGAAAAGAGCAGTTATGGCAGAAACAATGTTAGAGGCTACCATACAGTATCAGTCTAGCCAGGGCAAAGCTCAGCAGCCTCCTCCTTCTCCTAGGTATCTCTTCCTTCTGTTCTTTTCTGTTATATCTGAAATTTATGGGTATTTTCCTGCTTATCTTTTCTTGTTATGTTAACTAAACCAAAGGGTCAGTCAGCATAACCAAGTCATGCTTCTCGGATCTATGAAACGTTGTGCTTATTTTGATGACTGATGCATGTTATTTTTTGCTTCATATAGTGGCTGATTTTCTCTACTTTTCATTATATATTACCGTACTGCTGTCATCATCCTCATTGTTGCCATTGTTTTTACATTAACATTAATTGCGTATATTGCTATTAATGTCTCTTAGAACACCGACAAGTCAAGAATCACCTCAGGATAATATACAACCAAGAAGAATAAGTTTGCTGGCCAGACCCTTCAGCTGGCTTGACAAGAATAAGGTACGCTTGATCTTTACTTCCGGAGGATTTAATTGAACTGTCAAATTAATTAGAACCCCTTATTTCTGAGATAAAGTTTTTCCTAGTTAATTAACGAACTTTATTCAAAGTATCAGACTTTGATACCCTGTGCAACCATGGATGCGAATAAATTTCTATGCATGTGTTGGTTTTTTTTTATAGGGCAAACAAAATACTCCTGAGGAAGCCAAGGGAAGCAATACTGAGGAAGCCAAACCTAGTCCTGAGGAATCAAAACTGATTAATCCTGAGGGAGGCACGGATGCGAAACTTACCAATGATGAGGACCAAACTGTAAGTACACCCCGTGAGGAAACACTGCACATGCAAACAAATGGGAAGCAAGAACCAGAGGTGGAAGACAAGTGAAAATTTCTAGTAGGAAATGAACATCACTATCTTTTTGCGAGCCAGATACATTGTTTTTTTCTTCTTCTTTGAAACCGTTATAAAAGATGGCTTCAATATATTAGAAACTAGGCTACGTTGTTTTATTTTTCAATTATCTCAGTTTTTGATTTAATTTTTTGCATTGCAAAGCGAGGTCCAATCTGTCTCGTAGGCTCAGCTTTTAGTGTAAAATATTGGAAGGAAAGTGTACTTTGTTACTATTTATGAGGTGTAATAACGTAATGATTAGTACAGGACTAAAGGCTAGATGGATGTTCAGTATGAATAATTATGAATTTATGATCAATGAGCTTAATGAATAATCACCATCTGTTTATTATATGAGATAATACCAAGTAGACAATTTCAAACATCAGAACCATCCAAATATTTTTCTATAGTATAATTTATACAAAGTTCTGAAAACATTTTCGTAATATTGTTTTGTCAATTATACCCTTCGTGATTATTTGCCAGAATCACCTCCTAAGTTTTTTTGTCTCGAAATAGTATCAGTACAGTAACCAATGGTCCCCTAAACAAAGAGACTGATCGGAATGTCCGTAAGTCATTTTCTAGCTACCTCACTTACCTCTCATTCTAAACATATTGTTTTAAAGTTTTGTTTGAATTATGAGGACTGATTGGGAGTTTGTGACAAACTGACAATCCCCAATCTCAAATATTTCCTATTTTCTTTCATTGTGATGAAAGCCATGCGTTATTCATCAAGCATCTTTTCTTGTTCATACTTAAAAAATAAAGTTATAAAAAGATCGCCTTTCAAAAAGATTATATAAAACAGATAATCCTGTAATCACCTTGTACATTTTATTTGATTCTAAGGAATTGTTGGTTGGCCATCACTAGGGATGTCAATGGATACGGTACGGATCGGGTGAGAGTATTTTCGTATTCATATCCGTCTAATATTAATTTTACTCATACCCTATCTTTATCCGTTAAATTCAGTCTTATCCATACCCAACCCTTACCCGTTAAGATTAACGGGTATTGAACGAATAACGGGTGATTATTGAATAATCTGGAACTTACATAATTTTTTGAAAAATACAATAAATAAATAAATGCGTTACTTTAAATACATCATATGCATAATACATATAAAAATTATAATATCAGTTCTATTATTTATAGAAGAATATAAATTAAAATGTTGCATAAATCAACCATGTCCTGAATTACACTATAAAATATTGTATATAATATAAATGTAACAACAATAATTAATAATTATAATGATAATATTAATAATGACAATAATATTATATATTATATGATTGAATATATAATTTAAAATTATCATATATATTATCTTGTATATTATTTATCCAATAAAGTAATAGGTAACGAAAAAGTTGTTACCCATATTTTTATCCGATAAGTTAATGAAATTTTTTACTTATTCATATTCTTATCCGTTAAGTTAACGAAATTTTTTTTTATCCATATCCATCTTATTAAATACAATATAAATAAAATAAACGGATAAAAGATTTTAGTTAACGACTCCATCACCAGCTAACCTTAAAAAAAAATAATAATAATAATAATAATTACAAGAGTTCAAAATCATTGACCTCAAAATTTGGGGTCATCGGTAATGCACTAAATGATTGACTCTTGACTGTTCATGACAAGATTTGACCACAACTAGTCAAGTCCACAACCGAAAGATTGGGAATTTATTCCTTCCAAGTTCATAGTAATAAATTCCCTCGGTCCCAATTCTCCTCTTCTGTAATATAAATATCCAACACCACCTCACTTTCCAACACCACAGCTTAAGCACTCAACACACTAGCTGATACATTCATCAAATTCTCTCTAATCCTCCTCTTCAATTCACTTATCTCTGTATTTAAATACCAGCAAGGCAGCTTTCCTTCCACCAGAACAGCCTCGGATCAATGGAAGAGTGTCGGCATGGCCATAAAGAATGCAAGGACAAGACGAGACGGCCTCCGCTTAAGAGAGGTCAGCTCATAGTTCGTGTGGTTACAACCACGGTCGGTGCTTGCATACCGAGTGATCCGAACAACGCAAAAAAACCTTGATATAGAAGGTCGATCCTCAGCAGTTCAACATGATGCCTAGTTGATTTTTCTAATGTTACAAGCAGAGAGCTGATGTATTGTTAAATTATAGAGAATCAGTCATCAGTGCTTATCGGTTTTACTGTCTTTTCAGTGTGCTATATATAGTTAACAGTAAGATTCCGTATTAATTAACATGTGTTTTACCTGGTCGATTACTTAAATTTTGTTAGTGATGGTTCCACATGCATGCTAATACTATGACCATCATCAGTACTGTTGTTCTTGTAATTGTGCCATCTTGCATCCGGATTGGATGAGAAATATGGTGAGAAAAATAGATCCTTTTTATAGTAGTGTGACAAATGAAAATAGAACATGTGATTGTTTGCTAAAAGAAGATAAATTAAATGGATATTTTAATGTATGGATAATGCTAGGCGGCCTATAAAGAGAAATTCCCTTGAGTTATAAGAGAAATTATTCTTACATTTTATATTTTTTTATTTTTTATTTACACATCAAAAATATTTATACTAAATAGATAATTTATTTATATCTAAATTTATATATATTTATAGTTAATAAAAAAATATTTATTATTTTTTAGATGATTATAGAAAAATTGAAGTTAAAAATTTTATTGTACAAGTATAAATACAACTTGAATAATTTTTAATCTTAATAATACAAGGCATAAATACTTTTATTATCAGATATAAATATTTTTTTGAAAGAAATATAAATTCATTTGAAGTGCAAATAAAAAATACAATTATCACTTCTCGAGTTATAAATACTAAAACTAATAAATTCTTATTTTTTAAAATAAATTAACTTATTATTTTGGTATGTATTGATGTGATATTATTCGTCATTCAGGTCTTTAATTAATTTTTCTGACATTTATGACCCTTAGATCATCCAAATTAGCTGATATCCTCTTAATACATGACATTTACGTGTTTCAGATATTATTTCTTCCAAATCAAGAAGACACATTGTATATAATTCAAAAAAATTGTTTAGAATATACTGATTGTGTGTTTATGTATATTTGTTATTAGTTTTACTTAGGAGCATCAATGAGTCGGATAGGATCAGGTCACTAATATTTTAATATCATTTTTAACTTTGATATATAAAATAATGAAATTGTTATTTTTTTAAATAAATTTAACATATCATTTTGGTGTGCATCGATTGATTATTTATGTTATTAAGTACGATGTTGATTCCAATGTCTTGTATATACAAGTACAAAGTTATGTATAAAAGACAAAATCGGTTAATTCTGATGTGAAGCTCAATCTCAAGTGTGATATTTCTACTTCTTTTTCAACCTTCTTCAATGTTGCTACGCTATACATAGAAATGTCAACTTGGCAGTTCCATCCTGTTCTTTATGGAATTTGATAGACGATAAATAAATTAGTTCGTCTTTTTTCAACCCAAAATTCACTTCCAAATTTTTATTATAACTAAAAATAGTTCCTGAGTCATGATGAATCTCGACCTTTTTGAACTAAATCAATCAAAATCATATATATTTTTGGTTGGTCGTTGAATTCATGAACAAATGCTAAACCATCCCTACTCTTAAATCAGCATTTTTAAACACCTAAAACTCCTCCGACGAATAAACAACACGATGAATTGATAATGCACATGGCATCCCAACGATTTTAACGAATGAAGCTTGAAAGCGCATCCGATGCAATTACAAATTTTGAAAGGGTTTATGCGCAAAAATCCGAGACTCATTGGAGGATCTCGTGAGTCGCGAGATGCTGGTAGGTAGACCCGGTACGCGGCTTCTTTAAACCAGAAGTGGTACCATCTAGGTTCCCCCATAAAAGCAAACAATAGACTGTTTTTAAACATGTGTTTCATGCCTCATGTCTCAAGCTTGAATCCGTTGATTGATATCTCGTTTCTTCTAATAGTGGGGTTTTATGTAGCAGACCGTTTTGTCACTGTCTACCATCTATTAATGACTCGTTACATGTATCGGTGGGATGGAAATGCCTACACTCGTTACTACGGAGAGTTGCAGTGTGGGGAATCGCTCTCTGTCTCAAAGGAAACGAAAGCTCTCTTTATCTATGTCTGGAAATAATTAGCTTTTTGAATTTTCGCTCCTTTCCTTCTTTTACTTTGTTATATGCCTGTGAATGGGAGTCATAATTTGACGGTTCAAATTAGGTAAATTTAAAGAAATTCTCTAACATTCAATTTAAATGATTTAATATGAACAGTTTTGTTATAAATTAATTTTTTTTAATAATTAATAATTTTAATCATTAATTTTAATTCAATGTTTTTGTTAATAATATAAATTCTGATATATGACATAATTGATCTTTAATATAAATCAAGTGGTTTAGATGCATAATGTTTCGTATCAAATTGAACGATTCAGATCAACCTTGACAACATATTTGTCTGATTGGTTTCTTACTTGTATGCATTTATTTATTGATATAAAGCTAGATTTCATGTGAGTTCTTTGATATAAAATAAATGATAAAGATTATCCTAGGAGTTTTCATTATATTATGCAACGGGAGAGTCCAACTCAATTTACATCCCTCTAAAAAATTAAATTGGTTATATCAATTTAAATTAAATTATTTGACAATTGACGGATAACTTATCAAAATTAAAAGAAAAAGAGAAGAGATTTAATGTCAATTTAGATATTATATTGTGATTTAGATAGATTGTATATGAATTTCTATACAATTTGAAAAAGCATATAAATTGTCTATCATGTCATTTGACCACTCAAACTTTATCATATAACTTTAATTGATGATCAAATAATTTGAAACATACCAACTTAATACACATTCTTATTGAAACGATCAATAATATATCTATAATAAATTATATTTGATTTTGATATTGATCATTTGTCAAAGTTTCAAATAATATTACTTTTCAATTATATTCGGTCACCAAGTAACAAAACACTGAATATTCTTGCAACCTTTTTTTTTCTTATTCCGTATTTCCTCAGAATTTTATAAGCTATGCTTGTTCTAATTAAATACTTGTTGAGAAATAAATAAATTAGGAAAATAATTACAGATATAGGCCTCCGATCCGTGAGGAGTATTTTCATCACTGACCAATAAATATGAAGAAAGAGAGCGTCCATATTTAGAAAATAAAGTCACTCAATCCTTTTTCCGTTTTTAAAACTATAACATTACTGTAGATACAGAGAGCAGTTAGAATAATCTCTATAAAAAACATTTACTGTACTTGTTATAAATTAAAACATATCAGTAAGAAATTTTCATATTCATCATTTTTTTCCTTCAAATTTCATAAATTCAACAATACTACAAATAATTTCAACGTGACATTATATTAATAAATAACTATTAAACAGAAACAACTACATCCTATCTTTCTTTCTTTTTAAATAAGAGTTCCTGTTAATTAAGTTATTTATTTTTTAAAATATTTTTTAATAAATTTAAACTTATATTTCTCAATTTATTATGGAAAATGTTTAGGAGATACCAAAATTAATACAAATTTTATTATTTATATTACATGAGTTATTATTCATATTAACTATTTTATTTATACAACTTATTTTTTACAGTACTTTTATCATTCAATTCAAATACCACTAATATAAATAATAACTCATTTAAGTTGAATAATAAAAATTCTGTATAAATAAATTATATAATAAAATCATTAATATAAATAACAATTTAATAATAACATATCTAATATGAATAATCAATATATCCTCTCTCATTTATCATTATTATATTAAATTTGCGGTTGAACGTCTTATATTCCTATTTTGAAAGGAGATAACGAGCACGACGATTCAACAATTGCGCCCCACATTATTTTTTTAAATACTCGTCTGTAGCAGTGGGAATTAAATTAAACGATGAAAACAAAAAAAAAAATTCTCGCTGGATTTTTCCGACGACTCATGGTCAACTGGTCACAGTCATGGTCGTAGGATTCTCTTCACGTGGTGTCTTGTTCAAATTCAATACTCTGTGGATTGCGAGTGTGGTTCATCTCGCTCAACCCGTTCTACATTAAATAATCACGCCGTTGAAATTGAGGCTATAATTTTTATTTTGTTAAAAATCTAATATAAAATGTTTCTACTTTCATCGTTATGAGAAAAAAATGTCAAAGGCTAAAATTATTCACAATATTTTATTTAAAAATAAAAATTATAAGAAACACTTTTGGAAGCTATTTTTTTATTTATTAATCTTGGACTTGAAATTGTAAAACGTTCATTAAGTTTATAATTAGAATTAAACACTTGTTTTTGAATCTATTATCTTTAAGGCCCCTTTGATATGATAAATTTTAGAGGTTATATTAATATCAAAGTTGTCAGATATATTTTAAGTCCTACCAAATGTCTTGGTCCACACATTAAATAGTTGAGCCGTCTCTCTTTTTTCAATTTTCTTCTCCAACAGAAAGATTAAGAATTAATTCTTTCCAAACCACTAAATAATAAATCCGACCCCATTCTCCCTGTATAAATTCTCAACCGCTCTCTTCATTTCCTCCACACAGCCTTCTCACTCAAAATCCCCTCGCTTATACACTCATCTCCTCTTATCCTCCTGTTCAATTCACTTATCCTTTTATCAAAATGTCAACGAGGCAATTTTCATTTCACCAGACTAGCTTCGGATCAAGGGATGAATACCAGCACGACCGCGCTAACGACTGTAAGGATGAGATGCGGCCTCCGCTCAAGAGAGGCCAGCTCAAAGTTCGCGTCGTTAGAACGGTGATCGGAGCCTTTGTGCCGAGTGATTCCGCTAAAGTAAGAAAAGTTTGAAAGACGATGTCGCCGTTTGTTCAATCAAATTCGGTGCAGAAGAATTTTGATACTTGTCTAATCTTTTGAGTGTTCTCTTTTACTTTTTTCCCTCTTTTTCTCTTGATGTGAGATATAGATGTATGCCATGTGTGTAAATCTCTCTCTCGATCTCTCTGCTGTCTATCAATGTCAAAACGAGCAGCTGTAATTTACAAGCAGAGAACGGTGTAGAGTTGAATTATAAATTTTGTTTGCTAGATTTTATAGCAGCTTCAGTGACTTCACCTTCATCTGTTGACTGTTGTACTCTGCTTCTTGGTAATGTCTTGGTGTGAAATCGGAATGTGCCTTAATTTGGTCTCTGGAATTTGTTGAATTTTGATGGTGTTTATTCGCATTGTTCAATCGAATTTGACCAGAATTAAAAGCATGGCACGTTTCTAAATAAAGTTCCTTTCGCAGGTTCTCCAAATCCCATCTAGTAAACATCAAAAATATAATATTAATAACCAAAGGAGTTTGTTGAATGTTGAGGCATGCATTTGATTTTTGACTGGTAAGAAAATTCAAGGCGGTATTTGTTTCAACAGTTTTTGGGAAACCGGGATTATTTCCTGGCAAGTGGCAAGGCCCCATTTTAAGCCCTGTCTTCCACGTCAACAGAAGTGGGACCTACCAGCCACCGACCCTTATCCCCTACCGCCATAAGATAAACTACTGAATGAACCTGGAACAGTGAAAACGTATACACCTAAAAGCACATCCAGATACAAACTTGAAACTTTACATATGATATGACATCAGAAACGATAAATATAATGCTGCAATCTTTAGACTTCGCTATGATCCTAGACCAGTCAAGATAAACTACAATTTTCACCGCTGGAGCTGACTCGGATACTTGATGCACCGCGAAAGGACGAAAAGGAACGAAGGATCTGCATCTACAAGAAGACAGTTAAATTATCAATTAAGAAAGATCTTCTGTTACTTGTTCTGCGTTTGAAAGTATGTAACAGACGATTCCTTTCAGTTACTTGACTTCTCAGGCGCCTTTGTGCTCCAAGAATCCAAGTTTTTGTAGGAATCAACTGTTCGCAGGAGATCAAACTAACCATATACATGTTTGATCGTTGATGCTCACTCGGTTCTTTATATACAGTATAAGCGCCACCTCTTCCTTTCTCCGCTCCGTCTCTCTCTCTCTCTCTCTCCCTCCCCCCCCCCCCCTCTTCTCTCTCTCCGGCGATCCGGCTCATCTATTAATGGCAACTTCGCAGTATCAAATCTACCAAGAGAAAATCAGGCCTGCTGGAAATCCGTACCCGAAAAGAGGTCAGATCAAAGAGAGGATCATGAAAGAACTCATCGCGTCCCTTGTCTCCGCGACGTCACTGCGGGGGAGAAGAGACACCGATCGCGGCGGTGGCGGAGGTGGTGACGAGGGCGGCCCTGTGCTCAGCTCTGCATCGTCAAGCGAACACCTTCAGGAGTAATTTCTCTGGGTCAATTGTGGAAATCGTTCCCTCAGAGGCCTCAGCTATTGTAGACTGAAGCGATCGCGTAAGGTTAAGACTTCAGGCAGGGGACTAATTTGTAATTTAGGATGCGACAGGTTTGAAGGAACTTCTGTGAATTGGTTTCTGTTTGTAGATTTAGAATTTAGTACTTATTGATGTGCCCTTGTATGGTTATATTGCAGATAATGTATGACATGCTTTTTGGATCCATCGTTTTCTAGTGTGGTTTGACGGGTTATACTTGTATAACGAAATTTCAATTTCAAAAAAGAAAAAGAAAGAAAGAGAACTTGTATATAGAAAATTCATGTCTGTCCCCTCTGATCATATGTACAGCTATTCCTGATTATGTTTTATGAGATTGTTAGTTATTAATTTCTCTCTTAATGCTGATTGTTCAATTTGCATATCATCATAACAATTAAACGAGGTTTGCCATCCACTTAATAATGCAACTCAATATACTGAGCCTCTAACCCAGACCATGCTGGTACAAATTTCATTCTGTATACGTCAAAATCTGTTATGGATAAAGACTTCTAAGGACACTCTTAAATATCTTATTTGTTTTTAATTAAAAAGGGGCTCAGGACTATCTTTTAATAGAAAGATCAAGGCAAACAGGACAGAGAATAAAAAACTGCCAGCAGGGAGTTGTGCAGCGAACAGCGATTAGAAAACAGATACCCAAAACACAGGTCAAATAAAATAACCAGAAAAGGCCTACAGAATCACAGGAATGTAATCAGAGGTCGTGCCAGTATCAGATATATACGTCTCCGTTCATGGCGCACCTCCCTTGCCAGAACTTCAGGCGTCCTGAACTCTTGCTGAAATATTCTGTTTACATCTTCCTATTTTCATGATAAATTACAGGAACAACACAATCCGCTTATGATCGTGGTTAAGATCTCTCTGAAGAATTGCCTTTTAAGTCTGTTGCCCTCTGATTTTGCTCCATGACCTGTTTTCACAGGATGGAAGTAGGTGCTGAACCTCTAGCAGGACCCTGCTGCAACTATTTATACAGATCATTGACTGTCTCAGCGTCATCAGAAGACATGTAAGAAATGCTAGGTGCACGCTATTCTCTCCTAATGAGATTATCAGTAGCCAGAATCTTATTTTGTGTCACCATCCATACACAGATTCAGAGGATAGGTGGTTCTTTGAGATTCAATTCGTTTAATATAACAGTTCTCTGAAATTTAAGAAAGGGATACCCCTACTTGCAGCATCGGATACACTGCAGCACAAGAAAACTATGAGTCATCCATTCTTTCCCAAATCACTTCATGATGTTGTGAATCGGTTAAGTTCGCATTTCATATTTCCTGTTGCGGCATACGAAGTTCGAACTTAGCCACAGTAAATGTTCAGCCAGAAAACACGAATTTCATACTTTATATCAGTTTTTTTAGTCAATAGGGGACTATTTCAAGTTGGTACCAGATCAAATATGAAACTGAATAACTGATACAGTTAATTTGCTAAATTGAATAGGGGAACTTCCACTCTTTTCATGTTTATATTTCGCTTTGTGCAGATTGGGTTTTTTAAGGGGTAGAAGCATACTGAGAAGAGGCATCATAGAATCAAGAATGACACCCAAAGCTGCCAGTTCTAATTTCTTCCCTGTCAAGAAATATGCTCAGTACAGAATTTCAGAGTAAATAAATTTGCCCCATCTGCTGAAAGCGAACCTCTTCTCTCTATTTAGACAAGGGGAGGAAAGATTTCACATAGCTAAATTGCTCATTACGATTCCGAAATTATTGACCTACAAATTTACTCGAGCATGTAATCAGACAGACCAAACACGATTTAATTCAAAAACAATTTTTAAAAGGGTACTGCAGTATACCAGCATAGATAAGAAGGGTCGAACTGCAAAATTGTACATTAGAGCAGAAACAAGCTCGTAAGAAAGGACAACAATCTACCTAATAAGAAAAATAAATATATCTAGAAATTCAAGCTATGGTCCTGTTATTAACAACACAACCACCAAAAATCCAATAAAGAAAAGAAAGAAAACTCAGCTGTCCAAAGACAAAAGATGGCTACTAAGGTGCTGATCACTTCAAGAGGAACAACAAAAGGTTACGGCTCCCATTTCTACGTAGCTCAGTTGTTCTCCATAAATAGAGCATGCGAGAAAGAACATCTCATTACTCATTAATCTATTTAAGATGAAGATGAGGAAGGACCGGGTTCATGAATTTGCAGTGAAGTTCGAGACAGACTCGCTTCTAATGCATTCAACTCATCTATATCCAGCTCGTCGTCATCGTCATCTTCTTCAGCAAGTAGCTCCTCTGCCTCTTTGCTCAAAGATGTTGATGAATTAGACCCCTCTGGTTGTTCTTTATCCTTCCCCTATAAAAATTGGCAAACATACATATGTGCGATTTTAATAGTGTCCAATAGATTTGTGTTCACACGAAGGTGACATCACAATTCATATCATGGGAATTGAGTTTTGACCAATCTCTCAAAATATTCTAACGTTAAAAAGGCCTCTCTAAATAATAAGGGTTCCAGCTTGTTGTACCCAATCTGACAACCTGGCAACAATTTGGCTACTCTCTCAAGATAAAAGCCAAGCATTTGACAAACAACAAATGGAAAAGATAACTACCTCCTTTTCATCAGCCTGGTCTCTTTCTTCTTGCCTATCGTAATTGTCGTAAGCTTCAGCATCATCAATGAAAAGGCTTGCATCTGAAAGGAACAGCTCACGGCCACTGAAAAGTATAGACAAGCTAATTAATCCGACCATGCACTAGGTACTTGTGTACAGCTACTGAGCAAAAGACCGAATGTTCATTCCATACTACTTCCAATATCATTTATCAAGTATGAGGTGTCTACCTCGTATAAATAATATACATCCTCAATTAGATTTCCGCTTTTCTAAGTGACACAGAAGCATGTAACAATTACCTCATGCGGTCATTCTTAGCCCGCTCTGCCTGCTTGGCAGCCAGGCCAGCATCTCTTTCATCCAGCTTTTTCTTCCTCCATTGCATAAAAAGCTCCGGTGTCATTGGTGTGGACATTGTCAGTTTAGCACGCTTCATAAAAGGAAACAAAAAGGAATAGGAGATTTTTGTCAGCTTGATTTCCTTTTTTTTCCCAAAAGGAACTTTCATAAAAGGATTCTCATTTAATACTACAGCCTATTATTTAAGTTGACAAATACATTATGATGAATTTGCATACTTTGTCTTCAATTTCTTCTTCTACAGATATCTTTTCAGCCTCTTCCTCAAGTAAAGCCTTCATTTGAGACTTCAACACGTAGCCAGTTGGAAGTGCATGTCTGTAATGACAGTCTTTTCCTCCATTGGGGCAAACCCAAAACCAACCGTATTGTTTCTTCTCCACTGCATCGAGGAAATATTTGCACACCTGAAAAAAAAAGAGAGAAATAAATTAACAGTAATACCATCTTTTTATTGTGGAAAGGATGTGTACTTTAAGGTATTGTCACAGCAGCATCTGAATTGTACAAAATAAGTCTGAGAAAACTAGCTGGTTTTCTAAGATTTCCAAAAACTAGTCATTTTGATAACCAACTGCAACTTTAACGGTAGCACACCAATAATAGTGGTTAAAAAAATAAATAGTATGTGATGGAAAACATACAATGTCAGTGGGTTTGTTTTGGTTGTACTCCTTGTTCTTTGATTCAACAACCTTCTCAAGTGTCTCCTGATCCCAATTCTCCATTGTCTCTGAAAATTAAAAAAAGAAAAGAAAAAGAAAGATAAGCAATATACTAGTCATTAGTAAAAAAGAGTTAAATGCTAAAAGTGAAAATTTTAAGAACTAAGTATCATGTCAATCACCTTGGTCACGCTTGTCAGTGTAGATATCAATCTTTTCACCCTTCCTCTGGACATTCAAATCGTGAGAGAATTTGCACTTAAACCCTTTCTGGCACTGCCCATGCTTGAAGAACTCACACAATATAGATTTTGGATCAACACCTAAACAAAACCAACATCACGAACTGAATCCGTCCAATGCTAACATTACCTTCAGATTTGAAATAGCATATCACATGAAACATTTTAAGGGCATACATGTAATCAGAGAAACTCTGACACTACTGCTATCACCGGTTTGCATCTTTCTCCTAAAGAAAAAATTAAGCAACCATTGTTGGTACTTGAACTTGGTTTAAAACATTACATACCGACAGGAACTTTCGGCTGGCTGACAGCAACCTTGAACAAATCATTGAGCTCCTTCTCTCTTGCCTTCTCCTCATCTTTCTTCTTCTGCTCGTAACATGAAAATATTACAGAATAATTACCACATTGATATCTCGCAACCAACAAATATTTACTTTCCAACTTTCTTATAATATCAGTAAGATAGTACACAATAATAATTCTACATCGGAAATTCGGAATTGAAAACATTAGTAGTAAGTCCACATCCAAATTCTATTTTTTTCCTAACACCTGGCAAATTCTTAGTAAAACCTGGGATGTTACACCATTAACAACTTAAGAAACTAAATCTGTTTTGATTAAAAACATAGAGATTCTAAGTAATTCAACGTGTATATATATTATTTCTGCTGTTCTCGTAAGCTGTCCTACTTCTGCACTTCAGAATTATAACAAAATCCAACACTCGACCTAAATCAAGCTTAAATTTCCAAAACAAAAACAAAAGGGGTAACGCGAAAGAACAGAAAGCAACCTTCGCTGCGATCTTAGAAGCGTCGGGTTTGGGCTGTACGGCCTGCTGTAGAGATTGTACATATTTCTGTACGTTCTTCGATTTGTTCTTGTTCTTCAATCCGAAGGTCTTATCCTCTACAATTTTTTGCTTCTTCGCCAAATCTGCCTTGGATTGGTTCTTCGGCGGCATCCTTCTTCTTCTCCCTTTTCGCAATAAAATAATATAACAGCGAAATGAGAGAGATCGGCGGTAGGAGAGTCGGAGAAGGGAGCCGACTGCTTCTCGTCGGGTTTCCGAGTGGTGATTGTTGCGAGAAGAAGGTCTAGATTGTTCTATTGCGGGAGGAGAGGAGGAGAATTGCTTTCTTTTCTTTTCTTTCGTTTTCTTTTTTTTTTCCGGCTATTGCTGTGACGAGGAATTGGGAGAGGAGGATGTGGAAAGGATAGAGTATCTCCGAGACGAATTCTATGTAGATATGTGCGTCACGGTTCTCTAATTTGGATTTCTAGTAGTAGCGATGTTCTACCTGTAGATTTGCTACACATAAAACCATATAAAAGAGTGTCATATAAAAAATAGAGATGAGAACCTGTTAATTGGGTAGGGTTCCATGTACATGTTTTGTTGGGTTGGGCTGATTCGGATTAGATGCTAAGGATATTTTTTTTTTCTTACATAGCATGGCCCAACATCCAACATTATATGCTCAATTGACCCAATTTCACCTTCTTTTTCTTTTTCTCGTCCATTAAGAATCCTTGTCATCATTTGTTATTAGCTGAATTTGACACTTTTTAAGGCATTTCCCCCCCTCTTTTTGGTGTCAAAGGAACCAAATTTCAATCATGTAAAAGCATAATAGTCAATGTGCTAATTAAGATCTGGTGCTCAACTTTGGTTGATTGTTTAGAATAGAATTTTCTAATATAAAACAAAATGAATTCTAAAGTTGGTCCGTCAACAAAATAGAAAAAGAAAAAGGTTACAAGTATCCTCCAGAGCAGGGATAAGAGTGCCATTATTTTTACACTGATCTACTAGAGAAAAGATGGGCATTTACAAATATAGGCACTTACAAAAATAGACATTTTATACTGAACTGTTAGAGAAAAGATGGATATTTAGTAGAAAATCAAGCTAAGCTAACATCTTGACCTAGTTGGCTGACTCCTAGTGTATGATGACGAAATCACCTATAAGAAAAAAGAATAAGAAAAATAAATAAATATATGTCAAAATTTTAATAGCAAACACATCACACCTAACTATTCTTTTTTTCTTTTTAATTAGCAAACACATAACACGTTTTCTTGGAGTCCCAAAAGAAAAAAAAATCTTTCCAAAAGAAAAATTACTCAGTTTGAGCAGTGCCAACATAATTGTGAATGTACATTTGTAGAATTGTATGGCCGAAACAGTACCTGATATGTCTTTGGTCCCTTTTTAATCAGATAGCCAACATTATTCAAGTTTTCCACCAACATGTCCATATCCGGAACTCTTAAGCTAATTCTATCTGCCAAGCTGTATATCTCCTGCCAACATTAATAGAAACTGTCAAACCATTACCGAAAAACCAAAAACATAACAAAGACAAAATCAACGTTTATAAGGAAAATGGAGTTTTACCGAAATGGAGAAGCAATCTTTCTGTTGCAACTCGGATTGCTTGTTGAGCTCGCTTAGAAAACGTTTAGCTTCCTTTTGCTGACTCATTCCACCGCTCCTACCGAAGTCAACAAAACCATGCTCATCCATATATTTGTCGTATAATGATTCTTTCATTATCTCAACAACATCCTACAGAACCATAAAAATGATAACAAGCATGTTAAAGACGATAAATAAGACAATAAAAACACAATTATGTCAGGGGGAGCCAATAACCTTAGCATCTTCGGCAGTTATTTCCTCTCTCAGATCAACTCTGGCACGGGCTTCAGCAAGCCTAACTAAACTCTCCAGTTGTCTTGCTGTGATTGGTGTGCCATCAGCGGATGTGTTACGATCTCTCAATCGCATGTAAAATGTCTGCAGAATATCAGCTGCAGGCTTGGACATTCTAAAACAACCAAAACACACATTGGAAAAATCAGAAAGAAAGCAAATATGTTTCTGCATATATACCCTTCAAAGATGCTATTGCATTTTGTGGTCCTTGAAGACTCTTTGAAGGATAAATGATATTTTTGAAGGGCATATGCAGATACTTCCTTCAAGGACATTCCTTTTCCTGTTTGTAATGGCATCCTTAAAGGGAATGGCCAGAGATATCCTTGAAAGGAAATATATTATTTGCATAGTTGCATTCAAATTCACATCGCAGAGATGGTTGAAGCAGAAGGGTTCGAGGAAATTAAAACGGTGTTAAAGCAGACACACGACCAAATTTTTAATTAAAAGAATATGGAAATTTACCTTGGAAAAATGAAGTTCCTAGCATAAGTGATGTATTTGCGTAGAAGGGAACCAGGCAAAGGGGCAAAATCTTTGTCTTTCTCTGGATCTAATCTCAACTGTGAAGCTAAAGAACCAGCCACAAGTCCTATCTCAGTGTCATGCTTATCTTGTGATGCTGCACAGTATTTAGGAAAATATATGTAAACAATGAACAAATGCAAACTAAAAAGAATGTAATATTGGAAGGTGTTGACGCAATACCTGTTCGTCGTTTCTTTGTTCGCACCAAATGCCCTGAATCACTTGCATGTAGCTGTCAGTCATATGTCAAAAATATACATTAAGAGCAATACTGACAGATTAATTCTTTGATCAGGCATTCATTCAGGATGAAATTATGACTGGACCATCTTCTTTTGCAAAACCAATCAATAGGCTAGGTTGTTAAACGTACAACTTATATTATCATGAAGCAAGTTATTAACTTTAGTTGGTGTGTCCTGGGTAAGTCCATTCTGCCTTTCTAACATAAGACTCGGAAGAGATAGAAGAGCTGCTTACAGCCATTATATGGTCAGAAACCCTCTTGTCGAGTAATTCATCAGGCCGGTCAAGTAAAATGAAAACCAAATCAAATCGAGAGAGAAGTGGCGCACTCATTTTCAGATTCTCGTTCACTGTCTTTGCTCGGCTGTGTAATATTAAAAATGAAAAAAAAAATAAGAAAGAAAAGCAAGTTAGCATTTCTACATAAGCATACTTAGTTATTTACTGGCATTACATATGCAAGTAAGATTTAGACCCACTTATAGTGACCACCAACAGGATTGGCTGCGGCTAAGACGGAAGCTCGGGCAGATAAGCTAGCCACCAGACCAGCCTTTGCAACTGACACACATTGCTGCTCCATTGCTTCCAAGAGAGCCTAAGAAATAATTAACAAACTAGTATAAACTTTTGCAATCTTTCTACAAAACTCAAAAGTCGATTTAGACAACTATATATACCTGGTGTTCCGCAGACATTTTGTCAAACTCATCAATGCAACATAACCCACGGTCAGCAAGGACCATAGCACCTGGTTGTACAATTTTAGAAAGAGGAACAAACAAATAACCAATCGAACACATAAAATAGAAAAATGCAACAAGCTCCCACTTTTATATGAAATAAAGTCAATCCCTATGTTTTGATAGGGTAACATCATATTTTTCCCATGCACAGGTACAAGTTATACTTTGGTATGAAATTGCCGTGAGGAAAAAAAAAGAATTAAAAGGAAATACACAGTCACTTTAAGACGGACAGCACACAGCAGAAGAGTTGACTAGTTAGTACCAGCCTCAAAGGCATAATCGCTAGTCATAGAATCTTTAACTACAGCAACTGTTAGACCAGCATTTGTGGTTGCATTGCCGCAGACATAGATGCCTCTAGGAGAAACTCCTGCCGCCGCTTGAAGAAGTTGACTCTTACCCAATCCAGGATCACCTATAAAATCATTTATGAAATGACACTGTATAAGGAATTTCAAGAATCAAAATAATACACAATCAGTTTTGCTGTTATTATCTATAGCGAAAACCATGAAATCATCTTCAGTACATAAAAATAAAATAAACATAAAGGGACAAAAATTACTTGTTCCATGTAATTTTACTGGGTTCAAAATACTCAATTTTCTTTCTTTATTGTTTTTTCTCAAGACTTGAGTGCAAATATTACTTACCAACAAGAATAACGTGGATATCTCCTCGAACAGGAACCTTGTTTTGATCGGTGGAATACTTCTGAACACCACCAAATAGTGCAAGTGTAATACCAGCTAAAAATAAAATTACAACATTAGAAAAGCAGTAATTGCTTTAAAGATAGATAAAGAATATAAGTAGGAACGAAAAGGTCCATTAATGTGCATTTTCCCTGTACTGAAACTTACTGACTCTAAGCAATACCTTTCACAAGCTCATGCCCATATATGGAGGGGCAGAAGGAGTGAAGTATCTGACGGAACACATCAGAACCGTGTTCTTCAGAGAACTTCACAACAAACTCCAAATCTTTTTGTGAAAAAGTGTGCAAATCAAACAGTGTGGAAGCTCCATTTCCTGTACTTTCAGATTCAGAAGAGGCTCGGGCCTTGGAGTTTATGACTGAAACTGCTTCCAGGTACAAGTAGTACAACCCCTGATTCTTGTTTTTCGACTTTCCTGAAAAACCAGATACTTCCTTTTCTAGTTCATGAAACATATTTAACCTTATTTCAAAAATTTTAACACGTATTTAGATATTTTAATAATATTAAGTCATCTATTGCAAGACAGGAAATGCTGGTACAGCAGCACCGTATTCAATGATCAGAAGTACCAAAGATCAATATAGATAAAAGGGCTTCTAACAAAATCTTTATATCCTCAAAAAGAGAAAAGGGATTTGTGGGAACATAAGTGACGTTACCCCCACCAACATCAATGTAATTGTTGATTACTTTGACAATGCCGGTGACAGTCACAATATCTCCTGGTATGCAAGAGTCCACAAGATCTTCACTCAACTCACACTCCACTGTCCGTGGGACCCGTCCTTCCTCATGACTTTCAGATTTTAGCAGTTCTTGTATCCTATGTTGGAAAAGTAGTTATTTATGAGTATTTTGTAATATAGAAAATTAGAAGGGTGCTAATGCATAAATGTAGTTTATAATAGTTTGTGGGTCATTTTGATAAATTTGCATTAAAACCTAGTTAGGGTTGTAACTCAAAATGATGCTAGAAATGAAAGTCAATCCTTTCTCTTCTTTCTCGTTCTCTCATTCTCCTCTTTTACTCCATAGAATATCTTGCTTAATCAAAAATCGTAAAATCCAACATGGTATCAGAGCAAGATTTCATTCCTGAGGGACAACCTGAGAAGAAGAAGAAGAAGAAATGAAAAAAAAAAGAATTTAGGGTTCGTTGCTGTTCTTTCTCTGTTTCCGTTTTTTGAGTAACAATCAGTCTAATCTGATGAAAGCCACCCCTAGAATCGATCAAAATCAGTGACTCATATAGAAAAGTTCCCACCTTCTCCTATTAAAATTCCCCTGTCAAGCTCCGGGAAAAAAAATCTCTCCCATGAACATACTCCAATCAAGAAGTCCGTAATGGGAAATAAGAGAAGAGGCGTCTGGTCCAGCGATGGTGTTGCCGTTGCTGAAGTGAATCAGGAACAGTGCCATCATGAAAAGGGTGTTGTTGCATTGTAAGTTTCAGCACCCGCTAAGAAAGAGAACTCGGAACCCATCGAGCTTGAAGAAAAATAGAAACAACGGGTTATCAAGTCAAGCATTGAAGCTAATCTGGACACGTGCAGGTGCTCAGCCAGCGGAGAGGCTGACTGGGGCTACCATCTCAAAGATAGGCTATGTTGAATTCTGGTGGTAGAATTGATCATTTGAAATTAGTGAGGGCTGAAAAGAGAGGAGAAAAAAATGCGATAATGGCCGGTTACGAGTGGCACTTCCATGACAAGATTGTAAGGTAATTTCAGAAATTACCTTTCTCTTCAATTGGACAGTTGAAGAGCATAAGAAGCGAATGGGAGTATAAATATGTAAAGAGATTTGTGAGATGACCTAATCTTAGAAAAAGTAAGTGCCCAGGAGTGACATTTAGGCCCTATACCAATTCATGGATGGTAAACACTAGAGCATCAATGTGGACGTCACAAGCAACTTAATGAAGCCAGTTTTTGGCATGTCAGAGGTGTACCTTAGCTTCCATGTGTTTGTACCAGTAAAAGGAAAAACAAAAGGAAGGCTGGTTTGAGGTAGTTTTCTAAAGGTGGAGAAAGCTTTGGTGATTGCTACCATATCCGTAACAAAGAAGTTCAATCAAGTCGGCGGATCTTTTAAGATGGCCTCAACTGTGGTGAGAAGGGAGCATCATACATGTTCACCACCTATTTGATTAACTGTCACTGAGAAGGGAACATCCCATGGAAGAGACTTCTTAGTGGCAGGCGATCGTGTGATTGTAAAGAAAGCTCTAATGTGAGTGGCATCTCTATACCGGTGTAAATTTCAATGGAGTACAACGAGAAATGCAAGGCAGCCCAATTGAAAAAATGGGAGGAGACAGAATGGATCGAGTCAAAAAAAAAAAAGAATGGGGATAGGAAAAAAAAAGGATTAAAGCAAGTTGAGATGAATGGCTACAGGGGACAGCTTTCTCAAGTTTGAAGTATCTTACAGTTTTTTGTGTTTTTATTTAGTGTTTTTGGGAAAAACAAAAAAGAACAAAGGAAGAAACTGGATACAGCGCCTAATCAACATTTCCCTAGACAAGTTGAGCCAGAAAAATATGAAAGGAAAAGAGGAAAGAAATTAAAAAGGAGGGACAATCTATTGGTATGTCAAACACTTTGAGATGTCAAAAGTGATGTCAGGCATTTTTTAAAGAAGCCAGTAGTCAACGTGAAAAGAAAAAATGGTTTCAGAAGTTGGTTGAAAGCATATGTTGCTTTTTTTTTTATGGATTAAGTGTGTGTATCCCTGTCAATAATGTAATTTGAGAAGCATGTATTAGTTGATCAAAGGTGAAGCCCCTCTATGGACCCACATGAGAGGAGACGATCAGTGGCTCTGAAGAAGCCCCTCTATGAACCTGAATGTGAGGTGACGACGGTGGTGAAAACCTATGGTGAAGCCTTCTATGGACCCTCATGAGAGGTGATGACCAGTGGCTCTGAAGAAGCCCCCTCTATGGACCTACATGAGAGGTGATGACAGGTGAAGAACCACGACTAATAACTAATTGCAGGTGCGTGAAGTATGTTCTATGACAGGACATGCATGGCCATGACTGAAAGATGAGCTGATCAGCTGAGTAGCAAAGTGAAACACACAAGCTAGCTTGAGAGAGTCAAAACGACCAGCCAAGCAGCAAAGATGCAGAGACACATGCTAGCTTGAGAAAGAGTCGAAGAAGGCCAACTAAGCAGCAAAGTGTGAAGACGCTAGCTACCTTGAGAAAAGAGTCAGAAAAATTGTAAAAGTGAAATGGCTACAGAAGGATGAGTTTGCTGTTAAGGGGGAGCACTAAAGTCGACATCGGATGAATCCAAATCTGCACTTGATAGGTCGTTGACCAAATGAGATTGCACGAGTTATTTACAAATTAAAGCATACAAGTTGGACATGATAAATATCAATACTCCAACTTGAGGGGGAGTGTTGGAAAAGTAGTTATTTATGAATATTTTGTAATATAGAAAATTAGAAGGGTGCTAATGCATAAATGTAGTTTATAATAGTTTGTGGGTCATTTTGATTAATTTGCATTAAAACCTAGTTAGGATTGTAACTCAAAATGATGCTAGAAATGAAAGTCGATCCTTTCTCTTCTTTCTCGTTCTCTCATTCTCGTCTTTTACTCCATTGAATATCTTGCTTAATCAAAAATCGTAAAATCCAACAATGAGCAATATAAATTAAGCTACATAATTAATATAATCAGTAAACTGCATGGGGTACTTTAAAATTGTTAAATAAAGTACCTTATTTTTTGAAAATCAATAAGCTTGGCGTTGGACCGGATCGGGCTGAAGGTTTTGCTTTTGCATCCGTAAATACCACAACTAGTAGGAGGTGAAAACTTCCCATCAGAGAATACTCTTGTAATTACAGTTCCACACTTTCCGCAAGAGAAATCCAGCTGTTGCACAAGTGGCTTAACAGTGCTCACTTTAACAACAGTACCACGCACAGACACAAGCTTCTCTGTCAGTAACAACTGAATTAGGTCATCTCAAATGTATACAAAGAACTTAGAAAGTTTTTTAGTTCAATTTAAGTCACTAAAATCTTCACAAACATGCACCATGTATAAAATACAAAAGAGGCGGGTGAAATTTATGAATAATGATATGAGTTAAGGAATTACTTATGTAAGCAGCTTTCAAGTTTTTCAGTGCAATCAAAGAATCACAATGATTATGAAGCCTAATATTGACCCTCTGTATATCCTCCAACTGGAAGAGCTTTCCATCTAAGCAGAAAGCCTGCTTAAAGTTTTATAATTCATACTCAGATAAGCATAACTTGTAAAAGGTAAAAAAAAAAAAATGGAAATTAGATGTTTTGGAATTAGAATTGTTAGTTTGAAATAAATATGCAGTACGATGTGAGCTGCAGCTCCTAGACACAATAAAGCCTCCTTAGGCGACTCCTGTAGAGAGGAATACAGATCTTGAAATCCACAAATCTTTTTAAAACGTTCAAAATCGATAGGAAGAGAGAATGCACCATTTTTGTCTTCAATCTATGAAAAATAACACTAAGCAGTCAGCAATATCAACAGCTACATAAATCAAAAGAGGGGAACAACATGAGTAAATTGTGAAATTGTCCTTGAATTCAGCAATCCCCTGAAATTAATTTAAAATCCTACCATTGCTGACATAAAGCGCTTAAATCCATATAAAGTTTAATTAATCAATCTCAGGTAGTGGTCAAAGGGTTGTAGTTTAGGTTCACTAGCAACAACAGTCCAAAACGTCAAAGATATCAAATAACCCTAAATTGGTACACACAGCTGTCATCCCTATTAATTGCCTTGCAATGTCTTTGGTCTCATGTCCTTACATGTTAGATTTGCAGTATTTTGTTTCTTAAAAACTGGATGATGCTTTAAGAGTTTCGGTTTGTTCGTTTCTTTTATGAGATTATGAAAATAGTGATATCTGCAGTACTGCTGCCAATTTGGTTACTATCTTGGAAGTGGCTAGTTCACCAAATGCTCATCATCGGATATGGCAGGAGGAGGTCTATTTCTTTTGTTTTGTAAAACATAGCATCTAGTTTCTACTTCGAATTGAAATCAGTAGCATTAGCCAAATTACTTGTAATGCTAAATTGATACCTGAGAAAGTAATGAGCTAGCTTCCCGTGAGGCGAAGAAGCGCCTGAGCTGAGCAATGAGGTGGAGTTTGGGATCGGTCAAGGCAATCTCGGTTTCTGGGAAATAGCCACTCCAGATCCGTGACAGCTCATCAAGGTCGATCGACTGGTCTCGCGATCCACTTCTCCTCTGCTGAGAACTCATTTTTTCTTTTTCTTTTTGTATCCGCCTTTGTGGAGGCGAGTGTTTTTGGTACTGGTGATGCTATGCTCCGAGAGGAGCTCTAGAGAGCGGGAACCGTCAATAAACCTCCAGATAAAAGGCGCGATTCTTGAGATTGCCTGATGGTTACCAGATTTCCTGAGGCAGGGAACTTTGGTTCCCATTGTGTGGGGCCTCTATTCAGAGGAAAAGCCAATGCAGTATAGACTATGCAGTCTATGCTGTAGCAGTGTAATTCGCCGTACGAGATCTGTTTGATAGGTCCATCCGACCCCATTTGTCAGGTGCATTTCTTTTCTTTAATTTTGAAGTCGTATCACTCGCTAGTCGCTAACACGCTGAAATAAATAAAAAATTAGTATTATTCTCTTCTTCCCGAATTTCATTTATGCACTCTATAATTTAATATTAATAATAAATATTACAAATTATAATAATATAGTTTGATACATATTACGGATCGTAATAAACTATCACAGATCGTAACAGTTTGTTACGACCCGTAATATTGTGATTTATTGTGTTTATCCTATACATAAATATATTTAAATATTAGTATAAACATTTTTGTATCTGGAGAATAAACACTGTGATCTACAAAATCTACACCCAGAATATAAAGAATCTGTATCTAAAATCTTATGGAGCGCAGAATTGATGTATAATTATCACACCTCGGAATAGAAACTCCAATCCAAACTGACAATGCAAATTCTAGAAATAAGAGAAATTATTCATATACCTCGTATTTTGTACATCTTATGTGCATTACTAAAAGTATTTATATTAAATAAATAATTTATTTATATTTATATCTATAAATATATATAATTAGTATATAAATTATTTATTAATTTTCATTCATTAATGATTATAGAAAATTTCAAATTAAAAATTTTATAGCATAAATAAAAGTATAGTTTGCAGAACTTTTAATTTTAATAATATAAAGTGTAAATACTTTTAAAATTATATATAAATATTTTATGATAGAAGTATGAATACTTCTGAGTCGTAGACAAAATGTGTAGCTAAGATGTGCGATTATTATTCTTCTAAAACATAATTTACTTTTCTATTGTTTACCGAGTGATTAGATTATTTATTTTGAGTTAGACTTGGACATTAGTTACCTCACTACTCTTGAAGATTTGTCGTTTGTAAGGAATAGATCCCATTGAGATCTGAAAAATGTAATTGAGATATTAAGGAGTGCATTGTGATGAATAATTTGATTAGAAAGAAATAATAAATTATGTTTCCGACATAAATATTTCAAATCTTTTTAGTGCACATGAATATTACTTTTTAGTACGCTATTGGAAACGTGCTTTGCAGGAATAAATGAAGGAAAAAGTGCTGCTTATCCAATTCAGGACTCTGATTATCATATAATAAACTAATAAGTGAAATTTTAAGGGTTGATGTTATAAATATTATCGGAAATTTTGTAAAGACTATTTTATTAATATATATAAAATAGTAAATGTTATGAAGTAAAAAATTAATATATATAAAATAGAAATTGTTAATTTATAATGTTGGATTAATTTTTTATTTGCCCTTTATTTTTTTTTCTCAATTTCTTATTTCTCCCTCAACTCATTAATATATCAAATTTATTCATCAATTCTTTCAACTATTTTTTATTTCTCCCTCTACTCATTAATATATTAAATTTTTCCCTCAACTCTTTCGCTCTTTCTTATTTACCCATAAAATTAAGAAAAAAGATTAAAGATTACTTAAAAAAACAAATCACGTGTTAAGTATTAGAATTTTTTTTTCTTGGTTCAAAGGATAGATAAAAAAGCATTAAAAGAGTTAAAGAGTAATCATAATATATTTAAGAGTTGAGGGAGAAATAAGAAATTACCAAAAAGTTTAAGAGTATATAGAAAATTAAGTCTAGAATGTTTTTATTTATATTGCTACTTTGTGAGTACCTTCAACTATGTAAGAACATTATTTTGTTTCGATGAAATATGAAACATGCAAATATCATATTTTTATCAAAAAAAATATATTAATTTACAATTAATGTTAAGAATTACAACTTATCACAATTCATAAAATTATTTAAACAATTATAAATTTATCGAGGATACTTAATCATTTTGTACATAAAATTGAAAGTTAAATGATAAATTAACTATTGAGAGAGTCTTTTTTATCACTGAATGCATAATTCAAAAAAAATATCTATTTAAATAAAAAAATTAAGAACTAACTTATCAATCACAAAAAAATTAAGAACTAACTATGCACTATGCATAGTCTATGGTTTATAGTGGGGTCAAATGACCCCACTGAATTTTACAAATACCTTAAATAATTGTTCAAATTATAATATATATATATATATGATATTATTTACTATTTGTTATCTATTTGAACCCATTGAATTTTTTTTTGAAATTTTCACTATTGACCCCGCTATTTTTTTTATACCAATTAGGAGTGAAACAAAATATCTTTTTTTTTTTATCTTTGTAACGGAGGATAATCGATATTTATTTTTACAATTTTGTAATCTTAGTTGTTGTGTAAAACATATTTATAATTTTAGCTTAACAGAAAAATTTAGTCTCATAATTTATTAGATACCTTAATGTCTCATTCAAGAAATCAATGTTATCAGTTTAGAAAATATGAAAAATGACCCAAAATTTTTTTCTCCAAAAGTTTGCTAATGACATGAAAAAAATAATACTCACTCTAATATCAGTTTAAAATCCCTCTCTTTTAACAACTTAAATAATATAGCAATTATATATTTTTTTTATGCAAGTTTACAAACTGACTTTGATACTTTGTCTAAAAAATTGAACATCATTTTTTTTTTTTTTGCACAGATAAGAAATGAATGGTTGTCCGCTGACATATTTGAGAAAGTTCACACATATTAGTAATGAAGCCATTATTTATCATTAGCAAGAGGATTTCATATGTTCAATTTAGCAAAAAAAAAAAAGAAATAGAATGTTTTTTATATGAAAAGAAATAGAGTGCTCTATTTTGTTTGTTACTTGAATAATTCTAGCTCTTTTGTATATTTAAATTGAGATGGACTAATTTGCTTCAATTTGTATTTTGATTCATATACTAATGGGTTAATTTCTAAAATTTCATATCTAAAACATCGATTCAAGTAGTTTAATATAATCTTTATATGAATCTCGTAGAACACCAATTTTTATTAGTTTTTAAAATTTTCACTATGTATAATGATTTTTGAAAAATGATCTTATTTGACGTATAAATATTGATAAGGTCATTTTTTTAAATTATTAAAAATACTAAAAGAATTAAGAAAAGTAAAAGCTAATATTCTACAAAATTTTGATATAAATATTTTATCGAGCTATTTGATTCCATGAAATTTCAAAAAATTTGACCTATTGACACATAAACCGAAATACAAATAGAAACATATAAGTAAAAACACATTAACAAAATTCTAATTAAATTAATTAAAAAATATTTTAATTAATTAATTAAATTAAATTTTAATTAAATTAATTGATATCATTAATATGAAATTCTGACTCCGTGCTGACTATACAAGTAAGTATTTGGAAATGCTTTTACGGATGGTTGGGCTGTCTTAACAAAATGCCCAAAAAAAAAATATTTCTATGATTTTTGGGACTAATTTGCTTGTCAGCCAAGTTTTGTGATAAAAGGCTCAAGAGGACAATTGGCTTCGAAATCGCTTTCCCTTCACAAAAGCATGTTTATAATTAACGACAAAATCACACAATCACCCCTCTAAAAAAGTGATATTGTTGGTTTGCAACTACAAAGGTGAGAAGACCAATAATAAAAAAGTAAAAAACACTACAATACAATACAAACCTCCTTTATTTCTTTTCCTGCGTTTTCTTTCTTTCCTTCGTTTCCAAAATCAACACGAAAGGGACGAAAGAAAGAAAGAAAGAGGCAGACAGTTATCTGATGCCATTTCTTTTCCTATATAAATATATATATAAGAAGAAAAATCAATGGAGAGAGGAAGGAAACGATCGGACGCCTCCGACAATCTCCCGGCGGACAAGCGCCCCTGCAGCTCATCGGAGTTTCGCACTGCCACGTCAGCACCTTCCCCTCTCTATTTACAATAATTTTATTTTTTTTTCTTTACTGATTATTTAGCCAATACGTATAGTTTAAAGGGTTAATTTATGTTGATCTTTTGACCTTAGCAATATCTTCTCAATTGGTTCATATTGAATTACTTCGCTTGATTTGGCTCTACTTTATTGCATCGTTCTTGTCAGCTTACTTTTCGGATGTCTCAATTGAAGTCCTCGGATGATTAGTGGAACTATTCTGAATTCATTCTTATTTTGATGAATAAGACGGTTGTCTGTACCTGATAATTGTAAATTTTGGTTCCATTTAATTGTCATTTGTAGCAACAATACATATATATGTGCAGTACAATAACTTTTTTATTCTGTTACTGGAAGAATATAATACCTTGCATCTCTTTGAACATTTTTTATGTTCTGTACCAATAAAAAAAACAAAAAAAAAATTTCCCTTAAAAGTTTATCTCCTTGCATCTGAATGGACCTATCTAAGCATTTTGCTCAGTTGACCTTGTCGGTAGTCAATTATATGATTCCATTACATTATATACTTGGACCTACTCCTGGAAAAATTAGTATGTTTCCTTCTGAAAATTATGATGGAAGTAAGCCAAATGACCATCTTTTTCTCTCTCTTTTGGTGGGTTTTCGGTTTTTTTTTTGAGGGGTTGGGGGGTTGGGGGGAGTATGTGGATTATGTTACCAGTTAATTTATTATTTTGTGATATTATAGAGTATCTGATAATTTTATTTTATTTTCAAAAAAATTTATGCGAGATAGTAAACAAAATTTCATGTTTTCGATTTTCTGAATTTGGATCCTAGAAGCCCTGCCATTAGTCCATTGATCGACTTGTGCTGGTCAAATTATAAAAGTAACTTGATCGCAAGGGATGCTTACAAATCTAGTTAACAAATCCATCATATATGCTGGCTATTTTTATTCTCAATTATGCATGCAGATTGCAGATTGCAGATTGCATTTTGTGTGCCTTGTTTGCTTTTGAGGGATGGCTTTGTTTCTATTGTTGCTTGGTTCAAAGCAATATATTGGGTTTCTAATTAATTCTTTTTCTTCTTATTCATGATTGTTTCTGCATCAGATGCTTTACTATTGTTATGGAAAATGTGTCGTATAATTCTCTCAACAGTATATATTTTCAGGAAAGATTTTTTACTGCTTGTGTTTGGAAAGTGAGGAGTTTTTTCATGTCAAAATTTGACTTTTCTTTTGGGGATAAAGTTTCTTTTAATTTGTGAGCACAGTTAATTGCTGTGATACAGTCAGAAATTAGTCTTGTAAAATGTCTTTTCTATATTATTACTTTTTCTCTCAGTTATATAGCATCAACTCTTTTGTTTCTGGTATATTAAAACCACTCTATACTTTGTTTTACGAAATATTCATTCTTCCATATCTTCATTTGGTGATGTGATCAAAGTTCTATTTATAACTTATAATTATTAATACATATTTGCAGTAGATCTGCAAAAAGTTTTCATAAATAGAATTACTATTTATTTATTTATTTATTTTTAGCATTACTAGTTAACCTTTAAAAATAGCACTACTATTTATCTCCTACCTTATTTTTGTTTATTATTTTTTGCACTTGATATTTAAGACATTGTCTTCTTCTTGTAATACACCTGTTTCTATTAAATCTCAAGACTCTCCCAACAACATTCTGTATTCTCCGTTTGATTCCTTTCTCTCATCAATTTATTGGAATAATCTTAAAAAAATGTTTATACTAAAGAAACTCCCCTTCTTCTCTTGTTGCTTTTCCAGAGAAACAACCAATCCCTCTACCTCCTTACCTCCTATGGATACTTCCATCCCTCCACCAAACACCTCCACCTCTCCGTTGGATACTCCCATCCCTCCACTAAACACCTCCACGTCTCTGATGGATACTTCCACCCCTCCACTAAACGTCTCCACCTCTCCGATGGATACTTCCACCCCTCCACTAAACACCTCCACCTTTCCGATGGATACTTCAATGGACCCAGTCTATAGCTCTGATGAATCTGACTCTGCAAACAACTCAGAAGGGAGCCATGAATCGCCTCCCCCTTCCCCACGACAAGCATACAATGGATGGTCTGATGACTCAGTTCATGGAGATTTCAAGAAGATTCTGGAAGCACTAGAGAAGAATGAACCTGCTGAGGTAGCAGTGTCTTTGTTCCAGCTGTGTGAAGCTTTGTCCTTTTGTAATGAGGACTCTGTTGGGTATGTACCAGTTGAGAAGGTGGTACCATTGCTTGTGAATATCGCTGGATGGGAGGGGCGGCCAGATGAGATGCTTCTAGCGGTACGTGCCATTACATACATGTGCGATGCCATGCCTAGGTCAGCTGAGTCAGTGGTGAGGCATGGTGCAGTGCCAGTATTATGTGGGAAGTTGCTTTCCATCGACTATCTGGATGTGGCTGAACAGGTTGTTGAAAATAATTAATAATTGTGGCATTTGCATGTTGAATAATTTTGGATTTTAGTTAGACAATAGGAATGATACCAAGTTCACTATTTTTTTCTTAGTGTTTGCAAGCATTGGAAAAGATTTCAAAAAAACAACCAGTGCCTTGCCTGCAAGCTGGCTCAATCTCTGCTGTGTTAGCTTATCTTGATTTCTTCTCTACCAATATTCAGGTAAGAGGACTTAACCTTGTTTTTGTTATCAATTTCATTATTTCTCATGTTTTTTTGACCTAGTTGTTATGCTTTGTTAAATAATTATTTAGAGAACTGCGGTGTCAGCTGTGGCAAACATGTGTAAGCGGGTTCCACCTGATTGCTCCTCTTATATCATGGAATCACTTCCGCAACTGTGCAATCTACTCCAATACAGTGATTCTAAGGTTTTTTTTTTCATTTGTACTTTATTTAAAATCTCCTTTTTCCTGTACTTATCTGTGTTCTGAGTTTTTTGGTGTTAGTTCGTGGAGACAGTTGCCACTTGCTTGATAAGGATAGTCGACTCATACAGCTCCTCACCTCAGCTTCTTGATGAAATCTGTCAGTGTGGTGTGGTTGAACGAACCATACACTTGATCAGTGTGGATGGCCGGTCTCTACTTAGCCATACGACTTACATGGTACTTTGTCATACACGTGATTGCATATATGTAGTCAGCATTATCTAGTTTCAACCGATTAGAATCTTTTATGTTTCACTAGTAACAGAGAGGTGCTCAATTATACGATGTTCTTGCACCTCAATTTTCCCGACAAAAAGAAAGATAACAAGTAAATAACAATATCCAAAAAAGTTATAATTTAATGCTAAAAATTCAGTTATGTTCTGCTGGTATTGTTTTCTGACTAATATGGATAAGGTATCTATAGAAAGTGTTTTTTGTTTAAATTTGTGGTTTGTTGATTGGTATTAGTTTTTCCAGGATGCAATTTTCATTTTTTTTAATTTATTTCCTTTTTCCTTTGTATTTTGGAATGTGCAGAACATGATTGCTCTTCTTACCAAACTGGCAAGTGGGTCGCTAGTGGCTGTGAAGTCCCTTTTCGAGTTGAATGTAGGGAGCACATTGAAGGCTATTTTCATGGATTTTGATCTTCCACAGAGTGTTCAGTACTTTCACATGGACGATCTCCGTTTTAATCAGGTTTTGTGCTTGGGTGTTGTACATATACTTGTATACGGGACTCAAATTTTGATGATGAATCAATGTTGCAATGTTGATGATCTGCCTTCCGTACCAGTAGTAGTTGCATGGTTTATTGTTAATAGAGGTTTGTGGGAGTCATCTAGGATATTTGATGCCAAACTGGATTAAACAATTTTTATGAAATTCAAACCTGGTATTAGCTTTAATCTATCCTGCTGTAAAATTGAATCATTAATCAATCTACACGATTTGTGTTTGTGTCTTTTTCAGGCTTATGAGGTGCTAAAGCTAGTTAACCAGATGATACCTTCAGCTGCAAAAGACTTGGCTGATATGCAATCTATTCTTGCTAAGGAGAAGATTCTCACTGATCAGCCAAGCTTCTTGTGTCAGTTCTCCAAGGAAATTCTACCGGTTTTCATTAAGGTTTGTTTCGTATCACAAAATTGCTGCAGGGCCCATGTTTTACGGCTTGACATGTGTTATCTTTTGGTTTTCACAGGCAGTCAACTCCGGGTCAAATCTATACGTCTCTTATGGTTGTGTCTCTGTTGTCAGTAATATTTTTTATTTTAGTACACCTGAGATGCTCGTTGACCTCCTCCATGATATTAATATATCAAGGTAAGAATGACCAATGAACATGTTTACCGAAATGTTATTTTACTATTAGGAATTTTATTTCTATTTACAATCTTTTGCAGCTTTTTAGCCAATTCATTGGCAAAGAAGGATCATCATGTACTATTTTCAGCATTGAGAGCCGTTGAAATTCTTATGCAAAAGCTTCCGGATTCTTTCTTGAGTTCTTTTATCAAGGAAGGAGTAGTGTATGCCATAGATGCCCTTTTGATGCAAGAAACATGCCAAAAATCAGGCAACCAAGTCGTCAACTGGAGCACATCTAGATGTCTTTGCTACACATTTGACATGTCTAGATCCTCCCAAACAAGATCATGCCAATTAAGGGGTATAAACAAGGATGAAAATGGAAGTGAAAGTGGAAATGGGACCATTTTCTCATTTGCTAGACAGCTGAATGGCAAATACTTCACGCGTGAGGCTGTTAGTTCTGAAATAGTTCTGAGTGAAATATCGCACAAGTTGAAGACCTGTTGTCAGCTTTTGAATGACACAATTGACACTCTGCCAAATGAACAATACTTGTCCACTGTTTTGGGCGAGGTTATGAGAGAGCTTTGTGGAGGTGAAACCATGACTACTTTTGAATTTGTAGAGAGTGGCATTATTAAATCATTGGCTATCTATCTTACTAATGGGAAGTATTTGGACAAGGACATGGTATGCACCTCAAAGTCACATGACAACTACATCTCTGTACTCAAACGGTTAAAGGCTTTTGCATGCCTTTGCTTCAACAAGGTGAATAAGGGGTCAGATGAGACGATCATGACCTTCTTGGTACGGAAATTGCAGAGTGCTTTGTCTTCGTTTGATAGCTTTCCGGTTGTTTTGAGCCACGGTTTCAGGCATAGACCTTTCAGGGTTGAGGTGCCTGTAAGGCACAGTGCAACTCATCCATGTGTTAAAGTTTCTTTTGTGAGGGAAGATGATGAAACTGAATTGTCTGAATTTGATGGAGGTGTGTTATATGTGGAATCAACATTGAGTTTGGCTGAAATTGAAAAGTATTTATGGCCCAAAATACGCAAGCAGGATTATGGAGAAGAGAAAGGGTCTGAAGAAGCAAGCACTGCAGGTACAATAGATGGTTGCAGTTCTTGTTCATCAGAGGTGACTTTTCTGCTCCTGATATTTTGTGTTAAGTTGTTTGTTTTTATAATACTTAGCATTATATATCACTATCAGTAAGAAGCTCAACAAAGATCCAGTGTTCTTCATCAATAATGATTTGATGGAATTCAATATGAATGGTAATAATTGGAGAAAGACAATGCTAAAACATTGAAATTTTCTTTTTTGAGGTATCTTAGACTTTTTTAAATGGAGGCATTGGGAAGCACATTTTCAGGATGACGCTCATTCCTTCCTAATATAGAATGATATTTCAGCCTTCAAATTTAATTGTAGTTCTATTTATTATTAATATATTATTATTTATTTTTAAAATCAGGAGGTAACAAGCCATGAAAGACGGCAATCAACATCCTCTGAAGATAGTTTAGGTGAGAAGGGAATAATCATAGTTTTTGTCTTTTCTTTTTGTCTCCCTGAGGTTTCTAATTGTAGCTCATTATTTGTATTTGCTTCATGCCTCTTGTTTTTTTGTCTCTTTGTGTGAAAGGTTGTAGAAACTAATAAAAGAGAAATAGTATGCTGCAAAACTATATAGAAATCCCAATCTAAACTTCTGTACCTCATGTTAACCCTAAAAGGATGAGGAGATGTGAGTCCTACAAGAAACATTTGATGATATTCATCCAAAAGACGAGCATCAATGACTCACTCCCTCGTCTATAAAGCTTGCTTCATGATTTGCTCTAAAAGACTAAAAAGCATCTCTCTCTCTCTCTCTCTGCAGGTGGAGACCAGATGGAAAATGCAATCATCAATGAACATGCAGAACCAAATCTAATCTTTAAATCGAAAGGAAAGGAGCTTAGTTCTTCTGTTACTCTATATCAATCACTTTTGGATGACCAGACTAGTTTAGAACCTGACGTAATCAATGGCCCCAAATTTTGGAATGAGGTGCACACAGTAACCTATAGGAAAGCTATAGACCATCCAAAGGACTGTATCCATCAAGCCGAAAACACAATTGCATCATCTCCACCTGGCAATTCAACTCCAATTATGTGGCACAGAGTACCCTTCTTCTCTAGTCTTCTGGAAGCCAACTTCCCGTGCAACCTGCCCAAGTCAAGCCAATCAGTTGACATCCTCTTCATGCTCAGAACCCTAGAAGGTCTCAATCGCACCTCATATAGCCTCTTGTCTGAAGACAAAATGTACTCCTTCACCGAGGGGGGAAAAGATGAACTGGATAGTCTGAAAACATCCCTATCTACAGTCCCACAGGAGGAGTTTGTCAGTCACAAATTAACAGAGAAACTGGAGCAGCAAATGCGGGACCCACTTGCCTTAAACCCTAGTGGATTGCCCTTATGGTGCAAGCAATTAATGGAAATGAGTCCATTCTTGTTCTCTTTTGAAGCTAGAAAGAAATACTTCAGGCTAACCACTTTTGGGAATTTAATGCCTCGTACAAGTAGTAACGAAAGCAATGATAGCAGCCTGCGGTCTCCTTCCGGAAGATCCCGTGAGAAGTTTAAGGTTGACCGCCAGAATTTATTTGAATCGGCTTCTAAGATGATGGAGTTGAAGGCACGTAACAAGGCTTTATTGGAGGTCGAATATCTGGAGGAAGTTGGTACTGGTCTGGGGCCCACCATAGAGTTTTATACTTTGATAAGTCACGAGTTCCAGAAGGTTGGTTTGGGTCTCTGGAGAGGGGATCTCTGTGGTTCCAATGAGAATGAAGGGTTTGTGGCTGCGCCTTTGGGGCTGTTCCCCAGGCCATGGTCTGCAGTGGTGGACAATTTACATGGTGTCCATTTTCAGGATGTACATATGAAGTTTGTACTCCTGGGTCAGGTTGTGGCAAAAGCCATTAAAGATGGGAGAATTGTTGATATACCGCTCTCTAGAGCCTTCTATAGAGCTATTCTTGAGCAGGTATTTGTTTTTCTTTGCGGCTCCACATTATTTCTTGGGGAGATTTGGAAGGGATAAGAAATGGATCACCTTATTTCTACCAAGTAGGAATTTAAGTTGTATACATGTGGAATCTAACAGTTCTTGGTCAAAAGTCCGTTAGTGAAAGTTCAACTTCAGACCTAGTGACAATTCTTTGCTTGTTTGAGCTTAAATCTAAAAAAAATGGGAACAAGTCATTACTCTATGTACTAACATTCTTCTCAGTTTGGCTTTTACCAACCAAAAATAAACTTGTTTGTTTGAACATATTATGACATCTGAGCATATCTCCCTCATGTTGCAACATTGATTTGACATATGACATCCTCATTTTGTGTATCATACCTCATTTATATTTCTCAGGAGCTTAGTATATATGACATCCTATCATTTGACCCTGAGCTGGGGAGAACTCTCTTGGAGTTTCAAGCCCTTGTCAAAAAGAGAGAAAGTTTACAATCCGACTCAGTAGGAAATCATGCATCTACGTCTAATTTGGACTATTGTGGCACCAAGATGGAAGATTTGGGCCTCGACTTTTCTCTTCCTGGATATGCTGAGTATATTCTTTCAGACCAGAACAATTCTGAACCAGTAATTATTCTTCATTGCTTAGCATTTTTTTTGACCTCTTATATTTAACTTATACTTTTATTGGTCTTTACAACTGTTAATTTTACCTGGATTTTTTAGGTGAATATTGACAATCTGAAGGATTATATCAAGATGGTTGTAGAAGCATCAATAAGAGCAGGAATCTGCAGACAACTAGAAGCTTTTAAATCTGGATTTAATCAGGTTCATCTTATTAAACCTAATTTTGTGATTTCCTTCTTTGAGTGCTCAGATAAATTAAAGAATTGTCATACTGGCTTGTTTCTGGGGTACCTGGATATTTGATGCAAGTACTGATTGTATTTGTCTTCAGGTTTTCCCCTTGTCTGCTTTAAAGGTTTTTACAGAAGATGAGTTAGAAACTATGCTTTGTGGCGAGAATGTCACTTGGAGTGTAAGCATTCATAATTCCTTTGCTATTGTTCTTCTTAGTTGTTTTGACCTTTAATCTTCTATTTGACTACTTGCATAATGCTACTTTCATTTGTTGGACAGTTCACTGAGCTAGTGGATAATATCAAATTCGACCATGGTTACACAGCCAACAGTCCACCTGTCATTAATGTACGTGCTTTGCTTTTTTCCTTTTTCTTTTTTTTTTGTTTTGGATATGTTCAGGTGGATGCATATGAACTTGCATGCAAATTGGAATGCTCCTGTACTGGTCAGCTATCTAATGGGTTATTGTGTGTGAACAAGAACAAAGTTATTTTGAGAAACAGGCTTAATTGTGTTTCTCATATGAGTCTTTCTACTTATATAAAGGTTGTCTTGGTACCTGAGCTTATGTTTATTTGGATCTAACAATGCAGCTATTAGAAGTTTTGCAAGAACTTGAATCTGCTCAGCGGAGAGCTTTCTTACAATTTGTTACTGGTTCTCCTCGCCTCCCTTGTGGAGGCCTAGCTTCCCTAAACCCTAAGTTAACTGTCGTTTGTAAGGTCAGTTTTAGTATATGTTCATTTAACAGGCCACATTGGGTTTCTTTAATAAATGAATAATTTTGTTTCTCTCTTTTTTTTTTTTCGATAACAGCATAGTGTTACTGATACTGACATGGAATTGCCAAGTGTGATGACCTGCGCTAATTATCTCAAGTTACCTCCTTACACCAGCAAGGTCACTTTTATTTCCCATTTTTATCTTCAGGGTTCTCCTGATCAGTCTTTGCCAAGGGATATCAGATAGCATTTTTTCATATCATATATTCTTTTGTACATACCTTTACTACTAAACAACCGCCGACATTAACCTGCCATCTCATGTAAAATCCGGTGACTCTTGTCATGCTTATGATATATAACATATATAGGGTTGGGATGCATTGACAATTTTGACAACATTTTTTAATCAAGAAAAATATTTTTCAAAAAAAAAGTTTATTTATGTGGTGGCGTAATTAAATCTTTGTTATTGGTGTTACCATCATCATTTTAATTATTGTAGTAGGAAGTCTCTCAGCTATGAAATAGTCATCTAGACTTGAAAAGTTTTGCCAGAAGAGAAAAAAACAAAAAAAATACTTGATTTTAAGATAATGTTGATGGTGATGCAGGAAAAGATGAGGCAGAGACTGTTATATGCGATTACGGAAGGACAAGGTTCCTTCCACCTCTCTTGATGGGGCTGATTGGTAGCGAGTAGCGACGGAAGGAAGTTCCATCTTGACATGTGTAAATATAACTTAGTATTATCTAGTATAGGGTTCAGTTAGTATCTATATTTTGTTGAAAGAAAGAAAGAAAAAAAGAAGAAGGTAGCAGGAATGCATTCACGGCCTAAGTTCAAAAATATTTAGCACTAACAATTAATAGGGTGACCTGTTGTTTTGTTGCTTTTGTATATGGCTTATGGCTGATGAAAAGATGCTTGATTATATTATTAAGGTTTTTATGGTAGAAAGTGCATTTAGAAAAGCAACAAAATATAATAGCGGCTGATGAAAAAGACTCTTGTTTTTCTCCAAGAGTCGTCTGATCGAATTTTAATGGTACTAATTAGTTAAATGCACACTGAATTATACCATAGCGGCCATTAACCAATTGCTTGTTTTAATTTAAAATAGTTTTTACTTTTTAGTCTTGAACTTATATTCATTACCCAAATCTTTCAAAATGCACACTCGTCTGCTCCAAAATGAGTAGTCATTTAATTGATGTGAAAATAAATACTAATTTATTCATTATTCTCGCAGATACTCGCTTGAAGTGAAAATATACAAAATGCTCATCTGATCTGAATTCTAAAATATATACTCGTCTATTTATTTTTCTGTAAGTGTTGACCAAATCCATTTGCGAAGTATCCTAGAGGTAAAAGCTATCAGAGCAACTATAAGCGATTCCTTGAGAATATTTACTGAAGTGACCAGAAACAATATAAAAGAAATCAACTTGGTTCGAGATTATCAGACTTGCACTCTTGAAAACCTTAAACTCTGAGGCCGAACCGAATCGAACCACTCAGTACCGCTCGTTTGTGTTTTGCCACTTGGCTAAAAGCTAAATGAAATCTACGAAAGAGCCACTAAAACAAAATAGGTTGTAGACTTGTGTGGTTCAGTGTGGAAAAGGAAAAAGCGTGGACTGTCTGGAGGCATATAATTGGTTGAGGTGGACTCTTATAAATATCTAATGCGAGCAATGATTATCCTACACCAGTTTCGTCGTCGTCGGACACGACAGTCAACGGACACGTTCGTTCGCTGTGTTCGATCGCTGGTGGGTTGGATTCCAGTTCTGTGTATGCTTTAGTTAGGAAGAATCTAGTGTGGTCACTTTTCACTGTCAATTTGGAGTTATATATTTTTTTTTGAATTTAAAAACCTCGTCTAGACTAACTAGTCCCCTACTTGTTCATCGATCCCATCACATCAAGCGTCGTCGATTGTCAATGTACAATGTTATTGTTTTTATTCGTTCCGGTTTTTTGAAAAAAAAAGATTGAGCGCTTTATTTAGAAAAAGGTTTGAATGTGTTCGTATAACATGGTGTTCTTGGGTATTCAAATATTTACGAATGCTAAAATAATTATGATAAGTATTAAAATAAATGATTAAATTGTGGATATGTGTTCGGATTGGATTGTGGATGCATATATTTAATATAGGAAAATGTTTGGGAGATATCAAAATTGATATCGATTTTATTATTCATATTATATGAATTATTATTAATATTAATTATTTTATTTATGTATTTATTTTTAACAATATTTTTATTATTTAACTTAAATATCTGAATAATAACTCATTTAATTTGAATAATAAAAATATTGTACAAATAAGTTATATAATAAAGTCGTTAATATGAATAACAATTTATTTAATCTGAATAACAACTCATTTAATCTAAATAACAAAGTTGGTATCGATTTTAGTATTTGTATATCAGCTCCTTTTAATATATTGTGTTCAATTTATTTGTTTGTTAATTTTAGTACTTATGAATTTATTTTCATAGTTTTTCAGTTGTTTGAATACATGTATTAATTTAATTACTAAATACATGTGTTCATAAAGTAGACATAGAATTGTTAGACTTATTAAATCAATAAGATTGTCTTTAAAGATTAAAAAAATTGGATAGACAAAAAAAACCATTATCTATTGTAAAGAGGTAGAGTCAATAAAAAGAATAATGACAAAATGTCGGTTCTTACTTAAAATTATATATTAGCTACAATAATTAAGCTTATGCTACATGATTTTAGCTTAGTTATATAAATTATATGAGTATTCTAGTCAACTTACTACATTACAATATTTCAATTTAGCGAAGTTTAGCCTAAGTTATGTAACTCTGAAGATCTAATAAGCGAATCCAAAGTGCCAAATTTAAAATCTAATATGGGAATAAGAACTTCATCCCATGCTTACTATTAGATTTTTCAATATAAAGACCCCGACAAAAGAAAATAAGAGGACAATTTTCCTAGTAGCATCCTATCAAAAAATAATAAACAAAGGAATAGGAGTGTTGTATCCCTGAAAATCGATTTGTATTTGGGGGGTCCGTTTATCGACCTATTCGAACTTAAAAGCTGCGTCTCCAATGACGAATTGAGATGGACAACTTAGGTAAAAAACTTATTTTCTCATTAGATTTTCATGTCTGAAAATTTAACATCTATGTTAAATTTAATAAATTTTAAAGAAAAAAAATGCATTGATGTTGAAAATTAAGGATGAATGAGGGTTTAACTTTGTCTCAATATGGATTCATCCATGAACCCCATTGAATCTTTTTTGTTTTCTCTCGGCTCGTGTCAGTAAAAATAGGCAAGAATGGAGTTGGAAAGTTCATTCTTCAGTTTTCTTTTCTTTTTTTTTTTGAAATAATGCTTCACGAATTTTAAATTTTAATCTTGAAAATTAATTCAAATTATCTAAAAAAGTTTTGACATAAAGCCATCAATGTATGTAGATAAGAGGAGACCAACGACCAATTATAAAAAAATGTGCACCTCTCGTTAAACTATTAGATTGCACCTTTTAAGATTATCTCTAACTTCCTGTTCAAACAAAGATGCGAGATCATTCGCGTAGATAAAATGCGCGCAAACGCAGCCCACTGGACAAGTATTTTAATCATCCCCTTCTCATATAATAATCACGCGAGGAGGCATCTGATTGGAAGCATAACAAGAATACGAGATGATAGCACACAACTGCCATTTCATTTGCGAATCTCTCCAGACAGAACCCACACAATCCGAGTTCAAAACAATTCCGTATGAGGAGGGAGCGAACGGACATCTCCAGTGTACTAAAAACGGAGAGGGGAAGGGGTGGTCCACGTGGTCGGCGAGAGGGGTATATAAGTGGGGGGGAGGTGGGCTGAGCGCGAGACGGACGGTGCAGATAAAGCAAGGTCTCTTCCCCAATTAGCATCCGCAGCGCCTTCTCTAGCGATCGTCCGATTTCCCCCTTTCTCCGCTCTCCACCGCTATTCTCCTCTCGCGCCCAAATTTTACAAATCCAACCAACCACATTCCTCCATTCCCTATTGCTCCTACTCACTGTCTCTCTATCTCTCGCCTCTAAGGTACGTATACATCTATATTACGCGCACACGGACAATCCTGTTTACTCTTCCTCCGCCTCCTTCTTTCTTTCTTTCTCTCGATTTAGGGTTTTTCTTATATGGGAAATTCTGGATCCCCCTTTCAATTTTCTAAAAATTTCTCCACTGGCCCTAATTTTTTGGCTCAGTAATCGAGGGATGAACAACGGGGATGGGGTAATTTGGTTTTATTTCGGGAACCAGGGTTTATCCTCAATCTAGTAGATTTGGAGTTTCATAAGGTGCTATCCCCTTTTCAAAAGACGCACTTTGTCCCTTATTTATTGAAATAGTTTGGAAAGTTTTTAGAGCTGTCTGCTGACCTAAGAGAGCGCTTAATTTTTGGAAATGGTGTTAGGGACATTTTTGTTTTTAAACAATTTCCTCGTCAGATCTATTGGTGGAACTGATTTGCAATTGATGGATCTGTCTATGAAGATTTGAGGTCAAATCAGAAATTGCCTCTGGTAACATGGCACTAGTGAGGGTAAACTATAGGTTTTACTGACAATGAGAAGGTTATGAGAAGAGATGGGTTTGCAAGGACTTGAGAAGAAAAGTAAAGTAGTCAATCCATCACTGCTCTATACTGTTGAGACATATCTACTCATCTTTCCATCTTAAAGAACCATGGCAAGAAGATACCCGAATTTCTAATCTAATCTAGTGACTTGGTACCAGGCCAAATGGCAGATCCTGTCCAGGAAAATTCAGGTGGCGGTGGAGACAGTGGCGATGCCGGGAGCCCGAAAGGAAGCGGGGTCAGAGAGCAAGACAGGTTTTTGCCAATTGCAAACATTAGCAGGATCATGAAGAAGGCAATTCCAGCCAATGGCAAGATTGCCAAAGATGCCAAGGAAACCGTTCAAGAGTGTGTCTCCGAGTTTATCAGTTTCATCACTAGCGAGTGAGTCTCTCTCCCTCCCTCTCTCTCTCTCTCGCTCTCTCTCTCTCTCTCTCTCGCTCTCTCTCTCTCGTTCTCTCTCTCTCGCTCTCTCTCTCTCGCTCTCTCTCTCTCTCTCTCTCTCTCTCTCTCTCTCTCTCTCTCTCTCTGTATGTGTGTGTTGTGTAGGTTTTTTACTTTTCACTGTGTTAGTTGAAGTTAGCTTGTGTTGTGAGCATGTTTGAGCTGGGGGTACTTCTATAGCCTTTTCTTTTCTTTTCTTAAAACGAGGGAGATTGAGAAGCGTTTTCTTTTTTACTGATTAGGATTTCCATTTAGCTGCATGGCCTCTATTTGTCCACCTGAAATCTCTCCCTCAAATGTTGTCATCAGGCAGGCTTTGATTAACAATTGTAATGGAACTTTTGTTTGATTACAGGGCTAGTGATAAGTGCCAGAGAGAGAAGAGGAAGACTATTAACGGTGACGATCTTCTCTGGGCCATGGCTACTCTTGGTTTTGAGGATTACATCGAGCCTCTTAAGCTCTACTTGCAGAAGTACAGAGAGGTAATATCGTACATTAATGTATATGATATGATATGAACTGTTTTCCATCCTTTTATTCATCTGTAAATTTTAATTCATCTGTATGATATTGATTCCTTTGTTTTCCTTTACATGTTTTTGACTCCTGTGGGAACTTCTAATAGATGGAGGTATGTGATACTTTTTTCTGTACTTTGGCACAAATTTTTTACTTTATTGGTGTTTCAGAGATGTAGCAACCAGCTGAAGAGTTCTTCTATAATATTTTAATTTGAGTATACCAGCTGTTGACATCGATATGCATTTTATTGCCTTAAATTATTACTTTTCTTCTTTATCAATAAATATTGTGAGTAGGTTAGAACGAACCTGCATTTACTTTATGGTAAGGCTTAGTCTTATTTCTCTAAAGTGGTGTACAATATTCTATGTTATTGTTCTTCTGTTTTGTTGTTATTTATGGTACTTGCAATATCCTTTGCATGATTTATATTTGAGACCCCATTCATTTTTGTCTTCCCATTTGCGTGTCACATTGTCCTTTGGTTCTAGATGCTCATCTTTTGCTTCTAGCTGCCCCTTTTTGCATTGCTATTCCAATTTCTGAATCTTGTCCTCTTTCACCATGTATGTGGTTTAGAAATGCAGAGAAAGAATCTTGAAGTCATGTCCTTTTGCCTAAATGCTAGCTAAAATTGAAGGGCTGGGTTTTATTGAAATCACAATAAAGTTAGATCCCACATGCTGTTGATGAGTTTTGTAAAAACCTAGCTTGTTTCTGTTAGCTTCTGGAGGTTTGGTTCAATCAATGGTGAATAATGCTTAAAATCTCAAAGTTAAAATTGCTTGGGTTCTGTCGAGCACATGAACGATTTTTACTGCTACATGTGCCATAGATGGCAGAAAGTGTACAACTGATCAAGTGTCTAAATTGAAGTGGATTTGTGGAATGTTATGGACTGAATCAATAATTATTTTGTTACCTGATCAAGTCTCTCTTAACTCTCTTTATGTTGCTTTTTGCACAATCTAGTGTCTTCTCTAAAAAAGAGAACTGTTTTTAATGACTGATATTGTTTTCAGATTTAGAGTCATTTACATACATAACTGAATTTATAAATGTAATATCAATATAGGGTGATAGTAAGGTGTCTGGTAAAGGTGCAGATGGCTCTAAGAAAGACGGAGCGCAAGCCGGCCCTAGTTCTCAAGGGGTTTGATCTCTATCTCTATCTCTCTTCTTTTTTTTTCTTTTTTTTCAAAAACTTGGCTGCAGCTGCCATCTCTCTCTCTCCCTTTCTCACCAGGCCCCCTTCTTTTTCCTATCTATCTCCATCTCTCTTTCTGCCTACTTTTGACTATCTTTTATTGTTTTTATTGTTTCAGATGGGGCATGCAGCTTACCCCCAGGGAATGACCTATATGCAACCTCAGGTAAATAAATCTCTCGTCTCTCTTTGTATTTGCTTGTTCAAATTTTTCTATTATGAAATTTAAGGATATATGCATTTGAATATGCCATGGGGACATACATTTGGGTCATGTCGCTTCATCATTCTGTCTGGTTATGTATTATGCATCATTGATGAATGTTTGGTCTATCGGTCTATGGTGGACCATGTTTGGATCTCTGTTACACCTCTCCTAATTCTATTTCCATTTTGTCCTTGTACCAAGACCTTAAAATATTATTCTGCCATGTGTACCCATTCCTGTATAAAATGTTGTCCTTGATGGGATTTTTGGATTCATCAGGCCCAAATGTAGATTTAGATAAATATTTGTGATTGAAATACTTTTCTGTTTGAAATTACACCCAGGGAACCTACTTTATGCAACATCAGGTACATATATCCTTTTTTTCTGAGTATTCGTTCCTTGCATTCTGCGTATCAGGAATTAAGAGTCTTTTGGCATTTTGTTTCCCTTGATTAGGGCTAGTATATTGGTCCATGGTGGACCAAAGGTTCATATATTGTTTGAAGTTGCTTATTAATGTCAGTGACCTTCTTTTCTGACATTTCTTCATGAGCAATAGCATATACTGTTGTAATTTTCTTTGTACTTAATCCCTGTTTCAAGATCTGAACCCTATGTTTGTACCTTTTAAATTTGATATAAAACCTTCTTTTGCAATTTTCACAATTCTCCAAGTAAAGTTTTTGTTCCCCAGCCCCCACTAGATCTGTTATAAGAGCCTGTTTCAAACCTAAGGCACAATCAAACTTAGCTGTAAGCGATATCTTCCTTTTTGGTCTCTTTTTCTGGTTGGACCTTAATTTCTTTAATTTTGCTATTGTAGTATCATAATGGAGACATCTCAAACTAATGTCAATCGCATGTTGGTTGCAATGGCTGAATGTCTGTGTTCAGGTCAATTCTACTTTCGAGTCTATAGTGTTCGATGTATTTATGTAAATGGTTGTTTTAGAATTGCTTCTGCTTGTATTCATGACTTACATCTTGTACTTTTTGCCTACATTTTTTCTCTGGTAGGGAAGAAAGTAGCTGTGGTGTCATTTGAAGGAATATAGAAGTTAGCCTTATTTGCTAAAACTAATTATCTGTGAGTATTGGCAACTCTGGTGTGCCTTTGTTGTATTAATGTCTGTTTATAATTGTTAATTGGTCTTTTTTCTCACCGAGTGCTTGTTTGTTCTGTATATACCATGACATGATCATGCTTGTCAGTGGCCTTGAATGTTCTAACAGGGGGGAATAATGCTACTTAATATGTTACTATTAGTTTGTTCAATGCTCACACCTGAAGTCATGTCGAGCTTAGAACATTGTACAATAGTTACTGTTATAAAAGTGCGGTTGAGTTTCTTAAAGAGCTTTGACTGTCACGTTGATTTGAGAATTTTGTGTTGCATGAGCTTTGATTGTCACGTTGATTTGAGAATTTTGTGTTGCATAATATATAAACGGATAAATTATAATTTTTTTTTTGAGATTTGTTTTGCATTAATTTTAATGTGATTGGAGAGATAATATATATTGGGTTATATGATATAGTTCAACAGAAGATATGAACTTGCAGAAATTTGACATTGTGCTGTAGCCTACATAGCAGGTGCACAGTAGCGTCCAACACAAACACGATGAGCGCTATGGCACAAACAGGCACAATCTAATCTTCACAATTGCCCGACTCAGGTCAAAATATTAATTACACCAAAACTAAATCGATGAAAAGCACAACCTTATTGAAAAGGTCCCCCAGACAGATGAGCAGCCCATGGAAGAAAATCGAAACAAAAGAAAAATGTTAAAATTAAAAAAAAAATCCAAATATGATTCTTATAGTTTTAGATTTTCTGCGCAATGAACAAATGTCAGCCAGGACTCGAATGGAATAAAAACAAAGCTAACAATAGAGAAAAGATCCAATCTTTTAAAGCAAACTAAAAAACTATCAGCTCTACGACCACAATAGGAACCTCCCATATTTTAAGCAAATACATTTCTAATCTAGACCTTAAAAGCTTCTGCTACCCGAATTATACAGAGCTAGTTAACAGTTCAAACTAAAACTCTTACCTTTTTCAGTAAACAGACCTGTCCACAATATCAGAGATTTTACAGCTAAAGGATAAATGTACAACACATGGGACTAAGTAAAATGCTCAGCCGTACAAACAGGTTTCTCTACTGACTCTTCTTCAGCCGCTTTCTCACCTTGTGCAATGCTTGATGGATCAACTGACACTTCAGTAATGACTTCATCTTGTTCAGTTTTTGACAGTTCAACTGAAACTTCAGCAACCACCTTACCTTGCTCAGTACTCGCCAGCTCGAAGGACACTTCACTAGCCACCTCACCTTCTTCAGTGCTCAACGGCTCAACTGGCCTTTCACCATCTTGTATGGTTTCAGCCGACTCAAACTGCACTTCACCCTCCTCAACTTGTTCAGGGCTAGATGGTTCCACCGGTATTTCACCCACCTCCTCACCTTCTGCAGTGCTTGATGGATCAACTGGCATTTCAACAGCGACTTCTTGTTTGATACTTGGCGATTCAACTGGAACTTCACCAACTACCTCGCCTTGTGCAGTGCTTGATGGATCAACTGGCAATTCAATAATGACATCACCTTGTCCAATACTAGACACTTCAACTGGAACTTCACCAACCACCTCGCCTTGCCCAGTGCTGGCTGGCTCAACTGACATTTTGCCAATAGCCTCGCCTTCTCTGGTGCTTGATGGCTCAACTGGGATTAAATCATCCCTGCCGCCTTGTTCACTGCTAGCTGGCTCAACCAGCACATCACCGTCCAACTTGCCTTGTTCAGTGCTACCTGGCTCAGCCAGCATTTCACCAACCAGTTCACCTTGTTCAGTTTTAGTAGTCTCAACAGTTAAGGCACCAACATCCTCGCCTTCTTCGGTATTAGTACGATCAACTGGTGCTTCAACAAACACCTCGCCTTCTTTAGCACTTTCTGGAACAATTGAAACATCACTGACAATCTCGCTGTGCAAAATGCTTGGTGGATCAGTCTGACCACAATTTTGATTAGGCACAGTATGCGACTCATTGGCCACTGTTTCACCATCCTGAACAGTGTTTAACTGATTAACTGACACTGTAGCCACAGCCACACCTTGCACAGCACATGATGGAACAACTGACTTTGCAATAGTAACTTCATCCTGTTCAGCGGTTGATGGATCGCTAGGCTCCACAACCACATTGCCATCTTTCACAGTACGAAATTCATCAGCCAACACTTCATTGACAGCACCAACTTGCACAGTGCTTCCTGTTTCTATAGATAGTTGACCAGCAGCCTCATCTAATGTGGTGCTTGCTGGAGAGATCAAAATGTCTGCAACAGCCTCAACGTGCACAATGTCTGAAGGCTTGACCGCTGCTTCACTAACAGCTTCAACTTTTGCCATGCTTGAAGGATCAGCCAAATTTTCGTCAACAGCCTCATTTTGCACACTGCTCAGATGGTCAGCTGAAATTTTGGTTACATTATCATTATCAACTTGCATGTTGCTTGATGAGTCAACTGGAATTTCAGCCGTACTGCTCAAAGGCTCAATTAACATTTCAGTAACAGCCTCAACTTGAACAGTGCTTGAAGGATCAATTGACATTGCATCCATATCTCCATCTTCCACATTACTTGTTATATCAGCTGGTATCTCGTCCATGTCATCGTCTTGAGCAACATCAACACCTTCGACATTGCTTGACGGATCAATTGCTATCTCATCTACATTATCACCTAGTGCAACATCGCTACCTTCAGCATTGCTTAATGGATCAACCAACATTTCATCAGCATGTAAGCCTGTGAGATTCCTTGATAAATCAACACTTGCATCATCACCTTGTGCGATGCTTGGCAAATTTACAGTTTCTTCTGGTGCTGCAGGTAAAATGATAAATGTTTTGGCTCAGCTAATTTGGTAACAATAACAGTTTAATCAAGGACATAGTACAGATGAGGGTTGTGTCGACAATACTAAAGATTGCACAAGGGTACTCAACCTGAATGGAACTATAAGTTTTAGAGCATTTATGGTTTTTGTACAAAGACCTGTACCTTTCATGTCTGAAAAGTACAGACCTAAATGAAAAATCCTGGCAACTACTTAAGTTTGAATTGTCGGTCTATACCTTAACCCTACAAAGCAGACCCATACAAGCTGATACATTAAAGCCAAGCTAATAGTCATGCCAGAAGATAATCGTCATATCTATGATATAGGAGACGGCTAGCTAGCTATATTAAAATAAAATAAAATAAAGTTACGTCCCACCCATATACATTACCAACATAACCAACGCATATCATGATAAATTGAATCCTAAAGAAGTAGAAGTTGAGCTCACCTTGCAGCTCAAAGTGTTCCTCCCCATTTGGAACTTTGATCTTCTTGTCCTGCTCCCTCTTCTCAGGCACCTCATAAACAAGTCTATAGCTGAGGAGTGACGGCCCAAACACATTCTGTTTCCTCAAGTTACTAAAAGCCATCTCTGCATCAGCACGCCTTTTAAATATAATCCAGACCCTGTTTGTACTCCCCTCAACTTTGCCCATTTCCCATTCTTTCAAGGGTCCATACCGGCTAAATATCCGGACAATATCCATCTCAGACGGCACCGTGCCATACCTAGTACCAAAACTCAGAAGCAGTGCAGTGGGATTATACTCGTCCAACCTCTTCTCCTCCACTCGAATAATAGATCGCTTTGTTGCGGCTGCTGCCACTGCCAGGGCCCGTTTCTCATCAGGACCCCCAGGAGAAAGCTTTAGATGCTTCGTCTCAATGGAAACCCTTCTCTTTCGCTGTTTTGGCCATGAGCTTGTCTCCTCAGTCTGGCCACACAAGATCATATCAGACCAGTATGAATCCTGCATATGGTCAGTTGGGGTAACAACCTCATCAGATGGAGTTTGAGGTAGATCCACCTTGCGTTTTCGGCCCCTCCTCAATTTAACCTTCTCTGGTAAGTAACCCGTTTCAGTAGAAGGGGGGGGCTCTACAACAAAATTTCTGAAGTCTGTGAAGTAGCTTACAACTGTACCCAAAAAGCCGTACTCTTTTCCGGGGCCTGTAGCTATAAGACATAGCTGTGAAAGCACATCCTTTGGGTCAGAATAGTGGTACTTCTTTAATCGTCTTCTTCTCACACGTTTCTCCTCGTTTGTGGTGGGCATAGGAGTCTCATCATCACTTGATACATCAAAATCAGCGCTATCAAACTTGGGTGTGCTTATAAGAGGTGAGGAACCGGACCCAGACCCGGTAAGCCGACTAGCCGCCCTGCTAATGCACTCTCCTATCTTGAAAGAAATGCCGAACCCGCTAGAACGTGGTATTTGTACTTGGTTCTCATTCTCAACAGGATCAAATCCTACAACTTCTTTCCTCTTTTTCCAAGGAAGAGGAGAAGCAGAGTCTTCTTCATCAGTAGTTTTTTCAGGTTTCGAATTGGACCCATTTGAGAGGTTAGAGTGCACCTTTTTGCGGACCAATTCAGAAAGGGGCTTTTGCACCTCAATGTCCAGTTCTTCCCTTTTCTTTTTTGGAGGTCGCCCCCTCTTTTTTTTAGGCTTCTCAACAACTCCCAGTTCTACTGGAGTATAATTCACACTCAGACTTAGAGCAGGTGGAGTCACAGCAGGCGGAGTTTGTACTGGCATAACAGAGTCCTGTGGTAATTCCTCACTTCTGGATAACACAATCACCGGTTCAATGTACTCTTCTAAAGGCCCAAAAGTTTGGTACTTAGGAGGCACCGAGTAACCCTTCAACCGGTAAAAAGCTTTTATTTGAGATGTAATGATAACAAGCTCCAGCTTGTCTGTTGTCAAATTAGTAGGTACGAGTGCGGAATCCTTGACAAAATCAACCAGGCCCTTGGGATTGAAATATTTTACCATTTCATATCTATCAACAGCACAGTTAACAAACCCTTGCCTGACACCAGCATTTTCTAATTTTGGATAGACTTCTTTAGCATACTGTTTTTCATCCAAACAAGAGCAGATTGTACCAACCTCAAACCTTCTACAGACCTCTACTAATACACTCCTAACTGCATTAGAAAATGCATCTGAACTTGCTTGCTTTTCAAAATGTGAGAAGTTTGGAAAGAAGGGTTTCAGCTGGGACTCATCGCACCATGCAAAAGTTTTATCCCCAAAATAAGCCACTAAAAAGGTATCTCTTTTTTGATATTTCATGGCGAGGTTTGAACCATCAGATGGGTTTATTATTACACCTGGCCACCACGGGTGACTTTTCACTTTGCCCCATACGAGATCAGAGATCGCAAAACCATCCTTCTCCACAGATGGGATGTTATACGTGATATGAATTTCACCAGGAACTGTTTCTTCCTTCTGCAGTTCAGGGCTTGGAGTTGCATTTTTGGTCATCTGATATTTCTCTCTTCTATGATAAACAACGGCTTCTTTGCCATCTGCATGTGCAATATCTTGTGCAATATCATTCTGTTCCAAACTAGAAGCCTTCTCTTTGCCCGTGCTTGTCTCTCCTGAAATATTGGATACGGCAATGGAGCGAGGTCAGTAATAGAATAATAATAAAGAGTGGATCCTTGAAGTTTTCTGTTCTTTGGTTTTCACGAAAATTAGATGCAAATTGATGATCAAAAAAGATTCAAGGATTAGAATGTGAGAAGTGTTTATTTTTAACTTATCTAAATTTTACTCAGACCCTGAAGTGAAACATTGGAGAAAAATGACATAACCCAAATCACTTGTATACGTTGAAGATGAAGTGTATTAGCATGTTAAAGGGCACCGGTCACTATCTTATAATTTAAACATGTACAAGAACATCTGAGGCATATTGTCATAGCACCTCGGCTCGACCACAGACAAATGCAATTTTTGACAGAAGAATACATGCTTTGCAATTCTTTTGGCTTCAAGGATATGATTCCAATCTACTTGTACCTTTAATTATAGTTGGTGCAAGGAGAATGTCGGGACAAGGAGTAAAAGGTACAAGAAACATGATTCTGATCTAGTGACTATGCAATTTACCCAATCTTATCCACTTCTACTTTGATTCTGTATTATCATGATAGTCACGATGACTTCAAAAGTCATTTTAAATCTTGAAATAGTGCACTACAACATCTGTGATTTTGAGAACAATGACTACGCAAGTACCAGAGAGGAAAAGGACAAGCTGTCCCCACCACAACAAAAAAAAATGAAAAAATAGCTTAAAGAAAACAAAGAAGAAGAGGAATCAGAGAAATAAGCACAATCAGGTTGTGTGTGGAGGAGGGGGAGGGGAAGGAGAATTCACAGTACAGGACAGTAACATAATGGACATGACTGCAACAATAGAAAGCTACAGTTGTTTTACAGTTGCAGAACTCTCAATACTACACTAACACCAGTGGCAGAGCCACCCTTTGGCACAGGGGGGCAAGTTCCCCTGGATTTTTTTTTTTTGCAAAATATACCCTATGAAATTATTTTTTTTAATGGAAAAAATTATAAAAGCATACTTCAATTTTGTATAATTATAAAAATATGCCTCAATCTATAAAATATTTTGCAAAATATGCCTTTAAAATTGTTCTTTTAATATAAAAAAACTACGAAAATATACTTAATTTTAAAATAATTGCAAAATTATGCCCTACCCTGAAATTTTGCCTCACCCTAACTTCGGATCTGGCTCCGCCCATGACTAACACTGCATGATGGTGCATTATTGCTGCACACACGATTCACTATGCCATTTTCCAGCTGGTACATAAAACAAATTGTTACCAAGAGTTACTTACCTAATTGGGAAGTTTCTTTGTCAGCATCTAACTTCTGATTATCACCCCCAGCTTCCTTCCCTGATTCTGCTTCCACAGTTTCAGAATTTATAGCACCATCAATACTCATTGGTTCATGGGTATGTAATACTAAATCACCAGGCTGTTCTGTCCTGGTTACTTCTTCTGGGATTTCCACTGAAACACTTTCAATCCCAACAATATGCACAGGTCCTACCGCTGACAACTCAATTGGAGGCACAACATCCATAGGATCAATACAGGAATCTGAGGCGGCCTCTTTCACCACCTCTTCATTTTCTTCGACTGTGGGTCCCTCTTCTATATCAGGTTTGTTAGATGTATTATTATTTTCTTCAGCCACCTCCTCTGATTGACCTACTATTGCTGCTTTAGCTGAAAAATCTTCAGTACCTTCTTCCAGAACCTTCACTCTATCACAATCCTCAATCACCTTTTCCACAGGGGTTATGACATCCTTGATCTCCTCAACTCCAATTTGGGCTTCCAAAGTGTCCCCAGTTTTGTCCCCGTCAACCAACCTCTTTTCCTTCTCTAGCTCTTTACTCGACTCTTTCTCAGAAGTATATTTTCCGGTTTCTTCAGCAACTTTGTACTCTTCAATTCCCTCCAGTTTTGGTTGTTCCAGTACTGCTCCAGTAAGTCTACTCTCTGGGACTTGAATTTGCTCATCACAGAGTGAATTTACCGATCCATCTTTAGATTCTCCAGCTATTTCAGTTGAGCTGGGAACCACGACCATTTCATTTTCCACAGAAGCCTCTACTACTACCTCCTCCATGCCCCCTTCAGAAGGTTTACCATCTATATCTAAACCACCAGTCAAATCATGAAGTGATATCTCGGTAGGATCGTTCCCCTCTTCAACACCACCTGCTACACTGCTCTCAACATAACTGGGGTCTTTCTTTAGAGAATCCTCCAGTAGATCATCCCCCTGAAGACCTCCAGTAGATTTATCCTCGCTCCCCAGCTCGCTTCCTAAAAGCTCTACCTTCGTCGTCTCAGTAGCCACAACGGTCGTTTTCTCCTCCGTTATAGTTTCAATAGAACCCCTAATTTCAACTCCTTCAGTCGATTCTACAACAGAGGTCTCCTCTCTCAGTTCGTCACCTCCCGGATTCTTAGCTGGATCGGCTGCCATAGGCTCCTCTACAACCAGATTTGAACTCATCTAGCAAAAATTGAGAGCAAAACCCTATTTAAACAATAGCAAATCTGTATATCATGGCAAGAGAAAGCAAAGACTAAGTTAAAGGAAAAAGAAAATCCGGCCGATGGTCAAGAAACCCTAGATTTTACCCGAATTTCTCACAAAAAAAAGTAGCGGAATGAGAGAAAATACCTGGCATGGGGTTTTTCAGTGGGGCATGAGTGAAGTAAGCTCGTTCGGATTGGATCAAGAGCTCAGTATAGTGGATAGAGAGTGCCTCTTGTTGTTGTTAGGGTTTGGGTTTGTTCTTTTTGATTGAGTTGGTCTGTAAATTGAGAGATGAGACGAGAACGATAGCGAGAGCGAGAGCGAACAAGAGGAAAGAAATCTCAATTTCTCAATTCCCTTGTGAGTTATGGCGAATCGATGAGACGCCGGCCCAATCTGGTTCATATCAAAAGAGGCTCTTTGTGGGCCCGTCTTGACAGTTATTCGTCGCACTGAAAGGCACAAAGCACTGGATTTCGAGGAATCCGACAAGAAGGAAAGAATGGCTGGCGTCAATTGGCGCTGTCCTTTTGCGATGCTTTTAGTGGAGCACCTTACAGTAAAGCATTTTTACAGATGTCTACTCTCGTCGACACGTCCGTCATTTATTAATTATTGCTCCTCTTGGTATCTGCTTCACCTACTAGGGATCGGTCACCATCGTCTCTTGATAGGTTCGTATTAGTTAAAACACGTAGAAATTGAATGTGCGCACAGCGAGAGCTAGTATTCCTGGGCTGGGCCTGGGTGAAATACTGAGAGCGGTGGCACCTAAGATTAGATAAGGCATCCTTTCTAATTACTGGTCTTTTATGGGCCCTTAAATAAAGACAGTAATCCTATATTAGTTTAACAAAGTTTCAGCCTTCCGGTAAAAGTAAATAAATCGAAGTAATATTTTATCACATTTTTTTTTCCCTATTCTGAGCCAACCTCGAATTTTATTTGAAAAGCTGAAATCAAGTCAAGCTTAACACAAGCTGGAAATTTTAGGCATGATCTGTTTATCTTAACATTACTCTAATAAAAGCAGGCTCGAAATTTTGAACACACCAAGCTATCTCCTAGCCAGCAAGCCACAACTCTGTAACAATCAACTGTGGGCGTGTGAACCTGAACGAGATTTCAAATCTAATACGAGACTATCCCGTATAAAATCTGCCGTGAGAAATCCAGAGGTTACCAAATTAATCCCTTAGCTCATAGTCATACAAAAACAAAAGGCTCATATCTAAGCATTGATGCACAGTCAAAGAGTCGAGACAACATTATCGATGAAGTACATATTTAAATTGGGGGGGATTATCTATCTATCTCCACAGAACATTATGCTTACAGCCTACATAATACTATCCACAACTAAGAAAAAGGAAATGCTAAAAACGCCTGCTGCTGCCCCCTCAAAACGGCTCTGCTAACACCCGTGCAAACTCTTCACGGGCTGGCCCCTGTGACCTATTTACAATAGAAAGCTCATTCTTGAGCCTGGATATTTCATGACCATTCCCAACTGTTAGCTCCAAGAGCTGATCTCTCTCAGCCACCAGTGTGCGACTTTGCTCAGTCAACGCATTAATTTGCTCGTCGAGTTTCACCACATCTGACCTGATTTTCTCGATTAACCTGTGCATGCTCCTTGATTCACTCTCCCTTTTAGCCAGCTCTTTCTCCAGCTCGGCCTGCTTCAATCCGGACCTGACATGGTCAGTCTTTAACTGGAGGATCCGGTTCAAATGCATCCGAATCAGGTTTACATTAAACCCATTCTCCTCTAGCGTTTCAAGACAGGTGCACTTCTGTTCAATGACTGCCGCATCATCATCAAAGGAGAGCATTTTTATTGAATCCATCAGGTTGGCATATGTGACCATCAATCCAATAGCCATACCGTCACGCATCTCCGGGCAGTACCTGTGATGCTACAGCTTTAGTCTTAGTTGTATCATAATTTAATGAATGGTTCTAAGGTCCAGCTTTTTGGGGAACATGTCAGGTATGCTTTTCATTTTTGACAAGTATCAGGTATTACTACAGTCTAATGTATCAGGTACTGAACTCATAGAGAGACAAACAGGTCAATACAGGATCTACGATCTATTCATTTTCTGTAAATTGGATCTTATTCATTTTTCCATCGTTTACGACTAGATTAGGACACAAATATTTTGTCAAGATATAGGATGCACAAAGAAAAATTTTATACCTTTGTACCACAATATACTAAGTATACCAAGTGTAACACAAATATCCGGTTCATTCAACGCCCAATAAATTTGCAATGACAAGGATAAGACCCCTATTACTGTTTTAATTGACATCAATACATGAGTAGAAAGTAGTACCTGTCAAGCTTCTTGAAATGTGGCTGCTGAGGGGTCCGAGTGAAAAGCTCCAACGACTCCAAAGGTTGCCAGAGAGGGGAGGTCTTTTGGAATTGAGGTGCGGTATTACAACCATAAATTGCAGACCTGGAGGGAGAGCACTCTAGTAGCACAGACCCATTGGAGATTGGTTTTGGCTTGGCAGATCTAGAGATCTCCACTGCCATGGCCTGCTTTTCGGCCATCGAATTACCCAATTTCTTTGGTCTTGGTTCTTGGATTTGTCCAGTGCCTGAAGGATCAATCTGCATTTCAAAAAGATCATCCTTTTCTCTAGTGCTTGACGAGTTGCTTGGCATTTTACCCCTACCATCAACCTCACCATCTTCGGCTCGCAACTTAACAATTGGCATTTTATCACCACCACCAACCTCGCCTGGAATTCTCGAGGAAAAAATCAACACTTCACCAACAGTCTTGCCTTCTGTGCTTGATGAGTCAATCGGGATCTCACTAAGCCTCTCTCCTTGCATCGTGCTCAAAAATGAATCAGGCAATATTTCACAGGTCTCAATAGTGCATGATGAACCAACCAAAAGTTCAGTTGCCGGAGTAGAGCTCGGTGGATCGATTGACATCTCTCTCACATCTGCACCTTGCACACTGCTTGATGGGTCAACTAATGTCACAGCAGCATCTTCATCTTGTTTTTGGTTTCGTGGATCAACTCTATCCTTATCTGAGATGGTGATCGCTGGAGCAATTGGAACTTCATCAATATTCATGCCTTGGACAGTGCTTGAAGAAGCAATTGATCTTTCACTAGAACTTCCGCCATGTGCAATGCTTGATGGATCGACCGAAATGTCAGTAACAGAGTCACTTTGTACGGTGGACGCTAGACCAACAGCTGTATGAACTGGTCTTTCAGTTCTGTTATGAACTATGGCCCCGCTCTTCTCCTTCAAAGCTACAGCAGAAATAGAGAGAGAGAAGGATAAAAAAGGTTAAAAATAAGAAAATATGCTCAGCAAATGAAAGACTATCCTAGGTTTTAAGTTTTGAATATCCACAAAGGTTAGAAAATTCAACTGACCTAGCTCCTCCAAATCACCGTGTTTTTCTTTGTTTGGTTCTTTAACCTTGTCCTGTCCACTCTTCTTAGATGCCTTCACTAGCAAACTAATAAGCCGATAGCTAAGAAGTGAGGACCCAAACACATTTTGTTTCCTTAAGCTAGTAAAAGCCATTTGTGCACTGGAATGCTTTTTGAAAGCAATCCTAAACCGGTATGTGGTCCCTTCCACCTCCTTCTCAACACCCCCTTCTTTCAGAGGTCCATGATGACTAAACATCCTGATAAGTTCCATCTCAGATGGTATTTTACCCGATTTGCAACTAAAGCTCAGAAGCAGTGTTGTCGGGTTGAACTCACCGGGAAGCACTTCAGTCCTCCTCTCCACCAAGAGACCATGATCCTCTCCATTGACTTCAACCTTCCTCTCCTCCAAGAGACCATGATCCTCTCCATTGACTTCAGCCCTCCTCTCCTCCAGCAGACCACGATCCTCTCCATTGACTTCAACCCTCCTCTCCTCCAAGACACCATGATCCTCTCCATCACCTTCAACTATCTCCCGTTCACTGCTGTCAGCAACCTCAGATGATGGTAAATCAACAAGCCGGTAGCTAAGAAGAGAAGATCCAAAGACATTCTGCTTCCTTAACCTACCAAAAGCCATCTCGGCATCAGCACGCTTTTTGAAGACCAATTTAACCCGACTTTGACTCTTTTCTACCTCCTTTTCCATCCCTCCTTTCAGAGGCCCGTACTGACTAAATATCCGGAGAATTTCCATGTCCAAAGGTACCTTACAAAATCTGTTATTAAAGCTCAGTAGCAGTGCAGTTGGAATGCACTCGTCGGACTTCCTGTCTGCTACTGGAATAATAACAGGTCGTTTTGCTGCTGGGACAACCAGCTTGGCATCAGCCTGGACACGTAGGCTCATTTCGGACCAATATGATGAGTCTTGCATGTTATCAGGTTCGCTGAAACCCTTATCAGATGGTGTTTGTGCCAAATAAACCTTACGTCTTTTCCCACTTAGTGCCTTTTCAGGTCCAGTATTTGTTTTACTAGACAAATCTGGTGAGACCTCTATAACTGCCGTGTCAATAGGAGTGGTACCAGGAGTCTTTCTTGGTCTGCCTCTCTTTCTTTTGGGCTTCTCAGTACTTGAATTAACAACAGGAGTGATACAAGGTGTACTAGGACTAATTTGCATAGCTGGAGTTTCAGGAACTGATACATCTGCAAGTGAAACAGTATTTTCTGGCAAATTCACACCCTCAGTTGGCACAATGAGCGGTTCAGTTTGTTTCTCTAACATGAAAGTCATCCACCGATGAAAGGCCTTAATATGATATTTAGACATAACTGACAACAGCTTATTAGGTGTGCCCTTGCATGGGTCTAATGCCAAAACCCTGATAAAACCAAGAAGCCCCCTAGGGTTCAAAGAATTTACAACCTTGCTTTTGTCAACTGTGTAGTACTCAAACCCTTCCCTAACACCAGCATTTTCCATATTTGGATAGACCTTAAATAATGACTTCTCATTTAAGCATGAACACATTGTTCCAGCATCTATTCTTCTACAAACCTCCTTTAATGCACTCTTAACTGCACTACTAAATGTATCCAAACCTACTTGTGTTTCAAAAGCCGAGAAATTTGAAAAGAAGGGCTTCAACTGGGACTCATCACACCATGCAAAGGTCTTATCCCAAAAATAAGCTACTAACAATGCATCCTTTTTTTGACATTTAATAGCAAGTGTAGAAGCATCAGATGGGTCAATTATTTGTCCAGGCCACCATGGGTGACTTTTCACCTTGCCCCAGACAAGATCAGAAACGACAAATTTCCCCTTCTCTTGAGAACCGAACTGGCGGACAAAAAAGGGCCAATTTTCTGGGATAATTTCTGTTTTTTGTGGTTCTAACTCCGTTGCATGACATCTGTCTCTTCTACTATGAGCTTGTATATCAACTTCATTGGCTTGTGCCATTCTATTTTCTCCCATGATCCTCTTTCCTGATTAAACATGCAAATGTTTGAGCAGCTGGTATACACTGATACTAATGGAAGTTTCACAGTTATGATTCAACAGTACATACAAAAAGTCTCTGTTAAAAATTGACTGAGAAAATCAAACTAAAAAAAAATAAAATAAGCACGATACAGCATGAATCCACAAGCAGAAAACTAGAAACAAGTTAATCCACACATGAGGTAAACCAGATAATGCAATACGTACAATTCTCCTGCAGGGATGTCATGAGTTTATACAACCATTGGCTCAGTGTTTGTAGACATATGATATGACTAAGCTGAGTGTTATAAAAAAGTTTGTCCCTCTCTTATGGACCCCATTCTGAGTGGCATGGCCAGAATGTGAGTCGCTGCCAGAGAAGATCGCCAGAAGCTGCTAATCTGAGCATTTCCCATGCCACCACCAAACACATAAATATAAAGTGGGAGTTGCTTTCTGCAACCAAATGTGTTCCATCATCAAGCAATTAACCAACAGTAATCTGGACCTTTTGCTGTTGTGAAGGAGGAGAAGAAAACATATTTTCTTCCTTGTCGCTTGATTGCAGAAAATCTAGCAACTAAAGTGCGGAAAAGGGCTGGTGACAATTTGTAGGGTTTCTTTTCTTAAAATTTCATTGAAAGTAAGAAGAAATAGGCACTATTCAAGAAAGGCAAATTATGGGTAGGCCAAAATTGCAAACCAATGTACTTCATGCTGGGTGATATGGTGAACTGCATTACCACACCAGTAACTCTGTTCCCTAGTGAAGTGAATTTCTAGGAACAGCTTAAATTTTGTAAAGAAAATAAATGGTGGCATTATTAGCTGTCTACAATCTGACTCTGAAAACAAAGAAAATGCATGCAAACAAGATGTAAACATAATACACTTCTTTAAATATCCAAAGAGAATGGGTGTTAAATTTCCAAACCAAATCTTAGTACACATTACAATTCTAGTGAAGCTAGTACAAGCTTAAACTCGTCAAGCAGTTTGTGAGTTAACCTCACAAAGTATTGGATATGCTTCACATGACATGGCAAATTCAAACCATCAATCTTGATCTTCTTGATGAAGCAAACAATCTGTTTCAACTTTTTAATCTTTCAAATTTGTTTTTGTCTAAAATCAAGAGGTAAAAAATTATTGTACAAAGCACTGCACTAATTAATTTCTAAATCTCTTGATCTTATACAAAACGAACTAAAAAATGTAATGTTTGAAATTTATGTGCTTGGCTCATCAAGTAGATGAAGATGGATGGTTTGAATTTGTATGAAGCTAATCCAATGTTTCTTTGAAGCCCTTAAGATCATACCACATTACTATTGCAATTTTTTCTACAGCACCAACAGAAAGTACCTAAATCAGTATAACTCTGAGATCCCCGCTCCAGCAACGCATGCTCCCCCGCCGCTCCAGTTGATTTTCTCCCAATGACATGACTATCACCACCAGAACTTGAATCAATCAAGCCATCCCCAACTCCTACATCAGAGACAATAATGGGTTCTATTTCAGTAAGCCTCTGCCTATGAATTAAACCATTTTCTTTCTCCACAGACCCCTTTACTACTGCATGCCCTAGGACATGTTCAGTTGGATGACTGTCTACATTACAACAGCCAGTCAAATCATGGAGTGGTATTACTTTATGATCATCATCAATCTCACCTCTGTCAACTTCATCAATGACTCTAGAGGTTTTGCTCTCAGCTTGCCTCTCACAGGACCTTTCTCTAATAGCATCGGTTAAAACCCTAAAACCCGAAGCTCGAACATTAGCCATGGCTCCATACCCAGACCAACTTAAATACCAACTTAAACTCACCTTCTTTTTGCAACTCCCCAAAATCGAGCTACAAGCCTACACTGGGGAAGGGGGGCTAATCTGTAACAATTTGCCAAAAACAGCTAGCGAAATGGCTCTCAGTGGGTGTTGTGCACACTGATCGTTGAGATCGGAAGGCTCAGCACTGACGAGTGGTGTGTGTTTTACTGGTTACTTGGTTAGGGTTGGGGCTTTAGTGAGTCCGAGCGTGTAAACAGAAGCTACTAGTGAAGTGAACTCGCTAGTGATAGACTGATAGGCTTTATAGTGAGTCTGAGCGTGTAAACAGAAGCTACTAGTGAAGTGAACTCGCTAGTGATAGACTGATAGGCTTTATAGTGAGTCTGAGCGTGTAAACAGAAGCTACTAGTGAAGTGAACTCGCTAGTGATAGACTGACGCCTGCTAGTGTAACGGTGAAGTCTTCAGACAGATTTAAGGACTTGCGAAGGGCATTAGCAGTTAATTGGGCCATTATAATTCTTGTCAGGCCTATTCTTATCAGCATGAGATTTGGGCCTACTGTTTGGATAAGCTGAGAAGTAAGAACCTATAGGGAATGAACGAACAAATCCAAGTATCATTCTAATATAAAAGCATGATCATCTTGATTCAAAGTTTCTAACTACATATTTGCGCTTTTACTAGAAGTACAAACTCCATTGTTTCCTTAAAATAGTTGTATATATAATATTTTCACGATTGTTGTACAGATAAAAAAAAAAGCTAATAAATCAAACTCCCGTAACAACAACGTAAAAATTTGCACAGTGAAAAGAGAATTCATTGTATCAGACAACATGAACTTACATTTCAAAAAGCAAAAAAGAAATCTACATTTGTATTTGTTTTTCACCGAAAAATATCGGGATGTCTAAAAAACTCTCAGTTCTCTATCATCTGTATTGGTTCTCCTTAATTCGGACTAAAAATATACAAAAAGCAACCCTCTTCTCTTTCAAATCCTATCTAGAACACTTCACAAGGAACTGTTAGATCTAAGCAAGTTTGGAGCACTGAAGTCCAGCAAAAATAAATCCATACTCTCACATGTTCTGTACCTCGAGAAAGAAATCTTCTCTCTTATCTTCTGAAAAACACCCCCAATTAATTAATCTTCCTCTTCAGCAAGTAGTGCAAAAGAGAAGGGTCTGAATTTGTAGCCATCTCCATGGTAGAATTTACTCATGAATTCAACCCAGTGGAGACGCAAGGCATGAAGAAAGGCACTCAATGATTCCATCATCAACAAAATAAATGCCGTCGCAAAGATAAAAATTATGAGACCAACTGCTCGAATTATTAGGTTGTCGTACCTGCAAACAATTATTGTTAGCTGTTACAATCAACAATTCATTGTGATAATCACATGCTCAAATATAAAATACTTAAAAGATTATTTAGTCTAGTGAATCAGATTAGAAGGAAGCCAATAAATGCACAGAGGGATGATTTCTCTGAAATTAAAGCAAAAGAATACCAAAACTTCTTGGTGCCTAGTATCTATATTGGGAGAAATATTAAAGCAGCAGCATCTAATATAGTCTCTTACCCCCAAGCAAGCAGTAGAAGTTTCTCGTAAAATACAGTTGATAGTTCTGAATGAGCCAAACTGAAAATTATCAGGAACTACAGAAGTCAGAAAAATGAAATACAATTATCAAGGGAAAAACTAGCTGAGGGATAAAAGCACCTTAAAGCCCAAAGCCGAAGATAAGAGGCTGTATTTGAGACCGCACCAAGCACAAACTCAATTGAGTGTATCATCTGATGTACAAAAACCTCGCTAAAATTGAAATCCTCATGCTTGGTTCTTGCAGAATCAGGTTCAGAATCAACATCCATCTCAGATGTTCCAAGGAACCGATATGAGTGTCCTTGAAATCTCTGCAGATTTGAAAATATTATTACATAAACAGATCTAACTACGAGCGAAGGTGAGAAACAAGCTTTCACAAAATGAAATCCTGATCAACATTAATATGTCAATAAAACAATTAATAAATTGTAAACTACCTCCTTATTAAGTTTTCTCAAGATAAAAGGCTTAGGGAAGAGCATCCAAGGTACTGCTACTAAAGCCATTAGCAACAAAAGGATCTACAAGAAACAAGATTAAGTTTAAAACCTATACAAAAGGTAATGGATGAAAATTTTCTCATTATCTCTTAAAAACATGTAACATAATAATTTAACAACCTGAAGTTGCTTCTGACCCCAAAAGAGCTGATTTTCACCTAGATCTCCAGCTGGGTCAAGGAACATATAAATCATCACGTGATATAGATCTGCTTGAGACCCGCTACACCACTTGATGACTATCAGGAGTGCAAGATAACCAAAGAGGCTGTTCAAAAATATCATCTGAGGTATGAATTGATACCTAAGACAAGAAAATTGGAATCAGTGATTTCAGCACTATTAAGATGGCAGTTTTTCCAGTAGTACTTATTGTATATATTGAGAAAAGATACCTTATGTCCAGGGAGTTCCCATGAAACTTGGCATCAAAATAGCTCAATAAGATACCTAAATTCATCTGTGAAATACCTAATAGTATAGACATCTTCATCTTCAAAGAGTTGAGAAATGGCAACTCTGACCGGCTTCCTCGCCAGCTTGGATCCACCCCAAATGGGTAAGGGTCACGATACTTTATCAGACCTGTAGTGTATGCATCACTGAAAAATAAAGAATAAAATATTCGTACAACATCATCCAGCACTATGAGCACCTAGAATTAGAAAATATCATACAGAAAGAAAATAGAACCTACCTACAACTTGAGTCACGACATTTGTATGCAGATGAACCAAAGATGTGAAAAGGAACAGAAAAGAACTCGTTGTATAGTAAGCCACAGTATATTGAAAAAATGGCCATCAGAAGAATTACATAGCGGCCTCCAAATGCCATCTCCATGAAGCTTCCCAGTTTCTGCAGCCAAACGAAAAGCATTGTAGACAACCTAAGATCTTAGTTTTTGCACTTATAATAAAATACAATGCAAAAAAAAATCAGCAAATCAAATTAAATGAGCATACCTGAGATCCAAGTTTTTTTTCCCTTGCTATGAGTACTAAAGCTCCCATTAAGAGACATATACCATGGCCCCAATCACCAAACATAACCGCAAAAAGAAATGGAAAAGTGATGACTGAATATACAGCTGGATTAGCTTCTTGATACCTAGCAACACTGCCAAAGAGGAGGCAAAAAAAAAATTTAACTTCTAAAAAAAACATAATAATAATAAAAGATCTAGAGGTTGATTAATCAACTGCCACATCAATAGAATAAGGATCTGAGAACAAACCCATATGCATCGACAATTTCCTGAAAGGCGTTTGTGAATTTGTTAGTATTGAAATATGTAGGTGGTGGTTCAACAGCATCCAACTCATGGAAGATAATGCCGACTTGAGAATTGCAATGGACGCTTGCACGTTGCAAAGCATCCTTGATCTGTCTCCGAAGAAACTTTAAGTTAGTATCTAGAGAGGTAAAATTATACTTTCTACTACAAGATTCCATGTAAAGTATAAAATTACAATCCACAAACGAAACCTAGTAAATAGCAACCTGCTGAACCTTTACATTTTTGTTTTCATAACAGTCTCCAGAGAGAAAGAGATGAAAAGAATACTGACAGTTAAGTCTGGATATTAATTTGGTGGAACATAGAATTAAACGAAAGAACTAAAGAAAACAAAAAAAAGAACTCACTACAAATTCTGCAAAATATTGTCCGTACATAGAATGAAACATGAACTGAAATAACTTGTAGGGTTCGCACAATTACTCTTATTTATTCACAAACAAGCTAAAGCACAAGACAAAGATAAAATATTAACCTGGGGTATGGCAAATATAGGACACCATCCTTCTCCAACAAGGCATTTCTTTGTTACATCGAAGTTGAGCATGTTTAATGTATCATATACAGCTTTCTCTTTTTGTACCTAAAATCCAATGAACAGTAGCTTTAGATATAAAAACCTCTAAGAAACCAGAATGATCGATAAAGGACAATGATTTACCATGAGAGACCATCTCCATATTTGAGACCCGATAGCAGCTAAAGCTTGATTCCTATGGCGAAGACCAGCATCCAAAGTGGCTTCTAGATCAGACAGACGAGAAGTGACCTGAAGAAACATGTAACTATATAATTGTATTATATAATTCTATAAAATAGTACTAACTACAATGATCAAAAGATACGCTTTCCTGGTAAAAGAAAAGTGAGCTTTTATTTTATTCTTTTTCTTTGTTCCAGTCAGACCCTTTTATTTAATGATTCAGCCCACATATTTGTGTTGTGCGACACAGGTAATGATACAGAAATAGCCGAGGAAATTGGCCTTTTAGCATGCATTCTGCATTTCTGCAAATTATATAACTGAACTTATGGCAGATCAGGCAACAGCGTGGTACAAGACCAACAGTGGTTCACCCTTATTTTTTGCTTTATTTTCCTTGTTTGTTTGACAATTAAGAACATGGTTGAAGATCCATCGAGGCTTAATTCAGCCTTATGATAAACACATGCTCCTACTGGTACATGTCTGCTTGGCAATATGCTAGTTACATTAGATTCTGATGTATTATAAAGAGCCAACAAAGCCTGATTTTGTAGACTTGTAGTACCTCTCTAGTTATTTGCAACTGCTTAGTTCTATCTTCAGGCACAGGATAGCAGCTTGCACCAAATGCATCACATATCTTTAGTATCTTCCCCTTGGCTTGCTCTCCAGAAAAAAACACCACAAATATAGTTTTCTCCACCTGACATTACCAAATATGTGACTATAATGATACTATAACCTGGGGGGCGGGGGTGGGGGATAAAAATTAGGAAACTAATTTTTTTTCCCCTAATCAGCACTGCCGAAACATTTGGCCAAGCCACTTCTACCTTTTCTCTGCAACATTACAATTTTCTCCCAGCATACCACTTTATCTTCTTTTGGCTCAATCTATTTAAATTGTGACAATTAATTGGGCCAAAATTTAAGCAAAGGGCATATGTAATGGGTGTCTGAACGAAATTAAAGAAATAAAGAAAAAAAGAAACCAGAAAGAAAACAAAAACCTGATCTCCAGAGATTGGATCAGTCACAAGTTCCCCAGCGGGCGCTCGATTGAAAAACATATTGCCCCTTGTGGCTCTGAAAAGCATTCGCTCAAACATCATTTCTTTTGATGATGATATAATTCCACATATGAATCTTAGACCGGCACCATTAGATGTCTCCATCCTTGTCCCCTGCAAGAAAAACCAAGAATAATCTTCAACATAAGGAAGCAGCAATACAACGGCATGATTAGGTATACCCCTGCAAAATGAGAGACATCACCAGATATGCCTATACAAAGAAGGCAATTCCAACGACACCTTCTCACGTATTCTATACTTCAATCTCATTTCTAACTAATTCAAGAGAAGCCACAAGCAAGGCATGAGGGTCGGTTGGGAAATTCCTAAAAGAGTTGGGGTATGAACATATAGGACATTTAACATTTTTCAGGAGCACAAGCGATGTTTTAGGTTTTACAGGGAGAGTTATCAGATTACAGAATACTTAAAATATGATGCACAAACCTGTTCAAGTAGAGACATGCTATCATCAATTGCATTGCTATGGTATATGTTTTCATCCAACTCTGTTTCAGGTGAAGAGGTATGACTGTGGGAGGAAGCAAGAATGCTGCCTGCCTGAAATAAAACATATGAGAATCATACTTGACATGGCCTCGCAAAAAGATCATTTTATTAAAATAAAACCAGCATGACCTACAATAAAATAACTATAGCTAATGTCTTTAAAATCTTTTTTATTGGGATAGACAAGACGTTACCTTTGATAAAACCAGCTTAAATTCAAGGAGCTCGTTATATGACTGTTGCAGCTTCTCACTATTTGAGTTCATTTCATGTAGCTCCGATTCATGCTCACCTAGCTTCACCTGAGCATAAGAGGATATTAAGTACCACTTCTCCTTCCAATTTTAACATCAATTATGTACCAAGTGTTAAGGGAAAAAACCTCCAGCTGTTCTAGGTCAATATCAGGTTGCACTGCAGGACGAGCTGATACAGTAAGAGAGGCTTTGGTGATCTGTTCATTGAAAAACCGTAACTTACGCGACATCTCTGCACACCTCTTAACCTATTATGCAACATTTTGATTTTGTTAGGTAGAGACAAAGGGAATAAGAGAGAAAAATTAACAGAATTGGAGAAAGCGACGAAACATCTAAGGTTGTTCATAATTTCAATTAATCAAAGTGAATCTAAGTAGATTTATCAATTTGGTACATGCATAATCAAAGGCAAAGTAAAAAGTTTAGTGCAGACCTGATTTACAAATGTTCGCTGAAACGGACTCTTATCTTCATTCATCTATTGAATCAAAAGGACAATTAGCACAATATCCATTTTGCTAGCAGTTCGCTTATAGGCTTAACAAAAGAAAATGAAAGGCCCGGTACAGTGTCAACCGTGAAACTCCATTGAATTGGCTTATACTTCCCAATGAACAACACAGTACAGGTTGATTCTATTGCACAAGCACAACTTAAAATGGATGACATTCATTGCGTTTCCTTTTGATTGGTTTATATAACAAACCAAGTGAAGATCTAATATTACTCTTCTACTTGTATCAGACCAAAGATGAATCCAATGTTAAAGATAGCGATCTCAACAATGCTAACAATTAGAAATTAAGCATGATGTTGCAGAAAAAGAGATAAGTTAGACTACTGGGAGTCAATTACTCTGCCCAGGAATCTCAAATAAGTTCATACAAACAAACAACACAAATCTCATGTATAGATCTGATGGTTGTTAGATCACTCACATCCTTGAATTGGAGCAAACCGAGGTCGCCAAGGTATGTAATGGCTCGGTGCGCCGATTCCACGGGCATGATAAGTTGCACGAAGCTCATCTTTTCGGATCGGAGGTGATCCATTGGAGGTAGCCGATCAAAGATCTTCATGTCTAATCAAATCTAAAATGGCGAGAGATGAAGAAAAGATAAGAGAAAAAAGGTTTCTATACGATTTGTATCTCTCCTTCGCAGATCTGAAACGAGTGTGGTGTTGCTTCGCTCTCCTTAGTTATTTCTTTTCCTATTGCGCAACTGCCATTGTAATTCTAGGAGAAATAATTCCTCTCCTCCCAAAAAAAAAAAGGACTTTTTGGCGTGGAAACTCTGGTTTATTGAACAGGTACCATTTGATAGAGTGTAATGTCCGAAAAGCCCTTGGGTTTTCCCTTAATTTACAATATTAACCAGTGGCGTCCCACAATTTAGCGACTTGGGCTGATTGCTATAAATAAAGAGTCCCATGGAATCGGTTCGACAAAGACCACGCTGCGTATGGTTCGGTGCATGGGTTCGTGCTCCTCTCCTCTCTGTGAAACTCAACAAATATATCCGATTGAATCTAAACCGCACATTTGAGATCTATCTAAAAGCTGTGGTTTCTTGATCAATCATTCTTGCACGAATTTTATAGCAAATATCTTGAATGAACGGTTCAGATCTAGTAGAACCATTGGTGAAATGTACGACTGAAGGGGGATCAGATCCCTACTGTATGTCTCCATCCAGTGCTCCACTGCTCCCAGATTTTAATGGACACTGGGACTAAGTCAACGCATCTTCTGAAATCTTATTGGGTTGATTTTTTTGGTAAGTACCCTTATAAAACCTCCAAATACCATCTGCATACCTCGGTGGTGTAAGTAGAATACATCACTTGTACACAGTACACTCGACGGTGGCTTCGAACGGATAACTTTTAATCCGATAAAACCGTAAGATTAACACAGCGATGATAGATTTCGTCTCTTTATAAAAAAAAATTTAATTTAAATTTTATAAAAAATAAAAAGTAAATGCTGAGATTAACACTAAAGAATTAGAATTGATATAGGAGATACATAAGTCACTTATTTGCAGAAACTCTATTTTGTAATGGAAAACTGAAAATGGAACATGACATGTACAATTGTACTTTTTTTTTTCTTTTCAATTCCAATTTTTAATCCGCTAACAGGACATGCTTTAAAATCGTGCTCGTTCCATCTTACAGAAATTAAATTATAAAAATACAACAGCAAATGTGCTGGATTGGAAATTAAATTAAACTGTTATTGTATTCGTTCGAGATTTACTGATTTAGATTCTTTCATATGCTGGTAAAATATAAGGATATGGTGAGATCTTGCTGGGTTTTTTTTTTAACAGTTTTATAGAAAATAATGTGTCTGAATTTCATAGACATCAGATGAATAATCATTATACAGTCAATTGGTCGCATTTTCTAATAACTTGAAATACATAATTCGAATATAAAAAAGTTATTTATATGTTTGATAAATAATACTTACCGTTTTTTTAATCTAAGCAAGCACAAAAACATAACTTATATATCCTCGAATTAATGATTGAGGCATTTTGAAAATATAATATAATATAGGTAAATTACAGTTTTTAAAATATCATTTATTTATCATTTTGGTCTTTGAAGTTTTAAAAATATCAACGTGATCCTTAAAATATTACTTAGTTATCATTTTGATCCTTAAAATTTTAAAAATACCAATTTAGTCGTTCAAATTTTTAATTTGTACCAAATTGACCCTACATTAGATATTCATCATGAAAAAAATGATGATTATACCTATTAAGTTTTTAAATTGTATAAAATTGATCCTACAATTATATTTATGAAAAAAAATCTAAATTTTTTTAATTAATTTATGATGGCATAAACATGAATGTTAGTACTAATTTAATTGACATCTGATGTCGTGAATAATTATATTTTTTTATATTATTTATATCGTTTGATAATGATGTCTAAATTAGTCTTAGTACTAAAAAAGACACTATATATGTATAATTATCATTTTTTCGATGGATATTAAATGTAGGATCAATTTGGTACAAATTAAAATTTGAAGGACTAAGATGATATTTTTAAAACTTTAAGAACCAAAATGATAACCAAATAATACTTTAAGGACGAAATTGATAATTTTCAAACTTTAAGGATCAAAATTATAAAGGAGTGATACTTTAGGGATCATTTATGTAATTTACTCTATAATATATATCTATTTGTTATTTTTTTTACTCTTTTAATAAAAAAAATGAGTTTTCAGGAATTCACCGTGCATTTAAGAGTCAATTTCTTAGGAATGTCGATGGATATGGTACTGATTAGGTGGAGGTATTTTCACATTCATATATGTCTAATATTAGTCTTATCCATACCCCACCCTTACCCGTTAAATTTAGTTTTACCCATACCCTAACTTTACCCGTTAAGATTAACAGGTATCGAAACGAATAACGGATGATTACCGAATAATTTGTAACTTATATAATTTTAAAAAATACAACAAATAAATAAATATGTTATCTTAAATGCATCATATGCATAATAATATATACAAATTATAATTATTGGTTCAAGAATATAAATTAAACTGTTGCATAAATCAATCTTATCCTAAATTACACTATAACATATTATATATAATATAAATCAATAATGACAACAACAATAATAACAATAATTAGTAATTATAATGATAATGATATTATATATTATATAGTTAAATATAGAATTAAAAATAATCATATATATTATCTTGTATATCATTTCTCGTATAGGGTAACGGGTACGAAATAGTTCTTACCCACACTCTTATCTGATAAACTAACGAAATTTTTTTCTTGCCTATACCTTTACCCGCTAAGTTAACGAAAAAATATCCTTATCCATACATGCCTTATCGAATACAGTACAATAAAAAAAACGAATAAAAGAATTTCGTTGACAATCCTACATTTTCTGAAAAGAACAAAATGACTTCTACTTTTATGATGCATTTACATTTTACAATGTACGAAAATAAATTAATTTAAAAGTTTATATATAATTTCTATATTCAGTTAGAGCAAATAATACTTTCAGAAAGAAAATCATTAAATTTGGATATTCAAAAAATCTGAAACTTCCAGAATTCATTGTTCATTAGAGAAAAACAAAAAAAATAACAAAAATAATTGTCCTTCATAATTGTTGTCGTCTGCTTTTACGGACAAGTTACAATGCAAAAAAAATCAGCCCGTTTGAAAAAAAATGAGTACCTTTTTAATAAGAAAACTTCTATGCCAATAGGTAAGAATGGATTATATGAAAACTCACATTACTTAATAACATAACATCAGATTTTTTTTCATTGGTATGTTAAAGAAGCTTAATGGTGACATTTTTTGTGAAGGTTACAGATTTAAAATTTAAATAAAATATTTTTTATGAAAATTTAAAATTGAATGTTTTGATCCTCATTTTTATATCGAAAAAAATTTGACTTTAACAAGAAATTTTTTACATGGAGTTTAGATTTTGCACAATTAAATATCAATAGTATTTTTTTTTTGAACCATATTGGTAGCTAACTAAATAATTAATAATTAGCGAGATATTGATGACTTCCAAAAATTTATAAATTCTAAGTCTCGATAGAAACAAAATAAACCGAAAATTATGAACTTTCCATCACTAGAAATAAAAAAGATTTAAAGAATAGATAAATTATTCTTAAATCTCAAATTATATATTCTTATATGCACGTATAAATTAATTTTAAATTATTTTAAAAAAAATGTTTTATGAGCAACATGCATGGCATGCAGCTTCTAGGAAACTTCCTCTACAGAGAAATGTTTAAAGAACTTAAAGCAACTTTTCACTGTCTAAAAATGTTTCATATTTGGAGGCATGAGGCCTTTATTTTGATCAACGATGTACAACTCAAGTTGAATTTTGATGGTTTTTTTTCTTTTTAAAGGAGGTCATATATATTAAATATTACTTAAATAAAAGTTTTTTTAGACTTCTTTTCGGAAAAAAAATATAAATTAGAAAAAAAAACTAAATTTTCCTCCAGATATTAATCTAATATTTGTATAAAATGTTATAACAATTTTTGTGCAAACATTTTTGTTAAACAAAAAAACCGTTCAAATAAAATATTACTAATGTTGCCACTGTATGAAGAGGGAACTGGAGACGAGCTATTACTGGCTACATAACAAGGCAAGCTATTAATTTTGGATTGCAGATAAAGATTTTTCGTTAGTACACGTCAGAAAAAAAAATTGTTAGCAGAGAGGGTGAGAATTGAGATTTTATAACACATTTATTGTCATTAATTCTAAACGGTTTATTGTGATTTAAACAGCTCATATTTGATTATAAAAAAATATTATTTTTATTTATATTTTATTAAATTTCATTTATGACACGGACATAGAAATTTTTTTTTATATAAGAACTTTCGTTAATTCCAACATTTATTTCTTTTCAAATATTTTTTTTATAAGAATTAAATTTACGTTTTTTCATAAAAAAATAAAATCTATCATTACTGTACTAAATTTATGACTGACATGAACATACAAATTATGACAATAAATTTGCCATTAAGAGGTGATAGGTTGAGGTTTCCCATCTCCATATTTTGTGTTATCTTTGATCCGTGATCCATGCAAGAAAACCTCTTCACGCCGAAAATCAATTTTTTGTTTCAAAAATAAGCGTCTCGTTCTGTTATCAGCCCAAATCTCTTTGAAACGAACTGGAATTAATAGTCAGTCTCTCAGCCCAGTCCGAATTTCACCAATCCAAAATTCTTCCAGAATTATATCTCCTTGAAATTTGCATCGACGTGCACACACGGTGTTCAAGTTTTCTTTCGGAAAGTGACGCTGTTGCAAAGAAGAGAGGTGTTGGTTGTTGCTTAGGCGAGGAGTTGAGTAAAGCCGAAGAGAAAGAGAGGAGATAGAAAATTAGAAATTGACAAATTGACAAATATCAACTTTTTCTTGCCACTTTAAATCTCGTTGTGAGAAAAGAAAACCCATTATTATTATTCGGATTTGTGACTCTATTTCTAATTTATTAGGATCGTATTTGGAGGCTGTCAGGCCAATGTGTATATCCAGCTGCTTCAACTCAAAATAAAACACAGACGATATGAGAAAAGAAGAAACTAATCGATTGCATCTATCATGAAATTAACACGTCACAACCTTTTTAATTGTACAATGTTACATCCAGTGTCTAAAAAGCGTTTTGTGCAGCTACATTACATACACAGCTGCATAGGTCTGGTTGCAATAAATCCGCTTTCGATCGTAACCTGTAAGGCTGTAACCTGTAAGGATTCTGTTACTGATTCCATATATTAGACTCTGTTTTTTTTTTAATAGTCACACGATACCGACAAGAAAAATATTATGAAATTATCATTTTATTATGTATAATATTTTTATTATTTAATTTAAATATTATTAATATATGCATAATAATTCATTTAAGTTGTATAATGATAATATTGTATAAAAAAAATTTGTATAATAAAATCATTAATATGCATTATAATTCATATAAATTGCATAATAATAATATTGTATAAAATGAATTTGCATAATAAAATTATTAATATGTATAATAATTTATTTAATATATATAATTAAATCTGCATCGATGACTGTATCAATAAACGTATATGTGCATCAGCTCTCTACTGACAATTGCACTTGTAAAAGGAATTCCACATTGGTAACGGTTCCAATGGGGAAAAAACAATCATAAAAATGAAATTTTAAAAAGAATAAAGGAGTACGTGTATATATGTTTTGTAAAGTTCCGCTAAAAGACGAGATAAACCTCTCCTTCTACGTCTCAACCTACTCCTATTAATGACATTGAAGTCTAGATTAAGCAAGAATATCTGCTAATTTGAGTTCCACCTTCCAAAATATAAGGGGTTCGTATAAGGGTTCATCTATTTTTTAAATTTCTTAGGGTATGGTTGCAGATTCGAAATCTCAAATGAGAATATTTTATAATTATTTAAAATTGAATGATTTTGATCCTCATTTTTTACCTCAAAAGAGAAATAGATTGTGCATAAAATTTGACGAGCGGAATTCATTGATAACTATTTATTTGACAACCTTGACAACGAATTTTCAAATAATTATAAATAAAACCTTAAAATTTATGAATGTATATATTAATTGTGTTTCAAATTTATGTAATTTAAATATTATTTGATACTCCATCAAAGATTATCAAAATTGGATGAAATTTTCAATGGTCTATATTTAACGACATTTGATGAAATATCAATTGACACTTAAATTGTATGAAATTTCAAACGCAATCAATCTATAACTTTAAAAAAAGTGTCAATAAACGTTTTTCTGTTTTTAATAATTTTTAAAAATTATTTTGAAATTATTTAAAAAATTATTGAAAAATTTATAGTTCTCAAAGAACCCCCACACAAATTTTATTTAATTTGAAAATTAACAGGATTTGAAAATTTAATGATTCAATTTTATCAACATCTGACTGATCACCAAACAATTTTCAAATTACATAAAACTTGATATACGACATATCTAAACAATAATTGACATATGTATAATTTTTTTCTATTGTCAATTATCTTTTTTTTTTTTGAAGTGATAAGCTTTGCCTCTAAACATTATTAAATCAAATAAAAATAATTTACAAGACAAAGAAGAAGAAAAAGATACAAGATACAAGCACACTTCATACCCATTGAAATAAAAAAAATTAGAATTAATCAAACAAAGTTCTAATTAATTAGGAAATTCTAAATCAAACAAAAAAATGAGTTAAATAAGTTCTGTTGTTAATATTTATTTTTTTTAATAAAATAAACATATAGGTCCTTTTAATAAATAAGTGACATTCCATACAACATATAACAGAGGACCTGATAATGTACAGGACCTGTGTGTCCTGATTACTGTGCATTGCTCTGTTTTCTTTTTCAATAATAATTCTCTCCTTTTGCAACCTTGTTTAATTTGCACCCCCATTTCTTGTAAGCGTGTCTAATTATGAAAAAAAGATGACGCGACACGTTGTATTTAAGACATCCCCATTATATTAATAATATGAAAAAGACAAAAAATAATAATTTTCTTTTTCATCCTTAATTTTGTGATTAATTCTTTGTAGTTCAAAACTAAACCAAGTTTTCCTTTTTATATGCATATTATTTGATCATACTTAGTTACTAGTGGTATGTTATGATTGTGGGTTAGTTGAGTAGAGGAAAAGAGAAGACATAAAAGAGGAGAGAGAGGAGGGAGAAGATTGCTTCAGAATTACCTTTCTCCAAGGCTAAGTATGGTTGTTGTAGTGCTGCTTTATCTTGTATAAGGGACCAAGGTATGATTACTTGTTATCAGTACCATGCATACTGTTATAAGCACTTTTCAAAAGAAAAAGAAAAGAAAAGAAAAGAAATTGGGTTACTTCTATCTCTTCCATGTTCATATTTTAAACAAATTGAGTGCGTACATGCGTGTGTGGATGTGGAGAGATACCTAAAGAGAGAGAGAGAGAGAACACATCTCTACTGATCAATATTGTATTGGTGAGATATTACATTAACTAATAAAACCCACAATCTTAGATGGATTATTTAGCAGCAGTTCATCTTTTCATCACAACTCATGTCAAGATTCCTACAACCCCAGTTCCTCTTCCATCCCTCCTTGCCTCTCTATTATTGGATTACTACTTGACTATTGGTTTGTGTTTATACCATACTGAAGCCTAATTGGAGCCCACAGATTTGACTATTAGTGTTGTTTTGAGCCTGTATTGAAGCACAACAAGAGCACTCTGACACCATAACTCTTCAGGTCTTTATGCTTTTGAAGAAGAATTAGACAAAAAATATACATAAATGCTGGCACCAAAGTCAAGGTTTGATCTCTAGCCTTTTTTGTTTTGTTTTGTTTATATATTCTTTTAAATCAACATGATTAAAATGTTGGGTAAATTATAGTCGCGTCCCTCTTATATATTGGTATTGTAGAAGAGCGTCTTGATCTCTGTCGGAGAAATTTGCCGACATAGAATGTCTTTTTTTCATTACATATTCCTTTTATACAGATATGTTCTGTGTCCTAGAAAATCAATATACACAAAATATGTCAATAAATGTTGCAAATATCTTGAATAAAAATCAATTTATAGAAAATATTTACCAATGTTTGTTTTGAGGTTATTACTTATTATTACAGAGCAGTTTAGTGTGTCTCATTTCAGAAAACCCTTACAAATTTTACTGGTAAAAAAGTTTTCAGAAATTCAATAAATTATCCCCCTGTGTTCTATCATGACTGGGATAAAGTCTTTGCTAAAACAGCATAAACTTTTCTTAATTATATATAATAGAATGCACTTGTTGATAAAATAAGAAGATTGAAGCACCAAACTGCAAAAGTACACAATTAATTGTCTTTCAAGATTACCGAGCGGTTTTCTTTTTCTTTTTTTAAAAAAAAAAAAACTGTTAGACTCTTTTAATTTGCAACAATTTGAACACAATGCTTCTTTTTAATTTATGGGTGCTAAAACAGGTAGACATCACACTGTCTTTTCCTTCCTCATCTCTTCATTAAGAAAAGAACAAGCTTTACATCTTTTGCATGTGATATTGACATGCTTTCTGTGATTGTATTTCATGTAATTGTCTAGTAATGGCAATGGGACCTACTTCTTGGAAAAAAAAGTTGAGCTTTTTTGAAATTTCTCGTGAGGTAAGATAGCATTCCCTAAGGACAGAAAACTAATAATATGTAATGTCATCTTCCTCTCCTCTCTCATTAATTTCGAAAAGAAATAAATCCTTCCTCTCTCTTTCTTTTTATTTCAATTGTACTAATTGGCTTTGTTTTCCTATTTACTTCCTCTTAATCCTAATTTTTGTAATAATTTGTGCCTCATAAAGGAATGCTTTATGACGATTCAAACTTCGCGCGGGTATGAGTAATAAACTTTTTAGTGCTCGAATGATACTGTACCAGTGCAATTAAGACCTGTACAAGTCGGTACCGGGAATGTAGTCGACATCTAGTTCTGTGCAGTCGCAAATCTCATGATTATTGCTTTTGCATATTTCTTCATTATTTGGTGTTTGAAAGATGGAATCTTGGTTGAACAGGGCTTGAGATTTTCTGGTAGATAAATGTTACAGATATAAGGAAAAATGTTTCTTTGTATCGTTAGTCAATATTGTTAATTCAATTTATTGAGTGAGGGTTTTTATCTTATTTTGATATCTAGGAGTAATTCTACAGAGTCTCGTCAAAGGACATGTCCCGTTCCGACTAAATTGAGCCGTCAGCAGGTGGTTCGGTCCGAATCAAGCTCAAGTTCTAATAGCCCCTCAACGAGATCGCCAAATCGGATCAGTGCCAAGATGGATCATCGCTCTCCCGCAAGCTCGGAAAGAGGGGTAATGGAGATTCATCTAAAAATATATAATTCATCCAACTTATTTAATTAAAAGCTCATATTATCACACATATATATATATATATATATATATATATATATATATTTTTGTTTCATAATGAGGAAAATTTATAGGGTAAAAATTCCAATGTAGCCCTTCAAAACTGAAAATTTCTATTCCAGTTAAAAAGTAATGGTCTGAAGCGCCTTGATACATGTATAACTATGCAAATTTTCAAGTCTGGAATAGTTATACATGTGTAATGTTGTATTTTATTTTATCTATATTTTTATGTTGCTTTCTGAAACTTTCAAATATTGCCAGAAATTCAATACCAACAATGTATCTGTGGAAAACATTATTTTCTAATTGTTATTCTTTAATGTATGGTACAGATTAACCTCATCTTAATTAGCACTTGTCAGATAAATGTGCATGCCAACTGACATGAAGATCATACCTAATTGTTCGATAACCTTTGTTTCGTAAATCTTAATTAGTACTTTTTTTATTAATCATTTAGTCGCAGAAGAAACGGCCGACCAAGCTCGTTGAATTGGAAGAAGAGCTAAAGCAAGTTAAAGATAAACTCATCACCTCCGAGCTCTCCAAAAAAAGAATCCAACAAGAAGCGGAAGAAGCCAAGAGGCAACTTATCCTTCTCTCAGAAAAACTGAAAGAAACCGAATCTCAACTCACCGAATCCTCCTCTGTGGAAGAATCCCGCATCTTGGAATTGAGAAAGCTGTCGCAAGAAAGGGATCGAGCGTGGCAGAATGAGCTAGAAGCCATGCAAAAACAGCACTCGGTTGACTCGGTTGCTCTGGCTACGACCATGAGTGAGATTTTTAAACTGAAGGCGATGGTTAGAGAAAGAGAGAAGGAGAGAGATGCGGCAAGGAAAGAATTGGAGGCTAGTAGAGGTAATGTTGATTCACTTTTGGTCGAGGGGTCGAAGTTGATGGATTCTTTTGGTGTTGTTGTTGGTGAATTAGAGGAGTCGCGAGTTCAAGTCAAAATGCTTGAAGAGAAATTGAGTAGAATCGGAAATGAAGAAAGCAGAGAGATTCAAGGAGATGTTGAGACATTAGAGATCAAATTGTATGAAGAGGAGATCTTAAGGATGGTGCAATTGCAATGTTTCTTTGAATTTATCGAACAAATAAAGATGGAGTCGATTGAAAGGGAAAGGAAGTTGGAGGAAGCTGCTAACAACACGAAATCAGAGGTTATGTTGCTAAAGGCCAATTTGTTTGATAAGGATTGTGAGGTCAAGAAAATTATGGATATAACCAAGAAAAATGAGGCTGAGGCAGAGTTGAATTTGAATCTAACAAAGTTGAAGGAAGAGTTGGAGAAGAAGAAAAAAGAATTGGATAAAGTTTTGCATGAAAATGAGCTCATGAGAGCGGAGCTGACAAAAGTATCAACGGAGAAAGATAAAATCTGGGAACAAGCAATCAAAGAGAGAAATTTTGCAATAAAGACTCAGAAAGAGACCTTGTCCAAACTTGAAATGGCGATTGAAGAAATGGAAGAAAGCAAAGAGAAAGCCTCGGTTGTTAACGAAAAGTTGGATTCGGTACAAAAGATGAAAGCAGAGATGGAGACTGAGCTGAGGAGGCTTAGGATACAAGCTGATCAGTGGAAAAAGGCTGCTGAAACTGCAATGACTTTGCTTACCGTCGGTAGCAAAGATAAGTTGATTGAGAGGACCAATAGTTTAAATTCAAATTCAAATTTGAATTCGGTTTCAGGTAAATTTGGAGGCTTGGATTTCTCGGATGAACTGGATGACGAACCTTTGAGTTGGAAAAACGGAAATGTCTTAAGAAAGATTAGTGGCATGTGGAAGAAATAATTAAGTTTGAAAATTCATTTTTCTTACTCGATATCGATATTTTCTTCTTTGTTTCTTTTTTTTTTTATTTTGATTTTTATTAAGTGGATCTGTGTGATATTGTTATGTGATAGTTTTTTGTGGGTTAAAAGATTTTCTAGCTGTAAAAATTGAAATTCTGCATGGCTCTAATTTTATAGAGTATATACTACACAAAATAATAAGATTGTACTTGTACCGATACTTAGGAGCTTTGCTTGCACTGTTGCACAACATAAGATTCAAAATTTCAATTACAGGGTCCCTGCCTTTCCTTTTCTGATCATGGCTTGATCTGATCCCAATTTTAAGTACGACTCAATTCAATACTTTTAAGAAGTGAAATAAATTGAAATCCAATTTAATCCGAACTCGAGAAGAATGATTTCAAACTATCTTGGTCCAAAAATTACCGAAATTTAAGATGGCACAACCTGAAAAAACCCGTAACTTGAAATGAACTGAACCGAAATAATTCTACCTTAATTCAATCTTTACTACTGAAACATAATTCACAATTGACTGTGTAAATTGAAACATCCTGAACTCGATTGAATCGAATATCCAAGTGGACTCAGATCCGATTGACCGATAATTCGAATCGACTCTGGAAGTGACCTGAACAAAATGTGTTGGATTTAACCTTTTTTTCTCTTGAATGAAATGTTGGATTTAACTATAAAGTAACACCTAAGTACTATTCTTTTCTTTCATCTACTTATTGGGGAGCAGATTTATAGAGTCATCTCATATTCGGATTGAATTTTTTTCTTTCAAATTTGACTCAAAATTTCCGAATCAGGTCAGGTTCCTCCAGGGGATGCCAGTAGGTCACACCCAATATTTATTTTCTCACTGATCCAAATTAAAATTTCGGATTCAAACCGAATTTAATCTGACCAGCCTGCTTCCCATCTCAAAGGCCTCTTTATCATTCCAGCCTTTCTACACCTATGACTTCAGCCCAGAAGAAACACTACATTTTGATCCATCTACACAAGGCCTACTGTGTAGTAGTCCCTTTTATTTCTTTCACAACAAGCAAGGAAGAAGGTAGCAAAAGAGATCTTCTGCAGTTTAATCTAAATGGTCATGTCCAGTCTCTTTTAAGCGTACCTAATAATATTACCGACCTCGAGGACTGGAGGCCTCCTTTAAACAAATCAAGGACATCATTTCTTCCTCGTGTTTTCTCTCTCTCTGTTTCTCTTGGATCGAACTCAGGCGGAGCCTCTTTCTTCTCCCCTTTCTCTCTCTCTCCTCAGTAGAGACCCTATAGTTGCTTCTAAACTCTTTCATTGAACCCTAGAGAACCTCTCGTCGGCAATTTGAACTAGTACGCTTTGCCATGGCCGCCGACCAAAACCCTAGCAGCTCCTCCGCCCCCGAGCAACCTCCTCAGAAGCCCCTCGCCTCCAAGGACGCTAAGAAGAAGAAGGAAGAGAAGAAGGATGAGGATCTGGTTTGTGCACTTAGTTCAATCTCCATTTTTTGCAAGGTTATTTGTAGTTCGACTTGTCTGACAAGAAATTGGTTAATCTAACGGTTGATTTTGGTGCAGTCCGAGGAGGATTTGGCGCTGAAGCAACAATTGGAGCTGTATGTTGAAAGAGTACAAGACACGGATCCAGGAGTCCAGAAGCTAGCTCTTGAGAGCATGAGGTATCTTCTCTCATCTTATAGGGTTTAGTTGTGTGTCATCTTTTGATCCTGTTAAATATCTGTATCTCTGATTCATCGATTGTAGTATCAAAGTTCGGAGAAGTTTATTCAATGGCGTATTGTGTTGACATCTAGGTGTTGTTATTTTTATCTTTTTTATTTGATGGGCCAAATTTATGTTCAATCTCTATTGTTAAATTAGTATGAATGTTATCTGGTATTTAGGACTTCACGCAGACAGATTGTTTCTAAGTACTGGTGGTCATGTCTTGTTCATTAATTGTTGTATTATACTACAGTAATTATATGCCTTTGTTCTTTGATTTGGAGCTTTTATGCGTTCCTTCGTATGCAGTTACTGAATTTCCTTTTTTGTAAACTTGAATTAGGCAAGAAATACGCTCTGCAACTAGCTCGATGACTTCGGTTCCAAAGCCTCTTAAGTTCCTTAGGCCCCACTACGGAACCCTTAAATCCTTCTACGAGCAAATGCCAGAGTCAGACTTGAAGGTATTAAAGACATAATAGCTTCCGCTTTGTTTGTGCGTTGTATTCAAGAGTACTAATTAGCTTGTATTGCGCTTTGTTGTTTTTAATCTTCAGAAATACCTTGCCGACATACTGTCTGTGCTGGCTCTCACAATGTCTGCTGAAGGGGAAAGGGTATGCCGTTTAAAAATGTTACTATTTTTTATTTGAATTATCTAGAAGGAGACACTTTTCTAGCTCTTTATTAATCATCAATTGGTTTTAGTTTATGGTTCTGAATGTTTTGATTGAATCATCATCAAGTTGGATCAATAAAATCATATGAGAGAACTGTCATTTATATTTATTTTGGAAGTTGGTCTGATTCTCACTTCCCACTACTTCAGGAGAGTTTGAAGTACAGATTGCTTGGCTCTGATGGAGACATTGGCTCTTGGGGTCATGAATACGTCAGGTATGCACTAAGAGTAATCTGGACGATCCATATCTTTATTTTACTAATTTGCATGGGTTTTTATGGAATTGCACAAATTCAGTTCAAACTTGTGTTTGAATAGCTCAAAAGTTAGCTTGTTTAACATGTGAGAACGAAGGAAGTCAGATTTTGGATATCTTCAAGTGCTCCATGTCCAAATCATTCCTCTTTCTGTTGCATCTCAATTGTAGTGGAACTAATCTCTTCTTTCATAAAATCTTAGGAACTTAGCTGGTGAAATTGCACAAGAGTTTCAAAAGCGTCAGGTTAGATTTTACTCTTTGGTTTTAATATTTATAAATCCCATTTTGTGTTTGTTAGTTGTTACTTTCATATGCATTGAAGTTTTACTTTGTTTTTACATACTACTAATCCATTGAACACACAAGTCCTTGGCTTCCAATTAGTTTATTCTATTCCTCTAAATATCTTTTGTGCTGCATGATAATATATATTGTAGTTGTGAAGTAATGATTATGTTTTTTTTGGCAGTATGAAGACATGCCTATTGATGCGTTAATGGAACTTGTTCAGCAAATTGTTGCCTTTCACATGAAGGTGATCTAATAAACTTTTCTGATTAAAATTTTTGCTAGAATTTAGAGTATGTTTTCTCTATAATGTTGATTGTGAAGAAACTTAATGCTACATTTTCATTCTTGTGCAGCATAATGCAGAACCCGAGGCTGTTGACCTTCTTATGGAGGTACATTTCTTTTCATAATTCTCTCTCTCTCTCTGTGTGAGAGCCTCCTTCATGGCTTCTTAACTAAATTGGTCCTCTTTTTCCATCTAGGTTGAAGATCTGGATTTGCTAGTGGAGCATGTTGATAGTTCCAACTACAAAAGGGCATGCCTATATCTTACTAGCTCTGCTAGGTATTATGTGGATGCTTTGTTAAATGCTCACTAACCAAGGTTATTCTTGGATTATTAAGTTCTGACACATTTGAAATGACAGCTACCTACCTAGCCCAGATGATGTGTTGGCTCTGGATATTGCTTATACCATTTACATAAAATTTGACGACCTTGCCAGTGCATTGAGGATTGCTCTCCATCTTGACAATATCCAGGTGTTTATTATAGGCCATTGTTCTACATTAAGTAGTAATTCTTCATCGTAAACAAGTTATTTACAGAGCCTTTTTGTGTTTTATCACAGTATGTGAAACAGGTGTATGCAGCAACAGATGACATTTTGCTGAAGAAGCAATTTTCTTACATCATAGCACGCCATGTAAGACATTTTTAAGCATCTTTGTCTAACCTTTGTTTAACTACTGTATGACTTCCTTTGTTATTAGATACTTTTCCTATCTTTTAATAATATATGCTCTCCAGGGTCTTCCTTTGGAGGTGGATGAGGAGATAGCTGCAGATGAAAATGACAGAGAAGCCTTGCAAGACATAGTAAATAATACCAGGTTAAGTGAAGGGTACCTAGCTCTTGCACGGGATATTGAAGTTATGGAACCTAAGTCTCCTGATGACATTTATAAGGTGCTCCATTCTTTTTTCTTTTAAGCTAGAAAATGGATCCCTATCTGGTCACTAAATCTGTTTTTGTTTGCATCATTTCCAAAATGTAATAGAAAATTGTGTCTACTTTTTGCTAAGAGCACTGCTTCGAGTCCAGTATTAGGGCTGGCGGTTGATTAGGCACATTTCTTTTGCATAACAACAAGCTGAACAGCCACCGTGTTGCTCATCGCTAACTTGGAGTTAACATTTCTAGAAGATTGTATAGACACATGGTTTATTAAGCATTTTCTTGTGCAATGAGCTAAATGGATTTCTTTCTTCATTCATTAGGTGCACTTGATTGATGGGCGAGCAAGTGCAAGTTCCAGCCTTGATTCAGCCAGGCAAAATCTGGCTGCTACCTTCGTCAATGCATTTGTGAATGCTGGGTTTGGCCAGGTCATATTTAAGAAAAATATTTTCAATTAAGGTATTTCTTTTAAACTATTGGTCGTTTATTTAAATATTCCTTTCTATCACTCTTTGTACAGGATAAATTGATGACTGCGCCAGCTGAGTCTTCAAGTGGTGGGGCCACTGGAAGTTGGTTGTTCAAGAACAAAGAGCATGGCAAAGCCAGTGCAGCTGCTAGCTTGGTATGATTTTGGTTTCTTCCTCTAGGCATCATGATAGGATTTTACATTGACGACTGCAGTATGTCATTACTAGTATTTTCTTGAATCTGCGTAATCTTCCCCTCAATTTTAGGGGATGATCCATTTGTGGGATGTTGACTTGGGGCTTTCACAAATAGACAAGTACCTACACAGCAATGATAACCATGTAGTTGCTGGAGCTCTGCTGGGAGTTGGAATAGTTAACTGCGGCATCAAGAATGATTGTGATCCTGTATTCTCTCTCCCCTGCCCCCTCCCCCCCTCTTTCTCTGTTTCTTTCTCCCTCTCACACTGTTTCTGTGTGCATATGTACATGCACATTTAATTTGAGGGGGGTTAAATTTTTTTTTTATTTTGAGGATTATTCTAATAATAGTGTTGTCTGCTTGTGTATTTGTCCAGGCATTGGCACTGCTTATTGATTTTCTTGATAGAGAGGATACCACCATCAGAATTGGTGCTATCCTAGGCCTTGGCATTGCATATGCTGGTACTCACAAGGACGAGGTCAGCACTGAAGTTATCTCTTACTTTTTATACATTACATGGCAGTGACTTCTGTCCACATTACATGCATGTTTTATATACAGCTTAAAGTTCGTCTGTCAAATATTTTGGGGGACCCGAAAACATCACTTGAAGTGCTAGTGTTTGCTGCTATATCTCTTGGGCTGGTGTTTGTTGGCTCTTGTAATGAAGAGATTGCTCAGTCAATCATCTTTGCGTTGATGGACCGTAGTGACGCTGAACTTGGGGATGCGCTCACCCGTCTTCTACCTGTTGCCCTTGGCCTTCTCTATCTCGGAAAACAGGTAAACCTTGACCTTTTCTCCATCATTTTTATTATATTTTTGTTTGCATTGATCTGGTTATATGTATTTACCAAGATTCTGGTAACTTATTGCCGTGCTGTTTATATGGAACTGGATCACTCTAGTACAGTCTTGTAAAGTTTTATTTTGGTTAGCTTTAAACTTGATGTTTTCCTAATGTTATGGTTTGTTCTTTTGGAATTTGAAATTCCAGGATAGTGTTGAGGCAACTGCTGAAGTTTCCAAAACATTCAACGAAAAAATTAAGAAGTACTGTGATGTCACTCTCATGTCTTTGGCTTATGCTGGCACTGGCAATGTGCTGAAGGTATTAAATTTATCTGCAATTTTGCACCTTGTGGTGTAAGCTATTAATTACAATACAGAAATGAAGAACTTTGAGTGATTATAAGGGTCATGTATTGGCCCAATTCACTCCACATCATACCTAAATAGTACCCAATGATCAAACCCAAAAATTCTGGCAACTTTTGCAGTTTAATATCTGTAGTTTGGAAATAGATATTAAAACAATTACTTCTGCTCACAGGTGCAAAAGCTACTTGGTATTTGTTCACACCATCTGGAGAAGGGGGAGACTCACCAAGGACCAGCTGTACTGGGTATAGCACTTATTGCCATGGCTGAAGAATTGGGTCTGGAAATGGCTGTGAGGTCGCTTGAACGCCTGTTGCAATATGGCGAACAGAATATTAGGCGTGCAGTACCCCTTGGTCTTGGTGTCCTCTGCATTTCTAATCCAAAGGTAAACCTCTCTGTTTCCATTATTTGAAGGCATTCTCCACATTATATAACTTAGGTATAACATCTAATGTACCCCACAGCACCTATTTGTGAGGTGCTAATTCCGTTATGCTTCTGTACTATGAGATCTTTTGTTATTTCCTGAATAATATGGTGTTTATGTGCATCAGATAGACATCTTGTTTTTGTCCGTAATACAGAGCAGTAAAGTAATATGATAATGATATTAGCAACAATAGTAACAATGAGAGGAGTAAATTGAAATAATAGCGGAATAAAAGAGCTCATATCAAGGGTGTAGTCCGCTTTTGCATGGTCAGGTCGGTCAAAGTTACCAGACAGCATGTTTATCCTTGTTAAAAAAGAAAATAAAAAATAACTTTAGGTAGGGAAGCTTCGTTTAAAATAAATTCCTCTTACAAAGTATTAAAAATCTATGATGTTTAATTGTTCATTGTAAATTTGTGGTTTAGGTGACTGTGATGGACACATTAAGCAGATTGAGTCATGATGCTGATTCTGAAGTCTCAATGGTAATTGGTACTTCCATTACTTACACTGGTGACCCAGTACTATGATCTTCACATATCCTTATGCTTAGATTGAAATGCTCTATTTGAAATACAGGCTGCTATCATTGCATTGGGCTTGATAGGCGCTGGTACCAATAATGCTCGTATAGCTGGCATGCTTCGCAACCTGTCAAGCTACTACTACAAAGAAGCCGGCCATCTCTTCTGTGTAAGCATTTCGCTTCCTCTATAATGACGGGTTTATATCAATGCTTGTGAGATACTTATATTAATGCTATTGGCGAAACATGTATGCAGGTAAGGATTGCTCAAGGTCTTGTTCATCTTGGAAAGGGCTTGTTAACCCTCTCTCCTTACCATTCTGATCGTTTTCTTCTATGCCCGTAAGCTTAAGCTTGGCAATGTCTCTTTAGTGAAATTTATACTCGAATATATTTAAGCATGTTTAACACAATTATCTTGGTATACAGGATGGCACTTGCGGGTCTTGTGACTGTTTTGCATGCTTGTCTTGACATGAAATCGATCATTTTGGGCAAGTACCACTACATGCTTTTTGCTCTCGTCTTGGCTATGCAGGTTGGTGGCAATGACTCTACGTGCAATTCCATTTATCTCTGTTCCTGTGAGTCTAACGGTGAGCCTCATTGCTTGTTTACCTTTTTATATGTAGCCAAGAATGCTCATGACAGTAGATGAAAATTCGAAGCCGCTATCAGTACCTGTTCGGGTTGGACAAGCTGTGGATGTGGTGGGTCAAGCTGGTCGTCCTAAGACTATTACTGGTTTTCAAACCCATTCTACTCCTGTCTTGCTTGCTGCTGGAGAAAGAGCTGAGCTTGCTACCGAGAAGTATGCATCTTGTGCTCTTAAATTACACTTGTGTTTATGTGTGCTTTTGTGTGTGTGTGTGTGTGTGTATGAGAGAGAGAGAGAGAGAGGGGGGGGGGGATATATAGGGTATAGCATTCATTATGGTTTGCTCATGTCTTGTGATTTCCATGTGCAGATACATTCCATTGACGCCAGTGCTTGAAGGGTATGTTATCTTGAAGGAGAATCCAGAGTATCATGAAGATCATTGATGCTTTTATGTTTCGCCAAGACATCTTTATTCACAAGCTCCCAGGCTATTTATTTCCATAATTTTAACAAAAGAGTTTTGGATCTGATCTGGATCTATGCTTCCGAAGGAACTTCATTGGGTGGTCCCTTTGTACCTTGTTTTATCTATCAGAAGAATTTCCTTGCTGGGAATAGTGCCTGTTTACATATTCAATACTGTAGTTAGAATGTATTGCTGCTGCCATCCTGTTTTGTTACATCACAGGGAAATTACTGGTAGAATTACTGAACACTAGTATTTCGGAAGAAGAATTGACTCGTATCTTGATGCATTTGTTTGCCTTTTCTTTTCTTTATGCTTGTTTGTACAATTAGTTTTTTGTGACCTAGTTGCTTTTATCCCATTTAGTATTTTTCTATCCAGAATTGTGGATCACGTGTGTATAATTCTGGGGGCAAATTTTGTAGAGTACTGATACAGGGCCTCATGTCTCGCCTCTCTATTTCACCAACTATATTTGTGTATTTTGTTAGTGATTATCGATGCAATAGGGACGTTGACTTTAAAACGCACTATATTTTTCTAATTGGGGTAAATACGCAAGATAACATGGCAATGAGCATCCATAATATGGCAACCCTGTCAGACGATGATCTACAGACAAACTTAAGACTTGAAAAGGTCGCATGCTTGGAAATTTGTATATTTTCAAATAAAGTAGGTCGCATACTTGGAAACTTGTATATATGTAAATAGGCCTCATAATTGTTCATAAATTTACCTCTAAACATCTCTCGTCAATTTTTCACACACTTGTAAGTACATATTATATCGACGCATACTTTTTTTGTTGATGATCACCTGCTTATAATATCGATGCTCACTTGTTTATTTAAGTTAAACTTTCACATGATTTGATTAAATAAAAATGTGTTTGTATAGCTGCTATTTTCTTTTGATCAAGTCAAAATGCATTTTAATGTCTCTTTTGATCTTTCAAATTTGTTTTTTGAACTTATTAAAATATATGTTTGACTATTGTTAAATGTAGACTTGAGTATCATGTTAATACAAATTTAGGTATTGGGCCGATGTAGTCTTGCTTATTCAAATTTTTTTTCTTAGAAGTTGACTAAAAATAGTTGGAGAAATTGATGGTTACATATATTATTTCATTTGCAAACTAGTTAAAATTTTGTTGGAGGTGACTTTGTCCCATTTCACAAACACTGCACTGTACTTGATTATCTTTGATAGGCTGCTGATTTTTTAACTGTCACCATTATATTATTACAAAATGGTTTTTGTCTGCTGGTGTAGATAATCTTTGCTGACATATGCAAGTTCTTTTGATCGAATGTGCATTGAAGGGAATAATGTAATACTTTATTGACATGCAAAAATAACCCGACTAATTCGGAAGTTTTCGGATGAAAACTGTGAGGCAGTGATTTGATTAGGATAAAAAATAAAATGATAGCAATGATATCTTGTGACTTTGAGAGAGAAATTTCAGCTAATAAGAGGATAAAGTATCCCAACCAGACTAAAATTTGGCGTTTGGAGGTAAGTGCATATAGCATACTGATCATGGCAGCAATGACACTTACCAAATGGGTTTGTATTTTGTAATAAAAATCTGAAAAAATGGAGCTAGGATGGGACCCAATTGAGCTGAGGTCTGTCTACCAAAAAAAAAAAAAAAAAACTGAGCTGAGCTGAGGTCTGAAGCCAGCAACTCTACTCAATTATTGATTGATTGTCACATGAGGCGCTCAGGCAGTCAGCGGTCATAGCGCCGACAACGGATCCATATTCTTTAATTCTTTAATTAGTAGTATTCTGTCACTCAAAAAAGAAAAAAGCTGAGAGTTGTGCAGGTGTAAACATGACCTTCACTACTATTAAAGGAATCAACGGCCAAGTTTAATTAAAAGTTTTGGGAGGGTTAAAATATTATTTTTTATTTTAAAAAAGTTATAAGTTTGCATTCATTGTAAAATTATATTTTATTTTTTTTAAAAAACTGGTTGCACTATAATTATAATAAAATATTAAATTTTTTTAATATATATATATAATTAATTTTTAAAATTTTTAAAAAACTGTAACCCTTCTCGGTCTTCACTAAATTAGAAAAGAAACAACTATACATAGTTAAAGTATACATACACATCAGCAGCCTTTTTGGTACGTTAATTAGAGATAAGTAACATCAAAACTAAATTAAAAGCGCCTGCCACAGTGGTTTCCATTGTAAAGAGTTCCTTTTTAAAAGTGCGTAATAAAAGAGAAGATTATTCCTGTGAATCTGTGAATGTGATGGATCCAATCCTTCTGCTACCTTTTTTTATTCTGCTGAGGGATTTGGTAGGACCTTCCATGGACCTGGAGTACACCGTACAAACAAAACAATCAAGCACCCATGTTTCATGAAATTCTCATGAACTGATTGAATTTTCACATCACCACACTAAATGAATTGCGCTCACACCTCCGTTTTAAGGGATTTTGATTTCTTTCTCTCTTTTTTTTTTTCTTGTTGTTGAACTCTGGGGGATGAATATATTTTAAAAGCAATTCTGGCACACTTTTTGTTTATAAAGAAATTTTTGTATAGTTGAAAACTTTTGTCTCGTTGGTTTTGGAGTTTAAATAAAAATGAAAATAATCAACACTCCACTATAATCTATAATATCATGGGCTTTCACTTTCAGAAATCATATATAATAATCTCTGCAATACTCAATATACTCTTTTTTATTTCTTATTTTTCAATTAATTTTCTTTTTATACAATTCATAAGTCGTTAGCCATTAGCTTTACTTTTTTTTTTTTCTTTTTACCGAACATAATGCTTTCTTTCAATATTAATAATTGGCAGTCCAACTTGACATCCAGAACATACTATTTATTATATATTCGAAGATTATTGTTCTTTTTTTTAACCTGAGAATATTAATTTAGCAATTGCACATGTAGTATTACGGACTGTAAAAAGCAAATTTATTTGAATGTGATGTCTAGCACAAATATATTAAAGATATTATCACATCTCTGAAAGATATTAATTTAGACTCCCATACTTTAAATTCTGTCCTTTTTAAAATGTCTAACTTGATTCCTATAGCTAATCGAAGTTGCTTGAGATCTTCATATCGAAATCATTGTTCTTAGTTTTGGAATTTTTGAAAATTTAATTATCTCATTAGTTGAACGAGAAATGATAATATTAACTAATATATAATAGTTCTACGATAAAATGTAGTGGTGAAGCTAGTAATTAATAGTTGATGATCCCACTAAATTCATAAAAATTGTATCAAAATTGTATTAAATTTTAAGATTGACTCCACTAAAACTCAATGCTAGCTCCATCATTGGCAAGATGATGTTCAAATATTCATTTAAAAATAGAATCATCGGTGATTTATGTATGATAATTACTATTAAGTAAGAGCACCGACAAATCCATATAGGATATAATAAAAATCAGATGATTTTCATTAAATTCAATTAGAGGAGTAATAATTGAACTCCTTAAATATACCCACCTCAGATGTATTTATATTTTTTTAAAAAAAATATTTATATCTAATGACAAAAATATTTATACTTTATATTACAAAAAATAAAAATTTTGCAAGCTTTATTTTTACTCGTGCAACAAAGTTTTCAACTTGAAAATTTTCATACCATTGAGGAATAAAAAAGTGATAAATATTTTATATACTAATTATAAATACTTATAAATATAAATATAAATTACCCATTTGTTTAATATAAATATTTGTAATGTATAGATAAAAAATATAAAATATGAGATACAAGACTAATTTCTCATTCAATTTTTTTATTTTTTAATCATAGATTACTTGCTTTTCTAGAATATTAGATGGTGTATTTTAATAATAAGAAAACTTACCATTGCGAAAGTCTACTAAAGATTTGAACTAAAGACCAATAAATTATGATTATGTTGTTATAATTTGTCAAAGCTCCAGCTAAAAACTTTCAAGCATAGGTCATAGACTAATATCATTTTTTTTATAAAACATTGAAATATAAAAGTTGAAAACTTCCGTGCATATTATTAGTGAAAGATTATTATATAGTTTGCTTTCACAATTTTTGCTATATGCATTGAAATCATTGAGTTTTACTTTAATCATACTTGACTAATAAGACAACCTGCTAGTCCGATATGCCACACTTCATAGTCACACATAAGGAAGAAATATCAATGAAAACAAAATAAATACAAATACACAACTCTTTCTAGAATATACAAAGCACAATTACAAAAGAGCACGCCTAAAATATCTCTGCTAAGAGGAAACAACTACTGTTCTGGCTTTGGAAAGAGAGACGTGACAGGATATTATTCAAGGAGAAGTATAGCTTATCTGAGTTTATCCGTATTTACCTGTATCTATATGTATCTAACCATGTCTATGCATGTTTTCGTGCCGTGTTTATGTATGTCCCATGTCGTGCCGTGCCGTATCGTCTCTCTTATCCGTGCGTGGTCTACAGTAAAAAAAAATCGGACACGGCACGTATAATGGCACGGTACACGACACGTATAACATGACACGTGTTGACATGTCGTGCCATGCCGTGTCTACAGTAAAAAAACCGGACACGGCACACGTTGACACGCCGTACCGTTTTTTATTCCCTAAGTATAGGGATTACATTTAATTAGCTAGTCTAATTGTTTGTGAATGGAAGCAATAAGCCAACCTCAACATATCATTGAAGGTTAAGGTTTCAATGGATTCTTCCTCTTGTAAGCAAAAAAGAAAAAGCAAAAAAAGAACGCGCCTAAAATATGAAGGAAACACCAGGTGCATTTACAAATTTATATATGTATTGTGGAAACATAAACCTCCACTTGGACAGAGTGGCGTCTTGCAAAAAATAAAAATAATAGTCGAAACGCTGACAGCTACTGTCAGCTGTCACGCGAGAGAGAGCTGAGCATCTCATCTTACTCGCACAAATTTCAAAAGAAAAGAAATGAAAAAAAAAAAGAAGAAAAGAAACAAAGCCTCTTTCCCTCTCCTCCTCGTGTGTGGGATCCACACCTCAGACTGGAGAAAAGAGAGAGAGGCGTTATCCATCTCCATTCTCGAGAGAGAGAGAGAGAGAGAGAGAGAGAGAGAGTCAGCGCGCAGTGGAATTCTTCGTGCCATTTAATTAGTTATTTTCTCGAAATTGTTCTGTTTTTGTCCTCGAATTCTCTCAATAGTACCTCTCTTGATTGGCCGTGTATCTTCTCAGATAATGCTCCGATAGAGAAAGCGATTTGTTGTTCGACACATTTCATTTCTTTCTTTTGAATTTTTTGGCCAACTATTTGGTTCTGGTCTAAAAGCTTGTTTGAAACTGTAACAAGCTTTTCGTCTCCTCGATTCGGCGATTTCCATACGACTCTCTTTGTTCTTCTCCTCTCCTATCATTTCTCTTCCTCTCTTTCTTAACCTCTGCTAGTCTCCTCAGGAGATGGAGAAGAAACCTAAAGAGCTTGACATCAAACAACAATTCTAAGGTATGTACGTAACTTTCGCCTTCCATTTTTTCCAAGTATCAAACGATCTTCTTGTGGGATTCATGTGGCTTTTGAAGTTCCCGATATGGTTTTGATTTCGTAGTTTGCTTTGTAAAATATTTTTTTTTACTTTTGTTTTCCCGAGAAAGATGCCAGCTTTGCAATTGCAAAAGGCTCCCTTTCTGAAGTTTGATCTTTTTCGATGCTCGTGCTTACTTTTGCTGCATCATTTTGTGACCTTATTTTGATTAATTTGTAAGCCACTGTTTGTGGATTTGTCTACGTTTAGGAAAAAAAAAAGGAAGGAAGGAGAGATTGGAAAATTTTCATTGGCTACTAGTACTACATAGGTTCAATTATTCATGAGTGTGGATTTTTAGGGGTATGAAAGAAAGAAAAAATGAAAATATGGTTCTGGATTTGATGAATTGTCTCATGTTTTTTTTTATTATCTCGGAGGCATGAAAAAAGCAAAGTAATTTTGAAGACTTTCAAAACCTGTCCTCTTAATTTACTTGGTTTTTAATTTTGCCATAACTGAAAAACTTTTATAATAGTGGATTTAAACTTGAATATTTATTAGAAAACAGAGGTCATAATTTTACCTTTATATAATAACAGGTTGCTAATGCAATAATAGCAAAGAGATGGGTACCAAAACAAAATGGTTTGCTGCTGTGAAGAAAGTCTTCAGCACCCGTTCGGAGGAGAAGAAATCCAAGGTATCTCTCTCTTCATCTCTCTCTCTCTGTCTCTCTCTGTCTCTATTCATTCCTAAAAGTGTCAGCTGCTAAGTAATCTCTCTCTCTTCCCCTTACTTTCTCTCTGTGTCATGTATTAAAGTGCCATATCTTCAAACCAGTATATCTTGTACCAGTAACACACTCTTATCAGCAAGAGTGCATATCCTCGATAGACCTGAAGATTATCTGGCATGACCCCTACAGTTGGATTCTTATGGGGGTTTTGTTTGATGGCATGAATTTTGATGAAACACAAATTTTCACAGAGTACCATCCGGCTGATCTGTGTTGAAGATTTTTCCATTTTCCAGTGATGGAGGGGATAGAAATGTAGAGCCCTTTTGGTAGGATTTTGATATAAACTGGGAGAAGATTAGAATTAATTTAATTTCCCAAGTTTCCCATAAATCCAGGACAAACCGAAGAAGAAATGGCGGTTCAGCCGGTCCAGGAGCATGGAACCAGCTGCCTCCGGTTCGGTTGAAGGAACCAATGTAGAAAATAATAATCAAAATAATCATGCAGCTGCCTCCACCTCTTTCTCGCTAGCTACGACATCACAATCTCTAATTCCCCAATTAGAGGAGATTAAGGAGGCGAAACTGTCTGAAATTGATGGTGGTCCGAGTAAGCATGCGTATTCTGTGGCTCTGGCATCTGCTGTTGCGGCTGAGGCTGCGGCTGTTGCAGCGCAGGCTGCTGCTGAGGTTGTTCGCCTCACTGCTGCAACAAATACATCAGTATCAACGGGCACATCAAGGGTCACACGGAAGTCAAAAGAAGAGATTGCGGCGATCAAGATTCAGACTGCTTTCCGTGGGTTTCTGGTATGAGAACCAGTGCCTTTTTTTTTCATTCTTGTCCATTTACAAATATTTTTGCATGCCGGAGGAGTGGAGGATAATTTAGGCTCAATACATTCCTATTAAGTAAACATTTGCGTTTTTTGTCTGCATCCTGGAAATTCTCGAAATATACTGCACAACCTTCAAAATGAGTAATTGTGAAGATATAATTCACATACTCCAATTGCCATTTCCATTAAAATTTGCTCGCAATAGTGATTTCCACATTGTAGTTTTTTGGCAATTTTTTCTCATCCTTTGACAAAGGAAATGCCTTTCTTAAAAGTAATTCAAATTAATCTGGTATTGACTGAATCTAGAAAGGGTCCTTGGACCGAAGGTTATTTTTTTATCATCTTCACTCGTAACATCTTTTTAATTGTCTTTTGTTCGTATTGGAAGGCAAGAAGGGCCTTGAGAGCACTCAAAGGGCTTGTAAGACTGAAGGCCTTAGTAGATGGAAGCATTGTCAAGCGCCAGACCGAGAAAACCGTTCAGTCTATACATGCCGAGACGCGCATTCAGTTCGAGATTCATGCTAGAAGGCGACAAATGGTTGAAGAAAACCAAGCTATGCAAAAGCAGCTCCAACTAAAAGAAAAAGAGGAGAGCTTGAAGGTAAATGAGTTACTTTATTCTTTTTTGTTTTTTTTCTTTAACTCTCAAAAATTCAAAATGCATACTGATCTGAATATGGATGGAGATGCCTACTGTGCAAGAGAACTCTGTAGCCAATTTGCTTGGCGGTATTGTACAATGTATGCAAATTAAAACCTTGAGGCAAACAATTTCAACCATTACACCTTTATTTCTAAAATCCATCAATCTGAGTGAATTTTATTTATTGATTTGTTGCTAAAGATCCTTTCCTTGATTCTTGCACAGCTCATATTTTCTTTTAACTTATAATACAAATTTGAAACAGTTAGCTGAAGATTGGAATCAAAGTGTACAAACCAAGGAACAAATTGATGCCAACATTCAGACAAGGCAAGAAGCAGCTATCAAGAGGGAGCGTGCATTGGCTTATGCCTTCACACATCAGGTATGATTATCTGAACTAATTTTTGGATTGAATCATCTATAGATATAAATTCATCTCACTTTCTTCAGTATACCATTAACCCTGTTGGGTAATTCAGTATTTACCTTGATTCATATGTGTGGAATGTGAGCTGACATGATAAATATCTTTTTCCTCATAAAGAGGAAACTCTTTCTTCTGTATCAGGGATTAATTTGAAAACAAGAAATTTTTTTGGTCATTGTTCTGTTACATCTTACTGCATAAAGGCTTAAACGAATTAGTGTTATATGTAATCCGAAAGTTTCAGGGCAATAATCCCCTTGAAACTGCATTTTTTTTTTTTTGAGTACCTTCTAAATAACAGAACTATTATGTGATCAAAATTTGAACAGTGGAGGAATACTTCTTCAAGCCGGATCATGAAACCCACCTTCACCGACCCAACCAATCCGCAGTGGGGCTGGAGCTGGGTAGAACGCTGGATGGCTGCTCGTCCATGGGAGTGCCGTGCTGCCACCTCACATGCTGATAAGCAACTTGAACCTTTTACCGACCGTACCACACTCAAATCTGCTGTCCAGAGCCTCAAATTGAATCCTAACTCTAACCCAAGCGTTAGCCGAGGTGGCAACGCAACCCCAACGGGACATCAGACGACAAGCCGCCCACCAAGCCGCCAATCCCCTTCAACCCCTACTTCGAAGCCTCCCGGGCCCCCGAAGGCCCGATCAGCAAGTCCGAAACCCATTAGGGGACACAAAGAAGAGGATGCCAGGAGTATAGGTAGCACGCGGTCTGAAAGGGCCCGGCGGCACAGCATTACAGGGTCCATGATGGGAGATGACGTCAGTTTTACCAGTCTAGCTAGCCTACCAGTAATTCCAAGCTACCTCCACTCGACTGAGTCGAGTCGGGCCAAGTCACGGTCTGTATATAGCCCGATCAGTGAGAAAGCAATTACTCCTGATAAAGGACCTGTTAAAAAGAGGTTATCATATCCATTGACCGAGAGAACCGGTTTAAGATCGCCCAGTAAAGGGAGGCGGCTATCTGGCCCGCCTAAGCTCGAGTTGGGGTCTTTGGAGGATGGTTTGGCTGAGACAAATGGTGTGTGAGAGGGACAATTGGTATGTAGTGTATGTCTTGAGTGTGTGTGTGTGTGTGTGTGTCTGTGCTTGTAATTTGATTAGGTGCTATTAATTGGAGAGGGGGTTTTTATTTTCTCCGGTTTGTTTCTAATTTAATTAATTAACTATTGTAGACCATGGTCTTTTTGTTTGTCCTTTGAGTTGCGTGCTAACTGCTTTAGAAGAGAGGGAACATAATAAATATTGTCGGTTTTGAATGTATATTTTGTGATTTATGTGTTTTGGTGCTGTTTCTTCTCTCTTTTATTATAAATTATTCTTTTGAGTTTTGACTCTTAATAGATGTTTCAATTGTGAAAAGTATGGTAGCTTGTGTATTCCATCTCTTTCTATATTGAGCAGTGTACTGTTCATTTTGTTATTGATTTGTGTTTGTTTTGTTTGCATGCTGAAAATTAAAAAAATGCATATAGGTTTGAGCTTATAAACTCAACTTTTCAATTTGCAACATATCTTTTTAATGTTTAGATGGATTACCTTGATCGGGCTCAAATAGCTATAACGGACAAATTTGTTTATTCAAAAGTCTAGATATAGTAGCAAAAATAAAATGAAATTTTGCTTCTTGGAAAAAGTCTAGATAGGACGTGGAATATTTTCTCTCTTTTTTTTTTGTCAAAAAAAAAGTAGTGTACAATGATTATACATTTGGAAAAAAGTGTATCACTGTTCCTGGAGCAAAAGAAAAGAAAATTCTCTTTCCTTTTTCTTTCTTTGTGTCTTGGAGAAATTCAGGTTTGTTTGCAGAATCTTTGTTTTTTTCAAAAATAAATTAACCTTGAACTTTATTTGCAACAATTTGGTTTTCCATTTTATGAAAATATCAAGTTGGCTTCTTCACTTGGAGTTGCACCAAGCTAATTCTTAAATTTAAAACAGTTAAGTCAGTCCTTTTTAAGTTTTTGAAAAATTAGTCATATTCAATTTAGTTATTTTCTTAAATTTAAAGGACTGATTTGATGCAAACATAAATTTAGAGACAAACTTCATCATACTTTTGAAGCACAGATATTAACATAATTTCTTTAAAAGATTTTAAAATTAATTTGCTAGTTGGATACTATTAAACCTCCATTCTCCAGTATATTTTTTTTGGGAGGGCATTTTTGACAATCTAAATAATTTTTAAATAAATTAAAAAAATATTAAAAATAGAAAAATATTTATAGACATATTCTTGAACTTTAGATTGATTGTATTTCAAATTTCATGCAATTTAAATATCAAATTTTCATAAAAAATAATTAAAATTATATGAAATTTATAACAGTCTAAATATAATAATCTTAAATGAAATGTCAAATAATCTTTAATTTTCTTGAAACTCAAAACACACTAAATTTATAAATTAAAAGATATAACTCTAAAACTTTTTTTTATTTTTAATAATTTTAAAATTATTCTAAAATTTATTATTAAAATTATCAAATTAATAATTATAAGTATAAGCGATCCCAAATTACTTTTCCTTTTTGAGTTCCATTTAGATTTATCCTTGACATATCTGACGGTGGAGATAGAAACCCTAGAGCGCACCTTCTCGACCCCCCATCTCTTCCTCCGCTTCTCTCACACTACCTTTATAAGCCCTTTTCCTTTCTCCACAATCCCAAAACCTAAACTCAACCTCCAATCAGGCGGCGAACGAAGCAAATCCAATCGGCGCAATTGATGCCTTGGTGAATTGAATTGGAAATCGATCTCTCTTTCGATTTTTCCTTCTCGTCTTTTAATTCTCTGTTTAGGAGGAGTCATCTTGGATCTTTAAAACTATCGTTTTCTTTGTCGTTCTTAGATCATTATTCTTTGATTTGAAAGTCTCGAAGCAAAATTATGGTTGATTCAGCCTTTATCTGGTTGAATTTCTCTCTTCTTTGTTCACAATTTGTCTTGATGCAAGCTTTATTGCCTTTTTAATAGAGAAGTTTCGAAAGAGAAAAAATAATTGAAAAGAAAAGAAACTGATACGATTCGCCTCTTCTTTCGGCTACAGGATGGATTGATAATAAACACTTGTGGCCTTGTTCTGGAGGCGTAAATCAAAGCTCGTGAGAGATTTCATGTCAATAGCTGTTATTGCTCCATGGCTATTGGGCCTCCAATCTCTTTCACAATACATTTTTCATTCTAATAAATTGGGAATGTTTCAATGTGATAAAATTTGTCATAAAATGTAATAAATGATATTTTAAAATTTAATATTTAAGTATTGGATTCAAAATGTTGATTGTATTTTTAGTTATGAGAGATGTATATATAAAATTTTTTGAATTTATTTTATATTACATCAAACGAATAAAAAATAAATACATTTAATTAACTATGATTAATTAATTTTAACACATTTGTTTTTTATTGTTTGATCAAACAATGAATTTGAAAAATCATAATATTTTACATACATGTATCTCTCATGAATATAAACAAAATTAATAATTTGGATTCGATATTTGAATGTTAAATTTTAAAATTTAAATAAAAAAATTTGTGACATTTTATGATATTAAAATTTATGACATTAAAATTCTCCTCTTCCAAATTTCCAATAAAAAGAGAAATGCTAAATGAATACATCACTAAAGAGAGAAGTACTAGATAAATATATAGTAGATCCAAATATTTTTGTGTATTATTGTTGCGTAATTGGTGTGCTTCTTAAATTAATATCGTAATACATGATAAGTTGATAACATTTTGATAATTATTCTTGAAATGAAATTTTTTTGTTCTGAAATTTCTGAAAATGATTACTAGACATCACGTAATGAGTTACTTTCTTTTTCTATAAAATGTTAAAAAGTAGAGACCAATATAGTCCTTGAAATATTCAATTGGATTTTACTCTGCCATATTTGCAAATGGTGCGTCATTCAAAATGATCGATTGAAACAATGATTTTAATACAATTCAAGATTTCCAGTCTCATAAGGGATTAATGGCATAGTAACAAGATTCACATATTATTCGAATTTCGGTCTCTAACGAACTAATCCACGAATTAAACAAATAATACTTGAATTATTTGCATATAAAACGAGTTTTACGAATAAATCACGTTTTATTCGGGAACAATTTGAACATTCCAATTTGCTGAATAGACATTTGAGTTTTGATTGGATTGTTTCATGTGGATGACAAAGAAGAAAAGTAACGAATTAAGTGATGAGTACATATAGATAAAATATTAAGTAAAAAATGCATTAAACGTAATATATTTTGAAGTTCAAGATAGTCTCTTTCTCTTATAAAAATATCCAATCAACTTGTACAAATATTCTATGATCTTATGTGATCTAAAATTTTTGGAATTCATTTGTGAAATTTATCAAATTTATTTTCTGAACATTTTAATATTTTAATGTTTTATTTGTATTATTCAACAACGAATTTTGCCCGAATTATACTCGTATCTGTATTATCCCTGAATCATGAATTTTAACCTTCGTTGAATCATTGCATCATTTGTAATATGCTTAATAGTACTCATGCTAGCAACTGTGAATAATTATTTCACAAATTACTCCCCATTTAGCCGTTTGGCAAGCAAAGTAAAGGTGATTTAAGTATTTTAAAGCGTTTTAATCCATTAAATGAAGCTACAGAGGTGATTTAAGATGAAATAAGTTAAAACATCTATAGAGGTAAAGTAAAATTAAATCATCAAATTTCATAAGTTTTTAACTATTTTTACTCTAATTATTTTTATTTATTTACTTCTCTATCATCAAACATCAATACTTTAAAATAATTTAATATTTACTTCATTTTAATTTTACTTCATTTATGAAACGGAGGAGAAGTCATTAAGCGTAATTGTGAATTGGTGTTGTTTGCGCTAGGCAAGTATTTTAAACTTGCTCTTGGTTTAAGGAGGACTGTGAGATGTGGTTCTGATATTAATTTTTGGCATGATGTTTGATATCAAGAGTACACTATGGCTATTTAATTTTCATTTGTATTTGCTAAAGTGAAAAATGACAGGATATCTTTAGCCACTGTCTGAAATTGTGGGCATATTAAACTTTTGCTTATTAAGGGGGTAAGTAATGCAATGTGAGTACAAAAAAAAAAAAAAAATCAAATTATAGAAATTTTAAATTCTCTTACATTCACTAATGGTTAAGATTTTGCATTTTGGCAATGGGAAGTTTCTGGGCAATTTACAGTTAAATCATTGTATAACTTTCTTAATTTTGGAGGTGTTCTAAGTCAGTTTGGACTTTAAAAATTTCATTGAAATATAAACTTTTTGTTTGGTTATCTATTCATAATAAGATACTAACAAAAGATAATTTGATTAAAATAGGTTGGCAAGAGTCTTACATTTGTACTTTTATCATGACATTGAAACAATTAATCATTTATTTTTTCATTGTCTTGTAATTCAACCATTTTGGAATAAGATAATACTTCATCATTCTCAGGATAGAAAGATTAAATGTCTCATCTTTATTAAATTTTTGGACCTCTTGTTTATCATTTTCCTCACTGGATATGAAATATTGGGGCATTTTATTAGCTGCAGGTATATATTTGGGTAATTTGGATTGAAAGAAACAATAAATTCTTTAATAATGTGAGAGGTTCAAATCCATATTCTATTTATTTTGCAATCCTTATCCTGTTTAAATTCTGAAAATGGTATTTACCATAAATTGCTTGAAACATCTATTTAGATCTGAATCTGGGGTGAATGGGTCTGTCACCTGCTGGAGAGGATGATGATTTACTTGATGTGTAATTTTTTATTTATTTATGATACTATGTATGTTATAACTTGAGTACTAGATTGTTTTTACAAATAGGATATTGGTTAGAACTGTTATATTTTGTGGTTAATTTTGTATACGTTATTGGATACTCTGCTATATCTCTTCTAGCTTTTTTATAACTCACTTTTGTAAAATAATGAAAGCTGGTATCTCTTTTTGGAATACTTTTATCAAAAAAAAAAAGAGTTATTGAACAAGCTAAATAAAAGAAATATTAACCCACAAAGAAACTGTTTCATAAACTGATTTAATTAGGTGACAGCATCACAGAATCACAGCGAGCTGTGATGTGTACTGGCAAAAGACATGCCTTTGCAATTGATAAGCTGTTGATAAGTGTACAGATTGAGAACTTGATATTTGTCTGAGCAGTTGGAACAAGCAATATTCTCCTATTTATTACTAGCTGATTTGTGAGAATTAGAGAGGATAAAATATATATAAGGTATAATTTTTTTAGCACCTTTCAACTCGTGCCCCATGTTTTTTTGTGGTTCAACCAAAAGCTTTTAATTACTTTAGAGATATTAGTTACAAATTCTTTAATTTAAATGCTTTATTGAATAGTTTAAGCTGATAAGCAATATATAAGCAACTTTCTTGGAACCTCCGAATAGAAAATTAAAGAACATTTTTGTAACTGTTAAATCCTCTCAGTATCATGTTATCAGAGCAAAATTAGATTGGGTTAATCCACTTATTCGCCCGATTATCACCTATAGAAATGGATATTAACCCAAAAAAATATTCCTTGTAAAAAATAAAGAAAATTTGATTGAGTTATAATCTATAGTTCATAAAAGCATTTGAATTTCAAGGTTTTCTAAGTATGTGATGTCACATTCACTACTAATTGTTGGTCTATTTCTCTCTTTTTATCAATTTCTATCGTTTTCAATCAGTTTTTTTTATGTGATTTCAATTATTATATATAGTTGGGAGATTAGATAATGTTATCTGACATAGATTAGTTCTTTCAATATTATTGGAGATTAGATAATATTTTATGTTACGATCAAATATGCAACCCTCGTGATCACCGAAGTGCCCTTAAATTATGATTCCACATCCTCTATAGTAATACACGTATAGTAAGCAAAATCTAGATCGTTAAGTATGAATCTTAATGCTATTCATTCTATTAAATCTGCTCCGTAAATAGCATCAAATTGTTCGGATCGGTTGAGCTGAATATTTCACGCATAAAGTATTCTAGAAGAGCTAGACTCCTCAATTATAGCGTCACATTGGTTGCTGTTGATTTCCAATGATAATTTTTAGCTTATATGTATTGATATTTCAGTAGTACAATAAGATGAGTTTTGAGATATTTTATTTTCCTAAAGGGAAGCAATTAAAGTTGATAATAATAATATTGTACTGGTGTATATTTATATGTGATGAAATATAATGATGACATTTTAGTTTTCTTGTACTTGTTCCTCCTGTGGACACTATGCATTTTGTCGTAGAAGAAAACATTATCTAATCTCCAATAATATTCAAAGAATATCAATCTATATCATAAAACATTATATAATCTCCCAACTATATGTAATAATTGAAATCACATCAAAAACTGATTGAAAATCATGGAAATTGTATTCTTAGAATTAGTGAAATTCTTATAAAGCAAAAATAAACCAACAAAAATTGACAAAACCAAACACGTGACAAATAATTAAAAAAGGGAATGAAAATAAATGAATAATTAATCCTTATACTTTCACCATGACTCTGCATCTCAATTCAAGAATAAGACCAAATGCAAATCAAATTCTGAGCATAATAAAAATGAAAATATAAAAAGTAAAAAAAAAAAATAATTCTAAAAAGTCAAACAAAATCAGAGGTAAAGAAGCGACACATAATGTATCCATAATCTCTCTACATAACGGAATAAAATTACATATTAATACAAATAAAATAACTTGTTACATGCTCATAATAAATCATGTAAAGAAATCATAGGAAACCATAGATCATGTACTGCCTTCTCTTTATAATTATATGTTTGTTTAAGTATATGGCTTTCTATTTTGCCTCCAGTCACACGCCTCTTCAATATTAAAAAGATACGCAGACAATTGTGAAAAATGAAAGAAAAGAGAGAATATATTAGAGGCAAATGATGTTTTTGAAAATTAAAAGGAAAGAATATTCAGATTTCATAACGTTATGACATGATAAAGATGTGTCGTTGAGACTTCATATTTTCTGTAGTAATACATGTGTAGTGGATAAAATATGAACCGTTTAATATGAATTTTGTTATCATTTGTTTTATTAAATTTGTTTTATGAATAATATCTAACAGTCTGAATCGGTTGGACTATCCACTCCACACGTGAATTACTCTAGAGGAGCGGGACTCGAACAAGCTTTGGCTAAAAAAAGAAAAAGCGGTCTGGAGATTTTTTATGGAGATGAAGGTATGATAGATTGTAATGTTTGTTACTTAACGGTTTTAATTGAATTACTATTTTAAATTCAAGGTTCAAGGATTTGACTTAATCATGTGCAATAATTGAGGAAATTAATTGATTTTTTTGAATCATAATTAGACCATCTGAAATAGTTAAAGGTCCAAAAACAGAGTATGCTTTTAAAAATGTTTGAAGAAATTGAGTTTTAGTTCTTGACCTTTTAAAAAAAAATAAACCTAAATTTTTTTGAACTTTCAAAAATATAAAAAAGGGAGTTAGTATTTTGGAAAAAAAAATGACCACAATTTTTTATTTGTGTTCAATTGATTATTAACGATTTTGAGATGAACAAAGTCCTTTTATTATTATTATTTTAAGTGATCGAGTTTGTTCTTTTGAAGAGGAGTATAGGACTACTTCAAGAGTTAATTCTAGTTATTTGTAAAAAGAAAAAAAATTTAAGATCAATCTAGTTATATTAGAAGAAGTATTTCATGAAAAATGTAAATATGAGAGTTGAAAATCAACTTTTAATTTTATGGTTAAAAAAATATCTTATTCTTATACATAAAAAGGTCGTTTATCTAAAAAAAAGATGAGATCAAACTTCATTCTTTTCAAAATTTTAGATCAATCCAAACCAAATAAAATTCAACGCCCAATTAATTTTCATTTTCTTGAAACTTAATCATCAAAATCTTCATTCTTATAAAATAAAAAAAATTAGTTCAAAACCAAACCGGCCTAATAAAACTAAACTTATAACACGTTTTTAGTCACATTTGACCTTGCTAGCTTTACTTTATTAGTTGGTGCCCACGTATATATATGTATACATATATATATGTATATATAATATATATGTATATATATAATATATCCAATTCGCTCGCATTTCTTCGCCATTTTTAAAATTAAAATTCCCAAAATCCCAACGGCATCCCGCATCCAACCTTCATTCCAGCGAATTTGGATCCACGTTTCCTCTCTCGCCTCCCCCTCTCCTCTCCTCTCCTCTTCACCTTCACCTCTTTTCTCTACCTAAAGATAGAATTGCCTCTTTCCTCCTCTCTCAGCTCCCTCCCCCTTTCATGTGCAACCTCCTTCTTCCTCCATTAAGCGGGGTTTGAATCCGCCGAATCATGCGCTAACCAAAAGATCTACGTAATGTAATGTATTATTGAGAAGAAAAAGAATTTAGGTTTTTGTATTGGAGAGAATTTGATGACTTATTGGGGGACTGATAATAGGAGGGGAAGAAGAGGAGAATAATGAATTGTTTCCCTTGCTTCTCTTCAAGTGAGAAGAGGGCCAAAAGAAATGCGGCCGCTGCCGCTGCCACCGCCGGCATAAATTCAAACAAAGAGTTCTCACCGACAGTCGCCCCAGCCCCACCGTCTCCCCCAGGGCCCATAAGAAGCCCTGAATACGCACCGAGACCAGGTGAAATTGAGCTGCATTTTTTTTTTTTAAAAAAAAATCTCACCATATTTTCATATATGGCTTGCATTGTAAAACGCATTCTCCTTTATTTTGATGTATAATTGTATGATCTTCATCTGTAATTGAATGTTTAGAGGCGAAGAAAACGGGAATGTTTAATATTTTCCTCATTTGTTTCTTTATCTGTTCAAGGGGTGAGTCAGATCCTTTTGTGTTTTTTTCTCTGTATTTTTGATCAATTGCTCCTCAACATTGTTGAAGAAGCACAAAATCTAATAAAATTTTGCTTTATTCCTATCTAGTTGACCTCTTTAGATGGTTTTGGTAAGGTTGTTCTATACAATTAAATATTTGATTTGTAAAAATGAAGTGGCTCGTGAGTTACTAATAATTCTTTATGTCGTATGGATTTGTACAGCAAGCCCTATAGGAAATAGTTCGCCGGAGCTGAATACAGTGCCCAACAATGGCAACATTGCCGCACAAACGTTCACATTTCGTGAACTCGCAGCCGCCACGAAAAATTTCAGACCGGATTGCCTTATTGGAGAAGGAGGTTTTGGTAGAGTTTACAGGGGTACCCTTGAGAAGTCTGGCCAGGTTTGGAAAAAGCAATCTCTTTTTCTTTTTTTCACAATGAAGTAAATCAAATAAAGACAAATAATATATAATTACAGGTTGTGTTTGATAGATCGAAATAGTATAGTCCCTGACTTATCTGGCATTTGAGTTTCGGTGTATCAAGCGTCTCTCAAATAAAATGTCATACATCCTGTTGTCAGAAGTTGCTTAAGTCACTAAAAGGAAACAATTTTGGTTATCACATTGCTAGCATCCACATCTTTATTTGATCATATTGTTTACTTGTTGGTTCACTTGTTCTTCAATAAAAATTCTGAGAATTTTCAATATTTCTTTTTACTGTTTTATTATAGGTTGTAGCAGTGAAACAACTGGACAGGAATGGGTTGCAAGGAAACCGAGAATTTTTGGTCGAGGTTTTGATGTTGAGCCTTCTTCACCACGCAAATCTGGTCAATTTAGTTGGATATTGCGCAGACGGCGATCAGAGACTTTTAGTCTATGAATACATGCCCTCGGGTTCTGTAGAAGACCATATATTCGGTACTTATCTTTCTCAAAGGACCTATGGAATTTTGGACAAGAAAACATAGAAAAATAATAAAACATGCAGTTATGTATGAAATATGAATATATGATTAAGATTGATAAGTTGGTGATCAGAGGCATGAAACCATTGGTCCATGAAATGATTTTTTTTACCAGAAAATCAAGGGGCTGAAAAGAATTGCAAGTGTTGATATATAATTCATAATTAGGAAATGCAAAATTCATTTGACGTGTGAATTGTATATCCCTGACAGATCTAACGGAGGAGCAGCAGCCATTAGATTGGTTCACGCGAATGCGAATAGCTTATGGTGCAGCACAAGGCCTCGAATACCTACATGAAAAGGCTAATCCTCCTGTGATATACCGCGACCTAAAATCATCAAATATTCTCTTAGACGAGAGTTTCAACCCCAAATTATCAGATTTTGGTTTGGCAAAGCTCGGACCAATGGGAGAAAAGACGCATGTATCATCACGAGTCATGGGTACTTACGGATATTGTGCACCCGAATATGTAAGGACGGGACATTTGACGGTCAAATCAGATGTGTACAGTTTTGGTGTGGTTCTACTCGAGTTGATTACTGGTAGGAGAGCTATTGACACTGCGAAGCCGACAGACGAGCAAAATCTTGTTACATGGGTAAGTACGACTTTTGATACACATTCTCCTTGGGACATTTGTAGTTGTCACTCTCTTTGTTGGGGGCATTTTTTTTCTTAATTTGGTAGATTTATGGAGTTATCCATGGTATGATGTTTCATTTCTGTTTTCTTGAAGGGGCCTTCTTTTTGTTTTTCTGATTTTTCTCTTTTCAGGTTTCGATTGGTAGCGGTGACGGTATAGTTTAGCTATCACGTTGATGAACTATTCTCTTAATTTTTATCATGATGTGTTGTTTTAAACTTACCATAAGTTCCAAAAAAGCACCCGGTTACTTTTCAAACAAATATCATTTTGATAAATTAATTGTAAGTGCTAATTACTTACTGAAATAACTATTCAAATAATCTAGTATCTTTCTTTGTACAGGCAATGCCGATGTTTAGAGATCAGAAAAGATATCCAGATCTAATAGACCCCTTGATAGATGATGATTACCCCTCGAAAGGTCTCAACCAAGCAGTTGCGGTGGCAGCGATGTGTCTTCAAGAAGAAGCCTCTGTTCGACCCCTCATGGCCGATGTCGTCATGGCCCTTAGCTTTCTCACGACATCAAGTAATGAATCCCCCTCTCCTGCATCAAGCATTGTGCCGCCATTGCCTGATCAAATGAGCATAGCTGAAGGTGATTCCATGGATTGGGGCTCTTCGACTTCCGGAAACCAATAAGGGGCAATTTGGAGATTCAGTAGCAAAAAAATAGAAGGATTTTACAACACGAACCCCTCAAAATACCCGATGCACGCTTTATCTGTCAGATTCGTGGTGTAATTGGGTAGAGCTGGCTTGAAGGAAATCCTCTCTCTCTCTCTCTCTGTCTTTTTGGTTAGTTCTTCTAAAATGAAAGTACAAACATTATTTGAATTGGGGTTATTTGAGTGATAGCTTGTATAATGAAGACTGAGCACAAGCATTAGTAGTGTGAGATATAAGGTATGTCAATTTTTCAAAAAAGAAAAAAAATAAGAGGCATATTTTTCCTTTTTTTTCACCACATATGTTTTATTTTTTGTTCTTGCGGATTTTAATTGTTTAAATATGCAGTATTTGACTGTATATAAGAGACAGCTAAATTTGTTGTGTCAACATTTATTTAAATTAGGCCATCTTAATTATGTCAGTTTGAACAGACAAAAAAAAAGCGGCAAAAAGGAAAAGTTGTCAACATTTATTTAATGGAAAATGTTTAGGAGATATCATCATTGATACCGTAATTAATACCGATTTTATTATTTATATAAAATGAGTTTATTATGCAATTTATTTTTTCCAGTATTTTTATTATTCAATTCAAATACTACTAATATAAATAATAATTTATTTAAGTTGAATAATAAAAGTAATGTATAAATAAGTTATATAATAAAATTGTTAATATGAATAATAAAGTTAGTATCGATTATAATATCGGTATATCAGCTCCCTTAGTTACTTTATTTATTAAAGTTGTTGAATTAAAGTGGTTAGTGTAATAAAAAGCTGAATGCCCAGTTTTAAATTAAAAAAATGAAAACGGTAAATTTCTCTAGTGTCACCAAAAATGGCTCTTCTTAATAAATTAATTAATAATTTTTTTTAAATTTTCCCTTCAAATTCATTCCACTTTCGAATTATTCTTACAAAACCAGTTTGTATTTTTCATCCAAAAATTTAACATGAATAATAAAAAATATTTAAGCTTTTCATTTCATATATTTTGTAATTCAAAATGTGTGCACCTGTATTGAAAATTCTTGTTCAATGCTTGTTTTGTTGTACCAAAATGTCACAAAATCAGAACCTTTAAAATCAGTCAATATTCGACCTAGATTTGCTCTAAGGCAAGAACAATTAAATGTTCGTATAGCTTATTCTACATTTGCTCTAAGTTTATAATAGACGAAGATATTTAAAATTATATATGATGTGAGTAAAGCTAGCGGCCTAGCGTGTTCTTAAGCTCACTAAATTAATTGGTAAATTTAATTCAACAATTTATTGAATTGATTTTAAATGATAAATTTAAATATTAAAACCGATTTAAATCATGAATAGTACATTTACATTATAATTAAGTTCCTTAAATTTTTGAATTCTTAAGAAGAGAGATGGGTTCAAGACAGCATTTAATACATTTTGATTTAGCTCCGCTTGAAATGTCTGAATTTTCATACAATTATTGACATATATGAACTTCAACGCCATGACTTTGGTTCACAAACTTTTACAAAAAAAATATGAAGAAATGCAAATAAATGATAAAAACATGCTTGTGAAGTTACTATTTATATCAAAATAAGTGATGAGTCCATGCCCGCTAAGAGATTATTCAAAAATTGCAAATTTTACCGGCAGATGTTAATTTTTGTTTTATATAAGAGCTCATGTTAATTCTGATATTTATTTATTTTTTAAATATTTTTTATAGGACTTGAACCTATCATCACTGTGTTAAACTTACGGTTTCTAGCGTATGTTAATTAATAAGTAAAAATAGGAATGCTTCAATCCTAAGCAAATATTTTTGACAGCGTAGCGAGTCTACATGACATGTTATTCTCATTATTAAACTACAATTGTACCATTACGCTTTGCTACATAAACAAAGTTAGTGCAACAATTATTATGTGCCTTTGTTAGACGCATGTTAGACATTAAAAGTCTAATTAATTTAGTGTACCATAAAGTGTGATTATATTTTTATACATTTTTTTAGATTTTTTCAGTTGATATAGATTATAATACTAAAATGAGAATATATATTTGGTAATTTGGGGAGTGTGCGAAAATTAAAATGAGAATATGGATCCTCTCAAATCATCTTTCTTTGTTCAATTTATTTGGATTCTCTTTACTTTTATAAAAATGAACCATTTTATTTTGGACATATACATAAAATTATTGTGAAAAATTGTTAACATGGCTTCGCATTTTTTAATAATAATATATAAGTTATGACTCATTCAATGATCAAAAAGTTTTGAAGACATGATAGTGCTGAGAAGCTAAAAAGTTAAGAGGAATGATTCAATGTTTAATGTTTATAATTATTGGTGTCTATAATGTTAGTTTTTTAATTTATGTTTTAATTAATATATATAAATCATTAGGTTATATATATTTTAATTCATCTCAATAATATATATATAAACTATTGAATTTTAATTTTTTTGGGTAGCCATCAAGAGATGAGATTAAAACACAAAATTTGGTATCTTTATTTTATTAGTGTTTAATGTATACCAAAATAAAGTTGAAATGATGTGAATTTTTGTATACTATATAGTATAATGTGTACAAAATACTCAATTAATTAGATATGTTATTTAAGATTCGTTAAATAATTATTTGAGATTTAATTTTATTAATATTGATATAACAACAATAATCATAAGCATTGGTTCACTCTTCAAAAGTAAAATCCTCTTAATTGGATATAGATTTGCTCTATCATACGAAAATGACTAAATATAAATATATAATCAGAGTAAGTAAACTATACAAAAATGAGATCAAATCAACAATTTATGAATCTTGATAATTTGTGACGTGGTGCTCCGAGAGTAACCAGCAACTTTTCCCTTCTCCTCCTTATTTCATTGCGCGCTCGGTTTCTCTCTCTCGCTCCTCCGCGCAACTCGACCCAGATCTGAGGTAAGATCTCTCATCTCTCTCCCCTTCTCATTCCATTCCTCAATTAAGTTCTAACACCCCCTTCTCTCTCCCCTCCGGATTCCTGTAAGCTTCTCTTCTCTCTTCCCTAGATCTATCTGTTCATGCTAGACGAAACACAGTAGTTTCCCATCGAAGTCGATCGATTTTGCTTCTCAGGTCTTAACAGAAAGTAAAATCCATTCGAATTGAAATTAGTTTATGTAGTGCAATTCGAGTAGATCTTCCGATTTTGGCTATAGGGGGTCAGTGTCGTGAAATTACAATAAATTTGTACTAAGTGTTAATAGATCTGGCAAGCTAGCCTGTAGTCGAACTTACCAGAGTTTGATCGGATCCGAAGATAATTTCAATTAAAAGACAGTGAAATAAGGGAATACAGGAAGGGCCACGTCTGTTGGGATCTAATTCACGCTTCAATGCATATGAGGCACACTTTGACATTTGGCTATGTGGAAGGGTAACTAATTGGTTTTCACTTATACTCTTTCTAATTATTTTTATGTTTTATTTTTTTGTTTATCTATCAGGTTGTTGATCCCCGAACTGTTTCTGGAGATCACAGCATTATATACTTTTCAAAATGGTATGCAAATGAAATCCAGCATATTTCTTAGTTTTCTTTGTGGCAAAACTTAGTAAACTGACCGCTAAATTAAAATGATATTAAATGGCTGTAAATCGAATTGGATTTAGTTTGGCGTGCGCTAGGGCATTACAAAATTATACCCCTTGAATTGTTTATTATCAATTCTTATATAACATTATTTACCAGAACTCTTGTGTTGGAATCACTATTAATTTGTTAACTAGTTAATGTGCGATCATATGTTGCTACTTCCAATATTCATGCTTTTCACAAAAGTTGACTTTTTATATTCTTGTACTTACAGGTGGTCCTTGCCGCTTCTGTTTTAACAAAAACAGGCAAAGGTAAGCTTCTATGTTATATTTGCCATTTGTGATTTTACTCTTTGAGAGTGTTTTAATCTATTTGTAGAAAGTAGCTCTGCATTTTTATGCTAGGCTTAATAATTAATCTATTGTATTCAGTACATGCCCAGTTATATTTTATAACAAAGGAGTTTTGCCTTTCTTAATTCAAACTTTTTACTGAGTCACATGTACATTTCGAATATAGGTTAAATGGATTGCATCTAATTATTGATTCTACAAAATTTGTTTCTTCCTAGCAATGGGGAAGATGTTTGCCCTTATACAAATATCATTCCTTTTATGCAATTGCAGTACTTGTTTCAAGGCAATTTGTTGATATGCCTCGTATAAGGATTGAAGGACTCCTGGCAGCTTTTCCAAAACTGGTTGGCACTGGAAAACAACACACTTATGTTGAGACTGAAAATGTGCGCTATGTATATCAGCCAATAGAGGCCCTCTATCTCATACTTGTCACAAACAAACAAAGCAACATTCTAGAAGATCTAGACACACTCAGACTCCTCTCCAAAGTTGTATCCTTATTTTCATATTCCACTTTTTGCGACATGCAATTAAATTTGGTTTTAGAGAATATCTCGTCAATGAATGTATGGTATTGACCAGCATGGTTTCTTTCAATTTTAGCTTTTTTGAAAAATGATGTAGAAAAATCTAATATGCTACAATTAATTTGAACTATAAACACCTTGGAACCATATATAGTAATGGCCATGACTGCTCCAGTCCTTTTGACTTTTTTATTAGAAACATGATCTTCTGACAAAAGAATCTTCAAATGCTTGGTGTGATATAAATTACAGTAAACACCAATTGTATCCTTAACATGGAATAAAGGTACCTGAATTTGCTCCCTCATTGGATGAGGAGGGGATAGTAGAGATGGCTTTTGAGATCATTTTTGCATTTGACGAGTGCTTATCTTTGGGCAACAAAGAAAACCTCACTGTTGCCCAAATTAGACAGTACTGTGAGATGGAGAGCCATGAAGAGAAACTGCATAAGCTTGTTCTACAAAGCAAGATGAATGAGGCTAAGGATGTCATGAAGAGGAAGGCTACTGAGATTGAGAAAAGCAAGGTAACCTCCACACCATCTCCTAACAACACTAAAAGAAGTCATTTCTTTTTTCTTTGTTGAACTGTCCAAGCTTGGCTGGTTAACAATTTCGTATTTTCCAATGTTCTTTCATAAGGCCACATAATTGGCAGTTGCTTATGCTACTTGAACATATATTTGGTTATTAATTTTAGTTGCGTGAATGTGGTCTTGTTTTATTTCATCTGTATTTGTAATTTATTTCATCTGTTTTTGTAATTCAGTATTGTTGTATGATAGGTATGAAAATAATTTTACTTAAACTGAATTTTGGGACTCGTACATGAGTGGTAGTGAAGTGCAGGGCCACTATCTGAAATTAGGTTTAAACTAGTTTTGTTTATCTTTGTATAGGCAAAATTCCAGGCTTTTCTGTTGATTTAATCTCTTTTATATACTGACCTTTTTTTTTCTCTATGACTTAAACCTAATTTCAGATAGAGAAAGGCAAATTCCAGACAAGTGGTTATTCATCAATATCTGGCCCTAGAAGAAGTGAAAGTGGGTTTGGTGATATTAATATTTCAAGTGGTGGAAGTGGCTTTGGCAGCGGTTCTGGATTTGGATTGAACACTGATAGTATCGACTCTTTCTCTTCTAAGCCCAAAGGTATGCAATTATCATAACCAGAAGATATTCTTGTTCTTTGTTTCCTTGAGCTCTTCCTTTGCATATCAGATACAACTTGGTCATAGAAAAGAATAATAGTAGCAATTAGCAGATAAAGAAAGATGAATTGAAGGTGATTAGACTTCATTGATTTATTGTGGACTGAAAGAAATACGTACATTAAATTGAAAACTAACCAAGAGAAACTGCCTTAGCTGACCTTCCATTATCTGAACTTGCTTTCCCTTCATATCTTCATTTAGTCAGATTTTGGACGATGTTTTACATGTGCACTTTGTAAAATATCAGCTTAACAAATTTAAAACAGTTACAGAATAATCACATTCACTGTGTTCCAATAAAAACCAATTCGACACACGAAGCAACAATCTCTGCCTACCATAGTACTTGTACCTGTCCGATCATAACCTCACAAGTTTTTTTTCCTGAAAAATAATCTACAGACCGTCCTGCTGCATCAGCTAAAGCGCCGCCAAAAGGTCTCGGAATGCAACTTGGCAAAAAGACACAGAAATCAAACCAATTTTTGGAATCACTCAAAGCTGAAGGAGAAGTTATTATCGAAGATGCACAACCAAGTGCTGTCCAGTCAAAATCTGTTCTTCCACCAACTGATCCCATCACTGTAACCATTGAAGAGAGGCTGAATATTGCTGTTGAGAGAAATGGAGGTCTCCGTAACTTTGACTTGCAGGGAACTCTTTCTCTTCAGATTCTCAACCAAGATGATGGTTTCATCCAGCTTCAGGTTTGTTCATTTTTTTTATGAAGTTTGCTTGCTGTAAAAGAGGATGTATGTGCCAAAGAAGTGCAATTTCAATTGCACAGGTTGAACATAAATTTGCCTGACGTTCTGTCAAAATTCTATCTTTGGGTTCTTTTTGTATTACATATGTTTGTAACTTGGCATTGGTGCAGCTCCAACCATTATTCCAGCATTTATTACAATTTTTGAAGTTTAGGTACTAATATCGGTTTGTGCCTGTATTACTATATTGGTTGTCAGAGTGCCAGTCAACGGCCATGACCATTTTAACCAGCTGTGGATACTAGTATACATTAAACAGGAACTACAGTGTGTTTCTCTACTTGAAAGAACTAAAATGCTTGCAGAAGTCTAATGCAAGGATTTACATCAAACTAATTAACAGATTGAGAATAGAGACATACCTGGACTGAGCTTCAAGACACATCCTAACATAAACAAGGACTTGTTCAACAGCAAACAAATTATAGGTCTGAAAGACCCGAACCGACCTTTCCCTACTGGCCAAAATGATGTGGGTCTAATGAAATGGCGTATCCAAAAAATGGATGAATCCTCTCTTCCACTTACAGGTCCTTTCTTTTCCTTCTTTTTGAATAATGTTATTCATCATGTGTGTAAAAAATAAGTTGGACTTGGTTTTTAACAATATTTGCATCAATAATGTTTTAAAAGTTGAAATACTTTTTCATAAGAATGTACGGATCCTCTCTGCCATCCGCAGGTCTTCTTTTTTGGATTTTAATCAATTAATTTGCTGGCTCTATAAAAAATTTTACCTCCTTGGGTTTCCCACGAATGAATTTGCATCAGTTTTAGACAGCAAATATATAGCATTTTGCTGAAGTTTTCATCAAGCTCTTAGCTTTCAACTGAGGATTGTGGCCTCATGGTTCACCCTAGTAACTTGTTCTCTCTGAACATTTGACCCCCATGGCCAGTATTAAACCCTGGACAAATACATGATATAGACCAATAACTATGGTTGCTTCCACAAGTTGGTTTTAATCAAAACTTTGTGCAAGATAAAGTGGAATAGTTGCATGGGAGCACAGAATGATTTAGTTATATAATATCTTAAGGCTGGTTATCATCTTAATACGTTTTAGCTAATATGAATGCAACTAAAATGATGTGTTTTCAGTTAACTGCTGGCCCTCGGTGTCTGGAAATGAGACCTATGTCAACATTGAATACGAGGCCTCAGATTTGTTTGACTTGCAAAATGTGGTCATTTCGGTTCCCCTTCCTGCTCTCAGAGACGCACCTACTGTAAATCAGATAGATGGGGAGTGGAGGTAATTGTTTAAAGCAAAGCTGTTTTAGTGTCATCCAACTGTTGCATGGTAAAAGAAGCCTGATAAGCTAGAACAAGCTTGATCAATGAGAATATATACACACATAATATTTGTTTCTTTTTCATTGTTTCTGGTTTCATGTTTTCTAGTTTTGATTCTTTTGCTGTTTAATTTCTCCTCTGGCTCTACTTTTAGGTATGATGCAAGAAACTCTTCATTGGAGTGGTCTATTCTTCTTATTGATCATTCCAACCGCAGGTAAGTATAACAGAATAAATAGTTTAATGTCTGCATCTTTGTTCTTCTTTTGACATTTGGAATCCATATAATATTTTGGCATCTTTATTGGCAGTGGTTCCATGGAGTTTGTTGTGCCTCCAGCTGACTCATCAGCATTCTTCCCCATTTCTATCAAGTTTGCTGCTTCTAGCACTTATAGTGATGTTAAGGTTTGTATAATATCCTTTAATCAATCAACTTTGCTCTTAAAAATATGTCACTGGTGCAACAAGCAACTAAAAAAGTTCTTGAGAAACTTGAGAATGAATTCAAGAACCATCCTATGAAATTCCCATTCTAACTTCATCAACTTCGCTCCATTTTGTTTGAAATTTAAGTCCACTCTCCCTCAATATTAAGTATCATTCCTTCTGTTGGTGAACAATACTTTTCAGGTTGGCGGTATCAACTCACTTAAAGGTGGCAATGTTCCAAAGTTCTCACAAAGGGTTCAGTTGATCACAGATTCTTATCAGGTTATTTAATTATCAATGGAAGCATCAAGAGAATTATTGGCCTTTCTCATAGTTATTGAGTCCTAGCAGGCCAGACTTTTTTACTTATTAGGAATTTTTTTCTTTTGAAAGAGTTTTTGTACTTTAATGAGTTATGAATCAAAATTTTCTGTTCTGTTGTTGTTAAGTATTCAGATTGTTATTCGACTCTGAAGTGTGTTAATATAAATTTTAGACGAGGTTTTGGGAAAGGTATTTTTTTTTATCATATGATTGATCATATTGCTTTGCTATCAATCTCATGGTTTTAGTACATGGATATATGGGTACTGAAATAATTACTCTACAGTTTATTTCAGTCCTTACCCAGGTTTAAAATAGAATTTTAGATAATCTCTCTCGGATTGAAGCTACAATTACTTTGCATTTAAGGATGTGCTCTACAAAATCATTAGAGAGGAAGGGGTGGAGAAGGGATGTGAGGGAAAGAAAAGAAATGTGTATTAAAAATGAATGTTATCTTTTTTACATCTCAATTTGAAGGAAATAAAATTAGTTTATTTAAAAGATAAAAGAGATCTTTATAAAATTTATAGAACAAATAATAAATCAAATATTCCTTCCCTCCCCTTCCCTGCCCCCTCTTCACACCTAAGTACCGGCCAGTTGAAATGTTCCTCTTCACTTTCTCTGACAATTATATTCACCTAGATACTCTAAAAATTCATGACAAAAAATTTCCTTGATATTTATTTCCTAGGCTGCCTTTTCATCTCATAGGCATTTTCCAGAACTTGGATTGTTTCTTTTGAGGACGACATACACCTCACTCTCTTCAAACTTTAGACTGAATTGTGGACCTTTTTGTGAAGGTATTTATGACATTTTGTCTGGACCGCAAAAAAAAGAAGAAGATAGTCACAATAAAAAAAGTGATGGTAAAAGGAGTTGCATGTGGCATGTCGAGTATGGTTGCTACTTCGTTCTTCCAAAGCTTTCTGCCTAGAAACTTCTCGTCGTTTCCAAATCATTTTAGATTCAACTTGTAAATCATGACAAAAATAAGTTGTCCATATTATATTATACGCTCAATATTGCATTTGCAATTTGCAAAGTGTCAAGCCATGCCAATGCTTCCAGAATTTTCAGCATTTTTTTCTGTGGTATAGAAAAATCGATATAATTTTAGCATTTCGTGTTTGAGAAACCCTCAGTGGATCTATAAATCTCACGAGTACGATGTAATCATGTAACAAATCTGGAAAAGAAATCATCTTTAACCTAAAAGCAGTGGAGGCACCATAATTGCTGGCTCCATTTGTGAGCAGAAGAGAAGAAAGCAATCCACCATCCATCTCTTCCTCTAATGTCTTTCAGCAGCACCACATTCCACCCTCTCCATTTCGCCAACTCCAGCTCCTATCCAGTTCTTCCCCGTCTCTCCGTGCCTATCAAGCAGAGACTGGAGAGGATTGGAAAGAGCGAAATGATAGCATCAGTTCCTGTTGTAGGAAGCATGAGGTCCCTCAAAGGGAGCGGAGCTGGGGTACTGGAGCGCCCCACCATTGATCCCCCACAGTTTGGTGCTTTTCCCCTTATTGAAGAAGGTACAGAGCCATTTTTGTTTTTCTTTCATATGTCATTTTTATGTAGTTTTGTTGTCAGCATTTATGTATGGGTGGGATCTTGACAACCAAAAGTTTGACTCGCAATAAATTTTTTAATATATTTTATTTAATTTTTAAAAGTAAAAAAAAATTATCAACATATTTTTTAACTTGATTGTTCAATTCAAATATTAATTAATATTTTATTAAAAAATTTTAAATATGAATAGTGGTTAATATTATGTAATTTTGATGGTTTTTAGTGAAATATTAAATAACATTTATACCGAATGAAATTTGAAACACGATTAATTAAAAAATTGAATAATTTGTTTATAATTTTTTTCTATTTTTAAATTTTTTTTAAATTATTTAAAAATTCGTTATCAAAATTATTAAATTATAATTGTCAAGAAATCTTACGGTAAAAAGTGAGATCTAGAATTTAACAAATCTTGTGTCTCTGTGTATGTGCTTTGATGAATAAGAAACCTTTTGTTCCCTTTCTGCAATAGTGCAATTTCTCCTGTATTTCCTGTGCCAACAGCACTATAACTGGTCTGGTATAAGTACCTTAAAAGCCACTTTATTATTCTTCTTTTTTTTTTTTCCTTTTCCTTTTTTTTCTTTTTTCTTTTTCTTTATTTGTGTTTGACTTTGAATTAAAGCATGTAATACAGATCCCATTTGGCTCCCCTTTTGAGGTGCCAAAATATAATTTATTAATTAAAAAACTTTGTTATATACGCATAATACCTACATTGCATATTATATGTATACATGGATGGTATACCCCCTTCCAACAAAATATGTTGAAAACCTGAAAATATATCCATTACAAAAAAGGTCCATCCAAAGGATATATCATATATCATATATGAGATCATAAATAAAATTTAAAATTTAGGATTTAGGGTTTAGTCCCTTTCCTGAGAATATAAAGGATATATCATGTTCATTTCATCTTATGTAACTTTGAATTTCTGATTCAATAAAATTGGAAAGTAAGGATATGATTCTTGTTTTTCTCTAAAAAAAATATATGAGATCATATGACACACTATGATTTGGGGTCAACTCAAGTAATTAATGATTATTGCTTGCATCTGAAAATTTCAAAAAAAGAAAATTGAATAATGCAGGAGGAGACATCGGCAGATCAACCGAAAGGAAAGGGACTGGCAGTGGTGACAGCTACAAAGTTTTATTAGTTGATGATCCACGCCATACTGAGAAACTAGGTAGGCCTTCCTCCCCTCAACACTCTCTCAAGTCTCAATTTGTTTTCTGAAATTACCAAACAGCCCTTGGTCTGATTTTGGTGTGAATGTGATGTCAAGGTTGTTCCTTTCACTTTTTCTATTTTTTTTGGATAACCAACAGACTTTGACAAAGGAAAAGAGCAGGTTCTTTGAAATGATAATAAGATATAGAGAGATAGAGAGAGCATTAACATCATATTACATAAAGAATGTAATTTATTCCAGAAAATTATGTCATTGTTAGAGAAACCTGCAAGCTTCTGAAAAATTTGTTACCAGAATCATATATTTGTCTGAGTCAAAATCAAGTTGGTAGACAAAATTTGTTTCTTTTGTTTTGTTAAGTAAGAGTTGGTAGACAAAATCATCTTACCAGTATTTTTTTTTTGAAATATTTATTGCAGTGGAGAAGGCTTTACCACAAGTTGTGCCATCAGTAACGCCTGATAAAGCGAGAATTTTGTTCTATGAATCACGAGAAAGAGGAGTTGCGGTTGTAATTGTAACTGTAAAGGTAATCAATCCCCTTAAAAAGAAAATAATATGTAGCATTTATATTAGTTACAAAAGGAATATTTGGTCTTTTTCAGGATGGTCATACCAATTACCATATCCGGAATCAGTGTAGGTAATTGTCAATTTTCAAACTATATTAGTTGAATCGGTATCTCTTCCGTACCAGAAATTCTGTGTGCAGAATCCGTCATTCATTTGTTCTGAGATCAATACTAAAAACACATCCCGAAAAAATATATAGCATCTATCCCTGTCAGAATTATACAACAGGTTTTATGGTAACTCTTTAAATTTATTTTCCTTTGAAGCGGAAAATAATTACCCTCCTAATACAACGGTATTTTGTTCATTTAAAGGCCATATATGATGTGTACATGTTCCTAATTACTCTGATTAACATTTGAATAGGAGCATGCTGAGTTTTACGCGCAGATGATGCTTCAACGAGGACTTCGATCCGCAATTGAACCTGATTCAATTTTGGAAACCTAAATAGCTCGTAAACATAATCCTTTTCATTTTTTTTTGAGTTGATAACTAGATCTGTAGTTCGATTGAGATAGATGGAGGATAAAATAATGGACATATGGGGAGCAAAATCGGTTGTTCAATTTTGTTCGTTTTTTTTTAAAGTTTATGTACAATTATCTCATGACATGCATAACGAATTATAAGATGTAATATTCCTAAAGATCTATAAATTTTGTTTAAATTCTTTTTGAGATAAAAATGAGAGTTAAATTACTCAAATTTAAATGAAAATTTTCATTTGAATTTCAAACATGCGACCTCTTACACGAAAAATATTGTATTTATTACTAAATCAAATCAAAAATTAGTTCTCAATTTTGTTTTAATTCTTAGTTTGCTCTCTTTCTCTTTTTCGGAAATATTTGCGGCAGCTGCAAGTTTATTCTCTCTGATTTAAAAATTTATTTATGGCTTAAATCATTTGTTATTTGTACTGTTTGCTTCTCTTTGCATGACATGATGACAAAACAATGATATATCCATAATCCTCTAATTCAAGAAACTCAATTAAGGTATCATTACCAGGCAGATCTGGTATTAGTATGTTGATCATGTTTTAGTTGGTGGTTAGTAGGTTGCCTGGTTAATTAATTTGATTAGTTTGTTGATCCACTGAAAAAGATTTCTTCATGGACAACTCAGTTTTGATAATCCAAACATCATCCTTTTAAATACTGATTTCCATGTTTCAACAAAGACAAGTGCCAACTATATTAAAATATTTTCTTTCAATTCAAGATGACAAGCATAAATAGAATTCCAAATCTCTTGGCTATAGAAATGCCTCAAGTAATGTGGCACAAAGCTTAGACGTTGAAATATGATAATAGATAAAATAAAAGGAAAGGGATCTCTTGATAATATTTATTTTGACAATTTTGATAATGAATTTTCAAATAAATTAAAAAAAAATCTTAAAAATAGGGGCAAAAAATACCATAGATGTATTTTTAAACTTATAGATTGATTATGTTTCAAATTTTATACAATTAGAATTTCATTTAATGATCCATTAAAGACCATCAAAATTTATACAATTTACAACGGTCTATATTTAATGATTTTTAATAAAATATCAAATGTAACTTAAATTATGTAAAATTTAAAGTACAATCAATCTATAAGTTTAAGCATACGTCTATAAACTTTTTCCTACTTCTAAGATTTTTTATTTGAGATCTCATTGTCAATGTCAAGTGATCCCTCTCTAAAATAAAATACTCCACTTTCTCTGATTCTCTGATGTACATTATTAAAATGAATAAAATCCTGACCATTCATTAAGGATTTTAAAATCAATTCATGCTCTAGAAATTGGTCCCTGAATGGTAACCAAAAATTGGTCCTTACAGATAGCAGATAGCCAGAGAAACAGAGCAAGATAATTAATGAAAATATCCACCAAAAAAAAAACAACAACAACACAAAACAGAGCATTCTGTTTTCTGACCCCATCCACGCCAGTTCTATAGCAAAATTAAACTAGTTTTTTTTAGGTCGGTACCGTAACTAACGGTAGGTACAGTTGTCCTCCCCTTTTGTGAAATCTAGTACTATTTTACTTCAAAAAAGGAGGAGACAGACGAAATAATGCGCTTTATTCAATCGAACATGCGCAATGTGGATTAATATTGTTTTGGCTGTCAAATTAATGACATTAATTCAATGGTGTGGTGTGGTGTGATGTGGTGTTCTTAATCATCGACTACCAACTACATTCGTCTAATTGAATTGTTCGAACTTAATTATACCAAAAGGATGCGACGAATAGTGTTAATTTATTGGGTTTGTACCAAAGAATATATGGATTAATTGGTCTTGGATTATTCGACAGGATTGGGTTTTGTTCGACGAATCATTGAAGAACATTCAAGCCTTGAGTTGGTAAAGGTCTACACATAGGTACCACCTGTTAGGAGCGCAGCTACATCAAAAGTTGAAGTAGGAGGTAATTTTATAATTATTTTGAATATTAAGTATATATTTTTATTTTTATTATTGGAGGAATAATAATTGTATTTTTTAATCGCATTTTTTGTTTATGTTTTAGATGTATTCATATCTAATGATAAAAGTATTTATATTTTTATTGTATTGGTATTATAAATTTTATAAGTTGTATTCTTATTTGTATAATAAAAAATTTAATTTGAATTTTTCTATAGTCATTGAGGAAAAAAGTGTTAATTATACAACCCCACCCGTCAAAAAAAATGAAAATAAATATAACTACAAGATTAATTTATCTCTTAATTACATCCAAATTTAAATAAAAAAGTACCAAATTTAAAAACTAAATGACATTTTAAAGTCCATAGGCTGGCGTCAGCACAGTTGGAGATCCATGCGGAGACACAGGTGTGGGGACATGAATCATTTCCCTTCGACCCAATTTTTGAATTTCAAAAAGGCATTTCTCAATCAATGGTGACTAGAATGGTTCGCTTTCTTGGTGTCTCTAGCCAGGATGGTGCACCAAACCTTTCCCAAAATCAATCGGAAGTTGTCGCCTAGTTATTTCTCTAAGCAAGGTTTCCCATCATGACATGTTGCAAGTAACTCTGTAGTCAATCGTGTGCAAATTGGAGAAATTTAATTTAGTTACTGTTTCAATGTTTTGGATAATGGTAATTTATGAAAGTGTGCCCAATATATAAATGGGAGTTTTGTAAATTGTAGTAAGTCCTGAATTTAAGTCCATTGAGATAGATATTGGCCCTCTAATTATTCCAAATGCAACAATTGGTATGTATATAATTATTCATGGTAATTTTTTTTTAAAAACAAATGACTTATTCTTTCATATATTATTATTCATTGTAAAATAAAAATATAGTAGATAGTTCTTATTACATTAAAGAAGCATGATATATTATGCTAATTATTGATACAAGTATGATAAATATATAATTGTTCGTTTATGTTTAGTCGTCCACACGGTAATTAGCCATTTAAAAATATTGTCACTGTTAAGCCTATTCATTCCTTTTTTTTGCATTCTTATCACTTGTCAGCGTAAATGCGTGATGTCATCTTAAATCATCACTCAAATTCTTTATCTTTTCTCACATAATTACCCAAAGAAATATTCAACGTCCAAAAAATAGACACCACAAATATGATGTAAATTAATTGCCACAAAAGATCCCAGTTGGATCTGTGAATCGTAATCCCGACTGCAAAGCAGCAAACGTTGCGTGATAATATCACTCCGACCACCCACGCTAAACCACTTCGCCCAAAATTAAAAAAGAGGAGAAACGATGCCTGATTATCGCCACGTGTCAGCATCTCATGTCTCGCACGTGACGCTCTGGCGAGACCCGCGCCCGCTCCTTCCAAGTTGATTTCTCCTCAGATGTACGGATCTGATTGGAATGGTCGCTGACACAGTACGGCGTCCAGTTTAGATCCTACGGTCTTGATATAATCAGATCGTATTGATGTTTAAAAGCGGGCTCAATTTTTACCGTCCGATGTAAAATTAACGGTCCATAGTTCTATAGGACCATTCAATTATTTTATGAATACGGAGAGAATCTGCCATTATTACTTCGCTGTCTTCCTAAATGATAATGTCACCCCTCTGCCATTACCTTTCCCCCTTGGACCCGCATCAATACCCTTTTCTGGTTCCTGCCACTTCTCCATTGTCCTTAAGACAGGACGCCTCCATTCCATGCAAAATTGGACACTCTTCAATGGACAAGTTGGTTATACCTCCGTACTTTGATAACTGAAGCAAATTAAAGCATTCCTAAAAAAAAAAAAGTATTAGATCACTCTAAAACATTAATGTTTGATACTAGTAAAATAAATAGATAAAATAGTGAAATTAAAATATTAAAATCTATAAAATTTGATGATTTAATTTTATTTTCACATCTATAAATATTTTAATTTACTTTATTTTAATACATTAAAACACTTTAAAATACTTATAAATAATCAGCAGATATTCATTACTATTTTTAGTACTCTTTTAACTAAAACAATATCTATATAAAACCATTACTACGTTAGTGCTTCAACTTCTTCTCTACATTACCCTGAAATCCTCATATTCAAAACATTATTAAATTTTTCATACACTTGTTTTAAGTAAACAACAAATTTTATTTAACAACAGACTGTTTGAATGGTAAACCGGTAGTGGCAACAGACTGTCAGAACCGGAGAGATTGTTAGTTTGACAATTAACTCTGCCATTTCCCTCACGCAGTCCTGCCATCAAAATCAGGTGCGCTCACCTTACGTCACCCCCGGTTCCCTCCAGTATATTTTATTTGACACGGCCACTGAAAACCATGAACCTTCTCGATCTCCTCTCTCCAGTCTTTTCTTCTCCTGACTTTCTCTCTCTCGTCCCAAATCCCAATCCGATCAAATGGCGTGGCGCCTTCATTTTCCCCTGCTCTGACCTTAACCTTAACAGGTGACGTCACCATGTCGACCCCGGGTTTAGACGAGGTGATGGCCTTCCTGGCCGATCGGGGCTACTCCCGCGCCGCCTCTGCTCTCCTGGACGATGTACTCTCTCGAGGTGGCGGCGCCGTGGCCGTTGGCGCAGAGCCTCCGGCGAATCTCCCGCCTCTCCGCATGTCTCCGCCGAGTAACGCTTCCTCCAGCTCCGACAACGACGACGACGACGACGCGTTCGTCAGTATATACTCCTCTCCTGGTATGCTTCGTGTCACTGGATTACCTTATCTAGCTACTAGAATTCTATCCTCGTATCATGCTTTACTAAATTGCCTTTGATTTTGTTTCGTTCAGTAAAATTTTTGAAATTAAAATGTACATTGCAAGATCTCTTTGTTCGTTTGTCTGATCTCTTAGCTCTAGACTTATCTCTCTACTGCATGCTCAGGCATGCTTCTTGACCAATGAGTTTGGGCCTTTGGCCACCAGTTTTGAGTTGATTTTGGTGCTAGACTTTTATAGATTTCTTTTTTATGTTTCCGATTTGAGACGGCCGGCTAATTAAGCTTTGGACTTGTTTTTACTTAATCAAGTTCTATTATTTTTTAATTGTGGCATAGTTATTACTTTTAGATTACTAAATTGAGGGGCATATATGTTAATTTGAAGACTTCCCTGGAAAATATGTCAATTCATGTTTATTGACGGGTTAAAAAGTAAAAGAATGTATCTTTCTTTTTTTTCTTAATTGAATTCTCTCAAATTCTCTTAACAAATAGAAATTTTGGAGGTACAGGTTTGCAGAATCCATACGGAATGTGGTCCCCAGTACAAGCAAGATCAGAAACCAGTTCATCAGAGATGGAGTTTGGTACTGCAAGAGAGTACAACAATAGCTCTGAGTTCTTCAATGAGAGCTCGTGGTGGTACGATGAGTCGCTTACAAGCACTGTCCACGATGCCGATGAGAGCAAGGACAAGTTCATTACTTCAACCCATTCTGGCATGGAATTTGGTAAAGAAGGTGCTGGCTCTGGTGTTGCATATAGTTGTGTGTCCCCTTTATGTGACTGTTGCAAGGGAGGGGGTAACGAGGGAAATCCTAATGGTGCCGTGTACGAAAGGTATAAGATAATGGATGATTCAACGGAGATTTTGTATGAATTTGGGGTAGGAGAGGAGAATGGGAGAGATGTGGTGCTTGAAGAGGATACATTAAGAGATGCCAGCCTGAAGGAATTAGAAATTGTCGCGTCTTATATGGCAGATTCAAGTGCCTTACCAAGTGAGTTATAATATTTTTACTTGTTTCTCTCTAAATTTCGGATTTAGAGTTTAGTTTTATCTGAGTCAAAACATTGAAATATTGTACACATGGCAATATTACATCCGCTGACGATTCATCCTCCACCTCTCCGTTTGAGCTTTCCATCAACTTACTTTTTCAGACTTTGAACCAGAGCTCAAGTTCAAAACCGACAAACTTTACGAGCCTACAAATAGTGTGGAGATTGAACATGAACCCAAAGGAAGTCAAACTGAGATGGGTACTTCTTCAGATGATGGAAATGCTGATGTTGCATTTGAAATGGGGGATTTTGGGCCCTTAAACAGGGATGGTGATATTAAGGATTTGGGCAGTAAAAAGACCAAAGAGGAGGAAGAGAAAGAAACTAGCGTTGAACTTGCTCTCTCAAACTTTCAGAAGGAATATGAAATTTTTAACTTGAGGATCATACATCGTAGAAACAAGTGAGGTTCTCAACCCTTCAATTATGTTATATTTTGCATTTTCTTTTGCCATAGATTGTAAAGCCATGTGCTTCTTAATTTTAAAGAGAGTTGATCTTTGTCAAATAATTAGTTAGAAGAACTGACATGGAAAATGAAACTGGAAGTGATGAATTGCTTTGGTTAAGATGTCACTTTAAATTTGAACAGAATAAGGCACTACTTTTCAGAATATAAAATTTTTGACTGTCAGGTCTCTCAGGTATTATAATTTAAAAATTATTTGCAAACTATAGACACTGTTTGATCTCTGTTAAATTTAAGAGAAATTTGGTTACTGCAATTTGTAACTTCTATTTTACTCAAATTCTTTCCCCTTCATTTCCAATTGTCAACGTTTCTTTAAAGTCACAATCATATCCCTCTCATAACTTTTTCCCATACTGTGATTATACAATTAAATTCATGAAAGCATTCTACCCTTTGTGCTCATATGTTAGGCATCAACTACAGGACAGGTTTTGAAGAAAACAAGGAGTTCCCCATCATACTCAATTCAGTTGTAGCAGGAAGATATTATGTTACCGAGTACCTCGGCTCGGCTGCATTTAGCAAGGTTGTTCAGGCACATGATCTGCGCACAGGAATAGATGTATGCCTCAAAATAATAAAGAACGACAAGGATTTCTTTGACCAGAGTCTAGATGAGATAAAACTTCTCAAATTTGTTAATAAATATGATCCAGATGACGAGCACCACATATTACGGCTTTATGATTACTTCTATTATCAGGTACTTGGATCTATAAAGTTGCTTCTTCTATACCGATTTGGACCATGAAATTATAATTTTTGTTGACTTTTTTGGATTCTTTGTAGGAACACCTTTTTATAGTAACAGAACTATTGCGGGCCAACTTGTATGAATTCCAAAAGTACAACCAAGAGTCTGGTGGCGAGATCTACTTCAACATACCTAGAATACAGGTAGCATAGTTGTCTACTCTCTGATGATCAAGTTATTTAATACCTTTGTTTACAGCTTGTGTTGTTAATTTTGCATGTGCAATCTTGTAGGCAATTGCTCGCCAATGCTTGGAAGCACTTGTTTACTTACACAGCCTGAGAATAATGCATTGTGATTTAAAGCCTGAAAACATCCTCATAAAGAGCTACAGCAGGTGTGAGATTAAAGTGATAGATTTGGGTAGCAGTTGTTTTGTCACTGATAATCTCTGCTTGTACGTGCAATCACGGTCATATCGGGCTCCTGAGGTTATTTTGGGGCTCCCTTATGATCAAAGGATTGATATTTGGTCACTAGGTTGCATCTTGGCTGAGCTTTATACTGGAGAGGTACAGTTTGTAACAGATTCTTTTTATAGGCTATAGAACTTTCTCCAAAATTATCCTTTTATATTAGGTAGCTTCTTTATTGCCTTTGGAAAACATGATGAGCATGGCGTATTCTGAAAATATTGAACCTTATAATAATTTTCCTGAATATCATTAAGATCTAAACTCCTGTTACAATTTGATTCTCTGATAACATGTTAGTTGCTTAATCTCTGTGGATGATGTTTGTGCATTTTTGAAATAACAGGTGTTGTTTCCAAATGATTCTGTTGCTATGATGCTGGCGCGCATCATTGGTATTATAGGACAAATAGATATGGAAATGCTTGTGCTGGGACAAGAGACCAGCAAGTACTTCACAGATGACTATGACCTTTTTCATAAAAATGAGGTTTGATTTATTTTTGTGATTCTCTATTCTGTCACTAAATTGAGATTATTTGCAAAGCCGCTCATAGTTATGCATAGATATGACATTGAATCAGCAGCCAAGGATAAAATGGTAATTGTGCATCCAATATTAACTTTTTACTTTTCTTTTTCAGGAAACAGGCCAATTAGAGTATCTAGTACCCGAGAAGTCATCATTGTCACAGCATTTGCAATCCGCTGATACGAAATTCGTTGATTTTCTTTCATATCTGCTCCAAATAAATCCGAGAAGACGACCAACTGCGGAAGAGGCATTACAACATCAATGGCTTTCCTTCTCATATCACTAGAAATGCCTTTTTGAGGTCATACCCTTGTCTACCTCTTAAACGGTGCATGTTCCTTTGTTTCTTTTTTCTTAGGCCATTTTTCAGTAAGCGTAAGCATGCTTTTCTCGAGTTTGTAACTTGTTTGTGTTTATGTTGTGCATGTGGTTGTATTATTATTATTTTTTCCTTGATGAAATTACGTTTGTGTTGTAAATATTAGCAATTTTCCCTCTTTGGTTGTATAGTTCCTTATTCCTTTTTTTTCTCAAGAGGAATTTTGAACTTGGTTGTATCAGAGTATTGAGTTTTTCTTAGATAATAATAAGTATTTCAGTTGGGGAATAATCTATTCTTAGATAATAATAAGTATTTCAGTTGGGGAATAATCTAGAGAGTTGACCAAATCAGTGAGAATATCTATTATGATTTCTAGATGACAAATTATATACATTATTTGTGCGTACCACTTTCTATGAGCTCATGATTGGATTCCTTAATTCTGATTTTTGTGGAAAGAAATTAGTGTTAGTTACAGAAATTAAATAACAAAAATAGGGATGTTATCAAAAGGAGACTAATTAGTCCTATTCAAACTGATTTATACACAAAAGGAGGCGATATAAAGAGAAATCTCTTCCAGTTCCAGTTTCTCAGAATCTAGTCTACAAACTATGCACATGGAAAGAAGACTAGCATCAATACAGAGGATCAAATATAAAGATGGAAGTAAAGGCGATGGTAAAATTACAGCTAGAAATATTTCCTAGTCCCAAATAATTTCAGGAGTGGTTCGTTCTTGATGTTGCACCAGAGTTTGTGTTATTCCACATTTTCCCCCCTGAATGCAAACTTTAGTATGTTAATAATAATAGCTACTAGGTTCTCCCAATATAGCATCGTGGAAGACATTTTAACTGATATACTATTTATGTTCACTATAGCAGATAGTTGTACTAACCTTGAGAAACTGTCTAAACTTCCTCAGAAAATCTGAAGTTCTTCTGAGAATGTTGCATACCAGAGCTTTTATAATTCGTTTAGCATCATTTAATGGTGAAGTGATCATTTAGTATTTAATGATTAAACATGATAAAAAGATCTAATGGATTAGAATAATTATTTATATATTATTTTTTATAAAATTATTGTTTTGTAGATTTTGCAAAACTTATAAATAATGTCTCTATACTTAATAATAGAACACTATCAGTTATAGATTTTTTATCATTAAAATGAATTCTAATAACATAACATCAATTAAAAAATATTGTTTCTATCTGGCAAACTTAAGTTTTCTTAATCATTTTAGCATGCAAATGCATCACTTGTGAGCCCAATAAAATAGTAAGCAACTGTGTAAAAGGTCTCAATACACAAAGCAAACTAGTATTTAAATAGTTTACACTGCAAGATCTCACAACAGAATAGCAAATTAACACTTAAGAAGACTTCAAAACTACAAACGAGCAGCGCCGAATCCTAACATTAATATGCAAAGGTACCAAAATAACAAAACAAATTTACAAGAATTAGGTCCTAGAACATGCAGAAACAATGGGGTTTATTAGGAATAATATAATATATAATTTGGAACATGGTGGTGACTGTCTAACCCCTCTACAAATGAAATTGCAAAGAGATATGGCCTTCTAAACGATTACTCTCTTTTCCATTATTTGGGCCCAAGTGTAGGCTTAAACTAGTTACACCGAACCGAACCGGATAAAATAACAACAACGAAAAAAACTTGTTACGAACCGGATAAAATAATAACAGCGAAAAAAAAGATCTTTTTAAGTAGTCTCTCGATAAACCCCATTCTTTCCCTCCCAATTCTCACCACCACACTCGCCATGTCAAACCTCGCCTCATCTCTCCACAGCCCCTACTCGTCTCCTTCCCCTCGCCACACCCTCAAACCTCGCAAACAGATCTGGATCAATCCGAACCACCGCTCAAAATCCCGGTACAAGGATCACTCAGTCGACATGGCATTACTCCTCACCTCCCTCTCTCGCACCACCTCCTTCTCCGAGCTCACAGCTGTCATGTCCCGCTATGTCGGCTCCGAGGGAAGTCCTGTCCTTTCCGTTCGCTTCATGTGCTCTCTGCTCTCCTCTATCCCCTTCTCCTCTTCTCCCTCTCGCTCTCTCGCTCTCCTCGACTGGATGTACAAGAATAACTCCTCTTCCTCCTCTCTCTACCCCCCTTCTCTACACCCTTACAACCTCGTTCTTCGCACACTCTGTCGATCGGACAATTTTCACCTTGCTTGTGGTTTATTGATGGAGATGAGGTCTCTCTTGCTGACCCCCGATGCAGTTTCCTATTCTACCATTCTGTCTTCTCTTTGCTCAGCAGGGCATCTTGATTTGGCGCTTTCGTTCTTGCCACTGATGGAGGAGGATCAGGTGAGACCGGACTTGGTGCTATATTCCACGTTGATGCATCTGGCAATGAAGTCAGGCGATCCTTCAAAGGCCATATCTTTGTTCTCACGCATGTGTGCGAGCGGAGTTACACCCGACTTGCGTGCATTTAATTTTGCCATTTCAGCTTATTGCTCGGCAGGTCTAATGCGGGATGCACTGAGTGTTTTGACACATGACATGGCAGCCTTTGATGTTGCGCCTGATTCTGTTTCCTATTCAACTCTGCTATCAGCATTTGTCAAGCGGGGCAGGTTTTTAGCCGCATTGTCTCTTTTTTCACAAATGCAAAGTAGCAAAGTTCGACCTGATCTGACTACATTTAATATAGTGATCCATGCCTATGGACAGCTTGGGCTTACACGGGAGGCTGATCGGCTCTTTTGGAACATGCCCCAGTTAGGAGTAAACCCTGGTATAGTTACATATAACACCATGCTTCGGGTCTATGGAGATGCTGAGTTGTTTGATGAGGCAGTACACCTCTTTCGCCTCAT